>CM055120.1:45130910-46400910 GCA_029206835.1 Rana muscosa | reverse complement strand
TCCGAAGTTCTGGGAACTGTGGGATGATCCTGAGCCCCTCACTGATGCCCCTATGTACCAGGAATGTGATAGCCAGAACTCCCCTGAGAGTGGTGAGGACTCTCCGGAATTTCCCTTATCAGTATTGGCAGGGGAGACTCAAGAAACTGGAGAGGAGCCCACCTCCTCAGACGAAAACCTACCGTCTGTGGAGTTTTCTGATCTTGAGGTTCACAGGGAAAACTTTGCCACAGAACAGTTGAAAGACCCCGCCCTAATAAAGGCACGGGAAAACGTAGTGAAAATAGATGGCGAGTTAGTGAACCCAGATAATACCTGCACTTACCCATACTTCAGCGTAGAGAAGGACCTACTGTATCGGGTGGCAAAAAGGGCAGAAGAAACCGTTGAGCAGCTTGTGGTGCCCAAACCTTACAGGAAGTTGGTGTTGGAGTTGGCCCATGGGCACATTCTTGGAGGTCATCTGGGGACAGAGAAAACCCGAGAGAGGGTATTACAGAGATTCTATTGGCCGGGGGTGATGAAGGACGTAGAAAATTATTGTTCCTCCTGCCCTGTGTGTCAGAGGTTGGCCCCGATGCCACATTTCCGTAGCCCGCTGGTCCCTCTACCCATCATTGAGGTCCCGTTTGAGAGGATCGCCATGGATTTGGTAGGTCCTATAATCAAGTCCGCTAGGGGGCACCAGTACATATTAGTTATAATGGACTATGCCACCCGTTATCCAGAAGCGATCCCTCTCCGAAATACCTCGGCCAAAACCATAGCCAAAGAGCTATCTCTTGTTTTTAGCCGGGTGGGTATTTGTAAAGAACTGCTTACGGACCAAGGTACACCCTTTATGTCCCGGGTTATGAAAGAGCTGTGTAAATTGTTCAAAGTGACGCAATTGCGTACGTCTGTGTATCACCCCCAAACCGATGGGCTGGTTGAAAGATTCAACAAAACCCTAAAACAAATGTTGAAGAAAGTGGTGGATAGAGATGGAAAGGATTGGGACTGTTTACTTCCTTATTTGATGTTTGCTATTAGGGAGGTGCCCCAATCCTCTACGGGATTCTCCCCCTTTGAGTTACTGTATGGGAGACACCCAAGAGGGCTGTTGGATATTGCCAAGGAAACTTGGGAAAGTGAGAGTTCTCCCCACAGGAGTGTGATTGAGCATGTCGCCCTGATGCAAGATCGAATTGCACAGGTAATGCCCATCGTGAAGGAACATTTGGCCCAAGCGCAGTTGGCACAGCAGAGAGTGTACAACCGTGGAGCCAAGACCCGTACCTTTTCCCCGGGGGATAGGATATTGGTACTTGTCCCTACGGTTGAAAGTAAATTCCTTGCCAAATGGCAAGGCCCCTACGAGATAATGGAAAAAGTGAGCGAAGTGAATTACAAGGTCAGACAACCAGGAAGGCGAAAGCCCGAACAGATCTATCACGTTAATCTGTTGAAAGCCTGGAGGGATAGAGAGTCCCTAGTCGCAGACACTTGGTCACCAGCTCAAACTGGTTGCGTGATTCCTGAGGTTGGAATAGCAGCCACCTTGTCACAACCCCAACAACAGGAGGTTAAGGAGTTTGTGCTTCGCAACAAGGAGGTATTCTCTGAGCTGCCGGGACAAACATCTGGGGTAGAGCATGACATCATTACCCCGCCCGGTGAAAGGGTGAAGTTAAAACCCTATCGGATCCCAGAGGCTCGACGGGAGGCAATACGGGAGGAAGTACAGAAAATGCTGAACTTAGGGGTGATAGAGGAGTCCCAAAGTGATTGGTCTAGTCCCATCGTGTTGGTGCCTAAACCGGATGGGAGCTGGCGATTTTGTAACGATTTTCGTCAGTTGAACAAAGTTACAAAATTTGACACCTACCCCATGCCACGTATAGATGAGTTGATCGACCGGCTGGGAACAGCCCGATACATGACGACTCTTGACCTCACAAAAGGGTATTGGCAAATCCCCCTGGCCAAGTCGGCCAAAGAGAAAACCGCATTTGTAACCCCAGACGGGGCGTTCCAATATAAAAGAATGCCGTTCGGGTTACAGAATGCGCCGGCCACATTCCAGCGGAAAATGGACCAGATGCTGAGGCCCCATCGGAAGTATGCTGCGGCTTACCTGGATGATGTAATTGTCCATAGCACAGATTGGGCCTCACATCTGCCAAAAGTGCAAGCAGTCCTGGACTCTGTTCGGGAAGCGGGGTTTACGGCTAACCCCAAGAAGTGTACCATTGGGCAGGAGGAGGCCAAATATCTTGGGTACACCATTGGGAGGGGAGTAATAAAACCCCAACTCAACAAAGTCGAGGCCATCCAGAGTTGGCCACGTCCCAACAGCAAGAAGCAGGTACGAGCCTTTCTGGGAATCGCTGGGTATTATCGGCGATTCATTCCCCACTTTGCTTCTAAGGCTGTGCCCCTAACCAACCTGACGAAGGGAAAAGGGTCGGTCATGATTAAATGGACCCCCGAGGCTGAGGCAGCATTCCAATTCTTGAAACAAGCCTTATGTAGCCAGCCAGTGTTGTACTCACCCGACTTCTCTAAAGACTTTGTCGTACAAAGTGATGCGTCAGATGTGGGGTTAGGAGCAGTATTGTCCCAGGTCTGGAACGGGGAAGAGCACCCAGTCATTTACCTCAGCAGGAAGTTGAAGTCCCATGAGGTAAATTACGCCACCGTTGAAAAGGAGTGTTTAGCGGTGAAGTGGGCTCTAGATTCCCTTCGGTACTACCTGCTAGGTAGGCACTTTGACATGGTTACGGATCACGCTCCGTTAAAGTGGATGGCTCAAAACAAGGAAACAAATAGAAGAGTGAATAGGTGGTTCCTGGCCCTCCAGGAATTCAACTTCACAGTAAAGCATCGCCCTGGCGTTCAAATGGGGAATGTGGATGCTTTGTCTCGAGTACATGAATGCCTGATTGCTGGTGTTCCAACCCCGAGGTTAAAACAAGAGGGGGGGGTATGTGACAGCAGGAAGGTAAAGTCACCTGGTTGCATCCAGGGGGGTAGATATATTTCGCCCATATTCAGGCTTTACGCCGACTTATACAACTAGGTGGAGAGTTGTATAAGGCTAGTGGGCTCATGGATGACTCATACCTCTAGGGAGAGGGCTGGGCGTCGTGCAGACAGGGAGTTGATGAGACCAGCTGAAGCTTGTCAGCTCATTTAGGCCTCTATAAGAACTCCCAGCTTCATTAGGTGTTAGCTCATGCCTGGAACCAGACCTGTGTGGACTGTCTAGGGAGAGTGAACCCCTGTGCGGTGAGACAAAGCCTGTGTGGCTATTTGCTTGGACATTTAAAACCAGGGACTTAGGGACTAGGACAGCACTAGGCTGATCCCAGTTGTTAGTTAGGAAACCTGTATGTTTAGTCAGAGGTCAACTTGACCAGGATTTATTTTGGGTTATGTTTCTTTTGCTTTGCTGTGTTTTGTCACTGTAAATAGAAAATAAACCGCACCTTTTTGATTTTGAAAACCACAACCTCCGTTTGCTGGGCCTGTTTTGTGTGGGGAGCCCATCCCGGGGGTCACACACACCCGCTGCCGAGCTAACCCCCTCACAATATATATATAAAAAACACGAAAGATTTTTTTTATAATGTGAAAAATTATGTTATGCCAAGTAAATAGATACCTAACATGTCACACTTTAAAATTGCGCACACTTGTGGAATGGTGCCAAACGTCAGTACTTAAAAATCTCCACACTTTAATTTTTTTTACAGGTTACATGTTTAGAGTTACAGAGGAGGTCTAGTGCTAGAATTATTGCTCTCGCTCTAACGATCGCAGAGTATGTAACCTGTGTGTATCTGGCTCTGATACTAGCCAGTGCCTCACCAGCCACCGACCTCACCGCACGTCCCAGAATTTAAGAAATGGAAAAACTCCAATAATATAAAACCCTAAAGCCAACCCGGAAGGCATTTGTACATAAATAATTTCTGAAGTCAGAATGACACAGTTTATTTATTTTATTTGACAAATACCAAGCTCAGATCAACATTCCTACAAACAAGAAACAAAAAGTTTTGTGTACCAAGTGACAACTCCTTGACAACTTATCATTGATGTATTTCTCTGCCCTGGGCCCACAACACACATTCCACAAATACAACATTGCTTGATTAAATATTTAACCTTGATCCACTCACAATACCTGGAACGTAATGCTTCAACAACATCTAGGCTGGCGACAGGGAAATTGCCCGCACTCCTGACTTCCTTGTCCATGTGCGGTGAACCGCGCTCAATGCACGTCCTCTATATAATGTTTAATGAAACGCTATTATGATAATTTCTCTGGATGGCACACAATAGAGGATCTGTGCCATGAATGCATTCAAGCCGGGTTTCACAATGTACAAGTTTGTGGTTCTTGGGATCAGCGCGGAATTGGTTATATAATATTGTGATGGCTTCAGCGAAGCCATTCTCCTAATTCTCGGACAAGCTGGATGACATTTGCTGCAATAAACGTCTACCGGAGCCACTTGTGTAGTGAGTGGTTTCCCGTCACTGGCCGCCGAATCAGATTTGTCACCGAGGAAGTCAAGTGGCCATTGACACAAGATGGTGACTTAAAGGTCAGACCGATCAGAGCATTAAATTATTTGGCTTTTTACGTTCGCATAAAGAGTGAGTGTGATTTTTAAGGTGCCAATCACATAGAAAACCTTGATATATAAAATAAAAAAAATTATTCGTGTGAATATTAAAATCATATAAAAGGGTTCAAATCTGATTTTGCATGACATTCAAATGAGGATCATTAGTATAAACTGGATATTCCCCTTTGGGCAGCTACTTTTATATACCTTCAAACTTTATATTTCCAAAAAAGATATATTGGGTGTGACAATTTAATTCCTGGAACGGACTGTGAAAAAATGTTTGAATACCTGTACACTAACAGCTGTTGACACCTTCATAACAGTCCCCTTATGAAACAACCCACTTTTCTAGACGACTGTACCACTGCTGGAAACATTTGTGGAATTCATTCTGCGGAATGCTGCGCAGTATCTTTGTCGCGGTGCGCTGGATGTCTGGAATTTCATCAAATCCGTACTCATTTAAGGCAATTTTTAATTTTGGAGACAGCCAAAAGTCGCGGGGTGCTAAGTGAATAAGGGAATAGGGAATAAGCAGGGGCGTACATACAGAGGTCGCAGGGATCGCCATTGCAACCCGGCCCCCTGTACGCCTGGATAGGAGGGTGGCAGGGGCGGTGGCATGTAGAGGAGCTGATCCCCCCATGCAGCGGCTGAATGCCCGCTTCTCCTCCTCTCCCTCCCACAGAATTCAACGGCTGCAGGAGGGAAATGGAGGGCATCGGTTCATCCATATGCCGCTCCCGCCGCCTCCCTATCCCTGTCCTGCTGCCCTTGGGCCCCTTTGTCCTTTCCTGACCCCCCTCGCCCCCTGCAGTGCTGCTGGGTTTCCTCCTCCCACCTCCCGCTGGCTGCTGCAGAGGATCTGTCCGGATGGAAAGCGGGGAAGGAGCCAGTAAATTTGGCATTTGCTGGCCCCTTCCTTGTTTTATTGAATAGAGTCAGTTATCGGTTTCTCCACCCCAAACTCGCTCATCCATGTCTTTATGGACCTTGCTTTGTGTACTGGTGCACAGTCATGTTGGAACAGGAGGGGGCCTTCCCCAAACTGTTCCCACAAAGTTGGGAGCATGAAATTGTCCGAAATGTCTTGGTATGCTGACCCCTTAAGAGTTCCTTCACTGGAACTAAGAGGCCAAGCCCAACCCCTGAAAAACAACCCCACACCTTAATCCCCCCTTCACCAAATGATTTAGACCAGTGCACAAAGCAAGGTCCATAAAGACATGGATGAACAAGTTTGGAGTGGAGGAACTTGATTGACCTGGAGACTGTGAGACAGGTCTTCTCGTCCAACATCAGTGCCTGACCTCACAAATGCACTTCTGGAAGAATGGTCAAACATTCCCATAGACACACTTCTAAACCTTGTGGACAGCCTTCCCAGTTGAGTTGAAGCTGTTATATCTGCAAAGGGTGGGCCAACTCAATATTGACGGACTAAGACTGTTAAAGTTCATGTGTGTGTAAAGGCAGGTGTCCCAATACTTTTGACAATATAGTGTATCTCTAGTGCTTTGATCGCCCCCTAGTGCTACAATGTAACACTTCACCACACAATATTCTCACCTGGGAAAAGTTATGCTTGCATTTAAATGACACTCAGATAAGGTTCAGGAATGTATTTATTAATGGGGAAAAAATAAATTTTACCATTTTTCTCATCAAATTTTCAATTTAACTTCTATTTCATTTCCCCACAATTTATCAAGGTGTGGAAAGTTACAGAGAGAGCAGTAAAAAACTAAGTGGTCCATCGAGTCTGAGCTGAGAGGGTGAAGGAGTCTTTTGGACCTCTTACTAGTGTAGCGATACCCTCAACTAAGAGGGCCACAGATTTGGGTTGGGCCCTGAATACAGCTCCGCCAACCCCCGGCAATCTACTCAACCCTTTCTGGCACAGTTAGTCTAGGGGTATACACATATAATACTTATGCTTTATGAGAGACTCAGACACAGAACAGTAGTAAGGGGATAACAGATTTTACTTCCAGCTATGCAAAGAGGATGAACAGTAATGACAACTTAACTTTTAACCTGTATGGAGAGCCCTGAAATAACAGTCACACTACACCGTAGAGAAAGGGGGGGGGGTGGATAAGGAAACGCCACGTGGGGATACCGTTAACTCTGCGCCCTGTGGCGCAACAGCTAAACAGGATACCTAATGAATCAGGCCTGATCCCTAATTCTAGAACTCAGTCCTGTAAGGATGATGGATTCTTCACCGGCAATCTGTAGAGGTGGTGCACATAAGAATAAACAACATTTGTAATCCAAAAAGGAGAATCTTGATAACCGACAACACTTCACTGGAGATCCTCTGGATCAGTCCCGCTGCAGATCTCCAGTGAGAGTCTTTAACGTGAGGTAGTAGGCCTCGGCAGTCTATAGGTACAGTACTATCAAACAGGTTATGGAATGAGCTTACGCTCGCTCACCCGCCAGACGCAATCTCAGTCCGGGACTTCCACCGGCTGTGTCTTCACTCGCACACAGCAGTTGCTGCGATCGGGTCCCCGATCCAATCTAGGCTGTAGATAAGAGATGTCGGATGCCACCCAGGCTCGCAGTGGGGTGGAAGGCTCTTTGGTCAGCTGCAGAAGGCCCCAGGCTTCAGGCCTTACCCAGCACAGGTCCGCACAGGTGTATCAGTCTCTGCCGTCCCGTGTCCAAAGAGGCCGAGACAGGCCTCGCCCCTCCCTTATATATCTCCACCCATGAGTCTCTGGGGCAAAAGCAAAACATCCTGGGAACCAGTGGGGTTCTGGGAACAGTAGTTCAAGAGTCTTTAAAGGAACCCCGCTACACTAGTATAATGTGAGACCATGCAGAAACTGCCTTAAAATCTGTAAGAATATCTACCGCCACTGTTTTCATTGAAGAAGATTCATAATTTTTTAAGTTGAATTCCAGGAATTCAGACACTTTGTAAAAAGTGAAGAAGCAGTTAAGTCCAATGAGCTGCATTTTTTACAAAGTAGCTGAAGATATCATTTATAAACGAGACCCCCTCATCACTCATCCAATAATACTAGTAAGAAATGTACCGCAAGTGCTGCAATGATGAATGGAGGAGGAGGAACTCAAGTCTTCATTTATAAAACAGAAACCACATTTTCCATCATATTTCTTCTTTGCGTCACTGGACTTTGCTAAAAATGCACTTTGCTGGCTTAGAGCAAACCTGTACTAACAGAAAGACAATGGCTGCAGCTGCTGACCTCCTTTTATAAATACTACTTGCCTGGTTGTTTTTTTTATTTTTATAAATTCATTAATTAAACCGTCCTTGAGGGCAGCAGCCGCCAAGGGGCATCGAAGATGACTTCCCCAATGTACACTTCAAGGCTTCCAAGAGTGGGGGGCCAGAGACTGACCAGTTTCAGATGGCAAGGTCTGCAATATAGCTGGAGGAAAAGGTATAGCATGTCCAGTAGAACCATGTTTTGCGAAACTTCTCCTCTCTGTGATCTGCAGAGGCAAGAAAATCTTCCAATCTGTAAATTTCCTCAATTTTGTGTAACCAAACACTGAGTGGAGGAGCAGCAATAGGTTGGTTCCAGAAAAGCGGGATGCAGGTCTTGGCAGCGTTAAAGTGGAAGTAAACCCAACGATTTAATAGTTTCAAAAAACAGTTACATTCCCAGCATGCCAGAAATGCTAACTGTCACATTGGTTGTGCTCTCAACCAAACCTTCACACCATCCAATGGCTGGTGTCATAACTGATCACATGTGCAGCATCATGCAGTTGAAGATTAAACAGAGGCCAAGATGGCAGCTTCCTTGGCTGAAAATCATAGGAGGGTCTACTTCCACTTAAGTAACTGAATTGTAAGGGACCTTTTGTAACGCTTAGATAACATGGAGTTCAATTAAGCAGATAGGCTGTCAGATCATCTTCCAATTAGACGTCAGTGAGTTTGAATATGAAGTCACGAACCCTTTCCCAAAACCAGACAACTCCAGAACATATGGAGAGCTTGGCTGTCTTTTGCCTCAATACTTTCTGAGGCACTGACCTGGAACAAATATGCTGATCAGAAGGTCAGAGCACAGGCAGAACTGTCAGCGTGACAGCCAAGCAACTATCATTTTAAGAAGGAAAAATCAGCAATGGCCATCTCCATAGCCTGCCCTGCACTCGTTTTCTATAAACATCACTGTGTGATAAATTACTTCCAAAACAAAAATCGGTGTAAGGCATAATTTAGTCTCTGGAATAGCAAAATGTATTAAGAGAAGTATAGTCTCCAGAGAGAGAGAGTGATTATTTTGCCCCTGTACAAATCATAAGTAAGACCTCATCTGGAATATGCAGTTCAGTTTTGGGCCCCAGTTCTCAAAAAGGATATTGGGGAACTGGAGAAAGTACAGAGAAGGGCAACCAAACTGATAAAAGGAATGGAGGAGCTCAGCTATGAGGAAAGATTAGAGGAACTGAATTTATTCTCTCTTGAGACGCAGAGATTAAGGGGGGATATGATCAACATGTATACAGTGGGGCAAAAAAGTATTTAGTCAGCCACCAATTGTGTAAGTTCTCCCACTTAAAAAGATGAGAGAGGCCTGTATTTGTCATCATAGGTATACCTCAACTATGAGAGACAAAATGTGGAAACAAATCCAGACAATCACATTGTCTGATTTGGAAATAATTTTTTTTGCAAATTATGGTGGAAAATAAGTATTCGGTCTCCTACAAACAAGCAAGATTTCTGTCTCTCACAGACCTGTATCTTCTTCTTTAAGAGGCTCCTCTTTCCTCCACTCATTACCTGTATTAATGGCACCTGTTTGAACTTGTTATCAGTATAAAAGACACCTGTCCACAACCTCAAACAGTCACACTACAAACTCCACTATGGTGAAGACCAAATAGCTGTCGGACACCAGAAACAATATTGTAGACCTGCACCAGGCTGGGAAGACTGAATCTGCAATAGGCAAGCAGCTTGGTGTGAAGAAATCAGCTGTGGGAGCAATAATTAGAAAATGGAAGACATACAAGACCACTGATAATCTCCCTCGATCTGGGGCTCCATGCAAGATCTCACCCCTGGGGTCAAAATGATCACAAGAACGGTGAGCAAAAATCCCAGAACCACACGACGGGACCTAGTGAATGACCTGCAGAGAGCTGGGACCAACGTAACAAAGGCTACCATTAGTAACACACTACGCCGCCAGGGACTCAGATCCTGCGCCAGACGTGTCCCCCTGCTTAAGCCAGTACATGTCCGGGCCCGTCTGAGGTTTGCTAGAGAGCATTTGGATGATCCAGAAGAGGATCCGGAGAATGTCATATGGTCAGATGAAACCAAAGTAGAACTGTTTGGTAGAAACACAACTCATCGTGTTTGGAGGAGAGAGAATGCTGAATTGCAACCAAAGAACACCATACCTACTGTGAAGCATGGGGGTGGCAACATCATGCTTTGGGGCTGTTTCTATGTAAAGGGAACAGGACGACTGATCCGTGTACATGAAAGAATGAATGGGGCCATGTATCGTGAGATTTTGAGTGCAAACCTCCTCCCATCAGCAAGGGCATTGAAGATGAAAGGTGGCTGGGTCTTTCAGAATGACAATGATCCCAAACACACCGCCGGGGCAATGAAGGAGTGGCTTCGTAAGAAGCATTTCAAGGTCCTGGAGTGGCCTAGCCAGTCTCCAGATCTCAACCCCATAGAAAACCTTTGGAGGGAGTTGAAAGTCTGTGTTGCCCAGCGACAGCCCCAAAACATCACTGCTCTAGAGGAGATCTGCATGGAGGAATGGGTCAACATACCAGCAACAGTGTGTGACAACCTTGTGAAGACTTACAGAAAACGTTTGACGCTGTCATTGCTGACAAAGGATATATAACAAAGTATTGAGATGAACTTTTGATATTGACCAAATACTTATTTTCCACCATAATTTGCAAAAAAAAATATTTCCAAATCAGACAATGTGATTGTCTGGATTTGTTTCCACATTTGGTCTCTCATAGTTGAGGTATACCTATGATTACAATTACAGGCCTCTCTCATCTTTTTAAGTGGGAGAACTTGCACAATTGGTGGGGGACTAAATACTTTTTTGCCCCACTGTAAATACATAAGGGGTCCATATAGTGAACTTGGTGTTGAGTTATTCACTTTAAAGTCACCACAGAGGACAAGTGGGCACTCTTTACGTCTGGAGGAAAAGGGATTTCATCTCCAAATACAGAAAGGTTTCTTCACAGTAAGAGCTGTGAAAATGTGGAATAGCCTCCCTCCAGAGGTGGTTCTGTCCAGCTCAGTAGATTGCTTTAAACAAGGTCCTGGATTCTTTCCTAAATGTACATAATATAACTGGATATTAACATTTATAGGTAAAGTTGATCCGGGGAATATCCGATTGCCACTCGGGGGATCAGGAAGAAATTTTTTCCCCTGCTGGATCATGCTTTGCAGTTTATTTTTTGCCTTCCTCTGGATCAACTGTGGGTTGAGGATTGTATATATAGGATTGTATACATTTTTTATTTAATTAAATTTTGTTTCCCTTTTTATTGGTTGAACTAGATGGATTTGTGTCTTTTTTCAACCAAACTAACGATGTAACTACCAGTATGTATTTTTTTTACCAGACCTTAATAAACGTGCCGCATAGTAAAATGTCTACATTTTGCATGTAATGTAATGTATACATCTGTATTGTCAGCTACAGGGTAAAGTTACCTTTTCCTTTTAACTCCTGAAGGTCTCATCGCCGCGACCAAACACTGCACCGGGTCAGATGCAGCGACCAGCTCGGCTGCAGCCGCTACCAGCAAACACCTCATTTGGAAACGGAACAAAGATGTCTGCGGGGTCCCACCACAAGCACGTTTCTGAAGACGACAATCATCGCTATCACAGCGGGGTAAGATACTGATATAATTATCTACAAATCTTTATTCCAAAAGAGTTATTAACCACTTGACAACTGGGAACATAACCCCCTTCCTGCCCAGGCGAAATTTCAGGTTTCAGCGCCATCACGCTTTGAATGACAATTGCGCGGTCGTGCGACGTGGCTCCCAAACAAAATTGACGTCCTTTTTTTCCCACAAATAGAGCTTTCTTTTGGTGGTCTTTGATCATTTCTGCGGTTTTTATTTTTTGCGCTATAAACAAGAATAGAGCGACAATTTTGAAAAAAACACAATATTTTTTAATTTTTGCTATGATTAATATCCCATTTTTTTTTAAAAAAAACTATTTTTTTCCTCAGTTTAGGCCGATACGTATTCTACATATTTTAGGTAAAAAAAAAAAATCGCAATAAGCGTATAGTGATTGGTTTGCGCAAAAGTTATAGCGCCTACAAAATAGGGAATAGAATTATGATTTTTTTTTTATTATTTATTTTTTAATTTTTTTACTAGTAATGGCGTCGATCTGCGATTTTTTTTTTGTGACTGTGACATTACGGCGGACACATCGGACACTTTTGACACATTTTTGGGACCATTCACATTTATACAGCGAACAGTGCTAAAAATATGCACTGATTACTGTATAAATGTGACTGGCAGGGAAGGGGTTAACCACTAGGGGGCGATCAAGGGGTTAATATGTTCCCTGCTAGATGTTCTTACTGTGGGGGGGAGGGGACTGACTGGGGGAGGTGACTGATGGTTGTCCCTATGTACAAGGGACACACCATCTGTCTCCTCTCCCCGACAGGACGTGGATCTCTGTGTTTACACACAGAGATCCACGTCCCTGGCTCTGTGACAGCCGATCGCTCGTACCTGGCGGACATCGCGGCTGCCAGGCACGCGCATCGGCACTCGCCTGACACGGCGGGCACAGTTTTTCCCCGACGCGCGCCCGCGGTGGCGCGCATCGCGGAAGTAAATAAGAGGACGTCCATAGACGTCCTATCAGCAATTGACGACCGCTTTGCGGACGTCTTTTGCTTATAGCCCGGGCGCAAAGTGGTTAAGTAACAATTTCTTCTTCTTTAGATTCATTTATTAAAAGTTTATGTAAAGCCAATAACTAAAACCTCTTACATGTTTTAGCATGTCGTTGTAGCTTTAAAAGTTATTTCCAATATTTATAAAGCTGAATTCCAGGTACTTTTTTGCATAGTTACATTGGTCTAGCTGCTTGGACCAATGTAACTATGCATGTACCATACCTAGCCAATACCCATGGAAGCTGGAAATCAATGTAGTAGGCGCCGCTACTCCAGTGGTCCTCATTGTCTTCAGCATCCTGTGCTGAGTGGCTTTCCAGATGAATAGAGAACAGGGGGTTGACCACTCAGCTTGGGCACCATTCACAGAACCCCTTGAATTTTTCACAGTGAATGCAAAGTGTTCACGAGGTAGAGATTTTGATTTTTATCACCCCAGCCTCCCACATAGAGCCATAAAATCCAGCATTACTTGATGTAACATGCCACTCCAGTGCCTCACACCAGGTCCCGTGCACCATCTTCTATACCAGGAGTCTCCAAATTTTCTAAACAAAGGGCCAGTTTACTGTCCTTCAGATGTTAGGGGAGCTGGACTGTGGCCAGTGGGAGTAAATAATGTCCCATCTTTGGTATTAGGGGGAGAAATAGTGCCCCATCATTGGTTTCATGTGAATGAATTATGCCCCATTGTTGATGTCATTGGGAAGAAAAGTGCCCCAACGTTGGTGTCAGTGTGAGGAATAGTGTTCCATTGTTGGTGTGAGTGGCAGGAGTTATGCCCCATTGTTGGTGGAAGTGGCAGGAGTTATGCCCCATTGTTGGTGTCAATGGCATGAATTATACCTCATGGGCCAGATAAATGCAATTAAAGACCCACATCTGGCCCCCGGGCCACAGTTTGGAGACCACTGTTCTATACTGATGTCTTCATGAGTCTGACTGTCTCCTCCAGGGTCTTACACACACCCGGCTGATGGCACGCTGCTGCATAAGCACAGTGTGCCCCAGATTGCCAGGCACATGTGCACTGTGATGGACATTGCCTCCTTGCCCCAAGGCTTCCTAGGATGGGCGACATGAGTATTTAAGGAGGCTTTGGGAAGGTGTGTGTGGGGGATGCCATTCTCGTCTAGGCCAGAAAGCCTGAAGAGTGGGGCCAGAACCTGCAGAACACGTATTTATAAAAAATATGTTTTTTCAATATCTGATCTTGTAATGGAAAAATATCTAAAGTGCTAAAAGAAGGTGGAGGTTCACTTTGAAGGATAGGTTCACCTTTGGAACAATAAGTTACATGTTCGACACATATTTAGGGTGAAATATGTAATATGTTCCATCTCCTGCCCCCTTCTTAAAAACAGCACTCTGCCCAGTGCCCACACAGCGGCATCATTCATTCACAGATTCCTGTGAATGAATAAACTACAAGTACCGTCTGCCAACGTGACAGATGGGCGGTTTCAATAGGTCGTGGGGGGCACAGATGAGTGCTCTTGTAGTCCACTGACATGTTCTCTGACTTTCAAACAGAAAACCCGCACAGAGGTACGGGCTGAAAGGCGGAGGACATGTCTGCAGAAGCCCACGTTGCACCCATAATCTAGTGATTTTGCTGCAATGCTTTTCCAGGCTCCTGCAGGAAAAAATAATAAATGGGCATTTTTTTTTCTGTAAGGGTGAACTTAAAGGGTAAATTCACCTTTACATAAAATCTGTAAGGTGAACTTACATTGGACCCCCTCCCTAGCCCCCTCAGTCTCTTTGTACTGGAGTCCCGCGATCCCCACTGTCAGGCATCAGGACACCGCTTCACCGGTCTGGGGATTTGAAATCCTGACTTTCTCTCCTCGCAGTGCTAATAGGACGAATTTCTAATTGGTCAGCGCCATCCATGTGACTTTGAGAGGTATGGATAGGAGATTAAACCACTGGGATTTGACAGCGGTGCCTGACAGTGGGGGATCGCGGGACTCCGGTACGACGGAACTGGGGAGATGGGGAGAGGTCCAGTATAAGTTCACCTTACAGATTTTCTAGTTAGAAGGTAGCCAATAGAAGTTATAAAAGCCTGAAGGTTTTTTATCTTAAAACCTCCTGTGTGCAGCAGCCCCCCCCCCCCCCCGCCCCTCTAATACTTACCTGGGCCCCATCGTGATCCAGCAATGTGCATGAGAGTCTCAGCTCTCCGGGGACTCTCCCTCCTCATTGGCTGAGACAGCAGCGAGAGCCATTGGCTCCGGCTGCTGTCAATCACAGTCAGTGAGCCAATGAGAAGAGAGGGGGTCAGGGCCGAGCTGCAGCTCCGAGTCTGAATGGACACGAACAACAGCGGCTCGGGAGCGAGCCTGCTCAGGTACCCCCACAGAAAGGACTTGGAAGATGGGAGGGGCCAGGAGCGCCGGCGGGAGATCCAGAAAAAGGAGAATCGGGGCTGCTCTATGCAAAACCACTGCACTGAACAGGTAAGTATAGCATGTTTGTTATTTAAAAAAATATATATATTTAATATCACTTTAAATTCCAAAACTTTCTGCAATAGTCAAAGGCTAATACACATGTGCAAGACTCTTCTACTTCAATATTTACCAACAATCACTTCCAGGTTTGCAACTATTTTTTATTTATTAAACCAGTTGGTATAGGTAAATTAGCATTTTCAGGTAGGAGGTTAACAGTGGCATTGGTGGTAGGCTACATCAGATTTACAAAAGAGTAGGATGTCTGTGTCTTACGTTCCAATAAGATTCCAAGTGTCATTTTTCCACTGTAGGTGGAAAAACATCCGATTGGTTGTTTTGGACAATGCCTCCAATTTTGAATCTATCTGTAAAATCTACAGATTTACCAAAACTATTCATTATAAGAACAAACCTGCACCATCCATTTTAATTGTATTCAATCATGCAGGCCTTCCGTTATATACAGTGCCTTGAAAAAGTATTCATAGGGTTTGAAATTTTCCACATTTTGTCATGTTACAGCCAAAAATGTAAATGTCTTTTATTGGGATTTTCTGTGATAGACCAACACAGAGTGGCACATAATTGTGAGGTGGAAGGAAAATGATAAATGGTTTTCAACATTTTTTACAAATAAATATGTGAAAAGTGTGGGGGGGTACATTTGTATTCAGTCCCCCTGAGGCAATACTTTGT
The DNA here is from genome assembly GCA_029206835.1 of Rana muscosa. NCBI lineage: Eukaryota > Metazoa > Chordata > Amphibia > Anura > Ranidae > Rana > Rana muscosa. Next base: position 46,385,187 of record CM055120.1, on the reverse strand, counting down.
AGAACCGCCTTTCTCTGCAATTACAGCTGCAAGTCTTTTTGGGGATGTCTCTACCAACTTTGCACATCTAGAGACATTTTTGCCCATTCTTCTTCCTTGCAAAATAGCTCAAGCTCTTTCAGATTGGATGGAGAGCGTCTGTGAACAGCAATTTTCAAGTCTTGCCACAGATTCTCAATTGGATTTAGGTCTGGACTTTGACTGGGCCTTTCTAACACATAAATATGCTTTAAACGAAACCATTCCATTGTAGCTCTGGCTGTATGTTTAGGGTTGTTGTCCTGCTGGAAGGTGAACCTCCGCCCCAGTCTCAAGTCTTTTGCAGACTCTAATGCCGCGTACACACGATCATTATTCACGGCGGTTAAAAAACCGCCGTGAATATTGTCATTAAAAACGAGGGAACGGCTTGTTCCCCACACACGGTCGTTTTTCACGTCGTTTTTTCTCTTGTCGAGAAAAACGACCGTCTGTGGGCTCCACGGCAGTGTTTCCCTATGGGAAACACTGCCACGGAAAACATGTCGAAAAAAACGACGAGAAAAATTAGAACATGTTCTAATTTTTCTCGTCGTTTTTAATGCCGTTTCTCTCGTCGAAAAAAACGACAGAAAGCCCACAGACTATCGTTTTTCTCGTTGAATGGGAAAAATTTCGTTTTTCTCGACGAGAAAAACGGCCGTGTGTACGCGGCATAATGCCTCGTACACACGACCGGTTTTCCCGGCAGGAAAAAAAAAGACGCTTTTCCCGATGGAATTCCTCTCAAGCCTGCCTTGCATACACACTGTCACACAAAAGACCGCTGAACTTTTGAATGCCAAGAACGCGGTGATGCCAAAGACTATTATGAGCCGACAAAATGACGTTCTATGCTTCCGCGCATGCGTCAAATTGTTTACGAGCATGCGTGTTTTTTTTTCCCCACTGGAAAGCATACAGATGACCTTTTTTCTCGGCAGGATTTTTTCCCGGCCAAAAGCTGTCATGGCAGTTTTCCTGATGGGAAAACCGGTCGTGTGTACGAGGCATAACAGGTTTTCTTCTAAGATTGCCCTGTATTTGGCTACGTCCATCTTCCCATCAACTCTGATTAGCTTCCCTGTCCCTGCTAAAGAAAAGCATCCCCACCACATGATGCTGACAGGGTGATGTGCAGTGCTAGATTTCCGCCACACAAAGTGTTGCTTTAAGGCCACGAGAGTTTAATTTTCGTCTCATTTGACCAGAGCACCTTCTTTTAAACATTTTCTGTGTCCCCCACATGGCTTCTCACATACAGAAAACGGGACTTCTCATGGCTTTCTTTAAACAATGGCTTTCTTCTTGCCACTCTTCCATAAAGGCCAGATTTGTGGAGTGCACAACTAATGCCTAGTACACACAACCGTTTTTTCCGACGGGAAAACTCAGATGAGAGCCTTTGGCCAGGAATCCCGGACGTGTGTATGCTCCATTGCAGTTTTTCCGAAAGGAAAACTGGCGGAAAAAAAAGAGAGCAGGATCTCTATTTTCCCATCAGGAAAAAATCCTGGCGGGAAAACCGTTCGTCTGTATGCTTTTCCGACGGGAAAAAAACGCGCATGTTCGGAAACAATTTGACGCATGTTTGGAAGCATAGAACTCCATTTTGTTGGCTCGTCATAGTCTTTTACGTCACCGCGTTCTTGGCAGACAAAAGTTCACTGGAATTTTGTGTGACCGTATGTATGCAAGGCAGGCTTGAGAGGAATCCCATCGGGAAAACCATTGTTTTTTTTTTCTGACGGGAAAACTGGTCGTGTGTACGGGCATAATAGTTGTCCTGTGGACAGATTCTCCCACCTGAGCTGTGGATCTCTGTAGCTCCTCCAGAGTTACCATGGGCCTCTTGGCTGCTTCTCTGATGAATGCTCTCCTTGCCCGGCCTGTCAGTTTAGGTGGACGGTCATGTCTTGGTAGGTTTGCAGTTGTGCCATACTCTTTCCATTTTCGGATGATGGATTGAACAGTGCTCTGTGGGATGTTTAAAGCTTGGGGTATTTTTTTATAACCTAACCCTGCTTTAAACTTCTCCACAACTTTATCCCTGACCTGTCTGGTGTGTTGCTTGGCCTTCATGGTGCTGTTTGTTCACTAAGAGCGGTTTCACACTGGGGCGGTGTGTGCGGTGGCGGTATAGCGCCGCTATTTTTAGCGGCGATATACCCTCGGGATTGCTGAGGTATTCGGCCGCTAGCGGTGCAGTTTTAACTCCCGCTAGCGGCCGAAAAAGGGTTAATACCACCCGCAAACTGCGGCTTCAGCCACGGTTTGCGGGCGGTATTACCGCGATGTCCCATTCATTTCAATGGGAAGGAGCGGTGTAGGAGCGGTAAAGACACCGCTCCTCTCACCGCTCCAAAGATGCGGCTAGCAGGACTTTTTTTCACTGGGGCCTAAGGTTCTCTGACAAAACTCTGAGCGCTTCATAGAACAGCTGTATTTATACTGAGATAAAATTACACACAGGTGGACTCTATTTACTAATGTAGCACCCTCTACCTTTTGGTAGGTGCTAGAATGAGATTTTTCTATGTTTGGGGTATCAGTGCAGGCAAATTTAGGCAGGCCTGTGCTCTAGGCTAGGCCTGCTTGTTTTGATCTGGGACTGGGAGTGTTTAGTGTAGCAGTGGGTGTGACCACTTGTGCTCAGGCTCTGAGGCACCTCCCCTGCTTGGGGGGGCGCACCACATGTGGGGGAGTCGCAGGGAAGGCTCACCCCTTGCACAGCCACAGAGGAGGAATTCTTGGAGAGGAAGGATTAGAGGAACAGCTGGAATGTGCATCTGAACGGTGTTCTCCTCCATGGACCAGGGGCATGGAGAAGGTCAGTGTGTACACTACAGCGGAGCAATGGAACAGGAGAGAGTTACTGAGAGTAGTGCAGACTGTTGTGGCCGGGGAACACAGCAGTTCAGGAAAAGGACTTTGAGCATAGTGCAGATTGCTGTGATTGGGGAACGCAACATTTGCAAGTTCGGACTAGCTGGGTGCAGTAGTCCATCTGTCGCCATGTGCTGCTAAATTACTGGGCCGTCAGGGAGAGGTGTTGAAACGCAGTACCAGCCTTTGAGTGACTTCGATCAAGTAGTTCAATAAAAGCAACTAAAGTTCAGCCAGCAATCTGAGGAGTTATTCAGAGTGACTCCTTCTCATACTGAGAGAGAGAGAACAGGGACCTAACAGTTTGCAGCAAAGGATTTTCACAGGTGGAGAGGAATCTAGAGGAGTGAAACTCTGCAGGAACCAGTGTAGAAAAGGAGGAGCAATAGTCTGCAGTGGGGGAAAGCAGAGAAATAGACTGTGAACGGTAGCTGTGCCTCATTATCAGGGCTGAACTTATCAGTTAAAGTGCTACAAATGTGTTAAGTGCTATGGGCATCTCATATCTTCCTTATCCTGTCCAAGTTGTATCCCGCAATAAACTAAAGCAAAGCAATGCAAATGACTGCTCATTGTCTCGGAGTGGATGGATAGGGGTCTGGCAGCAGGGTGATGTGGTGGATCTTTAAAGCTCGCGGCAGTGCACCGCTACACTAATTAGGTGACTTCTGAAGGCAATTGGTTCCACTAGATTTTAGTTGGAGGTATCAGAGTAAAGGGGACTGAATACAAATGCACGCCACACATTTTAGATATTTCTTTGTAAAAACAATTGAAAACCACTTATCATTTTCTTTCCACTTCACAATTATGTGCCACTTTGTGTTGGTCTATCACAAAAAAAATTAAAATAAAATACATTTACGTTTTTGGTTGTAACATGACAAAATGTGGAAAATTTCAAGGGGTATGAATACTTTTTCAAGGCACTGTAGTTTTTAGATCTAATGGTCAGCTTCAGATCGGTAATCGCTGAGAAACATCTAACCAGTCAGCTGTTCCTCTGCCTTTCAGACTGAAAAGGATATTTTCAAGACAATGAACTCCACAGATCATTCAGTAGGCATCTCACCTTATCGCCTTCCTATCATTAACAACTTTGTGATGCCCGTGCCACCGCCACCCCAGAAACAACCAAAGAAGTCAGTGAGCACCATGTCCAGAGGGAGACGGTACCGACCCACCACCGCGCCAAATGAACTTGAGGTTACCGCTAAGGTAGATATTTCCAATGTGTGCGAATTACCATTTGGTATCGGTAGCATTTCTTTTAATGGGAATACCAATACAATTATCAGGGATAAGATAATGCATGCCATTCATTAGGGACATTCCACACCCTGCAGTTCCCTTTACATTAAGGGTTGGGGTGCTCATGACATCAGTGGTCAACGTCATTGTGGCCATGTTGGGTCAATAATGTCATGAGAATACCCACCCAAGTTCGAACCAAACTCAAACTCATCAATAGTAGGGGAGAAGTAACCTACTGTTATGCCGCGTACACACGATCGATTTTCTCGACGGTGAAAACCGTCGAGAAAATTGACGGGAAAAACGAGGAACGGCTTGTTCCCCCACACACAGACGTTTTTCCCGTAATTTTTTCTCTTGATCGAGAAAAACGACAGTGTGTAGGCTCCCCGGCAGTGTTTCCCTATGGGAAAACTGCCACGGAAAAAAATGGCGTGAATCACGACGAGAAAAATTAGAGCATGTTCTAATTTTTCTCGTCGTGATTAATGCCGTTTTTCTCGTCGGGAAAAATGACCAAAAGCCCACACACGGTCGTTTTTCTCGTCAAAGAGAAAAAATTTAATTTTTCCCGACGAGAAAAATGGTCGTGTGTACGCGGCATTAGACTTTTATTGCAGTCTACAATAACCCCCCCCCCCCCCCTCAAATGTAAAAGATTGCCCTTCACCTCCGGTTCTGAAGACACAACAGGAAGTGACAAGGAACCTCTTAAAAAAAGAACAGGGAAATTCTCTTTTAGTTTTCACCAGGACAGGTGTCCTCATTGGAAGATTTCCTCTCCTCTCCTGTTCCAGTGACAATTTTCCATCACTTGCTATGTCAATGACAGTGGTCACCAGGTCTAATAGATTGGGTGAATCTCCCCACTGGGGTCACAGACAGAAGTATAAGGACACTAAAAAGGATATCTGCTAAATTAGCTTAGCATATTAGAACAAAAGTGTAGAGCTGGGTATACTCCAGTAGAATTTCTTACGAAAATGTGTACGGAAATTCTCATTCGAATGGTACCTAAAATCAGTTCAAGACTTACTTTGCTTTTAACATTCAATTTTGGATCGTATAGACTTTACCAAACAAAAACCACATACACTGTTAGAAATAGATTTGTTCGAGAAAATTTTTCTATTCTGCTCCTTCTCGACGCTGCAGCCGATTTGACCCTTAATAATGATTAGGAAAACAAACAAACGTTCTTACAATATTCTTATAACGAAAAATAGTGAGCGAAATTCCACTAGCATATACCCAGTTTAACACACAAATGAGATCTTTTTTTAGGGTACAAAGAGCAAACAAAATAATTTATTAAAAGAAATCCCTTTTTTATACATATGTACATATTCTTCAACCAATGGTCTACTTCCCCCAGAGGAGTGATTCCGCTTGGATGGATTCACTTCATCTGAAAGGGCCCCACAGATGCCACCATATTTAACAACCTAGATCTAGAGAGGTTCATGTAAGTGGACTGGAAATCCATGTGTCCCCAAAGCTTATCAAAAATACTTGTTTTTTTCCTGAGTTCAAAAGTTAGCTTATATAAAGGTAATGTATCATTTATTCATTTTAGCCAGGAGCAGGGGCGTTGCTAGGTCTGCAAAAGATCTGGGGCTAGAACCCATAGCAGCGGTCACCAACCTTTTTGCAGGCCCGCGGGGGTGGGGGGGCACGCCGGTGGTAAGCAATTTTTTGCAGGCAATGGCTGGTGTTGGCGCTTCAATCATCATGGCACTATGGTGTCAGGGTGATTGAAGCGCATTGTTTCTATTGTTACAGTCTAATTTATAATGAAGTGGTTCAACTCACCATAATGCATAATCAGTGGAAGCCCTGGGCGTGTCACTTGCCACCAGATGCAGCGTGTCACTTGCCACTGTCGCCTGTCACCAGATACAGCTTGTCACTTGCCACCGTCACCTGCCACCAGATGTGGATTGTCATTTGCCACTTTCACCTGGCAGCAGATGTGGATTGTCGCTTGCCACGTCACCTGCCACCATATGCAGATTGCCACGTCACCTGCCACCATTTGCAGATTGCCACGTCACCTGCCACCATATGCAGATTGCCACGTCGCGTGTGGGTAGTGTGGAGACAGGTCACACATCTGACGGGACAGTGATTAATGGCAGTGAGTGGTTCCAGAGATGAGTAGAGAAAGGACGGGGACATGGCATCCTTCTTGAAGACCTCCCTATTTGGACATGGTCTGGTCAGCCCGCATTCCGCCCCTTAAGACCAGATGCTGTCGGCACGTCCGAGACCTGCTGTCCTACTCATCGCTGTTACATTCTGTGAATGTTCCTGGTCAGGTGCGTTCCCGCCAGGCTTGTGAATTGCCAAACTTTAACTTTAATAAAAGCTTTGTTTCTGCAACTGGACTTTGTGTTTTTTCTGCTGCCGCACCATGTTGCACCACGCTGCACCACCCACATATGTAGTATATTTGGTAGTCACATTGTACATGTTTATAGAGGTTTACTTGTCAGCCCAAAAAAGAGGGACAACTGGAAAGAAAAGAGGGACAGAGGTTTCGGGGTCCAAAGAAGGGCCAGTTGGGAGCCATGCACATGACACATCCATACCCTGTTCTGGACTTTCATGGTGACAAGACATTTTGTTCAATGGAAGGAGGGGTGACCTTTAACTTTTTGAACAAGAAACAGCAGTTAAAGCATTATTAAGGAATATATTTCACCCTTGTGGTTTGTATCAGAAAAATTCCAATTTGAGGCTCCTTTAATGTCATGGATCGGTATATAATTCAGCCTCTGTCCTCACAAATCACCGGCATTGCATGTCAGGAGCAGCTCCGGATTATTAAAGTTCTTGGAAGCCGGTGATCTGAGACTGTCCTAGGACTGCTATGTGACACTGATGTTTTATAGCAATACCAAGCCTTGTGCTGATTTGCCAGCAGAGTGACGTGATTTATCTTTTTTTTTTTTTTTACAGGATACGGGAAAGTTTCATAAAACGTCCTTGCACAGTAATGTAAAAATGACCATGGTTTATCTAGGAAAAAACGTCCATCTATCACACGACGATGATGACTACAGAGACGAAATTAAGGTCTTTCAGCAGCACTGTGGCGGGGAGAACCTCTGCGTTTTTAAAGGGAGACTTCTGGAAGAAGGTGAGGATTGGGAAATCAATCAATTTGAGTTGGGAAGGGGGGGATGGGGCACTAAGGAGGTTTGGCACCCCCCATCCCTTGGATTGATATAGGCACAGAGAAGCCACATCATTTTCTCTTTCTGTACTAATGTGACCCCATAAGGTACTATCTGCCTACCAATGCAGCCCCCTTGAGCAACGACAGACAGGTGCACAGATATGACCAATTTTATTATCCTGCCTGGTTACCGTAGGAGCATGATGGTTCTAGATGGGCCTCCTAGATATTCAATGGGCCCTAAGTTCCTTCCTAGGCAGTCTTGTGAATAATCCAACCCTGGCAAGTAAAATCAGTCAGTGTGCTGGTAAAGAAAATCTAAACCCCAAATTTGTGGTATTTAACCACTTGCGACCCTATAACTTACATATACGGTGGCAATGCTGCGCCGGATCACATACCGAGAACGTGATCCGACACTTCTGGGTAGGGGTGCGCATGTTTGCCGGCCCACTTCTTCTGTGATTATACACTGCGGGATCTGATCTGTGGGTACCACAGACTCTGTCCGCCGGCACCCGCCGATCATCCAGCACAGAGGCAGAACGCTGGTCTGTAAACAAGGCAGATCACCGTTCTAACAGGAGGGAAGGCATGGATCCGGTGTCTCTGCAAAGCAGGAACATGGATCCATGTCTTACCTTTAGTAAAAGCACATCCCACAATACTCTAAAACACAGGCTAGGCACACATATAACCCTTTGATCGCCCCTGATTTTTAACCTCTTCCCTGCCAGTGTCATTAGTACAGTGACAGTGCATATTTTTAGCACTGATCACTGTATTAGTGTCACTGGTTCCCACAAAGTGTCAGTGTCCGATGCAATATTGCAGTCCTGCTATAAATCGCTTATTGCCGCCATTACTAGTAAAAAAATAAAAATATCCCACAGTTTGTAGACGCTATAACTTTTGCGCAAACCAAACTATATGCGCTTTAAGGATTTTTTTTTACCAAAAATATGTAGCAGAATACTTATTGGCCTAATTTGATGAAGAAATGTGATTTTTTTAAAAATTTTATTGTATGTTTTTTATAGCAGACAGTAAAAAAAAAATATATATTTTTTTTAAATTGTTGGTCTTTTTTTGTTTATAGCGTAAAAAAAAAACCTCAGAGGTGATAAAATAGCACCAAAAAAAGCTCTAAAGCCTCATACACACGACCGGTTTTCTCAGCAAGAAAACTGCTGGAGAGCTTTTTGCCGAGAAAACCGTTCGTGTGTATGGTTTCTCGGCGGGAAAACTGCCGGGAATCTTGACGAGAAAAATAGAGAACCCGCTCTCTATTTTTCTCGTCCGGATTCTCGGCAGAGTTTTCCTGCCGAGAAAACCGGTCGTCTGTATGCTTACCTGTTCCAGAGTAAACCCGCGCAAAGACTTTGACGCATGCGCGGTAGCATACAAGGTTAGTGTGGGGTGTAGCAAGATGGCGGTGACGGCATTGAATGTGACGAGCGCTGGCTCATCGTAGTTGATAACGTCACCGCGTTCTTGCCATTCAAAAGAACGGCGGTTCTTTTGAATTGCCGCGTGTGTACACAGGGCTTGGCAAGACAATCTTGCCAGGAATCCCGTAGAGAAAACCAACGTTTTTTTTTCGACGAGAATCCCGCCCGTGTGTACAGGGCTTGAATGTAGGGAAAAAATGGACATCAATTTTATTTGGGTACAGCGCTGCATGACTGCGCAATTGTCAGTTAAAGTAATGCAGTGCTGTATCGCTAAAAATGGCCTGGTCAGGAAGGGGGGTAAATCTTCTGGAGGTCAAATGGTTAATTTGCTAAAGCACCTTGTATCATAGGCAATTTCCATTTTTGCATTGTTTTGTCACCTTTTTATAATTTGTTGCATCTCAGTGCAGCTGATCTCCTTCACCCTTTTATGTATTCCTTTGACTTGCGATGGATACATGTCATTGCTTAAATAGAGCGTCCTAATGGTGACAACAGTGGACCCTGCCTGCTCTCTGAGGGCCCATTCACAATGTGGGGTTGATTTACTAAGGTCAAAAAGGATGTTTACTTTGCAAGGTAATTATGTCCAGAGCTTAGTGAATTGGCCAAAGTTTCACTTTGCAAAGAATACCTAATCGCATGCAAGGAAAATTAAAAAAACAAAACAGGATTTTTACTTGCACATGATTAGATGCTGGATGTTGGCGGAGCTTCAACTCATTCACTCTGGGGCAACTCAAGCTCTGGGGCAACTTCCCTTGCACAGTGACAAGCCTACTTGCCTTTAGTAAATTAAAGAGGAAGTAAACCCTCTCTCTAAAAAAAAAAAAAAAAACACCCTGCAAGACAAAGGCATAGTGAGCTAGTATGCATAGCATACTAGCTCATTTTGAATTACTTACCTGAGATCAAAGTCCCCGCAGTGGTCCTCGTTTACCTCCTCCGTCGCCGCCATCTCTCCCGGAGTGACTTCCGGGTATCGCTGCTCCGGCGCTGTGACTGGCCGGAGCTGCGATGACGTCACTCCCGCTCATGCACGCAGGAGCCGGCAGTGACGGCATGATCGCACATGCGCCGTAGACATCGGTGCCCGTTTTTTGGAAAATATCTCCTTAACCGTTTAGGTTAAGGAGATACTGTATTTCTTGCACCTACAGGTAAGCCTTAATCTAGGCTTACCTGTAGGTAAAAGTGGTCTGTAAGAGCCGGTTCACACCAGGGCGACTCGTCAGGCGACTCAGTCGCCTGACAAGTCGCGTCCCACGCTTTTCAATGGAACCGTTCTAAGTAAGAGCGACTCAGGTCGCTTCGACTTAGAAAAAGGTTCCTGTACTACTTTTGGGGGCGACCCAAGGCAACCTGCATTGACTTCTATACAGAAGTCTTATGCAAATCGCCTCGGCGGGCGTCTCAAGTCGTCTTGAGATCGCGCCGCCGAGGTCGCCCCCACAAGTCGTGCCGCGTCGTGCCGCCCTGGTGTGAACCGGCTCTCAGGTTTTACAACCACTTTAACCCACTTGTCCATTGAGCTGAACTGTGAAGCCTTGCCCGGCACAGTTCCAAAGCAAAGTCGTCTGAGTTGATAGGATTGCAGTGGTGCGCACTAGACATGTGCAATTTGTTTAGTTCCGAATTCGTTTTTTTAACGAATTTCTACAAATTCGTTAATTCGGAAATATCTGAATTAACGAAACCCTGTTTAACAAATTTTTCAGAATATTCGTAACATCGAATATTCGAAAATTCGTAAATTCGAAAATCCGAAAACCTGAAAATTTGAAAATCTGAAATAATAACTAATTAATAATAACTATTACTAACTATTAAATTACAGGTATTGGAATTTCTTTTCAAATTTGGCTGTTAGTGAACGTAACAAATATGAATTTATCCAAAGTTACGAATTATCTGAAATAACGGAAGCCGTATCTAAACGAATGGAACGTCACAAATTAATATTAATAAATAACAATAATAATATTAATAAAAAACTTTTTATTATTATTTATTATGATATCGTTCTGTTCCATTTGTTTAGATGCGGCATTTGTTATTTCGGATAATTCGTTACTTTGGATAAAATTTTATTCGTTATATTCACTAACAGCCAAATTGGAAAGGAAATTACAATACCTATCATTTAATAGTTAGTAGTAGTTAAGTTATTATTAGTTAGTTATTCCAGATTTTCAAATTTTCGTGTTTTCGAATCTAGAATTTACAAATTTACGAATTTTCGAATATTCTAATTTATGAATAGTTGGAAAAATTTGTTAAACGTTTCGTGAAAGGAAATTACAGTACCTATAATTTAATAGTTAGTCCATTATTAGTTAGAAAATCAAAAAATTTGAAAGAATAACTTTCTGATTTTCTGATTTTTCGAATTTACGAATTTATGATTATTTTGTGATCATAACGAATGACCCGAAAAACAAAAAAACAAATGAAACGTTTATTTTTTTCAGCAGTGCACATGTCTAGTCTATGTGACATTTCAATAAAGTTGAAAAAAGTCAAGCGTGCAATGTGTCATTTCACAGTGCACACCATGTTGTAACCCAGCCGCTTGTGAAGAAGACCCTGAGTGCTGGCATGGCATTGGCTGGGAGCACACAGGCAAATTTCTGTAGCAAAATCGCACTGCTAAAATCACTGACAATAATTGCTAGGAGTGCATCACACAACGTTCACAAAGCAAATAAATACGTTTAGATTTATTCAAGGTCTGTAATGCTGACAGTCACCGCCCAACGCCACGCCCGCTGACGCATTTCATCCTGATAGAGCTTAATTATAGAGATTTTTAGTTGCAAAATCTTGCTACTAAAATAACTGGCAATCCTATAAGAGTAGTAATAGATCACTACATAGTTGAAACACAGTGCTCCATGTTGAGTGAGGTATACAAGTATCAGATTGTAACAATTTACGGCTAATGATTGCACAATGCTCTAATTATGTGCAATTAGGCATTATGGCAATCTACTACATTCTATTTGTGTGCCTTATTTAATAAAATTCATAACGAGCCATTTGTTGGAAATGTGTAGCAATCAATCAATATTCAATAATCCATACCAAGCGGCACCACTCCAGACCAAAGCCTATCCTCCACTGTGGGCACTCCATGAGCAGGCAAAGAAGCCCATACACACTCCTAATTCTGAGGATACAATGCAACTCAAGCCACACACTGATGACATCAACTACTCTTAAGATCTTTATTGGGCTGCAGAGAGTATACAGAGTATTCCTTCCTGGTTGCGGCCGTGGCGTGCATTGCAGCCAAGATCCATATTGGAGGAGCAGATAGCGGACAGCATTTTAAATCTAATTTGAATAACACAGAGTAAGAGATAGCGGTCTGCAGCATATTTTACAGGGAATGTATAGTGGTTTATGTTCATAGTATTTTTCTCTTTGTATTATTGTAAAAAAAAAAAAAAAAAAAAAAAACCCTTTTTTTTTTTTTTACTTACACTATATTACCAAAAGTATTAGGACACCTGCCTTTACACACACATGAACATTAATGACATCCCAGTCTTCGTCCGTGGGTTCAATATTGAGTTGGCCCACCCTTTGCAGCTATAACAGCTTCAACTCTTCTGGGAAGGCTGTCCACAAGGTTTAGGAGTGTGTCTATGGGAATGTTTGACCATTCTTCCAGAAGCGCATTTGTGAGCTTCTGCACTGATGTTGGACAAGAAGGCCTGGCTCGCAGTCTCTGCTCTAATTCATTCCAAAGGTGTTCTATCGGGTTGAGGTCAGAACTCTGTGCAGGCCAGTCAAGTTCCTTCACTCCAAACTCGCTCATCCATGTCTTTATGGACCTTGCTTTGTGCACTGGTGCACAGTCATGTTGGAAAAGGAAGGGACCATCCCCAAACTGTTCCCACAAAGTTGGGAGCATGAAGTTGTCCAAAATGTCTTGGTATTCTGACACCTTAAAAGTTCCCTTCACTGGAACTAAGGGGCCAAGCCCAACCCCTGTGAAACAACCCCACACCATAATCCCCCCTTCACCAAATGATTTGGACCAGTGCACAAAGCAAGGTCCATAAGGACATGGATGAGGGAGTTTGGGGTGAAGGAACTCGACTGGCCTGCACTGAGTCCTGACCTCAACCTGATAGAAAACTTATGTGATGAATTAGAGCGCAGATTGCGAGCCAGGCCTTCTCTCCAACATCAATGCCTGACCTCACATATGCGCTTCTGGAAGAATGGTCAAACATTCCCATAGACACCCTCCTAAACCTTGTGGACAGCCTTCCCAGAAGAGTTGAAGCTGTTATATCTGCAAAGGGTGGGCCAACTCAATATTGAACCCTACGGACTAAAACTGCCATTAAAGTTAATGTGCGTTTAAAGGCAGGTGTCCCAATGCTTTTGGTAATATGGTGTAAATTAATAATAATTAGAATTTTTCTTTTGAGCCAGCAGGTGAAGCTTTAATTTCCTTTTCACATTCTGCAGGCTATCTGTTTGCTTTCTTGATCCTGTTTACAAACCTCAATAGCTCAAGCTAAAATCTAGTGCTAAAATGACTGATACGCCGACTCCTCCCCTTTCAGTCAGAAAAAAAAGTATAGAAAAGGCAGGCCAGTACTGTTGTGATGTCTTTTTAGATCTTTTTATAACCTACAACATACAAAGCGTGATGGAGTCCTATTAAGATCCCGATGAGGTGGATCTATAGTTGGAAGAAGCATACAAGTGCTACATTGCATCTAATATACGTGTTTAATTATGCTATACTATACTATGCTCAGGCATTTGAGATGTTTGATGAATGTAGGATACTACTTATGGTCATATGAGATGCCCCATTGAGACTATAGTTTGGGACTTGACTGTTTCCTTGAAGATAATCTAATATTAATGTGGATTTTTTTGACATGCGCATAAATTGGTGGTCTGGCCCTAATTTCAGATAACTCAGGATTTCCTAGTTCATACCAACACATCTCACTTTTTGTGGACTATATCCCTGATTCAGGGATTTCATCCCACAACATATACTGTACTTGAACAAGTTTTTTTTTTAACAAGAAGGTACTTGAACAAGTTTACAGTCCAATTTTTGTCTAGGAAGTGTGTTTTTTTTTTTTTTTTTAAATATATATAATTGGGCAATTATGATTTAATATGGTTTTGTGTTAATTTTTGTGTTGTATTTTTAAAATTTAAAATTTTTTGATATATAAATAAAAATGATTTTATACATTATACTGAGCTGGCTCCTAGGTCTCATGATTAGATCTTAAGGGTTTTGAATATAGTTACATTGCCATTAGAGGTTGAGTCATAGCCAAGGTCTTTTATTCAGTTTTTTGGGGATTGTTCTATATACATGTACCAGTGGCTCCCTCATGATACAACTAGGAGAGAGGTCCTGTTTTGTTTTTTGTTTTTCTTCTTCCTTCTCTTTTCTAACATAAAATATGAGTAGGCAGCAGACTGTGGATCTTTAGGCCACATTTTATCATTAGACTTGATTCTCTTTAGATAACCCATACTGTATATATGTGTGTGGAAGTGCTGATGGTATCAGAATATATAAATTGGTGCCTTCGTCCCATCATATATTGTATAGAAGGAAGAGGCTTAAATGGACTATGTGGGCACCATATGTGAGACCGATGTACAGTCAAGGGTATAAATATAAAAGGTTTTTATTACACAAATATAAACAAGTTTACCATGTACATGTTTATAGATAAAAAATCGTTTTGTGACAAACATAAAACCACTCATATAGGCATACCATTGTTGCCAATGGAATGTCATACATATACAGTAGCATAGTATACAAGACTCAACATGTTTCGCGTTTTATGATTCCGTAGAATCCGCTTCTTCAGGAGCTAGATAACAAGCAATATTTTTCAGTAGATAAATATGAGTTTTGTCACGTGGCTATAAACAAAGAAACAACATGATTAATGTAAAAATAGGAAAATGTGGATATATAAAATCATATTTTACAATAAAAACATGTATCCATCACATGAACCATAGAACCAGACAGGGCCCCAAAGTCTCACCGTGGGAGCTGGGCCACATAGTGGCCAAGATGCGGATCAGTCAAGTGGGTCCGTCCTGGAGGACAACAGGACCCTCACCAGAGACCACAGATATCCAGAGGTATATATAATATAATATACATATCAGTGTATCATTCCATTATTGGCCAAACTAAGCAGGCCAAATGGTGGATAGTAACCCTGAGTATTGATTCCCAATGTAGGTATAGCCATACCTCCTAAGACGCCACATCCAATTCATCCCAGAGGCATCAAGCTCATGGAGCAAGGGGTAATGAAGGTAATTAGCCCTTCTGGGTACAGGGAGGGCTGTAGAATAAATAGCAAGAATGTTAAATAACACTACGCTATATATTGATTTAAGTCTATCTAGTTGGTCTATTTAGAACCTGATAGCAGGTGGAAGTATACCTGAATGCCTTTGGGGAGGGGTATAACATGTAGGCAGGTCTATATGAAGACAGGGTGTTAGCTTAATTGGGGTCAGCTGACAAGCATGGTGAAATTAGTGCTGGTGTACCTATGTATGTGAATGTGATGAAAAAAATAAAAATATATATAAAATTATAATTATATATATCACTATAGATAAGTAATAACAAATTATGGTTGTGCTGTAAAATATAAAACGTGATAGGATTATAGGGTTTAAGATATTAATGCATTGAATAAAAAATACTGGATGGTTACCAAGAATGGCTAAAAAAATAGGTCCCGCCCTGCCGGCGTCCACAACGCTGAGCGTCTGACATCGCCGGGTATTGTCCCGTGGTGTGCATGCGTTTGAGGACGCATGCGTGGTCGTCTTATGTGCTCGGTACGCCATCAAAAGGACAGATTGTGCCCCAAAGCGGCGGTAGTCGCTGGGGCACCTCCCACAGGACATAGGTCCCCAAATGGCGGCACCACAGGGCGATCCGCAAATCAGTCAGCGGCGCAGATCCCGGGCCAATGCCTTGGGGGCCATCTTGGAGGGGGGGGCGTGCCCCTCCTCAATGTCAGGAAACAGTGAGACTGTCTGGATCCCCCCAGTGGTGAGACAGTAGGGCTGCATTCCACTGTGTCAGCCGCTGTGTCACTGTGGAGGAAGGCTTCAAAAAGATGGATACAAGTATAGAAATTCATGTTTTTCCTATTTTTACATTAATCATGTTGTTTCTTTGTTTATAGCCACGTGACAAAACTCATATTTATCTACTGAAAAATATTGCTTGTTATCTAGCTCCTGAAGAAGCGGATTCTACGGAATCATAAAATGCGAAACATGCTGAGTCTTGTATACTATGCTACTGTATATGTATGACATTCCATTGGCAACAATGGTATGCCTATATGAGTGGTTTTATGTTTGTCACAAAATGATTTTTTATCTATAAACATGTACATGGTAAACTTGTTTTATATTTGTGTAATAAAAACATTTTATATTTATACCCTTGACTGTACATCGGTCTCACATATGGTGCCCACATATTCCATTTAAGCCTCTTCCTTCTATACCATACTGTACAGTATATACTTTAATATGCAAAAAATGTAATTGATTTGTTTAAAAAAATGTATATCAAGAGTATAAAAATAGACATAAATTAGCAATTTATACACATTACAAAACACAAATTAAATTGACCTAAAGCCATTAGTGTTTAATTTAAACAACAATCTGTGAACATGAACACAATTTCACCAATCAGAATTTTTAAAGATCAAATTGTCAGTAAAACAATGGAAAACATCCCATGGGTGATCATTATTTTTTTCTTAAGAAATGAGCATTAGACTGTCTCATGAATCATTGTTTTATCTGCACCTGAATAGAAAAATGTGGTCAAAAATCACAGAAATAAAAAAGGCAAGGAAAAAAAAAAACTCAGAAAGGGATAAACAAGATACTAAATCGAAAGTCAATAAATGTGAAATCCTCTTTATTGCATGAAATAGATTTTGCGTTTATGGTCATACCTTCGCGCCTTGTGACAAATGTGTTTACGGTTTCAGAGCATTTCAGTTTGGTCTCCAGGCGTCACCGTGGCTTCCCGTTTAGCCTCACCTTCTACATTAATGGGATCCAGGTGGACCGTTTAAGCTCATGCTGTGAGTACAAGCACCGCAAAGGAGCGCGCCTCGGAGGCAAAAACGGGTATTTCGGAATTGTCAACGTCGAAGGAGCTTCTCCTTGTTACAGGTAACGCTTGACCCGAGGACAAGTCCTGAAAATAAAATGCTTGAATCTCAGTAAAAGCAATTGAATGGTAAAATAAATAAACATTTCTGTTAGTAACTCTCATGCTATGTTACTCTAAGTGAGCTGTTACTGATTAAATTGAACGTTTAACAGGTAAGGAGGCACCAGGTACTAAATGTAGGTGCCTAGAGGTCATACCCACCTATGAATCTCTTCAGTAATGCCCCAGGAGGCCAGATACCCGACACACCTTCATTAGAAGTTCAGGCAAACTGCTAAATTCACAGCTTAAAGTAGCACTAAATGCAAATTGTTTTTCATTTTGGATAGAGTAGGGTTGGTTTATAACCCTAAAAATAAAAAATACAATTAAAACAATCAATTTTATTAAAGGAGAAGTCCAGCCTGAGCTTTTTTGGCTGGGCTTCTCCTCTGGGTCACAGGAGTGCAATTCGTTTGGCACTCCTGTGACCAGTTTTCAGTGGAGAGCGGTCTGAAGTCCACTCTCCGCTGACGTCACTGCCATCAGTCAGGGCAGCGCGTATTCATGATTTCCCAAGTCGGGATCCGCCAGCTGCCCTGATTGATGGCAGTCTCAGCATATCAGCGAGCCACTGAGACAGCCTCTCCCTGTCCCTCCACTGCTCAGCGCTCCAATGAGCGTGGAGAAGCAGAGAGGAAAGAGGCTGACTGACAGTCGGCCTCTTTCCTCTCGGGGATCTGTGAGAACCGAGCCAGCGGCGATGTTCGGTGGCTCGGTTCTCAGTGCACAGACAGCGAGGGAACGGATGGAGCATCGGTCTGATGCTCCATCCACCGAGGTAAGTATGAATAGGAAAAAACATGGAATCCCATACTTCTCCTTTAAGTATTACCTCAGACTTTTATATGTAAGGGTTATAACCCCTCTCAGTTTTTTTTGTTGGCCATCTGTGTCCCATTGTGGACATTTCTGTTCACTTCCTGTCCCATAGCCACAGCCTGCAGGAAGGAGATTCCACCAAAGTTCCCTGGTAGTCATTAGAGTCATAAGAACTAGTGTCCCCATTGGTCTCTGTGTTGGGCAACTATTTCAGCGCAGTCCCACCACAAAACGAGGCAAAATGCCATGTCTCCTACCTGACCAGTCTACTCCACCACGTTGTAGCAGTATGCACTTAAAAAAAAGTACAACATACAGGACTTTTCCCAGTACAGCACAGTGCGAGGCTATCCACCGTGTGGGAAACTACGGGAGCCTAGTATGAAGACAGAATGAGGTACTATTAAAAATAATCTTTGATGTATTTGTAGCCCAAACCTTTAATTTCGTTTTGGATAGAGCATGGAATAGATTAAATCTGTAAGGTTTTTATTGCTCTCTGTGTTTCTTTTGGGGAGATTCATCCTCTATTTGTTCTGGTGACCATTGTCACCAAAGCAGAAAGATGGGAAATCCAAAATCTTACATTTGTTATGTAAATTGGGAAAACTCATGCCGTGACAACTGTTCGAGAGTTGTCCTTACTTTGGAGAGATTCCCCCTTTTCATGTAGTATTTCCGGGAATAGGAAATGACCTCAGCCCACGTTTCATTTACACATTGGTTTTATTGCAGATGTATCATTGCAATGGGCCTAGATAAGAAGCCATCTCCCCCACCTCCAAAGAGCAAGACCGCCCTAAACAAGAATGGGGAGGAGGAACAGAATCACAAATCAGAGATGGATAATGAGCCTATGGAAAGATACTATGATGAACCTGATGGTAAACTAGAACAGGAAATGTCCGTCCACGAGGATGACGATCCAAAGGAACACAAGTCTAATATGGACTATGAAGTGGAAGAAGAAGAAGATGGAGAGAATAAAGACATCAAGACGGACGAGTATGAAGCAGATGACGAAGCCAAGGATGGTAAGTTCAAAGAACATTTTTAAGAGGTATAATTTAAAGGAGTTGTAAAGGCAGAAGGTTTTTTTATCTTAATGCATTAAGCTAAAAAACCTTCTGTGTGTAGCAGGCCCCCCAGCACCCCCCCCCCAACACTTACCCTGAGCCCCTTCTCTGTCCAGTGATGTCCACGATGCATTGAAATTTGCCCCCCTCCCCTCTTTACCCCCGAACTGATGGTCTTTGCAGTAGTAGTGAAACGTATCCCCCCTTCTACACTGGCGGTCAGTCATGTGACATTTAACCCCCCTTACCTGATCATATGATGTAGCCCCATGCCCCCTCTCCTCATCCAAGACTTTTACTGTGAGTTGAGATAATTGCTCACCTGACAGTATTGTGTATTTCAATGCCAGGTGCTGGAATGCAGAGTGTTTAAACACCTAGCACCCCGCTGCCACTTTGCAAAATCCATCAAGGTGCCCCACAGGTACCACAGTGGTCCACACAAAGACAGCCAGCGGTCCGCATGTTGGTCACCGGGGACCTAGAGAGTCAATGAGCTGGAACACACTGGGGGTCAGACTTTTTTAGACTCCACTGTCTGCATGCTTGCACCAGCAGTGTCCCAGAAGGTAGCAAAACCAAGATTTAGATCAAAACCCCTGATAATGAACCTTTAAAAACAGTCCAGCAGGGGCAGCTCCCCCATCCTTATACTCACAGGTTCAAGTTAAGGTCAATTTCCAGTACCTGTTGCTATCTACAGATGGCAGTGTTGTCATACTATTTCTTCTTTTCTTTTTTTTTTTTCTTTTTGAGCTAAATGGGAAGTTATAAAACACACGTACAAATTTATATACATTGGTGAATATAGTCATTAAAGCTTCCCTGTGTGAGACTTTTTTAGGGCATTCAAGCACTGTCCAATGGTAAACATTTATTAATTCTGTATATCTAGAGAGATAGATAGACATATGCAGATAAACAGTTGTCTTTTTGATACCCTGAACTCCACCATGGGTTCCAAACTCCCAGAGGGACCCTTGTGGAGCTGCACAGTCTGCACAAATGGTATGTCTGCCCCGGCATATATAGGTGCACTGTCAAAGAGTCTTCCTGGATATACCATGTTTTTGTTTTAGCCAATGGAAAGCACTAGAGGAAGGTGACCAGTTCTTACAGGTAAAAAAAAAAAGCCTGGAAAATGCTTAAAAAAATGCGATTTGATTTGCCATTTTAAGTAATTTCCAGGTCTGTGGGGCCAAAAATGCCTTATTCTGCCTCAGAATTAGGCTTCATTCTACTCATGTAACTTTTGAAGCATCGGCTGCCGAGCTACATGCAGCCATCTCTCATATGTGAACAGCCATCCTTGAAATACATTGAATATCATATTGGGTATAATAATGGGCATTCGAGCTACAAAACGCTCAAGTGTGAATGAGGTCCCAGTGAGTCCCTTTATTGGCTAACTCATTGAGCAATTTTTTAGGAATAACATCATATAGATTAGGGATGAGCCGAACACCCCCGGGTTCGGTTCGCACCAGAACCCGCGAACAGACCGAAAGTTCGCACGAACGTTAGAACCCTATTAAATACAATGGGTGCGAACGTTCGAAATCTAAAGTGCTAATTATAACGACTAATATGCATGTTATTGTCCTAAAAAGGGTTTTGGGGGCCCGGGTTCTGCACCACATGTATCAATGCATAACGAAGTTTTAAAAACGGCCGTTTTTCGGGAGCAGTCATTTTAATGATGCATTAAGTGAAAAAAAAGTAGTCAAATATTCCTTTAAATATCGTACCTAGGGGGTGTCTAAAGTATGCCTGTGAAGTGCCACGTGTTTCCCGTGTTTAGAACTGTCCCTGCACAAAATGACATTTCTAAAGGAAAAAAAGCCATTTAAAACTGCTTGCGGCTTTAATGTAATGTCTGGTCCCGGTAATATGGATGAAAATCTTTGAGAAAAATGGCATAGCTACCCCATCACCCCCCACCCCCCCACCCCAGCCCATTACCAGCCCCTTTGGGTCTTGTATGGATATTAAGGGGAACCCCGCACATAAAATAAAAAAGGCCCTATATACTCTGAACAGCCGTATACAGGCGGTGCAAACAAGACAGGGACTGTAGGTTTGTTCTTATGTAGAATCTGTTTGTAATTTTGAACAGGCACATTTTTTAAGTGTAGCTCCAGCCAAAAAATATATTTTTAAGCTTTTTGGAAAACATAGGGAAGGGTTATCACCCCTGTAACATTTGTTTTGCTGTCTGTGCCCCTGTTTAGAACATTTCACCTCACTTTCCGTCCCAATGACAGCTGTTTTTGAAAAGTAGGGTTTTTATTGAAACAAGGATTGGTGATAAAGCATCAGTACAGAGGAGACACCTTTTTCCCATAATAACTCTTACAGGAGAGAATTTCCCTTCCTAGGGGTAGATTTCCTCTCACTTCCTGTTGTCTCCTTCCGTTTGCAAGTAGGAGTCGTTTGTAAGTTGGATGTTTGAAAGTAGGGGCCTGCCGTATATACTCTGCTGAAATTTGCCCCTTACATGTTGGTGTTGCCACACACAGTTACTCTTGGTGGGCGCATGAATGGGCCCTGCTGTGAATTATTAGATCAAAAATTGTAATTACATGCCCCTGCAGATTAAATAATAATAATACTGCGCCAACTCTAAATACTAAATGAAGCAGCCAAACATAAAATCAGGCAGGATATATAGAACGTATAAAAAACGTATATAAAGAACGTATAATGTGGCGCTGTGAGAGAAGTAGTATGAAAAGAAGTCCATAGGTCAAAATCCAACAAGGAGCTGCATTGTTTGAAAATAGGTTTGAAGGGTGCATCTATCACATTTTCTTTATAGGCATATAGGATATATGACATCACCCGGGAGTGCCTTCACCTTGGGCCAATGGGGGAGAAGTAAATGCTCTTACCGGACAGAGTGGACCCAGCTCACCGTACGGTGGTGGATCAACAAAGCTTTGTCCACTCTGTGGACCCAAGGAACAGTCAGGATCTGCAAGACACCTCCTTCCTTATGCCGACAGCACCACTGGTCTGTATTTCCTGGCCGGAGGGCCTGGCCATTGTATTGCACAATGGCCACTTTTCACTCTCCCACCTTCCTTCTCCCCACTTTCTTTTAATTTAACCCTGTGTTTGTCACTTTTTTGTATTTTTTTGTTGGTTGTCTGCACGTTTGTCACAGTGTGTTTAGTAGGGTGTAGGTCCTCGGGCCTGCCCTGAACGACTTGGGAGTCGGTGGACATGGCCTTCTGGCTTAGTTCACCTGCTCTCATGGGGTCTCCCTTCGGGGGAGCCCCACCTAGTACTTGGGTGGGTCTGTTTCGGCAGACCCTCCAGAGAAAGGGGTCCGTCTGGTTTCGGCCAGATGGACCACGTGATGTACCTCAGTCCCCGTCAGGAGCCTAACGCCCCGGGGGATCAGGGTAAGGTCCTTCCATGTGGAGGACAAGTGTAACACCCGTTGCACATTTTGTGTCACTCTCTATGTGTGTGCACTTTTTTTGGCACCGGGTGGAGTTTTTGGGTGTGTTTCACACGCCATGGGCTTTTAAAAAAAAAAAAAACTGGTCCGTATTTCTAACCCGAAAAGGAAGAAATCCAAACCAATATGGCGACAACAAGCCATGTAAAAAGGGGAAAATGTGATAGATGCACCCTTCAAACCTATTTTCAAACGCTGCAGCTCCTTGTTGGATTTTGACCTATGAACTTCTTTTCATATGTGATAAGATTGGACATTATTCTACATACTCATCTGTGACGCCTTATATGAGTTTGTCTCCACCTACATTATATTTTCATTTTTATTTTTGTTTATTATGGGTATGATCAATATTCCAGTTTAATTGCTGGTTTTTGTTGTGCACCTATACCCCATACCAATTATTTCACTGTTAGTATTCACTTACATTTTTATCACATTCATTTGTGTACACCTATTGTGTACAAACGTTTTGTTTGACACCATATTTTTATGTGCCCCATTGTGCTATACATGAAGTAGGGTTTTTTACTACTTCTCTCACAGCGCCACATTATATATTTTTTATATGCCCCTGCAGATGCCTGTTAGTGTAACACAAAAGAAAAAAAACTACGAGCAATAAGGGCTAGCTTCAGGTGTATATTTTTCAGGAATCACACTACGCCTGCTTTAAGTGCTGCAGATGCCTGTTAGTGTAACACAAAAGAAAAAAAACTACGAGCAATAAGGGCTAGCTTCAGGTGTATATTTTTCAGGAATCGCACTACACCTGCTTTAAGTGCTGCAGATGCCTGTTAGGGCTCTTTCACACGGAGGGTCCGTTCAGGTCCGCCTGTCAGTTTTTTAGGCGGACCTGAACGGATGCTACATGTCCTCCTATGGAGCCACGGATGTCAGCGGTGACATGTCCGCTGACATCCGACCCGCTCCGATCCGCAAAAGTGTGACGGAGGAAAACCCTATTTTTCCTTCCGTCTGCGGATCGGATGACAACGGACGCTACGGTCCGTCATCATCCGATCCCCCCATAGGGGAGAGCGGCGCTCTGACAGGGCGGTCCCTGCACAGTGTGCGGGAACCGCCCAGTCATCCGCCGGCTCAGCGGGGATCAACGGAGCGATCCCCGCTGAGCAAGCGGAGCTTCACGGGGCGGATCATTACTGATCCGCCCTGTGTGAAAGAGCCCTTAGTGTAACACAAAAGAAAAAAAACTACGAGCAATAAGGGCTAGCTTCAGGTGTATATTTTGCAGGAATCACACTAGGCCTGCTTTAAGTGCTGCAGATGCCTGCCTGTGTTACACAATAGGAAATCACAGCACTAAGGGCTAGCTTCGGGTTGTATACCGTGCAGGTGGCTTAGCAAAAATATCACTGACACTGTCCCTACCTATCCTTCTCTCTCCCTGCACACAAGGTTTAGCAGAATATCACTGACACTGTCCCTACCTATCCTTCTCTCTCCCTACACACAATATCACTGACACTGTCCCTACCTATCCTTCTCTCTCCCTACACACAATATCACTGACACTGTCCCTACCTATCCTTCTCTCTCCCTACACACAATTTCTCTAACACTGTCCCTGCCTATGTACGTCTTTCCCTGCACGCCAACACACTACCCATGGCCGCCGCGCTGGCGGCCTTTTATAGTGTGGGGCGTGTACTAAACCCCCCTGAGCTATAATTGGCCACAGGCATCCTGCCTGTGGCCAATTATGGCTCTCCTCGCTGCCAGCGCTGTGATTGGCCAAGCATGCGGGGTCACAGTGCATGCTTGGCCAATCACAGCGCCAGGATTTTGGCCCGTTCGCGTCACACAAATTTGGCGCGAACGACCCAAAACGTTCGATCTTCGTCGAACGATCGAACACACGATGTTCAAATCGAACGTATGTTCGGCTCGAACGCGGAGCTCATCCCTAATACAGATACAGGCAGAGGCGTAGCTTGAAACTTGTGGGCCCAATGAAAAAGTTGACCTGGGCCCCCACTACCTCCCACCACTTTCACAGTGCGTGCAGATACACCCACCGCATGCCAAGATACTCAAAGTGGCTTAAGAGTTTTGAGTTCCCAGAGTTCCTCCTTACATCAGAGGACAGGGATCACCACTGGAGAATCAGAGGACAGGGACCCCTGGCACGTCACTTGGCAGAGCTCCTTTCCCATCCCAGCACTGTATACAGATCCTCCCCCCACACTGCACAGGGCTGAAATCACATTTCTTTACACATGTGAAAGGAGGAGCAGTATAGAGTGATGTAAGGGGAAAGGAGCTCATCAGCTGGGCATAGCATCCAGGACGGAGGGGGTGGTCAGGGGGCTTTGTGGGGGGGGGGGGCGCAACTTAGATCTGGGGGGCAAAGCCATGTGACACAAAATCTGGAGCCTGCAGCCCCCCAGGAGGTGTTAAGGGATTTGTTTTAGCAATTTCTGAAGGTTTTTCTGTCAGTGATGGCAAGTGTTGGGGGAACGTCACCTCCCGGAGGTTTGTGTCTTTTCCCCCCAGTTGTCAGGGAAGTGGGGTAAGCGGACAACCCTGGGTGGGGGGGGGGGGGTACAGGGAATCCCAGCTAATGACTAGGAGACACTGAGCAGTGTCTTTCCTCACCAGTGACATCAGTCCCATCGTGGCTACAGGACGGCACTCTCCTCCTCTTAACTCGATAAGCTCGGTTACCATTCCATGCACACAATACAGACACTTTCCCATCCTGGGCTGTTCTCTCCTCGTGCTCCTCTCCATTCAGGAAATGCCTCACAGCTTCTCCCCAGCCAATGAGAATGGAGGGGTGTGGACTGTGGAAGGCAAAATGGAAGCCCAGTACTGGAGCCTGGCTGTGGGGCCCTAGGGCAGATCGGAGCTAGACTTTGTGGAAGATATGATAATATCACAGGGAGGCTTCAGGGGCCCCCTGGAGCTAGGGGCGGGGTTGCGATTGTGACCCCTGCAACCCCTTATGCTACGCCCATGGATACAGGTCAGGAGATTTAGTGGCTGTTCATGAAAAAAGCAGAACGCAGAATTTTTTTTATCTCGTTGATTTTGACCATGGCATGATCGTTGGCGCCGGATTGGCTGGTTTGGGTATTTCTGTAACTGCCCATTTCCTGGGATTGTCACATACAACAGTTGTTAGAGTTTACAAAAAACAGTTTACAAAAAACATCTAATAAATGGAAGTTCTAAGGACAGAAACACCTTGTTGATGGTAGAAGTCAGAAGAATGGCCAGAATTGTTTAAGGTGACAGAGAGGCTAAGGTGACCCAAATAACCACTTTATACAACTGCTGAGCAAAAAAGTATCTCAGAATGTACAAAACATCAAACTTTGAGTAGGATGGACTACACCAGGGGAGTCCAACCTTTTGACCTTCCTGGTCTACATTGGAAGACGAGGAATTGTCTTGGGCCACACATAAAATACACTAACAATAAGGATAGCTGATGAGCAGAAAAAGTCGGGCAGATCACAAGTTAACGATCACTGATATAGATAATGTAATATATAGATACTGTAATTGTATAGATATAGATAATCTGAGTGATAAAACTTTGTTTTTTTGTAATACAGTGGAACCTTGGATTATGAGCATAATCCGCTCCATAAGAATGCTTGTAATCCAAAGCACTCGCTTATCAAAGCGAGTTTCCCCATAGAAGTCAATGGAAAGATAATTCGTTCCACATTGCCTTCTATTGTATGCAGTACCACATGTGGCCAGAGGTGGGGGTGCCGGAGAGACTCAGAAATACTCGGAGACCACTCGGGTGCACTCGGAAACCCTCAGAACGGCTCGGAAACACTCGGGAACAGAGTATTTCTGAGTGTTTCCGAACGGCTCAGAGTGTCACCGGTACCCCCGCACCTCTGGCCAAATGCGGTACTGCACACTGCAGAGGCTTGAATCCTGCTCGTTTCGCGAGACAACACTGGCATACCGAGTCAGGATTTAAAATAAATTATTGCTCGTATTGCGAAACGCTCGTTAACAGCGTTACTCGCAATCCGAGGTATTACTGTAATTTTTATTATAAAAGTAAAAGAGGGCAACTAGTGCAATATTTGACACTGTTTTTGATAAATTAACGCATCAATATCTAAATGGATGAATGGATGGAGTAGCAATTCTCAAGGTGCCCATCAGATATTTTGGTTCTAATTTTGCCCTTCATGTGCTTCATCCTTGAAGATAGTTGCTCACAAACAAAAGTGCTGACGAAAACTGATGTCATGAATAAGGAGTGATTGTGAAAAGTGGGAGATTTTTCTTTGGGAAGGTAAAACTTAAAAGTTCAGTAAAGAGACATTTGTAAAAAAATTCTTAGGGCTGTATGTGTTCATAGCCATCTTGGGCCACATGTGGCCTGTGGGTCATAGGTTGGACACCCCTGGACAACCACATTGGGTTCCACTCATATGAGCCAAGAACAGAGGATGCAGTGGACACAGATTTAATAAAACTGGACAGTTGACTGGAAATTTATAGTCTGATCTGAACTTGATTTCATCTGAGGCACATAGATAGTACAGTCAGAATTGGGTGTTGACAGCATGAATCCATGGACCCAATCTGCCTTGGGTCAACAGTCCAGGCTTGCATTTAAATGGTGTGGAGGATGTTTTCCTGGCACAATTTGGGCCTTTTAATACCAATCAATCATCACTTGAATGTTTCTTCCTGTAGAGTGCACCTGCGCTGCAAGAGTTAAGGGCTCCTTTAGGTCTAAGGGGCATATAATAGTAGATATACATACTTAGCCGATCTTCTGCTCCCCCACACTACTAGACTGGTCTTCCCCAGTGGTCCAAGCAGTGTCGGGACAAGGTCATCCAGCATTTAGGGCAAAGATTTCAAACTGTGCCCCCCTTACCACTCATGATGTGCAAGATTAGGGGATCCTACACCCAACAGTCACTTGCTTGTCAAAATCACTGCCGCTGTCACTACTCGTGTCAGCCTTGCAACAGAAGGAAGGCACCCCCAGTAAACCATTACGTCCAGGGCAGTCGTCCCTCCCGCCCACCCCTTGTCCCAGCCCTGGGTCTAAGGTCCTGACATCCTCAAGACCATAACCCTGCATTAGACGTGAGGATGCCAAGAGACAGTCCACCGATGGAACACGGGGAGGGTTATCTGGCAGGGGGCAGAGGATCAGGTAAATAAAATTCCCCCTTTTTTGGTATCCCTAGTCTAAATAAGCAGTTAACCCTTGCAGTGCAAACGCAGCTCCACCGCAAGGGTGAATTTTCGGGGGTTTCTGAAGTTGGGCTTTGACTAACTGGCTGGTTCTCTTTAAACAAGGATTATCTTCAAATCCTATGAAAGAAGCTATTTATTTATTTTTCAGTGCATCTTGTGTCTTTTCTTTTCCCTCTCCCTTTGGCAGACTATGATGAAGATTTTGAAGCGGAAGAATACAAACCTGACGATAAGAGTAATAAAGATCGACAGGCTGATGATCAAGTGGATGAAGAGTCAGAGTCATCTTCAGATGATGAAAAAGATGATTTAGACCAAGAGCCGGGAAGGAGCACACCATCAAAAGCGGAGCCCGAGGCCTCTGACAGCGACAGAGATGAAAGGGAAGGGCGCTGTGACAGCGACTCTGAAGAGCATAAACAAGGTTGGTTTCTGTATTTTTTACTATTTAAATCTATCATTACCGAAATGTATTCAAGACCTCTTTCTGGGTATGGAGTTTCATGAGGCCAAGTACAGCTTTGCCTGTAAATACACATCTCACTTCCAGAGGGAAGACTGGATGTTTTGAAAAACAGCGACGAGGCGTTTCACGCACGGTGAATTTGTGCAGCATTTTATAAAGAGGCAAAATTATTGGTTTTAACTTTGGTGCACTTAGCCTGACTTCACTTAAAAAACGTTCCTAGCTTTCCTTCTTTTTCTAAATCTTTGATGTGGAAAGTTGTGATGTCAAAGTGCCATGTTATTAACCGCTAACCGACCAGCTGCCGCAGTTAATCTGCGGCAGGTTGGCATGACTGCACAAATCGCTGTAGGTATATGTCGGCTCTTTAAGACGCTATTGCAGGCGCGCGCCCGCATCGTGTCCCCAGAGCCGATGCGCGTGCCCGGCGGGCGCGATGTCCGCTGGGTACCCGCGATCGCTCATGACAGAACGAGAATAGGGATGTGTGTGTTTAAACACACAAATCCCAGTTCTGTCAGGGGGGAGGAGACGGATCGTGTGTTCCTACTAAGTAGGAACAACGATCTGTCTCCTCCTCTAGTCACTCCCATCCCCCCACAGTTAGAACACACAGTGAGGGATCACATTTAACCCCTTGTTGGCCCCCCTAGTGTTAACCCCTTCCCAGCCAGTGACATTTATACAGTAATCAGTGCATTTTTTTTAGCTCTGATCACTGTATAAATGTCATTGGTCCCAGAAAAGCGTCAAAAGTGTCCGATCTGTCCGCCGCAATGTTACAGTTCCGATAAAAATCGCAGATTGCCGCCATTACTAGTAAAAAAAAAAAAAAGAAATGACATAAATCTATCCCCTATTTTGTAGACGCTATAACGTTTGCGCATGTCAATCACTATACGCTTATTGCGATTTTTTTCCAAAAATATGTAGAAGAATACATATTGGCCTGAACTGATGAAGAAATATATATATTTCTTTATATTTATTGTAGCAAAAAGTACAAAATATTGTGTTTTTTTCAAAATTGGCGCTCTTTTTTTTGTTTATAGCGCAAAAAATAAAAACTGCAGAGGTGATCAAATACCACCAAAAAGTTTTTTTGTGGGGTAAAAAAGAACATAAATTTTGTTCGGGTACAACGTTGCACGACCGTGCAATTGTCAGGTAAAGCGACGCAGTGCCGTATCGCAAAAATGGCCTGGTCAGGAAGGGGGCAAATCCTTCCGGGGCTGAAGTGGTTAAACAAGAAAGCAACAAGTACCATTGTGCTTCTGTTTATGCAACCACCTGTAGCAGAGAAAACACTGCCCCCCTTTCCTCCCCAGGTGCCAAGGACCACCCTTACTGATGACAGAGACTCACTAGGGTTGATTTACCAACGGCAACTAGACTGTGCACTTTGCAAAGTGCGGTTGCGCTCTGCAAGTGCAGTTGCTCCAGAGCTTAGTAATGAGGTAAAGTGGTTGATTTACTAAAACTGAAGAGTGCAAAATCTGGTGCAGCTCTGCAGAGAAACCAATCCACTTCCATTTTTTTTGTCAAAGCCAATGGCTAGCCTTCTAACAT
The DNA here is from genome assembly GCA_029206835.1 of Rana muscosa. Classification (NCBI taxonomy): domain Eukaryota; kingdom Metazoa; phylum Chordata; class Amphibia; order Anura; family Ranidae; genus Rana; species Rana muscosa. The sequence continues at coordinate 46,355,500 of CM055120.1, read as the reverse complement.
ATACAGGTCCTTCTCAAAAAATTAGCATATTGTGATAAAGTTCATTATTTTCTGTAATGTACTGATAAACATTAGACTTTCATATATTTTAGATTCATTACACCCAACTGAAGTAGTTCAAGCCTTTTCTTGTTTTAATATTGATGATTTTGGCATACAGCTCATGAAAACCCAAAAATCCTCTCTCAAAAAATTAGCATATTTCATCCGACCAATAAAAGAAAAGTGTTTTTAATACAAAAAAAGTCAACCTTCAAATAATTATGTTCAGTTATGCACTCAATACTTGGTCGGGAATCCTTTTGCAGAAATGACTGCTTTAATGCAGCGTGGCATGGAGGCAACCAGCCTGTGGCACTGCTGAGGTGTTATGGAGGCCCAGGATGCTTCGATAGCAGCCTTAAGCTCATCCAGAGTGTTGGGTCTTGCGTCTCTCAACTTTCTCTTCCCAATATCCCACAGATTCTCTATGGGGTTCAGGTCAGGAGAGTTGGCAGGCCAATTGAGCACAGTAATACCATGGTCAGTAAACCATTTACCAGTGGTTTTGGCACTGTGAGCAGGTGCCAGGTCGTGCTGAAAAATGAAATCTTCATCTCCATAAAGCTTTTCAGCAGATGGAAGCATGAAGTGCTCCAAAATCTCCTGATAGCTAGCTGCATTGACCCTGCCCTTGATAAAACACAGTGGACCAACACCAGCAGCTGACATGGCACCCCAGACCATCACTGACTGTGGGTACTTGACACTGGACTTCAGGCATTTTGGCATTTCCCTCTCCCCAGTCTTCCTCCAGACTCTGGCACCTTGATTTCCGAATGACATGCAAAATTTGCTTTCATCCGAAAAAAGTACTTTGGACCACTGAGCAACAGTCCAGTGCTGCTTCTCTGTAGCCCAGGTCAGGCGCTTCTGCCGCTGTTTCTGGTTCAAAAGTGGCTTGACCTGGGGAATGCGGCACCTGTAGCCCATTTCCTGCACACGCCTGTTCACGGTGGCTCTGGATGTTTCTACTCCAGACTCAGTCCACTGCTTCCGCAGGTCCTCCAAGGTCTGGAATCGGTCCTTCTCCACAATCTTCTTCAGGGTCCGGTCACCTCTTCTCGTTGTGCAGCGTTTTCTGCCACACTTTTTCCTTCCCACAGACTTCCCACTGAGGTGCCTTGATACAGCACTCTGGGAACAGCCTATTCGTTCAGAAATTTCTTTCTGTGTCTTACCCTCTTGCTTGAGGGTGTCAATGATGGCCTTTTGGACAGCAGTCAGGTGGCAGTCTTACCCATGATTGCGGTTTTGAGTAATGAACCAGGCTGGGAGTTTTTAAAAGCCTCAGGAATCTTTTGCAGGTGTTTAGAGTTAATTAGTTGATTCAGATGATTAGGTTAATAGCTCGTTTAGAGAACCTTTTCATGATATGCTAATTTTTTGAGATAGGAATTTTGGGTTGTCATGAGCTGTATGCCAAAATCATCAATATTAAAACAAGAAAAGGCTTGAACTACTTCAGTTGTGTGTAATGAATCTAAAATATATGAAAGTCTAATGTTTATCAGTACATTACAGAAAATAATGAACTTTATCACAATATGCTAATTTTTTGAGAAGGACCTGTATATATATTTTATTATTATTATTTTTATGTTGGATTTATATAGCACAATAAAAACAGGGGAGACTCTACAGTTACAATGCATTTTAAAACAAGAGGGTCATGCAATACGCATACCCCACTTTTAAGTACCCAATGGGGTTTATTTAGTAAAGCTGGAAAGTGCAAAATCAGGCTGTTTTCTGCATAGAAACCAATGAGCTTCCAGGTTTTATTACCAAAGCTTAATTGAACAATCTGGGGTTAGAAGTTAATTGGTTTCTATGCAGAAGTAGTGAGCCTGATTTTGCACTTTCCAGCTTTAGTATATAAACCACATTGTGTAGTGGGGTATGCCTGTACTACGTTATATGGTCTGATTTTGTGTACTGGCATCATGAGCTGAACTTTGCTGAAAATTTTGCCAAATATCTTCCATGCATTGGTGAGATATGTCTATGTAATGTACTGTTTTTTTTTTTTAATATTTAAATAAATAAAAAACTCACTAAAAATTGGCATTTAAAAAAAAAAAAAAGCAAGAGGGTTAGGAGGGTCCTTCTTGTAAGAAGCTGAGCTTACAATCTAAAGGTTGTGGATAGATAGGGGAAGAATTAGAACTCCTCCTGGGTTTTACTGCTATCTGGGGCTCTGTATTTGCCTTTGTTGCTTTTGTAGATTTTACCGCACTTTCTGTCTGGTAAAGCTGCTGTCATCAGGTCGGGAAGTGAGGGGAAATCTTTCCAACAGAGCCATGGATAGCAATAACACCCAACAGAGGTTCGAATTCCTCCCCACTTTATCCAAAACATAGGTTTTGGCTGAACATACTCTTTAGAAATGTGCAATTCGTTTTGATTCAAATACAAATTTGGACAAATTTTAGATTTTTCGGAGATCCAGATGAAATAGTAAAGACTCGGTTGAAATTCTTTGAAACTCGTTTTTGTTTTTGTGACCCCGCCCCCTTGTGATGTCATCGACCCACCCAGCATGCCCTGGTCTGTGACCTCATAAGGAGGCGGAGTCACCCGCTGAAGTCATCGGGTGACTCTGCCCCTTAGCTAATTAGGAAATGTCAGGCGTGGGAGCGGGGAGAGTTGGAGGCTGGAGGTTGTTTTATGTACCCCGTATTCATTCATATGGGGGTGGGGGGGTGGGATCTGGGGGCCCCCTTGGTAAAGGGGGCTTCCAGTTTCAGATAAGCCCCCAGCCCGCAGACCCCCACAACCACAGCCCAGGGTTGTGGGGAAGAGACTCTTGTCCCTATCAACATGGGGACAAGGTGCTTTGGGGCGGGCCACAAATCACCCCCCCATGTTGAGGGCATGTGGCCTGGTATGGTTCGGGAGGCTGGCTCACCCCCCCCCTTTTCTGGCCTGCCGGGCTGCATGCTCGGGTAAGGGTCTGGTAGGGATTTTGGGATTTTGAGGGGGACTCCACGCCATTTTTTTTTATTTTGGCCTGGTATAAATTGGGGGGGGGGGCCACACAGTTTTTTTTCCGAATTTTTTATTGCCGTCATATTTATTTACATTTTAGCTGTCAGTGGGGAAGTTTGCTGACAGCCGATGAGTCATTGCTAGTTAAGGACGCGACGGCCGGCTTCCCGGCCCACTGCTTAACAACCAGCTATTCTGCACACAGAATTTAAAATGGCCGATCATTTTTCGACCGATCCGAATTGTTCTGAAAATGTGTAATTCCTTAGAAAATTACGAATATTATGAATATGACATAACGAATAGATCCAAAACGAAACTATTTTTTCTGTTCTGCACATGTCTAATACTCTTTATTTCAGTGCTTTTATGATCCATTGTTTGCAGAGCATGCTGGGCTCTCTATTAAGAAAGCCCAGCACTAGCTTTGCACTTGTTGCCTGCACCTGCAGATAGAAAGCCACGTACATTGTCAAGAGAGAAATGACTGATGCATGACACTAAGAACAAAATAAATCTCATTGTATTATGTTACTTTCATCATTTGTTTAAGGTGGAATGTAACCCTCTTAATCTACTGATCCGCATCCTATGGCACTGTGTACCATGACTCTGCTACAACTTTGTATTGTACTTTGTCTTTATAAGTCAGGTCCATAAATATTGGGACATTGTCACAATTCTAATATTTTTGGCTCTATACACCACCACGATAGATTAGAAATAAAACGAACAAGATGTGCTTTAACTGCAGACTTTCAGCTTTAATTTGAGGGTATTTACATCCAAATCAGGTGAACGGTGTAGGAATTATAACAGTTTGTATATGTGCCTCCCACTTTTTAAGGGACCAAAAGTAATAGGACAGATTAACAATCATAAATCAAACTTTCACTTTTTAATACTTGGTTGCTAATCCTTTGCAGTCAATTACAGCCTGAAGTCTGGAATGCATAGACATCACCAGACGCTGGGTTTCATCCCTGGTGATGCTCTGCCAGGCCTCTACTGCAACTGTCTTCAGTTCCTGCTTGTTCTTGGGGCATTTTCCCTTCAGTTTTGTCTTCAGCAAGTGAAATGCATGCTCAATTGGATTCAGGTCAGGTGATTGACTTGGCCCTTGCACAACATTCCACTTCTTTCCCTTAAAAAACTCTTTGGTTGCTTTCGCAGTATGCTTCGGGTCATTGTCCATCTGCACTGTGAAGCGCCGTCCAATGAGTTCTGAAGCATTTGGCTGAATATGAGCAGATAATATTGCCCTAAACACTTCAGAATTCATCCTGCTGCTTTTGTCAGCAGTCACATAATCAATAAATACAAGAGAACCAGTTCCATTGGCAGCCATACATGCCCACGCCATGACACTACCACCACCATGCTTCACTGATGAGGTGGTATGCTTTGGATCATGAGCAGTTCCTTTCCTTCTCCATACTCTTCTCTTCCCATCACTCTGGTACAAGTTGATCTTGGTCTCATCTGTCCATAGGATGTTGTTCCAGAACTGTGAATGCTTTTTTAGATGTTGTTTGGCAAACTCTAATCTGGCCTTCCTGTTTTTGAGGCTCACCAATGGTTTACATCTTGTGGCGAACCCTCTGTATTCACTCTGGTGAAGTCTTCTCTTGATTGTTGACTTTGACACACATACACCTACCTCCTGGAGAGTGTTCTTCATCTGACACACATACACCTACCTCCTGGAGAGTGTTCTTCATCTGGCCAACTGTTGTGAAGGGTGTTTTCTTCACCAGGGAAAGAATTCTGTCATCCACCACAGTTGTTTTCCGTGGTCTTCCAGGTCTTTTGGTGCTGCTGAGCTCACTGGTGCTTTCTTTCTTTTTAAGGATGTTCCAAACAGTTGATTTGGCCACACCTAATGTTTTTGCTATATCTCTGAAGGGTTTGTTTTGTTTTGTCAGCCTAATGATGGCTTACTTCACTGATGGCTTGCTTCACTGATAGTGACAGCTCTTTGGATCTCATATTGAGAGTTGACAGCAACAGATTCCAAATGCAAATAGCACACTTGAAATGAACTCTGGACCTTTTATCTGCTCCTTGTAAATCGGATAATGAGGGAATAACACAGACCTGGCCATGGAACAGCTGAGCAGCCAATTGTCACATTACCTTTGGTCCCTTAAAAAGTAGGAGGCACATATACAAACTGTTGTAATTCCTACACCGTTCACCTGATTTGGATGTAAATACCCTCAAATTAAAGCTGAAAGTCTGCAGTTAAATAACATATTGTTTCATTTCAAATCCATTGTGGTGGTGTACAGAGCCAAAAAGATTAGAATTGTATCGATGTCCCAATATTTATGGACCCGACTGTAAATAAACAATGTACACACTGGAGCAACGGTCTGGATCTCCAGAGGTCCTACATGCCCCCTGCACAGTGCTCCAATCAACAGTGCTACTTTAATACGCAGTATGAATATTCACCTGCCTAGATGCATGCACTTTTCTTGCCCTTTGACCTCTATTTTGCATAGAATATCAGTTTTCCTGGCTCGCTATGCATACATCTAATAATGAATGGTGCACACACTCTGACTTCAATAAATCATCTTCCCTTTGAACTCAGAAGCTGCCTTTGATATTGTCTTTTCCATGTTGAATAGGCAAACATAGTGTAGCTGACGAGGAAATGAATTCAGCTGCCATCAAAATCCAAACTCTTTATAGACAACAGAGAAACCATCAACCAAACGGCGGCAAGAAGAAACCAGGTTTGAAACAGAGCTGTCGCTGACCAAAATATTTTTTTTCTGGCTAATCGAGCCTCCGACTTGTCATTTTCTTAAATTTTCTTTCCCAAGTCGGCTAAATCTGCATGTTCCACAATCAGCACTTCTCCTGTGATTAAGCCTACTTTTTTTAATTATCTAGTTAATTGAATATCTATAATCATGGGTGGAAATAGAGAAAGGAAAATTGCGTTTCAAATATATATTGTTATGATTTGTGCATGCTAAACTGCTTGGGCGAAAAATACAGTATTTTTTACCTCGCTAGAATAAATATATACATAATTTAAGGTATCATATAAGATTTTGAGATTTTCCTGTTATGGGTGGATGCATGGTGTCAACATTACGGCAAGCCCGGATGCCCATGCTGACAGGCGCTCACATATTCTTCTGTAGTGAAGTCAATAACATAAGCTAAAGGAAAATCCAAGAGTGTGTGATGCAGTTCTTGCGGAACTTGAAACTCAGTTGAAGAGGGTCCCCAAGCAATTAAAGGAGCCCATTAGTGATTTTTCCTGTTCCCATACACTGCAAAGAAAAATGCCAGTTTTAGGTAGGATAATTCAGCACTTCTAAATATTTTTCAGTAACAGCATTCTTTAAAAGTACTCAAATTTGCGACACCCCTGATGTAAATGTTATTTACCATCAATGGGGAACCTAAGCCTGGGACAAAGCACATAACTGTCATCACATCACAAGCCCCTTCTTTACATCAAAGGTCCCCCCTATCACTTTAGAGCCATCCCACCTCTCATCACATCAATAGCGTCTCCCTATGATAGAAAGGTCTCAACACATCAAAAGCCTTCATATGCATCAGAAGCCTCCCTATACATAAGGGTCCCCCATACATTAAAGTCCCCCATCCCAGAGTCCCCTCTTCCCTTCAGAGGCTTTCCTTACCCCAGCAGCATGGCAGAGGGCAGGAGACAGAGCAGGGCTGGACAGAGGTGCACTTATTCTCCTGCATGTTGCTTGCCCTGCATTAGCATCATTTATTGCTATGGTGCAGACAGGACACTGTGTGGGAGATTTGTAATGGTCCCCCATACATTAAAGTCCCCCATCCCAGAGTCCCCTCTTCCCTTCAGAGGCTTTCCTTACCCCAGCAGCATGGCAGAGGGCAGGAGACAGAGCAGGGCTGGACAGAGGTGCACTTATTCTCCTGCATGTTGCTTGCCCTGCATTAGCATCATTTATTGCTATGGTGCAGACAGGACACTGTGTGGGAGATTTACTAAAATAGGTGGCCTCAGAATATGGTGCAGCTGTGCATAGTAACTTCAGCTTGTTCAATTAAGCCTTGGAAGCTGATTGGTTTCTATGCAGAGGTGCACCAAATTCTGTGTGCACCAGTTTTAGTAAATCTCCTCCTGTGTGTCCTGGCCCTAGAGCTTCATTGGTAGTTATGGTTCTAGTGGCCAGCCTGCACCATGACAGAGCATTATGCTGATCCAAGGCAAACTGCATCCTGTGTTCACAGTACCCCAGTGGATCCCAAATGGCACCCTGGTTGACAAATGCTGGGATTACCCTTTAAAGCCACCTGTTGATTATATACTGTAGGATCCATTTGGCTGGTTTCAAAGTGGTGAATGTTTTATATATCATTGGTTACTAGAGCATAATATAACCAATGCTCATTGGATATTAAGCACCCATTTCCAGTTGTACAGTAATAATTCTATTCTCCACCAGGTATAGAAAATACTTCTCTACCTGCGCTTATATATCTAATTTCCCATAAGCTGTATCAGGCACCCAATAGTGTCAGTGTGTTCTAAATGTTTATATGTGCAGTGCTAATAAAATATTATATACATATAATCATATACATACTGTATGCGATCATCCGACTTTCACAAAAAATTAAAAAATATATGCATACTCCATATAACACAATATCCATTACTACTTACAAAAAAGGTCCATGCTTTACATAAGCAAGAACTCGTCAGTGGAGGAGTGCTAGACATGTGCACAACATAAAAATTTGTTTAGTTTGGTTTTGTTTCTGTTAGTTTCCATTGATTCGTAAAGATTCGTAATTTCGTAAGACGTGGGTTATCGTATTCAGACTCTTTCGTATTTCCGTAAGGGTTATTTTTCCGTTGATTCGTTTTTCCGTTAGTCTAATTTTCGTTAATTCGAAATTCGTATTTTTCGTTATATTTTATATTCGGCCGCGTACGTATTTTCGTAAGAACTATATTTTCGTTGATTTGCAATGATTCGTATTTCCGTGTCTAATTCCCGTTGATTGGAAAATTGTACTTTTGTAGATTTAATTACATTCGTACTTTCGTTAGAATACATTTTCCGTTTATTCGAAACACTACTTGTCGTAATTTTGTAATTCGTACTTTTGTGAGATTGACCGGCTCATTTATTCGTACTTTCGTATCGTTGTTTTCGTAGATTCGTAATCGGGGCATAATTCGTAATATAGAAACTAGAATCTAGACAGAGTATGCTTAAACAAAGAATTTCTCTCTCACAAGTCACAACTTAACTCACAAATCCACCAAACCAGTGCCACCTACCCAACCACACCCTATCTGGACTCTGGATGGAATGCACTGCAGTCTAACACAGAAAAACACACTAGTGAATATGAAACAAGCTCATTGGGGGAAGGGACAACCTCTTCAGGGGAAGGGACAAGCCTATTGGCCAATGTCCAGAGATATTTCAGAACCAACGAATTCGTTGTTTTGATTTCCGTTTTCCGAATATTCGTAATTTAGTTGTTTTTTTTTTCCGTTAATTTTGATTTTCGTTATTTTGAATCTTTGTTCGGTATTTTCGTTGTTTCTATGTTTTCGTTTTTTCACTCTTTCGTATTTTTGCTGTTTCTAATTTAATAATTTTGTATTTTCATTGTTTTCCATATTCGTTCTTTTCGATAATTCGTTTTTCGTTGGTAATTTTAGTAAACCGTTCGTTCATTCGTATGTTTACGAATTAACGAATATAACGAATTTTGACGAATAACGAATTTGTAACTAAACAAATTGCACATGTCTAGTGTATGCACAGAAGTTACCACAGGTGGAGGGGAGCACTAATTGGATATTGTGTTATATGGAGTATGTATATATATATATATTTTTTTTTGTGGCACTGGGATAATCACATATGTACATGATTAATATATAATTCTTCATACATAGTACATAGTTACATAGTAAGTGAGGTTGAAAAAAGACAAAGGTCCATCAAGTCCAACCTATGTGTGTGATTATATGTCAGTATTACATTGTATATCCCGTATGTTGTGGTCGCTCAGGTGCTTATCTAATAGTTTCTTGAAACCATTGATGCCCCCCGCTGAGACCACCGCCTGTGGAAGGGAATTCCACATCCTTGCCGCTCTTACAGTAAAGAGCCCTACGAACCCTCTTCATTAGCGCTATATAAAAAAAAAAAAAAATATATATATATATATATATATATATATATATATATATATATATATATATATATTATTATTTATAACTGCACCAGTGACTACCATTACAGTTCCACGGTGACTTGTCTTCTATAACAAAGGTTCTTTAAAAGTAAATTGGTCACAAAACTGGTCACAAATAGACATAAGCAAAGGTAACATTTAATAAAAAAGTACATTTCAAAATAACCAGTGGATCCATAAACAGCCAAAGTTATGAGCAGATCCTGATGTTTCCTTTTAAAAGTCAACCTGGTTCCACCTCCCAAGATTTTTGTTGGTCAAAGTTGTCACCTGTCTCATTAAAGGACCAACATAGAGGTTCAAAGGAAGCTCTTTTACTGTAAAAGTCATCATATAAAATGTGTAAACACTCAATTTTATTTTATCTGGTTATGTAAAATGTTGACCACAGTCATCTTTCTCAAAACTTACCGATTCAACCAGTTTTGCATTTGTCAAGCCAAGTAGGATTGAGTTATACGAAGTTTGACATGCTTGTTAGGAGTGTCCATTCAAGTCATGTTAGTTGCCCTTAAAGTGAAACTACGCTCAAAATTGGATGGGCACAAGTGTTACATTACCCAGAAGATACCTATATGTCTCAGAAATTTTAGTGGTGAATGTTCCCTGGAGGCGTTTGAACTTCTGTTCTCTATCATTCAGCCCAATCAGAGCAAAGCAACAGGTTTGCTTTAATCCCCCTCCCAAGCAGCAGATTCCTTTCCTTCGCTACCCTGTCACTATGTTCAGCAAAGAAAACAACCTGTGCTTATGGACCGGAAGGAGCATGTGACTCACTCTTCATAACATCAACACTGTCACATGGAGAACATACCTAGTCCTGTGTAAGCTAGCAATTGAGCGACTCCTAGATTACACATGATGACTTCTGCTTCCAGCAGCTGGGTGGAGCAGTTGGGGAGCAAAGAAAAAGGAAGTATGTGCTACTGGTGAGGGGGAATGAGTCTATTGCTTTGCATTGCGTAGGCAGTACACAAGCTTACTTTAAAGAGCCTCTGGCAAGTCTCCAATCATATAAAAAGGGTACTTCCTCTGCAATAGAAAATATAATATACTCAACTCTACAGTGGCCTGTGTCTACAACCATCCCTCTGTTCAAGTGTTGCAGCCTTGGTAGGTGGTACTTCTGGAAATGTTGGATGTCTGGTTCCGTGGTGCTCACTGTGATTCTTTCCTTTGGCACCTTCACAGGATTGACACATGGGTTAGAGAATGGAACTGAGGGGGGCACGAGCATCCAGCATTGCAAGAAGTGTTGAATGCCTTAAAGCAGCCATTCTCAACCAGGGTTCCGTGAAATCCTAGGGTTCCTCCAGAGGTTGCTAGGGCTTCCTTTAGCTGTGGCTGATTGGCCTCCTATTTGATGTCTGCTTAGTTCCAGGACCAAGGCCATTTGGTAACATCAGCAGCATGACACCAGTCATCGTTTTAGCTATCTGTAAGGGGGACACTCTGATTACAGTGTAAGGGGCCACTCTTCCCACTGACCCCTGAAGAATTGGTTTTAGCAGGGGCTATCCTAAAACCTGAAAATGATTTCAAAGGTTCCTCTAGGGTAGGGGTTTCCAAACCATGGCCCTCCAGTTGTTCACGAACTACAATTCCCATCATGCCTAGTCATGTCTGTGAATGTCAGAGTTTTACAATGGCTCATGGGACGTGTAGTTCCACAATAGCTGGAGGGCCGTAGTTTGGAGATGCCTGCTCTAGGGTAAAAAGGTTGAGGTTGCCTTAGAGAATGACGTAGTCTTTAGCACCGGTAGAGAGGGAAGGTAAGAGACACGGGCTGCCAGAGTGGTGAGTATAATACTTTTTGAAGATAATGTTCCTGGTTTGCAGCTGCATCCTCCAGATATTTAGCACACATCATGAAGATAGCTACAACATCTTTGCTTCGTAAAAGCTGTGGTAGTTCGGATCAACTGGGATCTCTGGTGGGGTATCTCGCTAGAATTTCCAGAAAATAAGGAAATCATATGAGTCAACTTGACAGCACTATTTAAACATCAGAGCTGGGTGTTACAGCAGATACATGGGGATAAGGACTTTCAGTGCTGCTTTTGAGTAGAGCAGTACATGGTCATGGATTTCACCACCCTTTTACAGGCATTGCAGATATGACCATATTTTCTTTACAGACAGACTAAAGTTGTTTCACAATTTTCTCCTGTTGTAGATAGGAAACACACAGAGTCCTATTCATCCAACAGTTCTCTAGATAGTAGCTCAAGTGAACATGAGGCAGAGGATGAGGCAGAGGATGCTAAGAAGAAAAATGAAGTGCGAAAAGAATCAGAAGAAATTCCTGAGCCAGATGAACAAACAGCCATAGCGAAGGAACCCGAGTTGGAGGATTTGATAGGCGAGAAGGAAGAGACAGCCATTGATGAAGATGATCCAGAAGTTTATGACGACATGGAAGGTGATGACAGTCAACAAGACTTGGCGAAAGCAGAAGATGACATTGAAACCAACTTTGGGAACCCCGTAGAGAATGAAGAAGGTGGAATTTCAGATCTTAAGGATAAAGACAAGCCCAAGGCAGAAAATGACCTAGGTAGTGAGAGTGAAGAGGAAGGTGGTGAGTATAGACTGTGATCTGAGATGTTCCTCTCAGCTTTACAGCATGCCTTCTTTGTCTTGGTTTTGGTGTGTTCAAACGCATGCAGTGACTTTTCCATTGTCTCAGATGTAATGCAGACTTGGACGCATTGGACAGTGTTGCATTGTGGTGATTTATATATTTATATTCCTTTAAAATGCAAAAAAAACAAAAAAACAATACTATAATTCTGTATCCTTTAGAAATAATAATTTACAATCTTAGTATAAAAGAGTATTTCCAAAGTAATTTAAAGTAAGATTACCGTATTTATAGTATATTTGGTGTCTAAAAATTGACTATTTAAGTGTTTAAAAGAAACTAACTCTATTTCAGTTATGGTGGCCACTGGTGGGCTGAAAAACCTTTGGCCTTTCATATCTTGTAAGATTCTAGTGGTTTCCCACTGTAATGTGTGTCTTTGCCTCCTCCTGCAAGCCCAGGCTGTAACCCCATTATAGAAAATCCACCCCAGAAGGAGATATCATTTCCCAACTGCAGGGAAAAAAATCAGGGATATAACAAGCTAGTGTGTTCAGCACCCCAAAACCTACAGCTGTATTGTCACTTTTGTTTTGTTTTTTTCTTATCTTTTACACCTCTTTGAGTAAAGTTAAAGAACAAATAGGGGAGTTAAAGCACACTTCCTCATGTACATGTTTGCAACTGAAATTCCAAGCAGTGCTATTAGTCCTTCCTGAGTTCTTCCCTGCTAGGCTGCAGTACACCTCCCTCTTATGTTGTGGACATGAAGGGAGAGGTTTTCTAGTCCAACAAGGTGACCTCAGAAAGGGCTGACAACACTTATTGAGATTTCAGTAGAGCCAAGATACTGGGCTGTCATCTCACTACAGGAAGTTAAAGCGGAGCTCCACCCTATTTCAATACATGAGCTCATTTATACCGCAGCCTGCAATACATGTGAAAACTGAAGTTTTTTTTTTTAGGGTGTATAGTACCTTAGATTTCCGACTGCTTCCTGTCTCTATGAAGTGCAGGTAGTCTGCGGGTAGTTTGTCACTTCCTGTAACCTCAATGTGTCCTGGGAGCTTTTGTCATTGCTCCCAGGAGTCATTGCGGAGGCTTCCTCTGAGTTATCGCGGGATTTCGTAAAGCGTGACGCCACTGTCTCGTCACATCAGGCTCCCCATCACACATTGCCCAGGAAGTGACGTTCCGTCGCCACCATCTTGCTACTCCCCACAGTCCTGCACAGTAATGATAGAGTGAGAAGGGGGCAAGCGGTGTAGCATTATAGCGGCGACGGGACGTCACTTCCGGAGCAATCTGTGATAGGGAAGCCGAATGTGACGAGACACCGGCCCGTTGTGATGGCAAGGAAATGAGTGCTTGTGGGCTTCACAGTGCCCACAAGCAAAATGGAAACATCGTTAGACAGATAATATAACTTACGATTTCAGATGGAATTGGACAGCGGATGCTTTGAAACAGTGAAATAGTGAGTACTATTTTAATATGGCATAAACAAACGAATGACCAAAAAAAAAAGTATGGCCGTGGGAGATCCGCTTTAAGAGCTTACTAGATTTCTGCCGTGATCAAAAATACAAAACATGGGGAAATGTGCGTGTATTGCAAAGATGCACCGCAATTGTTTTAGTTTCATTTTGCCCAATGAAACCAATAACTTACACAGATTGGGGAAAATCATTTCACATTCTGGATTTCACTTTCTCGAATGTCACTGGTTACCAATGAATTATTATGTTGGCCTCCCATTTAGTAATTTCTCAATTTTCCTAAATAAGAATTGTAAATGTTATAGAAGCGAAGGCTGATCAGACCGGGGGGGGGGGGGGTATACTTATTCTCAGTCACACCTAAACTCAGCATTGGCACACATATGCCCCAGGATTTCTGTACTGTGGACACATTACGCATTAATCAGAGTCTTCCTTTACTTAGACTCCGAGTTGTCCTGCTCATGCTGCTGTGGCATTATGCTATGTACTTACTGTATCCCCAAACGTTTGCACTATGTTACAGGATTATCGGTGATCTGAGTGCAAGGTATGACAAAGATGTAGCCTGTAGTATCTGAATCTTAGAGGAGACACGCAACATTGTTGCTTACTTGCTGTCCCAATATAACCATTTAAAGTCCACCCCATAGCAGTTGTACTGCTACAGGGAGGCTCCCCTGTGCAGAATCACACATATATATATATATATATATATATATATATATACACACACACACACACACACAGTATCTCACAAAAGTGAGTACACCCCTCACATTTGTGTAAATATTTTATTATATCTTTTCATGTGACAACACTGAAGAAATTACACTTTGCTACAATGTAAAGTAGTGAGTGTACAGCTTGTATAACAGTGTCAATTTGCTGTCCCCTCAAAATAACTCAAAACACAGCCATTAATGTCTAAACCACTGGCAACAAAAGTGAGTACACACAAGTGAAAATGTCCAAATTGGACCCAAAGTGTCAATATTTTGTGTGGCCACCATTATTTTCCAGCACTGCCTTAACCCTCTTGGGCATGGAGTTCACCAGAGCTTCACAGGTTGCCACTGGAGTCCTCTTCCACTCCTCCATGACGATATCACGGAGCTGGTGGATGATAGAGAGCTTGCGCTCCACCTTCAATAGGGTTTAGGTCTGGAGACATGCTTGGCCAGTCCATGACCTTTACCCTCAGCTTCTTTAACAAGGCAGTGGTCATCTTGGAGATGTGTTTTGGGTCGTTATCATGTTAGACCCTGCGGCCCAGCCTCCAAAGGGAGGGGATCATGCTCTGCTTCAGTATGTCACAGTACATGTTGGCATTCATGGTTCCCTCAATGAACTGTAGCTCCCCAGTGCCAGCAGCACTCATACAGCCCCAGACCATGACACTCCCACTACTATGCTTGACTGTAGGCTAGACACACTTGTCATTGTACTCCTCACCTGGTTGCCACCACACACGCTTGACACCATCTGAACCAAATAAGTTTATCTTGGTCTCATCAGACCACAGGACATGGTTCCAGTAATCCATGTCCTTAGTCTGCTTGTCTTCAGCAAACTGCAGGCTTTCTTGTGCATCATCTTTAGTAGAGGCTTCCTTCTGTGCGGTGTATGGTCTGAGCACTGACAGGCTGACCCCCCCACCCCTTTAACCTCTACAGCAATGCTGGCAGCACTCATACGTGTATTTCCCAAAGACAACCTCTGGATATGACGCTGAGCATGTGCACTCAACTTCTATGGTCGACCATGGCGAGGCCTGTTCTAAGTAGAACCTCTCCTGTTAAACTACTGTATGGTCTTGGCCACCGTGCTGCAGCTCAGTTTCAGGGTCTTGGCAATCTTCTTATAGCCTAGGCCATCTTTATGTAGAGCAACAATTTTTTTTTTCAGATCTTCACAGAGTTCTTTGCCATGAGGTGCCATGTTGAACTTCCAGTGACCAGTATGAGAGTGAGAGCGATAACACCAAATTTAACACACCTGCTCCCCATTCACGCCTGAGACCTTGTAACACTAACGAGTCACATGACACCGGGGAGGAAAAATGGCTTATTAGGCTCAATTCAGACATTTTCACTTAGGGGTGTACTCACTTTTGTTGCCAGCAGTTTAGACATTAATGGCTGTGTGTTGAGTTATTTTGAGGGGACAGCAAATTTACACTGTTATACAAGCTGTACACTCACTACTTTACATTGTTCAGTGTTGTCACATGAAAAGGTATAAAAAAATATTTACAAAAATGTGAGGAGTGTACTCACTTTTGTGAGATACTGTATATATACTCGCCTCCAGTCACTTCTGTTGTGAAGCCAATCTGTGGGTGTCGGGCACTGGATTCCGCCGGTGTTCTGTCAAAATGGCCAACTCGTCAGAAACTCCAACTACCTTACTTCCGGTTTCTTTAAACCATCAGTAATTGGAGATTTTGACGAACTGCTGTTTGGACAAAACACCGGCAACCAAATACAGTCCGGTGCACGATATTATAAGCAGAGATTGTTACAAGCCAACAAAATGGCCGTCTCCGAGGCAGCGACAACTTTGTCCTCGTTAGCTGCTGTGCTGTCTAAACAGCAAAATCTTCCTGTACCGGACTGTATTTGGTTGCCGGTGTTGTGTCAGAGGTCTCCAAACTTTTCAAACAAAGGGACAGTCTACTGTCCTTCAGACTTTAAGAGGGCCGGATTGTGGCCAGTGGGGGTAGAAAATGTCCTGGGCCCAGCATCAGCGAGAATAAATATGGCCTCAGGGTTGGTGGTCAGCAGGAGGGGTAGTGTCCCATTATTGGTATTAGGAGGGGTAGTGTCCCATTATTGGTATTAGGAGGGGTAGTGTCCCATTATTGGTATTAGGAGGAGTAGTGCCCCATTATTGGTATTAGGAGGAGTAGTGCCCCATTATTTGTATTAGTAGGAGGAGTAGTATTCCATCATTGGTATCAGTGGAAGAAATGGTGCCCCATTAGTTCCTCATATCATTTTGGAGGAATAGAGCCCGGATAAAGGCTAGCAAAGGGCCACATCTGGCCCTCGGGCCGCAGTTTGGAGACCCCTGGTTTAAATAAACCAGAAGTGACGTGGTTGGAGTTTCTGACGAGTTCGCTAATTTGACAGAACACCGACACACATCATTCGTTGGTAATACACACAGAATTACATATTACATGTATGAATTGGGAGTTACGGTACGTATTCATTACGGTATGTTTGCTGTTTTTGGTTAAGTGTTTTTATGCTGGCCGTGAAATTATTTTTTTTCATTGTGAGGGAGCTACAACTCTATTTCATTTTATGATTGTTATTGTAAAATGACATAAAATTTTCTCATTCTGAGAACAGGGAATTAATTGCCTGTAAACAAGGTAGATCTCCGTTCTGACAGGTAGGAAGGGATGGATTAAAAGCACCTCACACAGACAGTACACAAAAACACTGGCTAGGCACACGGTTAACCCTTTGATCGCCCTAGATGTTTAACGTCTTCCCAGCCAGTGTCATTAGTACAGTGACAGTGCAAATTTTTAGCACTGATCACTGTATTAATGTCACTGGTTCCCAAAAAGTGTCATAAGTTGCAGCTATTGTCCGGTTGTCCATCGCAAAATCGCAGTCCCACTATAAGTCGCTGATCACCGCCATTACTAGTATAACAAAAAAATATATAAAAATTCCATAAATATATCCTATCGTTTGTAGACACTATAACGTTTGCGTAAACCAATCAATATACACTTTTTTTTTTTTAAATACATATTGGCCTAAACTTATGAAGAAATTTGATTATTAAAATGTTTTACTGGATATGTTTTAGAGCAGTAAAGTAAGAAAAAGAGTTAGAATTATGCCGCCTACACACGACCGTTTTTCCCGTCGAGAAAAATTTCATTTTTTCCTTTCGACGAGAAAAACGATCGTCTGTGGGCTTTTTGTCGTTTTTCTCCACGGGAAAAACGGCATTAATCACGACAAGAAAAATTAGAACATGCTCTAATTTTTCTCGTTGTGATTCCCGTCGTTTTTTTCCGCGGCAGTTTTCCCATAGGGAAACACTGCCGCGGAGCCCACACCGGTCGTTTTTTTCGACCAAAAAAAAAATGTCATTTAAAACGGCCGTGTGTGCGGGGAACAAGCTGTTTTTCACGTCGATTTTCTTAACGGTGTTTTCACCGTCAAAAAAATTGATCGTGTGTACGCGGCATTAGAGTAAAAAACTTTTTTTTTTTTTTCAAAATTGTCGGTCTTTTTTTGTTTATAGAAAAAAAAAACGCAGTGGCGATCACATACCACCAAAAGTAAGCTCTATTTGTAAGAAAAAAATGACATCAATTTTATTTGAGTACAACGTCGCACGACCGCGCAATTGTCAGTTAAAATAACGCAGTGCCGTATTGCAAAAAAAAAAATGGCCTGGTCATGAGGGGGGGGGGGTAAATCTTCCAGAGGTCAAGTAGTTAAAAAATGTGTTAAAAAGAAATGGATCACATTACATAGACGATTACTTTCTTTATAGTGGCAGTGCAGGCCTCATGGAAAAGCACATTGATTTGTGTTAGCGAGTTACCAGCACTTACATATAAGATACAGAAATGTGAATGTCAGAATAAACACAAAACTAAACAAAGTGTGACTAGCCTGTATCAAAGAGGAGACACAAAACACATGTTGCTTAAGCCCCGTACACACGGTCTGACTTTTGCCCAACAAACTTCATTTTGAGCAAGTTGGACCAACAATCCGACCGTGTGTACGCTCCATCGGACAAACTTTTTTTTGCTTTTTTCTTGTTTTCATCGGACAAAAGTTGGGTCTGCAAACGGACAAACTTTTGACCAACAAAAGTCCGATGGAGTAAAGTCCGACCGTGTGCACAGAAAACCATCGGACTTTTGTCCGATGGACAAAACAAATAATGTTAAAATCAACCAACAATAGCAGAAGTTGACCTAAGGGTGGCGGTAAAGAGCAGAAAAACCACGTGATGTTGGAAAAAGTTTTGGGAAAGTTTGCAGAAAAGTCCTGTGTTTTGTATGCTATGGGTGTTCCCGACCAACTCCGTTCGGACAAAAAAAACGCGTAAAAGTCAGATGGAAGTCCGACCGTGTGTACGGGGCTTTAATTGCTTTTCAATTTAATGTGAGCTTGTTGGTTTCAGTCTCCTGAAGTCACACTACAAATCATCAGAGCTCCCTCTAGCTGCAGCCTAGTAATAGCATTACTGGGAGGTTTATTTATTTACTTGCTACAACTAAATGATCTTTTTGTTAGGGAAGATGTACTCATTCTGATATGTCAACCCATCCTGCTTAAAGAGGTTGTAAACCTCTCTGTGGAAGTTGTACCTATAGGTAAGCCTACCCATACCTCCCAACTTTTTGAGATGGGAATGAGGGACACCTATCAGCAAAAGTATGCAGGCATAGGACACACCCCTTGCCACGCCCCATAAAGGAAAATTGTGCAAAAAAACAAGATTGGTTAAACCCACAAGTGCTTTTTTTTACCACTACTATTCCTTTATATTGGCCTTTGGAGTTTACAAATGTAGCAATTTAGAAATCAGATGAAAGGTTTAGCGCTGGGAAACACCTTTTGAAAGATAAAAAGTGCATTTTATATACATCTATATAGATCAGACCAAAGTGAGGGACAAATGAGAAGGATTAAGGGACAAATGAGAAGGAATGAGGGATAGAGGGATATTGCTCCAAATCAGGGACAGTCCCTCGAAATCAGGGACAGTTGGGAGCTATGCTTACCTATAGGTGCTGTAAATATCTCCTAAATGTGCGCCATTTAGGAGATATTTACTGTGTTTTTTGCGGCGATGATGTCATTGGCGCATGCGCTGTGAAGAAACAGCCCTTTGTGACGTTTCTTCACGAGTGAGTGCCGTGACTGGCGTCTTCTTACGCACCACGGCTCTGGCCAGTCTGCGGCCCCTGAAGGAAGAGGGGCAAAAATGGATGCGGCCTGCAGCGGGGACGGCGCAGGCTTTGTTTGCAGGTAAGTGTCACATATACTTTGCAGGGCCAAAGGAAGGAAGTAAAACCCATCAGGGCTTACTTCCTCGTTAAAGGTAAAACCCAGTGAAGATTTAACCTTAAAGGGGTTGTAAAGGTACAAGTTTTTTCACCTTAATGCATTCTATGCATTAAGATGAAAAAACATCTGAGGATTAGCATCCCCCCCCCCCGAGCCCCCCGTTTACTTATCTGACCCCTCGAAAGTCCCGCGCCGTGAACGCGCTGGCTTCTCGGCTGGGCTTCTCGGCTCATTCATTGGTTGATTGAAAGAAGCGCAGCCATTGGCTCGCGCTGCTGTCAATCACATCCAATGACGCGGCGCGCCGAGGGGCGGGGACAAGTAATACAGTGAGCGGTTATAGCCACCGGCTGTATCACGGGAGCACGCCTGCAAGAACTCCTCACCATGCGAGAGAGCTCTCATGAAGGTGGAAAGTTCTTGCGGGGGGGAGCCCAGACAGCCGCCGTGGGACACCAGAAGACCAGGTTCGGGGCCACTCTGTGCAAAACGAGCTGCACAGTGGAGGTAAGTATAACATGTTTGTTATTTAAAAAAAAATAAAAAATGCCTTTAGTGTTCCTTTAAGATACATGCAGTATTGTAGCCTGAAGCCTCGTACACACGGCCGGGAATCCCGTCAGGAACAATTGCGGTTTACAAAATAAAGTCTATATGTATAAAATCTATTAGTTCCTTGTTGAAGAATTCTTTTTGGAGGACTGCCAAGTCCTTACACTCTCCCCTTTTTTCTGTTAGTGGTTTAATCATCTAATAATAATATAATTTGGGATTAGATTTGCCCCATCCCATTACCATTGAAGAATGGTGACCATGAGACCCCTTCATAAGGTTCCTGGAAGGTGGGTAGAGCTGGGAAACAAAAAGCACAACACAACCACAAGACCTCTTCACAATAGTCTTAGCAGGTGGGTGGAGATGGGATCCCCAAGTTGTAAGGACAGTACAACCAGAGTTCCTGAGGAGTACAAAAAGCCAATGGGTGATCCAACCAACCTAAGGCTAAAGCTGGCCAAACACGTGGCAATATTCAGTCAATTTGGACCACTTGCGAGAATTGGGAACCTCCAGAAACGAAGCAATCTACAGTACTACCCATGAGTTTCATTGGCCACCAGAATGTGTTCGATTCCGAACTCATAACTGGGCAAAAAATTGCAATGGAATGGAAACTACATCAATTTTGCTAGATGAGATCAGAGTTTTCCATCTCTTAAGCCGTGTACACACGATGGGTTTTACCAATGAAAACAGTCCGATGGATGGGCCCCATCGGTCTTTTTTCCATCGGTGTGAAAAAATAGAACATGTTTTAAATTTATCCGATGGGAAAAAAAACGATAGCAAATTTCGATCGTCTGTGTGGAAATCCATCGGATACAAAAACCCACGCATGCTCAGAATCAAGTCGACGCATGCTCAGAAGCATTGAACTTAATTTTTCTCGGCTCATCTGAGTGTTTTACGTCACCGCGTTTGAAACGGTCCGTTTTTTGACTGATGGTGTGTGGGCAAGACTGATGGAAGACAGTTTCATCGGATTTCCGATGGAAAAAACCATCGGATTAGAATCCATAGGATATCCAATCGTGTGTACAGGGCTTAATTCAATTAAAACAAGGTAATATAATTTCCTTGCAACACATTAAACATGCCATTTTATGTCTTCCATTGTTTTGTGATTTTTTTTATCCAAAAAATATAATTGATAGTTCGATCACTCCATTAAATTGCTGTGTGTATGGCCAGTTTAAGGTTTTTGGGGGGCAGCTTGTATTTTAAACCACTGTACAAAAAATGACATGTATTCATTGACCTTGTGGTGTTGCTACCATTGAATTGTAATAATGGCTGTATTGTATTGCTGGTTGTTTGTCGATTTGTGCTGTTTTTGACCTATTTCAGCATGTTGGAAATAGCATTGCATGTGTGTAATAAATCATGGACTGAGCAGTTTATCCCTTCTCCTGTATATTCTTCTCTCCTGTTCCATCTTGTGAGTTTGGCTTTTCCTTTGTTTTTTTAGCAATGCAAAGATAATTTGTGAGCCTTTCATGGGCAGAAACCTGATTGTTTTCAGGATTTATGAAGACAGATCTCCAGGGAAAGCAACATAAAACTTTTAACATGACAAAAAACATAAAAAATCCTCATCGTTCCCAAACGTTTAAGGATAAGATAAATCGCTAATTACCGTCATTCTGCCAGACCATATTCCTACTCGTTAAACTCAAAATCTTATCTGTATGATTGATTCCTCAGACTCCGTTTATGGCAGCACAGAATGAAAAGTAAAAGACGCAGAGAGTGCAGAAATGTTCTTTTTCTCCAATGTAAAATTATTCTGGATTGGATTTAAAAAGTAGAAATGCTACGAGATTTTAAGGCTTTTTTACAACATGTGCGGTGACCGGGGTAAATCTGCACAGATCAATGCACGCTCATGGCTAGGGCACATAGAAACATATACAGTGAAACCTTGGATTGCGAGTAACGCGGTTAACAAGCGTTTCGCAATACGAGCATTTTTTTTTCAAAATCCTGACTCCGTTTGCAAGTGTTGTCTCGCAAGACAAGCAGGATTCAAGCCACGGTGGTGTGCAGTACCGCATTTGGCAAGAGGTGGGGGGGTGCCGGAGCTGAGCGAAGCCGTTCGGAAATATTTGGAGGTTTTTCGAATTCAGCCGAGCTGTCCCAGAGCCTTTCCAAGTATTTCCGAGGCTCTCTGGCACCCCCCCACCTCTGGCCACATGCAGTATTGCATGCCATAGAAGTCAATGCGGAACAAATTATGTTTGTTTCCGTTGACTTCTATGGGGAAACTCGCTTTGATATGCGAGTGCTTTGGATTACGAGCATTCTCATGGAACAGATTATGCTCATAATCCAAGGTTCCACTGTATTTTCTATGTGCTTTGTTCACACAACTCCGCCTTGAAGTAGAGTCCAGTTCGTTGCAGGAAAAATGCTACATTTTACCGAAAATGCATTGGACCCCATCTTATGTCGCTGCTGGTCACTACAATATAACTATGCTGTGGTGCATAGGAATAATTATGTCATTTGTGACATTTCAATAAAGTTTAAAAGATAAGAGGTAAATAGTGCCCCAAACCACTCGTACACAACAGACACCGGTCCTCATGCTAAGACAGATTGTTTTAGAATGCAGACTGGTGTGAATGAGCCCTGAGGCCTGACTCACACCTATGCAAGTTGCAGTTTGTGGGGGGTGTATGGTGATAAGGGGGCGCTAATGGAAAAAAAGTCCTAAAGGTTGCAGGTGCATTTCACGTTTTTCAATACATGCTTTTCATCCATTGAAGTCTATGGAGCCAAAAAACAGAAAAAAGTCTCTGGCCCTTTCCATAAAATGCACAGATGTGAACTACATCCATAGGAAACCATATTAAATGGACTGTAGTGGGTTTCTGTAAAAAAGCCTTAAAGTAAGCCTGCCACAAACTGAGCACACAATGAGTGAAGGCATAATCTGGGGTGAAAAATTGTCAAACTAATCAGTAGATCAGGGGTAGGCAACCTTGGCCCTCCAGTTGTGGTGAAACTACAAGTCCCATGAGACATTGCAAGACCCTGACAATCACAGGCATGACTCCTAGAGGCAGAGGCATGATGGGATTTGTAGTTTCACCACAGCTGGAGGGCTGAGGTTGCCTACCCCTGCAGTAGATCCAAAGGTGAAGGTAGCTGAAGATATAAGAAAATCTTGACTTTTCACATGAAGCTTTGTCCCTCCTTATCTTGTTAAGCCTTCCTACTGGTCTTTAGAAGTGGACACAGTCAAGCTTTTACAGTAAAAGTTGAGAGTTGCATATAACTTCTGCTGTCGGTATATTGGGCTCTACTGGTCATATTAACATGCCGTCTGTCCCGCGGTTGGATATTTTTTCATCATATGCTTCATTTGACTTGTCCAGGTTTTGATTCACATTTATTTTTTTTAAATCCAGTTTTTTCGTACTATCATGAATTTTGCATTAAAGATCCCTTTATAAGCTGCTTAGACCGTAGTAATTACTTTAGGTGGGGTTCTTCCTCACCTGTTTGCTTTAGTATTGAGTCACATTTATGTTAGGGCCTGATACATGTGGTCATGGTTTAATCTAATATTGGTCTAAAGGGTGTCAGATTCGTCAAGTATACATAAAACCTATATCAAGCTTCAATCAGTTCCTTAAAGCAAATTTAGCAAGTTATAATCAGGGCTTAGCTTTGCAAATTGTTGCTGAACAAGGATCTATTTTCACTGATATTAACAAGACAAGGACACAACATGCATTTTGATCAATATTACTTTAATTGTTGGGTTCAGGACATGGTTGAACTAACTGGCACCTGGACAATTTCCTTACCTATTCAAGAGTTTCATTGTTTTTGTTTATGGTTTAGTCAACAGCAGGCCAGCACCCACAAATTTGTGCTAACACTTTTTTTCATTGGTCAGCCTTTCTCAACCATTTTATCCTAGAGTAGTGGTCTTCAAACTGTGGCCCACAGCCCGGATGTGGACCTTTTCTTTATCCGGCCCTTGAGGCACCATTCCATCCACTGACACCAATGATCGGGCACTATTCTTTCCACTGACACCAATGATCGGGCACTATTCTTTCCACTGACACCAATGATCGGGCACTATTCTTTCCACTGACACCAATGATCGGGCACTATTCTTTCCACTGACACCAATGATCGGGCACTATTCTTTCCACTGACACCAATGATCGGGCACTATTCCTTCCACTGACACCAATGATCGGGCACTATTTCTTCCACTGACACCAATGATTGGGCACTATTTCTTCCACTGACACCAATGATTGGGCACTATTTCTTCCACTGACACCAATGATCGGCACTATTCCTTCCACTGACACCAATGATCGGGCACTATTTTTTCCACTGACACCAATAATCGGGTACTATTTCTTCCACTGACGCCAATGATCGGGCACTATTCCTTCCACTGATACCAATGATCGGGCACTATTTCTTCCACTGAGACCAATGATCGGCACTATTCCTTCCCTGACACCAATGATCGGGCACTATTTTTTCCACTGACACCAATGATCGGGCACTATTCCTTCCACTGATACCAATGATCGGGCACTATTTCTTCC
This sequence comes from Rana muscosa, assembly GCA_029206835.1. Classification (NCBI taxonomy): domain Eukaryota; kingdom Metazoa; phylum Chordata; class Amphibia; order Anura; family Ranidae; genus Rana; species Rana muscosa. The sequence goes on along the minus strand of CM055120.1, from coordinate 46,330,941 downwards.
ACTGAGACCAATGATCGGGCACTATTCCTTCCACTGACACCAATGATCGGGCACTATTCCTTCCACTGACACCAGTGTTGGAGGCACATTTCCTCACACAGACACCAGTGTTGGAGGCACAATTCCTAAATAACAACAATAGGCCACTATTCCTCCCACTGATACCAATGATGAAGCACTATTCCTCCCCTTAAATAACAATGTGGTACAATTTCTGCCCCTAAAACGAATGAAGGGGCACTATTCCCCACTGACACCAGGGTGTTTTCTAATCCCACTAGTCAGTCTGCCCCCCCTAAAGCCTGAATGACAGTTAACTGGCCCTCAACTTAGAAAGTTTGGAGGCCCCTGTCCTAGGGGAAGCCTTGAAACGTGTTTCAGCTCCCAGGGAACACTGTGTAAAAATGATATCTACGGTTCATAGTACATTAGTTCTATATGACAAAATTATTTTCAATAATAATTGATAAATAAACAAAATAAAGCAAATAATATTGATGACCAGAAAATGAACATAGATGTTGAAATTTGTATTTTTCCCTTTACAGTAGTGCCCATTTGTGAAATGCCCTCTTAAGGCCCGTACACACGGTCGGACTTTTGCCCAACAAACTTAGTTTTAAGCAAGTTGGACCAACAATCCGACCGTGTGTACGCTCCATCGGACAAACTTTTTTGAGTTTGGTTTTGTTTTCATCGGACAAAAGTTGGGTCTGCGAACGGACAAACTTTTGCCCAACAAAAGTCCTATGGAGCAAAGTCCTGCCGTGTGTACAGAAAACCATAGGACTTTTGTCCGATGGACAAAACAACCAATGTTAAAATCAACCAACAATAGCAGAAGTTGACCAACGGGTGGCAGTAAAGATCAGAAAAGAGCAAAAAAAACAAGTGATGTTGTAAGAAGTTTTAAGAAAGTTTGCAGAAAAGTCCTGTGGTGTGTATGCTATGGGTGTTCCCGACCAACTCCGTTCGGACAAAAAACCACGGAAAAGTCCGATGGAAGTCCGACCGTGTGTACAGGGCTTTACACTGGTGGTTGGTTCCCCTATATACTACTGGCCACTTACTGTACATTACATGATGTGAGTGGAAAATTCCCTCTTACATTGAGAGGGAAGTGAAGGTGGAAAAATAATATCCACCATTATTTACAGCTCAAGGAACCCCTAGGAACCTCTGGACGAGTCTTATGCCCTGTACACACGATCGGAATTTCCGATGGGATAAAATCCGATGGATTTTTCCGTCAGAATTCCGTTCAAGCTGTCTTCCATCAGTCTTGCATACACACTGTCAGACAAAATTCTGACCACCAAGAACGCGTGACGTACAACACTACGACGAGCCGAGAAAAATTAAGTTCAATGCTTCCGAGCATGCGTCAACTTGATTCTGAGCATGCATTGATTTTTCTCCAACAGAGTTCCACACAGACGATCGGAATTTCCTATGTTTTTTTTCCCCATCAGAAAAAAATAAAACATGTTCTATTTCTAAACACCGATGGAAAAAAATCCGATGGGGCCCACACACGATTGGAATGTCTGATGAAATAAGTCCATCGGACTTTTTTCATCGGAAAATCCGATTGTGTGTACAAGGCATTAGGGTTCCATGGAGCCCTGGTTGAAAAAATCTGGTCTAATTGAATAAAAATTAAGTATATAGCCTAAAATATATAAAACATTGAATCAAAATGAGCATAAACATCACACACTGGTCTAAAAACAAAGGTGTGCTAATATCTATGTCCCTAGTCACTGCAACATAATGGATGTTTAGGTCACCATTTTCCTGTCACAATTTCTCCTTTTTTATGCCACCAATAGTTTATCAGGTCTAAATGATCTTATAATGCTAACATTAAAATCAGCCACTGTTTGTAAAATGGTTCCTTAGTAAGTCCTAATCCTAATCCACATACTGTATATATAAAATGTACTGAGTCATAAAGAGAGCTACTGAGCACAAACCACACTGGTATTTAAAATGAAGATGGAGCCAAATTTTTTTTTTTAGTTATTGAACAATTAGGAAAGTGTTTGAAACCCCTATCAAGTTGTTGTTTTGCTGCCTGTGTCCTGCTTGGAAGATTTCCCTTCACTACCTGTCCTAGAGTTGCAACAGGTAATAAGAGAAAGTTCATTTTAGACTGTCTGCATTATAGGATTTATCCCTCTTATTCCTCATCTCTTGCTCTGATAACAGCTCTAATTGTTTGGATTTCCCCTCACTTTTTGTTTTCCTGATGGTCACCAAGATAAATGCAGTGGTGAATCTCAGCAGCAATAAAAACTTGAGTTTATTGCTGCTGAGATTCACCCATGGGTGCTCAACCTGTGGCCCTCTAGCTGTTGCGGAACTACAAGTACCATGAGGCATTGCAAGGCTAACTGTTTCAAGCATGACTCCCAAAAGCTGAAGCATAATGGGAATTGTAGTTCCACAACAGCTGGAGGGCCACAGGTTGAGCACCCATGGTCTAACCCAGGGATCTTCAAACTACGGCCCTCCAGCTGTTGCGGAGCTACATGTCTCATGAGGCATTGTAAAACTCTGACATTCACAGACATGACTAGGCATGATGGGAATTGTTGTTCCTGAACAACTGGAAGGCCATAGTTTGGAGACCCCTGGTCTAACCCATACCTACGCCATCAAAACAAAAACAAAATGCTTGTTTTTACATACAGAATAGTTGACTCAACTCTAAATTTTAATTTCAGGAATTGCGGGGCACTAATGCATTGGATCATCTGGCAGCTTGTTATGTCTCTCAACATTTCAGTGATGTGAATTCCTATATATGTTTTTTATCTCTTCTCCATCCAATAAAATGTTGTAATGAGGCAGCTAGAAGGATATGACACCATCATTCCAATTTGTACTGACCATTTGTCAGAAATGAGAATGATCTCACCACTGGTGTCCCCAAGAGGTAGAAAGCACTTGATTACACACCCCAACAGCCGTGCAAAACTGAAATATACATTTTTGTATTGAGTTGAGCTTCAAAGGAGATCCTTAGTCAAAACAAAAATCAGGAGGTAGTTTAGGAAATGTAAAGTATTCACTTAACAGTTATCTTTTAAACAAAGATGGAAATGGGATAACATGCCATAAGACCCCACTGTGAGACTGAACTGCACCTTTTGGCATTTAAAGTGTCTAGGCAAAGAACAATGGGATGGGGCATTGTCGACACAAAAATGGGAAACTGTATCAAATACTTACCATAATTTTCCATTCTTGGAGCCAATCAATGCATACATTTGGGGTAGTATCCCTGTCTACTACATGTATGTGGCCCCAGGAAAACAGAACATTTTATCAAATACTATAATTTTCCTTTCCAGATGCCAATCCATTTGGGGTAGTATCCCCACCTACTACGTGTATGTTGCCATGTTGGCACCAGGAAAACAGAAAATTGTATCAAGTACCCTAATTTTCTTTTCCTGGCCCCAATCAATGGCAGCATACATTTAGTAGGCGCGGATATTACCCAAATGTATGCTGCCATGTTGGCCCAGGAAAATCATATTTAACCTGTTTCATTCTGACAAGCAGATCAGGGTAAGACTGCGTCTAAAGGGAATTTTGGGACAATTAGTTCATCACAAGCCACATTCTAGAGGTGAAAAGGATAAGCACACAACATAATTAATACTAGCCGCTGTGCGTTTGACAGGAGCTCTTCAAAGTACATGATTAATAATGATACGTATGACCACATGTGTAAGCAATCTATGCAGTGCATTGCCCAGGTAAGTTTTCTGCATGTTTTTGTGCCGTGGATTGGCTTTTGAATCATCTGCTTGAAGTTTGCCGCTACCCAGCTTGCTTTGCTGCCGCCTGTTTGCAATCATAAAAAAAAAAAGCGTCAAATTTGCCCTCGCAAAAATTTTGATACCCCTTGCCCCTTCTTTTTATAATTTGTGATTTCCTAAAGATTGCAAATCAGTTCAGGAGAAAATAGCGGAGGCAATCGACAGCAAACAATTGGCGGATTCAGATCCAGAGCCCAGCGACTCAAGCACAGATGACGAGGACAACTTAAGAGGAATCGCCAACACACAGAAACGTAAGATGGCAATAAAGGCATTTTGCTGTGAAACACTTGACAACTTTTAAAGGAACCTGTTTATAGATTACATAAATGATACACTTCACCTATCCTGCGAATCCTGCCACACAGGACATACTATATTTTTGGATAAAATAGAACTTATTTATATCTAAAGTTTTAATTTATCGAATGGTATTATGAACAATTCATTGACCCCTTGATTCATTTCAGTGATGTTGAAACTTTATCTAATTGTTCAAATGTAATTTTCTATGAGCTTTGAGGATATTTCTCCCCCTTCCTTCACAGCTTTCATTTTTCCCCTTATTAACCACTTAAGCCCCGGACCAATACGCAGCATAAAGAACAGGCCCCTTTTTGCGATTCGGCACTGCGTCGGTTTAACTGACAATTGCGCGGTCGTGCGACATGGCTCCCAAACAAAATTGACGTCCTTTTTTTCCCACAAATAGAGCTTTCTTTTGGTGGTATTTGATCACCTCTGCGGTTTTTATTTTTTGCGCTATAAACAAAAATAGAGCGACAATTTGGAAAAAAATGCAATATTTTTTACTTTTTGCTATAATAAATATCCCCCAAAAATATATATAAAAAAATATTTTTCCTCAGTTTAGGCCGATACGTATTTGTCTACATATTTTTGGTAAAAAAAAATCGCAATCGGCGTTTATTGATTGTTTGCGCAAAAGTTATAGCGTTTACAAAATAGGGTGTAGTTTTATGGCATTTTTATTAATTATCATTTTTTTTACTAGTAATGGCGGCGATCAGCGATTTTTTTCGTGACTGCGACATTATGGCGGACACATCGGACACTTTTGACACATTTTTGGGACCATTGTAATTTTTACAGCGATCAATGCAATAAAAATTCACTGGTTACTGTAAAAATGACACTGGCAGTGAAGGGGTTAACCACTAGGGGCGCTGAAGAGGTAAGTGTGCCTAGGGGAGTGATTACTACTGTGTGGGGGCGTGGCTACGAGTGACACATGACCGATCTCCGCTCTGATTACACAGAGCGGAGATCGGTGACATTGTCAGTAGGCGAGCGGGGAGATGTTGTGTTTACACTAACATCTCCCTGCTCTATGCCTCCGTGAGACGATCGCGGGGATCCCCGCGGCGATCGAGAGAGGTTTTTTTTTTTTTCAGTTGGGTGCATGTGATCAGCACAAGACCAATCAGCACTGTCCAGACAGAAAGTCAGGGGTCCTGCAGCCTCATAGGACAGTCAGAAGAGAATGAAAACTCCTCCTACCATCTTTAACCAGACACTGATAGAAGTCACAAGACTGCTATATACTGCTGATGAGAAAATGTATTTACTAAAATAATTGGGGAGACCAGATATAGTGAATGCAGGCTCCTGGGTATAGTAACACTTTAATTTGATCCCTTAATTCTGAGTAAATCATTGATTAAAGTGCATTGTGCTCAAAGACCTTCTCTCTCCAATCCCAAAATATTTCACCACTTATCATGCATTCATTAAGGAACTTTAAATGCATCTAAGTGCTCAGGTGAACATACAGACAAAAGTTCACTTGGCACTTTACTCTGTAATTTTGAAGTCATGCCAAGCTGTGTTTTTTTATTTTTTTATATTCACATGGCAATTTGCCCAGTGGAAGTGCATGTACCTTTGTTTTGTGAGCATATGACAAAGCAAAGGGTTGAATATTATGAGGCTATTTTGTTTGCTGGTTGAATGTTTTTCATGGATTTACAGTGGAAAATAATACATTTGGCCTCTAGATGGTGCTAAGCATCATATGAAAAGGTATTTACAGTAGCAGCATCCAGTGGACAGATTTGTACTTAGATTAGGTACAAATGTAAAAAGACATATAGATATCAAATTAATTATTGAGAGAGACATTGTTATCCACCAAGTCGCTGTAAGGTGCCATAATATAGAAAAAAGTGAAAGTCTTGCTTTAGGGGTTTTCAATTTTTGAATTGTGGGGCAGACGTTGGGAAAAGGAGGTAATGGATAGGAAGAGGGGAATATCTACAAGAGAGGAATTCAAGGGATTGTTGGGGAAATAAATGGAAAGGGAAGAAGGTGGAGGAGGATGTGAGAGAGGGGATGAAACTCTTGTGGCTTTTACAATCTAGATATACAGTGTCTTAATAAAGTATTCATACCCCTTGAAACTTTCCACATTTTGTCATGTTACAATCAAAAATGTAAATGTATTTTATTGGTATTTTATGTAATAAACCAACACAAAGTGGCACATAATTGTGAAGTGGAAGGAAAATGATAAATGGTTTTCCATTTTTTTTACACATATGTAGCGCTACCCCCAGTTAAGAGAGCCGCTGGTTTGATTTTGGGCCCTGTATACAGCACCGCCAACCCCCGGCAATCTTACTCGACCCTCTCTGGCACAGCTAGTCTAGGGATTATACCTATCACAATCAACAGTATTGCTAGGAGTAATCTCTTTGCAGTAAGACAACACACTGAGGCGAGAGATCAAATATAATAGAGCAAGAAGAACCAAAGCAATAAACTGCGCTAACCAATAATCATAAATAAATAAATAAATAAATAAACAGCAGCACCTGTGATATGTGATAACATACAGAATAAACAGGATAAAAAAAAGAACGCTAAAACTGTGAGTGGACTGATATTGAAATCAGTAACATAAAGTCCACACATATACTGAATAAAGTCCAATAGTGATAACAGTAAATGTATCATGTGTGAATAAATATATCCAAAATAAGTCCCATCAGAAAAGCATGAATGAAGGGAAGCCGTGAAGAGGTGAACCGCAGTAAACTGAAAATTCGGTGCAGGCAACACCCGTGTCCACCACCAACAATGCAAGCTGCTTACCAGAGGTAAGAAACAAATAAGCCCATCCGAAATCCCAAGGGAAGATCTAAAGAAATCCAATCGTCACTTCAATGGCAGTGGATGCATCAAGGATTTTCCCAAAAAGAGAGAGGAGGCTCGATAGTGCATTACCCAATGTTATATTTTATTTAAAAAAGGGGTATAAAAACACTTACATATTCATAAGTATGAAGAGCAAAACAACCGGCCAGTCCGCCGTACCTGTCCCGTAGTGATGACGTCAGCACGCACACCTCCCTGTTTTGCTCTTCATACTTATGAATATGTAAGTGTTTTTATACCCCTTTTTTAAATAAAATATAACATTGGGTAATGCACTATCGAGCCTTGGGATTTCGGATGGGCTTATTTGTTTCTTACCTCTGGTAAGCAGCTTGCATTGTTGGTGGTGGACACGGGTGTTGCCTGCACCGATTTTTCAGTTTACTGCGGTTCACCCCTTCACGGCTTCCCTTCATTCATGCTTTTCTGATGGGACTTATTTTGGATATATTTATTCACACATGATACATTTACTGTTATCACTATTGGACTTTATTCAGTATATGTGTGGACTTTATGTTACTGATTTCAATATCAGTCCACTCACAGTTTTAGCGCACTTGTTCTTTTTTTATCCCGATCAAATATAATAGTTTTACTTTTATATCAAAAGGCATAGGCAGAACAGAACACATGCAACTTGCTTACAGAGCCCTGTAGCAATAGCTGTAGCACACAACAATGGCCCAGCGCGGTAACCCACCACGCGCAGCTATTATGGTGTACGCGCCCTGTGGCGCACTAAACAATATTCTATCTCCCCTCCCTGGTCAGGCCTGACATAGAAGAAATCTCAGACTTTTCACTTAGTATTTCTTCGCATGCAAACTTTCGGTGGTGCACTTGATGAAACAGTATTTGTAATCCACAAGTAGGCAGTCCCAAGGAACACTATACTGGAGACCCTTTAACTCTGTCCTGCTACTGGTCTCCTAATGGAACAACAAACAACGATAGGTGGGCCAAGGCAGTCTATAGGCCTAAACACGGTACAGTCTATTGGCTTGAGCAAGTGCTCGCTCACCACTCCGGACGCGATCCCAGTCCGGGACTTCCACCTGCTGTGTCTCTGCACACAGCGTCTGCAACGATCGGGTCCCCGATCCAACTGATGTCCTCACTCGACAAGTCTGGTGCCACCCAGGCTCCGCAGTGGGGTGGAAGGCTCTTCGGAAGTTGTGCAAGGCCCCAGGCTTCAGGCCTTGCACTGCAGCAGATCCGCACAGGAAGAAACTGTTGCTTGCAGCGCGGTGTCCAAAGAGGCCGAGCTCCGCCTCGCCTCCTTCTTAAATAGCCCCTCCCATGAGTCTCTGCGGTGGCCAATTGCACTCTGGGTGCCGAACGGGGTTCTGGGTAACGTAGTCCCGAGGCCTTAACGGAGACCCCGCTACACATAAATATCTGAAAAGTGTGGAGTGTATCTGTATTCAGCCCCCTTTACTCTGTTACCCCTAACTAAAATCTAGCGGCACCAATTGCCTTCAAAAGTCACCTAAATAGTAAATAGAGTCCACCTGTGTGTAATTTAATCTCAGTATAAATACAGCCATTCTGTGAAGAGGTTTGTTAGAGAACCTTAGTGAACAAACAGCATCATGAAGGCCAAGGAACACACCAGACAGGTCAGGGATAAAGTTGTGGAGAAGTTTAAAGCAGGGTTAGGTTATAAAAGAATATCCCAAGTTTTGAACATCCCACAGAGCACTGTTCAATCCATCATCCGAAAATGGAAAGAGTATGGCACAACTGCAAACCGACCAAGTCATGGCCGTCCACCTAAACTGACAGGCTGGCCAAGGAACGCACCAGACAGGTTAGGGATAAAGTTGTTGAGAAGTTTAAAGCAGGGTTAGATTATAAATAAATATCCTAAGTTTTTAACATCTCACGGAGCCATGTGGGGGACACAGCAAACATGTGGAAGAAGGTGCTCTGGTCAGATGAGACCAAAATTTAACTTTTTGGCCTAAAAGCAAAACGCTATGTGTGGCGGAAAACTAACACTGCACATCCCCCTAAACACACCATCCCCACCGTGAAACATGGTGGTGGCAGCATCATGTTGCAGGGATGCTTTTCTTCAGTAGGGACAGGGAAGCTGGTCAGAGTTGATGGCAAGATGGATGGAGCCAAATACAGGGCAATCTTAGAAGAAAACCTGGTAGAGTCTGCAAAAGACTTGAGACTGGGGTGGAGGTTCACCTTCCAGCAGGACAACAACCCTAAACATACAGCCAGAGCTACAATGGAATGGTTTAGATCAAAGCATATTCATGTGTGAGAATGGCCCAGTCAAAGTCCAGACCTAAATCCAAATGAGAATCTGTGGCAAGACTTGAAAATTGCTGTTCACAGATGCTCTCCATCCAATCTGACAGTCTGACAATCTGAATCTAGATGTGCAAAGCTTGTAGAGACATACCCAAACAGACTTGCAGCTGTAACTGCAGAGAAAGGTGGTTCTACAAAGTATTGACTTGGGGCATAGGCTGAATACAAATGCATTCCACACTTTTCACATATTTATTTGTAATACATTTTGAAAACCATTTATCATTTTCCTTCCACTTCACAATTATGTGCCACTTTGTGTTGGTCTATCACATAAAATCCCAATAAAATACATTTACGTTTTTGGATGTAACATGACAAAATGCGGAAAATTTCAAGGGATATGAATACTTTTTTCAAGGCACTGTACACTTGTAGAGGAAATAGTTGGCTATATTTTGCACATAGTCTATACCAGCCCTTCTGAACCAGAGGTTGCCAAGGGTCCCTTAAGCAATTAGCAATTCCTGTCTTTCGGGTGAGTAACCACTAATGATCCTTTTAGCTATCTTTAAGGAGGACATTCTTCTCAATGACCATCAATGTAAGAATCATTATTTCCAATGATCACCAAATTAAGGAACATTCTTCCCAATGGACACCAATATAAGAAGCATTCTTCCCACTGACCACAAATGTAAGGGACATTCCTCCCTTTGACCACCAGTGTAAGGAGCATTCTTCCCTGCGACCAGCAATTTAAGGAACATTCTTCCCACTGATCACCATTGTAAGGAGCATTCTTCCCACTGATCACCAATGTAAGGAGCATTCTTCCCACTGACTATTATACATGTACTGTGAGCTGTATATATAATGATTATTATTGGAGGTTCCCTGAGACTGGAAAGGTATTTTAAGGGTTCCTCCATGTTAAATGTGCAGAAAGGTTGGTCTATCTAGTCAGCAGAGTCTATGGGCCTAAGTAGGAGTTAAAAGATCCTTAATAGTGGATAAATTTTTGAGCAAAATGCAGTTTAATCAGTAATTGGCTCAGTTTAAGGATCAAATAAATAAGGGAAAAAATTAAGGATGTGCAGGAAGAGAAATACATTTTATCTCCAAAGCCCACAGAAGGGTAAATCTGGTGAAAATTTTTAATAAGTTTAGAGATCAGTGAACAAATGAAAGGGTTTAATGTATTATAGAGAATTAAAGTTTAAATATAAAGAATAAAGGTTATATTTTATCCATTATAACCCCCTGTCAGTTTATTTTTGCCACCTGTGTCTCGGTAGGGAAATATCCCTTCACTTCCTGTCCCATAGCCAAACAGGAAGTGAGAGGAAATCCTTGCAAATTAAGGGAATCTCTTGGGGACCCCCAGGTCATCATAACTAGTGTCCCATTAGAAGAACCCCCCCTATTACTTTTCTGGGGACAACCCAAAATTTGGGGTTTTCTTTTACTTTCAATGATACAGTGAGGGAAAAAAGTATTTGATCCCCTGCTGATTTTGTACGTTTGCCCACTGACAAAGAAATGATCAGTCTATAATTTTAATGGTAGGTTTATTTTAACAGTGATAGACAAAATAACAAAAAAATCCAGAACAACGCATTTCAAAAAAATTATAAATTGATTTGCATTTTAATGAGTGAAATAAGTATTTGATTCCTTATCAATCAGCAAGATTTCTGGCTCCCAGATGCCTTCGATACAGGTAACAAGCTGAGATTAGGAGCACTCTCTTAGAGGCAGTGCTCCTAATCTCAGCTTGTTACCTGTATAAAAGACACCTGTCCACAGAAGCAATCAATCAATCAATCAGATTCCAATCTCTCCTCCATGGCCAAGACCATAGAGCTGTCCAAGGATGTCGGGGACAAGATTGTAGACCTACACAAGGCTGGAATGGGCTACAAGACCATGGCCAAGCAGCTTGGTGAGAGGGTGACAATAGTTGGTGCGATTCACAAATGTAAGAAACGCAAAATAACTGTCAATCTCCCTTGGTCTGGGGCTCCATGCAAGATCTCACCTCGTGGAGTTTCAACGATCATGAGAATGGTGAGGAATCAGCCCAGAGCCACATGAGAGAGTCTTGCTAATGATCTCAAGGCGGCTGGGACCATAGTCACCAAGAAAACAATTGGTAACACACTACGCCATGAAGGACTGAAATCCTGCAGCCGCCGCAAGGTCCCCCTGCTCAAGAAAGTACTTGTACAGCCCGTCTGAAGTTTTCTAATGAACATCTGAATGATTCAGAGGAGAACTGGGTGAAAGTGTTGTGGTCAGATGAGACCAAAATCAAGCTCTTTGGCATCAACTCATCTCGCCGTGTTTGGAGGAGGAGGAATGCTGCCTATGACCCTAAGAATACCATCACCACTGTCAAACATGGAGGTGGAAACATTATGCTTTGGGGGTGTTTTTTTGCTAAGGGGACAACTTCACCGCATCAAAAGGGACGATGGACGGGGCTTTGTACCGTCAAATCTTGGGTAAGAACCTCCTTCCCTTAGCCATGGCATTGAAAATAGGTCGTGGGTGGGTATTCCAGCATAACAATGACCCAAAACACATGACCAAGGCAACAAAAGAGTTCCTCAAGAAGAAGCACATTAAGGTTCTGGAGTGGCCTAGCCAGTCTCCAGACCTTAATCCCATAGAAAATATGTGGAGGGAGCTGAATATTCGAGTTACCAAACGTCAAAACGTCAGCCTCGAAACCTTAATGACTTGGAGAGGATCTGCAAAGAGGAGTGGGACAAAATCCCTCCTGAGATGTGTGCAAACCTGGTGGCCAACTACAAGAAATGTTTCACCTCTGTGATTGCCAACAAGGGTTTTGCCACAAAGTACTAAGTCATGTTTTGCGAAGGGGGTCGAACACTTATTTTACTCATTAAAATGCAAATCAATGTATAACTTTTTTGAAATGCGTTTTTCTGCATTTTGTTGTTGTTATTCTGTCTCTTACTTTTAAAATAAACCTATAATTGGAATTTTATAGACTGATAATTTCTTTGTCAGTGGGCAAATGTACAAAATAAGCATTGGATGAAAAAAAAATTCCCTCACTGTAATGAGAAACAGGACAAATAGAGAGGGTTAAAGAGGAAGCATAGCATACTAACTCATTATGTGGAACTTACCTGAAATCAAAGCCCCCGAAGTCCTCCTTGCTTCCTGCCACCGCCATGTCCGCTCGGAGCTTCTTTCTGTTATCGCCGCTCCGACGCTGTGATTGGCCAGAGCAGCGATGACGTCACACGCATGCGTGCTCGGTAATGCGCCTGCACCGTTGTCTACTGCGCGCATGCACCGTAGACATCGGAGCTGTGTTTTCAGCAAATATCTCCTTAACCGTGTAGGTTAAGGAGATATTTCTTGCACCTACAGGTAATGCCGCGTACACACGATCGTTTTTAATGTCATTTTCAAAAATGATATTTTTCTCGACAACATTTTTCTTGTTTCCTCTCAAGCCTGTCTTGCATACACACGTTCATTTAAAAAACCGCTCAAGCAAATCGCAGTGACGTACAACACGTACGACGGCACTATAAAGGGGAAGTTCCCTTCGAATGGTGCCACCCTTCAAGTTAGTAAAGTTTGTTTAGCGACGATTCGCGCTTTTCAGCCTTGTGCTTTTCAGTCCGTTACAGCGTGACGAATGTGCTATCTCCATTACGAACGCTAGTTTTACCAGAACAAGCGCTCCCGTCTCATACTTGATTCTGAGCATGCGCATTTTTTTCCCCTTGTAAAAGCATACACACTATCGTTTTTCACGTCGTTAAAAAGAGCGACCTGAATAACGACGTGAAAAAATAGAGCAGGTTCTCATTTTTTTAGGCCATTTTTCACGTCGTTAAAAATGCTCTGGAGCCTACACACGATCGTTTTTAATGCCCAATTTAAAAAATGGCATTTTTAACGTCGTGAAAAATGGTCGTCTGTATGCGGCATAAGCCTTAATCTAGGCTTACCTGTAGGTGCAAGTTGTCAAAGTGGGTTTACAACCACTTTAATCTCCTTAAAGGGAGCACAGACAGCAATAATAAATGACATGAGTTATAATCCATCTCCACTCTATCCAAATCTACATAAAATACGTTTTGCCTTTAGTTATACTTTAAGTAGCATTTTCAAAAGGAGAGCTGCATCTTTCACTAAAATAATAAACGATAATCCTGCCATGAAGGTCCTAGTTCAGGCACTTCCTGTTAAAAGGTGACAATACTGTCTCGCACAGAGCGCAGGGGTCAGATGCGCTTAAGACACAGAGTACAGATACCAGGAGTGCATATCACACAAAATACAAGGGTCAGTACTGCATAACACATAAAGTGAAGGAGTCAGGAGTAAGTAACGCACAGAGTGCAGTGGTCCAGGAGTGCAAAGGACACAGACAGCAAGGTTCAGGAGAGTGTAATGCACAGGTCAGTAGATGGAGTTCTGCAAAAAATGACCTCCTTCCCCAAGTCGAAATCTCCCCCCACTGCAGATTCCCTTCTCCCCCCCCCCCCCACTAGCACAGCTCTCCCCCCAGTAGGCTTGCCCCCCAGTACAACATTTTTATCTCCCAGTACAGCTCTCCCCACTAGTGCATTTATGCCCTGGTACAGCTCTGCCCCCACAGTACAGCTCCCCCTCCCACTGCAGTACCCCCCTTACTAGCACAGCTCTCCCCCCCAGTAAGCTTTCCCCCCAGTACAGCTTTCCCATTCCCAGTACAGCTCTCCCCACTATTGCAGTTATGCGCTGGTACAGCTCTGCCCCCTTGGTACAGTTCCTTCCCCCAGTACAGCACCCCCCAGTTAAAATCCTCCCCAGTACAGCTCTTTCTCCCAGTACAGATCCTCCCTCCATAAAACACACCTATTAGACTAGGACAGTTCAGAATAAGGAAATCTTCCCTTAGTGGGGTCATGTGGAGCTGGGAAGGTGCAGCCTCTCTCGATCTGAATTGAGAGGCTGCAGGAGAGGCTCCTGCTTCAGGTCTGCAGACACTGTGGGGGAGGGGGTGTGGAGATGTTGGACATTCCCCCCCACACACACTTTAGTTACTTCCTTGAATACAAGTGGCTGTTGCAACGCACATTAAACAGGAATGGTCACCATCAGGAAATCAACCCAAGGAAATACATTGCAGCCATCACTGGAGTGCATGTAGACAAGAAGTGGCTGCATAGAGGCTGCAGGAAATTGGCAGCACTGAGAAGCTCAAAGCACAACAAAAAAGTGGAGACAAGTATATAATTAGAAAATTGGGACTGTTTATGATACACAGTGCTTTAGCAAGCCAAAAGTCATTCAGTCTGGCTTTACATGTGCTGTAATGATGTTTAAGTAATTTATGTTAAGAGCATAGTAGTCAAAAATACATCAAGGCTGACATTTTGGGACACACAGGGGACAAGGTTGTTGTGTTGGCTTTTCCTAATCTACCCAACAAGGACAATAATAACCAGGCTGAGTTTTTACAAGAACAGTAGCAAAACATTTCTGGCTAATAATGGCTGCGTAGATCGGGACCTTAGCAATGGGAAAACCATAGCGCCCCCTCAGGTAGTGGTTTCAGCCAGCCCCTTACCTTGGGAGTTCACAGGGTCAGGCCCATGCCAGGGGCAGATTCTACCCAAGGTGGCCATTTTTTACCCTCCCTACACACCACACATGCACAGTCATCTCAGTGATGCCGAGTCTATTAATGGTGCAGGCTCAGTGTCACTAATCAGAGTTTCTTGCCTGTCACACAGGTAGGTGCATTGGCCGACAGTGCTGTGCTTAGTAATGCTGAACCTGCACTTTTAACAGGTTCTGCATCACTGAAGAGGGTAGGCTTCTGTGCCAGCACCTGGGCGGGGAGCTCAGTGACAACTGTGGTTTTACAAGGGTCAGCCTTACTGAGCTGTAGGACCAAGTGTCCAGTATAACGATCATGTGGTGGTGGTCTTTAGGGTTCGAGTGGGGTATACCCGAGGGAGTAGAAAAAAGACCCAGTGGACAACCCAGGGTATCCACCAAAAAAAGCTGTAGAGCTGACAATACATGTTACAATAATGTTGACTTAGAATAGAAGTATTCAAAATCGTAAATTACATTTGGTTAGGTTGTGGTAAGGTATAACTTGCAACCTTCCTAGTATGGAAGTGGAGAACATTCCTGACTCTACGCAGAATAGGGCTGGTCATTCTCCATGCCTCAGGGGTCCTATTCCTAAGTCCTTGAAGGAGCCATAAGGGGGGATATTCAGCTTGTTGTTGCTCTTGTAAAGAACAGGGAAGCAATATCTGTGTATTGCCTTTAAGTGGCAAGCTTGAGCCACGAAATACGTCTTTGTTGAAATAAAGAAATTTTATGTTTTTTCAACATGATGACCCCGATCCATTTGTAGACACACCACACCATGCATTCCTATACCATTCCACCTATCAATTGTATTTTTGTTCCTTCTCAAACAAAAAGTTGAGTGTCCATACCCAATGTCTCCCCACTGTGCTTAGGATCTACTTAGGCATATTCAATCACTGTCTCCACTGCCATCACCTTAAACTGGTATGTGGTTAAATCACTTCTCCTGGAAGAGAGGGGACATATTGAGATAGGTGGGTTGAATTATAGGAATGGGGGAAGAAGCTAAGAGGACTTATAAGGTTTGGGATTTTTGGGTACAAGTAAAGGGTAGGCATACAGCCACTACATATAAGAACTAGTAAGCTGAAATACATTACATTTTTTTAGCAATAGAAAGCCTTCTTTTTTAACCCCCCTCATATGTTATGGAATTTTCAGAATTAAAACTAGGCTCCCTCTCTGCCCATTTGCATAGGCGGGCTCTATCTGACTTAGTACGGCTTCTAATGCACACTGTAAGAACCTCACAGTGTGCAGTGAAATCAAAGTGTATGCCATTTCAGTACAGAAGAGCCTGTACAACTGTCAATTCTAAAGGTAAGACTGGTGTTCAGATTTACATTAGGTCCTGTTCCCAAATGCTGCAGTGACCTGCATTTTACTGCACTGGATGAAAGCAAGTCACCGCTAGGACACACAGAAAACAACTGTTCAATGCAATACAGCTCAGAGGTGCGGTGCAGTGAGCTGCAATAAAATGCAGACATGCTGTATTTTATCGCAGCGTACAGGAAGGCATTGCATGTCACTGCACAGCAGCACAAAGCGCCATGTGAGTAATGGTCTGGTGTAAATGTAGACTCTTCCAGTATATAAAGTACAGTGCAGATAGCACATTTTAAAGGGTTCCAGATCCAGCCCAGATATCAACTGGTATTAGGGTTGCCACCTCATCCCTTTAAACCCGAACACATATTAATTACACAGGTTCTGTGGCTGATTAGGGTGGTAATTAAACTCACTTGGTGCCTTATCTGCATTAAATTAGCCTTCAGAACCTGTGTAATTCATATGTGTTCGGGTTTAAAGGGACGAGGTGGCAACTCTAACTGGTATACTTAAGCTCCACCAAAAGCACACATCAGCCCACTCCCCCTAGTAAAGGTCTGATCGCTGCAGTGTTCCCCTACTAACAGTGACAGCACAATAACCATCCAACATTGCCCACTCACAGTATCACAAATCCCATTCATGCTCAGCGCCTCAGAGAGTCAGCAGCGCCCTGCACATGCAGAGCTCTGCGTTGTGATGCAGTCGGGTGGCTGCCCTTAAGCTGGCCCCTGGAGGGCATCCTGCCTCGTTGGAGATGTGCCTACTCCTCCTGCTCCTCCTCCTCTCTTCTATCAGGCACCCACGTAGAAGCAGTGACCTTATCATCCCCTCCCTCCTTGTCACTGGAGCAAACCTGGCAGTATGCTGCAGCTGGGGGAACATGACTGCCAGTTTCTTGTCCTTCTTGGGCACCCCCTCTCTCTGGGCTCACGTTACTGCCTTCCTCAACCTGGGTACCATCATCGGAGCCTTCAAAACGCTGCGCATCCTCCTGCAGCATGTACCCGACACTGTGGTCGAACAGTTCGGGGGACTCCTCCGTGCATGATGGTGGGGCTAGGGAAGGAGTGACTGATGACATTGAGCCGATGGAATAGGCCGCTTTGGCAGCTGCATTGGCAGGCAAACTACTCTGAGCCTGGGTGACAGAGGATGAGGAGGGTGAGGACAGCTTAGTTATCCACTCTACCAACTCTTCTGCATGTTGTGGATCAACACAGCCAGCTGCCGAAAAAAAGGACAAGCGTGCCCAACGGCCATGTTCTGAGGATGCACCGTGTCCATGACCAGCACTGTTGGCTGTAGACACAGAGCCTGCTTGCCCTCTTTTAGTGGCCTGTGAGCGACTGCCTCTCCTTGGTGGCCTTCCTGTCATGCTGTAAAATTTTATTAGCAAAACACCGCCTGAAGTTTACTAGAAAAAGTACACCAGGAATGGCCTGCAGTCAGATATAGGCTTGGCTAGACTAGAATGCAGTGGATATATATATATATATATATAGAAGACTGTATATATATTTAATGCCCTGCAGATCACTGAATCACCTGCCTGCCTTCCTGAAAGTATATTTGAAAACGTACACCAGGAATGGCCTGCAGTCAGATATAGGCTTGGCTAGACTAGAATGCAGTGGATATATATATATATGTAGGAGACTGTACATATATTTTATGCACTGCAGATCACTGAATCACCTGCCTGCCTGCCTGAAAGTATATTCGAAAACGTACACTAGGAATGGCCTGCAGTCAGATAAAGGCTTGGCTAGACTAGAATGCAGTGGATATATATATATATATATATATATATATATATATATATATATATATATATATATATGTGGGAGACTGTATATATTTTATGCACTGCAGATCACTGAATCCCCTGCCTGGCTGCCTGAAAGTATATTTGAAAACGTACACAGGGAATGGCCTGCAGTCAGATATAGGCTTGGCTAGACTAGAATGCAGTGGTTTATAATGTAGGAGACTGTATATATATTTTATGCACTGCAGATCACTGAATCACCTGCCTGCCTGCCTGCCTGAAAGTATATTTGAAAACGTACACCAGGAATGGCCTGCAGTCAGATATAGGCTTGGCTAGACTAGAATGCAGTGGATATATATATATGTAGGAGACTGTATATATATTTAATGCACTGCAGCTCACTGAATCACCTACCTGCCTGACAGTATATTAAAAAAAGTACACCAGGAACAGCCTGCAGTCAGATCTAGCTACACTGGATACAGTGGCTGTATATATATACACGAGATTGTATATATATATTAAATGCACTGCAGCTAGCTGAATCACCTACCTACCTGAAGTATATTAGAAACAGTACACCAGGAATGGCCTGCAGTCAGATCTAGCTGCACTGGATACAGTATGTATTTATATATATATATATATATATATATATATATATATATATATATATATATATATATATATACAAGCCGGGATGTATGTATATCTTTATATATATATATACTAAATACACTGCAGCTCACTGAATCACCTGCCTGTCTGAAGTATATTAGAAACAGATATGTGTAAAAAAGGTATTTCCGCGCTATTATGAGGTATTCTAATGGTGATTCAACTGCTACCAAGCACTGGAAAAAGGCAAAACCATAACCTAATTAAGAAATGTATATAAAAAGTAGTGCTGAGCTGTTGTGAATGACTCTAAGATCAAAAAATGAAATGTGCAAAAACTGTGTGATGCTAAACAAGCAATAATCCAAATGCTACAGTATAGTGTACTGGCGGTACTAAATAAACAATGGAACAATAAAGTGCAAATGTGCAAGAATGTGCAAGAAGCTTGTGACATCAAAATAGATTTAAAGCAATCCAAAACCTTAATATACTGGTTGTATTAGTAAGGTATCTTGCTAGCCAGTATTAGAAACAGTACACCAGGAATGGCCTGCAGTCAGATCTAGCTAAACTGGATACAGTGTATATGTATATATACAAGCCTGGATGTGTATATATATATATATATATATATATATATATATATATGTATATATATATACTAAATACACTGCAGCTAACTAAATCGCCTGCCTGCTCAATCTAAATGAAATGACACTCTCTCTCGGTCAACACCAGCAACACACTACACAGGGCTGATGTGCAGGCGGCCTTATATAGTGTGGGGCGTGGACTTAACCCCCTGAGCCATAATTGGCCAAAGGCCCCCTGCCTTAGGCCAATTATGGCTCTCTTTGCTGATGGCGCTGTGATTGGCCAAAGCATGTGTGTCATAGTGCATGCTTGGCCAATCATCAGACAGCAATGTACGGCGATGTCGCAGTGAATTATGGGGCGTGACGCACCGCTCGAATTTGGCGTGAACGCCCCATAATGTTTGTATTTCGACGAGCGGTCAAACCGTGAATGTTCGAGTCAAACTCATGTTCGACCTGAACATAAAGCTCATCCCTACGCTCCACACAATAATTTGGGGAATGATGGTGGTGAGGGGGCCTTTAAAATAAAGCCAGTAATAACATATTTGTGGGACCACTGGGCAGAAGCAGTAGGCACCAGTCATATTGTGAAACTTACACACAATGCATGGCAAAGAGGGAGCGACACCATCAAGTTCCCCCCACCACCATCCATACGCTGGCCATACACCAGTTAATTTTTGAACATTGACATGAAAATTTTTAATACATTCAATAATTTGAAGAATATTGATCAAAAGTACTTTCAAAATGTTGTTGCTTTTAGCATTCAGTTTTGGAATTAATGAAATTTCCCAAATGAAAACCACATTCACTATTAGAAATGTTTATATCTTGCTTCCTCTAATTTTACCATCACTACTCTCGAAAAGTAAAGTCAGTTTACCTCCACTAATGATTAGGAAATCGAACAAAAGTTCTTAAAATGAAAATGTTTTAACAAAATTCTACTAGTGCACAGCCAACATTAGTCAAGCTGCTCACATGCACTCCCCATTTTAGACAAATTTTATAACTTTCATGATGTCCTTCCCCACCTCCATCCACCGACATACGAGTCCTCCTCAGTTTATCCTTAAGAATTGCAAGCCTCATCTTAACATTTTTTGTCTGATTTCCTTTGACATTCTCTTCATCTTGGTGGGATTATCCTCAGTTTCCCCACCTTGACCCAATATATCTTTCTGTCCACCTTCTTAAACATGAAGTGGCCGGGGGGCCACTTGCTCTAAAAGTAGGGGTACCTTTTGCCGTGAACTATTAAAGTGGAAGTAAACCCGCCTATCATTTTCAGCCAAGGAAGCTGCCATCTTGGCCTCTGTTTAATCTACAACTGCCATGATACTGCACATGTGATCAGGTATGACACCAGCCATTGGGTAATTTTACCGTTTGGTTGAGAGCATAACTAATTTAAGTGTTACATTTTCAGCACGTGCTGGAAATGTAACAGTTTTTTAACACTTAAAAGGATGGGTTCACTTCCGCTTTAAGTAACGACGCATCTTCCCCACTCAGCCACTAGGAACTTTTTGAGGAAAAATGGAATGCGGAGAAGCCGCTCTAAACATTAGTTCAAACGTTTCAGGCTAACTACTCTAATTTATGAGAAACTCCATGTGCCATTATTCGAACCGATAATTAGGACTTTTAAAAGCTCAGTGGCGTACAAATGTTTATGGTTATATGAAAGAAGAAATTTGACGAAGCTTAGAGAGATAATGAGAGAAAACATAAAAAAAAATCCATAGCTGAATTAAATTGAGAAATAACGATGACAGAAGTTTTTCTGACTCAAGAGCTCCAAGAACAATACTTGTCCTCTACTGTGACAATTGTTACCAGTAAAATGTAGATGGCAAGCTCCATCTTCGAGAAGAACTGAGGAGTTAGAATATAATTTTCAGTTTAAATTTAGTGATGAACAAAAACCCTGACTGGTATCTAAATTACAGAATGCCAGTCAACGGTTTCTTTTAAGTAATTGCACAATTGATTTTTCAAAACTGAACTAATAAGGGTATAAAAGTCACAAAGACCATTTTTTTGTATCAGTGTATCTAGTATATAATGTTTTTATGACGGGGTCTCCAAATTGCCAATTCATCTTGGTACACTTCAGCCATGGACCAGTGTTTCACCACCATGCCTTTGAAGGGACAAGATCAGTCTCTGCCCCACCCCCTTGTAGACTTGACTAAAAGACAGCATATCATTGAGGGCAATGGGGTGGCTAGCGGCTCTACACAGTAAATTTCTATTTGCTTATTCATGCCTCAATGACTGATACCTCTTCCCTTCCTGTAGAAAGAGGCTTGGATGTGTATGGAGGAGCGCTGGTACATAATTTCATCACTTAAAGGACTGATTAAAAAATTTAGGTTGAATATAATTGTATTATTATTATTATTATTATTATTATTATTATATGAAAGTCAAAATATATGGGGGGGGTACAAAATAAAAGAAAGGGAGGGGGATATCGGGTAAGATTTGTCAATTATATAAAAGGTATCTCAGATGCCACAGTTTACAATAAAAAAAATCATTTAAACATCTTTTAAATTGTTATAATCAGATATTAAAATTAATTCATTGGAAGAAAAAACTTTTTTTTAAGCAAAGAGGGGGAGAGAAAGAGAGAATAATAAGTAAAAGAGAAGGAATGAATAGGTAAATGGGTTGGTTGACAAGATGTGGTCTGTAAAAATCGTATGACTATCATAGGTCTCCTCTAGACTGGTAGGCTCATGGAGAGAATGAAATGAGTAGAGGAGAAGGAGGAGGGTTATTAAAAGAGAAGAAGGTGGGAGAGGAAGCAGGTAAAGCAAGTTATATGTACCCTGCATTCAGATCAACCATCTACTTGTCTAAGTAGAAAATCTTCTATGAAACATCTTCTATGAAACCTTTCCGAGGTAGAATAGTGAAGCCAGATGTACCACAATTTGTTATGTTTTTCCATTGCGTCTAGTTCCCTAGCTTTCATTTCCTCCATAAGCATAATTTCGTTCATTAGGTCTACCCATAGATTTAGTGGATTTCCAGAACCTTGAAATAAGCTGTCTTGCAGCTGATAGGAAAAATCGGAGAAGGCTGGATTTCTGAGATTTAATGGAGCCCAGGAAGATGGACAAAAGCGCAATTTTAGGAGGAGGGATGAGAGACTTATCATAAATCTTGTTATATACCTGAAATATTTGTTTGGATCCGATCACATTCCCCCCATACATGTTCCTCTCACTCCATGACAGTGCCAACATGTGACGCGTACTCAGGGAATATCCGCTTAATGGATGCCGGAACCCGATACCACCTGGATAGCAAGAGACTGAAGATTTATGCATGAATGCAAATGCGTTGTACCAATCCTCAGGGATATCTCAATCTCCAAGCCCCTTGACCACCATTTCTTGTAAATGGGGAGTGTGCAATGGGTATGGGATAGGATATTCTTATATATCAAGAATAATGTATGGCAAGGAATCTTTGAGAGAAGACACAGTCTTCCAAAGGCCGTTAAGGGTCTGTGGATCTGCCCAGACTAGGTGTAGTGATTTACAGTATTTCGTTAGGCGTAAATTTGTCAGCCAGTCTAAAGAAGCTGAAGGAACATCTGCTTAAACTTTAAACGAACAGGCTATGGGCCAGGATAATCTGTCATAGGTTTGACCACCGTCAGGTAAAGCCGGATTATCAAATAATGGAGTTAGTGAGCTTGGCTCAGTGGAAAGGGAATAGGGCCCTTTATTTATAAAGAAAGTTTATTGAACAAAAAAATAGTACCGGTAGCATATATCGTACATACTGAGATAGGTACAGAAATACCAGTCCAGAGTCATTACATCATAGGAGTGAACAGAGCTGGAATACATCTTAGGCTGGGTTCACACTATTGCGAGTTTCCACGCATCCAATTCTAATGTCAGAAGATTGTGACCGGCTCTCTATGGAGCCAGTTCACACATTTCAGGATGGCAAATTGCACTGGAGTCCTGTGTGTCTTTTGGTCCGTTTCAGGTCCGAATTCAGCCAAAAATTAGGGCTGTAACGTTAAACAGGGACGCACCAGACCACTGCTGTAAGCCGCTCCGTGCTTCAGTATGAACCCAGCCCTAAAGTATAACTAAAGGCAAAACTTTATAACTTTTTTTCTAGTTGTGGATAGAGTGTGGATGGGTTAGAACACTTGTCAGTTTTTACTGCTGTCTGTGCCCTCGTTAAAGGGGTTGTAAAGGAAGAAGGTTTTTTTTAATCTTAATGCATTCTATGCATTTAGATAAAAAGCCTTCTGTGCGCAACAACCCCCCTCAGCCTCCCTAATACTTACCTGAGGTCCCTCTAGATTCAGTGATGTTGTAGGAGTGTTTCGGCTGCCCGGAACACTCCCTCCTTATTGGCTGAGATAGCAGCATGGTGCCATTGGCTCCCGCTGCTGTCAATCAAAGTCTGTCAGCCAATGAAGAGAGAGAGAGGGGGTGGGGCGGGGCCAGGCCACAGTTCTGTGTCTAAATGGACACAGGGAGCAGCGGCTAGACTCGGGTGCAAGCTGCTTGCTGTGGGGGTACTCAACAGGAGGGAGGGGCCAGGAGCACCAAAGAGGGACCCGAGAAGAGGAGGATCTGGGCTGCTCTGTGCAAAACCAACTGCACAGAGCAGGTAAGAATAACATGTTTGTTTTTTTTAACTAAAAATTTTCTTAAAAACTTTAAGGAGATTTGTCTTGTTTACCATTATCATTGAAAGTTAAGGTAAAAGAAAATCCCAAATTTTGGGTTGTCACCAGAAAAGGGGAAATCTTCCAATGGGGTCACTAGTTCTGGTGACCTGGGGGGGCCACAGGGAATTCCCTTCATTTGCAGGGAGTTCTTCTCACTTCCTGTTTGGCTATGGGACAGGAAGTGAAGGGAAATCTCCACAATGGGACACAGATGGACGGAAAAAAAATTGACAGGGATTATAACCCTCCCTTGCTTTATCCAAAATGAAAAAAAACAAGTTTTGCTTATAGTTCTACTTTAACCATACAAGCAGTAGACATCAAGTACTACATGGTGTAGAGTAGCGGGGCCCTAACAGAGTACATAGAGAGGAGGTCGGCAGAGTTATAAAGCATACCAAAATTCAGTAAACAGCAATGAGCAACACAATGCAGGAGACACATTATGAAAAGATTATATCCATAATAAGGTCAATGGGTGATAAACCTGGCACAGCTAGCCACTCCTCCGTAACTTGTCAAATTTACCGGGGCAACTTCTATGCTGGTAAATAAGCTTTTCTATGCAGAGTGTGTCCCACGTGTGATTAATCCATTCTCTATTGGTTGGGACCTGATCAGATTTCCATTACTGCAAGATAAGCTTTCTGGCCTGAAATAGGGCTCTATGTATCACTGGGGCCACCATCAGGAATTTTGGGGCCCCTTACACAGCTTCAGGCATGGGCCCACTGGAGCAGAGGAGAAGTGGGGGGGGGGGCTGCCACAAATTGAGAAGCGGGGGGGGTGCCACGAATTGAGCAGCGGGGGTGCTGCCGCCGTAAATTGTTGAGGTAGTCGGGGGGGCTTTGGGTGCTGACGAACAAAAAGAAAAACAAAAGAACAAAAAAAAGGGGGGGTTGCCATCTGGGGCCCTGGGGACCTCTGGGCCCCTTACAAAAAAAAGGGGGGGTTGCCATCCAGGTCCCTGGGGACCTCCGGGCCCCTTACAGGTGTACTGCCTGTACCCCCCTGATGGCGGCCCTGCCTGTTGATAATTATTTATTTGTATCTGGAGTTCTTCTTTAATCATTATAGTAATGCTACAGTATACTATATTCCCTGGAATTGATCAATGTTGTACAGTTGCCAGTAATTATTCACACAAACACATATGTATTTTTTCAATATTTAATTATTTTCACAGTTTTGACTGAAAGCACCATTCAAGATACAGTAGATGAGGCTTCAGAAAAAGAGCAAGAATCTGGACAAGAGCGAGATGAAATAGAAGCCAAAGATAGTGTGGATTCAAAACATGAAGAGGTTGAGAAGGATTTCAAAGCTGACACAGAAGATGAAATAAAAGAGGCAGCAGGAGATTTAGATCAAGAAATTTCTGAGGAAAAAGTTCAAATACCAACTGAATATCCTTCAGAAGAATCCATACCCTTCGATTTAAAAGCAGAAGATGCAGAATTAAATAACATCAATGAGGATAAAGTTTTGGAAGAGAACGTTGGTGAAGAGGAAGCAGTGGGGCTTGAATGTGAAATGAAAACAGATCCAGAAGGTGATAAAATAGAAGAAACTCTATCGAGTTCTTCAGTAGAACAACTGAAAACAGAAGGATCCCTAATGTCTGAAGAGGTTGGGGTTAAATCTGATGATGGGAATAATGGGAACGAAGAGGCATCTGGTGACCTCAGTGTCGAGGGTGAAGATACACGTGCTGAAGAGAATGTGGAGAATCAAGAAGCACCTGCGGATGTCAGTGAAGAACATGAAGATGTACCTCCTAACATAAATGCTGAAAATGAAGAAGCATCTGTTACTGTCAATGAAAATGACAATGAAGCACCTGCTGCTGTGGAATCAAAGCATGATGAAGAAAGTGCTGATGCCAAAGTGGAGAATGAAGAAGCACCTGCTGATGAGAATGTGGAGCATGTTGAAGAAAGCCCCAATGCCAAAGTGGAGAATGAAGAAGCACCAACTAATGTAGATGTGGAGAACAAAAAAGAAAGTTCTGATGCCAAAGCAGAGAATAAGGACGCAACTACTGATGAGACTGTGGAGAATGATAAGCCACCTGAAAATGTGCAAAATGAGAAAGTTGAAAAGGAGGAAGCACCTGGTGATGAAAATGTTGAAAAGGAGGAAGCACCTGGTGATGAAAATGTTGAAAAGGAGGAAGCATCTGGTGATGAAAATGTTGAAAAGGAGGAAGCACCTGGTGATGCAAGTGTTGAAAAGGAGGAAGCACCTGGTGAGGAAAATGTTGAAAAGGAGGAAGCACCTGGTGAGGAAAACGTTAAAAATGAGGAAGCACCTGGTAATGAAAATGTTGAAACGGAGAAACCACCCGGTGATGAAAATGTTGAAACACCTCCTGATGTGAATGTGGAAAATGAAGAGGAACCTGCTGCTGAAAATACAGAAAATGATAAAGTACCTGAAGAGCTAAACACTGACAATGAGGTAAATGTGGAAGATGTAGAAGCACCTGCTAACGTGAATTCAGAGAATGAAGAAATGCCCAATGAGGTGAATGTGGAGAATGAAGAAGCGCCCGCTGATATGAATGCTGAATCTGGAGAAGAACCTGAGGAAGTAAAGGTAGAGAATGAGGAAGTTCCTACATCTGGTGATCAGAAAATGGAGAATGAAACTTCAGCTAGAGATGTGAATACTGAAAATGAAGAAACACATGATGACGCAAATGAAGAGAATGCAAACATTGAGATGAGTGATGAGAATAAGGAAACATCTAGTGAGGCATTTGTTGAAAATGGACAAGAATCTGTTGAGGCGATTGGTGAACGTGAAGAAACAGCTGTAGGTGATATTAATGTTAAAAATGAAGATGCATCTAGTGATGTGAATGCCAAGGATGCAGAAACATCTGATGATGTAACTGTTGGGATTGAAGAGGCACCCTCTGATGCAAATGCAGAAAATAAAGAGGTACCTGCTGATGCAAATGCTGAGAATGAAGAAGCACCTAGTGATGTAAACGTGGAGAAGGAAGAATCGCTCGCTGAGGAAAATGTGGAAAAAGAACAAGCACCTGCTGAGGGGAATGTGAAGAATGAAGAAGCACCTGCCGAAGAGAATGCAGAGAATGAAGAAGCACCTGCTGAGGAAACTGCAGAGAATGATAAAGCACCTGTTGAGGAGAATGTGGAGAATGAAGAAGCACCTGCTGAAGAGAATGCAGAGAATGAAGAAGCACCTGCTGAGGAGACTGCAGAGAATGATAAAGCACCTGCTGAGGAGAATGTGGAGAATAAAGTAGCACCTGCTGAAGAAAATGTGGAGAATGAAAAAGCACCTGCTGAAGAGAACATGGAAAAGGAAGAAACACCGGCTGAAGAGAATGCGGAAAATGAAGAAGCACCTGCTGAGGAGAATGCAGAGAATGATAAAGCACCTGCTGAGGAGAATGTGGAGAATGAAGTAGCACCTGCTGAAGAAAATGTGGAGAATGAAAAAGCACCTGCTGAGGGGAATGTGGAGAATGAAAAAGAGCCTGCTGAAGAGAATGCGGAGAATGAAGAAATACCCACAGAGAAGAACTTGGAGAATGAAGAGGCACTTGCTGAGAAAAATGTGGAGAATGACAAAGCACTTGCTGAGGAGAATGTGGACAATAAAGAAGCACCTGCAAACATGAATATGGAGAATGAGGAAGCACCAGTTGATGTGAATGTGGAGAATGAAGTTGCACCTACTAAATTGAATGTGGAAATTCAGGTAGCAGCTAATGATGTGGATGAGCAGAATGATGAAGTAAAAAAGAAGAATGAAGCATCACCCAGTGTGGTGGATGTGGAAGATGAAGACATACCTGGTGAGGTGAATGTGGAGAATCAAGAAGCACCTGTTGATGAAAGTGTGGTGAATGAAGAAGTATCTGGTGAGGTGAATGAGGAAAATGAAGAAGCTCCCAGAGCTATGAGTGCTGCTGATGCACCAGGAGAGGAAGCTACAGATAACAAAGCAGAAGGCTCCACTGATGAAGTCGTTGAAATAAATGAACATCCTGGTGATGATACGAATGATGATGGAAATGAAGATGCAAGTGCACCTGGCACTAGTGAAGAAGTGCAGGAATCTGAGACTAATGAAAACACTGAACTCAATGGTGACAATCAAAACGCAGAGGGCAGAGAAGGTGAACATTCGGTCACTCGAGTGGAGCCTATAGAGATCAATGATGAAACATCTGAAACAAACCAACAAGCTGATGATTCAAATGTTGATGATGAACCAAAGACAGAGGAAGTCAGCCAGGAGCTGGAGCAGGAGGAAAGAGCCCATAAAGGGGATAAGGTCACTCAAGAAGTCAATATGGAAGAAGAGAAAAAAGAAACACATACTGACCAACACGGTGAGGCAGAATCATCAAGCGTTCATGACATTGAAATGACGGATGTCCAGTCTACCCATGGAGACACAACTACCCAAACAGAAGACTAAGAATTCGTGAAGTTGAAGACCAGCTGGACATTTAGACTTTCCAAGTGAGTATCTCTATTCTAAGTCATATACGGTAAATCATTAAATCAGACATCTATACTGAAGTACGATGGTTTCAGGTGGGTGGCTTTCTGGTAATACATAAGGCCCATACACATGATCAGACTTTTTGACAACAACGGTCCAACGGACGTGTTTTATCAGACAATCCGACCGTGTGTATGCTCCATCAGACAATTGTTTTCGGTTTATCATCGGACAAATGTTCACTGTGAATGCTTTCAAACTTTTCGACAACAAATGTCCGATAGAGAATAATCCGATCGTGTGTACACAAGTCCATCGGGCTAAAGTCCAAAGTACAAACACGTATGCTCCGAACCAATGCTAAAGATCAGCCAACAATAGCAGAATTTGCCCAAAGGGTGGCGTTAAAGAGCTGAAAAACCATGTGATTTGGTGAAAGTTGGCTGAAACGTTCACGGCCAACGCCCATTCGGACAAAAATCCACGGAAAAGTCAGATGGAAGTTTGATCGTGTGTATGAGGCTATAGACTTTCCAAAAGAAGATATACTGCGTTTTAAAAACAATCACAAGGTTTTGCTTTTAGACATTATCACCCCACTAAAGTCACTGCTAATGGGGCTTCACAGTCTAGAAATGAACTATTGTCAGCTTGGGTGGATGTCCACTAGGGATGAGCTTTGAGTTGGAGTCAAACTCATGTTCGACTCGAACATTGCCTCTTCGCATGTTCGCCGAACAGCGAACAATTTGTAGTGTTCGCGGCAAATTCGAAAAGCCACGGAACACCCTGTAAAAGTCTATGGGAGAAATCTAAAGTGCTAATTTTAAAGGCTTATATGCAAGTTATTGTCCTAAAAAGTGTTTGGGGACCCGGGTCCTGCCCCAGGGGATATGTATCAATGCAAAAAAAAGTTTTAAAAACGGACGTTTTTTTGGGAGCAGTGATTTTAATAATGCTTAAAGTGAAACAATAAAAGTGAAATATTCCTTTAAATTTCGTACCTGGGGGTGTGTATAGTATGCCTGTAAAGCAGCGCTTGTTTCCCTTGCTTAGAACTGTCCCTGCACAAAGTGTAATTTCTGAAGGAAAAAAAGTCATTTAAAAGCACTCGCGGCTATAATGAATTGTTGGCTCCCGGCAATACAGAGAAAAGTAATTGATAAAAAAAAATAGAAAATGCGTGGGGGTCCCCCCAAATTCAATTACCAGGCCCTTCAGGTCTGGTATGGATATTAAGGGGAACCCTGCGTCAAGTTTCCCCCAAAAATCCATACCAGACCCTTTATCCGAGCACGCAACCTGGCAGGCCGCAGGAAAAGAGGGGGGATGACAGAACACCCCCCCCTCCTGAATCGTACCAGGCCACATGCCCTCAACATGGGGAGGATGCTTTGGGGGTCTGTGACCCCTCAAAGCACCATGTCCCCATGTTGATGGGGACAAGGGCCTCATCCCCACAACACTTGCCCGGTGGGTCTGCGGGCGGGGGGCTTATCGGAATCTGGAAAACCCCTTTAACAAAGGGGACCCCCAGATCCCAACCCCGCTATGTGAATTGGTAAGGGGTACATTGTACCCCTACCATTTCACAAAGAAAGTGTAAAAAATAAAAAATAAACAGTTGGGAAAGTCCTTTATTAAAAATAAAAAAATAAAAAACCCATACTTTAAGCATTATTAAAATCACTGCTCCCGAAAAAACTGCAGTTTTTAAAACTTTTTTTTGCATTGATACATGTCCCCTGGGGCAGGACCCGGGTCCCCAAACACTTTTTAGGACAATAACTTGCATATTAGCCTTGATAATTATCACTTTTGATTTCGAACGTTCGAGTCCATTGTATTTAATAGGGTTCTAAAGTTTGCGCGAACTTTAGGTCTGTTCGCAGGTTCTGGTGCGAACCGAACCGGGGGGGGGGGGGGGGAGGTGGTGTTCGGTTCATCCCTAATGTCCACACAAGCCTACCATATAAAATTGACATTTATTTGTAGTAGCTAATGATGATGAGCAGTTATACTGGCAAATTAGATTTTTTGTGTAGCTGCCTAGAACTAAAAGTGGACCTTCAATGAAAATTGAAAACCCCCTATAACCCAAAGTATAACAACCTACAAAGGTGATTTAAAAATTTAACTAAAAAAAAAAAAATACCCCAGCTTCCAACACTTCCAGGATGTCACCAACTCACCACCGCCTCCTGGGATGGCTGGGCACTTAAAAAGCTCCTCTGCAATGACATAGTGTGCATTCTCATGGAATTTTGAGTGTCCTGCTATCAGAGGAGAATTATATTTATTAGTACTTTCAATAAAATTAATTTTAAACACTATAAAAAGCATTCGATAAATCAAAGACAAATCAACACAAATGGCACAGTACAGGGTTGGAGACAGAAGGGCATGGTGTGATGGGGGGGGGGGGGGGGTCAAGAGGGCACAATACTGGGATCAGGAAGGCACAGCACATGTTCCAGAATGCTGTTCAAGACATGGCCATCCTGGGACAGCTTAGTAAAACGCTTGACTGGTCTGGGAAATCCGGGAGAGTTGGCATGTATGATGTAATGCAAGACTATCATGGGGCCCCCTATGCACCTGGGGCCCCTGGGCAGTGCCCAGGGGTGCCCATGCATTAAGACAGCTCTGAGTGAGGCATGTTGACACCATAGAAGCATTGGAAGACAGGCCTGGTGTAAGTATTTTTCTTCCTTATTTCCTAGTCAAAAATACAGTGTAATGTGTTCAAAAAATGCCAAAAAAAAATATTTCTCCAGCAGCAAAAGGGTTACAATTACATTTTTTGGGTAAACAGATTTTTATAAGGGTTCCCAAAGTGGATTTTCGGATTCTTTTAAATTAAGTTAATTTCTGTTGATGGCTGACCAAAGTTGCACTGATCACTTTTCAGCTTCATCGGCAATCGAAGAAGAAATCTGTGAATGGAGGCCTTGTGGTTTTTATGAAGACACTATGTGACTTTAAAAAAAAAATAATAATATATTATACCGTTCCATATGAAAACACATATAAAGAAGATATCTATTTTTGAAACTATAATATATATTTATATAAGTATTTGAATTGTGTAACTGTTTACCTCTATCATAAGTTGATTACACATTCCTATCTAAAGACTTTTAATTAAAACCAAACCAACCAGAGCTTTTTAATAGAGTTTTGGATAGAGTGGGGAAGTATTATGGACCCAGACAGGTTTTACTGCTGTCTGTACCCCCGCTGGGGAGATCTGCTCTCAGTGGTGAACAGGACTGCAGTGAAATCAGGTTAGAACCTCTGTGAGGTTTTTATTTTTGTCTGTGCCCCATCTGGAGAGTTTTCTTTCTACGTCTTGTAGTACCACTGGGATCACTGGCACACAGGGGCGGACAGACAGCTCATGGGACCCCCGGTCCAAACGAGATCATGGGGCCCTCTGTGTCCCTGCTCACACTCAAGCCTCACCCACACAATGATCCACCTACATATTGCAGCTCAGCTGCATAGAGGGGGCATTTAAATATCTACCGCAGCATAGCCTGCATGGAAGTCCCAAGCTTCTTTCTGTAGAAGCTGCTGGGCACTTTCAGGTTTAAAGATGGCTGCCGAGCAGCAACCATCTTTATGACGCAATCAGGGGCATTTTATGAAAGCAGTGAGCCTGTGTGCAAGATCATAATTTGGGCCCTAATGCCAGAGAAGAAAGTGCGACAAATATTGGCTGTGGTTTTCGGGGGCTGTAGGTAGTGCCTGCTGGTTACATAGTAAAGTAAAGATGCCCAATGATTGGGGGGTTAATTGCCTTGAACGGCGGTTTGGCTCCCACACAGCTCCTTCCTAACAGGGTTGCCGACCCCCATGACATAAACTTATATTACTAAGAAGGGAAGAGGGGGTGGAGAAATAGAGGAAGAAGAGAGGAGGGGGAGTGGGAGGATAGATAGGAATAGGAGGGATAGGAATAGGAGGGAGAGAAATGGGGGAGATGGGAAAGTAGGAGAAAAATGGAGGAAGGGGAGAGGGCAAGAGGGGAGTGAGAAAGAGAGAGGATGAGAGAGAGGGGGTAAGAAAGAGGGGGGGTGAAAGTTGAGAGAGGGGGGTGAGAGGGGTAAGAGAGAGAGAGGGGGTAAAAGAGGGAGGTTAGAGAAAGAGAAAGAGGGGGTGAGAGAGGGGGAGATGTGCAGGGTGAGGGAGAGAGAGGGGTGAGAGAGGGGGGAATGTGTAAGTGAGGGGGTGAGAGAGAGGGGGGTAAATGATAAGGGGCGAGAAAGAGGTGAGACAGAGAGGGGGGGTGAGAGGGGAGAGGTGAGAGAGAGAGAGGGGGGGGAAAGAGAGAGGGGGATAAGAGAAAGATGGGGTAAGGGGGGGGTGAGAAAGAGAGAGAGATGGGGGGGGAGAGAATTTGGGGATGAGAGGGGGGTGAGAGCTGTTGAGGCAATTTAAACATAGAACATCTGTGTAAGATAACACTTACCAATCACTGTATTATTAAGGATTACAGAGGTTGCTGCTGACACTGTCCATGGCACTGGATCCCCGGCCTGCAGCTCTTTAGTCTGGCACTGACAGCTATCTTCTGGGTTCTGTCAAACATGAGTTGAGCCTGAACTGTAGCTGAACCAAAGCTTATCCCTAATGACAGACTCCCATTTGCAAGCCCTAAAGTGAAGTGAATTTGTTATTGTAGTAGTATAGATTAATTGCCCTTAGAGCAGGGGTGCTCCACTTTTTCAAGAACGAGGGCCTCCTAAGTGGTTTGGTAACCGGTCACCAATCACAATGACCTATTGTTTTTTTCTGCCCTCCAAACCACAAATGTAAATGAGTCCTTAATGTCCTGAGCCCCTATAAGGCTGCTTTCACACTGACGCGCTGTGGTTTACCCGCACTGAAGGTGCAGTGCATCAACGGCTTTCCTTTGGGTTAGCTGCTCTGAGCCATAGACGTCTATTACATCTTGTGGGTGTGGTGCCCTTTCAGAAAGCGCACCAAACTTGCAGGATATATTAGAAGTCGTTGGTGCACTGCCCTGCCCCTCAGTGCAGGTAAACCACAGCGCATCAGTGTGAAAGCAGCCTTATAGGGGCTCAGAACAATAAGGGCTTGTTTACATTTGCAGCAGTTTGGGGTGCGGTAAAAGCCAGTTCATTGTGGCCTGCAAACGGTTACCATATCACTTAAAGAGGAAGTAAAGCCTCCATCGAAAAAAAATAAAAAATACACCCTGCAAGACAAAGGCATAATGAGGTAGTATGCATAGCATACTAGCTCATTATGAAGTACTTA
Source organism: Rana muscosa (assembly GCA_029206835.1). Lineage (NCBI taxonomy): Eukaryota > Metazoa > Chordata > Amphibia > Anura > Ranidae > Rana > Rana muscosa. Next base: position 46,297,194 of record CM055120.1, on the reverse strand, counting down.
CCTGAGATCGAAGCCCCCGCAGCCGACCTCGTTCGCCTCCTCCGTCGCCGCCATGTCTCCCGGAGTGACTTCCGGGTATCGCGGCTCGATGCATGTCTTTTGCAAATATCTCCTAAACCGTGTAGGTTTAGGAGATATTTCTTGTACCTACAGGTAAGTCTTAATCTAGGCATACCTGTAGGTCAAAGTGGTCTGTAAGGGTTTGCAACCACTTTAAGGGGATCAGAGTGCAACCTAACATCCATTGAAAAACTATACTCATTGCCCATTGCAAAACTATGGCAATAATATGCCTGTTGCTAACCTGTGATATTTAATAAGTTGACCCTTTATCCTTAAGGCCCCTTTCACACGGAACGGATCCGTGAGGATCCACCTGTGAACCTCTGCTTGCTGAGCCGGCGGATGACAGGGCGGTCCCCGCACACTGTGCAGGGACCGTCCTGTCAGATCTCCGCTCTCCCCTATGGGGGGATCGGATGAACACAGACCGTCTGTCCGTCATCATCCGATCCGCTCTGCAGACAGATAGAAAAATAGGATTTTCCTCCGTCTGCAGAATCGGGAGATTGCGGACACGGAGGAGACACCCGCGATCTCATAGGGACCAATGTATGTCCCTTTTTCATCCGTAAACGGATGGATGAAAAAGCGGACATACGGTCCGCTAGTGTGAAAGGGGCCTTACTTTCTGCTGGCATCGCTGGCTGCTGGAAAGTTTTCAGTCCCTGGCGATATAGAGGAAGCATTACTGTATGTGGCTCCTGTTCCCTCCGCAGCCACTTGCTTCTTCTGGCACTGGCTCCAACCCCTCTGATGCTCTAGGCAACCCATGATTTGGGCTTGCTGACCCGCCACCCTAGAGTAGGAATTGGCAGGCCACATCAAAGGGCTCTGGGCTACCGGTTGAGCACCCCTGTCTTAGGGCTCCTGGTCTTCCTGTCCAGCACTGAAATTAACTTAGTCTCCTTCAGGCTGTAAAAATTCCATAGTGTCTCCTCAGCTAAAATCTGGCTCCATTTATCAATGACTTATGGTTGAAGAAGATCAATCAAAGTTAAATTGGGTGCAAGGTTTCCAGCGAGGCTGCTCTTAGCACAGACAAGGTACCCCTTGGACCCAGAGTTTGAAATCCACCTGTAAAAAGCCCAATGAGATCACCAGACCAAGGAACCAAAGTCTTTTAAAGTTGAAGTTTAGCTATATTTTTTTTTCTGTACAACTTTAGTCACATTGCCTACCAGTAATGAAGTACAGTATCTCACAAAAGTGAGTACGCCCCTCACATTTTTGTGAATATTTTATTATATCTTTTCATGTGACATTACTTAAGAAATGACACTTTGCTACAATGTAAAGTAGTGAGTGTACAGCTTGTATAACAATGTATATTTGCTGTCCCCTCAAAATAACTCCACACAAAGCCATTAATGTCTAAACCGCTAGGTACAAAAGTGAGTATACCCCTAAGTGAAAATGTCCAAATTGGGCCCAAAGTGTCAATATTTTGTGTGGCCACCATTATTTTCCAGCATTGCCTTAACCCTCTTGGGCATGAAGATCACCAGAGCTTCACAGGTTGCCACTGGAGTCCTCTTCCACTCCTCCATGATGACATCACAGAGCTGGTGGATGTTAGAGACCTTGCGCTCCTCCACCTTCCGTTTGAGGATGCCCCACAGATGCTTAATAGGGTTTAGGTCTGGAGACATGTTTGGCCTGTCCATCACCTTTACCCTCAGCTTCTTTAGCAAGGCTGGGGTCGTCTTGGAGGTGTCATTTCTTTAGAATTGTCACATGAAAAGATATAATAAAATATTTACAAATACAGTGGAACCTCAGATTGTGAGTAACGCGGTTAACGAGCGTTTCGCAATACGAGCACTGTATTTTTAAAAATCCTGACTCGGTTTGCGAGTGTTGTCTCGCAAAACGAGCACAATTCAGGCCAAAGCAGTGTGCAGTACCACCTTTGGCCTGAGGTGGGGGGACACTGGAGCTGGGCGGAGCCGAACGGCGTCGATCGGAGCCGATCGGCGCCCTTCAGAAATGCACGGAAAGACTCGGAAATAGTCCATTCCCGAGCCTTTCCGTGTGTTTCCGAGGCTCTCCGGCGCCCCCACCTCTGGCTAAATGCAGTATTACATGCCATTGAAGTCAATGCGGAACTAATTATTTTCATTTCCATTGACTTTAATGGGGAAACTCGCTTTGATATGCGAGTACTTTGGATTACAAGCATTCTCCTGGAACGGATTATGCACGTAATCCGAGGTTCCACTGTACTCACTTTTGTGAGATACTGTATATCCCAAGTCATTCAGAGAACTTCACTACAGGGATGTCCTGTACTCTTCCTGTTTTTGAACTTCCGGCGCCGTGATGGCTAAGAGCTTCAGTCTCTGGGCTGAGCTACTGTGAAAAAAGATATGCCAGGGACCCACCCATCCTCCCTCCTCCTCCATTGAGAAAAAAGTATTTTATTCTTAACACTACATGAAACAGAAACTGTGATTGGGCAGAGTCTGATGAGCCACAGGATTCTCCCCAACATTCAGAGATCGCGCTACAGGCAGCGGAAGTGATAAAATAACCTTTCTTACTGGATGAGGTGGGAGGTAGGGGTGGGTCCCTGGCATTATTTTTTCACTGCAGCTCAGCTCCAAGCTAATAATCATTGCAGAGCTGGAAGTTCAGAGACAGGAAGAGGACGGGGTATCCCTTCAGTGAACATATCTACAGGATCTGGCTGCCTGAAGTGCTTGGGACATCCTTCATTACAGGTAAGTATTGTGACTAAAGCTGTAAAAAAAAAAAGTACACATATGCCGCGTACACACGACCGTTTTTCATTGGTCATTAAAAACGATCGTGTGTAGGCTCCAGAGCATTTTTACCGACGTGAAAAATGGGCTAAAAAAAATTAGAACCTGCTCTATTTTTTCACATCGTTTTTCACGTCGTTCTTTTTAACGTCATGAAAAACGGTAGTGTGTATGCTTTTACGAGGGGAAAAAAAATGCGCATGCTCAGAATCAAGTATGAGACGGGAGCGCTCCTTCTGGTAAAACTAATGTTCGTAATGGAGATAGCACATTCGTCACGCTGTAATGGACTGAAGAGCACGAGGCTGAAAAGCGCGAATTGGCTCTCTCCAAACTTTACTAATACGAGGTTCAGCAAAAGCAGCCCAAAGGGTGGCGCCATCCGAATGGAACTTCCCCTTTATAGTGCCGTCGTACGTGTTGTACGTCACCGCGCTTTACTCGAGCATTTTTTTTCACGATAGTGTGTAGGCAAGACAGGCTTGAGAAGAATCACGAAAAATCACGACGAGAAAAACGTCGTTTTTTTTCAATGACATTAAAAACGGCCGTGTGCACGCGGCATAAAGCTTTATTATTGCTGTTCGTTCACAAAAAAAATATATAAAACAGCCAATGTGTTTTGAATATTGTACACAGTGAGGAGCACTCAAAAATGACATTGTCCCCATAACTAATTATCTGGAAATAAATGAAAGGAAAAAAAAGGACCCAGGGGCATATTAGGAGCAGCACCTGCTAAGGTGAAGGTAAATCTTCCCTAGGCGACAGGAAATAAAAACATAAAAAAATAAATAAAAAAATAAATAACTTTTTTTTACGTGGTTTAATAATTCCCTACTCTATTCAAAAAAGCAAAAATGGCTATAGATAGGTTATGGAATAGCACAATCGTATCAAAACTGGAGTGTGTGATCATTTACATCTATTTTTGCAGACTCTCAAATTACAAATTGTATTTCTTGTGGTTTACATTTAAGGAAAAAAAAGCACTTTGGAACTAAAATGTATTTTTGTTTGTGAATTATTTTGGTTTTCTATTCCTAAAAATGTTTTGGATCAGTTAAAGGAGACTTCCAGGAATAATGGACAAGATCTGAGCCCCTCTGAGTTCTAAAACATGGGTGTCCCCACCTTATATAGCTTCTACCTTGTATATGTAGCATCCCTTTACTTTACAGGGGTGCTATGTGCTTAAATTTAGGGGGTTGGTCTGAGCTAGTAGCCAGGCTCAGACCACTTTGATTTGTTAGTATTCGCTTCTGCCTGTGTGATGTAGCCTGACGCACAGTTCCCTGTGGCCTGTAGGTGGCACTGCCATATCAGGTCAGGGTTGAACCGTGGGTGACATTGCTATGCCTTAGGGTGTCCTCTCTCGGCAGCAGTACGGTGGGCGTGGTTGGCCTGCTGTGCATGCTGGGAGAGGATACATAAGGGGAAGACGCCATTCTTTTGGGGGGTCGGTGGGAGTCTGGAGTGTGAGCGGTTCGCGCCACCCGGCCCTTCAGGCCAGGGGTGCGCACATGCATGGGTCTCAGGCACCTTAAGCCTGGGGCTGCAACTCCACTAGTAGGCCCAGCACCTTTAGCTGGGGCCTACCTCCAAGAGAAGAATCCCAGGGTGCCCGGGAAAGGGTGGACCCGCTCTAAGAAGAGGAGACCGGGGGAGGACCTTTCTGATGGACCAGTGAGAGTTCACTGTGAAAGAGAGGCCTGGTTACCTTCTGGAGGGATTCAAAGATCCATCACAGGCCTTGCAACGTGCTATCACTGGCACCTGTCTTTGTGTTGCAACAGCTGAGAAGTTTGGGACTTAAAGTCTGTGGCAGAGGATCTCCAGAGCGTATCTCAAGGAAACCTAAAGTGAACGTTCAAGTATCACTCCGGCTGCTAGGATCCGCTCTTACAGGGGACTATCCGGGTGAGCTAAACCTACTCGGGATCGAGTAGCGACTATTGTACCAGTTTGTGCCTGGACCCATCTCCCAAACCTTACTGTCCTTTCTCTCATCCACCTTTCCTGTCTGCTGAACTTGAACTTGCTTATAAAATAAACTCAGCGTTGGAGGTAAAGTGGTGTGGACATTGGCCTTCCTGGGGAAAAATAGAGACTTGTCCCTACAATCTAGGAGATGAGAACCAGTCTGCTGGGATACCTTGCTGCAAGACCCAAAATTGTTAACACCGCCCAACCTCCTCAAACAGGAGTGTACGGGCATATAGCGCGGTGTGCCTTCACCTGCAAGGGAGCCAAAGGCAGGTAAAGGTCTGTGTGCTACATATAAAAGAGCGGGGCCCACGTCCAATTGTTTTCAGTGATACAGTGCTTTGAAAAAGTATTCATACCCCTTGAAATTTTTCACATTTTGTCATGTTACAATCAAAAACCACTAGAAGGAGCTGACAATCACAGTTAATCAGTATTTATTTCCATCTAAAAGCCATAATGTGGTATTTCCCTGATTCACACTATGAAGAACATTCAACCTGGAGAGAAAAATGCCTAATAACATTTGATTTTGTCCCCATCCACACAGAACAAATGTACATTCATTTTAACAGGATGAATAGCTCTGCATTTTTTTTTTATAGATACCCCCTTTAGTTTGCTAAAGCACTGTGTATCATAACCAATTGTCAGGTTTTTTTTTTTCCAAACAATATATTTTTCATATTTTTTTTTTACTTTTCTGCATTTCTCATGCTGCTGATCTCTCCCAGCCTCTTTTAGACACTTCCTGTCTACATGCTCTCAATCCAGCATTGACTGCACATGATTTTTTTGGCTTCCTGATAGCGATAACACTGGACTATGCTTGTGTAGTATGAGTTAGCGTGGCCGCTTGTAGTCTCCACCAGGGTCCCACTCCCATGTCATAGGGTGACAATGCAGGAGCATAGTTGGGAGACAATTGTCACATTATAGCAGGAAGTGCCGGAACAAGGACCTTCATGGTAGGACCACTAGGTATAAATGTAATCAAAGCTGCATTTTGAAAAAAAAAACAAAAACTATTTTTAAATTTGCAATAACTTGCTAAAGCTTTTTAGGAGGGTTAAATGATTGGTTTTACATATGGAAAGGTATGGCATATGGATCAGCTAGAAACTTCAAACAAACTTATAATCTAAATTCAGTTTTACTATAGGCCTTGTATGGGCGTACCTAAGTGTATACCTCTGTGAGGTGCCAGGTTTGCCCCCATGGGATACACAGGTGATCTGTGCATTCCCATGCAGGCAGTCCAATTCATGTCAATAGGGATACAGCAGATGCACGGACACAGCCACTGTTCCCAAATTCACAGCTGTGTGGGTGTGGGTGTCTGCCCTAAATACAGACAGTGTGTTTTTGGGGACATGCACCCGTGCACACCGGACCCAGCACAGCTGTCAAATTGGGAGCAACAGCCTTGTCCTTGCAGCCACTGCATGGAGAAATGTCATCAGCACACCAAGGATTCCTCAGAAGGGTCCAAAGCTTTATTCACATGGTCACACGCAGTGGCGGAACTACCGCCATAGCGACCCACGCGGGCGCTATGGGGTCCGAATCTGAGTGGGGCCCCGGGAAGATGAGGAATGCATACTGTACTTGCCAACGTTTTTTTTTTTTTTTCCTTGCTGCCGCTAGAGGTCCGCGACACTGGTCATTTCTGTCTCCATCGCCATTTTACAGAAGACCAGCTAAGGAAGAACTAAGAGGCGGAGCCCGGGTGGCAATGAAATCTGTAGCAATAGAAATGGAGCTCCATTTCTATTGGCCGCTTTCTTGCCACCTAGGCTCCGCCTTCTGGTTCTGTAAAAGGCGCGGAGACGAGCACAGTGAGTCCTGAGCGGCGCCGAATGCTATCCCTGTCTGACTGAGACTCAGCTGTCTCTCTCACTGGCTGCCTCCTATCACATCGTGCCGATAGGAGAGTCAGTGACAGTCTGAGCAAGTAACTCTCCGGGCGGCTGCACGCCCAGGTGCATGAATGGGGGGGCCAGGGGGGTCTGTACTCCTAGGGGGGAATTCTCCTGGGGGGGTCTGTACTCCTGGGGGGGGGAATTCTCCTGGGTAGGTTTGTATTTCTGGGGGGGTGAATTGTCCTGGGGGGTCTGTACTCCTGGGGGGGTGAATGGTCCTGAGGGGTCTGTACACCTGGGGGGTCAAATTCTCATGGGGAGGTGAATTGTCCTGGGGGGTCTGTACTCCTGTGGGGTGAATTGTCCTGGGGGGTCTGTTCTACTGGGGGGGTCTGTACTCCTGGGGGGGTAAATTGTCCTGGGGGGGTCTGAACTTCTGGGGGGGTAAATTGTCCTGGGGGATCTGTACTCCTGGGGTGTGAATTGTCCTGGGGGGGGGTCTGTACAGATGGGGGTTATCTTGGGGGGAGGGGGTCTGTACTCCTGGGGGGGGGTCTGTACAGATGGAGCGGGTTGAGTTGTCCTGGGGGGTCTGTACAGATGGGGCTGGTTTGTCCAGGGGGGTCTGTACTGATGGAGGAGGGGGTGGTTTATCCCGAGGGGGGTGTATACTGATGGAGGAGGGTCTGTACTGAGGGAGGACTATATGGGGAGGGGGGTAACGCCATGTTTTTCCGCACCGGGTGACACCAACCCTAGTGACGCCACTGGTAACTGGGGACAGATGATGTAAGGATGGACTCTTCTGGGAATGCCTGATGTAAGGAGGGACTCTACTGGGAATGCCTGATGTAAGGAGGGACTCTACTGGGAATGCCTGATGTAAGGCGGGACTCTATTGGGAATGCCTGATGTAAGGAGGGACTCTACTTGGGGCACCTGATGTTAGGAGGGAGTCTACTGGGAATGCCTGATGTAAGGAGGGACTCTACTGGGAATGCCTGATGTAAAGAGGGACTCTACTGGGGACACCTGATGTAAGGACGGATTCTGCTGGGAATGCCTGATATAAGGATGGACTCTGCTGGGGACACCTGATGTAAGGAGGGACTCTACTTGGGTCACCTGATGTAAGGAGGGACTCTACTGGGAATGCCTGATGTAAGGAGGGACTCTACTGGGGACACCTAATGTAAGGACGGATTCTGCCGGGAATGCCTGATATAAGGATGGACTCTGCTGGGGATACCTGATGGCATCTGGTGGCAGGCGACGTGGCAAGTGACACACTCAGGGCTCACACTGATTCTGCATTATGGTGAGTTGAACTATTTAATTCTATATTACAATGTAATAATAGAAATAATGGGCTTTAATCATCCTGACACCATAACAACCATGGTGCCGTGATGATTGAAGCGCTAACACCAGGTGTTTGGAGTATCTTTATCTGCTGATTGTTAAACTTTCTGGAATACACATATTACTATTGTGGTGTAGGATCTGGGCCTGTTGTCCCTCCATCCCTCTCTTTCCTTCTCTCTCCTTCCCTCCCTATTTTCCTTCCATCTCCTTCCTTCCATCTCAGACTCGAACCACACACCCTTTGAGTCATGAAATTTAAGCCACTCCCACTATTTAATTTAAGCCCACCATTTTTTTGTGGGGGGGCTGTTTGCAGGGGGGCGCCATACAACATTTTGCTATGGGGCCCTGTGATTTCTAGTTACGCCCCTGGTCACATGGTACACATACGGCAACGTTTCGGAGCCACGAAGAGACCCTTCATGAGACAAGTGACAGTGACTGTTGAACCCTTCTGAGGAATCCTTGTTGTGCTGATAAAATTTCTCCACTCAGATTGTCTTAACCCTCTCTCTGGGAGAGAGGGTTGGGGCCAGGACACCCTTAGGTAGTTGCAATGTTAATTGGCAAACTCCGAGACTTCAACAGGGGGACAGCCATGCAGGGAAAGGCCTCCAGCACGACACCACGTCTGCATGTGCATTAATGCTGTCTCCTATAGCAACGGTCTTTAACAGTTTCTAACACAAAGTGTAACAGTTCTTTCACTTCCACTACAATCACTTCTTGTAGTATTTCAGCCCACTGAGCTCCTGGTCTCTCACTAGACTAGTTGATTCACTGTCACTGAATCCCTTGAGCTCCTCCAATCTTCACGGTGGTATCTTCCTCAAATGTCATCCCCGCTTCTCTGCTGGGTCCCTAGCTTGGCTCTCAAGATAGCTCTCAAGCTTCACCTCACTGGCCTGCTCCATCCCTGGCTTGACACACAAGGCTGCTCTGCAAGCGTCACCTCCGCTGGCTGGGTCCCTGGCTTGATACTGAAGTTTCCCGATTCTCCACCGTCCCCGGTTGGTGAGAATACTGCTCCGGTACTTGCTTCAGTTACTCACTGTGGTCCCTGGTAATAAGGTGGTTGGCCCCTTAGTGCTGACAGCTTCCCCTCTACCTCTGACCACAACAGGTTCTCCGGCTGGCAGAACCGTCACTTCTGGTTGGACTGCAAGCCACAATCCCAACCCTGCACTGCTCTCTTGCTTCTGGATAGACCCTCAGACAGCCTAGCAGCCAGATGTCCCCAGGATAGGCCCAAACTCCGGCCTAGCAGCAAGGCAAAACAACACACATCCACCCAGACAGCCGTGCAGGTGGCACAGAACCCCAATCTCCTGACTCCATCCAAATATATATGTAGCAGGGTGTTCAATTTAAGGGGAGTGTCTGAGTGGTAATTAGGCTATGACACACTGATTGTAAGGGTTAATGGACCATTTTTGTTCATGGGAGATAGTATTGGTGTACAGTTCCCTGTGGCCTACAGGTGGCGCTGTCGCCATGGGCCAGGGTTGAACCACCAATAGAGGGCTGTGCCTTTTGTGTCCCCTCTCGGCAGTAATTTGGCGGGGCGGGAAACCTGCTGTGCCTGTCGGGAGAGGGTATAAAAGGGGCGGACATCTTCCGTTCGAGGTCCACGCCCAGGCACCTTCGGCCTGGGGGTGAGTGAGGGTCGTCTCCAGATGCCTTAGGCCCGGAGGTGGAGTTCCTGTTCCATCCCAGACACCTTCAGTCTGGGGTGAGGTACTATTTTGAAGGTCCGGGGCCCAGCAACCTTCGGCTGGGGTCCGCTAGGGATCGAGGACTCCCAGGGTGCCGCCTTGCGAGGGGACCCGTATCTGGGACGAGAAGGCCAAGGAGATGACCCTTTCCGAAGACCCAGCGCAGTGTCGTGGTGATGGTGGGGGCCTCTGGTAACTCTCCAGAGGGCTGTTTTCTCCTTGACATGGGCCAAATACTTCAAGAAGGAAGTTCATGTTCAGGTCAGTGGCAGTGACCCTACTCTCCAAGTCAGTGGCAGTGACTTTATTCACCTGGTCTGTGGCAGAGACCAACCTCACGGTCTGTGGCAGAGATCGTGCGCCAAAGCTGTTTGAGAAACCTAAACAGTCTAAAGAGTTGAGCTACGTTTGTGCCTGGACCTCCTCCACACCTAAGCTGTCCTGTATCTTCGCTCCAACCTGTCTGCTCTCAAAGAGGCTGTTTATTATTCTGTGTGAAATAAATGTTGAGTTGGACTTTCAGCTAGTGTGGACATTCACATTCCTGGGGAAAACAAGGACTTGCATCTATCTAAGGTAGAAGTGAGATCATTCTTGGGAGAACTTTGACTCTGGCCGCAGACAAGGCCCAAAACTAACACCGCTCAACCTCTTTACACAGGAGGGTACGGGCTTGTGGTGCGGTGTGCCTCTCTCTTCCTGCGAGGAGCCTAAATTAATGCAGGTTGGGGAGAGGTGTGTGCGCTACATATAGGTTCTCCCAGCAGGCCAAGGGATCCAAGAAAACCTCTGCCCATTGGCTCAGACACCCCATATACCCATAATCTGACCTTGCATTGCCCTTCTCGTATCTAATACCACCAGGTACCTGGTCACCTAGAGGCAGAAGAGAAAAGTGCAGCAATGCCAGATTTATGGAGAAATTAATTGATCCCTAACAATTAGCCAAGGTAGCAGCTACTCCTGGCAGGTAAATTTCGGAGCAACCCAGCAACTCCAGGGTGCTACACAGCCATTTCCATGAATGTGTGCATGGGGAATATTGCATTTGGACTCGTCCCGATTGACATGAATGGGACTTCCTACACAGGGATAAATGGAAAACCTGTGCATCACGTGCAGGCAAACACAGCCCTTCACACGGGTATACACTTAAGTACACCTGTGTGAACAAAGCCCAAAGGTACAAAATTGAAATTAAGCTTGAAATCAAGGTATGCATCTCAATGGGGGAGATTTACTAAAACTGGAGCACTCAGAATCCGGTGCAGCTGTGCATGGTAACCAATCAGCTTCTAACCTCAGCTTGCTCAATTCAGCTTTGACAATAAAACCTGGAAGCTGATTGGTTTCTATGCAGAGCTGCACCAGATTTTGCATGCTCCAGTTCAGTTTTTAGTACCCCCCCCCCCCAATACTTCATCTACAATGACTGAAGTGCACTTTTAATGTTATGGTGCTGTCATAGACTACAATGATATTTGGTGGTTGAAATACCAGATTTACGGTAATCATCAGGTGGTGCTGCAGGTAAAAGCTGTGATCACAGGTCTTGGTCTTAAAATATAACTAAAGGCAACTTTTTTTTTTTTTGGATAGAAGGGAGAGGAATTAGAACACCTGCCAGTTTTTATTGCTGTCTGTGCCCCCCGTTAAGGAATTTCAAGCTCTCTATTTGTCCTGTTAAACATTATTATTGAAAATGAAATTAAAAGAAAGTTCCAAATTTTGGGTTGTCCCCAGAAAAGTAATGGAGGGGGAATCTTCCAATGGGGACACTAGTTCTGGTGAGCTGGGGGTCCCCAAGGAATTCCCCTACTTTTCAGGGATTTCCTCTTACTTCCTGTTTGGCTATGGGACAGGAAGTGAAGGGAAATCTCCATAATTGGACACAGATGGTGGAAAAAAATCGGGCAGGGGTTATAACCTTCCCTTACTCTATCCAAATCGGCAAAGCTTTGCCTATAGTTCAACTTTAAAACTGCTTTGGGAAGGGGAGCTATCCAAGTTACAATAGTCAGGGGTCACAAATGAATAGAGAACATCATTTAAAAACTGGACCTCATTTATGAAAATGGAGGAAACAATGGACTTCAGTAGTGTATTGAGTGAGGACTCCCAAGAAATGGAGTTGATTTCTGATGTAACTAATTTCCTGATAAAAACTTTCACATCCATTATTTTCTCAGCCGACAGATAGAATTAATATGCAGATCATCATCTTCTCATCTAGAACACTTTCAGATATTATTTTTTATAAATCACCATGGATTCAATTTGCTCTTCGTGAGAAGATTTTAGAAGATGTGTTTGGTGCCTTAGGAGTTTTCAAACATTGACCTCATTTGACCTCACTCAAGTGCAACCGGGGGAAAAAAAAAGAGAATTTGAAACACTTACGGATTATTTCCTAATGATATTAAACAAGCATTTGGTTGAGTAGCTTTAGTACAGCTAAATATACAATATTATGAAATGATTTTCTTCCTTGGCATATTCATTACCATCTGTCCTTGTTCTGCACTGTGGGTTAGGGCCAAGGTGCCGTCTGTTACTTTGTATGAAGCTCAGAAGACACATGGGAACTTTTTGGATTGCAAATGCTCCAGTTTGTAAATAAGTCATATATATAACTAAATATAACACAAAGGAAGCGCAGTTGGCTGCTTCAAAGGGGTACAGAGTAAAGAGTTAAACCCTTTCAACGTACTCGCAGACGGGGTCTCTTTAGTGACTGGCAGTCTGTTTGTTCACAGCTGGGTGCAGACTTCATACCATTCTCCGTTCTCCCATGGAACTTAGTGAGCTGAGGCTCTGATGTCAGCCAGACAGTATCGGTGACAGTGGCTAGTCTAACAACCCCTCTATTACAACACAGGTGATTGGAAGGACTTTGGACAACCTTTAGTTGTCATGTATAAGTTAATGAGCTGAGGACTAGTTGCAGTCTATCTGCAATATTAACCAGAGAACCTACTTTATAAAGTCTTATGAGTATTTATGGCAGTGCCTACCCTACCAACCCCTCTATGACAACACAGATGATTCAAAGGACTTTGGGCAATCTTTAGTTGTCATGTATACAGGGCTGGCCCAAGACATCGTGCTGCCTGAGTCCAAGAATGAAATGCTGCCCCCCCCCCCCTAAATAAAAAAATCACGCCCACCAAAAGGCCCCCACATCCATGAGTTTATATCATGATAATTAAAACTAAAATACAATTTATCAGGAAGTCAGATTTACATGCAACAGCACCCTGACTATATGCAAAATTATATGACATACCATTATGTCCAATTCCAAGCCACAAATTCCATATCTCAGACCCCCCCCCCCATTACAGACTCCTCTCCATCACAGACCCCCCCCCCCATTACAGAGTCCTCTCCATCACAGACCCCCCATCACAGACTCCTCTCTATCACAGACCATTACAGACTCCTCTCCATCACAGACCCCCCCATTACAAAGTTCTCTCCATCACAGAACCCCCCCCCCATTACAAAGTCCTCTCCATCAGAGATCCCCTCATCACAGACCATCCTATCACAGATCCCCCCCATCACAGACTCCCCTCATCACAGACCCCCCATTACAGACTCCTCTCCGTCACAGATCCCCTCATCACAGACCATACCATCACAGATCCCCCCATCACAGACTCCCCTCATCACAGACCTCCCATTACAGACTCCTCTCCATCACTGATCCCCCCATTACAGACTCCTCTCCATCACAGATCCCCCTCGTCACAGACTCCCCCCATCACAGATCCCCCCATCACAGAAAATGCCATCACAGATCCCCCCATCACAGACTCCCCTCATCACAGACCCCCCCCCCCATTACAGACTCCTCTCCTTCACAGATTCCCCCATTACAGACTCCTCTCCTTCACAGTTACAGACTTCTCTCCATCTCAGACTCCCCCCATCACAGATCCCCCCCATAACAGGCTCCCCTATACACAGACCATCCCATCACAGATCGCCCCCATCACAGACCCCCCCTATTACAGACTCCTCTCCTTCACAGATCCCCCTATTACAGACTCCTCTCCTTCACAGTTACAGACTTCTCTCCATCGCAGACCCCCCCCCACCATCACAGACTCCGCTCCATCACAGACCTCCCCCATTACAGAGTCCTCTCCATCACAGACCCCCCCATCACAGACTCCTCTCCATCACAGACCCCCCCCATTACAGAGTCCTCTCCATCACAGACCCCCCCATTACAGAGTCCTCTCCATCACAGACCCCCCCCATCACAGACTCCTCTCCATCACAGACCCCCCCCATTACAAAGTCCTCTCCATCACAGACCCCCCATTACAGAGCCCTCTCCATCACAGACCCCCCATTACAGAGTCCTCTCCATCACAGACCCCCCCCATTACAGAGCCCTCTCCATCACAGACCCCCCCATTACAGAGTCCTCTCCATCACAGACCCCCCCCATTACAAAGTCCTCTCCATCACAGAACCCCCCCCCATTACAAAGTCCTCTCCATCAGAGATCCCCTCATCACAGACCATCCTATCACAGATCCTCCCATCACAGACTCCCCTCATCACAGACCCCCCATTACAGACTCCTCTCCATCACAGATCCCCCCATCACAGACCATCCCACCACAGACTCCCCCCATCACAGATCCCCCCATAACAGACTCCCCTCATCACAGACCATCCCATCACAGATCCCCCCATCACAGACTCCCCTCATCACAGACCCCCCAATACAGACTCCTCTCCATCACTGATCCCCCCATTACAAAGTCCTCTCCATCACAGACCCCCATTACAGAGCCCTCTCCATCACAGACCCCCCCCCCATTACAGAGTCCTCTCCATCACAGACCCCCCCATTACAGAGTCCTCTCCATCACAGACCCCCCCATCACAGACTCCTCTCCATCACAGACCCCCCCCAGTACAAAGTCCTCTCCATCACAGACCCCCCATTACAGAGCCCTCTCCATCACAGACCCCCACCCCCCCATTACAGAGTCCTCTCCATCACAGACCCCCCCTATTACAGAGCCCTCTCCATCACAGACCCCCCATTACAGAGTCCTCAGAGTCCTCTCCATCACAGACCCCCCCCATTACAAAGTCCTCTCCATCACAGAACCCCCCCCCCCATTACAAAGTCCTCTCCATCAGAGATCCCCTCATCATAGACCATCCTATCACAGATCCCCCCATCACAAACTCCCCTCATCACAGACCCCCCATTACAGACTCCTCTCCATCACAGATCCCCCCATCACAGACCATCCCATCACAGATCCCCCCATCACAGATCCCCCCATAACAGACTCCCCTCATCACAGACCATCCCATCACAGATCCCCCCATCACAGACTCCCCCCATCACAGATCCCCCCATCACAGAAAATGCCATCACAGATCCCCCATCACAGACTCCCCTCATCACAGACCCCCCCCCCCATTACAGACTCCTCTCCTTCACAGATCCCCCCATTACAGACTCCTCTCCTTCACAGTTACAGACTTCTCTCCATCACAGACTCCCCCCATCACAGATCCCCCCATAACAGGCTCCCCTATACACAGACCATCCCATCACAGATCCCCCCCATCACAGACCCCCCCCATTACAGACTCCTCTCCTTCACAGATCCCCCTATTACAGACTTCTCTCCATCGCAGACCCCCCCCCCCCCGCCATCACAGACTCCTCTCCATCACAGACCCCCCCATTACAGAGTCCTCTCCATCACAGACCCCCCCCCATCACAGACTCCTCTCCATCACAGACCCCCCCATTACAGAGTCCTCTCCATCACAGACCCCCCCATTACAGAGTCCTCTCCATCACAGACCCCCCCCCCCCCATCACAGACTCCTCTCCATCACAGACCCCCCCCCATTACAAAGTCCTCTCCATCACAGACCCCCCATTACAGAGCCCTCTCCATCACAGACCCCCCCCATTACAGAGTCCTCTCCATCACAGGCCCCCCCCCCATTACAGAGCCCTCTCCATCACAGACCCCCCCATTACAGAGTCCTCTCCATCAAAGACCCCCCCATTACAAAGTCCTCTCCATCACAGAACCCCCCCCATTACAAAGTCCTCTCCATCAGAGATCCCCTCATCACAGACCATCCTATCACAGGTCCCCCCATCACAGACTCCCCTCATCACAGACTCCTCTCCATCACAGATCCCCCCATCACAGACCATCCCATCACAGATCCCCCATAACAGACTCCCCTCATCACAGACCATCCCATCACAGATCCCCCCATCACAGACTCCCCTCATCACAGACCCCCCTTTACAGACTCCTCTCCATCACAGATCCCCCTCGTCACAGGCTGCCCATCACAGAAAATACCATCACAGATCCCCCCATCACAGACTCCCCTCATCACAGACCCCCCCCATTACAGACTCCTCTCCTTCACAGATCCCCCCATTACAGACTCCTCTCCTTCACAGTTACAGACTTCTCTCCATCACAGTCTCCCCCCATCACAGATCCCCCATAACAGGCTCCCCTATACACAGACCATCCCATCACAGATCCCCCCATCACAGACTCCCCTCACCACAGACCCCCCCCCCATTACAGACTCCTCTCCATGACAGACCCCCCTCATCACAGATCCCCTCATCACAGACCATTCCATCACAGACCCCCCCATCACAGACTCCCCTCATCACAGATCCCCCAATCACAGACTCCCCCCATCACAGATCCCCTATCACAGACCCCCTCATCACAGATCCCCCCCATCACAGACCATCCCATCACAGATCCCCCTCACCACAGACTCCCCCATCACAGATCCCCCCCATCACAGACCATCCCATCACAGACTCCCCTCATCACAGACTCCCCTCATCACAGATCCCCCATCACAGACTCTCCTCATCACAGACCATCCCATCACAGATCCCCACTCATCACAGACTCCCCTCATCACAGATCCCCCATCACAGACTCTCCTCATCACAGACCATCCCATCACAGATCCCCCCATCACAGACTCCCCTCATCACAGACCCCCCCCATTACAGACTCCTCTCCATCACAGATCCCCCTCATCACAGATCCCCTCATCACAGACCATTCCATCACAGACCCCCCCCATCACAGACTCCCCTCATCACAGAGCCCCCATCACTGACTCTCTTCATCACAGATCCTCCTTATCATAGACCATCCCATCACAGACCCCCCTCATCACAGACCATCCCATCACAGATCCCCCCATCACAGACTCCCCTCATCACAGACCCCCCCCCCCATTACAGACTCCTTTCCATGACAGACCCCCCTCATCACAGATCCCCTCATCACAGACCATTCCATCACATACCCCCCCATCACAGACTCCCCTCATCACAGATCCCCCAATCACAGACTCCCCCCATCACAGATCCCCTATCACAGACCCCCTCATCACAGATCCCCCCCATCACAGACCATCCCATCACAGATCCCCCTCACCACAGACTCCCCCATCACAGATCCCCCCCATCACAGACCATCCCATCACAGACTCCCCTCATCACAGACTCCCCTCATCACAGATCCCCCATCACAGACTCCTCATCACAGACCATCCCATCACAGATCCCCACTCATCACAGACTCCCCTCATCACAGATCCCCCATCACAGACTCTCCTCATCACAGACTCTCCTCATCACAGACCATCCCATCACAGAATCCCCCCACCACAGATCCCCCCATCACCGACTCCCCTCATCACAGATGCCTTTCCGTCACAGACCCCCCTCATCACAGATCCCCCTCATCACAGACCATCACATTACAGATCCCCCCTCATTACAGACTCCTCTCCATCACAGACTCCCCTTATCACAGACCATCCCATCATAGATTCCCCAGCACAGACTACCCTCATCACAGACTCCTCTCCATCACAGACTCCCCTCATCACAGACCATCCCATCACAGATCTCCCATCACAGACTCCTCTCATCACAGACTCCTCTCCATCACAGACTCCCCTCATCAAAGACCATCCCATCACAGATCCCCCCATCACAGACCCCCCATCACAGACTCCCCTCATCACAGACTCCTCTCCATCACAGACTACCCTCATCACAGACCCCAACCCCATTACAGACTCTTCTCCATCACAGACCATCCCATCACAGATCCCCCCATCACAGACTCCCCTCACCACAGACCCCCCCCATTACAGATTCTTCTCCATCACAGACTCCCCTCATCACAGACCCCCCTAGGACTTTTCATGTGAAAGGCAGGTGGTTGATTGCTGGGACCGCCCCGCTGTCTAGTAACCAATCACCCGCTTCCTAACTTCAAAAGTCCCACCCTTTGTCTGGACCTGCCATGCTTAACATCTTGTGTATGTAAGATAGAGTAGGGGGAGTGCTGCGATCTTATTGTTTGTTGAATAGTTCAGGGCTCTGCCAATCTATTTATAGCTCCCTCCCCAACACAAAACTCCGGCTGCTTTTATCATATGTGATGGATAACTTGTCAGAAGATGTGGCTGCAATACCAACCAGAGAGCCTATCTATTAAGGTGACCAGATTTTTAAAATGAAATCTGGGGACATATTTTTTTTTTTTACTAATAATGCCGGCAATCAGCGACTTTCTGCCCGTCGCCGCCCACCTCACAGTCTGCCAAGTCTTACTTTCCGTGCCCTGGCTTCTACTGGGTGGGGTGCGGAGGAAGATCACTCCACCAGGGAAGGCAAGGAGATAAGCAGGCAGACGGCTGGCCGGGACTTGATCCAAGGCAGAAGAACATGTGAGCGGAACTGAATGGGCACCCGAAACTGAAGAAATATTCCCTCCGCTCCAACCAGCACATGAACATCAGAAAGGGGCACAGATAATGGAAAGAAAATACAACCCCCTAAGCTAGTAGGAGCGGCGGAGCGGGGGGGGGTGTAATTCATTTTTTTTTGTTTTTTAATTCTGCACTGACTGTCTTTGAAATTGCCCCAGCCGCTGTTCAATTCCAATCCGGGGACAAAACCGGGGACAGACTTGGTCTGGGGACAGTGTCCTCAATCCGGGGACTGTCCCCTGAAACAGGGGATGTCTGGTCACCCTACTATCTATGGCAATGCCTACCTTAACCACCTCTCTGTAAAAGAGATGGAAAGGCATTATCATGATACAAGGCACTTCAAACAGCCCTATCTTCATAAATGAGGCCAATGGTGGCTAAAGGGTCAGTCCACCCAAAAAAAAAAAGAAGATATTTTCAATTTTTTTAGATGCTGGAGACTTAAACCGGCCCTGACAGTTTCTTCAATGTCCCGGAGACTCTGTTAGTGAGATCTCTGCACTGATTTCTTGGGTCTGCCCATTAGGAGCTCCCACCATTCCTGTTGGAATTTTACTTTATGCAGATCGTAATAGGAGGAGCTCGGACACACAAAGGAGGGCGGGAACAACCCAAACTCCCAGGTTGACAGTTAAGAATTATGGCATGGAAATCTCACTACGACAAGATATATAAAAGGCCAGAGGATGACTTACAGTAGCCCTCCAGGCCGGGACAAGGGGTGGGCAGAAGGGGGCTGCCCTGGGCTCAGTGTGTATTGTAGGGATGGGGCGCGCCAAGTTCCTTTTACTTTAAGGCTGACAGGAGTAGTGACAGTGGAGTCACTACTTCTGCCAGCCCAGTGCAAGGAGAGGAGTAGAGAGCCAGGAGGAGGTGCAGGTTGTGCTCTCTCCCCACCTCCACCTCATAAGCTTGCACATAAAGAAGGGAGGGGGCGTGGAATGTTGCATCCATGCCCTGGGCACTGGATGATCTTGTCCCGGCACTGCCTCCAGGTACCGCCATTAACTTGCAAATCACTTTTGTGTGGGCTGACTCTTTAAAGTAGTATTGAACTCAAAAGCAATTATTTATTATTGCAAAGTAAAAATTCATTTTGGACCGCAGTCCATGATGCCCCTTGTAAGGAGACAGCGGCACTCCAAATTACTGATATTCTGCAGGACTTATGATTGCTGTCTATTGTGAACATTACTGTATATCCCAATAGGGGGCACCACCCTTAGGCCCCTTTCACACTGGGGCGGTTTTGCAGGCACTATTGTGCTAAAAATAGCGCCTGCAAACCGAGCCTAAACAGCGGCTGCTGTCTCTCCAATGTGAAAGCCCCGAGGGCTTTCACACTGGAGCGGTGCGCTAACAGGACGTGACAAAAAGTCCTGCTAGCCGCATCTTTGGAGCAGTGAGAGGAGCGGTGTGTTTACCGCTCCTACACCGCTCCTTCCCATTGAAATGAATGGGACACCGCGGCTGTAGACGCAGTTTGGAGGTGGTATTAACCCTTTTTCGGCCACTAGCGGGGGTTAAAACCGCACCGCTAGCGGCCGAATACCTCAGCAATCCCGACGGTATAGCACCGCTAAAAATAGCGGCGCTATACCGCCACCGCACCCACCGCTCCAGTGTGAAACCGGCCTTATTGAGACATAGGTGCAAATATGCTACTGTCTCTTTTGAGGTTTTAATTGATTTATGATTTTAAATGTGCATTAATAAAAAAAAAAAATGTTTTATTAATACGAGTGTTGTGTGTCCACAAATTCCATGGGCTGAGGTCCAAATGTTTTATTTATTTTTTGTTCCATACCAATAGGACGTGGCACTTGTACATTGTAAATAAACGAGGATCCATAGTCCCACCCCAAGTGATCTCTCATTGTTTACAAATTTTTGTGATTTATTATAATGCAGCTTACAAATTCTGAGATGTGATTTCTGCATTGGGTTTCTTTTTTGGGCTTCTTTAAAATGTATTTTCACCTGGTGATCCAGCCAATAAGTCTGTTGATTTTCAACAGAACAAGCTCTCCTGCAAAGTAGTGTTTTCAATAATCCATTTACCACTGACAGAGGTGCTTACAATCATCCGTTTTTTTTTTTTTATTCATGTAAACCTTTATCCCAAAAGAAAAATAAAAGCTGGTGTAACTGCTTAAAAAGTGTTAGCTGGAGTTTGGCTTTAATTTGTTAGTGTATCTAAATCTGCTAGTACATTTAACACTCCCTTCCTCCAGACTGACAATGCGGCTGTCCAAAGGTGCCCCGTGTGCTCCTTCTTCTAGAATGGGGGCACTCTAAGGCCCCTTTCACACTGAGGTGTATTTCAGGCATTTTAGCGCTAAAAATAGCGCATAAATAACGCCTGAAATACTCCTGCCCCAGCATTCTCAGTGTGAAAGCCAGAGGGCTTTCACACTGAGGTGATGCGCTGGCAGGAGAAAAAAAATCTCCTGCAAGCCGCATCTTTGGAGCGGTGAAGGAGCGGTGTGTATACCGCTCCTTTACCGCTCTTTCCCATTGAAATCAATGGGACACCGCGTTAATACTGCCAGCAAACCCGCGGCTGTAGCCGTGGTTTGCGGGCGGTATTAACCCTTTTCCGGCCGCTAGCGGGGGGTTAAAACCGCACCGCTAGCGGCCGAATATCACGGTAAATACGACGGTATATCGCCGCTAAAAATCGCGCCGATATACCGCCACCGCACAAGTCCGCCCCAGTGTGGAAGGGGCCTAATACAGGAGGTGTATTACTGGCCAGATCACCAGGTGAAAACAGAGGGGGGAAAAGCGTAAATCTAATGATTAGTAAGCTGCAATATTTTACATTTTGGGTTTAATAACGCTTTAAAATGTTTGCACTTTCAAAGCCAAAATGATTTTGGTAACAAACCGTCAGTGTGATTTTTTTTATATTTTTTTCATTTGCTCCATATGTGTGTTGAAAAGGACGTATAAAAAAAAAAATAACCGATATTAACTACAACATCCAATTTATGTTTGATAGAAGATTATTATAGTATATTATCGTAATTCAATTATTAAAGAAAAATTTCTATTTTTCATGTTGACTTTTGTGTTATTTTTACTGTGATGCCCCAAATAATAAAACCATGTTTAATAAATCCAAAGTGAGTGTTTGCATTATTTGGGGGAAATTTCCTGTTTGGGGAAAGTTCATTTTGTGGTGCACAATGATAACCTGTGTCTTTGGAAGATTATAAAGGCAGGCTTCATCCACCTGCTGGCTTGTGTTCAGTTTTTGGGCAATTTTTAGGCATTTTTCCAAGGCACCCCTGAAGAAACCTGAAGGCACCCCAGTTTGAAAAAAAACTGGGATAGAGTAGTGAAAGGTTAGGACCTGTGTTAGTTTGCTATCTGTGTCCCCGCTGGGATGATTCACCATTTCTATTTGTCCTGGAGACCCCTGAACAGAAACAGAGGAGAAATCTTCCAATGAGAACACCTGTTTAACCCTTTCCATACCGGGCTGTTTATACCACTTCCATACCGGGCCTATTCTGGCACTTCTCTCCTACATGTACAAATCATTCTTTTGCTAGAAAATTACTCAGAACCCCCAAACATTATATATGTTTTTTTAGCAGACACCCTAGGTAATAAAATGACGGTCGTTGCAAGTACTTTTTATCTTGCACGGTATTTGCGAAATAATTTTTCAAACGCCTTCTTTTGGGAAAAAAAATGGTTTCATGAATTAAAAAATAACAAAACAGTAAAGTTAGCCCAATTTTTTTATAAAATATGAAATATGATGTTACGCTGAGTAAATAGATAGCTAACATGTCACGCTTTAAAATTGCGCACACTCATGGAATGGTGCCAAACTTCGGTACTTAAAAATCTCCATAGGCGACGCTTTGAAAATTTTTACAGGTTACCAGGTTAGAATTACAGAGGAGGTCTAGTGCTAGAATTGTTGCACGCGCTCTAACACACGCGGCGATACCTCACATATGTGGTTTAAACAGCGTTTACATATGTGGGTGGGACTTACGTGTGTGTTCACTTTTGAGCGCGAGCTACCGGGGACAGGGGCGTTTTTAAAAAATTTTTTTTTTTTTATTTTACTTAATTTTTTATTTTTACACTTTTAAAAAAAAATAAAAAAATTTTTGATCACTTTTATTCCTATTACAAGGAATGTAAACATCCCTTGTAATAGGAATGTGTGTGACAGGTCCTCTTTATGGAGAGATGCGGAGTCAATAAGACCCCACATCTCTCCTCCAGGCTGAAAAGCATGAGATCGTGAGAAAAAATTCACCGATCTCATGCTTACTAGCCGCAATGGCGGCTTTGTTTACTTCTGAGGACCCGGGCGTGACGTCATCACATCCCGCCCGGGCCTCCGACGGTCATAGAGATGACTGGTGACCATCTGGTCACCAGTCATCTCTATACTCATCACGTGACCCACCACCGGCGCCGGACGATTCTCCCTGGAGAAGCACCGGATGTCCCCTCCCGCCGCCTATAAGAACGATCAAGCGGCAGAACCGCCGCTATGATCATTCTTATGGTGCGCAGAATCGCCGGCAGAAGAGAAGGATATCTGAATGATGCCTCTAGCTGCAGGCATCATTCAGATATCCCCCCACAAAGCCCAGGACGTCATATGATGCCCACCCGGAGGGAGAGAGGGTTCCTGCCGGCGTCATTTTACAATGACCCGGTATGGAAGTGGTTAAGAGAGGGTTTCCCATCATTTTGGATAGACTTCCTTTGACTTCCTGTTGTACCTACAAGACAGGAAGTGAAAGTGTCAGTAAACCCATCTACATCCCTCCCGCCATATAGGTTAGGAAGACTAACGCCCCGTACACACGGTCTGAATTTTCCGACAGAAAAAGTCCGATGGGAGCTTTTGGTCGGAAATTCCGACCTTGTGTATTCTCCATCGGACTTTTTCTGTCGGAAATTCTGACAGCAATAGATTGTGAGCAGGTTCTCAATATTTCCGTCAGAATTTCCAATGGACGTTTTATGTGTGTTATGTTTTCAGAACTTTACCAAGTATGTGATTATTCAAGTTTGTGGCAGACTTTTGAACGAGCTCGCACCGGCTGCTAGGTCAGTGAAGGAGGCCTATCCGGTGGTGGCTAGATCCAGTGTGGAAGCTGTTTGTCCTCTGGATTAAAGAAAGTACCCGTGATCCGCAAAAGTAAGGTACCTGAATCTCCCCCAACCCTCCATCCCTCTGTCTGGAGTTCTTTAATAAAATCCTTGAGAAAAAGAGACTAAAGCCCTGTACAGACGATCGGATTTCCTATGGATTCTAATCCGATGAATTTTTCTATTGGAATTCAGATGAAGCTGACTTCAATCAGTCTTGCCTACACACCATCAGTCAAAAATCCGACCGTCCCAAACGCCGTGACGTAAAACACTCAGACGAGCTGAGAAAAATGAAGTTCAATGCTTCTGAGCATGCGTCGACTTGATTCTGAGCATGCGTGGGTTTTTTCTCCGATGGAGTTCCCCACAGACGATCAGAATTTGCTATCGTTTTTTTTTCCATCGGATAAATTTAGAACATGTTCTATTTTTTCTTACCGATGAAAAAAAGACCGATGGGGCCCATACACGATCGGTTTGTCCGATGAAAAAAGTCCATCGGACTGTTTTCATCGGTAAAACCGATTATGTGTACACGGCTTAAGTGTTGGGTGCAGACATTTGTGAACAACTCTTCAAGGAAGACCCCTAAGACGGACGTGGTGAACAGTAAGGTAACGGCAGGACCAAAATCTTAAACCAGCGGCCCCTGCGGGGGTATTGCTGCATCTATATTTAGCATTTTGTGGTGCCGTGTATGAAGAGTATCTGATTAATCTGATTACAGACTCAGCATCTGGCTGTAGGATGTTGTGTAGGAGGACATATTGCAGTATTCAGTACAAATGTCGAGCACTCGCATCTGTTTTTGGAAACTGCCTCGTCATTCATGGAAGATTATTCCGTGTTTACAAAGATCACTTCAACAATAACAGAAATAATTGAATTATTAGAGCAGAGTGGGAAATGATCACATCGTGTTGCATCAGTAGACCTGAGCACCTTGTTTTTAGCAGTAGTAGAATGTTGTATCAGGACAGCCATCAATTAATGCACAAAGTTTGGAGTTTTGGTCATACCCTTTATTAGGGACGCAAGCTTTCAGGATAACTCAGATCGCTTTGCCAGGCTTAGTGCATTGCCTTTTAAAATGAATTCATAAATAGGACCAACTATCCTTGTGCTTTGTCAGCCAGGTGAATAGGAAGAGTGCAGGCATGTAGAAGCTGCAGTATATCCACCAACCTGAAGGCGGCACTGTGCCAGTATTTCAGGCTGGTAGGAGCCCCATGAAGACTAATTGGGGTTGATTTATTAAAGCGGAGTTCCACCCAAAAATTGAACTTCCGCTTTTCGGAACCCTCCCCCCCTCTGATGTCACATTTGGCACCTTTCAGGGGGGAGCAGATACCTGTTTAATAAAGGTATTTGCTCCTACTTCCGGGCATAGATAGCCACAGATAATGCGGGTATCTATGACACGTCCGACGCCTCCTCCGCCCCCCCCGCTGTCTTCTGGGAGACACACAGGTCCCAGAAGACAGCAGGGACCATTCGGATCGCGCAGCGCGACTCGTGCATGCGCAGTAGGGAACCAGGAAGTGAAGTCGTGAGGCTTCACTTCCTGATTCCCTTACAGAAGATGGCGGCGGCAGCATCTGAGAGCCGAGGGAGAGATCGGCTTCGGGTGCCGACGTCGCAGGCACCCTGGACAGGTAAGTGTCCTTATTTTTAAATTAAGCAGCTGCAGTATTTGTAGCTGCTGACGTTTAAAATAAGTACATTTACCTGTCCAGGGCGCCTGCGATGTCGGCACCCGAAGCCGATCTCTCCCTCGGCTCTCAGATGCTGCCGCCGCCATCTTCTGTAAAATTGTACAGTTACGCTCTGCAAGTGTAGTTGCTCCAGAGCTTAGTACATGAGCAGAAGCTTTACCTTATTTACTAAGCTCTGGAGCAACTGCTCTTTGCAAAGTATATTTACCTTTAGTAAATCAAGCACTTTGTCTCCTGCTATGGGCTCCAGGCAGCCATCCTGGGGAGAAGGGCAATGCTATTGGACACCAAAGTCCCATTAGATTTGGGTAGTCATTTTGACTAAAGCCTCGTACACACGGTCTGACTTTTTGCCAACAAACTTCTTTTTGAGCAAGTTTGCCAAAAAATCCGACCATGTGTGCGCTCCATCGGACAAACTTTTTTGGTTTTCAACGGACAAAAGTTCGGTCTGCAAACGGACAAACTTTTGGCCAACAAAAGTCCGATGGAGCAAAGTCCGACCGTGTGTACAGAAAACCATCAGACTTTTGTCCGATGGACAAAACAAATAATGTTAAAGTCAACCAACAATAGCAGAAGTTGACCAAAGGGTGGCGGTAAAGAGCAGAAAAACCACGTGATGTTGGAAAAAGTTTTGGGAAAGTTTGCAGAAAAGTCCTGTGGTGTGTATGTAGAGTTGCCACCTCATCCCTTTAAACCCGAACACTTATGAATTACACAGGTTCTGAGGCGAATTAAAGGCAGATAAGGCACCAAGTGAGTTTAATTACCACCTTAATCAGCCACAGAACCTGTGTAAATAATATGTGTTCGGGTTTAAAGGGATGAGGTGGCAACCCTATGTGTATACTATGGGACAAAAATCCACAAAAAAGATGGAAGTCCGACCGTGTGAACTAGGCTTAAGGATTCTCTCTAAAAAAATAAATAGGATACTGCATGATTCAGTGTGCCCGCAGTGTGGGAATAGGATAGGAACAGACCCCTTACTAGTAAGGGAGAGAGTAGTAACAGTGTTAAGCCTCGTACACACGGTCGGACTTCAAACAAACTTTTCCGTGGATTTTTGTCCGAAGGGAGTTGGCCGGGCACACCCATAGCATACACACGGCAGGACTTTTCTGCAAACTTTCCCAACATCACGTGGTTTTTCTGCTCTTTTCTGCTCTTTACCGCCACCCTTTGGTCAACTTCTGCTATTGTTGGTTGATTTTAACATTGGTTCTGGGCATGTGTGTTTGTACTTGTCGAAAAGTTTGTCCGTTTGCAGAGCGAACTTTTGTCTGATGAAAACCAAAAAGGTTTGTGCGATGGAGTGTACACACGGTCGGATTTTTTTGAAAACTTTCTCATTTTGAAGTTTGTTGTCAAAAAGTCCTACCGTGTGTAAGGGGCTTTAGGGAGAGGTACCTGCTGAGGAGGGAAAGAACAGAAATAGGTTTACTATTACAGGGTGTCTCCTCTGTCTCCCACTGGAAGCCAGATATCTGCAAGAACATTTGGGGATCACAGTGTGAATAAGCGGTTTCATAGCCCCTCCTAGAGAGGTGCTCCTCCGGCATTGTGTGGTATATACAGAGCATCTGGAAAGTATTCACAGCGCTTCACTTTTTCCACATTTTGTTATGTTACAGACTTATTCCAAAATGGATTAAATTCATTGTTTTCCTCAAAATTCTACAAACCATACCCCGATAATGACAATGTGAAAGAAGTTTGTTTGAAATCTTTGCAAATTTATTAAAAATAAATAAATAAATAAAATCATCCTGTTTCCACTGATCTTCCTTGAGATGTTTCTACAACTTGATTGGAGTCCACCTGTGGTAAATTCAGTTGATTGGACATGATTTGGAAAGGCACACACCTGTCTATATAAGGTCCCACAGGTAACAGTGCATGTCAGAGCACAAACCAAGCCATGAAGTCCAAGGAATTATCTGGAGACTTCTGAGACAGGATTGTATGGAGGCACAGATCTGGGGAAGGGTGCAGAAAAATGTCTGCAGCACTAAAGGTCCCAATGAGAACAGTGGCCTCCATCATCTGTAAATGGAAGAAGTTTGGAACCACCAGGACTCTTCCTAGAGCGGGCCGCCCGGCCAAACTGAGCGGTCAGGGGAGAAGTCAGGGAGATTACCAAGAACCCGATGGCCCCTCTGACAGAGCTCCAGCTTTTCTCTGTGGAGAGAGGAGAACCTTCCAGAAGCACAACTATCTCCGCAGCACTCCACCAATCAGGCCTGTACAGTAGAGTGGCCAGACAGAAGCCACTCCTTAGTAAAAGGCACATGATAGCCCACCTGGAGTTTGCCAAAAGTCACCTGAAGAACTCTCAGACCATGAGAAACAAAATTCTCTGATCTGATGAAATAATAGATGTACTCTTTGGCCTGAATGGCAAGTGCCATATCTGGAGGAACAACACTGTGAATGTCCTTGAGTGGCCCAGCCAGAGCCCAGACTTGAACCCGATGGAACATCTCTGGAGAGATCTGATAATGGCTGTGCACCGACGCTCCCCATCCAAACTGATGGAGCTTGAGAGGTCCTGCAAAAAAGAATGGGAGAAACTGCCCAAAAAATAGGTGTGCCGAGCTTGTAGCATCAAAAAGACTTGAGGCTGTAATTGGTGTCAAAGGTGCTTCAACAAAGTATTGAGCAAAGGCTGTGAATACTCACAGTATATACATGTGATTTATAAAAAAAAAGATTTCAAACAAACTTCTTTCACGTTGTCATTATGGGGTATCTACAAAATAGGGGAAAGATTTATGGCATTTTTATTATTATTTTTTACTAGTAATGGCAGTGATCAGCGATTTTTAGCGGGACTGCGACATTGCGGCGGACAGATCGGACACTTTTTTTGGGACCAGTGACATTTATACAGCGATCAGTGCTATAAAACTGCACTGATTACTGTATAAATGACACTGGCCGGGAAGGGGTTAACACTGGTAGCGACCTCCACCCCCTTTACCTGACTTTGGCTCCTCGCAGGCAAAGAGGGCAAACCAGCGGTGTGAACAATCGGTCTCCACAGTCAGAAAGTCAGAGAATGTTTCTCACCATGAATGACAAAGATAAGTCCTTGTTCCCCCTCAGTAACTTGAATGTCCACACCAGCTGCAACTCCAACGCAGAGTTTATTTTCTCTTTTGGTAAAATAACAGTCTCTGATAGAAAAAAGGTTGGAGTAAAGACAGGACAGCATAAGATGTGGGAGAGGTCCAGGCACAAACACAATCACTTCACTCCTCGGTTTCTCAAGCAGACTCAGCCCAAATGGATAGTCTCCCTAGGTAGGGACCAGCAGCCAAATGGTACTCTAACTTAAACTCACAGTCTCTGCCACAGACTTGGTCAAATTTGGTCTCTGCCACAGACCCGATGATATGGTCTCTGCCACAGACCTGGTGAACTTGGTTCCTTTTTAAAACCTGACCTCTATTAAAGCGGAGTTCCACCCTTTTTTTATGTTTACTAAAAGTCAGCAGCTACAAAAAGTGTAGCTGCTGGCTTTTAACCACTTCTCTACTGGGCACGAAAACCCCCTTCCTGCCCAAGCCATTTTTCAGCTTTCAGCGCTGTCACATTTTGAATGACAATTGCGCGGTCGTGCGACGTGGCTTCCAAACGAAATTTGCGTCCTTTTTTTCCCACAAATAGAGCTTTCTTTTGGTGGTATTTGATCACCTCTGCGGTTTTTTTTTTTACGCTAAAAATATATGTAGAAGAATACGTATCGGCCTAAACTGAGGAAAATTGTATTAAAAAAAAAAAAATGAAAATATTTTTTTTTTTTAATACAATTTTCCTCAGTTTAGGCCGATACGTATTCTTCTACATATTTTTGGTAAAAAAAAAATCGCAATAAGCGCGTATTGATTGGTTTGCGCAAAAGTTATAGCGTGTACAAAATAGGGGATAGATTTATAGCATTTTTTTTTATTTTTTTTTATTAGTAATGGCGGCGATCTGCGATTTTTTATTGTGACTGCAATATTGCGGCGGACACATCGGACACTTTTGACACATTTTTGGGACCATTCACATTTATACAGCGATCCCTGCTATAAAAATGCATTGATTACTGTATAAATGTGATTGGCAGGGAAGGGGTTAACCACTAGGGGGCGGGAAGGGGTTAAATATGTTCCCTCAATGTGTTCTTACTGTGGGGGGAGGGGACTGACTGGGGGAGGTGACCGATGGTTGTCCCTATGTACAAGGGACACACCATCAGTCTCCTCTCCCTCACAGGACGTGGATCTCTGTGTTTACACACAGAGATCCACTTTCCTGCTCGTTTCCCGGGCAATCGCGGGTGCCCGGCGGCAATCGCGGCCACCGGGCACGCGCACCGGGGCCTTGTGAACGTGGCGGGCGCGCGCGCACTTCCTAGCTCGTTTTAAAGGGAGGACGTCATATGACGTCCTCCCAGAACGAGAGTATCCTCCGCCCGCCGTCTATTGACAGTGGGCGGGGGACAAGTGGTTAATAAACATACACTTACCTGCTCCACTGTCCAGCGACGCACCGCCTGGAGCTCCGCTCCTCTTCCCCTTCCTCCGCCGGCGCGTCCATTCACAGTATGGGCACCCGGCCGTGACAGCTTTCGGCTTCACGGCCGGGCACTCACTGCACATGCGCGAACGGCGCAGCGCTCTGTGAGTGGACAGGCGATCGCCTGGGACCTGTCACGTCCCAGGTGATCGCCTACAGGGAGGAGCCGCCACAAGGCGATATGACGTATCGCCTAGGCGGCTCCAGGGCGGAAGGAGGAAGTGGGACAGGAAGTCCCACTCCTACTGAAGCCCCCACTCCCCCCCAAAAAAATTACATGTCAAATGTGGCATGTAAGGGGGTGAGGAGCGGAATAAAAAAAAGAAAAAAAATTGGGTGGAACTCCACTTTAAGGAGAAGACATCCCTCCAGAGAGTTACCGGGCCCCTTCCTTCACCATGACTTCTCACCAGTCCCTTGGAACGGTCCTCCCCTGGCCTCCTCGTCTAAGATGCGGGTCCCCTCGCAAGGCGGCACCCTGGGATTCCTCGATCCTTGATGGGGCCCAGCCGAAGGTGCTGGGCCCAAGGCCTTTGCCACAGTCCCAGGGCTAAAGGTGCCTGGGACTGATTCACCGACCTCCGCCCCTGGGCTAAAGAAGCCCAGGCCAGACAGGAACACACTCCTGGGGTAGGACCCCCGACCTTTTATATCCTCTCCCAGCATGCACAGCAGGCCTGCCACACCCATGGTATGGCTGCTGAGAGGGGACACACAAGGCACAGCACTGTATCAGCGGTTCAACCCTGGCCTACTATGGCAGCACCACCTGCAGGCCACAGGGAACTACACACCAATTCTCTCCCTGTGGATAAAATGGTTGACAGAATCCTGACAATTGGGGTGTTTGAGCATAACTACCACTCAAACACTTCCCCTAAATTTAGGACCCCGCTACACTAGGAACAGACAATCTCTCTCTCTCCTTCCCTGTTTGTTTACATTGACAGATCCCTGTTCTGGCTCTTTGTGGAGCGACCGTGGGTGGTCGGCGGGCATCGGCTCCGGCGCCACACCGTACGCACGCCCACTGTGACTATTGCACAAACCGATGTACAGCTACGGCCATTCACACAATAGAGCCAACCTGCCACAGTATAATGACGGCGGCTGGTCGGCAAGTGGTTAAGGGTCTATTTAAAAAAAAAAAAAACTTGCTGGATAAGTCTCACAAGTATTCATCTGGCCATAACAAATTATCTCAGTATTTTGTCTAATGTCATTTTTTTGAATGATCGTCAGCTCCATCTAGTGACCATAATGTAATATCTTGCTGAAATACCTCAATCAGGAAAATACTTTATTATGGCCACTAGATGGCACTGACAATCATAGGAAATAATTATATTAGACAAAAAACGGGAATAATTCATTACAGCTGGGCGATGGCTTGTGACATTCGTCCAGCAATTTTTTTTATGAATAGGCCCCCAACAGCGGATTGGTGCTTAGCAGAAACACAGTGCATTGATGCTCAGTGGTAAATGCTTGTTCACACAGGCATATTACAGTGTACACCCATGCAAGGGCCATGTTTATCCACACAGGGATGCACAGCTTTTGAATTTATACCCATGCAAGCAGTCCCATTCATGTCAACTGGGGGGCAATGGCTGCATGGACACAGCTCCCAATTTGACATCTGTCTCTGTTTGGGGCTATGCGCCCGCACGGTTCTCATCATGTTGGGAGCGACGACTGTGTCTGTGCAGCCACTGCGTCCCAATTGACATGAATGGGACTGTCAGCATGGGGATGCTGCACAATAACAATTTACTTTTCTAGATATTTGCCAAAAAGATTTTTTTTTTAAATATACTTTTTACGTTCAGGTCCACTTTAAGGTGCACTTCTCCAATGAATGCTGATTGAACAACAGAAGATAAAATCAGATTAAATATTAAAAAAAGGCACCTTGTTTTCTAGTTCCAAGCCTGTCTAAGAGCTTTCTATTTATACATCACCATTCAAAAAAGTGGATTTGTTCCATAATATACTTTAAATAGAATGTGCAAATAACATATTTTCTCATTTGCATTTTTATACAATTTATTATTACATTTTTCTTTAAAGTTGTTATTCAGCTTGGTGAAAAATAGAGCTCACATGTTGTAACTCAAAGTTTGCTGAAATAATTAGGGTCCCACAAAATGTTTTTTTTTTTTCCGTTGAAAGCGGGCCCCATCAAAATGTTGGTGTGAATAGGAAAGAGAATCTGGTCATTCCTCAGACTCTCCCCATTCACAGGTGATGTTACCTGCAGTGTAATCAATGGACGAGTGTAAGGCTACTTTCACACTGGGACACCCGGCGTTCAGCGCTAAAGCGCCGCGCTGTTTTAGTAGCGCTTTTGCAATACTTTTCGGCCGCTAGCGGGGCGGTTTTAACCCCAAATAAAGGGAAAAAAGTCCAGTTTTGCATCGCTTTCAACGCGCTTTTAAGGCGCTTTGGAAGCGCTGCCTGTTTATTGCAATGGGCATTTTGTTTTGGGATCGCTAAATACAGCGCTCCCAATCCGCCCCAAAGATGCTGCTTGCAGGACTTTTCGGAACGTCCTGCAAGTGCACCGCTCCGTTGTGAAAAGACACACTGGAATGAATGGGAGGCGGTTTTCAGGCGCTTTGCAGAGGCTATTTCTAGCGCTACAGCGCCTGAAAACCACCCCAGTGTGAAAGGGGTCTTACTCAATGGAGGAGGAGGGAGGAAGGTGGGAATTAATGGAGGAAGGGGCAGGTAAATGGAGTAGGAGAAGGAAGGGGAGGTAAATGGAGGAGGAGGGACGTAGGGGCGGGTCCCTGTGGGATCTTATTTTGCTGCAGCTCAATGAAGACTCAGAACTATTAAAATGTTACTAAACCCAGGACTCTGCATTCACTATATCTGGTCTCCCACAGTACACAGAACATGGAAATGCAATTATTTTAGTAACTATAAACTGCTAAATACCTTTTCTCATCAGCAGTATATAGCAGTCTTGTGACTTCTATCAGTGTCTGGTTAAAGCTTGTAGGAGTTATTTCCATCCTCCTCTGACTGTCCTATGAAGCTGCATGACCCCTGACCCTCTGTCTGGACTGTGCCAATCACATGCACCCTTTCCAAAAAAACTAAACAAAAGAAAAAATCTCTAGCAATACACACCAAACTGAGCATGTGCAGAGTGCCTCCAATGCTTTGTTCTATCAGGAGATGGATTGGGGACAATGGAAGAAGGAGAGGATCAGAGAAGACAGGATCAAACAGCCTTTTTTTAACACAATGCAGAAGATTAACCCCTTATGTGAGAATAACAAACATGCTTTATTGCATATACAGACTGATTTTACTGTTGTGGGTTTAGTAACTAATAATAGCGCTGCTATACCGCCTGAAAAAATCGTGCCCTGCAGTCTTCAGTGTGAAAGCCCAAAGGCTTTCACACTGAAGTGGTGCGCTAGCAGGACCGCTCCAAAAGTCCTGCTAGCCGCATCTTTACAGAGGTGAGAGAGCGGTGTGTTCACCGCTCCTTTACCGCTGCTGCCCATTGAAAGCAATGGGAGACCGCGGTAATACCGCCCGCAATGCGCCTCTGCAGAGACGCATTGCGGGCGGTATTAACCCCTTTTTCGGCCGCTAGCGGGGGTTAAATTCACCCCGCTAGCGGCCGAATACCGCGGTAAAAACTAAGGTATAGCGGCGCTAAAAATAGCGCCGCTATACCCACAGCGCACCTCCCACCCCAGTGTGAAAGGGGCCTAACTGCTTCAGCACCGAATGTTCAGCAGCAGGAAGAAGACCTGTCATCACTGCACTAAAGATTTCTACAGGATCCAGCTGACTGACAGACATAGGACACACTTCACTGCAGGTAAAGGAGCAAAATAATTTTTTGACGTAACCACTTGCGGAGAGCCGCATTCACATATACAGCATCGGGGTGGCAGCTCCGCGCCAGATCACATACATACACTTGATTCCGCATTTTCAGGTAGGAGGTGTGTGCGCATCTGTGTTGTGATTTGGTACAGCACAAGCCAATTAGCAGGTCCCCACCAATGATTTATGGCTGGGACCTGCTGATCGGCTTAGCGAATCACAGTACAGAGCCCTGTGTTTATTAACAACACAGGACTCTGTATACAGAGCAGCAATGTGGCTGTTTTTTCTCTCCCTGCAAAACAGGGGGGAAAATCAGCCACATCTACTAGTAAAAGCAGCACATACTACACACATTACACTTGATAGACACAGTTAACCCTTTAAGTGCAGCTAGATCTTAACCAATGGTGGCTGGTGCTCAATATTTTTTTTTGGGGGGGGGGGGGGCAGCAAACAAACCTCCTCACTTGCACAACCACCACCGCCTGCTGGAGACGGACGGGAAGGTGGCGATTAGTCCAGCCTTACCTTAGGAGGCTGGGAGCTCCAGGCTAGTGATGAGCCGAACACCCCCGGGTTCGGTTCGCACCAGAACCCGCGAACGGACCGAAAGTTCGCACGAACATTAGAACCCTATTAAATACAATGGATGCGAACGTTCGAATTCTAAAGTGCTAATTATAACGACTATTATCCATGTTATTGTCCTAAACAGAGTTTGGGAACCCGGGTTCTGCACCAGGGGACATGTATCAATGCAAAAATAAGTTTTAAAAACGGCCGTTTTTCGGGAGCAGTCATTTTAATGATGCATAAAGTGAAAAAAAAAAAAGTCAAATATTCCTTAAAATATTGTACCTGGGGGGTGTCTAAAGTATGCCTGTGAAGTGCCACGTGTTTCCCGTGTTTAGAACTGTCCCTGCACAAAATTACATTTCTAAAGGAAAAAAAAGCCATTTAAAACTGCTTGCGGCTTTAATGTAATGTCTGGTCCCGGTAATTTGGATGAAAATCTTTAAGAAAAATGGCATAGCCTTAATATCCTTTGGGTCTTGTATGGATATTAAGGGGAACCCCGCACACAAAATAAAAAAAGCCCTATATACTCTGAACAGCCGTATACAGGCGGTGCATACAAGACAGGGACTGTAGGTTTGTTCTTATGTAGAATCTGTTTGTAATTTTGAACAGCTACATTGTTTAAGTGTAGCTCCAGCCCAAATACCTATTTTTAAGCTTTTTGGAAAACATAGGGAAGGGTTATCACCCCTGTAACATTTGTTTTGCTGTCTGT
The DNA here is from genome assembly GCA_029206835.1 of Rana muscosa. NCBI lineage: Eukaryota > Metazoa > Chordata > Amphibia > Anura > Ranidae > Rana > Rana muscosa. The sequence continues at coordinate 46,262,025 of CM055120.1, read as the reverse complement.
GCCCCTGTTCAGAACATTTCACCTCACTTTGCGTCCCAATGACAACTGTTTTTGAAATGTGGTGTTTTTATTGAAACAAGGATTGGTGATAAAGCATCAGTAGAGAGGAGACACCTTTCTCCCATATTAATTCTTACAGGAGAGAATTTTCCTTCCAAGGGGTAGATTTCCTCTCACTTCCTGTTGTCTTCTTCCGTTTGCAAGTAGTAGTCGTTTGTAAGTTGGATGTTTGAAAGTAGGGACCTGCCGTATATAATCTGCAGAAATTGGCCCCTTAGGTGTTGGTGTTGGCACAACACTGTAAGCACTCACAGTTACTCTTGGTGGGTGCTGGAACGCCCTGCTGTCAACTATTATATCAGGAATTGTAATAACATATAATTGTTGAACAGTGGTAGTAAAAATTGGGCCTTTGATGGTGGTGCTGGTGCCACAACACTGTAAGGCCTGACAGTTACTCTTGGTGAGCGCAGCAATGGGCCCTGCTGTGAATTATTAGATCAATAATTATAATTGCATGCCCCTGTTGAACAGGGGCTGAAAAATTGGGCCTTTGGTGGTGGTGGTGGTGGTGGTGGTGGTGGTGTTGACACAACACTGTAAGGCCTGACAGTTACTCTTGGTGGGCGCAGCAATGGGCCCTGCTGTGAATTATTAGATCAATAATTATAATTGCATGCCCCTGTTGAACAGGGGCTGAAAAATTGGGCCTTAGGCACTGGTGGCACAACACTGTAACCCCTCACAGATACTGTAGTTGGAGCACAGCAATGAGGCCTGTTGCAAAGTATTGCATCAAAAATTGTAATTACACGCCCCTGTTAAACAGGGGCTGAAAAATTGGGCCTTAGCCACTGGTGGCGGCACCCATAAACCAAAATGATCTTTCAAGCTATCATCATTAATCGGATCATTGAGGAGGAGGAGGAGGATAGCCAGTCAACATCACAGCACAGGCACTCAGCATCAGCATCAGTCTTGAAGGGATGTGACATTTTAAAATCAATTAGTCTGTTATATCAGCATCAGGTGTGTGGTAGCTGGTGGTGATCCAAGACTGGTTCATCTTGATGAAAGTCAGTCGATCAACCGAGTCGGTGGACAGGCGCACCCTGTGATCCGTGACAAATCCTCCAGCAGCACTGAATGTGCGTTCTGAAAGAACGCTGGATGCAGGACAGGCCAGTAGCTCAATTGCATATTGTGCAAGCCCTGGCCAGTGATCCATCCTCAAGACCCAGTAAGCCAGAGGATTTTCGGTGGGGAAGGTGTCCAAGTCTGACCTTGCCCCTAGGTATTCCTGCACCATGTATATCAGACGCTGGCGATGGTTGCTGGAACCGATCATACTTTGGGGCTGTGGACTAAAAAATTGTCTGAACGCATCGGTCAGACGGCCACCTTCCCCACCGCTCCTTCTTTGACTGCCCGAAGCCTCAGCAACTCGTTGTCCAGGACCAGGAGTTTGTAACCTCCCAGTCTCTGGGAACGCGTTGCACAGACCTTTCTGCAAGGCCTCCCGGAGTTGTCTCATCCTCTGCTCCCTCTGCGACGGTAACATAAGGTCCGCAACCTTACCCTTGTACCGTGGATCAAGGAGAGTGGCCAGCCAGTAATGGTCCCTCTCCTTGATCCGAAGAATACGAGGATCCTTCCGCAGACTTTGCAGGATCAGGGAGGCCATGCAGCGTAGGTTAGCTGAGGCATTCAGTCCGGAGTCCTCTGGGTCACTAAGGACGACATGATCCGCAGCCACCTCCTCCCAGCCACGTACAAGTCCACTGGTTTCTTGGGACTGTAAATCATCCCTAAAAGACTGCTGCTGATGATGCTGAGTGCCAGCCTCCACCTCCATGCTGACACAATCCTCCTCCTCCTCCTCCTCCTCTTCCTGTGCGATGGGTGGGACAGAAGGAACACTGTCTGGGTAAAGGGGGCCTTGAGAGGCAAGGAAGTCCTCCTCTTCCTGCCTCTGTTCTGCCTCAAGTGCCCTGTCCATTATTCCACGCAGCGTGTGCTCCAACAGGTGGACAAGAGGTACAGTGTCACTGATGCATGCACTGTCACTGCTCACCATCCTCGTGGCCTCCTCAAATGGTGCCAGGACAGTGCATGCATCCCTGATCATGCCCCACTGGCGTGGTGAAAAAAACCCGAGCTCCCCTGACCCTGTCCTGGTGCCGTAGTCGCACAGGTACTCATTGATGGCCCTCTGCTGCGTGTGCAGCCGCTGCAGCATGGCCAACGTTGAGTTCCACCTGGTGGGCATGTCACATATAAGGCGGTTCTTGGGCAGGTTCAACTCCTTTTGCAGCTCAGCCAGGCGAGCACTGGCATTATAAGATCTGCGGAAATGCACACAGACTTTCCTGGCCTGCCTCAGGACATCCTGTAAGCCCGGGTACCTGCCCAAGAACCGCTGCACCACCAGGTTAAGGACGTGAGCCACACAGGGCACATGGGTCAGTTGTCCCTGTCGGAGGGCGGAGAGGAGGTTGGTGCCATTGTCGCAAACCACCATTCCTGGCTTAAGCTGGCGTGGCGTCAACCACCTCTCGGCCTGCCCCTGCAGAGCAGACAGGACCTCTGCCCCAGTGTGGCTCCTGTCCCCCAAACACACCAGCGCAAGCACGGCATGGCATCTTTTTGCCTGCGTACTTGCGTAGCCCCTTGAACGCCTACGGAGCACCGCTGGTTCTGAGGACAAAGCACAGGAAGAGGCCATGGAGGAAGAAGAAGAGGAGGGGGTGGAGGAGAGAGGTGTGTCACAACCAGTAGTAGCATTTTGGAGGCGTGGAGGTGGAACAACCTCCAACACTACTGCACCTTGTCCTGCATCCTTCCCAGCTGCCAAAAGAGTGACCCAATGGGCCGTGAAAGAAAGGTAACGTCCCTGTCCATGCCTGCTGGACCATGAGTCAGCGGTAATATGCACCTTACCGCTGACCGCCCTGTCCAGCGAGGCCAAGACATTGCCTTCCACATGCCTGTAGAGAGCCGGAATCGCCTTCCGTGAGAAAAAGTGGCGTTTGGGAACCTGCCACTGAGGAACCGCACATTGCACAAACTCACGGAAGGGGGCCGAGTCTACCAACTGAAAAAGCAGCAGTTGAAGCGCTAGCAATTTAGCCAAGCTAGCATTCAACCGCTGGGCATGTGGATGGCTGGGAGTGAACTTCTTTCGACGGTCCAGCAGCTGGGGCAGGGAAATTTGCCTGCTAGAATCGGACGTCGGTGTACTGCTAGCAGAGTGGCCGCAAGTACTTGGCTGTGACACACCTAATTCTACACCTTCATTCCTCTCAGTGCAGGTTTCAGAGAGGACTGAAGGTATAGTGGGGTTGGAGATCCCAGCTGATGCGGTGCAAGGAGAGGTCCGCTTTGTTCTTTGGTGTGGGTCTTTAAGGTAGGCTTGCCAACGAGCTGCATGGCAGGTCAACATATGTCTGATCAAGCATGTGGTGCCCAAGCGGCTGATGTTTTGGCCACGCGATATACGCTTGAGACATATGTTGCAAACAGCAGCTGTGCGATCTGATGCACTCGCCTCAAAAAAGGCCCACACCAAAGAACTTTTTGAATGACGGGCAGAGGCAGCGCCCTGCACAGGCGGAGCTCTGCGGTGTGATTCCATCGGTGTGCTGCCCATACGCTGGCCATCCAAGGGCATCCTGCCTCGTTGGAGATGTGCCTCCTCCTCATCCTCCTCCTCCTCCTCTCTCCTATTAGGCACCCACGTGGAGTCAGTGACCTCATCATCCCCTCCCTCCTCATCACTGGAGCCAATCTGGCAGTATGCTGCAGCTGCTGGAGCATGACTGCCAGATTGGTGTCCTTCTTGAGCATCCCCTCTCTCTGCGCTCACGCTACTGCCTTCCTCTATCTGGGTATCATCATCAGATCCTTCGAAACGCTGGGCATCCCCCTGGAGCATGTACCCAACACTGTGCTCAAACAGTTCGGGGGACTCCTCAGGAGGAGGACATGGTGGGTCTAGGGAAGGATTGACTAATGAAGATAATGATACCAGAGAAGAGGACGCTTTGGCAGCTGCTTTGCCAGTACCCTGAGCCTGGGTGAGAGAGGATGAGGAGGATGAGGTGGGCTTGGTCATCCACTCTACCAAGTCTTCGGCATGATGTGGCTCAACATGTCCAGCTGTCGAAAAGAGGGACAAGCGTGTCCCATGGCCATGTGCTGATGACAATGCACCGCGTCCACGACCAGCACTGTTGCCCCCAGACACAGAGCCTGCTTGCCCTCTTTTTTTGCCTCCTGACTGTCTGCCTCTCCTTGTTTGCCTTCCAGACATTTTAATGGATGGCCTGCAGGGAGATGGGAAAAACAGCAATAAGGGCTACCTTCAGGTGTATACTGTGCAGGAGGCTTAGCAACAATGACACTGACTCTGTCCCCTGCCTATCCTTCTCTGTCCCTAAACACAAGGATTTCAAATATGGTTCAGCAAGATTGGTTTAGAACAGAATAGCACACTGACAGTTTCCCTCACTGTCCTTCTCTGTCCCTACAAACAAGATTTAGCACAGAATAGCACACTGATAGTTTCCACGAGTGTCCTTCTCTGTCCCTAAACTCAAGGATTTCAAAGATGGTTCAGCAAGATTGGTTTAGAACAGAATAGCACACTGACACTTTCCCTCACTGTACCTCTCTGTCCCTAAACTCAAGGATTTCAAATATGGTTCAGCAAGATTGGTTTAGAACAGAATAGCACACTGACAGTTTCCCTCACTGTCCTTCTCTGTCCCTACAAACAAGATTTAGCACAGAATAGCACACTGATAGTTTCCACGAGTGTCCTTCTCTGTCCCTAAACTCAAGGATTTCAAAGATGGTTCAGCAAGATTGGTTTAGAACAGAATAGCACACTTACACTTTCCCTCACTGTACCTCTCTGTCCCTAAACTCAAGGATTTTAAATATGGTTCAGCAAGATTGGTTTAGAACAGAATAGCACACTGACAGTTTCCCTCACTGTCCTTCTCTGTCCCTACAAACAAGATTTAGCACAGAATAGCACACTGATAGTTTCCACGAGTGTCCTTCTCTGTCCCTAAACTCAAGGATTTCAAAGATGGTTCAGCAAGATTGGTTTAGAACAGAATAGCACACTGACACTTTCCCTCACTCTGCCTCTCTGTCCCTAAACTCAAGGATTTCAAATATGGTTCAGCAAGATTGGTTTAGAACAGAATAGCACACTGACAGTTTCCCTCACTGTACCTCTCTGTCCCTAAACTCAAGGATTTCAAATATGGTTCAGCAAGATTGGTTTAGCACAGAATAGCACACTGACACTTTCCCTCACTGTACCTCTCTGTCCCTACAAACAAGGTTTAGCACAGAATAACACACTGACACTCTCCCTACCTATCCTTATTTGTCCCTAAACACAAGGAATCCAGGATTAGTAAAGGAAAAAAATGACACTGTCCCTGCCTATGCTTCTCTTTCCCTGCTCCGGAACACACTACACAAGGCCGCCGCGCTGGCGGCCTTACATAGTGTGGGGCGTGTACTAAACCCCCTCAGCAATAATTGGCCACAGGCATCCTGCCTGTGGCCAATCATTGCTCTCCTCGCTGCCGGCGCTGTGATTGGCCAAGCATGCGGGGTCACAGTGCATGCTTGGCCAATCACAGCGCCTGGATGACACTGCGATGGCGTAGTGCATTGTGGGCCGTTCGCGTCACTCGAATTTGGCGCGAATGGCCCAAATCGTTCGTTCTTCGTCGAACGATCGAACAGCCGATGTTCGAGTCGAACGTATGTTCGACTCGAACACAAAGCTCATCCCTACTCCAGGCCGAACAGACATTGCTTCTCCTTCCAGGCGAACAGGAAGTGGGTCCTGAGACGCGATTGGCAGGGAGTCCTAAGACTACCTGGCTAATCGGGTCTCAGGACCCGCTTCCTGATTGGCCGAGAGGAGAAGCAGGAAGACAATAGCGAATATTTTGTAGGGCTGTTACTGATTGAAATTTTCGTGTTTGATTTTTTAATTTTTTTTTTAACCACTCAGACTTAATCATAACAAGAGACTTGCTCATGGTTTTATTCCTTAATATCGTCTCTGCTTTAGATTTGCATCATATGTGGTTCTCCAAGTTTTTAAAATTACTTCTTTATTAGTTTTCATACAAAACATGGCATATAATACACTCCCTTTCATAGAATACCCTTCACCTCCCCTCCCCCCCCCCCTTTACCCCTGACCTCTTCCTTCTAGCGTAACTGCTTCTTCCATTCTCGTTCTCTGTTTTGTTATTGTCTTATTATATTATTCACCCATTATCTTGGCGTAGCCCATTGTATACGTATAGGCTGTCCACGCCTTCCGCTTTTCTTCAAATGCCTCCATTGAATCCCTGTCACTAGCTCTTAGATATTCCAAACTATGGATTTCATCTAATTTATTACACCATCCCTTCCGATTAGGGCTATCCGAATCTTGCCAATATATAGGAATTTGGCTCTTAGCTGCGTTTAGTAATTGTGGGATTAAAGTTCTAAGGTATTGTTTATTAGGCATCCGAATCCCGTGTAATAGACATCCCCACGGATCGTCCGGTATTTCGATGTTAGTTATATCTCTGATGGTTCTCCTTATCTCACTCCAATATTTTTTAATTTTTGGGCATGTCCACCATATGTGGGCCATCGTCCCAATTTTCTGCCACCCTCGCCAACATAACTGTGATTTTTCCGTAGCATATCTGTGCATCTTATCCGGGGTTAGGTACCATCTGAAGAGACATTTATAATTAGTTTCACTTATATTACAATTAACCGAAGTTGAGTGAACCCTCTTAATCATTTGTTTAATCTCACTCTCTTGGACTTGTGTTCCCAATTCCTCTTCCCACTTCTTGATGAATGGCAATACCTCCGGCTTTTTTATGTTATTTAAGATCTTGTAAATCTTTGAAATAACTCCCTTCTTCCCCTTTTCCTCACACATTTTCTCTAACGGACTTAAATTTTCTTTGGTCTGATAGGTTTAGGTAATTTTTCGAAAAAAATGTTTTAGCTGGGTGTACGCCACGTATCAATCAGTCTCCATTCCGTGTTTTTTTTTAGTTTCTGAAATGTGATTAATTTATTTTGGACCATAACATCTTTTAGTTATGCATTTTCTTTTAAGATCCATTTTCCAATTTTTTTTTCCCTTCCCGGTGTGAAATAATTTGTGTCCTTTAGGCCTGGTTCACACTGGTCCGACAAACGCTCCGACATTAGGAGCTCATGTCGCATGACGTGTGAAAATCAATGTTTCCCTATGAGAGCCGTCTTAACTGGTCCGACACAAGTCGGTCCGACATTAAAAATGCTCCCTGTACTACTTCTGTCCGACTTTGATCCTACTTCAGCCCATTGAATATCATTGAAGTCGGATCAAAGTAGGATCCTTGTCCTAACCATCCGACATTTGACATCCAACATGGTGATTACAGCAGCAGTAAAAGGAATTTATCTCACCCTGGGATTGCTTTGATTGGTCAAAGGACAAGTCAGACTAGCACAATGTCGGATCAAAGTAGTATCCTGTTCATGAATGTCGGATGGATGTCGGACCAATGTAGGATCAATGTAGGACTGATGTCGCAGAGCAAAGTAGGATGAAAGTCGGATGAATATCGTGTCGTATCAGTGTGAACCCAGCCTAAATGGTATAAGAGGTGAGTTATACTGTCAATTTTCTTTTTTATGTATCTTATCCCAAATTGTAAGTGCGTTTCTAGTGATATCGTGTGTGTTTGTGCCCAGATTTCGGTATTGTGCCGGTATCCATATTACCTTCCCTAGTGACATTTTGCTAATTGTACCTTCCATATTCACCCAACTCTTCTCTGTGTTATCATTGGCCCATTCCATTATCCGCATTATTACTATCGCGTTGTAATAATTTCTAATGTCAGGTGCCCCTAGTCCCCCTCGGCCCTTCTCTTTTGTCAGTAATGTCCACTTGGTACGTGTTTTTTTCCCCCGCCAAATGAAAACCGAAAATAATGATTGTAATTTTTCAAAGAAAGCCCGAGGTAATGGGATCGGGAGCATCTGCATTTTGTAGACTATTTTGGGAAGAATGATCATCTTAACCACTTCCCGCCCAGTCAATAGCATATTGACGTCCGGGAAGTGGTTCTGTTATCCACACTGGACGTCATATGACGTCCTGCAGGATAACAGCCACCGCGCACCCGGGGGGGGTGCGCATCGCGGTGATCGGTGGAGCGGTGTGTCAGTCTGACACACCGCTGCACTGATCTCGGTAAAAAGCCTCCGGCGGAGGCTTTTTACCACGTGATCAGCCGTGTCGAATCATGGCTGATCAGGATGTAAACAGGAAGAGCCGTTGATCGGCTCTTCCTCACTCGCGTCTGACAGACACGAGTAGAGGAGAGCCGATCGGCGGCTCTCCTGACAGGGGGGTTCGCGCTGATTGTTTATCAGCGCAGCCCCCCTCGGATACCCAGACTGGACCACCAGGGAAGCCCCCAGGACCACCAGGGAAGCCACAAGCACGTGGATGGCCCCCATGGCCATCCACATGTAGTAAAACACAAAAAAAATATAAAAAATACATAAAAAAATATGGCAATCAGTGCCCACAAATGGGCACTGACTGTGGTCGTGCCATGATAGTGCCAATGTGTGGTGGCTGGCATTGCTGGGCATCAGTGTCACCAGTGCCACCTACTAGTGTCCATCAGTGCCACCTATCAGTGCCCATCCGTGCCCATCTGTGCCCATAAGTGCCCACCTATCAGTGCCCGTCCGTGCCACCTATCAGTGCCACCCATAAGTGCCCATCAGTGCCGCCTATAAGTGCCCATCAGTGCCGCCTATGAGTGCCAATCAGTGCCGCCTATGAGTGCCAATCAGTGCCACCTATGAGTGCCCATCAGTGCCGCATACCAGTGCCACATATCAGTGCCCATCAGTGCCACCTATCAGTGCCCATCATCAGTGCCCATCAGTGCCACCTCATCGGTGCCCATCAGTGTCGCCTTATCAGTGCCCTTCAGTGCCGCCTTATCAGTGCCCATCATTGAAGTAGAAAAGGTACTTATTTACAAAAAAAATTTACAGAAACAAAGAAAAACGTAGTTTTTTTTCAAAATTTTCGCTCTTTTTTTATTTGTTGTGCAAAAAATAAAAATTGCAGAGGCGATCAAATACCACCAAAAGAGAGCTCTATTTGTGGGAACAAAATTATAAAAAATTTGTTTTGGTACAGTGTAGCATGACCGCGCAATTGTCATTCAAATTGCGACAGCGCTGAAAGCTCAAAATTGGCTTGGGCAGGAAGCTGTATAAGTGCATGGTATTGAAGTGGTTAAGGATTCCTATTCTCCCACTCCATGATAGTTGCCCCGATGCAATTTTATTCAATTCTAGCCTGACTTCATTTAGTAGTGGGATAAAGTTCTCTTTATAAATTGTCTCGGTGTTGATAGTTAATTTAATTCCAAGGTACGAAAGTGCTTTTTTCCCCCAGTTGAATGAGAAAACTTCTTGATATCTACTCCGATCTATTTTATGGATGTTAATGCTTAGTGTTTAGTCCGATTTATTTTGAAATTAGACAACTCACTGAACTCATTAAGAGCCTTTAGAATATTGGGTAAGGTTATTTTAGGGTTAGTGATGAAGAACAGAATATCGTCCGCATAAGCCGCGAGCTTGTGCTCTTCATCACCCACCGTTATCCCACTTATATCCGCGTTACGTCTAATCTTCCTTAATAAAGGTTCCAACACAATCACAAACAATAGCGGTGATAAAGGGCACCCCTGTCGAGTGCCATTCCTCATCTTAAAAGGTGCAGATAGTGTCCCGTTTACTTTAACTCTCGCTGAGGGCTTATTATACAGGGATTTAATCCAGTTACTCATTCTGGGTCCTAGACCTATTGCCTCTAATGCTGACTGCATGAAGCCCTAGTCTACCTTGTCAAAGGCTTTCTCGGCATCAATTGACAGGAGTAGTCCTGGGGCCCCGCTTTCTTTAATTTTCTGAATGGCCAAGAGCGATCTTATTCCATTGTCTTTACCCTCCCTTCCTGGAATAAATCCGACTTGATCTAGATGTATAACATCTTTCATAATGGTTTTCAGCCTATTAGCTAGGATCTTAGAGAAGATTTTAGTGTCGATATTTAAGAGTGAGATCGGTCTAAAGCTGGGACATAATGTGGTATCTTTACCCTCTTTTAGGATTATGGTTATTGTGGCTTCTAATGCCTTCTTTCCGCATCTCCCATTTTACACCTGTCTCGTTCATATAAGAACACATTTTCGGGGTTAATAGATCTATGTATTTTTTGTAATATAGTATCGTCAGACCGCCTGGACCTGGGCTCTTCCCATTTGGTAGTTTTTGAATATTTTTTTTAATCTCCTCCTCTCTTATGGGGGCTTCTAAAAAATCTATTTTGTTTTCAGGGATTTTATCTGGATCGATCTCCCTAATATAAGCTTTAATTTTCTCCCTTTTTTTTTAAATCTCTTCCTTTGTGTCCTGAGCGTTAATTGAGTACAACTGACTATAATATTCTTGAAAGGATTTAGCTATTTCCGGTGTTTTGTATCTTAGTTCCCCGGTCTTTGTTTGTATTTTCTCTATTCAATTAAAGTTTTTTTTCCTTTTTAATATTTTCGCCAAATACTTCCCCGGCTTATTGCCCCATTGATATCTCTCTTTCTTAATTTGATTATAGACCGTCCGTGTTTGATTAATATTTTTTTTTAAATCGATTAATTAACTAATTTTGATTAATTATAACGCACAGACAGATCCAACTACTTTTAGCTGATCTCTTTGCAGGCTGATTCCCAGTGCAGCTCCTAACCACTGGAAAAATGGATAGCAGGATACAAAAAACACACAAAGGCAGTGCTCGATGGGAATAGCATTAAAACTTTAATAGTCTTCAAGTAGGTAACAAAATAAATATTGCACTGGAGATAAAATCGATGTAGCTACATAAACTGTAAAAATGGTGCGAGTAATACCAAACGGTAGCAAAAGCAGTCATAAAAACATGTAGCTAAGTATGATACTGGTATAAAAATGTGTACAATGATACCACTGCTGAATCCAGATGAGGAGGGGTTAACATCAGTCCGTCGGCATGTAGATGTCCCGTGAAGGGAACTATCACAACTCCCAGTGGATGGCTGTAGAATCCCAGGTTGATAGAGGGAAGTGATAGAGGGAAGTGTAACAGCCCTTGCGTGTGGCAGATAGTAAGGTCCCGCTGGCATGCAGATATGAAGGCACAGCAAAGGAGCCCTTCAGATGGACACGGCAAGCCCCGCCGGTGACTGTGACATCACCGGATCTCTGACGGAACTCCCTGAAGACCCGAAATCCGGCGGATAGGTGAGTACCGATCAAAAGAATTTTGATCGATCAAAAAAATTTATCGATTAATCGAGGAATTAATAGTTAATTTCCACAGCCCTATTAATTTGCTATTGTCACACAACTGGGTGGGCTTTGGTCGCAGTGCTCTGCGCCCAGAGCCACTCTTTTTAATGAATGTAATCCATTTTGTAATAAGGCGTAACATAAAATGTGGAAAAAGTGAAGCGCTGTGAATACTTTCTGGATACACTATAGAAGGATATGCTTTGTTCATTTTTAATTTTAGAGGTCTAGACAAGGTGGTATGTATTTATTCTATCACCGTAACTTTGGAAACCTACAAGACCTGAGATAAATGTAAGAATCCTTGTTTTCTGGGTCAAATCCTGAATGTTCCCAGGTATGTCCACAATGTCCACAATGCAGCCCGTGAATTATCCTACGTTTCGTAATTACCCACAATTCAGGCGTAGCTTACAATAAGAACGTGATTTTTGTTTATTCCAGGCAGCTTGTGTTTTTTATTCTTTTTAGTAATTGAGGACAGAAAATGACTTAAGTACGCAGTCTTCTGCAGTGTTTCCTCGGGTTCAGAACAAAGCCACCGTCTCCTTTTTACAGTAAAATCAATATAATGCGTGTATAACAATTTGATCTCAAGGAAAATTCTAGGAGGGATATTACTCATTGTGTAGGAGAGCCTGGTGGTGGTTTACACAAACTATTATCTATACAACTCCCCGCTGGCTTCTAAAAGTGTCTGCGAAGATCTTAAATTTAACATATTTGTGCGAGGCCCATGCATTATTACTGGTTTTACTGCTATCTCTGCATTGGAACTCGGTATATAAAACGGTTTGTCATTGTAAATTGTAGACAAAAACTGCAGGGTCAACAAAAAGATAAGAAAAAAAGGGGAAGTAATAAACACCAACAAGCACGATTAAAAAAAAAAAGTTTAAAGTAGATGTAAACCTTACCTGAATGACATTTACTTTTCTAAAGCACTGGGTATCATAAACAAATGCCAACCACTTAAGGACTAAGCCTGTTTTTCAGACTCGGTGTTTAAAACAGTTTTTTTTACTAGAAAATTACTTAGAACCCCCAAACATTATATATTGTTTTTTTCTAACACCCTAGAGAATAAAATGGCGGTCATTGCAACACTTTTTGTCACACCGTATTTGCGCAGCGGTCTTACAAGCGCATTTTTTGTGGAAAAAATCACTTTTTTGAATTAAAAAAATAAGACATCAGTAAAGTTAGCCCAATTTTTTTTTTTATATTGTGAAAGATAATGTTACGCCGAGTAAATTGATACCCAACATGTCACGCTTCAAAATTGTTCCCGCTCGTGGAATGGCGTCAAACTTTTACCAATAAAAATCTCCATAGGCGATGTTTAAAAAATTCTAAAGGGTTGCATCTTTTGAGTTAGAGAGGGGGTCTAGGACTAGAATTATTGCTCTCGCTCTAACGATTGCAGCGATACCTCACTTGTGTGGTTTGAACACCATTTTCATATGCGGGCGCTACTCACGTATGCGTTTGCTTCTGCGTGCGAGCTCGTCGGGACGGGGCGCTTTAAAAAAAAAAAATATTGTTTTCTTATTTCTTTTACTTGATTTTATTTATTTTTACAATGTTTTTTTTTAAAAAATGGGTCACTTCTATTCCTATTACAAGGAATGAAAACATCCCTTGTAATAGAAAAAAGCATGACAGGTCCTCTTAAATATGAGATCTGGGGTCAAAAAGACCTCCGATCTCATATTTAGACTAAAATGCAATAAAATAAAAAAAATTGTCATTTAAAAAAATTACAACAAAAAAATGTCCCTTTAAGACGTATGGGCGGAGCTGACGTTTTGACTCCGCTTCCGCCCTGCTATGGCATGGAGACGGGTGGGGGCCATCTTCCCCTCACTCGTATCCATACCACAGAGGGACAAGGACCGGATCGCCTCCGCGAGGGCGGTAAGCGGCGGAGGGCGCGGGAGAGCGGCGGGAGGGGGGGGCCTCTCCCGCCGCCGATAACGGTGATCTCGCAGCGAATTCGCCGCAGAGACCACCATTATCGTTTACAGGACCGCCAGCTGAAAATATGGATATCTCGGTTGTGGCACTAGCTGGCACTAGCAGGCGGTGGTCTCAGTGGGGGGCATGAGACAGTTTCAAGAAACTATTAGATAAGCACCTGAACGACCACAACATACAGGGATATACAATGTAATACTGACATATAATTACACACATAGGTTGGACTTGATGGACTTGTGTCTTTTTTTCAACCTCACCCACTATGTAACTTTGTAACCATAAAGTGTCTGCACAGATCTTATTCCAGCTCCACTGAAGCACAATCTTACTTCACTGCTGTTGCAAACCAATAAGACATCCTTGCTGTTTATGGAATTTAATTAGTTTATCCAACATAAGTGTTCCACCGCTCCAGGCCGGTGCGCTTCCACTTGCCCCTGTAACCTCCCCGAGACACTAGTAGAGAAGGATGGATGACCGCACTCTAACCAGATTATGATTAGGCGCTCCTTAGCTTGAAACGCGTTAATGTCTGTGCCTGTGTTTGTGAAGCTGTGATCATGTTTTTATGATGGATTTTTACCATAACGTTTTTGGACCCTTTTATGGTAGAGTGCCGTCATCCATCCTTCTCTACTAGTTAATTGAATTTTCACTCGGGTAAAACACAATGCATGCAGAGAAAGACACTTCCCAAGTGTGAAGTAAAGAAAAAAATATACTGCAATTTCATATAACCCTCCAGCAGGTACTATGGCAGATATTATGGCTGTGTGTGTGTGTGTGTATATATATTTATGTATATATATGTATGTATATATATATATATATATATATATATATATATATATATATGTATATATATACACACTATACTACCAAAAGTATTGGGACGCCTGCCTTTATACCCACATGAACTTCAATGGCATCCCAGTCTTAGTCCGTAGGGTTCAATATTTAGTTGGCCCACCCTTTGCAGCTATAACAGCTTCAACTCTTCTGGGAAGGCTGTCCACAAGGTTTAGGAGAAGACCTGGCTCGCAGTCTCCGCTATAATTCATCCCAAAGGTGTTCTATCAGGTTGAGGTCAAGACTCTGTGCAGGCCAGTCAAGTTCCTCCACCCTAAACTCGCTCATCCATGTCTTTATGGACCTTGCTTCGTGCATTGGTGTGCAGCCATGTTGGAACAGGAAGGGGCCATCCCCAAACTGTTTCCACAAAGTTGGGAGCATGAAATTGTCCAAAATGTCTTGGTATGCTGACGCCTTAAAGAGGAAGTAAACCAGTTTTTGTTTTTCCTGCAAAAAAAAACCCTGCAAGAAAAAGGCATAATGAGCTAGTATGCATAGCATACTAGCTCATTATGTGGCACTTACCTGAGATCGAAGCCCCCGAAGCGCTCCTCATTCCCCTCCGCTGCCACTGCCATGTCTCCTCCGAGCGTCTTCCGTGTATCGCCGCTCCGGCGCTGTGACTGGCCGGAGCTGCGATGACATCACTCCCGTGCATGCGCGCGGGACCGTCAGATCCCCGCGCATGCGCGAGGTTCCGGCATTATCCTTTTCAGAAAACCGGCACGCTCAGTGTGCCTGTGCCGTTGTCTATGGCGCGCATGCGCCGTAGACATAGGTGCAGTTTTTTTGTGCAAATATCTCCTTAACAGTGTAGGAGATTTCTTGCACCTACAGGTAAGCCTTAATCTAGGCTTACCTGTAGGTGAAAGTTGTCAGAGTGGGTTTACAACCACTTTAAAACCTCGTACACACGACCGAGTTTCTCGTCAAAAAACAACAAGAAACTTGCTGGCGGAGCTTTCTTGCCAAGTAAATCGGTCGTGTGTACGCGGCTATCAGGTTTCTCGTCAAGAAAACCGACAAGAATCTCGATGACAAAAATAGAGAACCTGCTCTCTATTTTCTCGTCAGGATTCTCCATTTTCTCGTCGAGATTCTGGTCAGCATGTTTCTCGACGAGAAAAGTGTGTGTGTGTACACTTACCTGTCGCCGTGGAAACCCGCGCATGCTCGAAATGACTTTGACGCATGCGCGGTAGCTTCCTAGGCATAGGTAGGGTGTAGCAAGATGGCGACGATGGCATCAAATGTGACAAGCGCACGCTTGTCATAGTCGATTACGTCACCGCGTTCGCTCCATTCAAAGAACCGCGGGTTCTTTGAATCGAGCGTGTGTACACTCGGCCGGGACAAGTTTCTTGTCCAAGAATCTCGTCAAGAAAAACGACGAGTTTTTTCCTGAAGAGATTCTCGGCCGTGCGTACGAGGCTTGAGAGTTCCCTTCACTGGAACTAAGGAGCCAAGCCCAACCCCTGAAAAACAACCCCACACCATAATCCCCCCCTCACACCTCATCCACCCCTGCACTGATTTGGACCATTCTTCCAGAACAGGACCAGCTGATTACTGAGTGCGCTGGCTCTAACTCTGGTGCCTATTGGATAGCACAGACAAATGTATACACCCTGCACCACAGCTGTAATGGGAAAGGGGAGATTACACTTTGAAAATGGAAGTTGCTAGTACAATGTCTATTATGCCCCGTACACACGATCAGATTATCGTACGACAGATCGTCCGACTTCAGTTGCATAAAACCAATATCGAATACAACAATGCAAAATGTGCTCTATTAAGTTAAGATTTTTGTCGTACGTTTCCAGAAAAACCTTCCGGTGTGCGTAGCTACGTATCGGAAATTATGTCAAATACATGACCCCTGTCTCTGCCACGCCTTTCGGCTATCCGTTCGGAGTGTACAGGCACATACGTGTATTTGCTCTCCGGAACTTTTCTTTACACACGCATGTTCTCTGAACGAACAAACAGAAGTAATGCAGGACCCAGCACTGCCTATTGCCATGTTGGTGATATTGGCTATCCATAATGTCATGAAAAAGAAAAAAAAAAGGAGGACATGGTCCAAACATTGGCTGCAGGACCGTCAGAAATACTCCCATATGTCTCTTCTCAAAGAGTTGCAAGTTGCAACTCCTTCCGAGTTATTTTTGTGTTTACGATCATGCGTGGTGTTTGTCTATCGACTTTTAGCGGACGCATACTGTACTGGATTACATGACTGTCGTTTGATGGGCTGTCGTCCAAGGAAAGTTTTCATGTTTGCCCCTTCGGATTTGGTTGGACGGACTGTCGTGATCGGCTGTCGAAATCTATGTACTAACGATCAGATTATCGAACGATCTATCCGAAAGCGATAGATCATTCCCCGCCAGCTGCTTGTATACAAGGGGCATGTATATATATGCATATGGGCGACTGCAGTGTGGGGAATATGATCGTGTGTACGGGGCATAAGACTACATATCTATTTCTGTGACTTCAGTTTGGCTGGTAAATTCTGTTAAAAATGAAATACTAGCCGCCATAAAGGGACAGATAAATTCTGCCATATATGAATAATAGGGATGAGCTCAGGTGTGTTTGGCTACTAGTCTGAACCCCTCTGAGCCATCACCCAGGAATCTCACATTGGGGACTGCCAGACAAGATAAAGGGATTCCCCGCCAGCTGCTTGTATACAAGGGGCATGTATATGCATATGGGCGACTGCAGTGTGGGAAATGCTTATGATTGGCGGCCCTCAGTGGCAGCTTCCTGGATAGCTCAGGTGGGTTCAGACTAGTATCCAACTACACCTGAGCAGGGCCATCTTAATAGCATCATGGCCCCCAGGGCAAAGTAATACACTGGGGCCCCTACCAGCCTGCCCCAATTTACGCACCCACTCTCAAGATTTAAAGTACAAATAGTTGATAGAATTAAACATATATTTATTAGTTCTTTCAGTTAAATTCATTTTAATCAATAAGAAAACATGTTGGAATTCAAAGACCAATCAATACAAAGGGAACAGTACAGGGCAGGATGCAGAAAGACACAATGCAGGGAAGGTCAGGAGGGCACAGTATCAGTTCCAGGATGCTGCCCGGGACTGCCATTGTGGGACAGCTTAGTAAAAAGCATGACTATCCCAGCAAATACGGGAGAGTTGGCAAGTATGATGCAATGCAAGATCATGGGCCCCCCATGCACCTGGGGCAACTGGGCAGTGCCCAGGGATGCCCATGCATTAAGATTGCCCTGCACCTGAGCTCATCCTAATGAACAGATACAATCTACCATAAGTGGACAGACACATTCTCATGATCCTCTAAATTATACTTTGATCAGACAACGTAAGATATTGCAAAACACAAACAGGGAGTAAAACAAAACTCAGGTTGAAATCAATTGATATGATAACTGTTAGTTAAAGCTTCATCTTTTTTTTTTTCTGCCAGGTGAAAATTGATAAAGTCTCACAGTCTCTCTCATGTAATAAAAAAGAACAAAACAAGAACATAAAAATGAATTATCTGACATAAATAAAAGAAGAGAGAATCTTTGTGTGTAAACACTTCCCCCTGGGCTGTCAGGTGGCGCTGCGTTTGCCCTTTTACTGGGATCTCGCCACCGCCTGTAACGGCTCCATCTGTCAGTTACTGTCTTCGAAACTGCTGCTCCTGCAGCAACTATGAAATCGCATAGTGCTCATGGGATCAGACACGTAACCTGTCAAATGAAAAGACGTAAAATAAATGCAATGTCCTCCATGCGGGTCTGTGTAAAAAAAGACAGCTGTGTGTTCTGGCAGACAACAATAAACCTAATACTGACGGGTCAGTCTACTACAGAAGTGATATTTCACAGGGTGACCCCCCCCCCTCTCCTTCCCACACACACACACACTGGCTTTTTATATAATTCTCCAATGGTTGACAAGAAAGCACACAAGTGCTCAGATACACCTGGCAGGAACAATATTCGCCTTTTTGCACACATGTTGCATTTTTAGGCATTCAAGAATTTTTTTAATGCAGCCCATTGCTTTTAATGAGCCTGTACACACAGGAACATAATTTTGCAAAAAATAAAAACGACAAAAATCAGAAAATCTGAGCTGCTGATCAGCATTTTTATGTGTGTGTGCGCAAATATGTGCAAATACCGTATATACGTGAGTATAAGCCGAGTTTTTCAGCCCTTTTTTCAGGGCTGAAAGTACACCCCTCGCCTTATACTCGAGTCAGTACCTGAAAATCTTCTTATACTGCGGCCAGGGTCCATTGTCTAAATATCGCGGCTTTCTCCTGGTCCCTTCCATGATAGGCGTTTCCAGCAAACACTGTGTTGAGTGTTCCGCCTATCACGGTGGTCCTCTCATTCTCGGACTCCGTTTCCCAGCAGACACTGTGTTCAGTGTTCCGCCTATCATGGACGTTCTCTTGTCCGAGGATGAAAAGACGTCCGTGATTGGCGGAACACTGAACACAGTGTTTGCTGGAAACGCCTATCACGGAAGGGACCAGGAGAAAGCCGCGATATTTAAACAATGGACGCCGGCTCCAGTATAAGAAGATTTTCAGGTACACTGACTCGGGCACAGGGAGGCTGCAGTGGACACAGTGAGGTTGGGCACAGTAAGCTGGCAATGGGCACAGTAAGGTGGAAATGGGCACAGTAAGGTTGGGAAATGGGCACATCCCCCCCTAGGCTTATACTCGAGTCAATAAGTTTTCCCAGTTTATTGGGGTAATATTAGGTACCTCGGCTTATACTCGGGCCGGCTTATACTCGAGTATATACGGTATGTGCAAATATGTGCATACGCCACACTCCCTTGAATAAAATCAAGCTAGAAGTTTTTTTTTTACACAAGTGCTATACAGCCCATCCTCACGTTTTTTCTGCCATGTCTCATGTTCATGCATCAGTACAGTGTGCAAATAAGGGGCACTGCCTTGCTAGAAGCCTATGCTGCATTATACAGAAATGCAGCAGAAGAAGGGCGATTTTGTGTAAATAAGTAGAAAATCCATATACTTTAGCTGGAAATGTGGTCATGGAGGTCCTCGAGAGATATAAAAAGCCCATTAGTTTCCTCTATGACTGATTTATCCCACTAATGAATAATAATTAAAATAATAATATAAGGCAAAGGTTAGAACTTGTAGGGTGGCTTTACTAAAGGAGTAAAGGCTGTTCACTTAGGTCCAAAGTACACTTTAAATGAGAAGTCCAGCCAGAGTTTTTTAGGCTGGGCTTCTCCTCTGGGTCACAGGAGTGCAATTTGTTTTGCACTCCTGTGACCCGTTTTCAGCGGAGAGCGGTCTGAAGTCCACTCTCCGCTGACGTCACTGCCATCAGTCGATTGATGGCAGTCTCAGCGAGCCGCCCCTCCACGGCTCAGCGATTCAATGAGCGTGGAGAAGTAGAGCAGAACCGATGCTGACTGACAGCATCGCTCTGCTCGGGGAGGAGTGAGAACCGAGCCATCGGTGGTGTTCAGTGGCTCGGTTCTCAGCGCAGAGACGCCGGGGGACAGATGCAGCATCCACCGAGGTAAGTATGATTAGAAAAAAAAACAAAAAACATACTTCTCTTTTAAGAATAGATATACAGTGCCTTAAAAAAAGTATTTATACACGTTCAAATTTTCCACATTTTGTCAGGTTACAACTAAAAATGTAAATGTATTTTATTGGGATTTTATGTGATAGACCAACACAAAGTGGCACATGAAAGAGAAGTTACCGCTCAGGTGTACTCGATTGATCTTTTCACTTCTATCCCAAGCCACGGGTGCAGGCAATGCATATAATAATGCGAAAAATGGAAAGAAGCTTTTGGACAGCCGCACTCCAAAAACTGTTCCTTTATTGGAAAATCACAAAAATCCAAGCCACAGCAAAAATTAATAAGAGCAGACACTTGTCTGCTCTTATTAATTTTTGCTGTGGCTTGGATTTTTGTGATTTTCCAATAAAGGAACTGTTTTTGGAGTGCGGCTGTCCAAAAGCTTCTTTCCATTTTTCACAAAGTGGCACATAATTTTGAAGTGGAAGGAAAATGATAAATGGTTTTCAAATTCTTTTAGTAAGTAAATATCTGAAAAGTGTGACGTGCATTTGTATTCAGCCCCCTTTACTCTGATACCCCTGACTAAAATCTAGTGGAACCAATTGCCTTCAGAAGTCACCTAATTAGTAAATAGAGTCCACCTGTGTGTCATTTAATCTCAGTATAAATACAGCCATTCTGTGAAGAGGTTTGTTAGAGAACCTTAGTGAACAAACAGCATCACAAAGGCCAAGGAACACACCAGACAGGTCAGGGATAAAGTTGTGGAGAAGTTTAAAGCAGGGTTAGGTTATAAAAAAATATCCCAAGATTTGAACATCTCACAGAGCTCTGTTCAATCCATCATCTGAAAATGGAAAGAGTATGGCACAACTGCAAACCTACCAAGTCATGGCCGTCCACCTAAACTGACAGACCGGGCAAGGAGAACATTCATCAGAGAAGCAGCCAAGAGGTCCATGGTAACTCTGGAGGAGCTGCAGAGATCCACAGCTTAGGTGGGAGAATCTGTCCACAGGACAACTATTAGTCGTGCACTCCACAAATCTGGCTTTTATGGAAGAGAGACAAGAAGAAGACAATATTGAAAGAAAGCCATAAGAAGTCCTATTTTCAGTTTGTGAGAAGCCATGTGGGGGACACAGCAAACATGTGGAAGAAGGTGCTCTGGTCAGATGAGACCAAAACTATAACTTTTTGGCCTAAAAGTAAAACGCTATTTGTGGCGGAAAACTAACACTGTACATGACCCTGAACACACCATCCCCACCGTGAAACATGGTGGTGGTGGCAGCATCATGTTGTGGGGATGCTTTTCTTCAGCAGGGACAGGGAAGCTGGTAAGAATCGATGGCAAGATGGATGGAGTTAATCTTAGAAGAAAACCTGGTAGAGTCTGCAAAAGACTGGAGACTGGGGCGGAGGTTCACCTCCCGCAGGACAATGACCCCCAACATACAGCCAGAGCTACAATGGAATGGTTTAGATCAAAGCATATTCATGTGTTAGAATGGCCCAGCCAGACCTAAATTCAATTGAGAATCTGTGGTAAGACTTGAAAATTGCTGTTCACAGACGCTCTCCATCCAATCTGACAGAGCTTGAGATATTTTGCAAAGGAAGAAGAATGGGCAAAAATGTCCCTCTCTAGATGTGCAAAGCTGGTAGAGACATCCCAAAAAAGTCTTGCAGCTGTAATTGCAGTGAAAGGAGGTTCTACAAAGTATTGACTCAGGGGGGCTGAATACAAATGCCCCCCACACTTTTTACATATTTATTTGTAAACAATTTTGAAAAACACTTATCATTTTCCTTCTACTTCCCAATTATGTGCCACTTTGGGGGTAATTTACTATAGCGCCGCGGTGCTAATTAGCGCAAATTGCCGCGAATTCACGCAAATTGCCGCGAATTCACGCTAATTAGCGCAAATCGCGGCAATTTGCGCTAATTAGCGCGAAAACGGTATTCACTATAGCGCTGGAGAAAAAATACTTAACAAAATCGAATTTACTAAAGCTCCCAGAATCCAAATAGCGCCCAAATCCTTACTCTACTAAAAGCTGGAGTTGTGCACATAGAAATAATGTTTAGAGCATGATATAATTGCCTAAATGGTACTGAAATATGCGGTATATTATGTAAAGATAATCTGCTTTTAAACTGTGTGAAAAAAGTGATTTCTACACTGAAATATCTTTAAAAGTCTTTAGCCTCGTACACACGAACAAGTTTCTCGGCAAGAACCAGCAAGAAACTTGCTGGCAGAGCTTTCTTGTCGAGTAAATCGGCTGTGTGTACGCGGCTATCAGGTTTCTCGTCAAGAAAACCGACAAGAACCTGCTCTCTATTTTCTCGTCGGCATGTTTCTCGACGAGAAAAGTGAGTGTGTGTACACTTACCTGTCCTCCCGGAAGCCCGCGCATGTTCGAAATGAATTTGACGCATGCACGGTAGCTTCCTAGGCATAGGTAGGGTATACCAAGATGGCGGCGACGGCATCGAATGTGACGAGCGCATGCTCGTCGTAGTCGATGACGTCACCGCGTACGCTCCATTCAAAGAACCGCGGGTTCTTTGAATCGAGCGTGTGTACACTCGGCCGGGACAAGTTTCTTGTCCAAGAATCTCGTCGAAAAAAACGACATGTTTTTTTCGACGAGAATCTCGGCCGTATGTACAAGGCTTGAGAAGTAAAAAAATGCCCGTTTTTGGACAACTATTTGCAAGCTAAACTGAGCATGCCCAGAGCTAATATAACTCAAATTTTAACTCAAGTGTCTTTTTTCACAAGAGTTATAGTAAATACCGAAATGAGAGCTAATTAAAGAGCATGTTTTGGAAGTGAAAATCTGAGCTATTTTAGTCCAATGCAAGTTTTAGCCATTGATTCTAATGATACAATTGTAACTTTCACAAATAAATTCTTTTAATGTTGAGATGAAATGTATCTTTCTCTGAAATAAACTTTCCTTTGCAACAATGTTGCTTCTAATTAAAATATTTTGTTTTTAAAGAAAGCTAGAATGTGGAATGTTTTGATAAAATATATTTTTCTCTGTCACTTTCACTTGTTACTCTCCATCTCCATCTCACACCAATTTTTACCCAACTCACACAGGTGTCTTTACAAACCACAATCAATACTATTGCTGATGCAAATTTAAAAGTAGTCACATTTTTTTGTGCTTTTTATTATTTCTAAATAATCATAATTTGAGCCCCAAAAATCTGATATGTGTTCCAACATCAGAAATAAAAATGTAATTCCCCAAAATTTGAGGGTAATATCACTATTCTAAACTCACCCCCCCCAAAAAAACACCAAATATCACAGAATAAATCAAGAAGAATAACTCTTGAGTAATGTAATTCCATCACCTGTATGTCCAAAGAAATGCAGTATTTATGTGTATTTACGTGTAGGAGGATTCCACATGTGGCAGCTCTGTGGCTTAGAGGTTAGAACTTCTGCTTAGCATCCCTGAGTGTCTGGGTTCAAATCACAAACATACTGCTTCATGTAGAGAAGTTGTCTCATATACCAGGTCCTAAAACGATGTCTAAATGTTTTATTTATGTGTAGGAGGGTTCCACTACCATTGTAAATCTTGCCAGATACACAATTTAGCCCAAAGAATTGGGACGCCTGCCTTTACACACACATGAACTTTAATGGCAGCCCAGTCTTAGTCCATAGGGTTAAATTTTGATTTGGCCCACCCTTAGCAGCTAGAACAGCTTCTGGGAAGGCTGTCCACAAGGTTTAGTGTGTCTATGGGAATGTTTCATCATTCTTCCAGAAGTGCATTTGTGAGGCCAGGCACTGATGTTGGATGAGAAGGCCTGGCTCGCAGTCTCTGCTCTAATTCAGCCAAAGGGAGTTCTATCGGGTTGAGGTCAGGACTCTGTGCAGGCCAGTCAAGTTTCTCCACCCCAAACTCACTCATCCATGTCTTTATGGACCTTGCTTTGTGCAGTGGTGTGCAGTCATGTTGAAACAGGAAGGGGCCATCCCCAAACTGTTCCCACAAAGTTGGGAGCATGAAATTGTCCAAAATGTCTTCACTAGAACTAAGGGGCCAAGCCCAACCCCTGAAAAACAACCCCACACCATAATCCCCTCTCCACCAAATGTTTTGGACCAGTGCACAAAGCAAGGTCCATAAAGACATAGATGAGTGAGTTCGGGGTGGAGGAACTTGACTGGTCTGGACAGAGTCCTGACCTCAACACAACAGAACACCTTGGGGATGAATTAGAGTGGAGACTGCAGGCCAGGCCTTCTTGTCCAACATCAGTGCCTGACCTCACAAATGCACTTGGAAGAATGGTCAAACCTTCCCATAGACACACTCCTAAACCTTGTGGACGGCCTTCCCAGAAGAGTTGAAGCTGTTATAGCTGCAAAGGGTGGGCCAACTCAATATTGAACCCTACGGACTAAGACTGGGATGCGATTACAGTTCATGTGCGTTTAAAGGCAGGCGTCCCAATACTTAGGCCACTATATTGTATATTTGAGACACGGAACTTGGCTATGGACTTAGGGCTGGTACCCACCACAGAGATGCAGAGAACATGTGTGAGGCTGCCTGGTGGCTAAGTGGGCAGCAATTCTGTCTAACAGCACTGGGTTTGCTGGTTCAATTCCCCAACATGCTAATGCTTATGTTGAAGTTTATATGTTTTCCCTGTGTGGGGTTCTCACCACAATCCTAAGACATGCTGGTATTTTATTTGTCTCCTGTCAAAATAGTCTCTAATGTAAGAAAGTTTATTTTAGACTTTAGATTGGAAGCTCATTGGAGCCAGGGACTGATGTTAATGTTTGTTAGCACTAATCATACCCAGGGACTTGGACATTTAAAATTGTAGGGTTTACACTGCACAGGTACATATGCTTAGAAAACTGTTGCTTTGTTTATGTGCATGCAAATGGACTTGGATCTTTGGCCTGTAGTTGGAGATTTGATGCACATAGCCAAGGGCTAACACAGTTGTAAATAGTATTATGTGTTCCTGCCCATCAGGTGCAATCACTTTAGACATACACAAAGAGATAGATTGAAAGATACTGGTGGGCGTGTACTTCTATTGGGCGTGTGTCAGTTTGCTAACAATACAACCTCTCTTATATAAAGGCCTGCAGTATGGGGGATCGTTTGGTCTGAGAAGGCCAGATTTTTTGCTGTGATTTGTGGAGGAGAGAAGGAATGATATTGTGCAGATTGACAAACCCCCCAACTAGTGTTATTTGCTGAAATTCTTGTGCATTTTTTCAATCAAAAATTGTGTGTATTGTTCCTGTCTGACCATGCAAAATCGTTTGGAAGCATCTGCTGACCTACTCTTGGATCTCATTGCTTAATAATGTACACAGAAATGCAGCTTCCAGCAGAACATGGTCACTAATGCATGTATATGTGGATTGTGGGGTGGGGGTGGGTGTTTTGAACATGTGTCTTTTTTTTATTATGTTGGAATGCTTTGTAAGAATAATGACTTGAGTATGTTTCTATATTCTTGCAGATAAAAATGTGATGTGTTGCCCGTTATACACTAAAAGTAAAGCTGTGTGCACTCTAAGGTTTTGACAAATTTTAGATTGTAAGCTCCTATGAGCAGGGCCCTTAAAATCCAATTGCTAAATGTAGCACCATGTATTCTGTCAATTTTTTTGAAGCTAGTAAATGAATGTACCTAATTTTGTTTCTGCTGGCAAAATAAAAGTACGTTATTGAGCTTTGGTGTGTTTTTTGCCAAAGTGCAAAATCCTTTATTTTATTTCTATATGGATTTGTGCACCAAAATCTCTTTGCCCTTGTTCACATTGATGCTACTTTGAAATCGCGCTACTTCACTTAAGCTAGCGCGATATTACGTACTACTTGATAGACATCTGTGTGGCTTCATACACAAATGTCTATTGAAGTCGCACCTGAAATCGGCAAAAGTAGTGCAGGAACTACTTTTGCACATCGGTGCGGCACCACAAAATTGGGGTTGCATCGATTGGAACAGTGCCATTTCCACCAATAGTCATGCGATTTGATTTCTAAAATTGCATGACAAATCGCCCCAATGTAAACCTAGGCATCGGCACACCTGCAAGTAAATGATAAAGGTGGAATCTTTATAACAGCTGTGGAAAATTTCAGGTAATGAATTCAGCTGGAGGATAGACAGTGTTGTATGTGTCAGCTCTGGTTCACATTGGTGCGATTTGACATGTCAGATCGGTGGCAATTGCGCTGTTCTAATTGGTGTGATTTATATTAATATATAAGTGCAGAAACCTGCACAGATGTCTCTGATGTCCCCCCCCTGCAGTCGGGACTGACATGCGGGAATGAAAATTGTATGAGTTCAGCTGAACGATTACCTCCCGCTGTCAGTGTGAAGCAGAGCTCAAACCGGGCCTTTTGCCTTTGTAATTCCCCTGCTGCTATGGCAGAGACACCATTCCTTTTCAAACTCCCTTAAGTTTACCTTCAAATATCATATGTAGAAATACAGATTTGCATAACTGCAAATAATCAAAAAAAATGTATTCTAAGTGTGATTGAGATCAAATATTCGCAGCTGCAATCAACAGAGTGTGGTTTCACCTCCTGACCTGGAAATGAGTCATTGTAATCACCCGGAAGTTCCTGTGCTGGGCAGGATCTCCATCTAGGTGGACATGGCGAGGTCCCTCTTTAGCAAAGAGGAGGTGCTGGTGATTTGACGGGTAAGTGTAGGATATGTACTTACTCAAGGTGGGGGTGGATTTGGTGTGGGTGGGCTTCATTGATTTGTTTGGTATCACTACACATTTGCTTCTGGCCCATGTGCACACATCACTACTTCCTGCATTTGTTCTGCTGATGTAAATCAGTAAGGACTATGCAAGTATAAATGACAGCTCCTTTCTATTAAAATATATATGACTTTATTCACAGTTGGGCGACTTTTCATGATCCTCACTGATAACCATTCATATCTGTGCTACTTTAAGTCAGACCAACTTCAAAGTAGTCCTTGTACTACTTTGGTGTGACTTTCAGGCTCGGTTTCCACTAGTGCGACTTGTCATGCAACTTGGGACTGCAAAGTCGCATGACATGTCATACCCCATGATTTCCAATGAGTATGGTTCATATATGTGCGACATCAAGTCGCAGCGACTTCAAAGTAGTCCCTGCACTACTTTGGTCCCACTTTGATACGACTTGAGGTCCATAGACCTCAAGAATATACAGGCATTGCTCCAAGTCGCATCAAAATTGCGGCAAAATCATGCGAATTTAGGGTTGCAATAGTGGAAACAGAGCCTCATGTGACTTGAGGTACATAGGGTGCAATATTACACAGGCATTCCCAGAAGTTGGGGCCAAGTTGCAGCGACAAAGTGGCAGCAAATTAGGGTGACTTTCAGGTCGCAGCAGTGTGAAAGAGATTCAAGGATATCTTTGAATTTGGCCCTATTGTCACTCGTGCATCCTGAAAGTGGGTAAAATTCATTCCTGCACTACCTTGGTTTGACTTTGATGCGATTTGAGGTCCATACACCACAAGATAACACAGACATTGCTTCAAGTCATGGCAAAGCTGTGCAATTTTAAGGTCGCACAGGTGCAAATGGGGCTTTATTCAAAGGTGTTATCATTTAATCTCATTAGGTTACTTTCACACTTATGTGACTTTTCATGCAGCTTTGGACCTGAGAGTCGCATTAAAAGTATCCCCCCCCCCCCATAGCTCTGAATTGACATGTCAAATTGCAGGCCAAATCGGCGCCTATTGGCGGCAATAGAACTGTCCGAATTGGTGCGACGCCACACAGATTCCCAAAAGTAGTTCCTACAGTACTTTGGTCGACTTCAGGAGGCGATTTCTTACCTCCCAACTTTTTGAGATGGGTATAAGGGACAACTATTAGCAAAAGTATGTAGGCATAGGACACACCTCCTAAAACACCTTCTTAAAGGAGAATTATTTAAAAAATATATATATATTATTTAATCCCCCAAGTGCTTTTTTTTTTAACAATAATATCCCTTTAGATTGGCTTTGGGAATTTACAAATAAAGCAATTTAGAAATTAGATGAAAGGTTTAGCGCTGGGAAACACTTTTTGAAAGATAAAAATTGCATTTAATATCAAACTATACAGATCCGAACAAAATGAGGGACAAATGAGGAGGAAAGAGGGACAGAGGGACTTTGGTCCAAATCAGGGACAGTTGAGACCTATGTGATTTCACTAGACATCTGTGCAGGAAAGTGCACTGATGTCTCTGAAATCGCTCACAAAGTCGGGCTGAGGCCCCTTTCACACTTGAGCGACTTTTCCTGCGACTTTGGTCATCAGAGTTGCATGACAAGTCATTCCCCATGATTTTCAATGTGTACCATTTATATCTGAGAAACTTCAAGTCACACCGACTTCAAAGTAGTCCCTGTACTACTTTGATACGAGTTGAGGTTCATAGACCTTAAGTTTACACAGGCATTCCCTGGGATCGCAGAAAAAATGCAGACAGAAGTTTGTGCGCCTTTCCCTGCGACTCCTGCGTCCATAGACCTCAAGATTACACAGGCATTGCTTAAAGTCGCATCAAAATCACACAACTTTCAGGTCGCACAAGTGTGAAAGGGGCCTAAGTCACTGTGCTGAGTACTATTATACCTAGA
Organism: Rana muscosa; assembly: GCA_029206835.1. NCBI lineage: Eukaryota > Metazoa > Chordata > Amphibia > Anura > Ranidae > Rana > Rana muscosa. The sequence goes on along the minus strand of CM055120.1, from coordinate 46,233,474 downwards.
ATATAAAGTAGTCCCACCATCAAACACTCAGCAGCATATACTGAAAAGAGGCGAATGCCTATTAGCCAATGCCACATCAGCATGAGCATGGTTGTTACAATAATATTAAAGTGGTTGTAAACCCACTTAGACAACTTGCATCTATAGGTAAGTCTAGATTAAGGCTTACCTGTAGGTGCAAGAAATATCTCCTTAATCTACACACACTAGTAGACGTTTGTGCTATGCTCAATAGGCTAGTGGTCAGCACTTCTACCTTGAAAAACTCAGGCTTCGAAGCACTCATGGGTTCAAATCCCACAGAGAGATACTAAAAGATTGTATTGGTGAAAAAAGGCAAATGCCTATTAGCCTATTAGCCAATTAGCCATATAGCCAAAGTAGCATATGCTGAAAATAGGTGAATGCCAATTAGCCAATGCACTTTTATCCAATAATATTATGGTGTGGACTTCCATACATCACACACTAGCTAACGGGCAGTTTACATTTCTTTGTTTGTTTATTTTAACTTGCTTGTGCAAATAATAAACATAGCTGTTGGATGGTAGGTTGGCTGGTATTTGAACTTGTAACATGAGAGCTGTATAGACATGGGAGCAGACCACTAAGCCATTGTGCTAAGTACAAGACCTGCATAATAGTGTAGTATGATTAAAGAATGAACATAAATAATTACCGCTTTATAGCCACCTAAATGAAAAAATAAAAACATGAAAAAAACAACATACAACAAATAGGTAACCTAAATGTTTAATACATGTAATTTTACATAATAGCAGACATTGCTATGTAATAATCCTTCATAACTGCATTCGTTAGCAAAAGAAGGAAAAAAACTAGGAATACTAATTGCAATATACATCAATAGATAGAGCACATCTCATATAAAAATGTTTCTTTCACATACATGGATCATGGTTACAGTGCAGTGCTATATAAAAACTTAGTGGAAATTGGCATTTGCGCGTACGCGGATTCGCTAATTAGCGCTGATTTCACATTTACGAACACTTGTTTGCTGCTAATAGCGCTCTTTTTCATTCGCAAATTCGCGCATGGAATTTTTATTTGTCAAAAATTGGAGCTATTTTTTGCAATGTGCTCAGTACTTCCTGGAGTTATAGTAAATCAGCCCCTTTGTGTTGGTCTATCACATAAAATCACAATAAAATATATTTACATTTTTGGTTGTAACATGACAAAATGTGGAAAATTTAAAGAGGTATGAATACCTTTTCAAGGCACTGTATATCTATTTCTACTGTAATTCTAGTTAGTGACCTTGGTGCTGGTTACAGTCCTAAAGATTGTTTAGATTCCCATTATTTGATCCCCAGTACACAATAACCAACAGAAGAACAAGCAATAGTTTTCTGGATGTCGAAAATCAACATTCAAACAACATCTAAAAGCTAGAATGGAGATCTGAACATGCCTGGACATATTTAAAAAAAAAAAAAAACTCTGAATAAAGCAAGTGTAGCACCCCGGGGTTTAGTCAGGGAGCTCCTCACAAATTTACTTGCCAAGAGTAGTTACCCTGGTCAATTGATTGAATCTATTGATTTCTCCCTAAGTTTGGCCTTTATGCACTATTCTCTTCTACCACTAGGTGGCCGGGATCTTGGTGGTACTAGATACTAGAATGGCAACCCAAGGTCAGATTATGGGTATATGAGGTATCTCAGCCAATGAGCAGGAGTTCTCTTGAATCTGGGCTGTTGGGAGAACCTATATATTTGGGTGAGGTCAGGTGATCGGTGTTCTATGCCACCTGGACGGCTGTCTGGGTGGACGTGTGTCGTACACCCCGGGCTGCTAGGCCAGAGATTGGGCCTATCCTGGGGTCATCTGGCTGCCAGGCTGTGTGAGGGCCTATCCAGAAGTAAGAGGGCAGCACAGGGTTGGGACTGCGGCTTGCAGTCCAACCGAAAGTGACGGTTCTGCTGGCTGGAGAACCTGTCAGTGGTCGGATGTAGAAGGGAAGTTGTCGCCACAAAGGGACCAACCACCTTTACCAGGGACCACAGTGAGTAACTGAAGAAAGTACCGGGAACCATATTAACCACCGAACGGGCACGGTGGAGAATCAGGAACTTCAGGTGATCAAGTCAGGGACCCAACCCGTGGAGGAGACACTTGCAGGGCAGTCTTTTGAGTCAAGCCAGGGACCTTGCCGGTTAGCATAGATGAAACTTGAGAAGTATCTGGAGTGCCAAGCTAGGGACCCAGCAGGGAAGCGTGGGCGACGCTTAAGGGAGATACCACCGCCAACCTTGGAGGAGCTCAAGGGATTCAGAGTCAGTGAATCAGTGGGTCTAGTGAGAGACCGGGTTGAAGAACTACAAGAGCCAGTTGTAGTGGAGCTGAAAGAACTGTTACGTTTCAGTTAGGAACTGTTAAAAGGACTGTTGCCATAGGAGACAGCATAGCTGCATGTGCAAGTGGCACCTTGATGGGGCCTTTTCCTGCATGGTTGTCCTCCTATTGAAGTCTCAGTGTCTGCCATTTGAATCTATAACTACTTAAGGGTGTCCTGGCCCTATACCTCTTTCACCCAAAAATACAAAAAGGACTGTCAAAAGAAATAAAACCTCTTTTACTTCCAAGAAGTGTCTGGCGCCCAATGACTTTCACCATCTTTGCACCAACTATGCCTCGCAACCCACTACATATTGAAGGATGTCAGCTATCTTTGACCTTGAAGGTCCTCATTAGACTGGACAAGGCCGGAGACCTTGCTACATAAGCAATATAATAAAAGAAGAAGCCCATAGACTTGAAGCACCACAACAAGTAATTTTAGTGCTCTCTTACAAATTGATACTCACACCTGAAAGTACAGCAATTGTCTCAACTGACACCATACCTCATGACCCCTCATCTCCACACCCCACCCTTCTCTCTTCTTTTTCTATTCCTCTTACCCTTTCTAATGCCGTGTACACACGACCGTTTTTAATGACGAGAAAAATGCCATTTTTTAAAATGGTCATTAAAAATGAACGTGTGTGGGCTTCCGAGCATTTTTCACGACGTGAAAAATGGGCAAGAAAAAATTGGAACATGCTCTAATTTTTTTCGGCGTTTTTCACATCGCCGTTTTTCTCGTCATGAAAAACGGCCGTGTGTAGGCTTTAACGACGTGAAAAAAATGCGCATGCTCAGAATCAAGTATGAGACAGGAGCACTCGTTCTGGTAAAACTAGCGTTCGTAATGGAGATAGCACATTCGTCACGCTGTAACGGACTGAAAAGCGCGAATCGTCTCTCAACAAACTTTACTAACATGAAGGGTGGCGCCATCCGAATTAAACTTCCCCTTTATAGTGTCATCGTACGTGTTGTACGTCACCGCGCTTTACTCGAACAGCAGGCTTGAGAAGAATCACGTAGAGAAAAATGCAGTTTTTTCAATGACATTAAAAACGGTTGTGTGTACGTGACATAATATTCCTATTTCCATCTTTTTTTCCGTTCTTATTTTCATCAGCAGATTTTGAGGATAAGGCATTTCGATTGTTCCAGTATTGCCACAGTTAACAAACTTATGTCAACATTTTGCAATATTTTTATCAATGTAATATTCATCTGTATGTTGAATACATTCTCATGTATAGTTTAGGAATTGGCAATGACCTACCCTTATTCTGTGCAATTACCGTATATACTCGAGTATAAGCCAATTTTTTATGCTGAAAATGCCCCCCTCGGCTTATACTCGAGTCACTTTTTGCACCTGATCTCCCAGACTTTGGGGACCCGGTACTGGCAAACTTGGCACACATATAGCCCCACTCTTCCTCTATACGTGTGCAAAGTTTGTTGACTGGGGGACCTACGGCCGGGGAGCACCGATTTTTCAAAGCCGAGCACCCCTTCCATAGACTCCCATGTTAAATGGTAATTTCTCCGGTAATTTCTGGGACCCAGTACCGGCCGGCCATAGGTCCCCTGGACCCGAAACTTTGGGGACCCGGTACCGGCCAAACTTGGCACACATGTAGCCCCAGTTCTCCTCTACAAGTGTGCAAAGTTTTCTGTCTGGGGGACCTATGGCCGGGGAGCAACGATTTTTCAAATCCGGGCACCCCTTCCATATACTCCAATGTTAAACGTAAGTCTAGTCATGGACACAGTGAGGCATGGGCACAGTGAGGCATGGGCACAGTGAGGCATGGGCACAGTGAGGCATGGGCACAGTGAGGCATGGGCACAGTGAGGCATGCACATGGACACAGTGAGGCATGCAGATGGACACCCTAGGCTTATACTCGAGTCAATACGTTTTCCCATTTTTTTGTGGTAAAATTAGGTGCCTCGGCTTATATTCGGGTCGGCTTATACTCGAGTATATACGGTAAATATACTCGTTTTTTTTCTTCTTGATTTCCGTTTTCTATATGCATAATGGGAATCTTCAATAAAAAATATAATCTTTAAAATTGATACTGTAACTGTGGCTAGATTAGCAAAGAATTAATTTTGAGTGGGTTTCTTCAGTTTCCTTTATCAAAGACATTTTAGAGATTATTGCCAAGGTTGGAATTTTTTTTCTGTAATGCTTATGTAGAATTGTTTGCCATATTTTTATTCTATTTCTTTTACTTTTTTTTTCATTCTTTCTGATTTATTGTTTTTCTTATAACTTTGAACATAGAAACTTCCAGATGGCTGCCTAATCTGTTTATCTTAAGAGTAGCAGTCCAAGCTTTCAACTGAAATAACACGCTGTTCTGGTCTTAAAATAAATGTTCAGGCTTTTCTAAGTCCATCTCCATGAAGACAAATATTGTGATTACATTATTACTGTTACAAGTTCTGTACTATACTTACCATTCTTGTCTATTGGTGGGTACTGAAAACTTTTCTTCATCTCCTCTAAGGTCAAACCGTGGCTGGAGGTGGCTTCTGAGCTGAAAAATAACAGCAGGAAAAAACATTTTTGTTGCGTTGACAGCCTGTCTGGAAGTAGCTTTTTAAGTTAGTGAACAGAACTACTGATAATGCCTAATTTGGTAACGAGTTTGGCTACCTAAAACATACCTGAAGCCTCGTACACACGGCCGAGAATCTCGTCGTAAAAAACACGTCGTTTTTTTCGACGAGATCCTTGGACAAGAAACTTGTCCCGGCCGAGTGTACACACGCTCATTTCAAAGAACCCGCGGTTCTTTGAATGGAGCGAACGCGGTGACGTAATTGAATACGACGAGCATGCGCTCGTCACATTCGATGCCGTCGCCGCCATCTTTGTACACCCTATCCTATGCCTAGGAAGCTACCGCGCATGCGTCAAATTCATTTCGAGCATGCGCGGGCTTAACGGAGGACAGGTAAGTGTACACACACACACACAATTTTCTCGTCGAGAAACAGGCTGACGAGAATCTCGACGAGAAAATAGAGAGCAGGTTCTCTATTTTCTCGTCGAGATTCTAGTCGGTTTTCTTGACGAGAAACCATACACACAAACGATTTTCTCGGCAAGAAATCTCTGCCAGCAAGTTTCTTGCTGGTTCTTGCCGAGAAACTCGGTCGTGTGTACGAGGCTTGAGCCTTGCCTATTTGAGAGCAAAGCAATATGTTAGCTTAAAATAGGGGTGTCCAATCTTTTGACCTTCCAGGTTCACATTGGAAGAAGAGGAATGGTCTTGGGCCACACATAATATACACTAATGCCTCGTACACACGACCGGTTTTCCTGACATGCCAAAAACCGACGTTTTTCCCAACGTGATTCCTCTCAAGCCTGCCTTGCATACACACGTTCAGGCAAAAAAAACGCTTGACCAAAGCGCGGTGACGTACAAACACGTACGACGGCACTATAAAGGGGAAGTTCCATTCAAATGGCGCCACCCTTTGGACTGCTTTTGCTGATCTCGTGTTAGTAAAAGTTTGGTGAGAGACGATTCGCGCATTTCAGCCTCGTGCTATTCAGTCCGTTACAGCGTGACGAATGTGCTATCTCCATTACGAATGCTAGTTTTACCAGAACGAGCGCTCCCGTCTCATACTTGATTCTGAGCATGCGCGTTTTTTTTACCCCTCGGAAAAGCATACACACAAGCGGTTTTCGCAACGAGAAAAAGACTGAGGGGAAACACGACAGGAAAAAATAGAGCAGGTTCTAATTTTTTTGCGGGCAGTTTTCTTGTCGGGAAATCTGCTATGGAGCCTACACACTACCAATCTAAAAAATGGCAGTTTTCTCGTCGGGAAAACCGGTCGTGTGTACGAGGCATAACACTAATGCTGCGTACACACGATCGGACATTCCGACAACAAAACCGTGGATTTTTTTCCGACGGATGTTGGCTCAAGCTTGTCTTGCATACACACGGTTGCAAAAATGTTGTCGGAAATTCCAATCGCCAAAAACGCAGTCACGTACAACAAGTACGACGGCACTATAAAAGGGAAGTTGAATACCAAGTGTGCCACCCTTTGGGCTCCTTCTGCTAATCTCGTGTTAGTAGAAGTTTGGTGAGAGACGATTCGCGCTTTTCAGCCTTGTGCTTTTCAGTCCGTTACTGCTCTTCAGTTCGTGCTTGTGGGTTCGTATCTGTTTGTCAGAACTCTGTATGAATATCAGCAGCAAAACAACTTCATTATTCTTGCATTATAAAGAAGAAGAGAATGCGCTGCATTAAAAGATTAAAAAATTTGCAGCGTGACGAATGTGCTATCTCCATTACGAACGCTAGTTTTACCAGACCGAGCGCTTCCGTCTTGTACTTGATTCAGAGCATGCGTGGAATTTTGTGCATCGGAATTGTCTACACACGGATTTTGTTGTCGGAAAATTTGAGATCCAGCTTTCAAATTTTTGTTGTAGGAAATTCCGACAGCAAATGTCCGATGGAGGTTACACACGGTCGGAGTTTCCGACAAAAAGCTCCTATCAAACATTTGTTGTCTGAAATTACGAGCGTGTGTACGCGGGCATTAGGATCGCTGATGAGCAGAAAAAGTCAGGGAGATCACAAGTTAACGATCACTGATATAGATAATGTAATGTAATAAATTTCATTTTGTTTGTAATTTTTTTAATTATAAAAGTAAAAGAGGGAACATAAAACTAGTGCGATATCTGACGCTGTTTTTCATAAACGAATGCCCCACTATCTGGTTGGATGGATTGAGTAGCAATTCTCAATAAATGAAAGGTGCTCATCAAATATTATGGTTCTAATTTTGCCCTTCTGTGCTCACAAATATAGGTGCTGCCAAAAACTGATGACACGAATAAGGTGTGATTGTGAAGAGTTGGAGATTTTTCTTTTGGAAGATAAAACTGATAAAAGTCCAGTAAAGAGACATTGTCAAATTTTTCATGTGTTCTCTAAGTGTAAATGCATTTTTTTTTAATTCTCCCCCCAAATCAGAATTTTGAAGTGCGTTTACAGTTGTAGTGCCACCCTGTGAGGGCCGCTGGAAGAGGACTGACCCCAAAGGTTGCCCTGACCTTGCAAGCCTCCCAAAACATTTGACATCCTGAGTTCAGACATGTTTCAAAATGACAATGCAATTACACAGACACCAGACCGCAGCCAAGTAACCAAGTATTTGACTTAAACTTCTTAAAGCAGATAAAACAGGAATGGCTTAGGCCAAATGTTCTTGTAGTATAAAAACCTCTTACATTTGGCACATATAAAACATGTATGGAATGCAAATAAAGTTACAATACGTCAGACAGTATCAACCAGCGGTGGCGGCTGGTACTCAAATTTTTTTTTGGGGGGGGGCGCAAATGAACTGAAATATTCTGAAAAATACTGAAACAAAAACATCAATTGCAGCCACTGTGCCATCAAATGCAGCCACTGTGCCCATCATATGAAGCCATTGCGCCCATCATATGCAGCCAACTGTGCCCAGCATATGCAGCCACTCTGCCCAGCATATGCAGCCAACTGTGCCCATCATGTGCAGCCAACTGTGCACAACAAATGCAGCCAACTGTGCCCATCATATGCAGCCTCTGTGCCCAGCAAATGCAGCCAACTGTGCCCATAATATGCAGCCAACTGTGCCCATAATATGCAGCCAACTGTGCCCATCATATGCAGCCAACTGTGCCCAGCATATGAAGTCAACTGTGCCCAGCATATGCAGCCTCTGTGTCCATCATATGCAGCCTCTGTGCCCATCATATGCAGCCTCTGTGCCCATCATATGCAGCCTATGTGCCCATCAAATGCAGCCAACTGTGCCCCATCAATTGCAGCCTCTGTGCCCAGCAAATGCAGCCAACTGTGCCCAGCAAATGCAGCCAACTGTGCCCATCAATTGCAGCCTCTGTGCCAATAATATGCAGCCACTGTGCCCCCCACCACCTGCTCGCCCGCTGTCTGCCTGGAACTTACCCCATCATGGTGGCGGGTCAGGCAAGAAGCTGTGGGATCCCCTCTGCCTTCAGCCAATCAGGTGACCGGTATTACATCCACGCCTCCTGATTGGCTGAGAGGCGGTTCTGTGTTAGCAAAGCAAATATTAATTTGCTTTGCTAACACACCTAGGGGGACTGCGAGCGCAATGGTTTGCGCTTGCAGTTCACCTTTTTTGAAAACTATTAGAGCCTATGGCTCTTATAAGGTGCTTCAAAAACACCCCCTCCGCCGCTGTAATTCAGGCGCCTGGTGTCCGAAAAGGGGCCGGATGCCTGAATAGGGGGTGGCTACAGTGCCCATAGATATATTCATGCAATGCAATAATTTATCTGTACTACACAGAGGGGATAGCTGGAGAAAGGGGGCGGCACCCGTGTGCCCTTAATGGACGCACCGCCACTGGTAACCAGTAGACTCTAAAAGAACCTATGACCCCAGGTATAAAAGGGAAGAGAATGAACTTTTATGTCAGACTGCTCCCTTCAACTCCTGAAGCCACGAGCCCAATAAACTCTGTGACACAATTATAGAACAACAAGTTACCAGAAATGTAACACTTAACCTCTAGGACTATTCCTCCTTAATGTGTACAGATATTGTACACAAAGGGGTCAATTTACTAAAGGCAAATAGACTGTGCGCTTTGCAAGTGCAGTGGCTCCAGAGTTCAGTAAATGAGCAGAAGCTCTGCTGACAGTATGTGCTCATTTGGTACACAGATTAGTCCTGTCAATTTAAAAAGGTCCTAATGACTCCTCGCTATGTGTATAAAAGAATCCTGTTCACAGAATCTCTTTCTTCCATTCAAACCTCACCATCACGGTCAAGACCAAAGAGCTGTCAAAGGATGTCAGGGACACGATTGTAGGCCAGCACAAGGCTGGAATGGGCTACAAGACCATCAGCAAGCAGCTTGGTGACAAGGAGACAACTGTTGAAGAGATTATTCGCAAATGGAAGAAATACAAAATAACCATCAATCGCCCTCGGTATGGAGCTCCATGCAAGGTTTCACCTCATGGGGCAAAGATGATCATAAGAAAAGTGAGGGATCAGCCCAGAACTACACAGGAGGAGCTTGTGAATGATCTCAAGGCAGTTGGGACAACAGTCACCAAAGAAACCATTGGTAATACAATATGCCTCCATGGATTGAAATCCTGTAGTGCCCACAAGGTCCCCCTCCTCAAGAAGACACATGTACAGGCCTGTCTGAAATTTGCCAATGAACATCTAAATGAGTCAGAGAAAGACTGGGAGAAAGTGCTGTGGTCAGATGAGACCAAAATTTAGCTCTTTGACGTTAATTTGACTCACTCTGTTTGGAGGAAGAAAAATGCTGACTATGACCCTAATGCCGCGTACACACGATCGATTTTCTCGACGGTGAAAACACCGTCGAGAAAATCAACGGGAGAAACGAGGAATGGTTTGTTCCCCTAAACACGGCCGTTTTTCCCGACATTTTTTCTCTTGGTCGAGAAAAACAACCGTGTGTAGGCTCCCCGGCAGTGTTTCCCTATGGGAAAACTGCCGCGGAAAAAAATGCAGTGAATCACGACGAGAAAAATTAGAGCATGTTCTAATTTTTCTCGTCGTGATTCATGCCTTTTTTTACGTTGGGAAAAATGACCAAAAGCCCACACACGGTCATTTTCTCGTCAAAGAGAAAAATTTTCATTTTTCCCGACGAGAAAAATGGTCGTGTGTACGCGGCATAAGAACACCATCCCTACAGTCAAGCACAGAGGTAGAAACATTATGCTTTGGGGCTGTTTCTCTGCTAAAGGTACAGGCTGACTTTGCCATGTATTGCAAAATTTTGGATGAGAACCTTCTTCCCTCAGCTAGAATACTGAAGATGGGTTGTGGATTGGTCTTCCAGCATGACAATGACCCAAAACATACCACCAAGGCAACAAAGGAGTGGCTCAAGAAAAAGCACATTAAGGTCATGGAGTGGCCTAGCCAGTCTCCAGACCTTAATCCTATAGAAAATTTATGGAGGGAGCTGAAATTTCAGTTGCCAAGCAACGACCAAGAAACCTTAAGTATTTAGAGAAGATCTGTAAAGAAGAGTGGACCAAAATCCCTCCTGAGATGTGTGCAAACCTGGTCACCAACTACAAGAAACGTCTGACCTCTGTGCTTGCCAACAAGGGTTTCTCCACCAACTACTAAGTCATGTTTTGCTTGGGGATCAAATACTTATTTTACTCACTGAATTGCAACTCAATTTATAACATTTGTATCAGGTGTTTTTTTCTGGGTTTTTGGTTGATATTCTGTCTCTATCATTTAAAATACATCTATGATAAAAACGATAGACCCTTCATTTCTTTGTAAGTGGGCAAACTTACAAAATCTGCAAGGGATAGTAATGGACAAAGTGAAGGCAGATTTGCCTGGAGGGAGCCCACTCCTCTTTAAAAACAACCTACCTGGCATCTCTCTTGGGGCTGAAGACTGTTGCAGTCCAGAACCAATGCCGACCTGTCTTGTTTCCCTCTCGTTTTTAGGATTCAGAAGACTCAGGACCTGGTGCATCATGCAACCGTGAGTTCAGGGATTTAGACCGTTTACTTTAGCTTTTGGTTTAAATCTAGAAGGGGGGGGGGGGTTGAAAAGGGGTACCTTGCTAGAGCTCAGCTTAAACAATTTGGGGAAATTAGAAACCTCTATTATTAATTTAAAACTACAAGACTGTCTAAGACTGACCCAAGGACATCTGCCTCATCAGCAAAGCAGAGAAGTCAACTTAGACAGAACATTACTTAGTAGTAAAAAATAAAAAAAATAAAATATTCTCTCACTTCTACCAACAGTCAATGTACAGTATTGATTTTATATGTCGTATTGCCACGTAGAACCTGTTTAAAAATGTAAGAGCCCTCGTACACACACGGCTTGTGTCCCTCTGGTATAAATATTTTATCAGACTTGGTGCTATCGAATTGCAGCTAGATGTCTTTGCGGTGGACAAGCTGGCAGCCTGATGATTTGGAGGAACTGTCCTCGTCTCTTAGAATGTTTATCGGCATTTTCCAGGTAAGACAAACCTTTATCTTGATTCTTTCTTCCCCTCTCAGATAGCAGGAGATTGCCTGGGGATTTTACAGATAAAACATAAAAAACGTCTCTCGGCTAAGAATACCAACGCAGGTGACACCTTGCAGACACTTTGCAAATGTTTGGAGCTCTTAACAGTCAAAAAAAAAAAAGAATTGTATCGTTATCAATTTTCAAACTCTCCCTAAAGTCATTTTGAGAATATGTCTGATGTATTTCACTAGCACATGGCAGGTAAGTTGCATTTATTTAGCTAAGAAAGTTTATTCTATGTGTATATATGTGTATGGATACCAACTTCTTAATAGTGAACAGACAAAGCAGCCAATTCCTGCATGATTCAGACTTACATGGTATAATTCTTACTGTCTTTACTACATTTTTATTGCAGTGGTGGGTGGGAAGCTTAAAAGAACATTTAAAGCCAAAATCTTTTAGAAGAGGAAATGGCTAAAAACCCATTTTCCCCAATTTGTGTTCCATTAAGGAAGTTTTCTATCACTTTTTGTCTCTGGGAAATAACAGTGGGTTAAGAGAAAATCTCCCCATTGTAAAGTAAATAACCCTCCTAGACAACATTCAGGGGAAGAGTTGTCCCCATCGGAAGATTTCCTGTTCTGGTAACAACCCGAATTTTGGGATTTTTATTACTTTCAGTCTTGATGACCAGCGGAGTTTTGCTACATCCTGGCACCTAGGGCACATGCCTCAGGTCTTTTACTGAGTGCCCTGAATCTCCTTTGGGATGTGGATATATATATATTCTATGCATTATAGTATAATGCATGTGCCCTAGGTGCCAGGATGTAGCAACACCGCTGGTCATCAAGACTGAAAGTAATAAAAATCCAAAAATTCTGAAGAGTGCAAAATCTGGTGCAGCTCTGCATAGAAACCAATTAGCTTCCAGTTTTTGCATGGCTACCATCAGATTTTGCACTCTCTGGTTTCAGTAAATCAACCCCATTGTTTCAAAACTGTATAATGATTATACAGTTTTGAAACAATGGGGTTGATTTACTCTAACCAGAGAGCGCAAAATCTGATGGTAGCCATGCAAAAACTGGAAGCTAATTGGTTTCTATGCAGAGCTGCACCAGATTTTGCACTCTTCAGTTTTAGTAAATAAACCCCATTGTATAATTTGTCTACTTTTCAATACATCTTATTTTGTCGTTATAATATGATTGTTTTTTGCTTAATTAATTTTTGTTCATAAAAAGGTTTTATTAGTTTTAGATTTGATCCAAAGTGGTCATCATGGTATTCTACCAGCTCCTCAACATTTTCATGATCTACTAGGCCCCTAAAAACGCCTCTGCTGGTGACAGTTGTCACCAGGACATATAAAGAAAGTGAATCTTCCCAACAAGGACACAACAATAAAACCCTGATGGACTTCAAACAAGCTTGATCCACTTTGACACAAAAGCTCTTTAGGACATGGTCTGGATTTTTGATCTCTGAGCCATAACCAGTTCAAAGACTGAGTGATACCCATATCTCCCAACTGTCCCTGATTTCGAGGGACTGTCCCTGATTTGGAGCAATGTCCCTCTTTCCCCCTCATTTGTCCCTCGTTTTGGTCTGATCTATTTAGTTGTATATAAAATGCACTTTTTATCTTTCAAAAGGTGTTTCCTAGTGCTAAACTTTTCATCCAAATTCTAAATTGCTGCATTTGTCAATTTTAAAAGCCAATATAAAGGAATAGTAGTGGTAAAAAAAAAGTCCTTGTGGATTTAATTAACCTATTATTTGGGTTAATTCTCCTTTAAGGGGGTGTGGCAGGAGGCGTGTCCTATGCCTACGTACGTTTGTTAGTAGGTGTCCCTCATTCCCATTTCAAAATGTTGGGAGGTATGGTGGTACCCATGTTTAGGGCCCTATGCATTAAAGGACTACTGTCCAGAAGCAGGTCTTCTACATTCTGGGCATTCGTCCCAGAACACGTGGGGCCTTAAACGTGGGTACCACTCAGTACAGCATTCAGCCCTGCCGAGCTGTAGCCTGCCATAAACGTCAGCAGGCTGCAAGCAGTGGGGATGGATGCTACACTTGTCCCTCTTAGGCAAACCAAATGCCAGGAGGGTCCCACTGCAGCTAGACAGCCCTGTGTGAAACTCTATTAGGGATGTAATGCAATTAGCCAAATTTGTTTTCAAGGGGCCTCGCTACATACCTCCCAACTTTTTGAGATGGAAATGAGGGACACCATTAGAGCTGAAACAACTAATCGATTAATCGACAACTAATCGATTATAAAAATTGTAATCGATTAATTTCATAATCGATTAATCGGCCAGTAACATAATGAGGTTAAAAAAAAAAAATAATTAACCCTTTATAGTACAAAAAGAGCAAATCGCTACTGTAAATATTACTTTCACTGTCCCACAGTAAAAAATTAACCACTTACAGTAGCGATTATTTGCTCTTTTTGTACTAATTTTAGTTTCTTTAACCCCATTATGTTACTAAACATCTCAGGCCTGGGTCACACTTCCATGTTTTTTGGTGCTTTTTGCAGAAACACACTGCAGTTCATTTACATGGTTTCCTATGGGACACGTTCACATCCATGATTTTTTCAGCTGCTGCGTATTTGGAAAGGGCAAGGACTTTTTTTAATGCAAAACGGTGCCATTTTGTTTTTTTGGTTTAATATACTTCAATGGAGAAGCTGCAGAAAAGCATGTAATGTGTTTTTGCGGCAATTTGTGTTTTGTAATCTGCCCAACAACAAATTGGGCAAAAAAAATTTTTAAAATGCAAATTTGCCGCAAAATTACCTTTTTTTTTTTTTTTTAACGGTTATTAACCGATTAGTCGTTTAATCGAAAAAATAAATCGGCCAACTAATCGATTATGAAAATAATCGTTAGTTGCAGCCCTAGACACCATTTAGAAAAAGTACGTAGGTATAGGACACACACCCTGCCATGCCCCCCAAAAGGAGAATTCTACCAAAAAAAATATTAGTTAAACCCACAAGTGCTTTTTTTTTTTTTTACCACTACTATTCTTTTATATTGGCTTTTAAAATTTACAAATGCAGCAATTTAGAAATTGGATGAAAGGTTTAGCACTGGGAAACACTTATTGAAAGATAAAAAGTGCATTTTATATACAACTATATAGATCAGACCAAAATGAGGGACACATGAGGAGGAAAGAGGGAAGAGGGACTTTATTTCAAATCAGGGACAGTCCCCTTTGAAATCAGGGACAGTTGGGAGCGATGACACTGGTCTGTGAACAATTACAGACCAGAAATCAATGATAGAAACGTTGTAGACTTTAGAATGTCATGCTGCCAAAGAGAAGAGATGAGGATGGAGGATGCGGGAGCAGATACAAACCCCTATGGATCCCTGGTGTGTTAAAGTTTTATTTGGTTAGTTGTATTTTTATTTTATTTTTTTGCAGCAAAAAAAATGCAAAGTAACCTTAGAGCAAACTGCACAATGTATTGTCGCTATTTAGAGATTCTCAGTATCATTTCCTATGATTTTTTATTACTAAATATTTGCTCCTAATTGATAAATGCATCTTATTCTCTAAAATGTTCCCCCATGTGGTCCTATTATCACTTTATAAGGGGGCCGTCTAATGAAAATAGCACATTTCCTTTAATCAGAAACTGTATTTTAGGTTGAAAAAATTATTTAATTACGGTAAGTCTAAAATTGATTTATGTCTTTCAGATGGTACAAGCTAATGATGTAGTAGATTTTATACACCAAGTTGTGTTATCATAGACATTGATATCATCTCTCCATTTTGATGGGCTGCAGAAATGTCTTAACATAACTTTGAAAGAAATCAGTTTGTTTACGAAGTGTCTTCTTTGCAATTATTTTTACAGTAAAAAAATAAATAAAATACAAACATATATTTTTATTGCATGTTTGACAAATAGTGATTGGATCAGATGACACTTTAACTTTGACCATCTTAAAGTGATTGTAAACCCCTTTTTTTTTTTAAAATAACAAACATGTTATACTTACCTGTTCTGTGTGTAGCACACAGACCCTTTTTCCTGCCTACCTTCACCCGCAGGGATAAAGGCACACCATGCCACATGCCCGTATCCTCCTGGTATAAGAGGTTGAGCGGTGTTCTTACAATTTTGGGTCCTGCAGCGAGTTACTTCCCCTCCGTTGGTTCTTGCCCCTAGAATGTAGGGAAAAGTCTATTCTCTCCCAAAAGAAGGCCAATGTCCAGACACTATTTAAACTCCAACAGATGAGTTTATTTTTCTTGCTTGAAACAAATTGGGAAAAAGGTTGAAGACAGCAATAGAATTAGGTAGGGAGACAGGTTCAGGCACGCGGCACTCAGTCACCCTATTCTCCACTCAAGCCTGAGTGGGTATTGCTCACCCGGATAGATCCCTCTCACAGTTCAGCCGGAGTGAATCACGAACAGTCATTTCAGATTTAGTCCCCTTCAAAGACAAGTTCGGGAGATCCTCTGCCACAGAATCCTTTAGTTCCTGAATTTAGAACTTCCTAACGCCTGTAGATTATTAGAGACCATAGGTGCCAATGGAATCTTGCAACTCACAAATCCTTCCCTCTGATAGGCAACCAGGCCTCCCCGAGACTGTGACTTCCCTCACCGATCCATCGGAAAGGTCCTCCCCCCGGTTTCCTCTGTTTCAGAGCGGGCCACTCTCACCTGGGCTCCCTGGGACTCCAGTGGTTGGTTGTAGACCCAGTTGAAGGTACTGGGCCTACCTGGAACTCTGTAGCCTCGGGCTAAAGGTGCCCGAGACTCCACGACCAGTTCACGCACCCCCGGCCAGCAGGGCCAAAGGGCACGACTTCGCCACCAGGGGTCCTCCTTGGAATCCCCCAGGCACACCACACCAGATAATGGTGTCTGCCCTTTATGACACCCAATCACACCACAACGCCACCTGTGGTTCAACCCAAGACCTCAGCAACAGCGCCACCCACAGGTTAAGGGGAACTACACTCCAGGCAACATTACAGCAGAGCAGAGTCCAAAACTAACAGAATTGGAGAACCAGAGCCAAACTATTGCTCAGGCTAACCTTAAATTTAGAGCATAGCGACCCCAAATTTGGGGGGTCCGCTACATGTGTAATGGTTTTGCACAAAGCAGTCCCAATTATTGTCTTCTCAGGTCCCCCGCTGGTGCTCCTGGCTCCTCCCTCCACTGAGTGCTCCTAAACTGGCTTTGTGTGTCCATAGACACACAGAGTGTGGCACAGCCCTGTCCCCTGCTCACTGGCTGTGGCTGGCTCCAATGTCTATCACTGCTGTCTCTAAGCTTATGAGGAGGGAGAGAGCCTCAGCTCTTGTGCACATCGCTAGACCGAGATCAGGCTCAGGTGTAAGTATAAGTGTGTCGGGGGGTGGCTTGTGGAGCTACACTAAAGCCTTTAGAACCCCTTTAAAGTCACTTGAGGTTTAAAAATAAATAAATAACAAAACAAAAAAACAGCAATACCCACTTAAGGACCAGGCCTATTCTGACACTTTTATAAAAAAATATCAGGGTTTTTCTTTTTTTTTGCTAGAATTTATCATTGCAGTTTTTTATGTCACAGGGTATTTGCACTGTAATTAATTAAAAAAACAAAAAACACAATATATAACCCATTTTTTTTTTTTGTAAAATATGAAATACGATGTTACGCTGAGTAAATAGATATCTAACATGTCATTCTTTAAGATTTTGACAACAAAAGTGAGTACAAATTGGGCACAAAGTGTCAATATTTTGAGTGCCTACCATTATTTTCCAGCACTGTGTTCTGTCTCAACTACAAAGCGATAAAGTTCATCTCCAGGTTTAAGTAGGCCTTACTCAAGCTGGTTTGATATTCATCCCTTGCATCGATACAGGCAGTTTAACTCAATGAATAAACTCACAGTTAGGACGACAGACGATGAATCCTTTCGAATGTTCCGTTTAATGATGGATATTCATAGGTAGAAAAACGTTGCAGTTGTAAGCCACATGCAAGATGTTAGCATGGAAGAAATACAGGAGTAATGACTAGAATCAGGAAGTGGAGGAGATATATAAAGAACTACGGTGAGAGAGAGAGTTCAGCTAGAAAGAAGGGGACAGATCTTAAAGACACAGAGCAAGAATAATCACATAGTGTAACACAACACACTGCCTTAACCCTCTTGGGCATGGAGTTCACCAGAGCTTCACAGGTTGCCACTGGAGTCCTCTTCCCCTCCTCCATGATGACATCACAGAGCTGGTGGATGTTAGAGACCTTGCGCTCCTCCACCTTCCATTTGAAGATGCCCCACAGATGCTCAATAGGGTTTAGGTCTGGAGACATGCTTGGCCAGTCCATCACCTTTACCCTCAGCATCTTTAGCAAGGCAGTGGTCGTCTTGGAGGTGTGTTTGGGGTCGTTATGTTGGAATACTGCTCTGCGGCCCAGTCTCCGAAGGGAGGGGATCATGCTCTTCTTCAGTATGTCACAGTACATGTTGGCATTCGTGGTTCCCTCAATGAACTGTAGATCCCCAGTGCCGACAGCACTCATGCAGCCCCAGACCATGACACTCCCACCACCATGCTTGACTGTAGGCAAGACACACTTGTCTTTGTGCTCCTCACCTGGTTGCCGCCACACACACTTGACACCATCTGAACCAAATAAGTTTATCTTGGTCTCATCAGACCACAGGACATGGTTCCAGTAATCCATGTCCTTAGTAGTGATGAGCCGAACACCCCCGGGTTCGGTTCGCACCAGAACCCGCGAACGGACCGAAAGTTCGAACGAACATTAGAACCCTATTAAATACAATGGATGCGAACGTTCGAATTCTAAAGTGCTAATTATAAAAACTATTATGCATGTTATTGTCCTAAAAAGGGTTTGGGAACCCGGGTTCTGCACCAGGGGACATGTATCAATGCAAAAATAAGTTTTAAAAACGGTCGTTTTCCGGGAGCAGTCATTTTAATGATGCATAAAGTGAAAAAAAAAAGTCAAATATTCCTTTAAATATCGTACCTGGGGGGTGTCTAAAGTATGCCTGTGAAGTGCCACGTGTTTCCCGTGTTTAGAACTGTCCCTGCACAAAATGACACTTCTAAAGGAAAAAAAAGCCATTTAAAACTGCTTGCGGCTTTAATGTAATGTCTGGTCCCGGTAATATGGATGAAAATCTTTAAGAAAAATGGCATAGCTACCCCATGACCCCCCCCCTACCCCAGCCCATTACCAGCCCCTTTGGGTCTTGTATGGATATTAAGGGGAACCCCGCACATAAAATAAAAAAGGCCCTATATACTCTGAACAGCCGTATACAGGCGGTGCATACAAGACAGGGACTGTAGGTTTGTTCTTATGTAGAATCTGTTTGTAATTTTGAACAGGTACATTGTTGAAGTGTAGCTCCAGACCAAAAATCTATTTTTAAACTTTTTGGAAAACATAGGTAAGGGTTATCACCCCTGTAACATTTGTTTTGCTGTCTGTGCCCCTGTTCAGAACATTTCACCTCACTTTCCGTCCTAATGACAACTGTTTTTGAAATGTGGTGTTTTTCTTGAAACAAGGATTGCTGATAAAGCATCAGTACAGAGGAGACACCTTTCTCCCATATTTATTCTTACAGGAGAGAATTTTCCTTCCTAGTGGTAGATTTCCTCTCACTTCCTGTTGTCTTCTTGCGTTTGCAAGTAGGAGTCGTTTGTAAGTTGGATGTTTGAAAGTAGGGACCTGCCGTATATACTCTGCAGAAATAGGCCCCTTAGTTGTTGGTGTTGGCACAACACTGTAAGCACTCACAGTTACTCTTGGTTGGTGCTGGAACGCCCTGCTGTCAACTATTATATCAGGAATTTTAATTACATATAATTGTTGAACAGTGGTAGTAAAAATTGGGCCTTTGATGGTGGTGCTGGTGCCACAACACTGTAAGCCCTGACAGTTACTCTTGGTGGGTGCAGCAATGGGCCCTGCTGTGAATTATTAGATCAAGAATTGTAATTACATGCCCCTGTTGAACAGGGGCTGAAAAATTGGGCCTTAGGCACTGGTGGCACAACACTGCAACCCTTCACAGATACTGTACTTGGAGCACAGCAATGAGCCCTGTTGCAAAGTATTGCTTCAAAAATTGTAATGACACGCCCCTGTTAAACAGGGGCTGAAAAATTGGGCCTTAGGCACTGGTGGCACAACACTGCAACTCCTCACAGATACTGTACTTGGAGCACAGCAATGAGCCCTGTTGCAAAGTATTGCTTCAAAAATTGTAATTACACGCCCCTGTTAAACAGGGGCTGAAAAATTGGGCGTTAGGCACTGGTGGCGGCACCCATAAACAAAAATGATCTTCCAAGCTATCATCATCAATCGTATCATTGAGGACTCGGAGGAGGAGGATAGCCAGTCAACATAACAGCACAGGCACTCAGCATCAGCATCAGTCTTGAAGGGATGTGACATTTTAAAATCAATTAGTCTGTTATATCAGCATCAGGTGTGTGGTAGCTGGTGGTGATCCAAGACTGGTTCATCTTGATGAAAGTCAGTCGATCAACCGAGTCGGTGGACAGGCGCACCCTGTGATCCGTGACAAATCCTCCAGCAGCACTGAATGTGCGTTCCGAAAGAACGCTGGATGCAGGACAGGCCAGTAGCTCAATTGCATACTGTGCAAGCTCTGGCCAGTGATCCATCCTCAAGACCCAGTAAGCCAGAGGATTTTCGGTGGGGAAGGTGTCCAAGTCTGACCTTGCCCCTAGATATTCCTGCACCATGTTTATCAGACGCTGGCGATGGTTGCTGGAACCGATCATACTTTGGGGCTGCGGACTAAAGAATTGTCTGAACGCATCGGTCAGACGGCCACCTTCCCCACCGCTCCTTCTTTGACTGGCCGAAGCCTCAGCAACTCGTTGTCCAGGACCAGGAGTTTGCAACCTCCCAGTCTCTGGGAACGCGTTGCACAGACCTTTCTGCAAGGCCTCCCGGAGTTGTCTCATCCTCTGCTCCCTCTGCGACGGTAACATAAGGTCCGCAACCTTACCCTTGTACCGTGGATCAAGGAGAGTGGCCAGCCAGTAATGGTCCCTCTCCTTGATCCGAAGAATACGAGGATCCTTCCGCAGACTTTGCAGGATCAGGGAGGCCATGCAGCGTAGGTTTGCTGAGGCATTCGCTCCGGAGTCCTCTGGGTCACTAAGGACGACATGATCCGCAGCCACCTCCTCCCAGCCACGTACAAGTCCACTGGTTTCTTGGGACTGTAAATCATCCCTAAAAGACTGCTGCTGATGATGCTGAGTGCCAGCCTCCACCTCCATGCTGACACAATCCTCCTCCTCCTCCTCCTCCTCCTCCTCCTCCTCTTCCTGTGCGATGGGTGGGACAGAAGGAACACTGTCTGGGTAAAGGGGGCCTTGAGAGGCAAGGAAGTCCTCCTCTTCCTGCCTCTGTTCTGCCTCAAGTGCCCTGTCCATTATTCCACGCAGCGTGTGCTCCAACAGGTGGACAAGAGGTACAGTGTCACTGATGCATGCACTGTCACTGCTCACCATCCTCGTGGCCTCCTCAAATGGTGCCAGGACAGTGCATGCATCCCTGATCATGCCCCACTGGCGTGGAGAAAAAAAACCAAGCTCCCCTGACCCTGTCCTGGTGCCGTAGTCGCACAGGTACTCATTGATGGCCCTCTGCTGCGTGTGCAGCCGCTGCAGCATGGCCAACGTTGAGTTCCACCTGGTGGGCATGTCACATATAAGGCGGTTCTTGGGCAGGTTCAACTCCTTTTGCAGCTCAGCCAGGCGAGCACTGGCATTATAAGATCTGCGGAAATGCACACAGACTTTCCTGGCCTGCCTCAGGACATCCTGTAAGCCCGGGTACCTGCCCAAGAAGCGCTGCACCACCAGGTTAAGGACGTGAGCCACACAGGGCACATGGGTCAGTTGTCCCTGTCGGAGGGCGGAGAGGAGGTTGGTGCCATTGTCGCAAACCACCATTCCTGGCTTAAGCTGGCGTGGCGTCAACCACCTCTCGGCCTGGCCCTGCAGAGCAGACAGGACCTCTGCCCCAGTGTGGCTTCTGTCCCCCAAACACACCAGCGCAAGCACGGCATGGCATCTTTTTGCCTGCGTACTTGCGTAGCCCCGTGAACGGCTACGGAGCACCGCTGGTTCATAGGACAAACCACAGGAAGAGGCCATGGAGGAAGAAGAAGAGGAGGGGGTGGAGGAGAGAGGTGTGTCACAACCAGTAGTAGCATTTTGGAGGCGTGGCGGTGGGACAACCTCCAACACTACTGCACCTTGTCCTGAATCCTTCCCAGCTGCCAAAAGAGTGACCCAATGGGCCGTGAAAGAAAGGTAACGTCCCTGTCCATGCCTGCTGGACCATGAGTCAGCGGTAATATGCACCTTACCGCTGACCGCCCTGTCCAGCGAGGCCAAGACATTGCCTTCCACATGCCGGTAGAGAGCCGGAATAGCCTTCCGTGAGAAAAAGTGGCGTTTGGGAACCTGCCACTGAGGAACCGCACATTGCACAAACTCACGGAAGGGGGCCGAGTCTACCAACTGAAAAGGCAGCAGTTGAAGCGCTAGCAATTTAGCCAAGCTAGCATTCAACCGCTGGGCATGTGGATGGCTGGGAGTGAACTTCTTTCGACGGTCCAGCAGCTGGGGCAGGGAAATTTGCCTGCTAGAATCGGACGTCGGTGTACTGCTAGCAGAGTGGGCGCAAGTACTTGGCTGTGACACACCTAATTCTACACCTTCATTCCTCTCAGTGCATGTTTCAGAGAGGACTGAAGTTATAGTGGGGTTGGAGATCCCAGCTGATGCGGTGCAAGGAGAGGTCCGCTTGGTTCTTTGGTGTGGGTCTTTGAGGTAGGCTTGCCAACGAGCTGCATGGCAGGTCAACATATGTCTGGTCAGGCATGTGGTACCCAAGCGGCTGATGTTTTGGCCACGCGATATACGCTTGAGACATATGTTGCAAACAGCAGCTGTGCGATCTGATGCACTAGCCTCAAAAAAGGCCCACACCAAAGAACTTTTTGAATGACGGGCAGAGGCAGCGCCCTGCACAGGCGGAGCTCTGCGGTGTGATTCCGTCGGTGTACTGCCCTTACGCTGGCCACCAAAGGGCATCCTGCCTCGTTGGAGATGTGCCTCCTCCTCATCCTCCTCCTCCTCCTCTCTCCTATTAGGCACCCACGTGGAGTCATTGACCTCATCATCCCCTCCCTCCTCATCACTGGAGCCAATCTGGCAGTATGCTGCAGCTGCTGGAACATGACTGCCAGATTGGTGTCCTTCTTGAGCATCCCCTCTGTCTGCTCTCACGCTACTGCCTTCCTCTAGCTGGGTTTCATCATCAGACCCTTCGAAACGCTGGGCATCCTCCTGGAGCATGTACCCAACACTGTGCTGAAACAGTTCGGGGGACTCCTCAGGAGGAGGACATGGTGGGTCTAGGGAAGGAGTGACTGATGATTTGTCTGACATTGATACCAGGGAAGACGACGCTTTGGCAGCTGCTTTTCCAGTACCCTGAGCCTGGGTGAGAGAGGATGAGGAGGAGGAGGAGGGCTTGGTCATCCACTCTACCAAGTCTTCGGCATGATGTGGCTCAACATGTCCAGCTGCCGAAAAGAAGGACAAGCGTGTCCCATGGCCATGTGCTGATGACAATGCACCGCGTCCACGACCAGCACTGTTGCCCCCAGACACAGAGCCTGCTTGCCCTCTTTTATTGCCTCCTGACTGTCTGCCTCTCCTTGTTTGCCTTCCAGACATTCTAATAGATGGCCTGCAGGGAGATGGGAAAAAAGCAATAAGGGCTACCTTCAGGTGTCCTTCTCTGTCCCTTGAAACAAGGACTTTCACAGTGAAAGAAACTGACACTGTCCCTACCTAGAGTTTTCTGTCCCTAGAATAAATGTTTTTTTTAATCACAATATAGCACAAGGAAAATTAACTCACTGTCCTTACAGGTCCCTGGAAACAAGGACTTGCAGAGTGAAAGAAACTGACACTGTCCCTACCTAGAGTTTTCTGTCCCTAGAATAAATGTTTTTTTTAAGCACAATATAGCACAAGGACAATTAACTCACTGTCCTTACAGGTCCCTGGAAACAAGGACTTGCAGAGTGAAAGAAAAAAAACACTCTCCCTACCTACAGTTTTCTGTCCCTAGAAAAAATGTTTTTTTTAATCACAATATAGCACAAGGAAAATTAACTCACTGTCCTTACAGGTCCCTGGAAACAAGGACTTGCAGAGTGAAAGAAACTGACACTGTCCCTACCTAGAGTTTTCTGTCCCTAGAATAAATGTTTTTTTTAAGCACAATATAGCACAAGGACAATTAACTCACTGTCCTTACAGGTCCCTGGAAACAAGGACTTGCAGAGTGAAAGAAAAAAAACACTCTCCCTACCTACAGTTTTCTGTCCCTAGAAAAAATGTTTTTTTTAAGCACAATATAGCACAAGTAAAATTAACTCACTGTCCTTACAGGTCCCTGGAAACAAGGACTTGCAGAGTGAAAGAAAAAAAACACTCTCCCTACCTACAGTTTTCTGTCCCTAGAAAAAATGTTTTTTTTAATCACAATATAGCACAAGGAAAATTAACTCACTGTCCTTACAGGTCCCTGGAAACAAGGACTTGCAGAGTGAAAGAAACTGACACTGTCCCTACCTAGAGTTTTCTGTCCCTAGAATAAATGTTTTTTTTAATCACAATATAGCACAAGGACAATTAACTCACTGTCCTTACAGGTCCCTGGAAACAAGGACTTGCAGAGTGAAAGAAACTGACACTGTCCCTACCTAGAGTTTTCTGTCCCTAGAATAAATGTTTTTTTTAAGCACAATATAGCACAAGGACAATTAACTCACTGTCCTTACAGGTCCCTGGAAACAAGGACTTGCAGAGTGAAAGAAAAAAAACACTCTCCCTACCTACAGTTTTCTGTCCCTAGAAAAAATGTTTTTTTTAATCACAATATAGCACAAGGAAAATTAACTCACTGTCCTTACAGGTCCCTGGAAACAAGGACTTGCAGAGTGAAAGAAACTGACACTGTCCCTACCTAGAGTTTTCTGTCCCTAGAATAAATGTTTTTTTTAATCACAATATAGCACAAGGACAATTAACTCACTGTCCTTACAGGTCCCTGGAAACAAGGACTTGCAGAGTGAAAGAAACTGACACTGTCCCTACCTAGAGTTTTCTGTCCCTAGAATAAATGTTTTTTTTAAGCACAATATAGCACAAGGACAATTAACTCACTGTCCTTACAGGTCCCTGGAAACAAGGACTTGCAGAGTGAAAGAAACTGACACTGTCCCTACCTAGAGTTTTCTGTCCCTAGAATAAATGTTTTTTTTAAGCACAATATAGCACAAGGACAATTAACTCACTGTCCTTACAGGTCCCTGGAAACAAGGACTTGCAGAGTGAAAGAAAAAAAACACTCTCCCTACCTACAGTTTTCTGTCCCTAGAAAAAATGTTTTTTTTAAGCACAATATAGCACAAGTAAAATTAACTCACTGTCCTTACAGGTCCCTGGAAACAAGGACTTGCAGAGTGAAAGAAAAAAAACACTCTCCCTACCTACAGTTTTCTGTCCCTAGAAAAAATGTTTTTTTTAATCACAATATAGCACAAGGAAAATTAACTCACTGTCCTTACAGGTCCCTGGAAACAAGGACTTGCAGAGTGAAAGAAACTGACACTGTCCCTACCTAGAGTTTTCTGTCCCTAGAATAAATGTTTTTTTTAATCACAATATAGCACAAGGACAATTAACTCACTGTCCTTACAGGTCCCTGGAAACAAGGACTTGCAGAGTGAAAGAAACTGACACTGTCCCTACCTAGAGTTTTCTGTCCCTAGAATAAATGTTTTTTTTAAGCACAATATAGCACAAGGACAATTAACTCACTGTCCTTACAGGTCCCTGGAAACAAGGACTTGCAGAGTGAAAGAAAAAAAACACTCTCCCTACCTACAGTTTTCTGTCCCTAGAAAAAATGTTTTTTTTAATCACAATATAGCACAAGGACAATTAACTCACTGTCCTTACAGGTCCCTGGAAACAAGGACTTGCAGAGTGAAAGAAACTGACACTGTCCCTACCTAGAGTTTTCTGTCCCTAGAATAAATGTTTTTTTTAAGCACAATATAGCACAAGGACAATTAACTCACTGTCCTTACAGGTCCCTGGAAACAAGGACTTGCAGAGTGAAAGAAACTGACACTGTCCCTACCTAGAGTTTTCTGTCCCTAGAATAAATGTTTTTTTTAAGCACAATATAGCACAAGGACAATTAACTCACTGTCCTTACAGGTCCCTGGAAACAAGGACTTGCAGAGTGAAAGAAAAAAAACACTCTCCCTACCTACAGTTTTCTGTCCCTAGAAAAAATGTTTTTTTTAATCACAATATAGCACAAGGAAAATTAACTCACTGTCCTTACAGGTCCCTGGAAACAAGGACTTGCAGAGTGAAAGAAACTGACACTGTCCCTACCTAGAGTTTTCTGTCCCTAGAATAAATGTTTTTTTTAATCACAATATAGCACAAGGACAATTAACTCACTGTCCTTACAGGTCCCTGGAAACAAGGACTTGCAGAGTGAAAGAAACTGACACTGTCCCTACCTAGAGTTTTCTGTCCCTAGAATAAATGTTTTTTTTAAGCACAATATAGCACAAGGACAATTAACTCACTGTCCTTACAGGTCCCTGGAAACAAGGACTTGCAGAGTGAAAGAAACTGACACTGTCCCTA
This sequence comes from Rana muscosa, assembly GCA_029206835.1. Taxonomy (NCBI): domain Eukaryota; kingdom Metazoa; phylum Chordata; class Amphibia; order Anura; family Ranidae; genus Rana; species Rana muscosa. Next base: position 46,207,195 of record CM055120.1, on the reverse strand, counting down.
CCTAGAGTTTTCTGTCCCTAGAAAAAATGTTTTTTTTAATCACAATATAGCACAAGGAAAATTAACTCACTGTCCTTACAGGTCCCTGGAAACAAGGACTTGCAGAGTGAAAGAAACTGACACTGTCCCTACCTAGAGTTTTCTGTCCCTAGAATAAATGTTTTTTTTAATCACAATATAGCACAAGGACAATTAACTCACTGTCCTTACAGGTCCCTGGAAACAAGGACTTGCAGAGTGAAAGAAACTGACACTGTCCCTACCTAGAGTTTTCTGTCCCTAGAATAAATGTTTTTTTTAAGCACAATATAGCACAAGGACAATTAACTCACTGTCCTTACAGGTCCCTGGAAACAAGGACTTGCAGAGTGAAAGAAACTGACACTGTCCCTACCTAGAGTTTTCTGTCCCTAGAATAAATGTTTTTTTTAAGCACAATATAGCACAAGGACAATTAACTCACTGTCCTTACAGGTCCCTGGAAACAAGGACTTGCAGAGTGAAAGAAAAAAAACACTCTCCCTACCTACAGTTTTCTGTCCCTAGAAAAAATGTTTTTTTTAAGCACAATATAGCACAAGTAAAATTAACTCACTGTCCTTACAGGTCCCTGGAAACAAGGACTTGCAGAGTGAAAGAAAAAAAACACTCTCCCTACCTACAGTTTTCTGTCCCTAGAAAAAATGTTTTTTTTAATCACAATATAGCACAAGGAAAATTAACTCACTGTCCTTACAGGTCCCTGGAAACAAGGACTTGCAGAGTGAAAGAAACTGACACTGTCCCTACCTAGAGTTTTCTGTCCCTAGAATAAATGTTTTTTTTAATCACAATATAGCACAAGGACAATTAACTCACTGTCCTTACAGGTCCCTGGAAACAAGGACTTGCAGAGTGAAAGAAACTGACACTGTCCCTACCTAGAGTTTTCTGTCCCTAGAATAAATGTTTTTTTTAAGCACAATATAGCACAAGGACAATTAACTCACTGTCCTTACAGGTCCCTGGAAACAAGGACTTGCAGAGTGAAAGAAAAAAAACACTCTCCCTACCTACAGTTTTCTGTCCCTAGAAAAAATGTTTTTTTTAATCACAATATAGCACAAGGAAAATTAACTCACTGTCCTTACAGGTCCCTGGAAACAAGGACTTGCAGAGTGAAAGAAACTGACACTGTCCCTACCTAGAGTTTTCTGTCCCTAGAATAAATGTTTTTTTTAATCACAATATAGCACAAGGACAATTAACTCACTGTCCTTACAGGTCCCTGGAAACAAGGACTTGCAGAGTGAAAGAAACTGACACTGTCCCTACCTAGAGTTTTCTGTCCCTAGAATAAATGTTTTTTTTAAGCACAATATAGCACAAGGACAATTAACTCACTGTCCTTACAGGTCCCTGGAAACAAGGACTTGCAGAGTGAAAGAAACTGACACTGTCCCTACCTAGAGTTTTCTGTCCCTAGAATAAATGTTTTTTTTAAGCACAATATAGCACAAGGACAATTAACTCACTGTCCTTACAGGTCCCTGGAAACAAGGACTTGCAGAGTGAAAGAAAAAAAACACTCTCCCTACCTACAGTTTTCTGTCCCTAGAAAAAATGTTTTTTTTAATCACAATATAGCACAAGGAAAATTAACTCACTGTCCTTACAGGTCCCTGGAAACAAGGACTTGCAGAGTGAAAGAAACTGACACTGTCCCTACCTAGAGTTTTCTGTCCCTAGAATAAATGTTTTTTTTAATCACAATATAGCACAAGGACAATTAACTCACTGTCCTTACAGGTCCCTGGAAACAAGGACTTGCAGAGTGAAAGAAACTGACACTGTCCCTACCTAGAGTTTTCTGTCCCTAGAATAAATGTTTTTTTTAAGCACAATATAGCACAAGGACAATTAACTCACTGTCCTTACAGGTCCCTGGAAACAAGGACTTGCAGAGTGAAAGAAACTGACACTGTCCCTACCTAGAGTTTTCTGTCCCTAGAATAAATGTTTTTTTTAAGCACAATATAGCACAAGGACAATTAACTCACTGTCCTTACAGGTCCCTGGAAACAAGGACTTGCAGAGTGAAAGAAACTGACACTGTCCCTACCTAGAGTTTTCTGTCCCTAGAATAAATGTTTTTTTTAAGCACACTATAGCAGAAGCACAAAACACACTGACACTCTCCCTACCTATCCTTCTCTTTCCCTAAACTAAAGGAATCCAGGTTAAGCAAGAAAGAAATAACAGTCACTGTCCCTGCCTATGCTACTCTATCCCTGCTCCGGAACACACTACACTAGGCCGCCGTGCTGGCGGCCTTTTATAGTGTGGGGCGTGTACTAAACACCCTCAGCAATAATTGGCCACAGGCATCCTGCCTGTGGCCAATCATTGCTCTCCTCGCTGCCGGCGCTGTGATTGGCCAAGCATGCGGGGTCACAGTGCATGCTTGGCCAATCACAGCGCCTGGATGACACTGCGATGGCGTAGTGCATTGTGGGCCGTTCGCGTCACTCGAATTTGGCGCGAACGGCCCAAATCGTTCGATCTTCGTCGAACGATCGAACAGCCAATGTTCGAGTCGAACGTATGTTCGACTCGAACACGAAGCTCATCCCTAGTCCTTAGCCTGCTTGTCTTCAGCAAACTGCAGGCTTTCTTGTGCATCATCTTTAGAAGAGGCTTCCTTCCGGGATGACAGCCATGCAGACCAATTTGATGCAGTGTGCAGCGTATGGTCTGAGCACTGACAGGCTGACCCCACACCCCTTCAACCTCTGCAGCAATGCTGGCAGCACTCATACGTCTATTTCCCAAAGACAACCTCTGGATATGACGCTGAGAACGTGCACTCAACTTCTTTGATCGACTATGGCGAGGCCTGTTCTGAGTGGAACCTGTCCTGTTAAACCGCTGCATGGTCTTGGCCACCGTGCTGCAGCTCAGTTTCAAGGTCTTGGCAATCTTCTTATAGCCTAGGTCATCTTCATGTAGACCAACAATTCTTTTTTTCAGATCCTCAGAGAGTTTTTTGCCAAGAGGTGCCATGTTGAACTTCCAGTGACCAGTATGAGAGAGTGAGAGCGATAACACCAAATGTAACATACCTGCTCCCAATTCACACCTGAGACCTTGTAACATGAATGAGTCACATGACACCGGGGAGAGAAAATGTCTAATTGGGCCCAATTTGGATATTTTCACTTAGGGGTGTACTCACTTTTGTTGCCAGTGGTTTAGAGATTAATGGCTGTGTGTTGAGTTATTTGAGGGGACAGCAATATTACACTGTTATACAAGCTGTACACTCACTACTTTACTTTTGTAGCAAACTGTAATTTCTTCAGTGTTGTCACATGAAAAGGTATAATAAAATATTTACAAAAATGTGAGGGGTGTACTCACTTTTGGAAGATACTGTGTGTGTATATATATATATATATATATATATATATATACATACAGTTGCAAGAAAAAGTATGTGAACCCTTTTGGAATGATATGGATTTCTGCACAAATTGGTCATAACATGTGATCTGATCTTCATCTAAGTCACAACAATAGACAATCACAGTCTGCTTAAACTAATAACACACAAATAATTAAATGGTACCATGTTTTTATTGAACACACCATGTAAAAATTCACAGTGCAGGTGGAAAAAGTATGTGAACCCCTAGACTAATGAGCTCTCCAAGAGCTAATTGGAGTGAGGTGTCAGCCAACTGGAGTCCAATCAATGAGAAGAGATTGGAGGTGTTGGTTACAGCTGCCCTGCCCTATAAAAAAACACACACCAGTTCTGGGTTTGCTTTTCACAAGAAGCATTGCCTGATGTGAATGATGCCTCGCACAAAAGAGCTCTCAGAAGACCTATGATTAAGAATTGTTGACTTGCATAAAGCTGGAAAGGGTTATAAAAGTATATCCAAAAGCCTTGCTGTTCATCAGTCCACGGTAAGACAAATTGTCTATAAATGGAGAAAGTTGAGCACTGCTGCTACCCTCCCTAGGAGTGGCCGTCCTGTAAAGATGACTGCAAGAGCACAGCACAGACTGCTCAATGAGGTGAAGAAGAATCCTAGAGTGTCAGCTAAAGACTTACAAAAGTCTCTGGCATATGCTAACATCCCTGTTAGCGAATCTACGATACGTAAAACACTAAACAAGAATAGATTTCATGGGAGGATACCACAGAGGAAGCCACTGCTGTCCAAAAAAACATTGCTGCACGTTTACAGTTTACACAAGAGCACCTGGATGTTCCACAGCAGTACTGGCAAAATATTCTGTGGACAGATGAAACCAAAGTTGAGTTGTTTGGAAGAAACACAACACTATGTGTGGAGAAAAAGAGGCACAGCACACCAACATCAAAACCTCATCCCAACTGTGAAGTATGGTGGTGGGGCATCATAATTTGGGGCTGCTTTGCTGCGTTAGGGCCTGGACAGATTGCTATTATCAAAGGAAAAATGAATTCCCAAGTTTATCAAGACATTTTGCAGGAGAACTTAAGGCCATCTGCCCACCAGCTGAAGTTCAACAGAAGATGGGTGTTGCAACTGGACAACGACCCAAAGCATAGAAGTAAATCAACAACAGAATGGCTTAAACAGAAGAAAATACGCCTTCTGGAGTGGCCCAGTCAGAGTCCTGACCTCAACCCGATTGAGATGCTGTGGTATGACCTCAAGAAAGCGATTCACACCAGACATCCCAAGAATATTGCTGAACTGAAACAGTTCTGTAAAGAGGAATGATCAAGAATTACTCCTGACCGTTGTGCACGTATGATCTGCAACTACAGGAAACGTTTGGTTGAAGTTATTGCTGCCAAAGGAGGTTCAACCAGTTATTAAATCCAAGGGTTCACATACTTTTTCCACCTGCACTGTATAATGTTTAAATGGTGTGTTCAATAAAAACATGGTAACATTTATTTATTTGTGTGTTAGATCAGATCACATTTTATGACCAATTTGTGCAGAAATCCATATCATTCCAAAAGGGTTCACATACTTTTTCTTGCAACTGTATGTATGTATGTATGTGTATATATGTATATATATATATATATATATATACACACACACTATATTACCAAAAGAATTGGGACACCTACCTTTACTTGCACATAAACTGTAATGGCATTCCAGTCTTAGTCTGTAGGGTTCAATATTGAGTTGGCCCGACCTTTGCAGCTATAACAGCTTCAACTCTTCTGGGAAAGCTTTCCACAAGGTTTAGGAGTGTGTCTATGGGAATGTTTGTCCATTCTTCCAGAAGCGCATTTGTGAGGTCAGGCACTGATGTGGACCAGAAAACCTGACTCGCAGTCTCAAATTCATCCCAAAGATGTTCTATTGAGTTGAGGTCAGGCCAGTCAAGTTCCTCCATCAAACATTTGCTCATTCATGTCCTTATGGACCTTTATATAGCAGGAGCCTGACATTGCACCTGCCATCCTCTGACAAGTTTTTTAGGTTCCCGTGAAAAAAAGCAAAAAAATGCACAGTTTTTCCTGCAAATATATGTGCATTTATTTTTATTTTTTAAAGGTTAACTTAGCCTTTACTCAAAATGGGCTCCCAGACAGGGTACAAAATATATAGCTCAGGCTGCAATACTCACCTTCTGTCTGTAACTGTTTCCTGCAGTACTTATTTTCACCACAAGATGCCCTCAGTCTCAGACTGATGACATTATTTCAGCCTAGGCCAAAGTCTCCGGAGCTCATGCCAGTTTTGTAATGAAAGGTTGCGCTTTTTGGAAAAATGATAGTGTTTCCGTACATTGTGACACATCAGGATTCTCCACTTTAGAATCTTTTGTACTCATTGGCGTTCATCATATATTTTATCATTTATTCAATTCATCATCCCTAGCTGAATGAGCAATCTCTTGATTAGCTGTAAGTGACACAGATCCCAAATGTTTTTGTTCAGCCAGAAATTTGCAATTTCACATTGACAGCTCCGGTATGCTAATGCCGGTTGCTCAGCTGGGTTTCGTCGCGCTCAAATATTCTCCAACACAACATTCCTATAGTGCCCAACAAAGAAGAAATAGAAAAGGTGCAATAAATGAAAAAGTTAATTTTGTTAAAAAAAGAAAAAAACACTGAACTGTATAAAAAAAATCTGTTCTTTGGATCCATTCATCAGGCTGGAGCCGGCACTTTGTGTTGGGATAGATACCGAGGGCTATTGACTTTAAATGCTTCATAAAACTGATGTGAATATTTTGCTCGTGTAGCTTCTTTCCACGTCTGCCTTTCCCGATAATGCTTACATTAACCTTGTGGAGTTTTAGAATAGAATGTCATTAGTCATGGTTTTACTGTCCTAACGCTCGTTTCAAATTTTAATAATAATAAAAAAGAAGCTGGGATAATCAACATAAGTTTTTAGGATGCTTGTAGACAATAGCGAGTCAGCACAGTAAAAAGACCAGACTTTGCACTGTAGAGAGCTGCGAGCTGGCACAGCGGATCCAGAACAGCCGGGTGCTTAGAGGAAGCCTGCACTGAGAAAGTATGGAAGTTACCATTGTTGACCTTTCTTCCTGAAAATTCTTGAATAATCCATATGATCAGGTGCCGTCCACCTCCATCCAGTGACTTTCTTTGTGCACTGGTCCGCAGTCATGTTGGAAAAGGAAGGGGCCCCAAACTGTTCCCACAACGTTGGGAGCATGAAATTGTCCAAAATGTCTTGGTATGTTGACGCCTTAAGAGTTCCCTTCACTGGAACTAAGGGGCCAAGCCCAACCCCTGAAAAACAACCCTACGCCATAATCCCCCCTCCACCAAATGATTTTGATCAGTGCACAAAGCAAGGTCCATAAAGACATGAAACAAGAAAATCTGCTCCAGGTGAGTGAGTCTCTGTTTAATCCCCACACACACTAGTCAGGTGCTAGCCCAGCTCGCATGCTGAGTAACGTGAAGAAATAATTCCGGGTGGCTGCACTTCCAAAAATCCTTTTAATAAAGTCTCAAATGACAAGTGGTGGACAGATGGAGCAGGGGACAAAGAGGTAGACGCATTTTGCATTAAGTGCTAACATTTGCGTGAAAAGCGTCTACCACTTTGTCCCCTGCTCCATCTGTCCACCACTTGTCATATGAAGCTTCAATAAAAGGATTTTTGGAAGTGCAGCCACCCATAAAGACATGGATGAGCGAGTTTAGAGTGGAGGAACTTTACTGGCCTGCACAGAGTCCTGACCTCAACCCGATAGAACACCTTTGGGATGAAGTACAGCGCAGACTGCAAGCCAGGCCTTCTTGCCCAACATCAGTCCCTGACCTCACAAATGCGCTTCTGGAAGAAGGGTCAAACATTCCCAAAGACACACTCCTAAACCTTGTGGTCAGCCTTCCCAGAGGAGCTGAAGCTGTTATAGCTGCAAAGGGTGGACCAACTCAATGTTGAACCCTACGAACTGATGCCGCGTACACACGACCGTTTTTAATGTCATTGAATAAAACTGCATTTTTCTCGACGTGTTTCCTCTCAAGCCTGCCTTGCCTACACACTATCATTGTAAAAAATGCTCGAGTAAAGCGCGGTGACGTACAACACGTACGACGGCACTATAAAGGAGAAGTTCCATTTGGATGGCGCCACCCTTCATGTTAGTAAAGTTTGTTGAGAGACGATTCGCGCTTTTCAGCCTCGTGCTTTTCAGTCCGTTACAGCGTGACGAATGTGCTATCTCCATTACGAACACTAGTTTTACCAGAACGAGCGCTCCCGTCTCATACTTGATTCTCAGCATGCGCATTTTTTTTCACGTCGTTAAAGCCTACACACGGCCGTTTTTCATGACGAGAAAAACGACAAGGTGAAAAACGACGAGAAAAATTAGAGCATGTTCCAATTTTTTCATGGTCATTTTTCACGTCGTGAAAAATACTATGAAGCCCACACATGATCATTTTTTAAAAAATTGCATTTTTCTCGTCATTAAAAACGGTTGTGTGTACGCGGCATAAGACTGGGATGCCATTAAAGTTCATGTGCGTGTAAAGGCATGTGTCCCAATACTTTATAGTGTAAGTGAATAGTTGAAAGAGAGAAGTAAAGGCTCCAAATTGGTAGCACATCAAGTGTAGGGAATATGTATGCTGTAAATGTCAAAACAAAGTTGTGCCCAAAAAAAGTTCTTTAGTGTTACCAGAACTTGAGATAAATGGATTGATTGTGGTTATGATAATGAATTATGCTCCAATTAGGGGAAAAAAAAGAGAAACAGCCACCATGTAACAACCGGACCTGTGAGTCCACAAGGGGTAGTGCCAAAGATTGCAGTCACAAAAATCCAATGAAGCAAGTACATGTGTCCACTTTTTTAAACACTGTTAAAAACACTAATGTCAATATCCATAGTTAAGTAGCCTTACGTGTTCTCCCAATGGCCCTATGGTGTAATTATATGTCAGTATTACATTGTATATCCCTGTATGTTGTGGTCCTTCAGGTGCTTATCTAATAGTTTTTTTAAACTATCGATGCCCCCCGCTGATACGGTTGAGCCAGTGAGACTATGCCTTGAGGGTGGTTAGTCCAATTAAGGAAGTTTAAAAGGGGTTGTAAAGGTTCGTGTTTTTTCAACTTAATGCATCCTATGCATTAAGGTGAAAAAGCACCTGGCAATCACCGGCCCCCCAGCCCCCCCGTTTTACTTACCTGAGCCCGTTCACCTGCTCTGCGCGTCCACGGCATCCTCTTCTCCACTGAGTTTCTGCGTTGATTGGATAGATTGATAGCAGCGCAGCCATTGGCTCCCGCTGCTGTTAAATCAAATCCAATGACGCGGTCGCCGGGGGGTGGGGCCGAGTCATACACTCGGCGGCTATGGACGCCAACTGTATGAAACGGGAGCGCGCCCGCAAGGTAACCCCCTTGGGAGAGAGCTTCCCAGAGGGGGTTAGCTATTGCCGGAAGGAGCTGCGAGAGCCGCCATGGGACCCCAGAACAGCAGGTTTGGGCCACTCTGTGCAAAACAAACTGCACAGTGGAGGTAAGTATGACATGTTTGTTATTTAAAAAATAAAAATAAATGATCCTTTACAACCACTTTAACAACAAACATTGGAAAGACAACGGGAACCCAGTGTGGGAGCTGAATGCCGGCAGCGTTTGAGCTGGTGCGCCGACACAGAACCGGAAATGGCATCACTGGAAGTGACGAGTACAAGTCGTGTCCGGGGAAGCCCCAAGCACCTCTAGTCTCCAGGACAATGCGTTTTGAGGCATGGACCCTCAGCAATCAATGAATCACAGGGTGCAGGCTCCCACCACTCCCGCTGAGGACTCCCTCTTAGGGGCATCTCCAAGGAAGCCTGCCTGATAATAAAGATCCTTATCTTTCTTTAAAAGCTTTGGGAATTGATCTGCAGGAGAAGTTTACAAACACAAGATGAGGATCTTTATTATCAGCTAGGAATTTTTGGAGTTACCCTTGGGGGGGGGGGATCCTCAGCAGGAGGAGTGGGAGCCTGCACCCTATGAATCATTGATTGCTGGAGGCCACACCTCGAAACGCGTTGTCCTGGAGGCTTCCCCAGACAAAACTCGTAGTACTATTCGTCAATTCCGGTGACACCATTTCTAGTTCTGTGTCAGCGCACCAGAGTTAGAGTTATAGTGGAGAAATTAGTGTTAGGGTTATGAGGGGAGTTAATATGAGGGTTACGGGAAGGGGGGAGATAGCTTAAGGGTTATGGGGAGGGAGGGGTTAGGGCGAGGGTTATGGAAAATAGGGGGGAATTTAAGGGAGAGTTATGGGGGGAGTAAGTGTGAGTATGAGGGTTACAAGGAGGGTTGGTGCATGAGTTATTGTTAGGGTAACAGGAGGGGATAGTCTTATGGGAGGTGTGAGGTGGTTCTTGGTGCCAAAGTTCCTGATGCTAAAAAAGGAATGTACTGTAACATGTGTTGGGTATTTAATGGACACCTGACCCATTGCAGGAATTGAGTGAATATCTTTAGTAATAGTGCAGAGGACAAAAGGAGAATGAACACTAAGACACTATCAGAAAACGATTTACAATAAACCTATCATTTCTATAGCTTTCAACCAGATATAAATTCCTTATAACAACAAGTAGGGAACATTGCAGTTCATTGGAAAACTATAAAGACTAGTCTAATGGATCCATTATATCGAACAAACATTTATCCCAATAATCACTTGGTAAATATTGAGCCATTAACGTGTCTGCAGCAGGAATAGTCGTGTTCGTCTTCGGGGCAGTCTACCATATGCAGTCATTATGCAGCCGGCAGCGAAGTCCCTCTCCGTGCCGCCCACGTGCCAGGATCAGGAGATGGCACAGATGCCAGTTGGGAAATTGTTTCATATTATAATAAAATTATTCTAAGCCACATCATGCTCGACTGGCTGGAATGACGCATTAATATTTATGGTAGGCTGGGAAGCGCTCTGGGTGAATGGAGATAATGAGCTGCATTATGAAACAATGCAATCATCGATACTTCACCCTCCAGCTTTCTCGACTTGAGATGCTGAATTTTTATCAAAAGACCTTCTGGCTTTAAATGTTTAGAGAGGTGTTGTCCAATCTACGGCCCTGGAGCTGATTAGTTACCCAGCAGCATTTTAAGTATATCCTCCCTCCCAGTTTGAACTAATGACATTTCCTGGCTGCCAAACTCAGAAAGCCACCGCCAGTGCTTTGGTTATTCGAGCTGAAACCACACACCATGTGACCTAGAACTAGTTTCAGTGATGAGTTGTTGGCTGACAAGGTCATTTTCCATTAAATTCCACACTGGGAGGATGTTGAAACTGAAAGTTTAGTAAAGGAGTTTAATGATGCACATTTTATTATAAAAAATTTACTTTGCCAATAGAAACCATTTGTGTGACCCTAGTCATAATGTGAACCTCTGCTGTCAAAGAAGACATTGTCACCTTTAGAGCAAGGTGACAGTGCCTGTGCAAAGCCCACCACATGACCACTGATGTTCCTTTCTGTTTCAGATCCCACCAATGTACCTAGTGTTGGACAGAGTGATGACTGGTGCTCAAAATTTTTTGGGGGGGGGGCGCAAACAAACAGAAAAAAAAAAAACATCAATTGCAGCCACTGTGCCCATTAAACGCAGCTACTGTGCCCATCAATTGCTGCCACTGTGCCATCAAACGCAGCCGCTGTGCCATTAAATGCAGCCACTGTGCCCATCAAACGCAGGCACTGTGCCCATCAAACGCAGCCACTGTGCCATCAAACGCAGCCACTGTGCCCATCAAACGCAGCCACTGTGCCCATAAATTGCTGCCACTGTGCCATCAAACGCAGCTACTGTACCCATCAGTTGCTGCCAGTGTCCCCATCAATTGCTGCCAGTGTCCCCATCAATTGCTGCCAATGTGCCCATCAATTTTCGCTACTGTGCCCATCAATTGCTGCCAATGTGCCCATCAATTGCTGCCAGTGTGCCCATCAATTGCTGCCAGTGTGCTCATCAATTGCCGCTACTGTGCCCATCAATTTCTGCCAGTGTGCCCATCAATTGCCGCTACTGTGCCCATCAATTGCTGCCAGTGTGCTCATCAATTGCTGCCAGTGTGCCCATCAATCACCGCTACTGTGTCCATCAAATGCTGCCTGTGTGCATCGCCCGCCTGGCACTTACCTGTCTCGGTGGGGCAGCGGGTCACGGTGGCAATGTCCTCCACGCTCCTCGATGTCTACTCCCATCCTCTGCTATGATTGGACGCCTGATAGGCGTGCAATCACAGTGCCTGTTGTTTCAGCCAATCAGGTGAAAGGTAACAGACCCAAGCACCTGACTGGCTGGGACGTGTTAGGAAAGCAAATGAATATTCGCTTTTCTAACAAGACGCTGAGTGAACTGCGAGCGCCCAGCATGGCGCCCGCTGTTCACCTTTTTGGACGCCTATTAGAGCCTATGGCTCTAATCAGGTGCTTCCAAAAATACCCCGCCGCTGTAATTCAGGTGCCCGAAAATCATGCAATGCATGAATCTATCTATGGTGATAGAGAGGTGGCAGGATAGAGGGGGCGGCGCCCGTGCGCCCTTTATGGACGCACCGCCACTGACACTACTCCTTCAGTAGGGAAAGGGCACAGGAGTGCTTGGTATAGTTCCCCAAATTGACCACTAGATGTTGCCATAGTTAGGGTTGGAAATCCTGTAGTGAAGAGTAGGCAGTGTAGGTGCTTAACCACTTCCTATCTGGGCCATCGAGAATTGACGGCCACAAGGTGGCTCTACATTGCCAGGAGGCCGTCAATTGGCCTCCCGCCGCTGGGGGGCGCGCACGCGCCACTGGCGGCGCGCGCCTGCGCCCGTCGCGTCATTGAGGTGCCAATGCGCGTGCCTGGCGGCCGCGATGTCCGCCTGGTACCCGCGATCGGCCGTTACACAGACAAAGACGTGGATCTCTGTGTGTAAACACAGAGATCCACATCCTGTCATGGAGAGGAGACCGATGCTGTGTCCCTTGTACATAGGGACACAGATCGGTCACCTTCCCCAGTCACTCCCCTCCCCCCACAGTAAGAATCACTAATAGGGAACACATATAACCCCTTCCTCGCCCCCTAGTGTTAACCTCTTCCCTGCCAGTCACATTTATACAGTAATCAGTGCATATTTATAGCACTGTTCTCTGTATAAATGTGAATGATCCCAAAAATTGGTCAAAAGTGTCCGATGTGTCCGTCGCAATATCGCAGTCCTGACAAAAATCACAGAACGCCGCCATTACTATTAAGAAAAATTAATAAAAAAAAAAAATCATAATTCTATCCCCTATTTTGTAGGCACTATAACGTTTGCGCAAACCAATCACTATACGCTTATTGCGATTTTTTTAACCAAGTAAAAAATATTGTGTTTTCAAAATTGTCGCTCTATTTTTGTTTATAGCGCAAAAAATATAAACCGCAGAGATGATCAAATACCACCAAAAGAAAGCTCTATTTGTGGGAAAAAAAGGACGTAAATTTTGTTTGGGAGCCACGTCGCACGACCGCGCAATTGTCATTCAAAGCGTGACAGCGCTGAAAGCTGAATTTTCGCCTGGGCAGGAAGGGGGTATATGTGCCCAGTAAGCAAGTGGTTAATTAGCCACACGAGATCCCCAGAGCAGTGAGGGGAGTGTACCATAGTGAGTAAGCGCCAGCTGTATCCCTGTCAGTATATGACCTCTTGGATAAAGGGCTCTATATATAAACGTCTGGTGGGACTACTCCTGGGTTGTTGATTGGTTATGGGAAGCAGTGCATTGACCATGGCATTAAAGATGTCATCATTGAAGATCTAGCTTCTTGGAACTTTCCTTGAGGGGGTAGGCAAGAAAGGAGAGGTGCAGGACTAATAAAACTACTCACATCACCATCTGGGATTACTGAATATATATATATGTAAATCACCTCTGTTTTAGTAAAATGTTAAAAAGCTGCCATTGTTTGGACTCTTCCTTCTCCTAGCCTCAAAACTGGAATGTCTGGAAATGAAACAGGTACTGGGTGGGACTGCTTTTGGGGTCCATTGCTGTAAGGCATTAAGGAAGCTATGGAAATGGTTATGGGTGGCACTGGTTAGGCTAGGGTGACCAGACATCCCCGGTTTCCGGGGACAGTCCCCGGATTGAGGACACTGTCCCCGGACCAAGTCTGTCCCCGGTTTTGTCTCCGGATTGGGTTTGAACAGGGAGCTGGGGCAATTTCAAAGACAGTCAGTGCAAAATAAAAAAATTAAATAAATTTGAATTACACATCCCTGCTCCGCCGCTCCTACTAGCTTAGGGGGTGTATTTTTTTTCCATTATCTGTGCCCCTTTCTGATGATCATGTGCTGGTCGGAGCGGATGGAATATTTCTCCAATTTCGGGTACATGCCCATTCAGCTCCGCTCGCATGTTCTTCTGCCTTGGCTCAAGTCCCGGCCAGCTGCCTGCCTATCTCCTTGCCTTCCCTGGTGGAGTGAGCTTCCTCCGCTCCCCACCCAGTACTAGCTGGGGCCTGGAGAGTAAGACTTGACAGGCTGTGAGGCGGGGTGCAGAGAGTCGCTGATTGTCGCCATTACTAGTAAAAAAAAAATATGTCCCCGGATTTCATTTAAAAAATCTGGTCACCTTAGGTTAGGCCTCCCAAGGGTGCCTTAATATGGGCTTTCAGGAGTGGATCCTGGACTTCTACAACCATAGTGAGTTTAAGGGGACCAACCTATTCAGTGCAGGCATGGGTTAAAGTGCGTAAGCGCTCCCCCACAACATGGCTGTACCCATGCAGGACATGCATCCCAGTATGCAGCCAGTGCGCCACACAACACTTCCCTCATGTGATATTGCTCCAATTTAGCTATTGGCATCTTGTGATGAGGTCCAATGCTCTCTAAAGCCCCGTACACACGGTCGGACTTTTGGCCAACAAACTTCATTTTGAGCAAGTTGGACCAACAATCCGACGTGTGTACACTCCATCGGACAAACTTTTTTCTTTTTTGTTTTCATCGGACAAAAGTTGGGTCTGAAAACGGACAAACTTTTGATCAACAAAAGTCCGACGGAGCAAAGTCCGACCGTGTGTACAGAAAACCATCGGACTTTTGTCCGATGGACAAAACAAATAATGTTAAAATCAACCAACAAAAGCAGAAGTTGACCAAAGGGTGGCGGTAAAGAGCAGAAAAACCACGTGATGTTGCAAAAAGTTTAGGGAAAGTTTGCAGAAAAGTCCTGTGGTGTGTATGCTATGGGTGTGCCCGGCCAACTCCGTTCGGGCAAAAATCCAGGGAAAAGTCCGATGGAAGTCCGACCGTGTGTATGGGGCTTTATACTTAGGGGAACTGGGTAGGTTTCAGTGGTGACAAAAGAAAAAAGAGTGGGGAGTATAAAGTAGTCAGGGTGAGGACTGTTTAGACAGTCCTCAAGACAGGATTTGAACATTGCAGGCTATTATTATAGACTTCTCTGTGTACCTTTAGAAGGAGTTATAATCTCAATGTTTTGCTGTTCTCTCTCCTTGGCATGGAAATCTTCTCCCATCCTACTCTCCTGTGACAACCAGTGTGACAATTTGTTTACCCCCCTCAGGTGTGCATTTCTTATAAAATTTACTATAGTGGTGACAGTCCTCCAAGTGGATCCTCCATAGGAATCTATAGAAAGTACACTTTGGAGAGGAAATGCAGGACGTTCTAGCACATACTCGACTTTTCTTACATTGCCCCCTCCCAATGGGCAGCCTCTGGATGCCCATCTGAGACTTCTTTTCAGGATGAGCCAGAAAGAATACTTGCATCATTGTTTTGGCGTGTGCATTGGTTTCTAGCTCCCACAAGTTCCCTTCTGGAGCCTTTCCATTTAATAAAGACTGAATAAAACTTTGTCTTTTCCTGCAATCCAGAATTGTCTAAACTTGCTATTCCTCATCATTGCCATCGACCACTGTAGGTGTAATAGTCTTCTTGTTCTAGTACATACTGGACTTTTATTACAAATTGTGAATAATAGGTGTAAATGTGTTTATTTTCCTTGATCGTCAGGGCCATCTGGTGGCCATAATGCAGAATTTTCCTTATAGAGGTATTTTACAGAAAAATACTGCATTATGACCATTAGAGGGAGCTGACAAGAGGAAATATTAATAATTATAGGAAATATGAATAACATATTGGGCACATTATGGGGTTTTTGAGACAGCTGTGCAAATGCTTAAATAATAATAATAATATTAAATAGTCCACTAAATCTCTTGCTGTTATAAATGATACAGAATGGAGGATTGTCATTGAATCTTTCCTGACTTTATTCAAAATTAAACAATTTCATTTTAGTTTTGCTTTGAGGGCGTGTCCTAATTACAACTGTAGCACACAGACCCTTTTTTCCTGCCTACCTTCACTTGCAGGAGCAAAGGCACACCATGCCACATGCCCGTATCCTCCTGGTATAAGAGGTTGAGCGGTGTTCTTGCAATTTTGGGTCCTGCAGCGAGTTACTTCCCCTCCGTTGGTTCTCGTCCCTAGAATGTAGGGAAAAGTCTATTCTTCCCCGAAAGAAGGCCAATGTCCAGACAGTAATTAAACCCCGACAGATGAGTTTATTTTCTTTGCTTGAAACAACTTTGGGAGAAAGGTTGAAGACAGCAATGGGATTTGGTAGGGAATTAGGTTCAGGCACGCGGCACTCAGTCACCCTATTCTCCACTCAAGCCTGAGTGGGTATTGCTCACCCGGATAGATCCCTCTCACAGTTCCAGCAGCCGGAGTGAAGCACGAACATAACACTTTAGTTTTAGTCCCCTTCACGGACAAGTTCAGGAGATCCTCTGCCACAGAATCCTTTAGTTCCTGAATTTAGAACTTCCTAATGCCTGTAGATTATTAGAGACCATAGGTGCCAATGGGGCACACTACAGGAGCTATTTTGCAACTCACGAATCCTTCCCTCTGAGACCGTGACTTCCTTCACCGATCCACCGGACAGGTCCTCCCCCCGGTTTCCTCTGTTTCAGAGCGGGCCACCCTCCCTCGGGTTCCCTGGGACTCCAGTGGTTGGTCGTAGACCCAGTTGAAGGTACTGGGCCTACCTGGAACTCTGTAGCCTCGGGCTAAAGGTGCCCGAGACTCCTCAACCAGTTCATGCCCCCCCGGCCAGTAGGGCCAAAGGGCACAACTTCGCCACCAGGGGTCCTCCTTGGAATCCCCCCCGGCACACCACCACATATCATGGCGTCTGCCCTTTGTGTACCCTCTCCCGGCATGCACAGCAGGCAAAACCCGCCCACTGCACGGTAGCCGAGAGAGGACACCCAACCACACCATAACGCCACCTGTGGTTCTCCTCAAGACCTGGGCAACAGCGCCACCTGCAGGCCAAGGGGAACTATACTCCAGGCCAGTGTTTCTCAACTCCAGTCCTCAAGATCCCCCAACAGGTCATGTTTTCAGGCTTTCCATTATTTTGCACAGATGATTTAATCAATTTCACTGCCTTAGTAATTACCACAGCCGTTTCATCTGAGGGAAATCCTGAAAACATGACCTGTTGGTGCGCCTTGAGGACTGGAGTTGAGAAACACTGTTCCAGGCAACGACACAGCAGAGCGGAGTCCATACTAAGCAGAATTGGTGAACCTGAGCTAAACTATTGCTCAGGCTGCCCTTAAATTTAGAACATAGCGACCCCAATTTTGGGGGTCCGCTACACAACAATCCGTCAGGGTTCTGGTGGTCCTATCATTCCGTTCATTTGTTTCTAACTGCAGCAGCCGACTCGCATGACAAATATTATAAGGAAAAATATCACTGTTGCAACTTATCTAGATCATTATTCTAACTGGGAATTCTTCTGCCTTGTTTTAAAAATCTGTCTCTTCCTGAGCGCCGGAACAGATGTATCACATACAGGTGGAGAGTCTGGCGGAATTTTTCAGTGTCTCGACAACTAATTCCTTCCCTTTCCCACCTCCGTAAAATAAAACCAAGTTTAATCACCTGTGTTTACTAAGCAATAAAGCCTTGGGTGTAGATTAATAAATAGTAGAGGCGAACGGTGCGACTTATCTCTTCCTCTCAGGCTCTGGCACAGCCCGGTGTGAAGCTGCTTGTCTCCCCATGCTAGAAGATTTAAGATTCATTAATTTCAGCTGACTTCATGGATCTCATTCAGGCCTGTTGAGCGAGTGCAAAACTAAGTAACGGCATATTAAACAGTCTATGTGCTCAGAAAGCAGGGAGTAGGTTGGGGATAGCTGAATATCATTTCTAAAAAGAATTAATTGACCTAATGTTACTTCATGATTAGGGTGACCACATTTCCAAACTGCCATTCAGGGACAATTTTGCCAAGGACCCTCTTCCCTCAGTACAGACCCCCCTCCCACAGTACAGCTTAGAACAGACCTCAGATCAGCGCCAGAAATGAGCAGCGGCGTCTCTCTGCCATCTCCTGTATACTGCCGAGGAGGGGGGGAACGGCTTTGGTCTGCTCTGTGGTATGAGGCAGGGAGACATCCAGGGGCAGAGCCGCGGCGATCGTAAACCAGAATGCAGTCTTTGGGGCTGCCCCCGCTGACAGCCTCGTCCGGCATGGTGGACCGTGGAGAGCATTAGGCGCTGAGGAGGATAAAGTTAACAAACTTCTTCTTCGCTTTGCATGCTGGGCAGTTGCGGCTGTGAGGTCACTGGTTGGTAGATGCCAGGCGGCTCTAGCAACCAGTGGCCAGAGTCTCAGGTGGAGCTGGAGGCACAGCGAGCACCAGCGCTACCGCTGGGTTTGCTTGCTCTGTCAATTCCATTCCGGGACACTGTATTGTCCCGGAATGAAGGTGCCTGGGACCCGGGACAGACCTGCTAATTGCGGGAATGTCCTGGGCAATCCGGGACACGTGGGCACCCTATTCATGATGGGCTTCAAGACCTAACCTCAGAAATAGATTTTTTTTTATGCATGCATGTTAAGTAACAATTCCAGGTATTTCTTATCTCTCACAGAGATCACAGTACCCCCCCCCCTTCCACCCAATGACAATGCATCTGCTTTTCTCTCTAGGACAGAACCATCTTTGTTCAGGCATCATACGGGAGCACCATCTAGTTCCTGGACCGAGATGCCGGCTCAAAGATGGCACAGTCATGTAAATCCTGGTATCTTTGTAGTTCTTGGCTGTGTTAACCAGGGCTGGACTGGGACCAAAATTTGGCCCTGGACTTCATCCAGACCGGCCCACTTTAATTCAATAAAATGCTGCCCCCCCCACCCCCCCAAAAAATCACGCCCACTAAAAGGCCCCTACATCCATTATTGTATATCATGAGAGGGTGAGCGAGAGGGGAATGAGAGAGAGAGAGAGGGAGGGTTGAGGGAAAGGGGATGAGAGGGGGTGGGTGAGAGAGGGGGGTGAGTGTAAGAGAGAGGGAGTGAGTGTAAAAGAGAGGGGGTGAGTGTAGGACCACTTTAACACTGAGGAGTTTTTCAGGCGCTTTTGGGCTAAAAATAGCGCCTGTAAAGCCCCTGAAAAAATGCCTCCACTGCAGTCCCAGTGTGAAAGTCCTCCAAGCAGCATCTTTGGGGCGGTGGAGGAGCGGTGTACACACCGCTCCTGCCCATTGAAATGAATGGCTGAGAGACAGAGGAGGGGGCTGAAAGACAGAGGAGGGGTCTGAGAGACAAAGGAGGAAGCTGAGAGACAGAGGGGGAAGCTGAGAGACAATGGGAGGGACCTAAGAGACAATGGGAGGGAGCTGAGAGACAATGGGAGGGAGCTGAGAGACAGAGGGGGAGCTGAAAGACAGAGGGGGAGCTGAGAGACAGAGGGGGAGCTGAGAGACAGAGGGGGAGCTGAGAGACAGAGGGGGAGCTGAGAGACAGAGGGGGAAGCTGAGAGACAGAGGGGGGAGCTGAGAGACAGAGGGGGGAGCTGAGAGACAGAGGGGGGAGCTGAGAGACAGTGGAGGGGAGCTGAGAGACAGAGGGGGAGCTGAGAGACAGTGGAGGGGAGCTGAGAGACCGTGGAGGGGAGCTGAGAGACATTGGAGGGGTCTGAGACACAGTGGAGGGGTTTGAGAGACGGGGGAGCTGAGAGACAGAGAGGAGAGCTAAGAGACAGAGTAGGAGAGCTGAGAGACAGAGGAGGGGTCTGAGAGACAGAGGAGGGGTCTGAGAGACAGAGGGGAGCTGAGAGACAGAGGAGGGGCTAAAAGAGGGGGGACTGAGAGACACAGGAACTGAGAGACAGAGGGGGGGGACTGAGAGACAGAGGGGGGTCTAAGAGACAGAGAGGGAGCTGAGAGACAGAGAGGGAGCTGAGAGACAGAGGGGGAGCTGAGAGACAGAGGGGGGGCTGAGAGACAGAGGGGGGCTGAGAGACAGAGGGGGGCTAAGAGACAGGGGGCTAAGAGACAGGGGGAGCTGAGAGACAGAGGAGGGGTCTGAGAGACAGAGGAGGGGTCTGAGAGACAGAGGAGGGACCTGAGAGACAGAGGGGGGTCTGAGAGATAGATGGGAGCTGAGAGACAGAGGAGGTGCTAAAAGAGGGGGGGACTGAGAGACAGAGGGGGGGACTGAGAGACAGAGGGGGGTCTGAGAGACAGAGGGGGTGCTGAGAGACAGAGGGGGGCTTAGAGACAGAGGGGGGGCTGAGAGACAGAGGGGGGGCTGAGAGACAGAGGGGGGGGGCTGAGAGACAGAGGGGGTAGGCTGAGAGAGAGTGGAGGGGGCTGAGAGACAGTGGAGGGGTCTGAAAGACAGAGGGGGGTCTTAGAGACAGAGGGGAAGCTGAGAGACAGAGGGGGGAGCTGAGAGACAGAGGGGGGAGCTGAGAGACAGAGGGGGGAGCTGAGAGACAGAGGGGGAGCTGAGAGACAGTGGAGGGGAGCTGAGAGACAGAGGGGGAGCTGAGAGACAGTGGAGGGGAGCTGAGAGACCGTGGAGGGGAGCTGAGAGACATTGGAGGGGTCTGAGAGACAGTGGAGGGGTCTGAGAGACGGGGGAGCTGAGAGACAGAGAGGAGAGCTAAGAGACAGAGGAGGAGAGCTGAGAGACAGAGGAGGGGTCTGAGAGACAGAGGAGGGGTCTGAGAGACAGAGGGGAGCTGAGAGACAGAGGAGGGGCTAAAAGAGGGGGGACTGAGAGACACAGGAACTGAGAGACAGAGGGGGGGACTGAGAGACAGAGGGGGGTCTAAGAGACAGAGAGGGAGCTGAGAGACAGAGAGGGAGCTGAGAGACAGAGGGGGAGCTGAGAGACAGAGGGGGGCTGAGAGACAGAGGGGGGCTGAGAGACAGAGGGGGGCTAAGAGACAGGGGGCTAAGAGACAGGGGGAGCTGAGAGACAGAGGAGGGGTCTGAGAGACAGAGGAGTGGTCTGAGAGATAGAGGAGGGGCCTGAGAGACAGAGGGGGGTCTGAGAGATAGATGGGAGCTGAGAGACAGAGGAGGTGCTAAAAGAGGGGGGGACTGAGAGACAGAGGGGGGGACTGAGAGACAGAGGGGGGTCTGAGAGACAGAGGGGGTGCTGAGAGACAGAGGGGGGCTTAGAGACAGAGGGGGGGCTGAGAGACAGAGGGGGGCTGAGAGACAGAGGGGGGGCTGAGAGACAGAGGGGGTAGGCTGAGAGAGAGTGGAGGGGGCTGAGAGACAGTGGAGGGTCTGAAAGACAGAGGGGGGTCTTAGAGACAGAGGGGGGAGCTGAGAGACAGAGGGGGGAGCTGAGAGACAGAGGGGGGAGCTTAGAGACAGAGGGGGGAGCAGAGAGACAGAGGGGGAGAGCTGAGAGACAGAGGAGGAGAGCTGAAGACAGAGGAGGAGAGCTGAGAGACAGAGGAGGAGAGCTAAGAGACAGAGGAGGAGAGCTGAGAGACAGAGGGGGGGTCTGAGAGACAGAGGGGGGTCTGAGAGATAGAGGGGAGCTGAGAGACAGAGGAGGGGCTAAAAGAGGGGGGACTGAGAGACACGGGAACTGAGAGACAGAGGGGGGACTGAGAGACAGAGGGGGGGCTGAGAGACAGAGGGGGGAGCTGAGAGACAGAGGGGGGAGCTGAGAGACAGAGGGGGGAGCAGAGAGACAGAGGGGGAGAGCTGAGAGACAGAGGAGGAGAGCTGAAGACAGAGGAGGAGAGCTGAGAGACAGAGGAGGAGAGCTAAGAGACAGAGGAGGAGAGCTGAGAGACAGAGGGGGGGTCTGAGAGACAGAGGGGGGTCTGAGAGATAGGGGGGAGCTGAGAGACAGAGGAGGGGCTAAAAGAGGGGGGACTGAGAGACACGGGAACTGAGAGACAGAAGGGGGACTGAGAGACAGAGGGGGGCTGAGAGACCGAGGGGAGAGCTGAGAGACAGAGGGGGAGAGCTGAGAGACAGAGGGGGAGAGCTGAGAGATAGAGGAGGGGGCTGAGAGACAGTGGGGGGGGGTCTGAGAGGCAGAAGGGGAGCTGAGAGATAGACGGGGAGCTGAGAGACAGAGGGGGAGCTGAGAGACAGAGGGGGAGCTGAGAGACAGAGGAGGAGAGCTGAGAGACAGAGGAGGAGAGCTGAGAGATAGAGGAGGGGTCTGAGAGACAGAGGGGGGGCTGAAAGACAGAGGGGGGTCTGAGAGATAGTGGGGGGGCTGAGAGACAGAGGAGGAGGCTGAAAGAGGGGGGACTGAGAGACAGAGGAGGGGGACTGAGAGACAGAGGGGGCAGAGAGACAGAGGGGAGGGCTGAGACAGACCACATAGCACTGTCCCTTTATGCAGTCCCTCCTCTGCTCACCTCCCCGCTGTCTTAGTGTTCTGGCATGTTTGTGTAGGATGCCAGGTACCTGATGTCCATCAGCGGCAGCGCCGAGTCTCCCTCTTGATCTGGGGGGTGCTCACGCTGCTCTGCTCCTTACAGCGGCGCATGTTCTCTTCCTCCGGGCTCCCAGTCAGCCTGCCCTCCGGCCCAGGCCGCATTGTTCCTGGAGCAGAGAGGAGGTGGAGGAGTCGAGGTTCTGGGAGCGCCAGGGTGGCCGCGCTCACTACTGTCCGCCTCTTCGGTGGTCAGGGAGGGGGTGGAGCTCTTCTCCCTCGGAATTTTACATCCAACTGCCCTCCTCGATGGCCACCTTCCCCGAATCCCCGCCGCTGTTTGCTGCCACGCGCCCGCTGCCGCCAAACTGCCGCCAAACTGCATAAAAAAACGGGCCACAAAAAAAACGGCCCACTGAGCCATCGGCCCACCGGGAAACTCCCGGTAGTCCCTATGACCAGTCCATCCCTGGTGTTAACAAATGATCAGCCCCTACTGCAACCTCTCACCTTTGTGCTTGCTACAAAATTACAGTTCGATTACTGGGGAGAGAGACTGAAGAAATGTTTCCTCCTGGCTTCAGC
Organism: Rana muscosa; assembly: GCA_029206835.1. Taxonomy (NCBI): domain Eukaryota; kingdom Metazoa; phylum Chordata; class Amphibia; order Anura; family Ranidae; genus Rana; species Rana muscosa. The sequence continues at coordinate 46,184,338 of CM055120.1, read as the reverse complement.
AGACCGATGACATAATCTTTGCCCAGGCAAAGACATCGGACTCAGGTTCAAGGATAAAAACAATGTATTATGACACAGAAAACCTTAGGTAACCAAAAATCACTCTTAACCACTTCCATACAGGGCATTTTCACCCCCTTCTTTCCCAGACCAATTTTTCGTTTTCAGCCCTGTCGAACTTTGAATTACAATTGTGTGATCATGCAAATGAAATCTTTATGGGTTTTTTTTCCACAAGTAGAGCTTTCGTTTGGTGGTATTTGATCACCTCTCCGGTTTTTATTTTTTGTGCTATAAACAAAAGAAGAGCGACAATTTTGGAAAAAAAACAATATTTTTTATTTTTTGATTTAATAAATATCACAATTTAAAAAAAAATAAAAAAATGTTTCCTCAGTTTGGACCAATATATATTTTTCTACATATTTTTGGTAAAAAAAGAAATAAATCGCAATAAGCGTATATTGATTGGTTTGCGCAAAAGTTATAGCGTCTACAAAATAGGGGATAGATTAATGGCATTTTTTTTTTTTTTTTACTAGTAATGGCGGCGATCTGCGATTTTTATTGTGACCGTGACATTGCGGCGGACATATCGGACACCTTTCACACGTTTTTGGGACCATTTACATTTCTACAGTGATTAGTGCTATAAAACTGCACTGTTTACTGTGTAAATGTGACTGGCAGGGAAGGGGTTAACACTAAGGAGAGATCAAGGGGTTAATATTTTCCCTAGTGAGTAATTCTAACTGTAGGGGGAGGGGACTCACAAGGGGAGGAGACCGATCTGTGATCCTCTGTACTGAGAACACACATCGGTTTCCTCCCCTCTGACAGGACGTGGATCTGTGTGTTTACTGTGAGATCGCGGGCAATCGCGGGTGCCCGGCGGACATCGCGGCCGCCGGGCACGCGCACCGGGTCCCGAGTGATGCGGCGTGCGCCCCCTAGATGGCCGGGAAGCAAGGATGTCATATGACGTCCACCCGGAGTGAGAGAAGGTTCCTGCCGGCGTCATATTACTATGGCCCGGTAAGGAAGTGGTTAAGGCCCGTACACACAATCGGATATTCAGACAACAATTGTCCGATGGACGTGTTTTGGTCGGATAATCCGACCGTCTGTATGCTCCATCGGACAATTGTTGTCGGATTTTCCGACAACAAATGTTGGGTGGTCATGCTCTCAAATTGTCTGACAAAAAATGGATTATCCGATTGTGTGTACACAAATCCGTCAGACTAAAATTCAAAGTACAAACACGTATGCTCCGAACCAATGCTAACCATAACACAACATTAGCAGAAGTTGCCCAAAGGGTGGGGCTAAAGAGCAGAAAAACCACATAGTTTTGTGAATGTTGTCTGAAAAAGTTCTGCCGTCTGTATGCACATCAAGTTCACGGACAACGCCCTTTGGACAAAAATCCACGGATTTGTGCGATGGTAGTCTGATCGTGCGTACGAGGCTTAAGATAGGTGGCTTGCTACCTCTCTAGGGCACAGAGTCAGGGGGAATCCTCCGGAAGGAAAAAAGACAACGGAGAGCGTGACCATCTAAGTGTAGAGTGTTTATTTGCAGAGGGTTAAAAGAATAAAATGCACTCACATAAACACATGTGGTATAGGCACATGATCACCCGCATCACCAGGGGAACCCGAGATGTTAAAGCAAAGCATGCCATGGAAGGCGCCACTCTGCATCACCCAGCCGCTTCCACGGTGTGCTCTGCTTTAACATTTCGGCTTCCCCTGGCGATGCAGATGATGATGTGCCTATATACTTGTTTATGTGAGTGCATTTTATTAGCTCAAGGATGCTCTTTAATGAAAAAAGGTGAAGCTTTTTGGAAACATGATGCTGTTTCTGTATGCTGTGACATGGCGGGTGATTATATTTGTGTAGGCTTGTAGAGTGACTGAAAGTTCCACTTTTAAAGATGCTCTGTCACTATCTAGCAGAGATGAGCACGGGCACCTTCTGAACTCCTCTCTAACTTGAACTTCAAACTTTGCTTTTTGTACTCCAACGTGAGCTGTGGGGCTGGAAATGACATAACCCACAGCTCTTTGGAGTACAAAAAGGCAAAGTTTGGAGTTCAGGTTAGAGATGAGTTCTGAGGACGCCTAAGCTCATCTTTACTGTCTAGTGACAGGATCCCTGAAAAGAAATTCTACAGAAAAGTGTTGAGAAGAACCTGTCAGCATAGCCTACCTCAGTCTCAAGCTTTTTAACATGGAAGAACCCTTGAAATAACTTTCAGGCCTCAGAGAACTTCTGGTAAAAAAAAAACATATATCGGCAGCTTATAGTACATTATATTGAACATTACTGTACATTGATATTTAAAATAAATGAAAGAACAGAGAAGCGGTGTACTTGGCATATTTGTCAACTACTCTATATGACGTTAATATAACTATATATGAAATAAACTGTAATTTTGGCCAGAAAAAAAATGCAGACAGTGAAAAACATATTGTTCTGTCAGTGGCCAGGGGAAAGATTCCACCTTACTTAAAAAAAAAAAAAAATGCTGCATCTGTCCCCGGCTGCTGCTAAGACAGAGAACTGAGTGATCAAAGACCGCTGAGTGCTTTGTTCTCAGTCTTCACAAGTCTGAGCAGAAGCGGCTGGCTCATACTTTCTCGCTGAGAGGCTGAGCCAGCTGCTGATCCAGGCATCTAGGTGGATTCCAACTGCAAATTTGGGATTGATCCAGAGCTTGGACTGACTGAGTGACGTTAGCCGACAGCAGGCTTTAGACCTCTCCTACAGCTGAAAGGAGGGCACAAACAGAACAAAGTGCACTCCTGTCATCCAAAAAAGCTTTGGCCCTACTTCTCCTTTAATGGTCAATAGCAGAGTCCCCTTACGTTGGTGGTCAGTGACATGATCCCTTACATTGGTATTCTGTGGAGAAGGGCCCTCTTAAATTGGTGGTCAGTGAGGGAAGGGCCCCCTCACACTTAAGGTCAATGGGAAGAATGCTCCTTACATTGGTGGTCAGTGAGAAGAATGCTTCTTACATTGATGATCAGTGAGAAGAATGCTCCTTACATTGGTGGTCAGTGAGAAGAATGCTTCTTACATTGGTGGTCAGTGAGAAGAATGCTCCTTACATTGATGGTCAGTGGGAAGAATGCTTCTTACATTGGTGGTCAGTGAGAAGAATGCTCCTTACATTGGTGGTCAGTGGGAAGAATGGTCCTTACATTGGTGGTCAGTGGGAAGAATGATCCTTACATTGGTGGTCAGTGGGAAGAATGATCCTTACATTGGTGGTCAGTGGGAAGAATGATCCTTACATTGGTAGTCAGTGGGAAGAATGCTTCTTATGCCTCGTACACACGGTCGGACTTCAAACAAACTTTTCCGTGGATTTTTATCCGAAGGGAGTTGGCCGGGAACACCCGTAGCATACACACGGCAGGACTTTTCTGCAAACTTTCCCAAAACTTTCCCAACATCACGTGTTTTTTCTGCTCTTTTCTGCTCTTTACCGCCACCCTTTGGTCAACTTCTGCTATTGTTGGTTGATTTTAACATTGGTTCTGGGCATGTGTATTTGTACCTCGGACAAAAGTCAGATGGATTTCTGTACACACGATAGGACTTTGCACTATCGGACTTTTGTTGCCGAAAAGTATGTCCGTTTGCAGAGCGAACATTTGTCCGATGAAAACCAAAAAAGTTTGTCCGATGGAGCGTACACACGGTCGGATTTTTTTAAAAACTTGCTCATTTTGAAGTTTGTTGGAAAAAAGTCAGACCATGTGTACGGGCCTTAACATTGGTGGTCAGTGGAAAGAACGCTCCTTAAATTGGTGATCAGTGGGAAGAATGCTCCTTACATTGGTGGTCAGTGGGAAGAATTCTCCTTATATTGAAGGTCAGTGGGAAGAACGTTCCCTACATTGGTGGTCAGCAGTTAGAATGCCCCCTACATTGGTGGTCAGTGGGAAGAATGCGCCTTACACAGGTGGTCAGCAGGAAGAATGCCCCTTACATTGGTGGTCAGGGGGAAGAATTCCCTCCTATAGATAGCTAAAAAGTGCATTAATCATTGCTCAAGGAACCCCTAGCAATCTCTGGGGGGAACCCTAGGTTACCATAGAACCCTGATTGATTTCATGTTTTGAAAGACGTGTTTTTTCCATATTTTCCAGGAAGAGAGAGAACATTATACAGTCAAAGTAGACACCTATCTAAATAATGAGTTCAGGTATTTCCTGTGAAGGGTACTGTTAATGCCAGAACATACAAATACATTGTAGACAATCATGCATTTCCAACCTCGTGGTAACAGTATGAGGAAGGTTTTTTTTTCTGTTCCAGCATGACTGCGCTCCTGTGCATAAAGCCAGCTTCATAAATACATAGTTTGATGAATATGGTATTGGCAATCTCGTAGCCTGTAGAGGGCCCTGATCTCATCCATGTTGAACACCTTTGGGATGGATTGGTACCCCTACTGTGAGCCAAGTCTTCTCCTTCAGCACACTGTAATGCCAATATGCAAACAGACACCCCTTGACAAATAGACAAATGCAAGGAAGATGGATAGCCTTCTAAAGAGTACCTGTACACAACGCTGTATCCTGGCCTAGGCCAACAAGGCCCAGGCCTAGGGCAGCACTTTGCAGGGGGGCAGCACGTAAAGAGTCCCCGCCGGCTTGCGCCACACTGTTAGTGTAGCGCCAGTATTAAGGGGCGGACTGGGCTGAGAAGAAAACTAGTCTAGTCTAGTAAAGCGGCCGCACTGCTTCCGGTATGTGGGCATTCGGCATTCCGCAACTGTGGGAGGACGCTGCTTCTAATTTTGACTGTCCTATCATCCTGGACCACAAACCTTCCTTACTGTGCTATATGTTTTCTGCTGCACCATTGGTATGGTTATATCTTCTTAAGCCTCGTACACACGGTCGGACTTCCATCGGACTTTTCCGTGGATTTTTGTCCGAACGGAGTTGGTCGGGAACACCCATAGCATACACACGCTCTGACTTTTCTGCAAACTTTCTTAAAACTTCTTACAACATCACTTGTTTTTTCTGCTCTTTTCTGATCTTTACTGCCACCCTTTGGTCAACTTCTGCTATTGTTGGTTGATTTTAACATTAGTTGTTTTGTCCATCGGACAAAAGTCCGATGGTTTTCTGTACACACGGTAGGACTTTGCTCCATAGGACTTTTGTTGGGCAAAAGTTTGTCCGTTCGCAGACCCAACTTTTGTCCGATGAAAACAAAACCAAACTCAAAAAAGTTTGTCCAATGGAGCGTACACACGGTCGGAATGTTGGTCCAACTTGCTTAAAACTAAGTTTGTTGGGCAAAAGTCCGACCGTGTGTACGAGGCTTTAGTCCTCTCCATAAAATTATCAGAAATTTGTGCTTAGAACTATAGGTAACACTTTTTCTTTTTGTTTTTTTTTTGGATAAAGTAAGGAAGGGGCCCCTGTCAGTTTATTTTTTACCATCCCTGTCCCATTGCAGAGATTTCCCTTCACTTCCTGCCCCATAGCCAAACAGGAAGTGAGAGGAAATCTATGCAAAGTAAGGGAATCCATTGCCCCCCCCCCAGGCCCTCAGAACTAGTGTCCTCACTTGAAAATTTCAGGGCGGGTCTTAAACAAAAAGGGGTGTGGCCTTGACAAGAAGGGGTAGGTCATATTTAAATTAGGGGGTGCACAAGTTTAGTCAGGCCTAGGGCAGCACAAAACCTAAATTTACTACTGTCTGTACATCAACTGATGGTTGGATTCAATGGCAGCCTATAGAGGTCTATATAACTCTCCATAGGTGTGTGCAGCCTATTGCATTAGGGTGTGCACCCCAAACCTCAAACACATATGCATGCCTGTATGTATACAGTTTAAAGATGGGGTTGCCATTGAGACCCCTGCGACCCCTGAAGCTGCACCAGTGGCACATGGGGTAATTAGTGTGTGCCCAGGCACATCTGGCACACCCTGTGCGCACGCCTATGCATCTCTCTCTACTAGCTTAGGGAAACCCTTGTAAACAAAGCCAGTAGATTGTGGGTCTGTTTCTGGATTACAAGCTTGTTCTGATCAAAGGTCAGAAGCTTTTCAATTACTGTGTTGTGGAGGGCAAGGGGGTCCTTTGTTGAACATTTTACCATAATTTAAGTTATATTTTAAAGTAATGCATCGAACTCCTGATTAATCTTCTGGACAACGTTAGCCGCTGAGGTTCCCTGACTGGCAAGGAAGTTGACCAACTGTCAGTCAGGGCTGTTGAGAGTTCCTTAGGTGCCCAGAATGTGATTTATAGCTTTACCAAGGCACGAGCAGGCTCCTTTTAGTGCCTGTTCTGTAGCAGTGATTTTAATTTAAACACTTAGCGAATACTGACGGGTTCATTGCCGACTCTTGCTGGTAAGGGCAGTGTTAGAGAGGCGATCTGACATAGATAACCTTTTAATAGAGAAACTTGGCTCGTCTCTCTTCTGCTGCATTTTCTCTGCACTGAAATAAAGGGTATTTCTCTCCCTCTGCTACTCTCTCCCATGATCGTGTCAGGGAAGATAATGATTCCCATTCATTTCAGTGCTGAGCTGTCTTTATTCCTTATTGCAGGTCACATACTTACCCTTGATGTATGCACAGGGTCCTGTGGTCAGACTTTGATCAGGAAGGAGTGCAGACTGAACAGCTAAGAGTAGAATAATGCCAAGCCTATTGCCAAGATATAGAATCTTACAGGGATTTTCTATGTTGGGACATGGGTGAAGGTGTTTGTAGGGCTTGCAAACATGCACTTGCTAAAGGTTAAGTGTCAACCAAAGAGAACAGCATCTAGGGTGATAATGGAACAGAGTCTTGGGTGATTTGGCTTAAAGGGGCCCTGTCACCACCTTAGTGTATGTCTAGGTAAAAAACTAAACAAAACAATATATATATATATACACACTTTTCCCATGTTTTATTCCTTTAAACCCTGCAAATACTGAAAAATGCCCATTAATCCTGCCAAAAATGCACTCAGGTTCTAACTTCCTGTTGTGGACTTCTAACACAGTTTCTTGAAATTGCAAGGGATGGTGTCAACCCTGCCCAAGTTGTCTTCTGCTGAATTACAGAACACCTGACCTTCACCTTGCTGCAATTTTCAGTTTGATTATGTAGTGCAACTTTGAAGCGACTTTAATGCGACATTTCTGTGTTTTTGCATAGTTTATGGGACCAAGTCACACTGCAAATCACACAAAAGTAGCACAGGAACTGTTTCCAAAATTGCACCATGCTGAGTGGCATTGATAAGAGTGGGCACCATTGTCATGCGATTCTGTGCAACTCAAGCCGTATCAGAAATTGCACTAGTGTGAACCAGCACTAAAACTTTCTAGACTCGGAATGGGCAGGACACAAGACAGCTCTGAGATTCTAATAGGGAAATTTTTTACAATTATCAAATATAAAGAGAACATATTGGGCTGATGAGTAAGTCTTAACACCACGCCCCACGATAAGATATCAATGGTGCCAAAAGTTTTAAATGGGACTTTTAAGGTTATTGTATTCCTGAATAATCCATAGGCTAAATTCCAACTGTTATTAATTTCTTATGTAGCGGGGTCTCCTTTAAGGCTCCCAGGACTACCTTACCCAGAACCCCATTCGGCAATGTTTCCACCCAAGAGACTCATGGGAGGGGTTATATAAGGAGGAGGCGAGGCGGAGCTCGGCCTCTTTGGGACACGAGACTTCAGTGGAGAGATCTTCCTGTGCGGATCCGCTGTGGTGCAAGGCCTGAAGCCTGGGGCCTTGCGCTGCTACCCAAAAGAGCCTTCCACCCCCATTGCGAGCCTGGGTGGCATCTGACTCGGTCATCCTCAACCGCTGCTGAGCCGGAGACCCGACCGCTGCAGACGCTGTGTGTGGAGACACAGCAGGTGGAAGTTCCCGGACTGGGATCGCGTCCGGAGGGGTGAGCGAGCACCTTTTCAATCCATATACTGTACACTATTGTTAGGCCTACAGACTGCCATGGCCCACCAGTTCATATTTAAGTCCCACTGGAGATCCATAGCAGAACTGAGTCAAACAGATCTTTAGTGGAATGTTCTGTGTTGGTACTTTTACCTCCCCCCCCCCCCCCTTTGGATTACAAATTGTGTTCCTGAAATGTGCACCACCGTTTAAAGACTTGCATGCGAAGAATTCATCCCCTAGAGACTGAGTTATATGGTCAGGCCTGGCCATCTAGGTAGTTTATTTAGTTGCTGCACCATAGGGCGCATAGTGAAGTACTGTTACACATGGCGCGTGTGCGCCATATCTTACTAGTTGTAGTGTCAATTGCTGCAGGGCTCTGCAGATAGACTCCTGTGATTTGTTATAACTGTTGATTTTATTGCCAGTAGAAGTAAACTCGTTATTCTTCTATCACTGCATTGGTGTCTGGATTTAACCATAGAGCATAAGATATATATATATTACCCTAGACTAACTGTGCCAGGGGGGGTCGAATAAATTTGCCGGGGGCTGGCGGAGCTGTCTTCAGGGCCCAAACTAAATCTGCGGCCCTCTTAGCTGAAGGTATCGCTACACTTATATCAGTTAAAAATACACCCAATAAAAGCTCAATCTGAGAGAAACATATGTATAGAACCTATCTTTATATGTCCACCTCTCTCATGTATATGAATACGATCCATCCCTGTATGCCCACTCCCTCCATATATTTGGATAGAATCCAACCCTATATGACCACTCCCTCCATATATTTGGATAGGATTCAGCCCAATATTTCCACCCCCCAAATGAATTTGGATAGAATTCATCCCTATATGTCCACTCCCTCCATATATTTGGATAAAAACACCCCCAAAGCATAATGTTTCCACCTCCATGTCTGTTGGTGGGGATGGTATTCTTGGGGTCATAGGCAGAATTCCTCCTCCTCCAAACACGGCAAGTTAAGTTGATGCCAAAGAGCTCGATATTGGGGCGGGCTCTCCGGGTGATGTCATTGGATGACCACGCCCCATGGCTATATAAGAGATGCCACAGAGTGGGCGACAACACAATGCAGGAAGACAGCCACAGAAGATCAGCTTTTTTTTTCGGCGGCGAGGAAGAAGACAGCAGCGGGAGAAGATAGCACAAGAAGACAGCTTGGCGAGAAGAAAGAACCGGGAAGAGACAGCAGCGGGAGAAGACGGCAGCGGAAGAGACAGCGGTGGGAGAAGCAGCCCTGGGAGTGACAGCAGCTGGAGAAGACAACTCAGGGAGACGACAGCACCGGGAGAAAATGGCACCGGGAGAGACGGCGGCGGGAGCAGACAGCTCAGAGCTATTTTTTTCTAATATTTTTACATGTCACTGCTTTTTGAGGTGAATGGGTAGGGGTACAATGGACCCAATACCCATTCACATAAGGGGGGCGGGATCTGGGGGCCCCTTCTTAAAAGAGGGCTTCCAGATTCCGATAAGCCCCCCGCCCACAGACCCTGACAATCACCGGCCAGGGTTGTCAGGAAGAGGCCCTTGTCCCCAAAGCACCCATTTCCTCCATGTTGAGGGCAAGTGGCCTGGTATGGTTCAGGTGGGGGGCTCAGATAAGGGTTTGGTATGGATTTTGGGGGGGAACCACGCCATTTAAAAATAAAAATTGGCGTGGGGGTGTCCCCTCCGATTCCATACTAGACCCGAAGGACCTGGTATGGACCTGGGGGGGGCCCACACCGTTTTTTTTACATTCAGCTGTCAGTGGGGAACCCCACTGACAGCTGATGACTCATCGGTTGTTAAGGATGTGGCAGCCGGCCCCCCGGCCCCCTGCTTATCAACCAGCTATATACAGTGTGTTTACAGTGTGTTAAAAGAAAGAAAAAAGACGTAAAACGCAAAATGCATGAAAACTGCATGCAAAGGCGCATAAAAAAACAAGGGTTTCAAAACGCACTGCAAAACATGTCTGAAAAAAGCTCAGCCGCATAAATGTAAACCTAGGGTCATTCATTCATATGCATTGCTGTAAGCAGAATTTTAAAGAAAAATTATTTGGGAGCCCCCAAAAAAGCATGAAAACCCATGTGAGATGCAGGCATGGATGCTAATATATGATCACATACGTATCATAGATGCCACTTCTGCCATTACAGCTTGAGGGGAAGGGATATGAGACTCATAAATACCAAACACTTAACTCTGGCACAGCTTAATTACACAACACATTACGGAAAAATGGAAACGTGTAAATGCTTCATATAGAGTTATGTTTTTCAATTAGGGGCTGTCGTTCACTGTACCAGGAATAATATATATTCTCCGTAATATACATGGCTACTACAATGACGAAAATGTTTAATACCTGGATTGCTTCTCAACTTATCCCAAGCTATAATGCTTTACTGTACAACTCATATCTGTCTTGTAACTATTTTGCGGTAAGCTTTTCAACATTGGCAGATTTCAGTATTTTGCACCATAAACTAGTAATCAAAAAAAATGCACATGCCCCTGAGACCTAACCTTAACCACATTCCGACCAGTGCACGACGATATACGTCGACACAATGGCACGGCTGAGCATATGGGTGTACAGGTACATCCCCTTTAAGATGCAGCATTGTGGGCGCGCCCGCCCGCCGCAAGCTCCGTGAGTCCGACCGCAGGTCCCGCGGACTCGACGTCTCGCGAAGAGGAAGAACGGGGAAATGCTGATGTAAACAAGCATTTCCCCAGTCTTTCTAGTGACAGGACACTGATCACAGCTCCCTGTAATCGGAAGCGGTGATCAGTGTCGTGTCACACGTAGCCCATCCCCCCTACAGTTAGAAGCACTCCCTAGGACACACTTAACCCCTTCAGTGCCCCTTCACTGCCAGTGTCATTTTTACAGTAATCAGTGCATTTTTATAGCAATGATCGCTGTATCAATGACAATGTCCCAAAATGGCGTCAAAAGTGTCCGATGTGTCCGCCATAATGTCGCATTACTGATCGCCGCCATTACTAGTAAAAAAAAAATAAACATTAATAAAAATGCCATAAAACTATGCCCTATTTTGTAGACGCTATAACTTTTGCGCAAACCAATCAATCAACGCTTTTTTGCGATTTTTTTTTTTTTTAACAAAAATATGTAGAAGAATACGTATCGGCCTAAACTGAGGAAGAAAATTGTTTTTTTATATATTTTTGGGGGATATTTATTTTAGCAAAAAGTTAAAAATATTGCTTTTTTTTTCAAAATTGTCGCTCTATTTTTGTTTATAGCGCAAAAAATAAAAAGTGCAGAGGTGATCAAATACCACCAAAAGAAAGCTCTATTTGTGGGAAAAAAAGGATGTCAATTTTGTTTGGGAGCCACGTCGCATAACCTGGCAATTGTCAGTTAAAACGACGCAGTGCCGAATCGCAAAAAGTGCTCTGGTCTTTGGCCAGCCAAATGGTCCGGGGCTTAAGTGGTTAAAGTCGTATTCAATTTTCATATTTTTGAATGGATTCATTCATGATGCCCTATTAAACATTGCCCTGTACGTAGTTAGCTTGGTATGTGTGTACAAATGCTGAGCTAGTTGTAAATAACTGCGGGCTCCAGGTCTCACAGCGTCCACCATCCATGTTCACCGTGTCCACCATCCATGTTCACCGTGTCCACCATCCATGGTCACCGCGTCCACCATCCATGGTCACCGCGTCCACCATCCATGTTCACTGTGTCCACTATCCATGTTCACCGTGTCAATCAATCACCATGGAACACATTGCTTAGAACACTTACTTTAGCCCCTAGAGATCTGTTCCCACCCCGAAAGGGTTGGTTGTGTTTGGCCTACAGGTCGAAGGTTCCCAGTCCACTCCTGGACTCTGGTCACAAGTCTCCAAACCCTTTGTAGGCCAGGAGCCTGCTTTTTGTCAGGACCAATGTTAAACAGATGAAAAAAAAAACTCTCCATCTACGCAAACCAGCAGGACTGAACATCCCTGAATCAAATGCACAATGCTCCAAATGTAACGTGTATTGAATATGTTCCTTTCACTAGAAAAATGCCCCGTATTTCAATAACCTTAAGATGGTCTTTATAATATGAAAGGCTTGAAAGACTCCTTAAATTCCTCCAAGCTCTCCGTTATTACTATGCTAATTTCCGTTCTTTGCCTTCATATAAGTCGGAGTGAAGCATTGTTAAATGAATGCATCATCTAATAGCACAATGAGTGTATGGTGCTTGTGTTTCCTATAACGGTCAGTTCTTCCCAATTATCTGACAAGTGGATTCCGCTGCATGAATAAAATAGAAGTTTTATGTACTCGCTACACTTGTTGTACCTCATTACTTAGAAAAACTTCAGAGAAGCAGCGTTCACGAAGATGGATGAGAGCAGTCAAATGAAGTTGGGGAAAAAAAATGTAAAAAATGTTAATATGAAGATTATAGTTAAAGATGTGCTTCACTAGAAGAAATACGTAGGCTGCCACTGCTGAGCTCTTTTTGGAAAAGCTTGTTGCCTGGCTATTGCAGTCTACCGTGCTTTAAAACTAGGGTGACCAGGCATCCCCGATTTCTGGGGACAGTCCCCGGATTGAGGACACTGTCCCCGGAACAAGTCTGTCCGAAGTTTTGTCCCCGGATTGAGGACACTGTCCCCGGAACAAGTCTGTCCCCAGTTTTGTCCCCGGATTGGATTTGAACAGGGGTTGGGGCAATTTCAAAGACAGTAAGTGCAGAATAAAAAATAAATAAATCTGAATTGCTCACCCTCGCTACCAATGCTCCTACTAGCTTAGGGGGGTGTATTTTTTTCCATTATCTGTGCCTCTTTCTGATGATCATGTGCTGGTCGGAGCGGAGGGAATATTTTTTCAGTTTCGGGTGAATGCCCATTGAGCTCCGCTCTCATGTTCTTCTGCGTTGGCTCAAGTCCCGGCCAGCCGCCTGCCTGCTTATCTCCTTGCCTTCCCTGGCGGAGCGATCTTCCTCCACTCCCCACCCAGTAGTAGCCGGGGCCTGGAGAGTAAAACTTAAAGTGATTGTAAAGGATCTTTCTTTTTTAAAATAACAAACATATCATACTTACCTCCACTGAGCAGCTCGTTTTGCACAGAGTGGCCCCGAACACTGACTTCTGGGGTCTCCCGGGTGGTTACCTTGCGGGCGCGCTCCCGAGTCATTCATTCGGGGTCCATAGCCGCCAAATGTATGACTCTGCCCTGCCCCACGGCGCTCGCTTTATAGGTTTTGATTGACAGCAGTGGGAGCCAATGGCTGCGCTGCTACCAATCTAGCCAATCAAGAGCCGGGACCCTGTGAAGAAAGGGACGACGCGCCAAGGAAAATTCGGGGTTCGGGTAAGTAAAACGGGGGGGCTAGGGGGTCACTGCAAGGTGTTTTTTCACCTAAATGCATAGGATGCATTAAAGTGAAAAAACACAAAGGTTTACATAACAGGCTGTGAGGCGGGTGGCGACGGGCAGAGAGTCGCTGATTGCCACCATTACTAGTAAAAAAATAAATATGTCCCTGGATATCATTTTAAAAATCTGGTCACCTTATTTAAAACGCATGTGCATGATGACCAGGCACCTAGCATTTTCAGAGGCCAGTAGTGGTAGCCTGCAGTCTGTCCTTACTGCATGTGTTATAGGCTGGTATGGGGAGAACTCAGTACAGGATCGCAGCAGGTGGTAAAAACAGCACAGAGGATTGCTGGCGTACAGTTTTTGTCAATCCAGTATATTTATATTATAATATATTAATGTTCCCCTGAAAAAGCAGATCGAATATTAAAGGACTTTTCTCACCCTACAAGGTCGCTTTTCTCCATTCTGGTAAGCAGCTGAGGACTATCAGCATATAGTATGCACATTCAGGTTTAGATCCAACAATTTTAAGATTTTAAATAGACAGCATTTTTCTTATTTGTTTAATTTAGCCTAACGCTAACGTTTAAAGCGGTTGTACAGGTACATTTTAAACTTTTACCTACAGGTAAGCCTATAATAAGGCTTACCTGTAGGTAAAAAAAATATCTCCTAAACCTTTACGGTTTAGGAGATATTCCCCTCGCAATGAGCCGTTTAATGCAGCGGCGCATGCGCACAGGGGATTTTCAGCTTAAGGACCGGCAGCCGCCGGACCTCGCTGGAAAGAAGTCTCCCACGCGCATGCGCGGGAGTGACATCACGGCTCCAGCCACTCAGAGCGCTTGAGCCGTGATACCCGGAAGACACGCCGAGGCAACATGTCGGCTACCTCGTCGTGGACCAGGTAAGTTACCAACGCCTCGTTCTAAGGTAAGTATTTCATAATGAGCTAGTATGCGGTGCATACTAGCTCAGTATGCCTTTTGCTTTACAGGGTTAAATAAAATAAAAAAACGTTCAGCGGGTATACAACCGCTTTGAAGCAGGAGTTATGGCAGCTATAACCCTGGTATCAATTTTTTTCTGTGGGCAATCCGGCATCTGCTACAAGTGATTCCGCAAGCGTATTTCACCACGGGATCACTTTTAGGGGCGCCAGGAGAGGCCCCTCCACCGTTATCCCAGGTTTTTCATAAATTTACCGGAACTATCGGTAAACCCGGAAATGATCCGATCCGTTTGCTAGATAGGCAGGAAGTCGAGTGAGGACAAGATGGTCCCACTCAGCTCTATACCCTTGGAGGACCGTAGCGACCTCTGATGTCTTTGGGCAGATGGACAGGATTTTTTTTCCTTAAAGCGGAGCTCCACCCTAAAGTGGAACTTCCGCTCATCGGAACCCTCCCCCCCTCCGGTGTCACATTTGGCACCTTTCAGGGGGAAGGGGGGTGCAGATACCTGTCTAAGACAGGTATTTGCACCCACTTCCGGGAGTCCTCTCTGCGGGTTTTCTGCGGGTAATACGTCACTTCCCGCAGAATACCCGTTGTGTTTTGGGAGACACTCGGCTCCCAGGACACAACGGGGACCAGTGAGAACGGCGCAGCGCGACTCACGCATGTGCCGTAGGGAATCGGGCAGTGAAGCCTCAAGGCTTCACTTCCTGGTTCCCTCATCGAGGATGGCGGTGGGGGCAGCAGAGTGACGAGCGATTGCTCGTCTTCTGCTGACGACATCGCTGGACTCCAGGACAGGTAAGTGTCCATATATTAAAAGTCAGCAGCTGCAGTATTTGTAGCTGCTGGCTTTGAATATTTTTTTTCCCAAGGAAGCTCCGCTTTAAAGTTAAAATTTTATTTTTAACTTTAATTTTTTTATTTTATTTGTTTGCTTTTAAAGGTAAATGAGAGATCTGGGGTCTTTTCGAACCCCAGATCTCCAAATTAAGGAACCTGTAATGCTTATTTCTATTACAAATGATGTTTTACAATCCTTGTAATAAGAATAAAAGTGATAAAATAAATAAAAAAATAAATAAAGGGACAGTGTTAAAATAAAAAATAGAAAGTTAAATAAATAAGGAAAATAAAAGTAAAGCACTGTTCCTTGGTTCCACCCCCTACAAGCAACAATCGCCCCCTCAAGCAACAATGGACCCCCCAGCAACAACAAATACCCCCAGCAACAACAGATCCACCCAGGAACAATAGACCCATACAAGCTAGGGTGACCACATTTCCAAACTACTATTCAGGGACACCCTCCCTTCCCAAAAATCAGCTTGTGCTGTAACGAATCACAGCACAGTGATTGGACACAAGAGGCGGGATTTATGATTTCTCCAATCACAAGCAGGGGGCGGGGATTGTGCTCCTCCATACATTCCCGGCCAGGACAAGTACTGTCAATGAGTAAAGCATTGATGTGGCGGCCTTTTTTGGGGGCATCAGATTGGCCCGGGGGGTGGCTGTGTCAGTTTCATTCCGGGACACTGTATTGTCCTGGAATGAAGGTGCCCGGGACAGACCCGCAAAATGCGGGACTGTCCCGGGCAATCCGGGACACGTGGTCACCCTAATACAACCAACAATAGATCTACCAGGACCCTGCATTAGTAGACCCCCCAGCCGCCAGCAACAATAGCCCCCTCCCTCAAAAGTAGATTCTTTCCAGCAACAATTGACCCCATAACCCAGCAATATAAGACCCCCCAGAAACAATAGATCCCTCTGTAAACAATAAGTCCCTCCCAGCAGCAACTTCCCCCAGCAACAATAGACCCTTCCCTTAAAAGGGTTGTAAAGGTTAGTTTTTTATTTTCTAAATAGGTTCCTTTAAGCTAGTGTGCACTGTTGGTTCACTTACCTTTTCCTTCGATTTCCCTTCTAAATGTTTTTTTTCTTTGTCTGAATTTCTCACTTCCTGTTCTGTTCCTCCTCTGTAAGCTTGCCCCCATCATCCGAGACGTTCTGGTTGGGGATTAGTCAGCGTGCTCGCCCCCTCCCTTGGGACTACATCCCTGCAAGGAGACGCTGTGAACGTTCACAGCATCTCCCCGCAGGAATGTAGTCCCAAGGGAGGGGGCGAGCACGTTGACTAACCCCCAACCAGAACGTCTCGGATGATGGGGGCAAGCTTACAGAAAGTGAGAAATTCAGACAAAGAAAAAAAAAATTTAGAAGGGAAATCAAAGGAAAAGGTAAGTGAACCAACATTGGACCAGCTTAAAGGAACCTATTTAGAAAATAAAAAATGAACCTTTACAACCCCTTTAACAAAAGATTCCCCCAGCAACATCAGATCCCCCAGCAGCCAAGGGGCTGAAAACACATGGAAAAACACATTAACTCATTAAAGTAACAGCTGAAAACGTGATTGACTGCTGTAGGCCACGCCTTCCCTTTCTCTCCATAGTTACAAATCAGTGTGTGTGCCAATTTCTGATCATAATTGCAAAAGCTGTAAAAACATAGGCTCAAATCCCGATATTCGTGTTCTGCTGTCACACGACAGGGTGATAAATTAGTGCGGTAATAATTTTGGTGTCAGTCTGCTACATTTGCTTCTAAAAGAAGGATTTTTTTTTTTTTGCTTCCTCTAAGAGATCAAAAACATAACGCGTTTGGGGAATTTCATTTTTAATTACGTGGTGAGAATAAACAGGGCGGCTGAGAGTACAACATGAATAATTGATATGAGACGAATAACAAAACTCTGCAGGTAGGAATTAATAACAACATCATTTGCAAGAAATTGACTGACTCGCGAGACGTTACCTCCAAATAACCCCGTGGTTTTTCCCCGAACACACGGGCATTCCAGTGTTGGTCCTTTTCTGGAGGACTGTTGCGAGAAGAATATTCAAACGGCTTTAGCGTTTGAAGTTTTAAAAGTCTCTTTTGTGTAGATCAGTGATCTCCAAACTGCAGCCCTGGGGCCAAATTTGGCCCCTTGCTTCCCTTTATCTAGCCCTTGGGGCACTATTCCATCCACTGACACCAAAGATGAGGCATAATTTCTGTCGCTGACACAAACAATGGGGCACTATTCCTCCCACTGACCCCAATCATGGGGCATAAGTCCTTCCATTGATACCAACGATGATGGGCCACTATTCCTCCCACTGACACCAACAATGGGGCAATTTTCCTCCCATTGACACCATCAAAAGGGCAGAAATCATCCCACTGACACCATCGATAGGGCATAATTCCTTCCAATGACACCAAAGATGGGCCACTATTCCTCCTACTGACGCCAGCGATAGGGTAGAATTCTTTCTATTGACACCAACAATGGGGCACTATTCATTCCACTGACATCAACGATGAGGTACTAGTCGTCTGACACCAAAGTTAGGGTATTGTTTACTCCCATCTGACGCCATGACATTTTCTACTCCCACTGGCCCACCGGCCAACCTAAAGTCTGAAGGAAAGTAAACTGGCCCTTTGTTTAGAAAGTTTGGAGACCCCTAGTGTAGATCAGTGGTGGTCTACTTTCGTGATATGGTGGACCCATGTGCAGCCCCTGACATCATCATCATAGGTCCACACATAAAATTCAAGTGGTTTTAAAGGCTGAAGAATTTTTAACTTAATGCATTTTCTGCTTTAAGCTAAAAATCTTCTATTGTCAGCTTCCCCCCATCCCCTCCCAAATACCTACCTGAGCTTAATTTCGATCTCTCTCTCCCTCCTCACTAGACTCAGTGAGAGTAACGGGAGGAACTGGCTCCTGCTCCTGTTAATCAAATCCAGCCAAGCCACAATGGGTGTGTATAAATGGATGCACACAGCCCGGCTTGAAAGCAAGGAGGGTCTGTGCTGCTCTGTGCAAAACCATTGCAGAGAGCAGGTAAGTATGACCTGTTTGTTATTAAAATATTTACATTTACAATCACTTTAAGTGAATGAATATTCAGTGTCATAGATGGAAACAGCAGCTCCGTCTCCGGGCCGAGGGCACCTGGAGACAACACGCTCGCCCAGGCCTCCGGGCCTAGGGCACCCGGAGGCGACACACACACCCAGGCCTGAGGTGCCTGGGAGCGGAACCAACGACCCACCCCTCTGGAAGATGGCTGCCCCCTTTTATATCCTCTCCCGACAGGCACAGCAGGTGCATGGGGAGAGGAGCCTTTAACCCTGGTGTGATTCCGGGAGCATGTGAATGCATTATGTCTCTGTTTATCTTTGCTTAAAAGAGACGTTCGGGTTTATAAAAAAATAAACATTTATACTGACCTAGGTGGATGCAGCTTCGGTCTGATGCTGCATCTGTCCCCCACTGGCTCTGCTCTGAGAACACTACTGATCGCTCAGTTCTTCCCTTTTGCTCTGAACAGAGAGCCAGTGACTGTCAGTCACTACTCTCTGCTCTGCCCTTCCAGCGCTCACTGGAACACTGGTCTGTGGAGGGGGCAGGGGCGGTTGGTTCAGTCTCCCAGCAGCTCGCTGAGAGGCAGAGCCAGCTGCTGGTCCCAGCATCTGGGTCACTTTACAGTCAGGATCGATCCAGCTCATGGACCAGCTGAGTGACATCAGCTGATAGCAGGCTTTCTAGTCATAGGAATGCAGAACGAAATGCACTCCTGTGATCCATATGAAAAGTAGGGCCAAAAAAGCAAAATGCCCGATCTAAGAGATAGTCAGAGACTGTAGACATGATACAAGAGATAGTTAGAGACTGTAGACATGATACACGAGATAGTCAGAGACTGTAGACATGATACAAGAGATAGTCAGAGACTGTAGACATGATACAAGAGATAGTCAGAGACTGTAGACATGATACAAGACACGGTCAGAGACTGTAGGCATGATACAAGAGATGGTTACAGATATGATACAAGAGACATTTGGAAACTGTGGACATGCTACAAGATGATTTTCAGGAAGGGCTGCAATATAAGCCCTACCCCGAAAATAAGCCCTAGTTTAAAGTGCTGGTGAAATACTAGAGTCCACTCTATTACAGTGTTATATAGTGTAGACTGTGCATGTTTATGTGATCTAGTTGTGCCAAATACCTTCGGTATAGCGCTGACCTCCCGCTGCTCTCAACTGATCTCACGCTGCTCTGCTCTTCTGCTGTTCTGCAAGCTGTCAGCGGGGGATTTCGGGCCCCCCTCCCTCTGCAGTGCTCGGAGCTGGGAAGAGGCCTCCGGCGGGCCACGGAAGCGCCGGGCGGCGCTTAGCTAATGTCACGCTGCGCTGCTCTTCTGCAGTGCTCGAAGAGGGGACGAGAGCTCCGGCGGGTTACAGATGCGCCCAGCACTAGAAGAAGGTATGTGGCACAATTGAATTGCAGAGACATACACATTTTGCAATATGTGGTGCTGTATGAGTGGATTCTAGGATTTTACAAGCACTTTTACACGGTTCCACAGGGGATTTCTGACAGGCAGGGGGGAGCGAAGACAGCACATGGCATGATAAGACCCACCCCGAAAATAAGCCCTAGTGTGTTTTTGGTTGCCAAAATTAATATAAGACCCGGGCTTATTTTCGGGGCAACACGGTACTAGTCTACCAGCTCTAAAGCCTATGGGTCCAAATTGTACTGGAGTGGACATCGGATGAAGTAGCTGATGGAGGGATGTAAACAATGCTGCAGGCTTTGGAGCAAGATCTAGATAAGTATAGTGAGCTGGGTGGAGGGTGGAGGGAAAAGGGTAAGAAAACTTTGTCTAAAATATGGGAAAATCTTATGGGAAAGAACTAAGAATGTGAAACTGTGTGTTCCTAGTTTTCAGATCGGCATTGGGGCTGGTCTTCATGAACCCTTTGGTACGGCACTGATCACGTTCATTTTACCGTATCAACACAATGAAGATCATAAGTTTGATCTCTATACAACTTCACTAACCTCTGAGGCCAACCAGCATAAGCTCTTGAATTCAAAGCGTACTCCAGCTCAAAACGTGTCCTCAAAGCAGCCACATGGCTACGCCCTGGCCCACTGCGAGCAACCAGACAGTCTGAAGAGGCGGAGGGTGAAAGGGAACCGCTGCTGTTGCTGGACGATGGAGACATCAACTGCAATCAGAAGGCACAGCAAGACGGTTAAAGCTAAACACCAAGCAAATACATAGACAAAATACAGTTCTGTGAAAAAGTATTTGCCCCCTGATTTTTATTTTTTATTTTGCATATTTGTCACACTTGAATAATTCAGATCATCAAACAAATTTTAACATTACACAAAGATAGCCAGAGAAAATACAAAATGCAGTTTTTAAATGATGATTTCATTTATTTAGGTAAAAAAGCTGCCCAAACCTGCCTGGCCCTATACAAAAAAAATAATTGCCCCTCAACCTAATAACTATTAACTGGATCGGCAGCCATGCTAGAGTGGTCAGTTTACTTTCAGGAGGCAGGACAGAGGCAGGATCAACCATGTATTTTACAACACAGACAGGACTGAAAAAAAACAAAAAAACATTACAATGAATATTACATCGCTTTTAGGAGACAGAAACAAAATTATTTTTTAGGTATGAGTAAGCACTCCTAAGTGTGAAACGCGTTAGCTGTCTCTGTTACTCCGTTGCTGTGACATGTAGTGCCTGTTTTATTTTATTTTATTTGTCCAATAAAAGCCACGTTGGATTGGAGTGCGGCTATCCAGACTTCTTAATTTTTTCACTTTATAGACCCCTTTCACACTGTTTTTTTATTGACATTTTTTTCCACCAGGTGAATGGGTAGGGGTACGATGTACCCCATACGCATTCATATAGGGTGGGGGGCCGGCATCTGGGGGCCCCCTTATTAAAGGGGGCTCCCGGATTCCGATAAGCCCCCCGCCCGCAGACCCCGACAACCAACGGCCAGGGTTGTCGGGAAGAGGCCCTTGTCCCCATCAACATGGGGACAGGGTGCTTTGGGGTGGGGGGGGGCCGCAGGTCGCCCCCCTGCCCCAAAGCACCAAACCCCCCCATGTTGAGGGCATGCGGCCTGGTACGGTTCAGGAGAGAGGGGTGCCGCTCTCTCGTCCCCCCCTCTTTTCCTGCGGCCTGCCAGGTTGCGTGCTCGGATAAGGGTCTGGTTTGGATTTTGAGGGTGACCCCCACGCCGTTTTTTCGGCTTAAGGGAATCCCCTTCAAATCCATACCAGACCGAAGGGCCTGGTATGCTCCTGGAGGGGGAACCCATGCCGGTTTTTTATTTAAAAATTGGCGTGGAGTTCCCGCTCAGGATTCATACCAAACACAGTGCCTGCTATTGGCGGGAATCCACGTCGGATCCCGTTCAATACAGTGCCACATCTCCTTCTCGCTATTGCAGCGAGCGCGAGATGTCGCCACCCTGTCGCCGAGATGTGGGCACCCTGTCGCCGAGAATCTCCACGATGGGATCGCAATGAATATACAATGTCGGCGGCACCTATTGTACTTTTTTTTTCATCTGTTCTTGAATTTCTTTAGAAAATATGTTGCTTTTTGAGATCTTTTAGGCCCCTTTCACACTACCGCGACTTCAAAGTCGCGCGATTGTGCTGCGATTTACCACAATTTTGATGCAATTTCAGAAAATGCCTGTGTAAACTTGAGGTCTATGGACCTCAACTCGCATCAAAGTCGGATCAAAGTAGTACAGGGACTACACAAGGAGAGAGAGCAGCAGTGAGCGGTCTTTATTACAGGAAGCTCCTGCACAGAGGGAAAGACTCACACTGGATTACTGCAGATCTAGAAGCAATACACAATGCACACCAAGAGTCAGGGAAGAATACACATGGTTCTTGTATTTAGACAACATTTGCTTATTCTGGAGTTCAGCAACATGGAAAAGGATTCCCAGAGCACTATGGGTTAGCTAAAGAGACACCGAAACAGAATCTGCCTGTATAGAGCATATTTTTGCGATATAACCAAAAAAATACAGACAATTTTGAACCAAAAACAATATTTTTTTACTTTCTGCTGTAAAACATATCTAATAAAAAAAATGCAAAAAAATCGAATTTCTTCATCAATTTTGGCTAATATATATTCTGCTACATATTTTTGGTAAAAAAAAATCCCAATAAGCGCATATTGATTGGTTTGCACACAAGTTATCATGTCTACAAACTGTGGGATTTTTTTTTATTTTTTACTAGTAGTGGCGACAATCAGCGACTTATAGCGGGACTGTGATATTGCTGTGGACAAATCGGACACTAACTGACACTTTTTGGGTACCAGTGACACTAATATAGTGATCAGTGCTAAAAAGTAAGCACGGTCACTGTACTAATGCCACTGGCTGGAAAGGGGTTAACATCAGGGACCAACAAATGGTTAAAGGAGTTGTAAAGGCAGAAAGTTTTTATCTTAATGCATTCCATCTGTGTAGCAGCCCCCCCCCCCAATACTTACCTGAGCCCCATCTCCATCCAGCGATGTCCACGAGTCCCTCCTGATTGGCTGAGACACAGGAGCGGCGCCATTGGGTCCCGCTGCTGTCAATCAAAGTCAGTTAGCCAATCAGGAAAGAGAGGAGGCGGGGCCGAACGGAAGCTCTGTGTCTGAATAGACACAGGAAGCTGTGGTACGGCTCGGGTGCCCCCATAGCAAGCTGCTTGATGTGGGGGCACTCAACAGGAGGGAGGGGCAAGGAGTAGCGAAGAGGGACCCAAGAAGAGGAGGATATGGGCTGCTCCATGTGGTGGTTTTGCACAGAGCAGGTAAGTATAACATGTTTGTTATTTAAAAAAAAAAAATTACTTTACAATCACTTTACTGTGTGCCTAGGTTGTGCTTACTCACTGTTGGGGGAGGTGCTTTGAATAGGGGAAGGCAAAGATACGGGTTCCTGCTTTCTGACAGACCGGCAATCTGCCTTGATTACATAGGCAGATTGTCATTCTGCCTGTGTCCTGTCTAATTGGCGGGTGCTGGCGGACATCGAGTGCCCGCCGCTGGGCTCCTGCTGTGTGTGATCACAGCGAAAGCAGGTTGCGGGTGGCGCACGCACGCACGCACGCGCCCCAGACCCGGTCACAATAATAATAATTAATAGAAGAACATTCGTTCAGAACAGAAATAGCCTAAAGAACATTTGTTTTGTCCGTCATTCATACAGAATGGATATGCAACCACTTTAAAAGGTAAACTTAAAAAATGAATTCCTCTAAATGACCAAGGTGGAGAAGGGTTACTGACGCACCTGGGCCTCTACCTTGTAGATGAGAACACGTGTACTGGGAACGGGATTTCAACCTTGGCAGTCGTGAATTCTATGGTGTCGTTATGTCATGTAAACTGTAGCTGTTGTAAAAATTATGAAAAAGTCATTGAGAATTATGGGCTCATTTCATTTTTATAACACACAAGCCTTTAAAAAGTAGCCAGCTGTAACAGAATCTTTTTTAATAAAATCTTCTCTGCAAGACACATTTATAAGAAACGCATCCAAACATTATATCTGGTGTTATTATTCATCTACTGTCGCTGTGCAAAGTGCAAGAAGTGTTCTAGAAGAAAAATATTCTGGCAGAAAGATTCAAGTAATAGACAGCAGCATAGAGGCACAATATTGGAGCCGGCCTCTCATTTATAATATTCGACGTACAATTTCCCCGCTGCGAACAGGTGAATGGAGCCCGGCCATAAAAATGAATGGCTCCGTCTCTCATGGAAAGTGGCAACAATGAGAGCGCCAATGTTAAATTAAGGAACACGGCGCTGGCCGGCGGTCAAATTAGGTGAGCTGAAAAATATCTTTAATTTCCTCTGTCATTTTTCATGACCTCTCTTCCCGAAAAACATTTCAGCTGTGTTTTGGCTGAACCATCCGTTTATTTATTTAGGCCGTTGATTGTTAAGAGATAATTCTATATCGGTGCTATGATCATTATTTTTATTTTTGCAGACAGAAAATCAGCTGTAGGACCTGAGGCTGAGAATAGTCATCTGTTCCCAATGCCGAGATAAACAGATTTAATGGAACTGAGTTTTTTGTTTTTAAAGCTACACTTCAAGATTACAAAAATAAAGCATTGTAATGCATACAGTGGACACAGCGCTGTGCGCCCCTAAACATCAGTTCCCCCATTTTGTGGCGATAACAGCCTCCACACATCGGGGGAGGCTTTCTGCCACAAAAGCATTTGTGAGGTCACGTACAGGGGCGTAACTACAGGGGTTGCAGGGGTGGCAATTGCGACCCGGCTCCATGGTCCAGAGGGCCCATGCGGCTCCCCTGTACACCCGGATAGGAAGCGGCATATAGAGGAACCGATACCCTCCATTTTCCTCCTGCAGCCACTCAAAACCCGCTTCTCCTCCTCTCCCTTCCGCAGGCATAAAGCGGATGCAGGAGGAAAATAGAGGGGATCAGCTCCTCTAAATGCTGCTCTTTCCGCCTGTCCTATTAAGGTATCCAGGTCCTGCTGCCCTTGGACCCCTGTGCACTCTCCTGGCCGCCCCTTTATTCTCCCACAGCAGTGTTGCCAACCGTACGTAGATTTACGTACAGTCAGCGAATTTAACCCCTTTTTCGAGGTGTACGTTAAAGTCCGTTATGGGCACCGGCGCCCATAAAAAAGATGGCCACGAGCCGGTCATACAACTGCGCATGCGCCGTTCCGAAAGCCGGCCGAGCTCAGGGAAACTTGTTCACGCTCGGCCGGGCGGCGCATGCGCGGGTAACGTGATGGCGCCGCTGGCGCCATTTTTGAAAAGGCCACAGCGGCTGGCGCGACACCTGTAGTGAGTGCATTGCATGCCATGCACTCATCATAGGTGGAGGAGGACTCGGAGCGAGCGGACTCGGAGCACTGACAGGGCCCAGGGGTGAGGAGGATGGACTCAACTCGAGTTTCAAGGTCAGTGAAACTGGGGGGGATACAAGCGAGTGAGAGCCTGGCGTCCTGGGAGCCTGAAGCCGTGCCATGCAGGGGAGAGACTGATGTGCTCTGTCCACTACCATATTACTTCTCAAAATCATCAGTGTGTGCTGTGTCCTCCTCTGGTTCCTGTGCCCCTTTCACCTCTCCACAGGTCAGGGCAGCACAGTGCAGCACTGACCTGTGGAATGGTGAAAGGGGCACAGGAGGAGGACACAGCACACTGATGATGTGGAGAAGTAATATGGTGGTGGACAGAGGAGGAGGCTACTGTGAGGGGGTGAGGAGGGCACCATCATGTCCACAGCCTGTCTCCACCGGCACCTCCTATAGTATGTCCGCAGCCTCTGTCCCCCTCCTGTAGTATGTCCGCAGCCTCTGTCCCCCTCCTGTAGTATGTCCGCAGCCTCTGTCCCCCTCCTGTAGTATGTCCGCAGCCTCTGTCCCCCTCCTGTAGTATGTCCGTAGCCTCTGTCCCCCTCCTGTAGTATGTCCGTAGCCTCTGTCCCCCTCCTGTAGTATGTCCGTAGCCTCTGTCCCCCTCCTGTAGTATGTCCGCAGCCTCTGACCACCTCCTGTATCGTGTCCGCAGCCTCTGACCATCTCTTGTCTTTTATCATGTCCGCAGTCTCTGAGGGGATCCTAGAAAGGAGTCAAGAGTGGGAGTGCCGCCGGGATGGGGGTTACGGCCCGGGAAGAAACAGACGTGTGGACTGGGGAGAGGAGATCAGAGCCACCAAGCTGGAGCCGTCTGACTGAGCCCCACATGGTGCACCTGAGAGGAGGTCAGTGACAGTTCCGCCAGGCCATTCTGAGGGGGGGGGGGGGGGTCACTGATGTAAGAAGGTGAATGAATACAATAATGTAAGGGGGCACTGATATAAAGGTTTCCCCCTTATATTAGTACCCTCCCCCCGCTTACCTTAGTGTATTCACTCTGCGGAAGGTGGTCTCTATTCACCAGAGCCCCTCCCCCCACTTTAGGGTTCCCCCTTACATCATGATCTGCAGCGTTCCCCTTTACATAAGAGTTCCCTTACACTGTAAGGGGGATCCCTGCAGACTCTGATGTAAGAGGGAACTCTGTGCTGGCCGGGTTATAGTAACCTGACCTTCATGTAATTGAGAAAAATTTTTTTTTACTTTTGTTTAACTTAAACACATTGATAATAGCATTAGCTGTGTGTTTATAGTTCAAATATTGATATTTGCACTGTTTAGCACTAAAAACAGTGATTGTAGGCACTTTTTTGCAGCGTCAGTAAAAAATGCGGCTCTGCCAGCAATTTTCATGATTTTTGCCAGTAAGAAATTGGTGCCGTACAGAAATTTTGGCATCCTTGCCAGTAAATTTCACTTCAGGGGGTTGGCAACACTGTCCCACAGTGCTGCTGGCTTCCCTCCTCACCTTTCCTGGCTGCCGCAGGGGATGCTTTAAGGATGGAGAGCGTGGAAGGGGCCAGTAAATATATCATTCAGTGGCCCCTTCCTTTTTCCGAGCGGACATAGTCAGTGATCGGTACTCTGTTCATTCATAACTAAAGCATAGGGAACTGTGTTTACTATACTTCAGTTTGTGAATGTACAGGAACCTCTGTACAGAGCTATTCCTGTCCATTCATTCTGTGAAACTGAGGCTGCAGAGTTGGAGATTGTCCTCATTTTCCTTTCTCTTTCTCAAAGGTGAAACATTGGAGGTCTGTTTAGACCCCTGATATCTCACCAAAGCCCCCCAACAGGCTCCTATTTTTTTTTTTTAAATAATAAAAAATTAATTGTAAAAATAACAGTGGCGGAACTACCAGGATTGCAAAGGTCACACTTGTGACCGGGCCCTGGCGTTCCGCCACCGTGAGGGGGCCCATTGCGCCAGGAAGGGGACCCGCTGCAGGACCGTTAAAAGGGCGCCACATTAAAGTAAAGGGCCCCAGGATCAGTGGGAAGGGTCCCAGGCCCAGAGGGAAGGGCCCTGGCTGGGAATCAGAGGGGCACTTTGTGGTTTCTTGCAGCGGGGCCCTGAAGGTTCTCGTTACGTCTCTGTCAGGTACTGATGTTGGATGAAAAGACCTGGATTGCAGTTGGCATTCCATTTTAGCCCAAAGGCACAGCTTTCAACTGTCTATCATTTTGAGGGACCATCCCACTTTTAAAACCACATCACTGTCTTCTTCTTTTATTCAAATTTTAACCTCTTTTTGATCTAACATGTAGAGTTTGTAGTCAAGACTTTATGAGGCCACTTAAGTTCTATTGTGTAGAAGTGGAGTACATCCACTCCTTAATCCATTCCTGCGGGGCCTATGGTGGATTTCTTTGATCTGGCTGAGTACTTTGAGAATGTGGCCCTCAGGCAATGAGCAGGGCTCAAGACACACTAAACTGCACACACAGTGCTAGCAGTGCCATTTAGAATAAACAGAGGCCTGATTCTGTTATAGGACTCATGTAGGCAGGTGCCAACATTCTTTCCTGTAGGTGCCAAAGCTGCAGAGGAAGGGAAGTCTGTCAAAAGTGGAACTTCCGCTTTAAGCACTCCTCGCCCCCTTACATGCCACATTTGAAATGTAATTATTTTGGAGGGGAGTGGGTGCTTGGTTTTGAGTGGGGCTTCCTTTCCCACTTCCTGCTTCCGCCTACGAGCCGCCTAGGCAACTCCCCCTCTCCCCCTAGGTGGCCCCTCCCTCTCGGCAATCTTCTGGGACACGTGAGATTGCCTGTCCTCTTGGAGAGCACAGCGCGACATGCGCAGTGTGTGCCCAGCCGTGAACCTGCAAGCTGTCACGGCCGGGTGCCCACAGTTTCAATGGAGTTTCAATGGAGAGGAGGAGGAGAGGAGCGGGGCAGGGCTCCATCACTGGTCTGTGGAACAAGTAAGTGTCTGTTTATTAAAAGTCAGCAGCTAAACTTTTTGTAGCTGCTGACTTTTAATAAACAAAAAAAGCCTGGAACTCCGCTTTAAGGGAAATTGACCCTTAGTGACTCTATTAGTCCTCTCTGGGTAGGCATCTGATTTGATGCCAAATTCCCATGAAAGTTCAGGTGGCCATCTTAATGAGGGAACCTTTAAAAAAAAAGATTCTGCATTATTTGGGCACACCTGTAGTAAGTCGTGGGTTAGGGAGAGGAACTCGCTGGTTAGGGAAAAGGGGATTCACTCCAGAGATAAAATGATAAATCTCCCACTCTAAGAGATCTTGATTATGCTGTCCAGTTCTGGGCACGAGTCCTCAAGAAGGATGCGCTGGAACTGGAGAGAGTCCAGAGAAGGGCAACAAAGCTAATAAAGGGACTAGAAGGGGCAGTGGACATTGCTATGAGCAGGCCACCCCCATAGCAGTGTCCTCATCACCCCCAACCCCTCCAATCCCTGCATTGTAAACGTAACGCAATCCTGATCTCTGCATTCCAAACGTAACGCAATCCTGATCCCTGCATTCTTAGCGCAGCGCACTCCTGATCCCTGCATTCTGAGTGCAACACACTCCTAATCCCTGAATTATAAGCATAACACACTTCTGATCCCTGCATTTTTAGCGCAGCGCACTCCTGAACCCTGCATTCTTAGCACAACACACTCCTGATCCCTGGTCCCTGCATTTTGAGTGTAACGCAATCCTGATCCCTGGATTCTGAGTGTAACACTCTCCTAAATCCTGAATTCTGAGCATAACTCACTCCTGATTCCTGCATTCTAAGCATAACGCAATCCTGATCCCTGTATTCTGAGCGTAAAACAAAACGAAGCCCTGCATTCTGAGCACAGCACACTCCTGATCCCTGCATTCTGAGTGTAACGCACTCCTGATCCCTGCATTCTGAGTGTAACGCACACCTGATCCCTGCATTCTTAGTGTAACGCACACCTGATCCCTGCATTCTGAGCACAACGCACTCCTGATCCCTGCATTCTGAGTGTAATGCACTCCTGAACCCGGCATTCTGAGCACAACGTACTCCTGATCCCTGCATTCTGAGTGTAACGCACTCCTGATCCCTGCATTCTGAGCATAATGCACTCCTAAACCCTGTACTTTCATGTAATTTTTTTGTGTCCACTGCTTTTGGGATCTATTTTGGGATTAACAATGTATCCTCACCCGCAGTAGAGCACAAAGGCAGTGCATTTTAAACACTATGAAGGAAACACATGGAACATGCCCTTCTGGCATCATGTTCTGGTGTGAACCGGCCTTAACAACAGGACACTGTGCCCAGTGATCATCATTGTTATTCAAGTAGATCTCCATCTCTCTAAGGTTGCCTACCCCTGATCTAGAGGATCTCAGCTATGGGGAAAGACTACAAGCATTAAACTTATTCTCTCTGGAAAGGAGACGCTTGAGAGGAGATATGATTTCAATGTACATATACCGTACTGGAGACCCTTTTCAGTGAAAGGGAATTTAAGAAGACACGCGACCATTCACTAAAATTGGAAGAGAAGCGGTTTAACCTTAAACTGCGAAGAGGGTTCTTTACCTTCAGAGCGGTAAGGTTGTGAAATTCACTTCCACAAGCAGTGATATCAGCAGGGAGCATCAATAGTTTAAAAAAACGATTAGATGGGCACCTTAACGATAACATACAGGGATATACAATGTACTATTGACCTAAACA
Organism: Rana muscosa; assembly: GCA_029206835.1. NCBI lineage: Eukaryota > Metazoa > Chordata > Amphibia > Anura > Ranidae > Rana > Rana muscosa. Next base: position 46,154,536 of record CM055120.1, on the reverse strand, counting down.
CAAGCACACTCACACACCACAGGTTGAACTGGATGGACTGATGTCTTTTTTCAACCTTACCGACTATGTAACAACAATATCAGTAATGTGTAGTAGTGCAGGTCTCAGATGTGCCGACAGCGTCTGTCTTGAGGGGTGGAATGCAGCTTGGCCGGTCTGAGCCCAAATGGGGAGATCTCAAGAAGGGTGGTATGTCCCTATTCTTTCCCTAATCGACTGGAACCTCTCCCTACCGCTAATCACTGTCCCTGTCAGACAGGTTACTTGTTCCTACACTACCCACATAGGACATGTGCAGCAAGCCTGAGAGCCAGGGCATTAAATAGGCTCTGCCTGACTCAAGATGGCTGCTGGAGTCACAAGAGGTGGCAGCGTCCAATCGGATAGCTTCCCTAGTGTCCTTGGAAACCATAGAGGAACCATGTTCCCCTTTACTTCCTTTGCTCCTGCAATTCTGATGCGGATGAGCGCCACCTGCAGTGGAGAAAGTAGACTGCGCCTGTCTACACTGCTGTGATTTCACTGCAGAACAAACATTAGAAAAATAACAGATCAACTGGAAGCATCTACAGGTAATAAAACTATGTGACGGGGAGAGAGTTGTGTTAATACTAGTGACAGACTGCATAATATATACTGTAATTTTTTGATTGTGCCCATATCATTGCTTTAACAGAAATGAGTTAACATCACCCAAAGTTACAAAGAAGAAAGAACAAAATCTTGAGTGATTTTTCTAAAGATAAACTAAACACCTGAATATCCCAATATATTATCAGCATGCAGCATCTTAATAAGGAGGATCCAGGCTAAACACACTATATAAAATCAATATGTGTTATAAAATGTCAATGCCCCATGTTTAATAGGTGCAACATTTCTTAATATTGCCTTAGCTGTGTCGGCGTCTCATGACGGCCAAGTGATGTACGACACTTGCGGGAAGAGCGGAGACTGCATTCATCACGCAGCGCAGACACTAACAAAATACACAATTTGTTGTACGCAGAGAATAGTTACCTGAGATTATTTATCTGGGGTGACACGCTGCTAGTTACTGCATTTTCCTAAAGCCGTGTCTGCTGTCACTTTCATTATATTTTCTGTGTATAATCCCGGACGAGACCGATGAAATGGAGGTGGCGTTCAGTAAAATAACAAATCACTTTGGTTTTAATAAATTAAACAAAATTGATCAAATCTGGCATCTCGTTAAGAGACAGACTTATTTGTTGGAGACCGGCTAATGTGTTTTATTTTTTTTCCCGGTGGAAAGGATTTTTATGCCTATTGACTTTTAAGCCTGGTACACACAATCTGATTTTCGACGGACAAAGCGTAGGACTTTTGTCCGAAGGGCGTTGGGCATGAACTTGTCTTGCATACAAACGGCAAAGAATTGTCGGCCAACAAACACGAAACTACGGGGTTTTTTTCAGCTCTTTAGCGCCACCCTATGGGCAGCTTCTGCTAATGTTGTGTTATGGTGAGCATTGCTTCTGAGCATGCGTGTTTGTACTTTGGAGTTTTGTCCGAAGGACTTGTGTACACACGATCGGATAATCCGACAACACCCATTTGTTGGACAAAAATTTTAAAGCATGTTATCCCACATTTGTTGGCGGAAAATCCGACAACAATTGTCCAATGGAGTGTACAAATGGTCGGATTTTCCGACAACAGCCTGTCATCACACAATTCCTGACGGAAAATCCGATCGTGTGTACGGGCCTTTAGATTGGCTTCCATTCCTTATTGTCCAAAACGGACATTGATATTTTTTGTCTATTACATGTCAATGGACAACACATATGTAAGCTGTCACCATTAAAAGCATAAATCTCATCAGATGTGCTAACCTCTTGCAGCTCACGTAACACATACAGACATGGGAGTAAGTCACACATGTGCAAGTCACAAGCAAGTCCCAAGTTACTGTGACGAAAAGCAAGCAAGTCAAGTCGAGTCCCTGCTAGAAGTCAAGCAAGTCAAGTCATTTATTTTGGTCAAGTCACAAATCAAGTCAAAATACTGATCTACCCCATACTGTATAAAAATAATAGGAGGGATAACAATAAATAATATTGGTTATGTGCCCATGTCTCACTGTGCCTCACTGTGCCTCACTGTGCCCATGCCTCACTGTGCCTCACTGTGCCCATGCCTCACTGTGCCCATGCCTCACTGTGCCCATGCCTCACTGTTCCCATGCCTCACTGTGCCCATGCCTCACTGTGCCCGTGCCTCACTGTGCCCGTGCCTCACTGTGCCCGTGCTTCACTGTGCCCGTGCCTCACTGTGCCCGTGCCTCACTGTGCCTGTGCCTCACTGTGCCCGTGCATCACTGTGCCCGTGTCTCACTGTGTCTGTGCTTCACTGTGCCCAATGCCTCACTGTGCCCGTATCTCACTGTGCCCGTGTTTCACTGTGTCCATGCTTCACTGTGCCCAATGCCTCACTGTGCCCAATGCCTCACTGTGTTCAATGCCTCACTGTGCCTGTGCCTCACTGTGCCCGTGTCTCACTGTTCCCGTGTCTCACTGTGCCCATGCTTCACTGTGCCCGTGCTACACTGTGCCCGTCAGCCGTGTACCTGATCGGCGGCCATTCCAGTATTCAAAAGCCGCGCCTCCTCCTCGTCTGTGATAGGCGGAACACTCAATTTCCCAGCATTCAGTGTTCCGCCTATCACGGACATCTGCTCATCCACCGTGATAGGCTGAGGCTGAACACTGCCTGCTGTGAAATTGAGTGTTCCGCCTATCACAGACGAGGAGGCGCGGCTTTTGAACACTGCAATGGCGGCCGTCTGTCTGCATGACACGCTGATCAGGTAGGCAGACGGCGGCTTGCGGTTAGTGTTAGTGGTGCCAAGTCATTGCAAGTCATATAGCCCAAGTCAAAGTCAAGTCGCAAGTCATTAGTGACAAGTCAAAGTCAAATCGAGTCATTTATTGAATTCTGTCAAGCAAGTCGCAAGTTGCAAGTCCTCAAACAGGTGACTCAAGTCTGACTTGCGTCAAGTCATGTGACTAAAGTCCCCCACCTCTGACATACACTATATTGCCAAAAGTATTGGGACACCTGCCTTTACATGCACATGAAGTTTAACCACTTCAGCCCCGGAAGGTTTACCTCCCTTCACGACCAGGTCATTTTTTGAAATATGGCACTGCGTTACTTTAACTACTTAAGGACCGGAAGGATTTGCCGCCCTTTCTGACCAGGTCATTATTTGCAAAACGGCACTGCGTTGCTTTAACTGACAATTGCGCGGTCGTGCGATGTAGTACCCAAACAAAATGTATGTCCCACAAATTGAGATTTCTTTTGGTGGTATTCGATCACCACTGCGTTTTTAATTTTTTGCGCTATAAACAAAAAAAGGCTGACAATTTTGAAAAAAAAAACAATATTTTTTGCCTTTTGCTATAATAAATATCCCAAAAATAAATTAAAAAATAAACAAATTTCTTCACCAGTTTAGGCCAATATATATTCTTCTACATATTTCTGGTAAAAAAAAAAATGTTGATTGGTTTGCGCAAAAGTTATAATGTCTATAGAATAGGGCAGGGGTCTTCAAACTACGGCCCTACAGGTGTTCAGGAACTAAAATGCCCATCATGCCTAGTCATGTCCCTAAAATTCATGTCTGTGAATGTCAGAGTTTTACAATGCCTCATGGGATTTGTAGTTCCACAACAGCTGGAGGGCCGTAGTTTGAGGATCCCTGGAATAGGGGATAGATTTAAAGCATTTTTATTATTTCTTTTTTTTTACTAGTAATGGCAGTGATCAGCGATTTTTTGTGGGACTGCGACATTGCGGCGGTCAGATTGGACACTTTTGACACTTTTTTGAGACCACTGACATCTATACAGCAATCAGAGCTAAAAATAGCCACTGATTACTGTATAAATGTCACTGGCAGGGAAGGGGTTAACACTAGGGGGCGATCAAGGGGTTAAGTGTGTCCTAGGGAGTGATTCTAATTGTGGGGGGGGAGTGTAGTGACAGGGAATAGAGAGAGATCGCTGTTCCTGATCACTTGGAACAGCAGATCTCTCTCTACTCCCCTGTCAGAACGGGGATCTGTCTGTTTACATTGACAGACCCCCATTCTGTCTCTCTGTGGAGCGATTGCTGGTGGCCAGCGGACATTGCGGTCGCCGGCCACGCGCATCGGCTCCGGCGTCGCGCTGCCGGTGCGCGCACCCCCTATTCCTATTAAAGCGACCGACGTACAATGATCACGCAGGGGAGCCAACCTGCCGCAGTACAACTGTGGTGGCTGGACTTAAAGTAGTTAACTGAAGATTGCGCGGTTGTGCGACACAGTACCCAAATAAAAATTATGCCCCTTTTTCCCACAAATAGAGCTTTCTTTCTTTGTGTTTTTTATTTTTTGCCCTAGAAACAAAAAAGACCAACAATTTTGAAAAAAAAACTATATTTTTTTATTTTATAGTATAAAACCTACCAAATAAACAGGGCCGGTGCTACCACTAGGTGAACTAGGCAGCGGCCTAGGGTGCACTACAAAAGAGAGAAAACAAGCAGCGCCAACCTAAGTGCAGTAGTGTTATCACACGTTTTTAATTTTAGTAGAAATGCACTCACTCGAGTAGAATAAAAGCAGGCACATCATGATAATGTCCAATGGACAGCAGGATGGACAGCAGGGCTCCAAGAGGCGATCTTCTAGCGCTGTAAGTTCTTGTCTGGTGGCGCCGGTAGCTTCCAGTGTCCCAGGCTAGAGCAAACAAGGTGCAGGGGGAAATCGTCAGTCCAAGAGTCCCTGGTCGCGGTCGGATGATGCTAGTAACGTGCACGCGTTCGGAACATGCGTGCTCCTTCGTCGGGCATAGCATTTCTCCATCTTGGGTGCACTACTGTCTAGGGCTCAGCCATGGCCGCTGGTTTATACTGTTTGACCTTGACCTACAGTAGTCCCCTACAGCGTATTTGTAATTTCTTTTTGGATGCCTAAGTCTTTGGGGGTCATACAGACAGGTTGTCCTGAACTCCCTGTTGGCTCCAATGCCTTGAGCTCGGTATGGCACCTTCCTTGCCTTCTTTCAAGATGGCAACGGGGATCATTGGTTCTGCTGTGGGTCTTGGACAGGGTGAGCGCTGCGCACCTGATGGGGTAGTGGTGTGGGCGGTGTGTTCTCTCCCGTGGGGAGTATATAGGGTGGTTTGGTAGGTCATTTGGCCTTGTGGAGGTACTGGTGGTACTACCCTTTGTTTCTTGCCCTGGATGGTGCAGTTGGGTACAAGTGGCTGGTCTTGACTAGGGTGCAAAATAGTCTAACACCTGCCCTGCCAATAAAAAATCAAAAAAAAAAAAACGAATTTCTTCATCAATTTAGGCCAATACGTATTCTTCTACATATTTCTGGTAAAAAAATCACAATAAGCGTATATTGATTGGTTTGCGCAAAAGTTCTAGCGTCTACAAACTATGGGATATATTTATTGAATTTTTTTTCTTTTTTTTTACTAGTAATGGAAGTAATCAGTGATTTTTAGTGGTACTGTGACATTGTGGCGGAAAAATCGGACACTAAGTGACATTTTTTGGGGACCAGTGACACTGACACAGTGAGCAGTGCTAAAAAAAAAAATGCACGGTCACTGTACTGATGACACTGGCAGGGAAGGGGTTAACATCATGGGCGATCAAAGGGTTAAGTGTGCTCCTAGGGGGTGCTTTCTAACTGTGTGGGGGATGCTTTTACTGGGGGAAGACAGAGATCCGTGTTCTTAGCAGGAACACAAGATCTCCATCTTCCCCTCTCACAACAGTGGTATGCATTGTTTACATAGGCAGGACGTCGTTCTGCCTCTCCTGAGAACGATCTACGAGTCCCAGCAGACATCGGGTCTGTAGGACCCACTGATTGGCTCCTGCTGTGTCCAATCATAGTGGGAGCGGGTCACCGGCGGTACGCCCCAGATCCAGTGCATGAAATGACTTACAGGTACGTGATTTCGCACAGGAGGGCTGCAGTATATTTGCATGGGGTGGTCCATAACAGGTTAATGGCATCCCAGTCTTAGTGCTTAGGGTTCAATATTGAGTTGGCCCACCCTTTGCAGCTATAACAGCTTCAACTCTTCTGGGAAGGCTGTCCACAAGGTTTAGGAGCGTGTCTATGGGAATGCTTGACCATTCTTCCAGGCGCGCCTTTGTGAGGTCAGGCACTGATGTTGGACGAGAAGGTCTGGCTTGCAGTCTCTGCTCTAATTCATCCTAAAGGTGTTTTATTGGGTTGAGGTCAGGACTCTGTGCAGGCCAGTCAAGTTCCTCCACCCCAAACTCGCTCATCCATGTCTTTATGGACCTTGCTTTGTGCACTGGTGAGCAGTCATGTTGGAACAGGAAGGGGCCGTCCCCAAACTGTTCCCACAAAGTTGGGAGCATGAAATTGTCCAAAATGTCTTGGTATGCTGACCCCTTAAGAGTTTCCTTCACTGGAACAAAGGGGCCAACCCAACCCCTGAAAAACAACCCCACACCATAATCCCCCCCCCCCCCCTTCCACCAAATGATTTTGACAATTACAGCTTACCAGTCGTAAAATTTGTTGGCTAAATTAAGTTTCTTTTTGAGGCTTTTTTAATGTAATTTTCACCTGATGACCCAGCCAGTAGCACGCTTTCTGTCGTAAGGTGTGGACTGTCCACACAGGATGGAGGAGCAATGCAGACACCTTTGGACAGCAGCATTATCAGTCTGGGGGAAGGATAGTATTATACTAGCAGATTTAGATGGACTTGAACAACAAATTTAAAGCTGAACTCCAGCTTACACTTTATAAGCTGATCATTGTAAATACCCCTGTCAGTGGTAAATTATTTGTCTCAGCCCTCTAGCTACCACTTTAGCAGGGGGGGGGGGGGGGAGACACACAGCACACAGGAACAGGAACAGAGCTGAGACTGTCCACTGTCAATCAGCTGGAGCTCCCTTCCCCTGTCATCATTTTTTTTTCTTGGTGTCAGGAAAACTTGTCAGTAGTGACTTATGCTGATAGCTGATAGGAATGAAGCAGCAGACAGAAATTACACTTAGTGCTCCTAATTGAGACAAGTACACACTATAGAGGGATATGCTTTGTTCATATTTCAAGTCTGAGGTTTACAACCACTTTAAACTACAATGCAAATATGTTCAGACCATTCACACATTTACATTTAAGTGCATTTGTTCTGTTAAAATCAATAAAAATGCATTACATACATGTTGATGCATGCTGTGCGTTCCAAAGTTCATTGTGTAGCACCCCCTCGTGTGCTAGAGAAGGATTTTTTACTGTAGTGCAGGAAAATTGTTCAGGCTTGGCTGGCAGCCTTGCCTGTGTTGTTTTATCTGGGTAAGGGTGAGTGAATTAGGGAGGGCTGGATGACTCACAGGCAGCATCTCTGAGACCTCCCCCTACTTCTGGAACTTGTTGGAAAATTTCAGAAGAATGGGAGCGGAGGTGAGGAGGAGCTGTCTGGAGTATTTTGAGGGCCCTGACCAATCTCCAACAGATGGGTTGGCAGGGGGCAGGCCCCCTCAAATACTCTGGGTCAGCCCAGCTGGGGCAGTGGGGTTCAGGTGGAAGCTGGAGACGGAGTGTTAAGCTGTCGGTGGCCCTTTAGGGTATTCCCCTAGTCTGGGGGGGGGGTGACCTCAGGCTTGGGTGCGGAAGGGACACTCTTCACGACAAACAGGGGTGTCCTGCTCGGAGGCCCGGGAGCAGGAGGACAGCAGAAGGACACTGCCAGACAAATCTCCAGGGAGGAAGACAGCCAGGAGGGCTGGTGAGTGTTACAGTCGGGAGAGGACTCAAGCCTTGTACACACATCCGAGAATCTCGTCGCAAAAAAAAACTTTGTTTTTCTCAATGGGTTTCTTGTCAAGCTTTCCTTGCCTACACACTGTCATTCCAAAATCTCGTTGTTGTAAAGCACGGTGACGTACAACACGTACAACGGCAGTATAAAGGGGAAGTTCTATTCCAATGGCGCCACCCCTTGGGCTGCTTTTGCTGATCTCGTGTTACCGCTTGTTAGTAAAAGTTTGGTGAGAGACGATTCGCGCTTTTCAGTCTTTGTGCTTTCAGCTCGTTACAGCGTGACAAATGTGCTATCTCCATTACGAACGCTAGTTTTACTAGACCGAGCGCTCCCGTCTCATACTTGATTCTGACCATGCGCGGTTTTTGAAGACTCGGAAAAGCATACGCACAAACGGTTTTCTCGTCCAAATACAGTCTGACGAGAATCACGACGTGAAAAATTAGACTCCTGACGGGAAAAAAGAAAGCAGGTCGACCGGTTTTCTCGGCAAGAAAGCTCTCCCAACAGTTTTCTTGTCATTTCTTGCAGAGAAAACCGGTCGTGTGTACGAGGCTTAAGAATAAGGTGACCAGATTTTTAAAATGAAATCCGGTGACATATTTTTTTTTTACTAGTAATGGCGGCAATCAGCGACTCTCTGCCTGTCGCTGCCCCCACCCCCCTCACAGCCTGTCAAGTCTTAAGTCTCGTACACACGAACGAGTTTCTCGGCAAGAAACGACAAGAAAACTGCTGAGATAGCTTTCTTGCCGAGAAAATCGTTCGTGTGTATGGTTTCTCGTCGACAAAACTGACCAGAATCTCGAAGAGAAAAACGATGTGTTTTTTCCTGACGAGATTCTCGGCCGTGTGTACGAGGCCTTACTCTCCGGTCCCCGGCTACTACTGGGTGGGGAGTGGAGGAAAATCACTCCGCCAGGGAAGACAAGGAGATAAGCAGGCAGGCGGCTGGCCGGGACTTGAGCCAAGGCAGAAGAACATGTGAGCGGAGCTGAATGGGCACCCGAAACTGAAGAAATATTCCCTCCGCTCCGACCAGCACATGATCATCAGAAAGGGGCACAGATAATGGAAAAAAATACTCCCCCCTATGCTAATAGGAGCGGCGGAGCGAGGGGTGTAATTCAGAATTAATTTTTTTAATTCTGCACTGACTGTCTTTGAAATTGCGCCAGCCCCTGTTCAAATCCAATCCGGGGACAAAACCGGGGACAGACTTGGTCCGGGGACAGTGTCCTCAATCCGGGGACTGTCCCCAGAAACTGGGGATGTCTGGTCACCCTATTAAGAAGCATGCCTGAGAGGACTGGGAGAGAGAATTCTGGGATGGATGCAGAGTCAGTCTAGGAGGACTGTGGACGTTTAACCAAGAGGAGCTGGAGAGAGGGGCAGCTGCAGCCAGGTAGGCTGGCAGTGCCTGAAAAGGTGGCGCTGGGATCAGTAGCCACAGGAGGACAGCTAGGCACTAGCTACTACACACCCACATTTTGCTGCAGCAAACACTGCATTATTACTCTCCTTGGGGGCCGCAAAAGTGTTCGGGTTTGGCTTGAAGAAAAGGTGGCAACCCTACTGCCGACATGTCCTCCACCTCACAATTATGTGACACTTTGTGTTGGTCTATCACATAAAATCCCAATAAAATACATATAAATTTTTTGGTTGAAAAATTACAAAATGTGTATTTATTAATGTTAGAATCTCTCATGTAACAAACAGACAAAAAAACATTACCTCAATGTTACAGAGGCATTCCTCTAAGTTAGATACGACTTCTGAGAAATCAGGACGACCCTGCAGAGAATAAAAGGCTACAATAAATATACATTTTTTGTTCAATGCGCAATTTCATTCAGGGCCCGTTTACATTTTTGTGGTGTGTTAACGTGTGCTTTGTTAACGCAGCCTATTGAAAATAATGGAGAAAGGAGCGCCAGACCAAAACTGGAGAAAAGAGTACAAGATCATTCCTTATGCCGCGTACACGCGACCGTTTTTAATGTCATTGAAAAAAACAACGTGATTCTTCTCAAGCCTGCCTTGCCTACACACGATCATGAAAAAAATGCTCGAGCAAAGCGCGGTGATGTACGAAATGTACGATGGCACTATAAAGGGGAAGTTCCATTCGGATGGCGCCACCCTTTGGGCTGCTTTTGCTGATCCTTGTGTTAGTAAAGTTTTGGTGAGAGACGATTCGCGCTTTTCAGCCTCGTGCTCTTCAGTATGTTACAGTGTGACGAATGTGCTATCTCCATTACGAACGCTAGTTTTACCAGAACGAGCGCTCCCGTCTCACGTTTTCACGTCGTTAAAGCATACACACGGCCGTTTTTCATGACGAGAAAAACGACGACGTGAAAAACGACGAGAAAAATTAGAGCATGTTCCAAATTTTCGTTTTTAATGACCATTTTAAAAAATTGCATTTTTCTCGTCATGAAAAACGGTTGTGTGTACGCGGCATAATACTCGGCGTTATCTTGGACTCTTTCATTTGGTATTGGTCTGGCGCTTCTTTTTTGTATTTCTACAATTTAAAGCAGTATTAAACCCAAAAGCAAACATTTTATTATATTGCAGCTTACCAGTGTTAATTTTGTTGACAAAAATATTTTTATTATAATTTTCATCAGCGACATTTTTCCAGTGACGACAACTAAAGAAAATGACTCTTTACTTTTCGTCAAAAACGATGACAAAAATCAATTCCTATTTTCATCAATGAAAGAAAACGGAATGGAAATGTGAGAGAGAGAGACGTTTTACTTATAAAGACGTTATATAACGGCTAAATCTGTGTCTGTGCAGTTTGTTCAAACCTAAGGCCCCTTTCACACTGGGGCGGGCAGGTGCGGTGGCGGTATAGCAGCGCGATTTTCAGCGCTGCTATACTGTCGTTCTTACCGCGGTATGCAGTCGCTAGGGGGGTTAATTTAACCCCTGCTAGCGGCCGAAAAAGGGTTAATACCGCCCGCAAACCGCGGCTATTGCCGCGGTTTGCGGGCGGTATTACCGCGCTGTCCCATTGATTTCAATGGGAGACCGCGGTAAAGGAGCGGTGAACACACCGCTCCTTTACCGCTGTAAAGAAGCGGCTAGCAGGACTTTTGGAGCGGTCCTGCTAGCGCACCGCTTCAGTGTGAAAGCCTTCGGGCTTTCACATTGAAGGCACAGGGCAGGATTTTTTCATGCGGTATAACAGCGCTATTATTAGCGCTAAACCGCATGAAAAACGCCCCAGTGTGAAAGGGGCCTTAAAGCGGAACTTCAGTAACATTTTCAACTTTCCATCTATTAAATCTTCTGCCCTTGTTGTTGTTTTAACTTCGGATAGTAAAACATTTTTTTTCTGCCAGTAAATACCTTATACAGCCCACTTCCTGTTTCTTGTCTGGTCATTAGCCTAGGCTTATGACATCATGTACAGCTCTCTCTCTCACTCTCGTGAGAGTTTGTCAGGAAGGGAGGGGGGTAAGTCACAAGAGGGTCAATGAGAGCTGCAGAGCTGGAGGTGTGTGTCTGTGTAAATCCAGGAAGTGAACAGGCAGCAGCTGACTGATATTACCGATGTTGTTTCAAGGTGTTTTACCATGGTGATGTCTGCAGCTGCATGCATCACTCCAGTACCGTTCTTTAGAGCGGACGGTCGGCTTTGTTGTAATAACAGATGCGGCTCAGCAGCCGCTCAGCTGTTATTACAAGCAGCGGGAGGGAAAGTGGGAGGGAACGTCTCCCCCTCCCGCTGATCGCCTGGGCTCTCCTGTCCCACCGGGCTGGACGAAGACGGCTTTATTCAGGTCTTGGATCTAGAAATCCGGAAGCGATATGATGACATCACTTCCCGGATTACTGGCATCTTAAAGGCGCCAGTTTTAAAAAATAAAGTATTCAAAAACGCTGATCTTGACGTTTTGAATTCTTTGAAGTGCAGTGGAGAGGTTTGGGGTCTTATAGACTCCGGATCCCTCCATAAAGAGTACCTGTCACTGACTATTACTGTCACAAGGGATGTTTACATTCCTTGTGACAGCAATAACAGTGATAAAAAAATAAATAAATATTTTTTTAAATGACCGTGTAATTTTTTTTTTTAAATGTACAAAATATCAGCAAAAAAATATCGCCTATCGGCAGGAGAGGTGGTAGAAAAACGATATCGGTTGATCCCTAATGTGTTATTAGATTTTTTTTTTCTCCAGCAGTATATAATAAGTTTGGAAATAGAGATATAGAAAAATGCTTAAATAATGCATTACAATGTAACTAAACCCCTTTTGATTTTAGTTGACTAAAATACAACTAAAACAATTCAGATGACTAAAATACAAGCTAAAACTAAAATGGCATTTTAGTCAAAAGACTATGACTACAACTAAATCGAAATTTGGCGTCAAAATTAACACTGTAGCTTACCAATTCTTATGCCGCGTACACACGACTGTTTTTAATGTCATTGAAAAAAACAGTGTTTTTCTCGACGTGAATCTTCTCAAGCCTGCCTTGCCTACACACTATCGTGGAAAAAAATGCTCGAGTAAAGCGCGGTGACGTACAACACGTACGACGGCACTATAAAGGGGAAATTCCATTTGGATGGCGCCACCCTTTGGGCTGCTTTTGCTGATCTCGTGTTACTGCGTGTTAGTAAAGTTTGTTGAGAGACGATTTGCGCTTTTCAGCCTTGTGCTCTTCAGTCTGTTACAGCGTGACGAATGTGATATCTCCGATATGAACACTAGTTTTACCAGAACGAGCGCTCCTGTCTCATCACTTGCTTCTGAGCATGTGCGTTTTTTTCACGCCGTTAAATTAGAGCATGTTCCAAATTTTTCATGGCCATTTTTCACGTCGTGAAAAATGCTCTGGAGCCTACACACGATCGTTTTTAATTACCAAATAAAAAAATGGCATTTTTCTCGGCATGAAAAATGGTCGTGTGTACGCGGCATTAGATTTGATAGCTGTACTGTATTCGTTTTCTTTTTTCTATTTTAATCGGGTAATCTGGCCAGTAAGTCTCTTATTTTTCAAAAGAACAAGCTCTGCAGATGTATCAGTTACAGGGATGAAACAAACTATTCAACAATGGCAGGGACACCTACAATGGTCAACTTTATTTATTTATGTAAAACCTTTATCCTAAAAGAAAAAAAAAAACAGTTTGCTATAGCTGCTTATAAAGTGTTAGCTGGAGTTCAGTTTCAGTGTTAGTGTATTTAACTACTTGCCGACCAGCCGCCGCAGTTTTACTGCGGCAGGTTGGCTCGGCTGGGCAAATCGACGTTACCTTACGTCGCTTCCCAATGTGGCCACTAGGGGCACGCGCGCGCCGACGCTCGTGACAGAGCGAGAACCGGGATCTGTGTGTGTAAACACACAGATCCCCGTTCTTTCAGGGGAGAAATGACTGATCGTGTGTTCATACCAAGTATGAACACCGATCAGTCTCGTCCCCTAGTAAGTCCCACCCCCCCTTTAGTTCGAACACAGAGAGGGAACACAATTAAGCCCTTGATCGCCCCCTAGTGTTAACCCGTTCCCTGCCATGGACATTTTTACAGTAATATGTGCATTTTTATAGCACTGATCGCTGTAAAATTTTCAATGGTCCCAAAAATGTGTCAAAAGTGTCCGATCTGTACGCCATTAAGTCGCAATCCCGATTAAAAAACGCAGATCGCCGCCATTACTAGTTAAAATATAAATAAGAAAAATGCCATAAAACGATCCCCTATTTTGTAGACGCTATAACTTTTGCGCAAACCAATCGATATACGCTTATTGCAATTTATTTATCAAAAATATGTAGAAGAATACATATCGGCCTAAACTGATGAATTTTTTTTTTTTTTTTTTTTTTTTAATGTGGGATATTTATTATAGCAAAGTGTAAAAAATATTGCTTTTTTTCAAAATTTACGCATTTTTGTGTTTTTGCGCAAAAAATAAAAACCGCAGAGGTGATCAAATACCACCAAATAAAAGGTCTATTTGTGAGGAAAAAAAGGACATCAATTTTGTAAGGGAGCCACGTCGCATGACCGCGCAATTGTCAGTTAAATCGACGCAGTGCCCAATCGCAAAAAATGCCCTGGTCAGGAAGGGGGAGCTGAAGTGGTTAAATCTGCTACCTCCAACACTCCCCTCCCTCAGACTGACAATGCTACTGTCCAAAGGTGCCCCCTGTGTTCCTTCATCCAGAGTGGGGGACGCTCTAATACAGGAGGTGTGTTACTGGCCTGATCATCAGGTGAAAACAGAGGGGGAAAAAATCCTGAAAAAAAGAAAACTGATGCAGCCTCCACATCTAATGATTGGTAAGCTGCAAAATATTACTTGTTTTTAACCCTTTGGAGCTGGCAGGTGCCTGCCCCTTAAGAGGTTTTACATGCCGGGAGGTGGGGCTTAAGGTCATGTGACCACCGTGATTGGCTGTCACATGACCGGGAATCGGGTGTTTTCCGTCAGCCGCTGGTAACTGTGTCGGGAGCGTGCAGGGTGCGCACACAAATATACGGCCGCTCAGCGCCAAGGCCCAGCAAGGACAAGGAGGTAATACCGATTTAAGCTACCGTTGGTGCCCATTGAGGGAAGCCTTGCTATGTGGGAGCCGCTTCACTAGAACTATTGAGCTTGTCCGAAGTTTTCCTTCATATGACTACACATGCAAGTCTAAAAGTTCCCAGCACTAGGGATGAGCTCGGTGTTCGAGTCGAACATACGTTCGACTCGAACATCGGCTGTTCGATCGTTCGCCGAACAACGAACGATTTGGGCCGTTCGTGCCTAATTCGCGGCCCACAATGCACTACGCCATCGCAGTGTCATCCAGGCGCTGTGATTGGCCAAGCATGCACTGTGACCCCGCATGCTTGGCCAATCACAGCGCCGGCAGCGAGGAGAGCAATGATTGGCCACAGGCAGGATGCCTGTGGCCAATTATTGCTGAGGGTGTTTAGTACACGCCCCACACTATAAAAGGCCGCCAGCACGGCGGCCTAGTGTAGTGTGTTCCGGAGCAGGGAAAGAGAAGCATAGGCAGGGACAGTGACATTTTTTTTTTCTTGCTTAACCTGGATTCCTTTAGTTTAGGGAAAGAGAAGGATAGGTAGGGAGAGTGTCAGTCTGTTTTACTGTGCTAAACCTTGTTTGTAGGGACAGGGAAGGACAGTGAGGGAAATTCTCATTGTGCTATACTGTGCTAAAGCATTCCTCATCAACCATCTTTAAAAAAAAAATTTTATAGGGACAGAAAACTATAGGTAGGGAGAGTGTCAGTGTGTTTTACTGTGCTAAACCTTGTTTGTAGGGACAGGGAAGGACAGTGAGGGAAATTCTCATTGTGCTATACTGTGCTAAAGCATTCCTCATCAACCATCTTTAAAAAAAAAATTTTTTATAGGGACAGAAAACTATAGGTAGGGAGAGTGTCAGTGTGTTTTACTGTGCTAAACCTTGTTTGTAGGGACAGGGAAGGACAGTGAGGGAAATTCTCATTGTGCTATACTGTGCTAAAGCATTCCTCATCAACCATCTTTAAAAAAACATTTTTTATAGGGACAGAAAACTATAGGTAGGGAGAGTGTCAGTGTGTTTTACTGTGCTAAACCTTGTTTGTAGGGACAGGGAAGGACAGTGAGGGAAATTCTCATTGTGCTATACTGTGCTAAAGCATTCCTCATCAACCATCTTTAAAAAAAAAAATGTTTATAGGGACAGAAAACTATAGGTAGGGAGAGTGTCAGTGTGTTTTACTGTGCTAAACCTTGTTTGTAGGGACAGGGAAGGACAGTGAGGGAAATTCTCATTGTGCTATACTGTGCTAAAGCATTCCTCATCAACCATCTTTAAAAAAAAAAATTTTTATAGGGACAGAAAACTATAGGTAGGGAGAGTGTCAGTGTGTTTTACTGTGCTAAACCTTGTTTGTAGGGACAGGGAAGGACAGTGAGGGAAATTCTCATTGTGCTATACTGTGCTAAAGCATTCCTCATCAACCATCTTTAAAAAAAAAAAAAATTTTTTATAGGGACAGAAAACTATAGGTAGGGAGAGTGTCAGTGTTTTTTACTGTGCTAAACCTTGTTTGTAGGGACAGGGAAGGACAGTGAGGGAAATTCTCATTGTGCTATACTGTGCTAAAGCATTCCTCATCAACCATCTTTAAAAAAAAATAATATATAGGGACAGAAAACTATAGGTAGGGAGAGTGTCAGTGTGTTTTACTGTGCTAAACCTTGTTTGTAGGGACAGGGAAGGACAGTGAGGGAAATTCTCATTGTGCTATACTGTGCTAAAGCATTCCTCATCAACCATCTTTAAAAAAAACATTTCTTTCTCGTACATCACGGGACACAGAGCGACATAGTCATTACTAATGGGTTATATAGATACCGTCAGGTGCTGGCACTGGCAACTTCCAAAACCGGAAGTACCCTCCCCTATATAAGCCCCTCCCATCCAGGAGCACCTCAGTTTTTTGCCAGTATCTAAGGTGTTGGCCAAGAAGAAACATGTGTTTTTCACTGAGCTTGCGTACAGGTTCTTTTGGGCCTCAGTAAGCTATTCCGGATCCGACCAAAAAAGCTTCATAGCTAAACGGTCGGTACCCGGGCCTTGCAGAGAAGAGCAAGGTTTTGCCTGTAATGCTTCTCTTAGGAGAGCTGGACCCTGGGATCCAGAGCTCTGGTCATACCCACGACCAAGATGTTTTCTGTGCAGGGTGCTATACAGGTCCAGGGGAGTGGAATCCTTGGGAACCCGGTCCCTGAAGGTTTGATTACAATGCCTGCCGTGATAGGTGAAGTTTGGGCTTTTGTGGACCAAACAAAGTCCTGCGGCGGGGAACAGGTAAGTGGGGGCCCCCAGGAACTTGGTTCTATTGGGGGACCCCCAAGCCTAATTTGTCTTTCTGTCTGTTACCTAATGGTATTCCCGCAAAATTCTGTGCATGCCTGTAACTACTAAAAAAATGTAATAATTTTTAATGGTGGTCAAGAAAAAAAAAAAAAAAACATTTTTTTTATATATATATTTAATATATTAGACTGCGGTACCTGTGTTTGTCCACTAGAGGCCGCTGTGGAATGTTTTCTTGTCATGTGGACTAGCTTCTTCTCAGCAGAGCAAAGTCCAGGCAGATGGTGAGTTCTCTTATAGGAAACTGCTTCCTCTGCCATGTTGCAGTGCTCGTCCATCCCCCGGCCTGCGGCAAAGAGGGGCCCTGGCTCCTGTCCCTTGTTACCATTTTTTGAAATTAGCGCCAAAGGCGCACGTGGCCGCGCGCGTGCGCGTGCACGCGCCTCTATATATAGAGGTGAGCCGGGAAAGGGGGCGGAGCCTGGGGGATGACGCTCTGTGCGCGCCGCAGCGCTTCTGCGCATGTGCGGGCGTCCCAGCAGTTTAAAAAAACCACAATGTTGTAGTGAGCTGGCTATGAAGTACAGAGACAGAGCTGGCAACATTTAAAGGCATACAGCAAGCGGTTGATACAGGCATCCCCTAGAAAGGCACATTAGTAGTAGACACCAACTGTGATATAGCAGCAATTGTGCTAGACTATTCTCAGTAAAAGTGGTTTATTACGGCTGGAATACCTCAGCTTTAGGCTTAGGAATATGCCGTCCAGAAGCTCCGGAACTGAATCTTCCAGGAAGCGAAGGGGGTCTCATCGGGCTCGGAGGATCTTGGGCATACTTCTGCTGCACCAGTCTCCCCTGAAGTTCAGAGGTAAGTGACCGTAGAGACCCCGCAGGGGTACTTGGTACTGTGGCTGTCCTCAGTTCACCTGCTCCTGTGTATGTAACAGAGGAGGTTTTTTTCCTCAGCTCTGGGAGGATTAGAGAGAGATTGTCAACATTAATCGCTGCCTCCCTGTCAGGGAAAGCACGCCCGATCTCCGTCTCCTCCTTCAGAGTGCCTGTTAGCAGAGCAACAGTCCCATACAGGGATCGACCTGCCTGAAGGGGATCAGGATGAGGTTGATTCTGTTATAGAGGAATCAACAGTGGGGGAACCTTTTCTCAGCATCTCAAGCTGAAAGATTATGGGTTCAGTCTCTGACTAACATGGTCCGATCAGCATTTAAAAATGCACCTTGCGGAACCATCAACCACTACTGTATCCTCGTTGGGGGTCGCTAGAAGCCCCCAGACTGTTTGTTCTTTTCCACTTCACCCTTTACTGAAAGGGCTCATTTACCAGGATTGGGAACGTCCTGAGAAAATATTTATTCCCTCAAGAGATCTCTTGTATGTATAAATCACTGACATGTCCAGTGGATAATGTCCAAATGTTCAAGAACCCAATAGATAAAAGATTGGAGTCCTTATGAAAATCTGCTTGGTGATACAACCAGCAGTAGCAGCTATTGGGGTCTGCTAAGCAGTGAAAGATCAGTTGAAACAGGTCTTGAGGGACTTGACAGATCAGCAGGCGTTGCCCTAGCTAATCTACCTAGAGCCTTAGGCTTTGCGGTTGACGCCATAGAGGATTCACTCCATCAGGCCTCCCGCCTTATGCTGTCTATAGTACATATGCGTAGGCTCCTATGGCTCAAAAACTGGTCTGCTGAAGCTCCCTGTAAAGAATGGCTGGTTAGCGTCCCATTTCATGGTGAACGCTTATTCAGGGAAAACCTGGACAAATATATCCAGAGAATTTCCAGCGGTAAAAATACGCTCTTGCCGGTTAAAAACAGAGTTAGAGGTCCCTCTTTAAGAGGCCTGCTTCTCCAGTCCCTGGGGCATCGGCCGTGTAACAGTTCCGACGGCCTCCTCGGTCAATTCCCGGGGGTAAAAAACAGGGACAGTAGCAGGGTAATGAGAAACCCTGGGTCAGGGGAGGTACAAAACCTCCCCCAAAGTTAAATTCATTGAAGCCCCCACTCAGTCGGGTGGGGGGAGGACTCCAGTTGTTCGCAAGAGACCTGGCGGGACACGATCAAGACAGATAGGTGCTCTCCGCAGTAGGTTTGGGATACAGTTTGGAGTTAAAAGACTCTCCTCCTTCCCATTTTTGAGGTCAAACGTGCCAGGGGATCCCCGGAAGAGAGAGTCCCTCCTGTTGGCACTAGAACAACTATTGCTCCAAGGAGTAATTATGGAGGTTCCCCTGGAAGAATGAGGGTTCGGGTTTTACTCAAACCTCTTTACAGTCCCGAAGCAAACGCGGACGGGAGGCCCATATTAATTCTAAAAGGGCTATACAAATTCCTGTATATCAGGACTTTCCGATGGAGTCGATCCGATCGGTGGCCACTGCCCTACAAGGGGAGGATTGGTTAGCCGCGATCGACATCAAGGATGCTTATTTGCACATTCCCATCTTTCCAGTCCACCAAAAATTTCTACGCTTTGCAGTAGAAGGGCGCCATTTTCAGTTCAGAGCCTTACCCTTCGGTTTGGCCACAGCACCACGAGTGTTTACAAAAATTCTGGCCCTTTATTGGCCAATCTAAGAACACAAGGTGTAATGATAATGGCATATCTGGATGACTTGTTGCTGATAGACCACTCAGTGAAAAAACTAGACGTGGTCGTTCACAAGACAATCAAGTATCTGGAATCTCACGGTTGGATTATCAACCGAGACAAGTCAGCCCTAAAAACCAGTCAAAAGTCTGGAATACTTGGGGCTAAGGTTGGATTCAGGCCAGAGAAAAATATTCTTGCCTCGAGGAAAGGTGTTGTCTTTGAAAGATTTGATCCACTTAGTGGGTACAAAAAAGACAGCCGTCCATACGCCTGTATATGAGGCTGCTGGGAAAAATGGTGGCATCATTCGAAGCAGTACCCTACGGTCAATTCCATTCAAGGAATTTGCAAGGGGCCATACTGTCAGCCTGGAACAAAAAAATTCAGGCCCTAGACTTACAATGTCCTTGTCCCCTTCCGTTCGCAAGAGCCTCCGTTGGTGGTTGGTTCCCCAGAATCTAGAAAAGGAAATCCTTCAGTCCGATTTCTTGGAAGGT
Source organism: Rana muscosa (assembly GCA_029206835.1). Classification (NCBI taxonomy): domain Eukaryota; kingdom Metazoa; phylum Chordata; class Amphibia; order Anura; family Ranidae; genus Rana; species Rana muscosa. The sequence goes on along the minus strand of CM055120.1, from coordinate 46,134,708 downwards.
GGTCACTACAGATGCCAGCCTTATAGGCTGGGGAGCAGTACTGGAGCAATAGTCTCTCCAGGGCAGATGGTCGGATGCAGAAAAGGCCCTGCCCATCAATCTCTTAGAGATACGAGCAGCCCGGTATGCCCTAGTAGCATGGACATCCAAACTCCAAGGGTCCCCTGTCAGAATTCAATCAGACAATGCCACAGCAGTGGCATATATCAATGATCAGGGGGGCACCAGGAGTCGTGCAGCCCAGAGGGAAGTAAATTACATCCTGAAATGGGCAGAAAAATATGTCCCAGCCATATCTGCGGTATTCATTCCAGGAGTGGAGAATTGGAAGGCGGACTTTCTAAGTCGCCAGCAATTAGGCCCAGAGGAAGGGTCCCTTCACCCCGAGGTTTTCTGGACAATATGTCAGCGGTGGGGAACATCGGATGTAGATCTTCTAGCATCCAGATTCAACGCAAAGGGGGACAGGTTTGTCTCTCGGACAAGGGATCCCCTAGCTTGCGGCTCGGATGCCCTAGTGTTCCCTTGGGATCAGTTCAAGCTGATATATGCATTCACACCGCCACAATGGTTACCTCGATTACTCCGCAGAATCAGGGTAGAAAAGAAACAGTGATTCCGGTGGCTCCAGCGTGGCCCCGAAGAGCGTGGTATGCGGAGATTGTAAAATTTCAGTGGGGAGTCCTTGGACTCTCCCACGTCGTCCGGACCTGCTTTCGCAAGGACCGATATACCACCCTTCCTTACCAGCCCTAGGTTTGACGGCCTGGCTATTGAAGCCCACATTCTAAAAAAGAGAGGGCTCTCTAATGCTGTGGTATCTACTAGACTTGTGCACAACGGAAAAATTAGTTCCGTTTCGGTTCGCTTCTTGTGCACAACGGAAAAATTTGTTTAGTTTCGGTTAGTTTCTTTCCGGTCCTGTTGATTCGTAATCATTCGTAATTTTGCTAGACGGGATTTTTCGTGTTCGGACTAATTCGTATTTTCGCAAGCGACATTTTTCGTTTGAATTTTTTGTTGCTTTATAATTCGTACTTTCGGTAGAGTACGTTGTTTTTCGTTGATTCTGGACACAACTCCTACTTTCGTAACTTTTTTTGGGTTCGTTGATTCGTAATTTTCCGTGTCTCTCTCACAACGACGCTGCCTATTATGCCTAATGTGCTTCGAATGGATTTGTACTTTTCTAAATACATAGCGGTTATTTGTAACGATTCGAAATCTCGTATTTTACTTTCGTTTTTTTCATGCGGCTATAGCCTCCGCCCCCTGTACACCATTTTGAGAGGGAGTTCAGCATGGTGAGGGAGAAGCAGAGAGCAGAGTGAGTGTTATTGTGCTTCGAATGGATTCGTACATTCGTAACTTTTTTCATAACGAATTATGCCGAAGACATTCGGGCATTCGCTATTTTGCGGTATAATTTATTTCGGATTCGGTTTTATTCGTAATTGCTTTGTTCGGAAATTCGAATGCTTCCGAATGTCCGAAAGTTGCTAAATTCGGACGAATTTCGATTCGTTACGAAACGAATTGCACAAGCCTAGTATCTACCATGATCAATGCCAGGAAGCCGGTATCCAGGCAGATCTACTATAGAATCTGGAGGGCGTACATCGCGTGGTGTGAGGCCAAGAAATGGCATCCACATAAGTACGTAATAGGTAGGATTCTAGACTTCCTACAGTGGGCTGTAGATAGGAAGCTTGCCTTGAGTACTATCAAGGGTCAGATTTCGGCCTTGTCAATATTTTTTCAAAGGCCCTTGGCTTCGCATTCACTAGTCAAAGCCTTTATACAAGGAGTGATGCGTATTAGTCCTCCGGTTAATATTCCCATATGTCCATGGGATCTAAACTTGGTTCTGTCGGGTCTACAGAAACAACCATTTGAACCATTACAGCATATTTCCTTGGTGCTTCTCTCCAGGGAATTGTTTTTTCTAGTAGCCATTTGTTCGGCTAAAAGAGTATCGGAATTAGCAGCTATGTCCTGTAAGGAGCCATATCTGGTTATCCATAAGGACAGAGTAGTGTTACGTCCTCATCCAGCCTTTCTTCCTAAGGTGGTATCGAGGTTTCATTTGAACCAAGATGTGGTTCTTCCTTCTTTTTTCCCCAAACCTACTTCGGTAGAGGAAAAGTTATTGCATTCTTTGGATGTAGTAAGAGCAGTTAAAGCTTATCTAAAAGCCACTGCTCAGATTCGCAGAACGGATACTTTGTTTATTCTGCCGGAAGGCCCCAGAAAGGGTCAGGCAGCGTCAAAATCTACTTTAGCCAAGTGGATTCGACAGGTCATAATACAAGCCTATGGCTTGAGAAGGAGACCGCCTCCGTTCAAAGTTAGAGCGCACTCCACGAGAGCAGTTGGAACTTCATGGGCAGTGCATCACCAGGCCTCCCTGGCTCAAATCTGTAAGGCCGCAACATGGTCTTCAGTACACACGTTTACTAGGTTCTACCAGGTGGACGTTAGAAGTCAGGAGGATGTCGCCTTTGGGCGCAGTGTGTTGCAGGCCGCAAAAGATCCTCATGTCTGATAGCGCTCAGCTTATATATGGTGTATCCCCCCCCTCATTTGGCATTGCTTTAGGACATCCCATTAGTAATGACTATGTCGCTCTGTGTCCCGTGATGTACGAGAAAGAAAATAGGATTTTTATAACAGCTTACCTGTAAAATCCTTTTCTTGGAGTACATCACGGGACACAGAGCTCCCGCCCCTCTTTGGGGACACTTATTGCTTTGCTACAAAACTGAGGTGCTCCCGGATGGGAGGGGCTTATATAGGGGAGGGTACTTCCGGTTTTGGAAGTTGCCAGTGCCAGCACCTGACGGTATCTATATAACCCATTAGTAATGACTATGTCGCTCTGTGTCCCGTGATGTACTCCAAGAAAAGGATTTTACAGGTAAGCTGTTATAAAAATCCTATTTTTTTATAGGGACAGAAAACTATAGGTAGGGAGAGTGTCAGTGTGTTTTACTGTGCTAAACCTTGTTTGTAGGGACAGGGAAGGACAGTGAGGGAAATTCTCATTGTGCTATACTGTGCTAAAGCATTCCTCATCAACCATCTTTAAAAAAAAAAATTTTATAGGGACAGAAAACTATAGGTAGGGAGAGTGTCAGTGTGTTTTACTGTGCTAAACCTTGTTTGTAGGGACAGGGAAGGACAGTGAGGGAAATTGTCATTGTGCTATACTGTGCTAAAGCATTCCTCATCAACCATCTTTAAAAAAAAAATTTTTTATAGGGACAGAAAACTATAGGTAGGGAGAGTGTCAGTGTGTTTTACTGTGCTAAACCTTGTTTGTAGGGACAGGGAAGGACAGTGAGGGAAATTCTCATTGTGCTATACTGTGCTAAAGCATTCCTCATCAACCATCTTTGAAATCCTTGTTTTTTGGACAGTCAGGGAATTTGTCATTGTGCTATTCTGTGCGAAAGCAATCATCCTCAACCATATTTAGAAATCCTTAAGTAAAGGGACAGAGAAGGACACCTGAAGGTAGCCCTTATTGCTTTTTTCCCATCTCCCTGCAGGCCATCCATTAGAATGTCTGGAAGGCAAACAAGGAGAGGCAGACAGTCAGGAGGCAATAAAAGAGGGCAAGCAGGCTCTGTGTCTGGGGGCAACAGTGCTGGTCGTGGACGCGGTGCATTGTCATCAGCACATGGCCATGGGACACGCTTGTCCTTCTTTTCGGCAGCTGGACATGTTGAGCCACATCATGCCGAAGACTTGGTAGAGTGGATGACCAAGCCCTCCTCCTCCTCCTCATCCTCTCTCACCCAGGCTCAGGGTACTGGCAAAGCAGCTGCCAAAGCGTCCTCTTCCCTGGTATCAATGTCAGACTCATCATCAGTCACTCCTTCCCTAGACCCACCATGTCCTCCTCCTGAGGAGTCCCCCGAACTGTTTGAGCACAGTGTTGGGTACATGCTCCAGGAGGATGCCCAGCGTTTCGAAGGGTCTGATGATGAAACCCAGCTAGAGGAAGGCAGTAGCGTGAGAGCAGACAGAGGGGATGCTCAAGAAGGACACCAATCTGGCAGTCATGTTCCAGCAGCTGCAGCATACTGCCAGATTGGCTCCAGTGATAAGGAGGGAGGGGATGATGAGGTCACTGACTCCACGTGGGTGCCTAATAGGAGAGAGGAGGAGGAGGAGGATGAGGAGGAGGCACATCTCCAACGAGGCAGGATGCCCTTTGGTGGCCAGCGTAAGGGCAGTACACCGACGGAATCACACCACAGAGCTCCGCCTGTGCAGGGCGCTGCCTCTGCCCGTCATTCAAAAAGTTCTTTGGTGTGGGCCTTTTTTGAGGCTAGTGCATCAGATCGCACAGCTGCTGTTTGAAACATATGTCTCAAGCGTATTATCGCGTGGCCAAAACATCAGCCGCTTGGGTACCACATGCCTGACCAGACATATGTTGACCTGCCATGCAGCTCGTTGGCAAGCCTACCTCAAAGACCCACACCAAAGAACAAAGCGGACCTCTCCTTGCACCGCATCAGCTGGGATCTCCAACCCCACTATAACTTCAGTCCTCTCTGAAACATGCACTGAGAGGAATGAAGGTGTAGAATTAGGTGTGTCACAGCCAAGTACTTGCGGCCACTCTGCTAGCAGTACACCGACGTCCGATTCTAGCAGGCAAATTTCCCTGCCCCAGCTGCTGGACCGTCGAAAGAAGTTCACTCCCAGCCATCCACATGCCCAGCGGTTGAATGCTAGCTTGGCTAAATTGCTAGCGCCTCAACTGCTGCCTTTTCAGTTGGTAGACTCGGCCCCCTTCCGTGAGTTTGTGCAATGTGCGGTTCCTCAGTGGCAGGTTCCCAAACGCCACTTTTTCTCACGGAAGGCTATTCCGGCTCTCTACCGGCATGTGGAAGGCAATGTCTTGGCCTCGCTGGACAGGGCAGTCAGCGGTAAGGTGCATATTACCGCTGACTCATGGTCCAGCAGGCATGGACAGGGACGTTACCTTTCTTTCACGGCCCATTGGGTCACTCTTTTGGCAGCTGGGAAGGATGCAGGACAAGGTGCAGTAGTGTTGGAGGATGTTCCACCGCCACGCCTCCAAAATGCTACTACTGGTTGTGACACACCTCTCTCCTCCACCCCCTCCTCTTCTTCTTCCTCCATTGCCTCTTCCTGTGCTTTGTCCTCTGAACCAGCGGTGCTCTGTAGGCGTTCAAGGGGCTACGCAAGTACGCAGGCAAAAAGATGCCATGCCGTGCTTGCGCTGGTGTGTTTGGGGGACAGAAGCCACACTGGGGCAGAGGTCCTGTCTGCTCTGCAGGGCCAGGCCGAGAGGTGGTTGACACCACGCCAGCTTAAGCCAGGAATGGTGGTTTGCGACAATGGCACCAACCTCCTCTCCGCCCTCCGACAGGGACAACTGACCCATGTGCCCTGTGTGGCTCACGTCCTTAACCTGGTGGTGCAGCGGTTCTTGGGCAGGTACCCGGGCTTACAGGATGTCCTGAGGCAGGCCAGGAAAGTCTGTGTGCATTTCCGCAGATCTTATAATGCCAGTGCTCGCCTGGCTGAGCTGCAAAAGGAGTTGAACCTGCCCAAGAACCGCCTTATATGTGACATGCCCACCAGGTGGAACTCAACGTTGGCCATGCTGCAGCGGCTGCACACGCAGCAGAGGGCCATCAATGAGTACCTGTGCGACTACGGCACCAGGACAGGGTCAGGAAAGCTTGGTTTTTTTTCTCCACGCCAGTGGGGCATGATCAGGGATGCATGCACTGTCCTGGCACCATTTGAGGAGGCCACGAGGATGATGAGCAGTGACAGTGCATGCATCAGTGACACTGTACCTCTTGTCCACCTGTTGGAGCACACGCTGCATGGAATAATGGACAGGGCACTTGAGGCAGAACAGAGGCAGGAAGAGGAGGACTTCCTTGCCTCTGAAGGCCCCCTTTACCCAGACAGTGTTCCTTCTGTCCCACCCATCGCACAGGAAGAGGACGAGGAGGAGGAGGAGGAGGAGGAGGAGGATTGTGTCAGCATGGAGGTGGAGCCTGGCACTCAGCAGCATCAACAGCAGCAGTCTTTTAGGGATGATTTACAGTCCCAAGAAACCCGTGGACTTGTACGTGGCTGGGAGGAGGTGGCTGCGGATCATGTCGTCCTTAGTGACCCAGAGGACTCCGGACCGAATGCCTCAGCTAACCTACGCTGCATGGCCTCCCTGATCCTGCAAAGTCTGCGGAAGGATCCTCGTATTCTTCGGATCAAGGAGAGGGACCATTACTGGCTGGCCACTCTCCTTGATCCACGGTACAAGGGTAAGGTTGCGGACCTTATGTTACCGTCGCAGAGGGAGCAGAGGATGAGACAACTCCGGGAGGCCTTGCAGAAAGGTCTGTGCAACGCGTTCCCAGAGACTGGGAGGTTACAAACTCCTGGTCCTGGACAACGAGTTGCTGAGGCTTCGGCCAGTCAAAGAAGGAGCGGTGGGGAAGGTGGCCGTCTGACCGATGCGTTCAGACAATTCTTTAGTCCGCAGCCCCAAAGTATGATCGGTTCCAGCAACCATCGCCAGCGTCTGATAAACATGGTGCAGGAATATCTAGGGGCAAGGTCAGACTTGGACACCTTCCCCACCGAAAATCCTCTGGCTTACTGGGTCTTGAGGATGGATCACTGGCCTTCATGGGGTAGCTATGCCATTTTTCTTAAAGATTTTCATCCATATTACCGGGACCAGACATTACATTAAAGCCGCAAGCAGTTTTAAATGGCTTTTTTTTCCTTTAGAAGTGTCATTTTGTGCAGGGACAGTTCTAAACACGGGAAACACGTGGCACTTCACAGGCATACTTTAGACACCCCCCAGGTACGATATTTAAAGGAATATTTGACTTTTTTTTTTTCACTTTATGCATCATTAAAATGACTGCTCTCGAAAAACGACCGTTTTTAAAACTTCTTTTTGCATTGATACATGTCCCCTGGTGCAGAACCCGGGTTCCCAAACCCTTTTTAGGACAATAACATGCATAATAGTTGTTATAATTAGCACTTTAGAATTCGAACGTTCGCATCCATTGTATTTAATAGGGTTCTAATGTTCGTACGAACTTTCGGTCCGTTCGCGGGTTCTGGTGCGAACCGAACCCGGGGGTGTTCGGCTCATCACTACCCAGCACCTCTTTGAGTTTGTTATTGAAAACAATGGGCTGCCAACGCACCAAAATGTCCTAAAAGTTACCATCATAAGATTTTTAATGCAACTCACAGCAACACGACACATTGAGGTGCATTGCACTTGCAGCACATGTGGTTTGCCTTAATTCATTGGGGTGCCATTTAAAATTAATGACAACAGGCAGGGCAGCTGTTAGAAATCACAGTGGCCCTTACAACCTACCCGACAGGGCCCCCTTTCCCCGTCCGAAAATGTGACATAGATTTATCAGTCCCTTTCTCTGTAGCCTCAGCTGCAGAGATGAATGAATAGGAAGCACTCCGAGGAATCCTGCTCATTCACAAACTGAAGCATATTAAATACAGTTTACTATGCTCCCTGTTCACATTTTGTGGTTGTATGCTGTGTTATGGATTTTACAGAATAAATAAGCATTTTTTCACGGAGTGCGGCCATCCAGGATTTTCTTCCTTTACTATCTACATTTGTGCAGAGCCAGCACCTGTGTGTCTAGGGTGGGGCGGAAGCATTCCATGAATTCTGAGGCTTGGGAGCGGTAATCTCTTTTTCTTCAGTTTACTATCCTTCACAGATGAATGGACACAGGAGTGTTTTGTACCGATCGCTCACTGTGCTCATTCAGGAAAGGAAGGGGCCAGTAAATGACATATTTACTGGCCCCTTCTCCTGCTCTCCATCTTGAAACATCCCCCTGTGTGCCCGAAGCAGCTGCCGGCAGGAGAGGTGGAGAGGGAAGCTGGCAGCACTGCAGGGAAAAGGGGCACACAGAGGGGCCCGGACAGCAAATAGAAGGGGTGAATGTGCTAGAACTATTCCCCCGGCAGTGCAGCCGGAGGGGGAAAGAAGAGGAGAAGCTGGCAGCACTGCAGGGGGAGGCAGGTGAGGATCTAAGGAATCAGGGTTTGCAATAAGGCAGTACAGCAAAAACCTCCTGCTCAACAGGTGCCCGGGCCCCCCTTTTTGAACTGATGGGGCCCAGTACAGGAGAGCTGGCTGTACTGCCTTATCAGCAGCTCTGGCAATGTGTGTTACGGTAATACCACGCACACATTACTGCAATGCAAAGATATAAATGGGCCCTTAGGCCTTGTACACATGGGCTTTGGCTTGTGTAAGAGCAGTGCGTACAGCAAGCTTTTTACAAAGCATTTGGAAAGTGAGCTTCGAACAACTTTCTTTGAGCATTTGAGCACCATTCAGCTCCAGTATGGGAATGATAAATACAGAGCTTAATGCGAATGCTTCCCGTCACAAACAAGCTGCTAGCAGGCTTTCAACAAGTTTCAAGTAGTTCAAACCCTTTACTGAATGTCTGCTGAAGCCTGATAGCAGCAGTCCTTGAAGTGTGAAAAAGCTCCCCATATACTCCAAAAAAATGCACATCATGTAGACACTAAAACTGCACCCAAGAAGACACGTGTGTGCACACCCTTTCTAATAAAGTGTCTGTCTGTCCAAAAACAGAAAACTGTACCATACTTACCGTAAGGGCCCGGTGGCCGCATCGCTGGACCGTGGGGCAGGTAAGTGTCGGTTTATTAAAAGTCAGCAGCTATGCTTTTTGTAGCTGCTGACTTTTAATAAACTAAAAAAGGGTGGAACTTTAATATTACAGTGAGGGTTTAAAGTAAAGTATATGCAAAACGTTTTTTTATATTGGATAGAGTAGGGGAGGGTTATAACTCATCTCAGTTTTTTTTTTTATCATCTGTGTTCCACTGGGGAGATTTCCCTTCACTTCCTGTCCCATAGCCACAACAGGAAGTGACAGTAAATCCCTGCAAATCAAAAACAATCCCCTTTGGGTGATCTAAATACATTAGAGGCATTATAACAAACTTTGTTGCAGATTCCTACCTTTTTGTTATTCTGAAGAAATCCCTGTGTGTTTGTCTGTGTCTCTTGGCTGAGTAGGTCTAATGGAAGTGGTTTCATAATTATCTATCAGCTGTGGCAGCTGCAGAGCACTAATGAGGAAATCTGCAGAGCCTGCATCCCTTTAGATGTGTTCCTATTGGAAATTTCTCACCAAAAATGAAATTTTGGTTGCAGGGGATGCCTGAAATCTGACTTGTATCTTAGTGCAGACTTCTGGGAAAATCAATGAGCCAATCACACAAGCAGGAAATTATGTTTCTGGGGATTGGTCAGTAAACATTCTGTGTACAGAAGAACTCCATGTAGCCATATTGCTTCGCATTTATAGAAAATTACAGCGGCTGCAGATTGAAAAGGAAAGGTAATTTTTAATAACATTCAATTATATTATGACTTGTATCGCAATTGTATACACTATTTTATTTTTTCTTTATTTGCGATATTTTTTTTTTCCACGGAAGTTAAGTTACCGTTCAACAGAAAATAACAGCGGCTGCAGATTGAAAAGGAAAGATAATTTTTAATAACATTCAATTACAATATCATTTGAGTCTCAATTGTATACGCTATATTCTTTTTATTTTGCAATTTTATATAAAATAGTTATGTATTATTATTTTATTTGCTATTTCCCCCCCCCCCCCAAAAGTGGAGTTATGTGGCATGCACACGAGACGCAGGTGCAAACTCTGCTGAACACACGTTTTTAAACGCTGAAACCGGCGTTTATAAACGCGCGTTTTGCCGCGTTTGCGGCCGCGTTTAGCCGCGTTTAACCGCGTTTGCGTTTATAAGCGTTTCATCATAGACCCTCCCTAAGCTCAAAAAACAGTAAATTTTAACCATTTCAGCCAGTTTGTGAGACCAGAGTGAGTAGCAGCAGCTGAGAGAGCAGCAGTGTACTTGTATTTAGCGTATCACTTGCCACATCATCTGCCACAAGTTGTGGATTGTCCACTTGCCACGTCACCTGCCACGTCACCTGGCCACATCACCTGGCCACGTCACCTGGCCACGTCACCTGCCACAAGTTGTGGATTGTCCACTTGCCACGTCACCTTGCCACATCACGTGCCACGTCACCTGCCACAAGTTGTGGATTGTCCACTTGCCACGTTACCTGGCCACGTCACCTGGCCATGTTACCTGCCACGTCACCTGGCCACATTACCTGCCACGTCAGCTGGCCACGTCACCTGCCACAAGTTGTGGATTGTCCACTTGCCACGTCACCTGCCACGTCACCTGGCCACGTCACCTGCCACAAGTTGTGGATTGTCCACTTGCCACGTCACCTGCCACGTCACCTGGCCACTTCACCTGCCACAAGTTGTGAATTGTCCACTTGCCACGTCACCTGCCACGTCACCTGGCCACGTCACCTGCCACAAGCTGTGGATTGTCCACTTGCCACGTCACCTGGCCACGTCACCTGGCCACATCACCTGACACAAGTTGTTGATTGTCCACTTGCCACTTTACCTGCCACAAGTTGTGGATTGTCCACAATGCGATGCAAGCAATTACAGTTTTCTTTTATATTTTTTAATAGTTTTTCATCATTTGCCATCATTTTTGAGATTTCTAATGTTAAAAAATAGGTCACCTTTAAAAACGCTTATAAACGCAAACGCGGCAAAACGCCGGTACCGTGTTTAGCCGCGTTTAGCCGCGTTTAGCGTCTGAAACGTGAAAACGTTTGCGTCTGAACCCATTTTTTTGCTTCTGGAAAAACGAGGTTAAACGCAACTGCTTGTAAACGCCAAAAAACGAGAGTGTGTGCATGGACACATAGGATAACATTGAATGGGTTCAGGAGCAGTTGAAAAAAGCGTCCAACTGCCTCTGAACGCGCGTTCAACAGCAAATAACAGCGTCTCGTGTGCATGGGGCCTTACCCTTTAACAGAAAATGTCAGAGCTGCAGATTGAAAACGAAATGTCATTTTTATTACCATTCAATTACAATATCATTTGAGTCTCAATTGCATACGCTATATTTTTTATTTTATTTTTTATTTTATATAAAATATTTATGTATTATTATTTTATTTGCTATTTTTTTCCCCACAAAAGTGGAGTTACCCTTTAACAGAAAATGACAGAGCTGCAGATTGAAAAGGAAATGTAATTTTTATTAACATTCAATTACAATATCATTTGAGTCTCAATTGTATACGCTATATTTTTTATTTTATTTTTTTATTTTATATAAAATATTTATGTATTATTATTTTATTTGCTATTTTTTTTCCCCACAAAAGTGGAGTTACCCTTTAACAGAAAATGAAAGAGCTGCAGATTGAAAAGGAAATGTCATTTTTATTAACATTCAATTACAATATCATTTGAGTCTCAATTGTATACGCTATATTTTTTATTTTAGATAAAATATTTATGTATTATTATTTTATTTGCTATTCCCCCTCCCACAACAGTAGAGTTACCCTTTAAATGAAAGCTGCAGCTTTAAATGACTTTTGAAATGATATGAACACGTTAAAGCTTGTGGGAGATTTTAGCGATTTGGGTTTACAAATACTTTGCTTTCCACCCCCAAAAAAAAAAAAGATGGCATCTACCCAATGCTCCATTAAAATGGCGCTGCTTTTACTCTGCCGCAGCAATCATAATTCTATGAGACAGAGTCATGTTGTCCTTCCGCTGGTGACACGGATATTAGAGTGTATGATCTAGTGTTCCGTGTTCTCAAAAGCACAGCCATGAATAATGAGCCGGTAGATTCATTCCTACAGGGGAGAGAAGTGACAATGTCCTCTGAGTATTAATCAATCATTAGGACTTTCTCCACTAATGGCTGCGGTGACAGAGGTATCTCTAACCTGATGTGTGTTGCAGGTGTCATCTTCCTCCTGATCAGCACTTGCCTTTATTTAGTGAAGACCTGTCCTTCTTCCTGTGCCGTTTGTACAGAAGAGGCCACAATCTGTCAAGGATTGGCGCATATAATAGGTAAGAACGCTGTGACTGTTCCGCAGAGGGGAGAGGGCTGACGGAGCGTTAGATGTGGAGGACTTCTGATCTTTCTACACACACACACACAACTCTCCCGGAGACACCAATCTCACGACTCTCAGAGCAACGTAGATTACAAATATTTCATGCCAGAGTAAGATATGCTGACAGGGTGGATAAAAATCAACGATTTAAAAAAAATAAAAATAAAGATTTTCTTTAGTTTTTTATCAAATTTATTTTAAAAAATTGCCTTTGGAGTAAAAATCTATGTAAAGATAGTTTTCTATTTAAGATACATTAATAATTGAGTTTATTCAGCATGAAATGAAGCTTAGTTTTGTAGCATGAGGCTGTATATTCTGCAATATTTACATTTTTGGTAAACTAATTCAATGAATTCAAGCTGAGATAACACGCGATAGTGTGAATTTTCCCGCACAGCAGGAAGAGGAGCAAGAGGAGGCAGCACGGGAGGAGAAGGTAAGACAACCCCCCCCCCCCCCCCCCCCATCCACTCTAATGTCGGGCGATCACTTCCTGATTTGCCGTGAGGAGAAGCAGGAAGACGCTAGCGAATGTTAATTCGCTATTGGCACACAACTGGGTGGGGGCTCAGGGTGCAGTGGTCTGCGCCCTGAGCCCACCCTTTTTAAAGCCAATTAGAGCCTCAGGCTCTAATCATGTGCTTCAAAAACAATAAAAACCCCATTGAAATCCATGCGTCCGGCGCCCTGCATGTAGATTAGGGGCCGGGCGCATGGATTGGGGGGCGGCGCCCCTAATGGAGCGGCTGCCACTGTTGTAAACCCTCTCCTATACCCAGTGAAGTGATGATACACAGAGGTGAAACAAATCTCCCTACATAAGTTTTACATGTATATCTGCTGTCTTTCCCTTTCTATATTGTTTAGAAAGTGCACATTGTGTTACAAATCTTTCTTCCTCATTTAGCTGATTGGGGAAAGGCACACCCCCTCCCCCCTCCCCCCTCCACCCTTCACATAGGCAGAGGAATGAAGGAACATGCAGAGCTGTACTGCGAATAGACAAGCTCTCTGCCTGTCTACTTCTAAGCACCCTCCCCTACACAATTTTTTTAGATGCTGTTATCTCATGTGTTGGAGAGCTTGTCAGAAGGGACTTTGCTGATTACAGAGGAATGGAGCAGCAGAAAGACACACACGGCACCTAGAGCTTTGGAGAGAGATAAATAAACACCACAGATATGCACTATGTCACCAAAAGTATTGGGACGCCTGCCTTTACACGCACATGAACTTTGATGGCATCCCAGTCTTAGTCCGTAGGGTTCAATATTGAGTTGGCCCACCCTTTGCAGCTATAACAGCTTCAACTCTTCTGGGAAGGCTGTCCACAAGGTTTAGGAGGGTGTCTATGGGAATGTTTGACCATTCTTCCAGAAACGCATTTGTGAGGTCAGGCACTGATGTGGATGAGAAGGCCTGGCTCGCAGTCTCTGCTCTAATTCATCCCAAAGGTGTTCTATTGGGTAGAGGTCAGGACTCTGTGCAGGCCAGTCAAGTCCCTCCACCCCAAACTCGCTCATCCATGTCTTATGGACCTTGCTTTGTGCACTGGTCCAAATCAATTGGTGGAGGGGGGATAATGGTGTGGAGTTGTTTTTCAGGGGTTGGGCCTGGCCCCTTAGTTCCAGTGAAGGAAACTCTTAAGGCGTCAGCATACCAAGATATTTTGGACAATTTTATGCTCCCAACATTGTGGGCACAGTTTGGGGTTGGCCCCTTCCTGTTCCAACATGACTGCACACCAGTGCACAAAGCAAGGTCCTCAAAGACATGGATGAGCGAGTTTGGGGTGGAGGAACTTGACTGGTCTGCAGAGTCCTGACCTCAACCCGATAGAACACCTTTGGAATGAATTAGAGCGGAGACTGTGAGCCAGGCCTTCTTGTCCACATCAGTGCCTGACCTCACAAATGCACTTCTGGAAGAATGGTCAAACATTCCCATAGACACCCTCCTAAACCTTGTGGACGGCCTTCCCAGAAGAGTTGAAGCTGTTATAGCTGCAAAGGGTGGGCCAACTCAATATTGAACAAAAGAGGAGCCTCTAAGTGCAGCATAAAAAGACTTTAATGGCCCAAAAGGGTTAAAAACACTTACAAGATAATAGATGAATGTGAGCTCATCATGGAAGTGTGTTGGGAATATGATCCGGCATCAGGGTGGTCCCAGTGTACATGGAGGTCCCAAGGGTGGATCCGATCTGCAACAAGAAGTCCCAGCCTGGCCAGCAGAGGGGGGCCGCAGCAGTGGAGACAGCAAGAGAGCCGCCGCTCTGCCAGGATCAGCGTGGAACGCGAGTCCCGAAGGTGACGTCAACAGGAGACCAACAACCAGCGTGGACTACAAACCGTAAATGAGGCAACAAGGAGCAGGACGCATTTTGGAACAACTGATTGGTTCCTTCTTCATGAAGGAGGAACCAATCAGTTGTTCCGAAACGCGTCCCGCCCCTTGTTACCTCATCTTCAATGATGAGCTCACAATTATCTATTATCTTGTAAGTGTTTTTTACCCTTTTGGGCCATTTAAGTCTTTTCATGCTGTACTTAGAGGCGTCTCTTTTTGTTTTTTCTTATCAGAGATCGCTTCCCTCATTGAGCATTGCCCTAGTGTATGAAGACCTCACGTTGCCTGAACTGTATCCATTCCCACCACAGACAACCGTCTGCCCAGTCATATTATTTAAAGTGTCCTACATACACCTTTTTTTTTTTATCCAACTCAATATTGAACCCTACGGACGAAAACTGGGATGTTCATGTGCGTGTAAAGGCAGGTGTCCCAATACTTTTGACAATATAGTGTATATCATCCCTATCACTGTTATTTATTTATTCAACCCTTAAAGACTGATGAACATGTTTTAAAATGTTGCTGTGTGCACAGGTACTCTTAGTTTCCAGCTCTATTTATTTATGGTCGGCAGGCTGCATGTTTGAAAGAGAGGCGCCATTAAGCAATTACATATGGGCGGATAATGTTCTGGAGATAGCGCAGCTTATTCTTAATGATTTATTTCTACAACTTTAAAAAACAATCTGCGGCATCATTAGGACAGTGGGGAGAACAGCTTGTGAGATTGGTGTTAGTGCATTACTTTCCAGTATATTTTTAATGTTAGTCTATTTTTTGCTGTTTTCTAAATGAACGTATTGAGAAGATGTGATTTCTGTCTTATTACGAGCCATTTCCTTCAGCGCGAGTTGGAAACCATTAGCTGTTTTCATTTATCCAGACTGAAATAAAATGAAATCAAATAAAAATCAACACACAGGGACGATGGGCTGTTTTTACTGAGCTAGAAACATCATGGAAGAATTAAAATTTGGATCTCTACCTTTCAGGTCAATTTGAAAAGATGAGATAAATGCATTGTTGCCATCAAAACAGACCAGGGGTGTCTGCGTAGTTCCCAAAATCAACTTTTGGTCAACATAAAGCATGAGTGGTGTATAGCTGATGTCCCGTGTGCTCCACCTAAACCATAACCCCCAACTATTTGCCTTACCTTACTTATTAAAAAAGCACACCACACTTTCTGGATTAAATGGCCATCCGGCCCCTTAATTAACAAATAACACATTTTATTAAATTAAACTCAATTTAAATATAACTATATATATATATATATATATATAACACATATATAACCCCCAACTTTTTAAACGACTGCTCTGTCTGAGGTTCGTGAAGGAAGGTATTTTACCACATCGGCTGCACCACCACCATCTCAGCATCATGGCCCCTAGCCGTGATCCCACCAGCTCAGGGACGAACTATTGCCACCTTCTTGCCACTGCAGCCTGATGACCCGGTAGCCCAGTATTTCCAGATAGGAAGGGTACCCATACCGAGATAGGTCCAACCCGTCCCCACACCATATCCTGTTTACCTTCCACCATTCCAACCTTCACGAACCAGAGACCCATGCCCACATAACCCCAATACACACAACCATACACCCCATACAGCCAAACAACAGGGAGGGAGGGTTTGGTGTCAGAAAAAACCCTACCTATGTCCTGTCCCTTCCTCTGCTGCCCACGAGTGAGTTGACCCCTACCCTCTGCAGGGGTCAAAATTAGATACGGCCACTCCTCCCCACTAATGACCAAAACTCCCCCTCCCTTTAACCTAACCCACTTCCTACAGAAAAACTTCCCTGTGCTCAACCAACAGCTGTCCCACCAGTCATGCTAGCCCTTCACTCAGGTTCCCTTTAGCTACGGGCTTGTTCTGGATCATTAACTTTTCAAAAAACTGAATGCCCCATCATTCCTTGCAATGCTTATGTCCACAATCACCTCAAGCACAATGCTTAATTAGAAGGTAGTTCCCTCTGTGAATAGCACTGGGGTTATAGGTTTTTAGCAGGACTGTATTGATCAGAAGTCACTCATGGGTCTTTGCCTAGGGCAAAAAGATAGACATATTTTCCATTTATACAGGTCACAGTATACCTGGTAATGGTTAATAAGATTCAGGTAGACCTGCATTTTAATGATGAAGACATTTTGCTACTTAACATAGAGCTGGAGAAGCTACTTAAGAGCCGGTTCACACTGGGGCAACAAGACTTCCAGCGCGAGTTTCACAGGCAACTTGGAGACGACTTAAGAGCGAACAGCAGCGCGACTTGGAGTGACTCAAGTCATCTCCAGGACAGGCGACAAAGCCAGTGGCCAATCAAATAATAATCTGCTCTGTGGGAGGGAGGCATTTGCCCTTAAAAACTATTTTCACTTCCTGGAAAGTCGCTTCAGTCAAGACAGTGATCCGACTTTGGAGGCGACTTCCATTGAAATCAATGGATACAAGTCGCCTCGAAGTTGGATTGAAGTAGTACAGGAACCTTTTCTGAAGTCGGAGCGACTTCAGTAGTGTACATTAAGACGGCTCCCATTCACTTCCATTGAATTTCTAATGTTGCGCGACTTGGGGCGACTTCAAGTCGGATCCCAAGTCGCCCCTGTGTGAACCGGCTCTGAGGATGAGTAGCAAAAACATCTTCAACATTACAAAGCAAGTTCAGTTGAAGGTGACTGTTTACAAGTTTTTTTCTGAAGTTATGTTTCTAGACTAATTATTTTTTAAATTTTGAGTTGTTTTTTTTGTGACTTTCATATTTTAGTCTACTTTCTAAATTTTCTTCACTTCAACTTTGTAACTTTCCCTTTTAAGTTAGAACAAAAAGTTAGTAGTTAAGTTGGGTATGTATGGTGAAAAGCATTCATTTCAGTACCTTCAAATAGGCCACTATAACTCCAACAGGCTGGGCAAAATGGCCAGATATACAGAATATGAGCTGCCTTGTTTTACATGCCAGGGCTGCTTTTTTTTATTTCCGGGCAAGGCTTGTGTATATCTTTTGTGTTATTAGGCGTGCGTACAGGGTGTATCTGGTAACACCCTAATCCCCCCATGTGACAACTATTCCCCCTGTTCAGACCCCTGATATATCACCAAAGCCCCTAATGTGGGTTCCTAAAAAAAAAAAAAAAAAAAATTAATAAAATTGTCACCAGTCTCTGCCCTACTGACACCGCCCACTGCTCTACTGACACCGTCCACTACTCTACTGACACCTTCAGTATAAATACTCATGTGCACACACATGCATTTGTGTTTGAGCTTTGGGGGTACACACCCTAATGCAATAGGCTGTGCATACCTATTATTGTGTGACAATTATATTCCTGTTAAAGTGCATCTACAGACACAGGCAGAGGTGGGGGACTTGAGTCACATGACTTGACTTAAGTCAGACTTGAGTCACCTGTTTGAGGACTTGCGACTTGCTTGACAGAATTCAATAAATGACTCGACTTGACTTTGACTTGTCACTAATGACTTGCGACTTGACTTTGACTTGGGCTATATGACTTGCAATGACTTGGCAGCACTAACACTAACCGCAAGCCGCTATCTGCCTACCTGATCAGCGTGTCATGCAGACAGACGGCGGACATTGCAGTGTTCAAAAGCCGCGCTTCCTCGTCTGTGATAGGCGGAACACTCAATTTCACAGCAGGCAGTGTTCAGCCTACCACGAACATCCTCTTATCCTCGTCTGTGTTATGAGGATGAGCGGATGTCCATGATAGGCGGAACACTGAATGCTGGGAAATTGAGTGTTCCGCCTATCACAGACGAGGAGGAGGCGCGGCTTTTGAATACTGGAATGGCCGCCGGGATGCCGCCGATCAGGTACATGGCTGACGGGCACAGTGAGACACAGGCCCAGTGAGGCATTGGGCACAGTGAGACACGGGCACAGTGAGGCATTGGGCACAGTGAAGCACAGGCACAGTGAGACATGGGCACAGTGAGACACGGGCACAGTGAGACACGGGCACAGTGAAGCATGGACACAGTGAAGCATGGGCACAGTGAAGCATGGACATAGTGAAGCATGGGCACAGTGAAACATGGACACAGTGAGGCATGGGCACAGTGAAACATGGGCACAGTGAAGCATGGGCACAATAAGGCATGGGCACAGTGAGGCACAGTGAGGCATGGGCACATAACCAATATTATTTATTGTTATCCCTCCTATTATTTTTATACAGTATGGGGTAGATCAGTATTTTGACTTGATTTGTGACTTGACCAAAATAAATGACTTGACTTGACTTGCTTGACTTCTAGCAGGGACTCGACTTGACTTGCTTGCTTTTCGTCACAGTAACTTGGGACTTGCTTGAGACTTGAAGGTTAAGACTTGAGACTTGCTTGTGACTTGCACATGTGTGACTTACTCCCATGTCTGGACACAGGTATTTGGATAGAGTGAGGACTGGCTTAAACTCATCAGGATTTGATCTTTATTTATGTCTGTGTCCCATTGAGATTTCCCTTTAGCTTGTGTCCTGGAGACACAACAGGAAGTGATAAAAACAATCTTTCTGAAGTGAAGAAAATTCCCTCTTAGATGGTGGCCATTCCAACAATTGTCCCTATTGTTGACATTGAAAAATGTTGGATTTTCTATCACTTTTGACCCAGTGACAATGGCCACCAAGAAAAAATGATAGGCTGACTTAGACAGAGAGCAATAATAAAACTGACAAAGGTCCTAACCCTTCCACACCCTATTCAAAACCTAAAGTTAAAATCTAGACCAGGGGTCTCCAAACTAAACAAAGGACCAGTTTACTGTCCTTTTCAAACTCTATGGGGGGGGTCGGACTGTGGCCATTGGGAGTAGAAAATGCCTCAGTGACAGTGGGAGTAAAAAAAATACGTAGCGCCTGTGGTCAGTAGGAGGAGGAATAGGGCCCTATTCCTATTGCTGATGTCAGTGGAAGGAATAATGCTCCATCGTTGGTGTCAGTGGAAGGAATGGTGCCTCGTTGTTGGTGTTAGTGGAAAAAAACAATGCCTTGTATTAGTGGGAAGAACAGTGCTGAAGGGCTGGAAAAAGACAAGCAAAGGGCCACATCTGACCCAAGGGCCACAGTATGGAGAACACTGATCTAGACTAAACAAATATTATCTTAATACAAGAGACACATACTGTATATTCTACTGTGATAGCATAATAATAGTCACCAAGTTTTTATTCTCATGTATTTAAGCTTAAGCTCTGGCAACATGGTTGCCAGAGAACAAGCAAGTTTCAATTAAATTATTCTAATTATTGTCTTTTTTCATGTAGGTAATTTTAGATACAGTACCACCATCTAATTTCCACCATGTTTTTTTTGTTTTGTTTTGTTTTGCAGCTGCTCCTAGCAAGACCAGGATTTTGATAATCACAGAGGGGAATATTACATCAGTTGGTCCCAACAATTTCTCCCATCTCTTGGATTTAACTTTGCTCAGACTGACTGGGAACAAGATCTATCATCTCCAAGATGGAGTGTTCACAAAACTCAGCAAGCTGAGGACTTTAGTTCTGGACCACAACCTTATATCTGCCTCCTCCTTTATCAACACAGTTTTCCTTCCTCTTGGAAATCTTGCAATACTTCAGCTTAATAACAACTACTTTGTCAGCATCGACCAGCATTGGTTTAATGGCACATACAAGCTCCTAAGGCTAGAGATAAATCAGAACCAGATAACTAACCTGACATTTCAAAGTTTTGGGTCTAGGGCTCTTCATCGTCTTGAGTATCTGGAATTATCTGACAATTTTATAGGCTTTATTCAAGAGGGAACTTTTAAGCACCTTCAAAGTTTGAAGGCCCTGGACCTCTCTAAGAACAGACTGAGCACGCTACCAAATATTTTCCCATCACTCCCTCATCTTTCTCTTCTAAATTTGGGCCAAAACCAATGGAACTGCACTTGTGAGCTTAGTTGGGTGGCTGACTTTTTAAGGAACTCAACACATTTTTCAACAGAAACTCGGAATTATGGAAATGGACTGCAATGTAGTTATTCAAGAGACCCAAGAGTAAAGTCTCTGCTGCAGTTGACCGAGAGGAACTGTTTTTATAAATCTCAGAATGTCAGTTTTGCAGTAAAGGAGCGAGACAGCAGAGAGCCGACAGAAGCTATATTTATATCTATCCTAGTTATTGCAGGTAACTTTTATGAGTTGGAGTTATATTGTTGGCTCAAAGGGATTTTCCAGCTTTTAGACAAATTCCCATTAAATAAAAAAAGTCCTATTAGAAGGAAATCGACAGAGCGAGACCAGTAAAGTACATGGTTTTTCTGCAATACTAAGCTTTGAATTGCATTTACAGAGTAGGCTGGGAGTACAGAACTATTTTCAGATATATATAGTCCATGAAGAAAAGAAGCTCTCTCTGTTTGTCTATAGGTTCTCCTGCAAGTATCTGCCACTGCTTCATGGAAAATTAGCAAAGCACGGGTACAGGTGGTTGTTTCTATATAGGGCAGGGGTCTCAAACTGGTGGCCCTCCAGCTGTTGCAGAACTACAATTCCCATGAGGCATTGCAAGGCTAAACAGTTACAAGCATAACTCCCATAGGCAGAGGCATGATGGGACTTGTAGTTCTGCAACAGCTGGAGGGCCGCAGGTTTGAGACCCCTGATATAGGGAATATCCATCTCCTTGTGTAGACTTGCTTGATGAATATTACACTGGGTAATATAATCAGATAATATATTTGTGATGATAATCCGCACTACTTGGACTCTGTTAGGCTTCTGCCCCCCCTTTGTTATGTAATCGGTCACAGGACTGATTACTATAATGAAGGTATAGGAGATATTGGGGTTAAATGGTGCTGCCTTGTGATCTGGAGAATTCTATCTCCCTTTTGTAAATAGGTTTGTGTTGGATTCCCTCCCCAGGTCCACCTTGTAGACCCCTCTGGGATATTGTGTGGTGGGGATAGTGCTGTGTATGATTACGTGCTTGTAATACCAGTTTCTGTACTGGCTTAGTGTTATAATCCTCAACTTATATATGATTCCTCACATTCTTGGTGCCATGTGATGGATGTGGCTGGTGTACTTGTGTGCTTATAAAGTTGTTTTTCCTTATTATAGTTATCCTCTACTTCTACTGTACCAGTGTATATAATACTTAATTAGATGTGTACTTTATCGCATGCATTGCACATATACGTACTGTGAATAAATACTGAATCAAATTGTGATGATAATACTGAGTGAAAAAAACAAAATTGTGAATCCAATAATTAATTAGTGAGTTGTATCTGTTACGTGCTAAATTCCTATATCCTAATCCATAAAGTATGCCCCTTTTACTCAATATAATCCTTTGCCAACGAAATTATATATGAAATTATATGATCCACTTCAAAAACACAGTAAATTCCAGATAATATATTAACCACTTCAGCCCCGGAAGAATTTACCCCCTTCCTGACCAGAGCACCAGAGCACTTTTTGCAATTTGGCACTGTCGCTTTAACTGACAATTGCGCGGTCGTGCGACGTTGTACCCAAACAAAATTGACGTCCTTTTTTCCCACAAATAGAGCTTTCTTTTGGTGGTATTTGATCACCTCTGCGGTTTTAATTTTTTGCGCTATAAACAAAAAAAGAGCGAAAATTTTGAAAAAATAAATATTTTTTTTTACTTTTTGCTATAATAAATATCCCCCGAAAATATATTAAAAAAAAACAAATTTCTTTCTCAGTTTAGGCCGATATGTATTCTTCTACATAGTTTCGGTAAAGAAAATCGCAATAAGCGTATATTGATTGGCTTGCGCAAAAGTTATAGCGTCTACGAAATAGGGGATAGTTTTATGGCATTTTTATTATCAATTTTTTTTATTAGTAATCTGTGACTGCGACATTATGGCGGACAGATCGGACACTTTTGACACTATTTTGGGACCATTGTCATTTATACAGCGATCAGTGGTATAAAAATGCACTGATTACTGTGTAAATGACACTGGCAGGGAAGGGGGTTAAACACTAGGGGGCGATGAAGGGGTTAAGTGTGTCCTAGGGAGTGATTCTAACTGTGGGGGGTATGGGCTACATGTGACACGAAAGTGATCACTGCTCCCCATGACAGGGAGCAGTAGATCTCTGCCCTGTCACTAGACCGAACAGGCAAATGCCTTGTTTACATAGGCATCTCCCCGTTCTGCCTCTTCGTAAAATGACCGCGGGCACCCGCAGGCAGGCTCACGGAGCGCATGGCGGGCGCGCCCGCATGGCGGCAAATTTAAAGCAACGTACAGGTACGTTGCTTTGCGCAGCCGTGCCACTCTGCCGACGTATATCAGCGTTAGCCGGTCGGCAAGTGGTTACCAGATAAATAGATACACTATACAGTAACTTGTTAACAACAAAAAAAAAAATATACACTATATGGCAAAATGTTTGCCCCTCAAGATTTCTGAGTTCAGGTGTTTTCAGATTTAGACAACTGTGTGCCTCCAACCTTGTGGCATTATTTTAGAGTAGGGCTTTTTTTCTTGTCAAGTATGGCTGTGCCCCATCACAAAGCCAGCAAAAAGTTTATTTTGTCTGAATAGCACAAAATCCCAAAGACTTCCACTGAAATTTTGTGGAAAGCCCTCCCAGAAGAGTGAAGGTTGTTATAATTGCAGAGGGGGAAGACTCAAAAAATAATGCCCATGGTTTTGAAAAGGGATTTTCAACAACTCATATAGGTGTGCTGGTCAGGTGTAAATTCTACCTTCCTAGTTAAAACTGAACTCTGGGCAGAAATTGTATGACATATATATATATACATACACACATAGACACACACAAATAATTTATTTGTGTTTTAGTGCACAGTGCCCTTCGAAGTCAGAAATCCAGCCTTCTTTATTCTGTAAGAAGCCCTCTGTTCCCCTCATATCCTGCTCATAAGACCAGTGGCCTCTGTTCCAGATATTCCCCTGGCCCCAGACTGCTGAGGGTGGACGCAATGGTTTTAAACTCCTGGTCTAATCTGCCTACTGTACAGCATAGGCCAGGAGTCTGATCCATACCATACACATATTCATCCCATACACATCCACAGTCCCACCCACATTGCTGCCCATTGAGACTTTTGGGGGATCAGACCGGGAGTCTAATGCCCCGTACACACGGTCTGACTTTTGACCGGCCAAAATCACATTGGAATTCCGACGGAATTCCATCGGAGTAAAAGAGAACATGTTCTCTATCTAAACTCCGACGGAATTCCTCGTTATTTTCCGATGAAAAAAGTCTGATGGGGCATACACACGGTCGGAACATCCGATGAAAAAATTCCGTCTGACTTTTTCCATCGGAAATTCCGATCGTGTGTACAAGGCATAAGACTATCTGGTCCGCCCATTGCATCAAGAGCTTTCTTTACTAAGAACGACAGTCTAAATGGGCAGCAACGTGGCACCCCTCCCAACGTTTTGAGATGGAAATGAGGGACACCTATCAGCAAAAGTATGCAGGCATAGGACACACCCCTTGCCACGCCTCCTTAAAGGCGAATTGTACAAAAAACAAGATTGGTTAAATCCACAAGTGCTTTTTTTACCACTACTATTCCTTTATATTGGCTTTTGGAATTTACAAATGCAGCAATTTAGAAACACTTTTTGATAGAGAAAAGTGCATTTTATATACGACTATATGGATCAGACCAAAATGAGGGACAAATGAGGAGGAAACAGGGACAGAGGGATATTGCTCCAAATCAGGGACAGTCCCTCAAAATCAGGGACAGTTGGGAGCTATGATGTGGGTGGGACTGTGGGTATGTATGGGATTAATCAGACTCCTGGCTTGTCCATCTAACTATGCTGTACAGTGGACAGATCAGACCGGGATTAGTAAATGAGGAGAAGCTCTTCTGACTTCCATCATCCAATCATGTGCAAGCAAAAATGCTGTTTTTTTTAATTTTCCTTGCATGTGATTGGGTATTCTTTGTAAAGTGAAGTTTCACCTCATTTACTAAGCTTTGGAGGTTGTTTTTTTTTCATGTTGGCAGTTTTATTTGTTGGTATCTGTATCTGGATTGTATGTAGAGCTTGTTTGTAATGTATTTTTTGAGTATGTAATAATCAATAAAAAGGTTATTTGATTTTAAAAAAAGCTCTGAAGCAAATGCACTTGCAAAGTGCACAATCTATTTTCCTTTAGTAAATCAACCTTAAAACCTTTTTTTTAGCTTTTGGATGGAGTGGAGTGGGATTAGAACAACTGTCATGTTTTTATTGCTGTTTGTCTGCCCCAGATATTCACCCTCTCTATGGCCCCTATCACACTGGGGCGCTTTGCAGGTGCTAGAACGCTAAAAATAGCGCATGCAAAGCACCCTGAAAGAGCGGCTGCTGTCTCTCCACTGTGAAAGCCCTGAGGGCTTTCACACTGGAGCGGTGCGCTAGCAAGACGGTAAAAAAAGTCCTGCTAGCCGCATCTTTGGAGCGGTGAAGGATCGGTGTGTATACCGCTCCTCCACCGCTCCTGCCCATTAAAATGAATGGGCACCGTGGCTATACCGCTGGCAAAGTTGGCCGCTAGCGGGGGTAAAAGCGCCCCGCTAGCGGCCGAATAGCGCAGCGAAATTGACGGTCAAGCGCCGCTAAAAAAAGCGCCGCTTTACCGTCGACGCACCCACCGCCCCAGTTTGAAAGGGGCCTATTTGTCTTGTGTACTGTTATCAGCAAGAGGGAAAGTTACCGTATATACTCGAGTATAAGCCGAGATTTTCAGCCCTTTTTTTGGGGCTGAAAGTCCCCCCCTCGGCTTATACTCGAGTCATATAAATTTTACATTGTAAATATTACCTGTAAAGAAGCTGCGGCGTCCATCGTTCGAATTCCGCGGCGTCCATCGTTCAAAATTCCGCGGTCTCTTCCTGTTCCTTCCTTGATAGGCGAGTCTCAGCAGACACTCTCCGCCTATCACGAACGTTCTCTCATCCTCAGTTTTCCAGCAGACGTCTGTGATTGGCGGAATATCCAACACAGTGTCTGCTGGGAAAATTAAGGATGAGAGAAGGATCGTGATAGGCGGAGAGTGTCTGCTGGGAAAACTAAGGATGAGAGAAGGATCGTGATAGGCGGAGAGTGTCTGCTGAGACTCGCCTATCAAGTAAGGAACAGGAAGAGACCGCGGAATTCGAACGATGGACGCCGCGGAATTTGAACGATGGACACCGCAGCCGCAACTTCTTTACAGGTAATAATTACAATGTAAAAATTTCTTTTTACAGGGAAAAGTGGGGCATCGGCTTATACTCGGGTCAGTGAGGTTTCCCAGGTTTTTGGGCAACATTAGGTACCTCGGCTTATACTCGAGTCGGCTTATACTCGAGTATATACGGTAATCCCAAATTTTGGGTTGTCACCAGAACAGGAATAGAAGGAAAACCGTCTAATGGGCACACTAGATCTGGTGACAACCAAGAATTCACAGGGATTTCTTCTGACTTCCTGTTTTAACTATAGGACAGGAAGTGAAGGGAGATTTCCCGAATGGGACAGAAAGAAATTTGACAAGAGTTACTCTACACAAATAAAAAAAAAAAAAGTTTGCCTTCAGTTCTACTTTAAGAAAAATTAGCATGGACTCCAACCAGAGACGGGGTTGGTGGACATATGATTGTGAATCTTGGCCAATTTGCACAGCCCCTTTTCTTTATTATTTCTAAACAAAAAAGGAATATGCATGTGTAGAGGTGGCAAATACTCTAATGTTGTGTACACACGATCGGTTTTACCGATGAAAACAGTCCGATGGACTTTTCTCATCGGACAAACCGATCGTGTATGGGCCCCATCGGCCTTTTTTCCATCGGTGAGAAAAAATAGAACATGTTTTAAATTTATCCGATGGGAAAAAAAACAATAGCAAATTCCGATCATCTGTGTGGAACTCCATCGGACAAAAAACCCAAGCATGCTCAGAATCAAGTCGACGCATGCTCAGAAGCATTGAACGTAATTTTTCTCGGCTTGTTGGAGTGTTTTACGTCACCGTGTTTGGGACGGTCTGATTTTTGACTGATGGTGTGTAGGCAAGACTGATGGAAGTCAGCTTCATCGGAATTCCGTTGTAAAAATCCATCGGATTAGAATCCATAGGAAATCCGATCGTGTGTACAGGGCTTAAATGTAGTGTGTGATAGTCTTTTATTTTTTTTACTGCATCTAACTTTTTTTTCTTGTTTAAATAGGTATAATTGTTCTGTCTTGCTTTATTGTCATCATTTTGAAATGCATCCTATATCCATACATATTTCGAGGTCACCATCCAAAATGCTGCTGTGATCAAGTCCGAGACTTTCCAGGAGTAAGAATCCCTAAAACCCATCTGAGGCAAGATGATGGGGTTGCCCATGTGGCATCTCTCACTGGTCCACCTAGAAATGGTACAACGCTTCTGAATACCAACCCCACTTCATTATACCCCACACATGACTGGGGGGAATCGGATGCATGCTACAGGGGCAACAGGAAGCAAAGTCTGCCAGGCACTTACTATATCTGTTTTAAATGTCGATTGTTGCAGTGGCACCCCCCTCCCCCGGCAGCAATGTCTGATGCTAATGAGGTTGGACGCTTTTCAAAGACAATTCAAGAAGTCCCTGACAACTCGAAAGACTCTGCTCATGTCAGACCATGGGATGGGACAAACACAAGGAGCTTACAGGAATGGTCAAAGTATAATAAAGGTACGTTTTATCAGAGATAACCTATGAAGAATTTTGTTTTTCATTTTGTGCTAAAATACCTCTATGGCAGTGGTCTCCAAACTATGGCCCGAGGGCCAGATGCGGCCCTTTGCGTGCTTTTATCTGGCCCTTCGGACGCTTTTCCTCCCACTGACACAAACAATGGGGCATAATTCCTGTAACTGACATTAACAATGGGGCATAATTTCTCCCATTGACTCAAATGATGAGGCTCTATTCTTTCCCCCTGACTCCAACGATGGGGCACTATTCCTCCCACTGATACCAATGATGGGGCACTATTCCTCCCACTGATTCCAAGGATGGGGCACTAGTCCTCCCACTGATACCAATGATGGGGCACTATTCTACCAACTGACACCAAGGGTGGGGCACTATTCAACCAACTGACACCAAGGGTGGGGCACTATTCCTCCCATTGATTCCAACGATGGGGCACTAGTCCTCCCACTGATACCAATGATGGGGCACTATTCTACCAACTGACACCAAGGGTGGGGCACTATTCCTCCCACTGGCATCAATGATGGTGCACTATTTTTCCCACTGATACTAAAGATGGAGCACTATTCCACCCACTGACACCAATGGTGGGGCACTGTTCCACCCACTGACCCCAATGATGGGGCACTATTCTTCCCACTGATACTAATGATGGAGCACTATTCCTCCCACTGATACCAATAATGGGGCAATATTCTTCCCACTGACACGAACAATGGGGCAGAAATACTCTCACTGACACCAATGGTGGGACACTATTCCTCCCACTGACACCAATGGTGGGGCACTATTCCACCCACTGACAGCAATGATAGGGCATTATTACTCCCACTGATACTAAAGATGGAGCACTATTCCTCCCACTGACACCAATGATGGTGCACTATTCATCCCACAGATACTAATGATGGGGCACTATTCCTCCCACCGATACCAATGATGGGGCACTATTCTTTCTACTGACACTAACGATGGGGCACTATTCTTTCTACTGACACTAACGATGGGGCACAATTCCTCTCACTGGCACCAATGATGGTGCACTATTCCTACCCCTAATGCCAACGTTGCACTGTTTACTCCCTCTGACGCCGGGACAATTTGTACTTCCAATGGCCACAGTCTGGCCCCCCTAAAGTATGAAAAGACAGTAAACTGGCCTCTTGTTTAGAAATTTTGGAGACCCTTACTCTACTTAATAAAATATTCTGAGTTGGCTACATCAGTTCCTAACAAAATAGATTTCACACTGATGAATGGGAAGGTGGCCCTTTCTGGAACTTCTCTGGTGCCCAAGGCAATAAACATCTGAGACAAGTTACACAGCAAATTCTGCTAAGCCTGGCCCAAGTGATTTTGCAACAAAAAAAAAGTGCTAATTTATTAAATGGGATGCAATTCCCAATTCTTAAATTCCTATTGGTATGAATGTAAAAAACACAGTGTACAGGGTTTAGTAGTCTATGGAATGTAATGTATTGCACAGCAATTTGGGATATGTAGCATGTAGCACAATGTAGAAGTTGCTCTGATGTATGTAACATCCAGGATCATGCAATATAAAGCAAAGCATGTAGAGTTCTGGAGTTTTGAGAATGTACTGTATAGGATGGAGCACAGATCACTGTGAATATGTCACATACAGCACACATACAGCACAGCATAAAGAATGGTGAGAGGTATAGGATGGAGCACAGATCACTGTGAATATGTCACATACAGCACAGCATACAGAATGGTGAGAGGGAAGAGTACGGGACCTACTAGATCATGGACAGCAGTAGGGACCTAGTGAAAGGATACGATTCTGCCACACAACACCCACAATTTGGTTGGGATAAATATATAAATTTTATATACTAGTGGAGGCGCTGAGTGAAATTACTCGTGATAAATAGACAAAATACCAAGTGTAAAAACAATACAAATTATAATACCAAAACACCAGCCTGCCTAGCGTGCTAAATTAAACTGTGTATAACCAAAGTGAAATTTATACAAGATTTCCCAGATCTTGCATAGGTATGTGTAAAGTGAGCTCCTGTAAATCAATACAGAAAAAAATATTTTCATACCTTAATACAAATTTACATTTGTGAAAAAAATATATAAATGGTGAGTTCATATATCAAGTGTCAATCAAGTCCTTATAATCAATGAATGGAAGATAAATCAAGTGAAAAAATCTGAAGAGCTGCAAACAGAAAATCCATAGATTGTGACAACTGTCAGAAATCCACCTTCACCGACTGAGAAAAACGAATCACCCAAATGTGCTCAAATAAGGATGGCCGCTTACCAAATGAAGTTGACCCTTTTACTTAAAAAAGAAGTCAAATGTGCTTGCAGCAAAAAACTTTGCTTGGGTTAAATGGAGATGATGTCGGACCAGAACCGCTGCCTCATGGAGGCTCAGATAAGGATATGAAATGAAAATAATGCAGTAATAGCGTAAATCCGTTTATTAGGCCAAATCAATGTAAAAGTTAAAAAGCCAAATGCCTGCTTACTTGTATAAGTGCCACAAACCCGGCACTGAGGCTGGATAGCATAACAGGGAGATGGAAAGGTTGTCCCGTCTGTGGATATCTGGCGTGCGTTCCACCTACGATAATGGAGGAGCCAGAGGGACCGGAAGTAGCGTCTGTACGTGACCTAGTACCGCCTCGGCGTACGTTTCGTATCACACGTCATCAGGAAGCGTACTAGGTCACTGGTGAGGGAAGACTTTTATATGAATGCCAATCAGCCGCCCCAGGGAGGAGTTTAAAATTTGCATCCAGCGTCCATCCCGGGTTTCTAGGCTACATAATGCTAACGTGACCAGCATGTCACGTGTAATAACAAAACCAGACCATTAAAAATAATTAAAAAATTAATATAAAAATAAAAATAATAAACTCCTCCCTGGGGCGGCTGATTGGCATTCATATAAAAGTCTTCCCTCACCAGTGACCTAGTACGCTTCCTGATGACGTGTGATACGAAACGTACGTCGAGGCGGTACTAGGTCACGTACAGACGCTACTTCCGGTCCCTCTGGCTCCTCCATTATCGTAGGTGGAACGCACGCCAGATATCCACAGACGGGACAACCTTTCCATCTCCCTGTTATGCTATCCAGCCTCAGTGCCGGGTTTGTGGCACTTATACAAGTAAGCAGGCATTTGGCTTTTTAACTTTTACATTGATTTGGCCTAATAAACGGAATTACGCTATTACTGCCTTATTTTCATTTCATATCCTTATCTGAGCCTCCATGAGGCAGCGGTTCTGGTCCGACATCATCTCCATTTAACCCAAGCAAAGTTTTTTGCTGCAAGCACATTTGACTTCTTTTTTAAGTAAAAGGGTCAACTTCATTTGGTAAGCGGCCATCCTTATTTGAGCACATTTGGGTGATTCGTTTTTCTCAGTCGGTGAAGGTGGATTTCTGACAGTTGTCACAATCTATGGATTTTCTGTTTGCAGCTCTTCAGATTTTTTCACTTGATTTATCTTCCATTCATTGATTATAAGGACTTGATTGACACTTGATATATGAACTCACCATTTATATATTTTTTTCACAAATGTAAATTTGTATTAAGGTATGAAAATATTTTTTTCTGTATTGATTTACAGGAGCTCACTTTACACATACCTATGCAAGATCTGGGAAATCTTGTATAAATTTCACTTTGGTTATACACAGTTTAATTTAGCACGCTAGGCAGGCTGGTGTTTTGGTATTATAATTTGTATTGTTTTTACACTTGGTATTTTGTCTATTTATCACGAGTAATTTCACTCAGCGCCTCCACTAGTATATAAAATTTATATATTTATCCCAACCAATATTTTGTTCCATTTTTTTGGAATATTTGGAGAGCAGCTTTAATTTATTTTTGTTGTTATATTAGGCGCGAGATTTTCTTTTTTATCAACACCCACAATTTATTAATCTGCTTTAATGTGCTCTGGTGGTTTGAAAATGTTTACACACTCTTGTTGAAATATTTGTACAGCATTTCCCAAAGAAGAAGGAAATTGATTTTGACTTAGACTTTGACTCCAAGTACCTGGCACTGGGAGTGTTCAATGAAGCGGTTTTCAGTGAAACATGAGAACGAAAAACTTCACTACATGCCCTCAAATCTAACTAATTAAATTCAAGGTTAAAGTGGTTCTAAGTGCCCTTTCACACTGCCAGCGCCCCTAAAAACGCTGGTAAAGCGCCCCCAAAGCTAGCGGAGCTTTACCAGCATTTTTCGGGCGGTAGCGGGGCGCTTTTAACCCCCGCTAGCGGCCGAATAAAGGGTTAAAAGCGCCCACAAAGCGCCACTGCCGTGGCGCTTTGCAGGCGCTGCCCATTGATTTCATTGGTAAGGGGCACTTTAGGAGCGGTGGAAACACCGCTCCTAAAGCGCCTCAAATAAGCTGCTTGCAGGACTTTTTTTGACGTCCTGCCAGCGCAGCACCCCAATGTTAAAGCACTCGGGCTTTCACACCGGGATTGCAGATGAGGCTTTTTTCAGGCGCTTTACAGGCGCTATTTTTAGCGCTAAAGTGGCTGAAAAACGCCTCCAGTGTGAAAGAGGGCTTAAGGTAAAAGAGAAGTGTGGGATCCGAAAAAAACAAACATTTATACTCAACTACAGTAGATGGCTGCAGCTGTCCCCCCCGTCGGTTCTACACCTAAGAAAGACCACTGATCACTCAGTTCTCAGTCTTCGGTGAGCAGAGGGCCGGTGACTGTCAGTTAGGGGGTTCTGTGCTCTACACCTACAGCATTCACTGGAGTACCGGGCTGAAAGGGAGCGGGAGCAGATGACTCAGGCTCTTAGTTTGCATGCTGAGAGGCCGAGCCAGCTGCTGGTTAGGCATATGGGCGAATCCCAACATTGTCGGGATCCCTGCAGAGCCTGGAGTGGCTCTGTGACATCAGCCGACAGCGGATTTTAGCCCTCTGTCAGCTGAATCTGGGTCACAGGAGTGCAGAACTAAGTGCAATCCTGTGAACCACAGGAGAAGTATGGCCAAAAGAGCGTTGGCCATACTTCTCATTTAATGCATTCTCTGCATTAAGGTAAAACACATTTTTCCACTTGCTGTACCCTCCCCCCCAAAATATTTACCTGTATCAATCCAGCATTGTGCCCCTTTGCCGGTCTTCCCTCCTCTCTCCCCACGCTCAAAAGCTTGGCTGGATGCCATTGGCCATTTGCTCAGCTCTATATGTAAATCTTAAATGATCTGATACTACTTCTGCATTTTCTGTATGTAGTGGTCTCCCCGACCTCCAGAGGCCTGGTGGTGACCCCCAGAGTCAGGGAGAGCTGACATTCCTCCTCCGGGTGCAGGTTACTAGGCATGGTGGGTGTTGTGTAAGATGGAAAAATGGGCGCCAGTCACTTGAGAGTTTTATTTCTCTTAAAGCGGAGCTCCACCCTAAAGTGAAACTTCCGCTGATCGGAACCCTCCCCCCCCTCCGGTGTCACAATTGACACCTTTCAGGGGGGAGGGGGTGCAGATACCTGTCTAAGACAGATATTTGCACCCACTTCCGGGAGTCCTCTCTGCGGGAAATCTGCGGGGAAGCACGTCACTTCCCGCAGATTCCCCGTTGTGTTCTGGGAGACACTCGGCTCCCAGAACACAGGGGACCATTCAGAACGGCGCAGTGCGACTCGCGCATGCGCCGTAGGGTTTCAGGCATGAAGCCGCGATTGTTCGTCCTCTGCTGCGGACGTCGTTGGACTCCAGGACAGGTAAGTGTCCATATATTAAAAGTCAGCAGCTGCTGTATTTGCAGCTGCTGGCTTTTAATAATTTTTTTTCCGCGGCACCTCTGCTTTAACAGGAACAGGGGAGGAAGGGTTAGTGCATCGGACACCCTTAGGCAAATGCAATAGCAACTGGGCAGACTCCTTGAACAAAAATAGAACTAGGCAGACAGCAATACAGAAAAAGGGCCTTTAAGCTGATTGCAGCGATCTGTATTCGTAGCGGCTGTCTCCTATAGCATCAACTTTACTCACAGTATCCCACTGTAGATCCTCAAGCTCAGCTCACCACTTCCTGCTGGACTCTTCAGCTCAACTCACAGCTACCTGCTGTATTCTTCACCCGCTTGATCCCTCAAGCTTCACCCTCAGCTACCCGCTGGGTTCTTCCGACTCTCAGCTACCCTCTGGATCCCTCAGGCTTGACACACAGCTACCCGCTGTACTCAGAACTACCCACTGTACTCACAGCTACCCGCTGTACTTCTCTTCAAGCTTTGCTTACAACTACCCGCTGTACTCCTTTAAGCTTTACTCACAGCTACCCGCTGTATTCCTGGATGAGTCTCCACTGAAGCTGTCCCACTTACTTCACCCCCCCCCCCCCCCAGCTGGTTAAGCGATTGCTCTGGTACTCCTTCAGAACTCCATCCTTTCTAAACTTGCCTCCGACAACAAGACTGGTCATCCCTCTGGCAACTGCTTCTCCTTTACCTCCGGCAACAATCAGGCTCCCCTTTGGGCAAAGCCTCTACACACAAGGTTAGGCCTCAGGCTTCAGGCCTACACCTCTGTGGCTGCTCCACACCCACCCACCCAGGCCACAGCCTGGGTGGAAAGAACCCCGATCACCTGACTCTCTCCAAATAAGTAGACTATCCCAGCAGCCTCAACGGCCAAAGAAACTCCTACTGATTGGCTGAGAGAGCACATTCACTCATAACCTGAATTAACTGTAATCTTGTCATACTAGTGCCAAAAGGTAACAGTGCCACCTATTGACAAAAGAGAGAATCACAGTTCCACTCAAGCTTAGGAGAAAACCCATTTGATCAATAGACTACAAATTAGCCAGGCAAGTTACCACCTAGCACAACTAAATTTACTAGCAGCCCTGTTCAGGACAAGGGTGCTACATGTACAATCCCACCCTGGCATAGCTAAATGTCATTTGTTTTTCTCTACAGTTACAGTGCAGGCTGTACACAAATGGATGTTTACTCTGGCATGTGATGAGAGCTATGAAAGCACAAAAGCCAGAGGTTATATTTGCAAACTTGCTTGGTATCCATTGATGTATTAAAAAAGCTAATATGCTTTAAAATGCAGTTATGTTGTTAAAGTATAATATTTTTTGTTTTGGATAGAGTGAAGAGGGATTAGAACCCCTGACAGTTTTTAGTGCTGTCTGTGCCCCCTTTAAGGAGATTCACCTCTCTATTTGTCCTGTTTACCATTATCTTTAAAAAGTGAAAGAAAAAGTAAAAGAAAATCCTAAATTTTGGGTTGTCCCCACAAAAGTAATAGAGGGGAAATCTTCCAATGGGGACTCTAGTTCTGGTGACCTGGAGTCCCCCAAGGAATTTCCTTTAATTTGTACGGATTTCTTCTCACGTCCTGTTTTGGCTATGGGACCGTAAGTGAAGGTAAATCTCTGCATTGGGACAAAGGGGCCAAAATAAACCATATAGGGGTTATAACCCTCCCTTATGCCGCGTACACACGACTGTTTTTCACGACGAGAAAAATGCCATTTTTTAATTTGGTCATTAAAAACGATTGTGTGGGGGCTCCAGAGCATTTTTCACGACGTGAAAAATGGCCATTAAAAATTTGGAACATGCTCTAATTTTTCTCGTCGTTTTTCTCGTCATGAAAAACGGCCGTGTGTAAGCTTTAACGACGTGAAAAAAAAACGCGTATGCTCAGAAGCAAGTGTTGAGACGGGAGCGCTCGTTCTGGTAAAACTAGCGTTCATAATGGAGATAGCACATTCGTCACGCTGTAACGGACTGAAGAGCACAAGGCTGAAAATCGTCTCTCACCAAACTTTACTAACACAAGGAACAGCAAAAGCAGCCCAAAGGGTGGTGCCATCCGAATGGAACTTCCCCTTGATAGTGCCGTCGTACATTTCGTACGTCACCGCGCTTTTCTCAAGCATTTTTTTTCACGATCGTGTGTAGGCAAGGCAGGCTTGAGAAGAATCACGTTGAGAAAAACTTCGTTTTTTTCAATGACATTAAAAACGGTTGTGTGTACGCGGCATTACTCTTTCCAAAATGTAAAAAAAAAAAATTGAAATTGGTAATCCAGAAAAGCAGTTAAATAGCAGACTGCAATAGACCTATCTAAATTGTTTCCCTACCGATACATTGGTAGTTCTGTTTAGCTAATTTTGTAATTCATGTGCGCCATACTAGCTGGCTGGAGAAAAATACCAACATTCAGAATCGACAGACCTTTAGCTTACCGTATCTCCTCCCTATCTGCTGCCTGCATACCTCCCAATTTTTGGAGATGGGACACCTATTAGCAAAAGTATGTAGGCATAGGATATACCCCCTGTCACACCCCCTTATCCACTTGCCGACCAGTGCACGCACTTTTACGTCAGCAGAATGGCACGGACAGGCAAATGGACGTACAGGTACGTCCCTTTTAAATGTGCTGCCGTGTGGGCGTGCCCCTGTCGCGAGCTCCGTGACCGTGCTGCAAAACGGGGGGATGCCTGTGTAAACAAGGCATCTCCCTGTTCTGCCTAGTGACACAGTGTGACACAGGTCGTGTCACAGTAAGCCCAGCCCCCACACAGTTAGAATCACTCCCTAGGACACACTTAACCCCTTCCTAGCCCCTAGTGTTAACCCCTTCCCTGACAGTCACAATTATACAGTAATCAGTGCATTTTTATAGCACTGATCGATAAATGTGAATGGTCCCAAAATAGCATCAAAATTGTCCGATGTGTCCGCCATAATGACGCAGTCACGATAAAAATCGCAGTTCGCTGCCATAACTAGTAAAAAAAAAAATATTAATAAAAATGCCATAAAACGATCCCCTATTTTGTAGACGCTATAACTTTTGCGCAAACCAATCAATATACGCTTATTGCGATTTTTTTTACCAAAAATATGTAGAAGAATACATATCGGCCTAAACCGAGGGAAAAAAAAAATTTTGGGGATATTTATTATAGCAAAAAGTGAAAAATATTGCTTTTTTTTCAAAATTGTCACTCTATTTTGGTTTATAGCACAAAAAATAAAAACTGCAGAGGTGATCAAATACCACCAAAATAAAGCTCTATTTGTGGAAAAAAAAAGGACGTCAATTTTGTTTGGGAGCCACGTCGCACGACTGCGCAATTGTCAGTTAAAACGACGCAGTGCCGAATCGCAAAAAGTGGCCCGGTCATTTGGCAGCCAAATCCTCCGGGGCTGAAGTGGTTAAAGGAGAATTATACAAAAAAAAAAAAAGATTAGTTAAACCCACAAGTGCTTTTTTGTTACCACTGCTATTCCATGGCTTTTGAAATTTACAAATGCAGCAAATTAGAAATTGGATGAAAGGTTTAGCACTGGGAAACAATCTATGAAAGATAAAAAGTGCATTTTATATACAACTATATAGGTCAAACCAAAAAGAGGGACAGAGGGACTTTGTTCCAAATCAGGGACAGTCCCTCAAAATCAGGGACAGTTGGGAGCTATGAGTCTGCCTATTGCATTATAGCTGATCATCACCCCACTGGTTAGGCTCTCTTCCTTGGCTCCTAAACTCCTTCTAAGTTCCCAGTGCTTAAAAAAAAACTTTTTTTTTTTTTCAGAATGCAAATGCAGAAGAGCCTGTTTGGTGCAAAGTCTGATGCCTAGTACACACGACCGGTTTTTCCGTCGGATAAAAAACCGTCGGTTTTCCCGACAGGATTCCTCTCAGCCTGCCTTGCATACACACGCTCAGAAAAAAGCTTGCCCGTTCAAAGCGTGGTGACGTACAACACGTACAACGGCACTATAAAGGGGAAGTTCCATTCCAACGACGCCACCCTTTGGGCTGCTTTTGCTGATCCTCGTGTTAGTAAAAGTTTGGTGAGAGACGATTCGCGCTTTTCAGTCTTGTGCTTTTTAGTCTGTTACAGCGTGACGAATGTGATATCTCCATTACGAACGCTAGTTTTACCAGAAAGAGCGCTCCCGTCTCATACTTGATTCTGAGCATGCTCGGTTTTCTTCCCCTCGGAAAAGCATACAGACGAACGGTTTTCCTGCCAGGATTATTTCCTGACGGGGAAAAAAGAGATCCTGCTCTCTTTTTTTGTCCAGCAGTTTTTCCGTCAGAAAAACTGCGATGGATCATACACATGGCCGGGATTCCCGACCAAAATCTCTCATAGCAGTTTTCCCGTCGAAAAAAACAGTGGTGTGTACGAGGCAAGACACTCCCACTCTCAGCCTGTTTACAGTGTGAAGGGGATTCTAGAAATTTCATAGTATTAAAAGTGTATTGTATAGACAGGGCTTTTTAATTTGTTTTGGAAAGAGTAAGGGATGGTTAAACGCCTGTTTCTTGAGGTCTGTGTTTCAGTGGGAAGACTTTGGTCCATTCAAAAGAAATCTATGCACAGTGAAGGAAATCCACCCTTATGCCGCGTACACACGACCGTTTTTCATAGCGTGAAAAATGCCATTTTTTAAATTGGTCATTAAAAACGATCGTGTGTAGGCTCCAGAGCATTTTTAACGACGTGAAAAATGGCCTAAAAAAAATTAGAACCTGCTCTATTTTTTCTCGTAGTTTTTCACGTCGTGAAAAACGGTAGTGTGTATGCTTTTACGAGGCTAAAAAAAATGCGCATGCTCAGAATCAAGTATGAGACGGGAGCACTCCTTCTGGTAAAACTAACGTTCGGAATGGAGATACCACATTCATCACGCTGTAACGGACTGAAGAGCATGAGGATGAAAAGCGCGAATCGTCTCTCACCAAACTTTACTAATACGAGGATCAGCAAAAGCAGCCCAAAGGGTGGCGCCATCCGAATAGAACTTCCCCTTTATAGTGCCGTCGTACGTGTTGTAAGTCACCGTGCTTTGCTCGAGCATTTTTTTCACGGTAGTGTGTAGGCAAGGCAGGCTTGAGAGGAAACACGAAAAATCACGTAGAGAAAAACATAGTTTTTTTCAATGACATTAAAAACAGTCGTGTGTACGCGGCATTAGACAGTCGCCACTGGAGCTGGCATTGCATTATAGGAGATTTCCCCCTCTTCCTGTTCTGGTGATAAGTCAAAAATGTTGTATTTGCTATCACTTTCTGTCTCATTGGCCACACAAAATGGCCACCAGGACAAATAGAGGAGGTGAATCCCCCCAGCTAGGAACATTTGTTTTTTAAAATTCTGACAGAGGTTTCAAGCCTTCCCTTGTCTATTCAAAACTGATATACTGTACATACACTTGAAATATATATTTGTAAAGTCATAATATTCATAGGTTTGTTCTTTTACCGTGAATAATAAAATATGTCTTTTATTGGCGTGGATTCCTCAGGTAATACAAGCATTGGAAGGTCATCCATCTCTACAGAGAAGAGATCTGGGAACGAACCCAACACTCACGTACCAGAATCATACTACAGCGTGCTGGAGCCAGGACAAAGAAAAATGCCTTCTCACCAGCAAAGTGCTGATGTCATGAATCGTTTAACAACAAAGGGTTCGGTGGAAATGAAGATACATGCCACTGGGCCGCCGTTTTGTGCCCATCGATCACAAAGAGGTGGCCACGGTGTTCTTCTGGATGAGAGGAGAGATATTTCTCAAGCGTCAGACAACGACCTTATCTGTAAATACATGGAATGTGATAAATTAGAGGAAGCAAGAAGACAAATAACTGATCCGGAGACACAGAATGTAAAATTTGAGGAAAGGAAAATTCAAACTCGTGTCACTGAAGAAAATTGTTTTTTGAATAATGACAACATGGTGTTTCCAGCTAGGATCAAAAAGGTGAATACTCACAGGAGTGTTGGCTTTTATATACCAAACATACAGAAAGAGTTAAACATGGAGGTTAACACCCCTCAATCACATCAGGAAGGCTTTTCTCACCCACACCTGGGGAGCAAGTATATCCTGACTATTAATAAAAAAGACTATGAAGTCGAAGAATCGAGACACGCAAAGACCCTGTCAGATTCTCTGAAGGATGTATACATCAATGGCAATGTATGTGGCACAGAGTACACAAAGAGAGAGCAAAATTATTTAAGGGTGAAGGTTAACCTGCAACCATTTCGTAAGGTTAGAGTCCATCCCCACCAAACTTCTGGCGGTGGCCCAGAATCTACGAAACATGGCCAAAGTCCTAAACAGATCCAACCGCTGCTACGAAGGAAAAAGTTAATAAGTGGTAGTTCATTATCAGCTTACGGTGTGACACAGGTGACAACCCAAACCCTAACACAACTCAATGGTCCAAGTCTTGCTAAGGATATTGTTAAAGGTGGTGCAGATAAAGCAAACTCTTTACTTTCCAAAAACAAAACCATTCCCGAAAAAAGGTCTAAACGAAAGGCTGGCACAAGTGTTACCTTGTTGGATAACATAACAAATGAATCTATTTATGCAACAAACAGACCACTAAAGGAGAGACCTGATGATGTATCGAATTTGGAGACTCCTACCATAGTAGGTGAAATGCTCAACACATCCAAAAATCGATGTTTGCAAGATAAGCTTTTGAAATCTGAAAGCGATCAAAAAGGAAACATATCAACTGAGCAAAGTGGAAGCCACGCTGAGCTTGGAGATCAAGAGATACCAGACAGGAGCGAAGAGTTAACAGAGGATACACTGCACAAACAATGTGAGAGCCTAGATAACGCCGCCGTGCTACTCGGAACCGTGCCTGATATAACGTCGTCAAATGTCACCGTTATTTCTGGAGGAGCAGACTGTCTGTCATGTGGAAATAACGTTAAGTGTGAAATGGATATTGCTGCTTCATCATTGCTGGGTAATAAGGTCAATGGCCACTTTGAGGACAATAGAGAAGATGATATTACTGGCGTGGGCTGCTTGCTCAGACCCGATAATTCAATTAAAAACATTGCAATCAATGAAGCTGCAGATAGAGAGATTGGAGTGTACACTGACATCTTGCCTGATGAGACTTTGGCAGAAAAAACAGGGCCTAATAGAGAAGGTAAATGTTTGGAAGGAAATGAGAAGGCAAAGATGGATACTCAAGATAACAATAAAATGGTTTCTGATGTAAAATCGGAAAGCCAACCGGGAGTGGAAAATGCCCTATCGAGCTCAGCTGACGATGTTCACCTTAAAACAGAGCATATGCAAGCTCATCATACGCCGCTTATGCAAGAAACTCGGGTTAATAAACTTGATGAAATGACCGCAGGCCAACAACAGGTCAACAAGCCACCATTAAAAACAGGAGTCTTGACCTTGGTGTCACACAGCGAATCACAATTGACAGCACAGAGTGAGGAGCTTTTAATTTCCAGGCAAATAAATGAAACTTCAGACTCTGCTCCTAAAACCACAGAGCTGCCAGCGGCTACAGACTCTCATACATCATTTGGTTGTCCACCGCATAGCGAGCCCCATAACTCAAATAACAATCGCTTCAAACCGCCTGTAGAGGCCAGGAGGAAACGGCTCAGCCTGTCAGAAACTTCCAAAGTCATCATCGTCGTCCAAAGCCTAAACAAAACAATTGACATACAGAAATATTTGAGTGAACGAAGCAGCGGCCGCCAAGCCAGGAACAGTACGGATCCGACATGCAATGAAAATGAAGGCACTCCAGGAGACGGAAGTAAGAAGAAGAAAATCTGCCTTATTCTTCCTGAAAAGGCCAATACTGGAGCCCCCAAACCAAGCAGCAAAAAAATAA
Source organism: Rana muscosa (assembly GCA_029206835.1). Taxonomy (NCBI): domain Eukaryota; kingdom Metazoa; phylum Chordata; class Amphibia; order Anura; family Ranidae; genus Rana; species Rana muscosa. The sequence goes on along the minus strand of CM055120.1, from coordinate 46,093,804 downwards.
AATGAAAGTCCTACTGCAACTTCCTAGGCAAATAGTTCCTAGGGTTTGAATTATTCTGAGGTCATTAGCAGAGGTCCAAAAATGAGCTTTTCTGATGAATACATATGTAACCTATAGAAAAAAATGGGGGGGGGGGAGGGGTAACAAACCCCGGGACTTTAACAGTGTTCAAGATAGAAACAGGGTATAGACACGATTACAGCATCAATAAAATGTCAATATTTTAATATAAAGGTAAAAAACACGAGGAAATAAAACCATCCACATCAAGTTTATAGATTCCACTGAAGGCATTTATACAGACAATACCACTCAACATGTTTCGCTTTTTGAGCTTCTTCAGGAGTTTCTGGTAAGATGTATATTATGCTAGGAATAACAAAAAGGACAAGGATGAAATCTCATGTTGATTGTTTGGGATGAACAAACAAGAAACAATTAAGTCACTATTGATATATTGACAGATTGCCAGTGCATAGATACATATGTAACCTGTTTTTAACCAATATTTATGTAATTTCAGTGTTGTTTTCATTATCATTATGGAGACCATTAGTGGGAAAATTTCTCACTTCAATTGGTGACATATCGGTCCAACTTTACAGGAGCTGCGGGCAATCGGTACTCTCCACGATCTTTATATTTTGGCCAACATTCAGGTCCGTGGTGTACACTAATGCTCAGAAGTGGTTACTATTACTTCTTAGTTAAATCTGAACTCTAGGTCAGTCTTGCGGTCCAGGCATCGCTGCTATGGAAAGTATAGTCAGGTAGGTGACATCACTCAACAACAGTAAAGCTTGGTTATGGACTCACCACAAATCTGATGATTGGATCATGCAGACACATGGTTATCAGTCTTTTCACTCCCTGCTATACTCAGGAGGCTCCTAGAATTTATACTGTATGTCAGTATTGTACAATGCAGTAGAGTCTATTTGGCTTGCTGTACTGTCCCTTACTCTGAGCCGTGCTATGCAGGGAGCTCCAGGTACTTGGCTAGCTATATCTACAATATATTTGAAAATATACCGTAGTTAAAATAAAATATTACATATATTCTGAAGAAAATGTCCAATTTAGCAAATTACTTCCTTTTTACTCCTAAAAAAAACTTTCTTCAGATTTTCTTTACATTTACCTGCTTGCCAATATTCCAAAATGTGAATGTGATGCTGGTTTGGAATAAACCATTGCACTTTGCCATACCTCCAAAATGTTCTGAGGTGAGAAAGGGGGATACTTTTTAGCACAAAGTACCTAGGCAAAGGAAAAGCCCCTGACATACCTCTAGTTAAAGGGGTTGTAAGCCTTCATGTTTTTTCACCTTAATGCATCCTATGCATTAAGGTGAAAAAACAACTTGCAGTCACCGCCCCCCCCCCCCCCAAGCCCCCGGTTTACTTACGTGAGCCCCGAATCTCTTGTTGGCTTTTCATTGGATGATTGATAGCAGCACAGCCATTGGCTCCCGCTGCTGTCAATCAAATCAATGATGCGGCGCGCTGGGGCCGAGTCATACACTTGGCGGCTATGGCCGCTCGAGTGTATCACATGGGAGGTGCGCCCGCAAGGCAACCCCCTCGGGAGAGAGCTTCCCAGAGGGGGTTAGCTCTTGTGGGGAGGAGCTGCGACAGCCGCCGTGGGACCCCATAAAAGGAAGGATCGGGGCCACTCTGTGCAAAACGAACTGCACAGTGGAGGTAAGTATGACATGTTTGCTTTTTTAAAACCAAAACTTTAATATGCAAAAACTGATTGGTTAAAACACAATTATTTTTATTTTTACCACTACTTTTCCTAGATACCAGATGTTTAAAGTAACAAAGTTTAGAGATTAGATGGAAGGTTTACTGTAGTATATTATTTTTGGCAGTTGATTAGTACATCTTTAGCAGCAGTCCAGCAGTGTTGGGAAAGGGGCCAGGACTGGAGCAGTGTTGGGAACAGTGTTAATTTTGGCAGCAAATTTTGATTTAGTTTTAGTCTTAGGACTAAAATGACATTTTAATTTTAGTCCCATTGTTGTCTTCTGCAAGTGTTTTCGTTTTTGTCGTATATAGTCGACTAAATCTCCAGGACATTTTAGTCGTCTAAAATCGAATGGCTGTAGTTAAATTGTAATGCATTATTTAAGCATTTCTCTACAATTTCCAAACTCATCATATACTGCTGGAGTGAAAAATGTTATATGTTATTATTTATGTTATTGAGGTATGAACATGCACTACAGACCAGTGTTAATTTTGACGTCAAATTTAAATTTAGTTTTAGTCTTAGACTTTTGACTAAATTGACATTTTAGTTTTAGTCCCATTTTAGTCTTTTGACTAAAATTACATTTTAGTTTTAGTCGTATTTTACTAGACTAAAATGTTATTAAGTTAGTCGACTAAAATGTTTTAGTCGGTTTTAGTTGACGGAATTAACACTGATTGGGAAAGGGGCCAGGACTGGAGCAGTGTTGGGAAAGGGGCCAGGACTGGAGCAGTGTTGGGGAAGAACCAGGACTGGAGCAGTGTTGGGAAAGGGGCCAGGACTGGAGCAGTGTTGGGAAAGGGGCCAGGACTGGAGCAGTGTTGGGAAAGGGGCCAGGACTGGAGCAGTGTTGGGAAAGAGGCCAGGACCGGAGCAGTGTTGGGAAAGAGGCCAGGACTGGAACAGTGTTGGGGAAGGGGCCAGGACTGGAGCAGTGTTGGGGAAGGGGCCAGGACTGGAGCAGTGTTGGGAAAGGGGCTAGGACTGGAGCAGTGTTGGGAAAGGGGCCAGGACTGGAGCAGTGTTGGGAAAGGGGCCAGGACTGGAGCAGTGTTGGGAAAGAGGCCAGGACCGGAGCAGTGTTGGGAAAGAGGCCAGGACTCGAACAGTGTTGGGGAAGGGGCCAGGACTGGAGCAGTGTTGGGGAAGGGGCCAGGACTGGAGCAGTGTTGGGAAAGGGGCTAGGACTGGAGCAGTGTTGGGAAAGGGGCCAGGACTGGAGCAGTGTTGGGAAAGGGGCCAGGACTGGAGCAGTGTTGGGGAAGGGGCCAGGACTGGAGCAGTGTTGGGGAAGGGGCCAGGACTGGAGCAGTGTTGGGGAAGGGGCCAGGACTGGAGCAGTGTTGGGGAAGGGGCCAGGACTGGAGCAGTGTTGGGGAAGGGGCCAGGACTGGAGCAGTGTTGGGGAAGGGGCCAGGACTGGAGCAGTGTTGGGGAAGGGGCCAGGACTGGAGCAGGGTTGGGAAAGGGGCCAGGACAGGAGCAGGGTTGGGAAAGGGTCCAGAGATGGAGCAGTGTTGGGAAAGGGGCCAGGACTGGAGCAGTGTTGGGCTCGGTGGCTCGGACTGGGGTAGTGTTGGGGAAGGGGCCAGGACTGGAGTAGCGTTTGTAAAGGGGCCAGAGCTGGAGCAGTGTTGGGAAAGGGGCCAGGGCAGGAGCAGTGTTGGGCTCAGTGGCTCAGACTGGAGCAGTATTTAGGAAAAGGTGGCTGGGAATCGAGCAGTGTTAGGGAGAAATAGCCAGGACTGAAGCAGTGTTGAGGAGAAGTGACTGGAGCAGTGTTGGGAAGAGGTGGCCAGAACTGAAAACTGTTGGGCAGAGGTGGCAGGGATTAAAGCAGTGTTGGGGAGAGGTGGACAGGGCTGAAGCAGTGATGGAGAAAGGTGGCCGAAACTGAAAAAGTGTTGGAGAGAGGTGGACAGGACTGCAGAAGCATTCATGAGAGGTGGCCAGGAATGAGGCAGTCTGTGGGAGAGGGGATCAAGAAATGGAGCAGGCTGGGAGAAGGGAGGCCAGAAATGGAGCCTGCTGGAGGAGAAGCAGCAGGAATGGAGCAGGCTGGAGGAGAGGTGAGGGTAGAGCACAGCAGGCCAAACACTGAGCACTGGCAGGCCACGTGTTGGGCACCAGAACATTAGACCAAAAGAGGTACAGGTGAGTAAGAAAGAGGGACAGAGGGAGTTTGTTCCAAAGGAGGGGCAGTCCCTCCCAATTAAGGGACAATTGAGAGCTGTGTTTTACTGCTTAAAGCAGAGATCCAGAAAAACTCTGTGTAGAAGGAAAATAACCTTCCTATTTTCCCATTAACTCTCTTTCACTTCTTGTCCGAAAGTAAAGTGGAGTGAGTGGTGAGAGGAGAAATCACATCTTTGATGGGTGCCACCAGAAGAGGTGTCCCCACTAGAAGATATTCCCTCTATTCCTGTTCTGTTGTATTCCTGTTCTGGTGACATCTGTAACATTTTTAGATTTTTCCCCCATTTAGTTGAATGAGATCTGACAGTTGCTATCCTGTCAGCTCAAGAAGAACATGCACTCATGAAAGGAACGCCAGGCCAAAGGATAAAATTCCACATTAATTCATTAGTTTATACTAAAAGACAGCCAACACATTTCAGGAGTCAGAAAGAACTCGCTCTTCATCAGGACAACAACAAAACACAACAGAATGTCAATCTAAATGTGTAAATACAGTACATGCATACATACAGGCAGTCCCCGAGTTAAAAACATCCGACTCACATACGACTCATATTTACAAATGGAGGGAGACAACAGGAAGTGAGAGGAGATCTCCCCCTAGGAAGGGAAATTCTCTCCCGTAAGAGTTATTTTGGGAAATTGGTGTCTCCACTAGGGATGAGCTTCGAGTTCGAGTCGAACTCATGTTCGACTCGAACATTGCCTGTTTGCCCGTTCGCCGAACAGCGAACAAATTGGGGTGTTCGCGGCAAATTCGAAAAATCTATGGGAGAAATCTAAAGTGCTAATTATAAAGGCTGATATGCAAGTTATTGTCCTAAAAAGTGTTTGGGGACCTGGGTCCTGCCCCAGGGGACATGTATCAATGCAAAAAGAAGTTTTAAAAACGGCCGTTTTTTCGGGAGCAGTGATTTTAATAATGCTTAAAATGAAAAAATAAAAGTGAAATATTCCTTTAAATTTCGTACCTGGGGGGTGTGTATGATATGCATGTGAAGTGGCGCATGTTTCCCGTGCTTAGAACTGTCCCTGCAAAAAATGTCATTTTTGAAAGAAAAAAAGTCTTTTAAAACTCACTCGCGGCTATTAATGAATTGTCGGCTCCCGGCAATACATACAAAAGTCATTGATAAAAAAAAAAAAAAAAAGCGTGGGGGTTCCCCAGAATTCAATTACCAGGCCCTTCAGGTCTGGAATGGATATTAAGGGGAACCCCGCCGCAAATTTAAAAAAAAATTGATGTGGGGTTCCCCCAAATATCCATTCCAGGCCCTTCAGATCTGGCATGGATTTTAAGGGGAACTCCACCCCAAATTTTAAAAAAATGGCGTGGAGTCCCCCTAAAAATCCATACCAGACCCCTTATCCGAGCACGCAACCTGGCCGGCCGCAGGGGAAAAGGGGGGGACGAGAGAGCGGCCCCCCTCCCTCCTGAACCGTACCAAGCCACATGCCCTCAACATGGGGAGGATGTCCCCATGTTGATGGGGACAAGGGCCTCATCCCCACAACCCTTGCCCGGTGGTTGTGGGGGTCTGCGGGCGGGGGGCTTATCGGAATCTGGAAGACCCCTTTAACAAAGGGGACCCCCAGATCCCGGCCCCCCCCTATGTGAATTGGTAAGGGGTACATTGTACCCCTACCATTTCACGAAGAAAGCGTAAAAAAATGTTTAAAAAAAACACACAAACACCTTGAAAAAGTCCTTTATTTAAAAAAAAACAAAAAACATTCCAGCGGTGAAATTCAGTGTCCCGCGGCGATCCCGATGTCCAGCGCTGTCCTTTATTGGTTGTGCCTGAGCGGACCTGATGGGGAACTCCCTCTCAGTATTTTAAATGTATAGACCCGCCCCTTCTAAAGTTCCCCATCAGGTCCGCTCAGCGGACCAGATGCGGAACTTGAGAAGGGGCGGGTCTATACATGTATTGCCAAAGTGAGAGCAGTTCCCCATCAGGTCCGCCCCCTCGGTATGTCGGACCCGCCTACGTCATTGGCTTGAGCGGGGAACTTCCTTCACTATGAAAATTTAAATTACATAGTGAAGGAAGTTCCCCGCTCAAGCCAATGACGTAGGCGGGTCCGACATACCGAGGGAGCGGACCTGATGGGGAGCTTTAGAAGGGCGGGTCTATACATTTAAAATACTGAGAGGGAGTTCCCCATCAGGTCCGCTCAGGCACAACCAATGAAGGACAGCGCTGGACATCGGGATCGCCGCGGGACACTGGATTTCACCGCTGGAATGTTTTTTTGTTTTTTTTAAATAAAGGACTTTTTCAAGGTGTTTGTGTGTTTTTTTTAAACATTTTTTTACGCTTTCTTCGTGAAATGGTAGGGGTACAATGTACCCCTTACCAATTCACATAGGGGGGGCCGGGATCTGGGGGTCCCCTTTGTTAAAGGGGTCTTCCAGATTCCGATAAGTCCCCCGCCCGCAGACCCCCACAACCACCGGGCAAGGGTTGTGGGGATGAGGCCCTTGTCCCCATCAACATGGGGACATCCTCCCCATGTTGAGGGCATGTGGCTTGGTACGGTTCAGGAGGGAGGGGGGGGCCGCTCTCTCGTCCCCCCCTTTTCCCCTGCGGCCGGCCAGGTTGCGTGCTCGGATAAGGGGTCTGTATGGATTTTTAGGGGGACTCCACGCCATTTTTTTAAAATTTGGGGTGGAGTTCCCCTTAAAATCCATGCCAGATCTGAAGGGCCTGGAATGGATATTTGGGGGAACCCCACGTCAAATTTTTTTTAAATTTGCGGCGGGGTTCCCCTTAATATCCATTCCAGACCTGAAGGGCCTGGTAATTGAATTCTGGGGAACCCCCACGCTTTTTTTTTTTTTTTTATCAATGACTTTTGTATGTATTGCCGGGAGCCGAAAATTCATTAATAGCCGCGAGTGAGTTTTAAAAGACTTTTTTTCTTTCAAAAATTACATTTTTTGCAGGGACAGTTCTAAGCACAGGAAACATGCGCCACTTTACATGCATATCATACACACCCCCCAGGTACGAAATTTAAAGGAATATTTCACTTTTATTTTTTCATTTTAAGCATTATTAAAATCACTGCTCCCGAAATAACGGCCGTTTTTAAAACTTCTTTTTGCATTGATACATGTCCCCTGGGGCAGGACCCCGGTCCCCAAACACTTTTTAGGACAATAACTTGCATATTAGCCTTTATAATTAACACTTTCGATTTCGAACGCTCGAGTCCATTGTATTTAATAGGGTTCTGAAGTTTACACGAACATTTTGTCTGTTTGCAGGTTCTGGTGCGAACCGAACAGGGGGGTGTTCGGCTCATCCCTGGTCTCCACTGAAGTTTTATCACCAATCCTTGTTTCCACAACAACCCCAAATTTTCTAAATCCAATTGTCACAGGGATAGAAAGTGAGATGAAATCTTCTGAACAGGTGCACAGACAGCAAAACAAATGTTACAGGGGTGTTAACTCTTTCCTATGCTATCCAAGAAACGTAAAAGATATTTTATGGCTGGAGCTACACTTACAAAATGTACCTGTTCCAACTTACATACAAATTCAACGTAGCCCCCCTGGCAGTATGATTATGTCAGATTTTTGCGACTCAAAGCGGTACAATTTTTTTGCATAGAAATTTGGCGTTTTAAATTATAGGCCTGTAATTCTTAGTCATAACGCACTTAAATCTGTCCAAACAAGAGTCTAGTAGACATCCCGGGTATGATAAAGTTTGAAACACAAAATCATAAATTATAATATAATAAATTACCATAAATAATTATAAAAAAATATATATATAATAATAATAAAATGTATTTACCCACGATTCACTATCGCTCATTTCTGCAAGTGTTCTAAATTTACTATCACTGTTTTCTAGCTGTTCTAAAACCACTTTTGACGTAAAGGGACACTTTTTGGTTGCTATGGACAATCTCAAGTTTCCAGACAGAAAGAACAGTATATATAATATAAAAGTGCATGCAGGGCACTGGACAAAGCATTAGGGACAAAAGGGAGGTGAAATGATTTCATACAGTAATGTAATCTGTAAGATTACAGTGTACTGTATGTGTTCTGAATTTTGCACTTTTTGAATTTGCAGCCAGGCTCCGCCCCCGTGCATCATGACGCTCGCAGGGAACGGAGCCTGGCACACAGAGGCATCGGGCTGAGGACACAGCCCCCGGACACAGCGGGGAGATATCGCAGGATCCTGGGGACAAGGTAAGTACACTGCACCAGGATCCTGCAATGCAATCCCGAGTGTGGCTTGGGGTTACCGCTAATGGTAATGAAATTTAACCCCGAGCCACACTTGGGAAAACCGCCAGGGAGTTTAAAGCAGAACTTTAGTAATTGTTTCATCTTCCCATCAATTAAATCTTCTGCCCTTGTTGTTGTTTTAACTTTGGATAGTAAAACTTTTTTTCTGCCAGTAAATACCTTATACAGCCCACTTCCTGTTTCTTGTCTGGTAAAAAGCCTAGGCTTATGACATCATGCATAGCTCTATTTCTCTCACTCTCGTGAGAGTTTGCCAGGAAGGAAGGGGGATGAATCTAAGAAGGCCAATGAGAGCTGCAGAGCTGGAGGCGTGCCTCTGTGTAAATTCAAGAAGTGAACAAGCAGCAGCTTCAGCTGCCCACAGTTAAAATGGCTGCAGCCAGACTCAGTGGAGGGAGATTTCTGCAGCATATTTGGCAAGTACAGAATCACAGTATATATAAATTAAGATGCAAAGTGGTTGGAAGGAAGCTTCAGAATGGCAAAGATGTTCTTTTTTTTTATATTAAACGGTTTTTATTGGACATTGTTCAGGTGAAACATGACAGTGCAGTGTACATGACAATAAGCTTAGCATGCCAAGCCATCAGAGATAGTATACAGACAACGTAATCAACTCCATATTATTCCACTGAATGCATAGTACAATATAGAGGTATTATTTAAGTAAGAAGGGAGCGAGCAACCGGGCTTCCGGGCTAGACAATAACAATAAGGATGGTAACACAGCAGACTTTTTTTTTTTTTTAAATATGTTTGTGTGCCCCTCAGGGCCAGTTCACACAAGTGCCAGCGGATTCAAGCCATCTGTCCCAGATTTTATTATACTTATCAGGGCAACCACGGTTAATATGTATGATTTTTTTATACGGGAGGACAGCATTAATGTCGGCTTTCCACTCAGACGAGCAGGGCGGTGTGGGCCTCATCCAGTGCCTGGCTATGATCCTCCGAGCTGAGAAGAGTGTCTCATGCAAAAATGTTTTCGTAAACTTATTGAGCTCGGAGTCAGGGAAAATACCCAGCAGGCACTGTTTAGGGTCCAGGGACAAGGGGGAGCCCATGTCGTCGTGTAGGAAGTCCACAACCTGCTTCCAGAGTACCTGGAGTTTGGGACATGACCAGATCAAGTGGAAGAACGTGCCCGGGTCACGCTTGCACATTGGGCAGACTGTCGGGGCATCAGGTTTAAAGCGCGCCAACCTAAGAGGGGTGAGGTACGTCCGGTGCAGAATATACAGTTGCGATAGCCTGTCAGAGAGCCTGGGTGACACTAGTTTACATGCATCTAAAGCCTCGCTCTGCTCCTCATCCTCCAGCGGCCCCACATCTCCTTCCCACCTCGGCTTCAAGCTATATGCTAGTGTGGTGGCCGTCGGGGTGATGAGCATGTTATAGAAATCGGATATGAGCCTACGAGGGTCCGATTCCTTGATCACTGCGATCAGCGCGTTAGAGGCTGGCTGTGGAATGTCTACTGAGAACTGGGAGTGGGCTGCATGGACCAGCTGAAGAAACCTGAACTGCATGAAGTCAGGCAAAGAGTATTGTTCCTGAAGTTCGAGGAAGGACCTGAGGGACCCACCAGATATGATATGATGCAGATAAAACACTCCCCTTTTACTCCATAACTCTGTGTCCGGGAGCAACCTAAGCTCAGGCAGAGATTTGTTATGCCACAAAGGGGTGTAATCATTAAATACAGGAGTCCCAATCAGCCCAGTAGCTATGTCCCAAATCCGTCTATATTGATATAAAAGTGATTTGCGGTTACCCTCGGACTCGTTGCCTCCTAGTCCAACTGCCACCGCCGTTATGGGGTCGGCAGTGCATTGGGCCCAATGCGGGCAGAGGAGGGCAAGGAATCGCCACTTATCTGTCTTATCGATATGATATAACTGGGATAGCTGGGACGCCAAATAATAGGAGTTAAAATCAGGCAGGGCTGTACCCCCTAGATCAGTGGGGTTTTTGAGGACATTCCAGGCTAGTTTATGTCTATTCTTCCCCCATATGAACGAATTCAGCAGAGTGTCTATGATTTTGAAGTATTTGAGGGGGATGTATACCGATGCGTGCCAGAGAGTGTAGAGAATCTTAGGTAGCAGTATCATTTTTATGATGTTGATTCGGCCCCAGACCCCAAGCGGTAACTTGGCCCAGACCTGAGTCCTGGATTTAATCAGGGTAAAAAGAGGTTCAACGTTCAGGGGGATATAATCCGCCGGGGACCTGGACACAGAAACGCCCAAATATTTAATGCAGTCAACCCTCTGTAGGGGGAAGTGTTCCCGTGGTCTGGGGAAGGGGAAGCTGTCAATGGGCAGGATTTGAGACTTACCCCAGTTAATTTTGAGGCCAGAAAATGATCCGAAGTATTCTATCATCTGCAATGCCGTCTGAAGGGAGGCATCCGGGTCTGCCAAGTATAGCAACGTGTCATCAGTGTATAGGCTGATTTTCTCCACGATTGCTCCCACCTGGAGGCCACGGATCCTGGGATTTTCCCTGATGGATATTGCAAGAGGTTCCGCCGCAAGGGCGTACAATAGTGGGGACAGGGGACAGCCCTGCCTAGTGCCCCTAGTGGGATCGAAGGGTTGGGAGGTGTATCCATTGGACACAACTCTAGCTCTTGGGGCCTGGTATAGTAGTTGGACCCATTTAATAAATTTTGGGCCAAACCCAAACCCCCTAAGGCATCCCCAGAGATATTGCCATTCGACTGAGTCGAATGCTTTGGCCGTATCCAGGGCAACCACCACTCGTGATCCAACTTCGTCGTGTATAGCTTGCAGGTTAATATAAAGTCTTCTATGCTTGAAAGAGGTGTTGCGGCCTGGCATAAAGCCTGCCTGGTCAGTATGTACAAGATTCAGTATCACCTGATTCAAATGAAGCGCCAAAATCTTAGCCAGGATCTTAACATCCACCTGCAAGAGTGAAATGGGCCTGTATGACTCCGGCTGCCCCGGGTCCCTACCGGGCTTAGGTATGAGAACAATGGTCGCGTCTCTCATAGAAGGAGGGAGAGTAAAAGTGTCAAATAGGTCATTGTATAATTCTAGCAATCTGGGAGAAAGCATTTCCCCATATTGCAGGTAGAATTCAATAGGCAGTCCATCTGAACCCGGGGCTTTAGATTTGTGGAAGCTATTGAGAGCTGCGGATACTTCATCGGTCGTGAGGGGTGTGTCCAGGGCTTCAACCTGTTCGTCTGTCAACTTCGGGAAGGCAATCCCCGCTAGCAGGTTCTCTAAATGTCCATCAGGGTCAGTCAACTGGGAAGTGTACAACCGTGAAAAAAACCCTCTTAATCGGTCAGAGACCTCCTGAGGGTCCGAGACTACATCCCCATTCGGGCTAGTAAGGGAAATGACAGTCGGGGGCCTATCTTCGTTGTGAGCTAGATAAGCGAGTAGTTTGCCCGCCTTTTCCCCATGTTCAAAGAATTTTTGTTTTGTAAAAAATAACTTACGTCTGGCTGCCTCGTATTGCAGTTGTTCTACCACCCTAGTGTGTAGCTTCAGCAAGTCTGCATTAGCAGAGGAAGGATCTGCCAGGTAGGACTGTTCAGTATCCAGCAATACTCCCAAAGCTCTATCAAAGGTAGCAGCCGAGTCTGCCTTAAATCTATTGATCCTGGAGGTCAGAACCCTGCGGGCGTGTAACTTAAAGGATTCCCATACCACAGCCGGGGAGGCCGAATCGGCGTTGTCAGCGAAAAAGGTGGTCCATTCGTGCGTTAGCTCGTCATCCTCCGGTAATAGGGACAGCCAAAACGGGTTCAATCGCCATGTCTGCTGAGGTCTATTAATAGGGAAGGAAAGGGTGATCCAGTAAGGGCAGTGATCCGAAAGCAGCCTAGGAGAGAATTTTACTTCTAGCAAGCGCGGGATAAGGGCTTTAGTTAACAGTATATAGTCAATACGTGACATTGTATTGTGGGGGGTTGAAAAACAGGAATAGGCTCTAGAGAGGGGAAATTTGTGTCTCCAGGTATCAATGAGGTTAAAGGTGGAAATAAGTCTGCTGAATCGGGAACTCGATGGGACTGGACCGGTAGGTTGAATTGTCTGGGGTCTGTCTAAGGCTGGGTTAAGGGTTGCATTAAAATCCCCCAGCCAGATCGCTTGGACCGAGGGATGACGAGCCATGAACATCAGACCTGTAGTAATAACGGTGGCGTTAAACGGGGGAGGTATATAGAATGGCAGGATAAGAAATGACTCCCCATACAGCCTTACAGAGAGGAACACATATCTACCGTGTGGATCAGACTCCACACTACAAATTTCAAAATGGACTGTCTTAGCGACAAGAACAGAGACGCCGCGAGCCTGGGTAGAGTGAGTGGAATGGTACACCCAACCTATCCACGGCCTTTTGAGTGCCAACTGAAGTCGACCGTCCACATGGGTTTCGGTCAAAACCACCACATCAGCCCTCTGTTTTTTTCAGGAAAGTAAATACAGCAGATCTCTTCACCCTATCCCCAAGGCCCCGGACATTCCAGGTAAGGAATTTCAGGCTGGCCATCCGAGAGGGGGGGAGAGATGCGGCGCACCCGGGCCCACGCAACCCAGGAACCATAGGAGTGTGTTAATAAGTGTAGTATAAACCTCACATTTAAAGTATTTAAGCAATAAAGTATTCAGTGGAAATAAGCATAACCCATACACCATGGATGGAATAACATTCAACCAGTAGTCATGTACATTGCCGTTTAGATATCGAACTACAACTAACCCCCCCCCCCCTCCCCACCCTGCACCTTCCCCAACTGGTGCGGGTATGACCCAAAACAGAATACAAACTAGCAACCAGGAAGGACTCATAGCCGCGTGACTTGTGTTCAGACTGTGCTATAACAAAGTAAAAAAGCAGACAGTAAGTGTATCGAATAGTCACAGTCCCATCATGAGTGTTCAGCCACGACCATGCCATAAACCAGAGACATGACCCAAGGCACTCACAGGCAGTCCGGGCCGTAAAGGGTCCAACGAAGATCCTGGTTGCACAGGGGGGCGAAAAAATCACTGCTCAGAGTTTTAGGAGGTAGAACGGGGTGTGCTCCCATGTTAGGGCCCCAATGGACTGTAAACTAGGATGAGAGGAAAATTATCTTGAACCGGGCAAGAGAAGTGAAGGAGAGGGGAACAAAAAGTTATAAACTATCCTCAGAAGGGGAAGAGGGGATATCCTGGTGGGGATTGAGGGTCTCAGGAGACCGCAGACATGGCAGGTGGGGCAAGGGACAGCAGCCATAAGAGGACCTGACTAGGATAATACTCCCTAACGGGGGAGAAGAAGAAAACAAATAGACATACCCATATTCCGGGTAATTAGGAGGACTCAAACAGGATGGGGGTGGCAATCGGGGTCCCGCTCAAATGTGGGCTACTTGTCGTCCGCCTGTCGATCGGGTTCAGGTCGCTCCATCCAGGAGAGAACTTCTTCCGGATCCTCAAAAAAGTAGGCCCGGCCGTTTCTCTCCACTCGCAGGCGCGCCGGGAACAGCATAGAATATTTGAGGTGTTTGATCCGGAGTCTGCGTTTCGCCTCAGTGAAGCCCTGGCGGCGACGTTGTACATCCGCAGAGAAATCTGGGAAAATGGCAACTCTGTTGTTCCCAATCTCCATGTTGCCCTTCTCCCTCGCCATCCGTAGTGCTGCATCTCTGTCCTTAAAGTTCAGTAGCTTGGCTATAAACGTGTGAGGGGGGGCTCCCTGTGGTGGGGCCTTGGCCGGGATGCGGTGTGCTCTCTCTACCGCTAGGGTCGGGGAGAAGGCCTCTCGACCATATGTGGAGATCAGGATTTGTTCTAGGAAGGTGGTCGGATCCTTCCCCTCTGCCCCCTCAGGTAATCCAATGAAACGGAGATTACATCTCCTCTGCCTATTCTCCATTTCATCCTGCTTCCCCATCAGTTGAAGGATTTGCCATTGCATGCGGTCGGAGCTCGTCTGTAGAGGAGGTATGGCATCTTCTATATCACTGATGCGTGTCTCCGTCTCCGTGACCCGCTCCCGTAGCTTTTGAAAGTCCTGCCGCATGTGGGATAGATCAATCTTGACCTCTTCAATCTGGGTGGCAAGGGATGTGCGGCAGAACGTGATGGCTTCCAGTAGTTTCTCAGTATCTCCTCCCGGCGCGGCCTGTTCTGAACTCGTGGCACCGCCATCTTCCCCCTCGGCGTCCTTGTCTTGCCGGCGGTACTGATTTAACTTAGCAAGCGCCGCGCTACTTCTCATCTGTGACATGGCTGGAAGTATGCCCGGTTCTATTCCTCGCTGATCCGGAGTAGTTAGAAGGTCCCAGGGCAAGAGGATTAGTAGTTAGAAGGATTGATGGCCGGAGCTCTTGTCACACACGTCCTACTCCATTCACCGCCAGGCCACGCCCCCTGCAAAGATGTTTTTATTACAAATTATGTGAGCAGACTGCCTGCAGTTCCTCTCTAAGAACAAACCCTCTCGTTTGTAACCCGGGGGCCTGCCTGTAACTACACCCCTATACACATACATGTGTACATGCATAGAAATGAAGATAACGAAATATCAGATGATAAGTGATAGTAAGTGATTAATTTTTGGAATTAATATTATCAGATACAGCATGGTCAGTACATACCATTATACCATTGTACATATAACTAAAATAAATACATGTAGATAAACCAATTCAAATTAAATTAAATTCATTTTTATTGCACAGATGTCTAAAAAAAAATAGGATTCACAAGTTAAAAAAAGTTATTAAAAACAACTATCTTGTAAATGGTACAACAAAACCCTTAGCATCCATCCATGAAAGAAAAAAAGAAAAATAGTAGTGTGTCTAAAACTGAAAAGATACATACCTGTACATAGATACTGTACATTCTTAAAATGCTGTACTTAGAGAAGAAAAAACTACACACACACACACATATGGAGGCTATGCTTGGAATGCTTATGGAGGCTATACCAGAGAGATGTATATGAAGGCTTTACCAAAGAGATGCATATGGAAGCTATACTCGAATGCCTATGGAGGCTATACCAAAGATATGTATATGGTGACTATACTTGGATGTGTATGGCAGCTATACCAGAGATATGTACAGTAAAACCTTGGATTGGGAGCATAATTTGTTCCAGAAACATGCTTGTAATCCAAAGCACTTGTATATCAAAGCGAATTTCCCCATAAGAAATAATGGAAACTCAAATGATTCATTCCACAACCATGTATTCATAAATCCTTCCGTTTATAGTCCATATAAAAAGATTATAGCAATGTGACCAGGTTGTGTAACCATAAAATGTCCATCCACAAATGGAAGCCTCCACAAGGGGATTAGAAGCAAAATCCATCAGGAGCTACAGAGTATAAAATAGAAGAGAGGCGCCTCTAAGTGTAGAAGTATGTTGCTAAATGTTGTACCTTTATTAAATGTAAGTTGTGACATGACGCTACTCTTATATCAAGACATCGCTTGTATATCAAGTCAAAATTTATTAAATATTTTTGCTTGTCTTGCAAAACGCTCTCAAACCAAGTTACTCTCAAACCAAGGTTTTACTGTATATGAAGACTATACTTGAATGCCTATGGAGGCTATACCAAAGATATATACCGTATATACTCGAGTATAAGCCGACCCGAATATAAGCCGAGGCACCTAATTTTACCACAAAAAAATGGGAAAACTTATTGACTAGAGTATAAGCCTAGGGTGTCCATCTGCATGCCTCACTGTGCCTCACTTTGCCTCACTGTGTCCATGTGCATGCCTCACTGTGCCTCACTGTGTGCATGCCTTACTGTGTCCATGCCTCACTGTGTCCATGACTAGACTGACGTTTTAACATGGGAGTCTATGGAAGGGGTGCCCGGCTTTGAAAAATCGGTGCTCCCCGGGCGTAGGTCCCCCAGACAACAAACTTTGCACACTTGTAGAGGAGAAATGCGGCTACAGGTGTGCCAAGGTCCGGGTCCAGGGGACCTACGACCGGCCAGTACCGGGTCCCCAAATTTACCAGAGAAATTACAGTTTAACACGGGAGTCTATGAAGGGGTGCCTGGATTTGAAAAATCGGTGCTCCCCGGCCGTAGGTCCCCCGGACAACAAACTTTTTACACTTGTAGAGGAAGAGTGGGGCTACATGTGTGGCAAGTTTGGGGTCAAGGGGACCTACGGCCGGCCGGTACCGGGTCCCCAAAATCTGGGAGATCAGGCGCAAAAAGGTGACTCGAGTATAAGCCGAGGGGAGCATTTTCAGCACAAAAAAATGTGCTGAAAAACACGGCTTATACTTGAGTATATAGGGTATATGGTGACTATACTTGGATGTCTATGGAGGCTATACCAAAGATATGTATATGGTGGCTATACTTGGATGTCTATGGAGGCTATACCAAAGATATGTATATGGTGACTATACTTGGAAGTCTATGGAGGCTATACCAAAGATATGTATATGGTGGCTATACTTGGAAGTCTATGGAGGCTATACCAAAGATATGTATATGGTGGCTATACTTGGAAGTCTATGGAGGCTATACCAAAGATATGTATATGGTGGCTATACTTGGATGTCTATGGAGGCTATACCAAAGATATGTATATGGTGACTATACTTGGAAGTCTATGGAGGCTATACCAAAGATATGTATATGGTGGCTATACTTGGAAGTCTATGGAGGCTATACCAAAGATATGTATATGGTGGCTATACTTGGAAGTCTATGGAGGCTATACCAAAGATATGTATATGGTGGCTATACTTGGAAGTCTATGGAGACTATACCAAAGAGATGTATATAGAGGCTATACTTAGAAAAAAAAAACATGTTGCAACCACAGGATGAAGACTTTTTGAATATTTTTGTAGACCCTCAAAGACATTTCCAAAACAATGATTTGGAACGTGAATATGATATGAAAGTGACTGCCTTAACTCAAGCTAACACAAGCTGTCTTCTAACCCCCAATCATAGCAGAATTAAAGTAGTTCTGAAGCTTCACAATTCTTTTAGTCTGAATATATTTTTGTACATTAGTTGAGCAGAGGAACTGTATTATTTTGCTTTATTAAACAAATGTTCAGAACCACTAACATGTTGTTTGTTCACTGCTGTAGCCTCTGAATTCCTGTGCACCATTTCCCTGAACTTCTTTTTGAGGAGTGTGCACTCATCGCATTAGAGAAAGTCTCCCTTGTAACACCTCCTTGTTGTGACTACATGTCCCATAATTCCTCCACACATGTGCGGCCCACCTATTCCTCCTGGATGCCTGTGCATGTTGATGCATGCCACATCATTTCGTTAAATCCACACAGAAAGCTGGCAACACGGTGCTTGACAGCCATAAAACATCAACGTGTTTCTGCCTAAAAGGCCTTACTCATGACAAGCACACACTTCTGTTATACAGCCTAACCAACCTAGATTGGTTTATTGAAGCGTGTTATTTCTGTGATTGAGCCCAGGTTTACACTGACAGCGGGATTGAAATCATGCGGGTTTAGCTGAACTCGCAGGATTTTATTCCTGCATTTTAGTCCCGACTTCAGGGTCGATTTCAGAGACATCTGTGCGGGTTGCTGCACAGATGTCTATACAAATCGCACCCCGAAGTCGCCAAAAGTAGTACAGAAACTACTTTTGGGAATCGGTGTGGCGCCCCAAAGTCAGCGTTGCACCGATTCAGATGGTGCCATTGCCGGCAATAGCTACCAATTTTGCATGCGATTTGATATGTCAAATCGCATGCCAAATCCTTGCAATGTGAACCTAGACTTAGTCCAATATCCCTAATTACATGCACACTTGTGACTGGTGTTTTGCTATTTAAGCGGTATAACGGAAGAATGTGTTTGTCATGAGTGAGGCCTTTTCAGCAGAAACACGTTGGCGTTTTATAGCTGTATTCCACCCATCTGTTTAATAAAGCCTATAGTTACTGTTATGCACTGTGTTGCTGGCTTTTCGTGTGAGCCTAGCCTTCTTGTCCAACATCAGTGCCTGACCTCAGAAATGCGCTTCTGGAAGAATGGTTAAACATTCCCATAGACACTCCTAAACCTTGTGGACAGCCTTCCCAGAAGAGTTGAAGCTGTTATAGCTGCAAAGGGTGGGCCAACTCAATATTGAACCCTACGGACTAAGACTGGGATGCCATTAATGTTCATGTGCGTGTAAAGGCAAGTGTCCCAATACTTTTGACAACAAACTGTATGTGGAGGTTGTAGCAGTGCACACTTCATTCATCGGCACATCATATCGTTGGCTTGGAGTCTCTTTCTTCCAGTAACATAATTATTGTAATTATTTACAAAATCATTAAATGTATTTATGTTCAACTAGAATAAGTACCTGAATCCATCTCCTATACGTATCCTCTCATTCCATACACAGTAGACTGGGAAAGGGATGGGCAGCAACTGGAGCCAATCATATGTGCATGTTCTGATGGTGAACATGCTGACAGAAGGGGAGAGCAAAGGAACGAGCTGGTCAGCAGTCTGCATCGCTTTTACTGCCCAATCAAAGGCTATGGGTAGAGAGATGACCTGGCTAAAGTGTTAAAATGCAGTACAGAAATGTTTGGTCACCAATTTGTTGGTGCTTCCTGGCTAGGCTGTGTAAATCTCAAGACTGGACAGACAAGTTCAAATCCTTTGGCAGTATTTCAACTCTGTAATAAGCCGCTTGCTTGCCTTGGGTTAAAGTGATTGTAAAGGTTCAGTTTTTTTTTTTTTTAATGTAGCGGCTGCTCCTCACACTCCCCTCTTGGTCTCGTCTTTCTCTTGTCTAGGGGTATCTTAGAGAGGAGGGAGCGGGGACACCACGCCTGGCTTCCACCACATGTGTCAGTGCGGTATAAGCAACAGTTCTGTATTACCTTCGGGGTAAGTGCTGTGCACCTGGATCCTCCCTCCAAGAGTCACCGTGAACAATGTCTGTCAGAAAATGAGCTCCACACCATTAAAGTTCAACACTCCTTTATTCTTCTTATCCTGAACACAAACAGTTGAGCTCCCTTGATAGAACAGAACAGAAAAGGAGGTGTGGATGCGAACAGGCCCAGACACAATGTAAGCTGCCACTTCCCTTCCTAGAAGTGTGTCCTGGTCTCCGCACGAGGGTAGATCTCCTTCCAGGCCGTCTCCGATGAGAGACTCACTTGTCACCGGCAATATGCTGCACCGGGTCTTCAAATGAGGAGCCCCCCCCCCACGGTCCATTGCGCCTTCCGGATTCGGGTACCCAATCCCTGGGCACCCTAGGATCTCCTTCCCTCGTGGAACTCAGTGTTGGGCACTAAACTCCGGACCTCCATCCAAGTACCTCACCCCAGGCCCAAGGTGCCTGGGATGGAACTCGACCTCCGCTGTCCTCTAGGCCTAAGCCACCCAGAGGAGCGACACGACCCACCGTCCGCAAGCTGAAGGTGCCTGGGACGTTCCCCATGGCCAAGATGGCCGGCCCCCTTTATACCCTCTCCCAGCAAGCACGGCGGGTTCCCCGCCCCACCATACTGCTGCCGAGGGAGGACAAAAAGGAGGACGGCACATAGCAATGATTCAACCCCAGCCCAGAGCAACAGCGCCACCCACTGGGCTGCAGGGAATTACACATCACTAATGTCTTTGTCAAAATTCAAAATTACACCCGGGAAAGTACATACCCGCTACACTCTCCCCTCGGTCCTTTGACACTGGTCCCCAGTGTCTGGAGTAAACCATGCCCTAAACAGCTGACATGATTCAGTCCAGAAACAGACTAACAATTAGATATACAAAAATATAAAACTTTGTAAAACTATCCTATTAAAACATTGTGTCTGAGCCCTGTAAAGAAAAGGGAATAAAGACAGAAGAGAAACAACAGTATTGATCCATAACTTTGAATCACAAATTCACATTTGACTTTCCCAAACATCCTGACTAAGACCCACCCCATCCTCAGCAAACTTGATGGGATGTTCTCCTGCAGAGGGAAAAGAAAAGATTAACACACATAACCCTGACACCTGTATTCCTGTAATGGAAAAGAAACTCCTCCGAGAAGAAATCCCTTTCCTCCAAAGTGAGTGTGTGATAAGTGTTTAACGTTGCGCAACACTGCCACCTGGTGACAGCATTGCAGTAACTGCACCCGTGGAACTTTCCTCTTTTCTTTCGGCCCTATCTACCCCAGAGTCAGTATTCTCTTTGCTGGAAAAGTGAAGAACAAACAGGAACAGTTCTTCATTCCTCTGGGCACAAAAGCAACGGGCCCCAGAAAGTTCAGCAGCATGATAAGAACGGAGTCTCTTTTCTCCTATAGGTAAAATCGGGGATGCGGCAGAACAAATGGTCTCAAGTGCTGATCCATGGTCTCCAGATGATACTCCACATCCTCTCCTTCCTTTCTTCAGATCAACACTTTATCTGCATGGATGTGTCGTCCTAACATCCATTCTGCATTGCAGTCTTTGAATCGCTGGGAGGCCTTCGGAGAGCATGCCAAGTACCTGCGGGCGTGAGGAACCTGAAGGTGGGTCCACACAAAGTCATTGTACCAGCGCTCCCGGCACACTTCCACCTCATAGAGTAAGTCCTTCGATAAGTATGGATACTCCCATCCGTACTCCGCAGCAACCTTCTGCCCAAATAGGCGTGGTAATCTTGCCAGAGGAGGCATGGTAGCTTTGTCCCCTTCGCCAGGCAACACTATTGAGTCCGGGCGGCGAGGGACCTTGATCACATCTGATCGGGGCATAGGGGCCCACAGCAATAGTCTCTTTTCCCCGGCCTTCGGTACAGATGGCACCGGGAATGTAGCAGCAGACTGGGGACGGGACCTCTCTTCAGGCGCTGATGCCTCCACCCGGGGTGTGCTTTCCCCTGTTGACATGGGTGGATCTCTGATCCTCCGAGATGAAGCAAGCGGTACTTTGTCCCGCCCTTCTCAGCAAACAAATCGTCTATTGCCACGTCGTCTCCCATGTCCGAGAGCGACTCCAGGTCGGAGGTGTCACACTCCTCCGCGGGTATGTAGCCTGTTGTAGAAACGGAGCCACCACCTCCCGCAGATTCGCTAGGCCATGACTTCCCGACACCTCTGCCCACACACCAAGTCTCCCCGCCTGGCTTACCTCGGACTTTACTTGAAGCTGGACGTCCGGAACTCTGGTCGACGGATTCATCCGGGCATAAGTGGGCGAGATGGTCCATCACAACCGCTGGTCGGGGCTACCATGCCGGTCTTCCTCTTCAGTGGTGGACGCTCCGAGACAGTGGTGACCGAGTCAGCATCCTCGGATTTCTCCCGTTGGGGTTTTACGACCTCCTCCGCGGTCGTTGCAGTGTGCGCAGGGGTGACTCTCACAGCAGTGATTCCTCCTCTCTGAGTGGTGGTGCCTGAAGCCCGGCCGGGGTAAATGGTTCTCGGCCTCTCCACCGCCGGATCCACTTCGAACAGGAACTCCCCACAGGCCTCACAACGTCCGAACGGCTTCAACAGGCACACCAGTCCCGAACACCCAGGACAAATCACACCCAGGGCCTCAACGTCCATGCACGAGTACAGGGCGAATCGGCCCCTTGGCTTAAGTCGGATCCCCGTATCCGTTACTGGAGCAGCAGCGGTCAAAGTCGTGGTGGAAGGATGAACTGGAATCCACGAGGTGTGTCCGAACATGGCGACCTGTTGCTGATCCATCGCACACTGCAAAGTTTTTGCGCCAACGTCCCACGTGTAGTCCTTCACGCGTATTGGACTCCTCCCCTTTGCTCCAGTTTGCAGGCTTTTCTTCTTTTCTGTTTCTGAGTCACGCCCACGAACTAAGCGGTGGGGGTGTGCCTGGTGGCGCAGTGCAATAAAAGCCCCCACGTGTAGTACTTCACCCGGCTGAGCTTCCCCCTTTTTCCACTCTTCTGCGCGGGCCTTTCCTCTTTTCGGGTCATGTCCACGACTTCGAGCAGGGATGCACTTCAGCCAATGAAGGCCTGCCTGTTCGCTTAACTCTTCCAACAGACACGTTCGATACTGTGGTGCACAAACACTATACCGGACCCGAGCCCCCACGTGTTGCGGCTGCTCCTCACACTCCCCTCTTGGTCTCGTCTTTCTCTTGTCTAGGGGTATCTTAGAGGGGAGGGAGCGGGGACACTACGCCTGGCTTCCACCACAGATGTTAGTGCGGTATAAGCAACAGTTCTGTATTACCTTCGGGTCAGTGCTGTGCACCTGGATCCTCCTCCAAGAGTCACCGCGAACCATGTCTGTCAGAAATTGAGCTCCACACCATTAAAGTTCAACACTCCTTTATTCTTCTTGTCTGAACACAAACAGTTGAACTCCCTTGATAGAACAGAACAGAAAAGGAGGTGTGGATACGAACAGGCCCAGACACAATGTAAGCTGCCACTTCCCTTCCTAGAAGTGTGTCCTGGTCTCCGCACGAGGGTAGATTTCCTTCCAGGCCGTCTCCGACGAGAGACTCACTTGTCACCGGCAATATGCTGCACCGGGTCTTCAAATGAGGAGCTCCCCCCGGTTCATTGCGCCTTCCGGATTCGGGTACCCAATCCCTGGGCACCCTAGGATCTCCTTCCCTCGCGGAACTCAGTGTTGGGCACTGAGCTCCGGACCTCCATCCAAGTACCTTACCCCAGGCCAAAGGTGCCTGGGATGGAACTCGACCTCCGCTGTCCTCTAGGCCTAAGCCACCCAGAGGAGCGACACGACCCACCGTCCGCAAGCTGAAGGTGCCTGGGACGTTCCCCGTGACCAAGATGGCCGGCCCCCTTTATACCCTCTCCCAACAAGCACGGCGGGTTCCCCGCCCCACCATACTGCTGCCGAGGGAGGACAAAATGGAGGACGGCACATAGCAATGATTCGACCCCAGCCCAGAGCGACAGCGCCACCCACTGGGCTGCAGGAAATTACACATCACTAATGTCTTTGTCAAAATTCAAAATTACACCCGGGAAAGTACATACCCGCTACATTTAAATAACAAACATGTCATACTTACCTCCACTGTGCAGTTCGTTTTGCACAGTGTCCCCGATCATCCTCTTCTGGGGTCCCACGACGGCTCTCGCGGCTCCTCCCCGCAATAGATAACCCCCTCTGGGAATCTCTCTCCTGAGGGGTTACCTTGCGGGAGCGCTCCCGTGTCATACACTCAGCATCCATAGCCGCCAAGTGTATGACTCGGCCCCGCCCCCCGGCGGCCGCGTCGTTGGATTTGATTGACAGCAGCAGGAGCCAATGGCTGCGCTGCTATTAATCTATCCAATCAACGCCGAGACTCCATGGAGAAGAGGACACCGGGGACGCGCAGAGAAGGTGAACGGGCTCAGGTAAGTAAAACGGGGGGCCCGTGATTGCCAGGTGTTTTTCACCTTAAAGTAGGGTGACCAGACATCCCCGGTTTCAGGGGACAGTCCCCGGATTGAGGACACTGTCCCCGGACCAAGTCTGTCCCCGGTTTTGTCCCCGGATTGGATTTGAACAGGGGCTGGGGCAATTTCAAAGACAGTCAGTGCAGAATAACAAAACAAAAATTTTAAATTACACACCCCCCACTCCGCCGCTCCTACTAGCTTAAGGGGGGTGTATTTTTTTCCATTATCTGTTCCCCTTTCTGATGATCATGTGCTGGTCGGAGCGGAGGGAATATTTCTTCAGTTTCAGGTGCATGCCCGTTCAGCTCCGCTCCCATGTTCTTCTGCCTTGGCTCAAGTCCCGGCCAGCCGCCTGCCTGCTTATCTCCTTGTCTTCCCTGCCGAGTGATCTTCATCCGTTCCCCACCCAGTAGTAGCTGGGGCCCGGAGAGTGAGACATGACAGGCTGTGAGGCGGGCGGCGGCGGCGGCGACGGGCAGAGAGTCGCTGATTGCCGCCATTACTACTAAAAAAAAAAAATATGTCCCTGGGTTTCATTTAAATAATCTGGTCACCTTACCTTAAAGGGGTTGTTAAGGTTTGTTTTTTATTTTCTAAATAGATTCCTTAAGAGCCGGTTCACACCAGGGCGGCGCGACGCGGCACGACTTGTGGGGGCGACCTCGGCGGCGCGATCTCAAGACGACTTGAGACGCCCGCCGAGGCGATTTGCATAAGACTTCTGTATAGAAGTCAATGCAGGTCGCCTTGGGTCGCCCCCAAAAGTAGTACAGGAACCTTTTTCTAAGTCGGAGCGACCTGAGTCGCTCTTACTTAGAACGGTTCCATTGAAAAGCGTGGGACACGACTTGTCAGGCGACTGTGTCGCCTGACGAGTCACCCTGGTGTGAACCGGCTCTTAAGCTAGTGCATTGTTGGTTCACTTACCTTTTCCTTCGATTTCCTTCTAAATGTTTTTTTTTCTTTGTCTGAATTTCTCACTTCCTGTTCCTCCTCAGTAAGCTTGCCCCCATCATCCGAGCCGTTCTGGCTGGGGGTTAGTCAGCGTGCTCGCCCCCTCCCTTGGGACTACATCCCTGCGGGGAGACGCTGTGAACCTTCACATTTTCTCCCCGCAGGGATGTAGTCCCAACTAACCCCCAGCCAGAACGGCTCAGATGATGGGGGCAAGCTTACAGGAATTGAGAAATTCAGACAAAGAAAAATAAATTTTGGGCTGAAATGCTCAGAGATTTGTCCATGTAGAGTTTTTCTGAATACGAGGTTAGCGAATGCTTAAAGGGGTTGTAAAGGTTTGTGTTTTTTAACCTTAATGCATCCTATGCATTAAAGGGGTTGTAAAGGTTTGTTTTTTATTTTCTAAATAGGTTCCTTTAAGCTAGTGCATTGTTGGTTCACTTACCTTTTCCTTAGATTTCCCTTCTAAATGTTTTTTGTCAATAACATAAAATAAATTCAGTTACAACGATGACCTCTATTGAGTGGTAATCACAAAGCTTCAGTGCCAACAAGAAAATATTTAAACTGTACACTGATACCTGACATAGATGGACTTATGGACATATAAATGCTGTTCGGATGACGCAAGTATAATCCCCAAATGAATTTACATTGGAGAATAAATACGACTTGTGGCCACCGGGTGGCAACATTTGACTTCTTATAGTTGAGGATGGTTCCAACGATTCTTTTTAATCAATCTCTTGCATGAGAATAAAACAATTTATATCTTCATTGTAAATATGAGATTATTTGTCTGGATGTGGCTTGTTATCAAGCGATGCAAATAAGTTAATTGCAGCGCATAAATCACAGCGTGCAACCAGTCATATTTTGTAGCCTGTTCTTAGCTATGTCAGTCTAAATGAGACGACCAAAGCATCCAACAATCACAGCGCAGTACAACCTGGGCAAGGTAAAGCCCCATGGAAATTTGTGCTTCTACAGCTTAGAAAAAGTCAGCAGGCATAAATCATTAACTATTTATTTTGGTTTGCTTTTATTCTTCGTTAATAGTGCACCTCCCCTTCACCAGCTGCATCATGAAGATGAGGACCATTGCACTCTGTGGGCTTGATTTAAAGGCAAATAGAATGTGCACTTTGCAAAGTGCAATTACA
Organism: Rana muscosa; assembly: GCA_029206835.1. Classification (NCBI taxonomy): domain Eukaryota; kingdom Metazoa; phylum Chordata; class Amphibia; order Anura; family Ranidae; genus Rana; species Rana muscosa. The sequence continues at coordinate 46,068,052 of CM055120.1, read as the reverse complement.
CTCTGCGAGTGCATTTGCTCCAGAGCTTAGCAAATGAGGTAAAGCTTCCCTCTGTAAAGTATACCCAATCACATGCAACATGTAAAAAAACAGCATTTTTGCTTGCACCTGATTGGATGATGGAAGCCAGCAGAGCTTCTACTCAATTACTAAACTCTGGAGCAACTGCTCCTGTAGAGTGCAACTGCACTTGCACAGTCTATTTGCCTTTAGTAAATCAACCCCAATGTCTCCCTCATTGACTGGTAAAAATGTTTTATCCTGACGCACAAACTCTCTCCCAGCCACTAAAACTCAAGAAAAAGGGTTCAAATTGGTGATGAGATGGTATAGATGCCCTTCGACTATACATCATTTCAACTCGACAACACCTGATACCTGTTGGTGGTTTCTAAGCTCCAGGGGTAGCATGCTCCACGTTTGGTTTGGAGTGCCCTCCTATTCAGAAATTCTGGCAACAGATCTCCCTATTATACTGCAAACTGATGGCGACCTCTCTCTCCTACATTAAAGAAAGTTTGGACAGCCGCACTTCAAAAATAGTTCCTTTTTTTGTAAAATCAAATCACCAAAATACATGCCACAGCAAAAAAACAGATGCAAACTGACGCGTTTCACACTGTAGTTCAGTGCTTATTCATAGCTCTGAATAAGCACTGAGCTATGAATAAGCACTGAACTACAGTGTGAAACGCGTCAGCTTGCATCTGTTTTTTGCTGTGGCATGTATTTTGGTGATTTGATTTTACAAAAAAAGGAACTATTTTTGAAGTGCGGCTGTCCAAACTTTCTTCAATTTCCGCATCTTTATATGCATTGCCTGCACTCGCGGCTTTGGATCCAGTGAGAGGTTCAGCAGTCATATCTGAGCGGTAACTCTTCTTCTCTCTCTCCTACACCTGAGGCCGCTCTCTTATCCATGCTCCCGGGAACATTCAAAAAGATGTACTGCGTCACTTTTTGGCCACCGCCAGAATAGTAATTCCACGTTATTGGAGATCGATGAGTGTACCTTCCCTGGGGGAGTGGGCTACTGAAGTAGACCGTATTAGGGACCTTGAACGTCTGTTGGCCGAGGAATCTAATAAGGATGAACAGTTCTCTCTCACTTGGGCTTTATGGTCTGTGTTCCGCTACTCATCGGACTTCACCTCCTGGGCAGAGAGCGACCTAGGCAACACCACCTCATGACCATGTTGGAGCGATTCCTGTTCCTAATCTTTCTGTTTCCCCTGCTTTATCTTAACTTCTTCTCCTCTATGTATAAATGTACCCCTCAGAATCCATTAAACACTTACTCCTAAAGCAAAATATGATTCTCACAGTTAACTTCTCTACAGCACAACAGGTTTTTAGAATAAGTTTGAATGTAGTAATACAGTGGAACCTCGGATTAGGAGCATAATCCGTTCCAGGAGAATGATCGTAATCCAAAGTACTCGCATATCAAAGCGAGTTTCCCCATTGAAGTCAATGGAAACTAAAATAATTTGTTCTGCATTGACTTCAATAGCATGCAATACCGCATGCGGCCAGAGGTAGGGGGCGCCGGAGAGCCTCGGGAACACATGAAAAGGCCTAAGGACAGCTCGGCTGACCTCGGCAAACACCGGAAAGGCTCGGGAACGGTGTATTTTCGAGTCTTTCCGATCATTTCCGAACTTCTCCGTAAGGCGCCGTTCAGCTCCCACGCCCCCCCCCCACCTCAGGCCAAACGCGGTACTGCACACCGCTTTGGCTTTAATTCTGCTTGTTTTTGCGAGACAACACTCGCAAACCGAGTTAGGATTTAAAAAAATATAGTGCTCGTATTGCAAAACGCTCGTTAACCGCGTAACATGCAATCCGAGGTTCCACTGTACATGATGTTTACATTTAATCTTCTCCTTTGAAATGTGAGGTTATATTTCTCCATGTTATGCCTCAACATGTTGCTCTAACTGCTGTTTTTTGATACACACAATGAACACAATACAATACTATATTTTTGTAACCTCCCTATACATATGTTTTAATATCATTACTTACTACTGTTAATGATGTTTTATATGCGGACTGTATTTTCCACCTGGTTCCTTTCAAAAAATTAAGATTGAACTAAAATGACATTCTCTGGTATATCCAGGTTAACTTTAACTTAAATGATTCACTGATTTTTTTAAAAAATGAAACCAAATAAAAAAAAAAAACAGGTTGTAACCCTTTTGTGAACTGCATGCGATGGCAAAAACACAGGTGTATCTTTTCTTATAGTGTGTACCCCACTTTACATTGGACAAAATCCATCCTCCAAACCCCCTCTGGGGCCAAATCCTTGACAGGCCTGTGAGATGCTAAAGAGAAAACGGACACTTACCTCTGGGCAGGCATTCCAGCCCCTCATTAACAAGGAGGAAATCGGCTTTGGGATGGAGTATCCTATTGGCGGTCTAATGTGATGGTATGCCATGTCGGCAGCGGCTGCAGCTAAAAGGATGGTAGAGGTGATTAGTCCTCAGGACTGAAAGAACACAGAGAAAGGCAAATACACCAAAACATATAGCAGTGGTTGTTGATATAAGGAGACCCAGTTGCCAGACCATTCGATTCAACAAGAATCTTCCCATAAGATTATATTTGCATTCAAAAGGGTGGATTTACTAAAACTGGAGAGTACAAAATCTGGGGCAGCTCTGCACAGTAGCCAATCAGCTTCAAGTTTTTTTTATTTTTTTGTCAAAGCTTAATTGAACAAGCTGAAAGTAGAAGCTGATTGGCTACCATGCACAGCTGCACCAGAATTTGCACTCTCCAGTTTTTGTAAATCAACCCCCAATGTATTTTATACATGGTATTTACCTGTAAAAGACTCATTTGAAAACATCTAAAAGTCCCAAGACGGTTGTTGGGTGCCACCATCTTGGATGTGATGTCAGCATCCCCAGCGGACTCACTAAGGTGACACTTTATAGCAGTGGTCTTCAAACTGCAGCCCAGGGTCGGATGTGGCCCTTTTCTTGTCTTTATCTGGCCCTTGGGGCACTCTTCCTTTCACTGACACCAACGGCAGGATTGTATTCTTCCCTCCCACTGACAACGATGATGGTCCACTATTCCTTCCCCTGATACCAACAATGAGTCAATATTCCTCCCTCAAATACCAACAATGGGGCATTGTTTACTCCCATAGATGCCAGGGCATTTTCTCCTCTCACTGGCCACAGTCTGGCTGCCTCAAAGACTGAAGGACAGTGAACCGGCCGTTTGTTTATAAAGTTTGGAGACCCCTAGTCTATAGTATTCCCTTTTACTCCACCTCCAGCAGTTACATAAAGGGTTATGTAAGGAGGTGAGGGGCAGAGGAGCTGGCACAAGAGAAGAGCCCTATGACATGTAAGAAGGAAGGGGGCTGTGCTAGGGAATTGACTCTTCCTAAAGTAGCCACATTTTCTAGCAAGCTCAAAAGGCACCTTGCAAATCAAAGAAAACTGGAAAAATAGCATTTCAAAATACTTGATTTTTCTGTGCATTTTTTTTTTATTTAGTGACAGGGCACTTGAGTGAATCTAGAATTAATGTCCAAATAAAAAAATGGATTACAGAGGCAGGCTGTTTACAATGCTAACGTGTTTCAGGGGCAGTAGCTTTGCCCCCTTCATCAGGGCTTGTAATATGACACAAGTAGCCTTTATGGCTGCCCGACACATATATGTTGTGGCAAAAGGATGGGCTTTAGCGCCCCATCGCTGTTTTTAGGTGCTGAGATCTTACTCACGGTGCATTCCCAGCACAAAGACTGAGCTGTCAAAGACTGTTCTCGGTCTTGACTAAAAATTGGTAGCTGGCAGGATCGGCTTCCGATCATTTGACCGCTGTCACGTGCTCACCAATCCTTCCCACTCTGTTTAAAGGGATGGGAAGGGTTAAACAATGTATAACATAGTGGAAGTATTGTTATAACATTGTTGTAGGTCTGCTCATCATCTATCAGCTAGAACCAGCTGCTGTCCAAACCTACAACACTGTTCTAAAAATAATTTTTACTACCAAGCTGGTATACATCAGTTCAAGCCCTGGTGAAGTTGGCAGAGCTACAGTCCTTGAAACGCATTGGTTTTGTAAACAATTGTTTGGAATTAGTCTGCATTTACACTTGAATATTATGGTGTGGCATTTCAATGCTAGGCTCACTCACCCCTATCACAACCCAAGGTGATTTTTTGGCGTACAGATTCAGATCCAATTTTCAATTCTCTATATCTGCATTACCACCATACTATTGTATAATAACAATGATATATAATAGACAAAAAAACCTCAGGGTTCCAGTGCTATTATTCCTTTTTCCCAAGGAAAAAAAAAATTGTCCGAGGCTCTATCCTTTCTACTTTATGCAAACAGAAAAAAAATATTGGAAATGAGTTTTGAAGGTGCAGGCTGTTAATATGATTCGGACTTCCCTATTGAGTCTCAAGCCTCGTACACACGACCGAGTTTCTCGTCCAAATCCGACAAGAAAAGTGCCGAGAGAGCTTTATTGTCGAGAAAACCGTTCGTGTGTTTGGTTTTACGACGAGAAAACTGCCGTGAATCTCGACGAGAAAAATCGAGAACCTGCTCTCTATTTTCTCGTCCGGATTCTAGATTTTCTCGTCGTGTTTCTCGTCGGCCTGTTTTGCGACGAGAAAATGGTTCGTGTGTATGCTTTTACGAGTCTTCAAAAAGCGCGCATGCTCAGAATCAAGCATGAGACGGGAGCGCATCTTCTGGTAAAACAAGCCTTCGTAAAGAAGATAGCACATTTGTCACGCTAAAACGAACTGAAAGCACGAAGACTGAAAAGCGCGAATCGTCTCTTCCCAAACTTTTACTTCACACACGGTAACACAAGATCAGCAAAAGCAGCCCAAGGGGTGGCGCCATTGAAATCGGTCTTCCCCTTTATACTGCCGTCGTACGTGCTGTACGTGACCGCGCAGAACAACGACGGGATTTGGAATTGTCAGTGTGTACGCATGGAAAGCTTGACGAGAAACTCGTCAAGGTTAACAAGAATCTCGTCCAGAAAAACGACGTGTTTTTAACGACGAGAAACTCGGTCGTGTGTACGAGGGTTCAGACCTGAAACAAGTAGGCAGGAAAGGAGTTGAAGTTTTTCAGACTGGTTACATGGTTGTCCCAGGTCACAGACTTTTTTTTTATCAAAAGTGAAGTTTATTGAGCATGTTAAAAAAAAGTATACAAACAAGTACAAAGTGCAACATGCACTATACAAAAGGATAAAGCATTGACATAACCGTATTGAGTATAAAGAATTATAGTTTAAGTTATCGAGGATAGTCAAGATCAGTGTTGGTCATCTTACTTTAAAAAAGTAATTAGTTACAGTTACAAATTACTTCTCCCAAAAAGTAATTGCGTTAGTAACTATGTTACTACATTGAAAAAGTCATTAGTTACTCAGCAAAGTAACTGACTTTTTTTTTGAGGGCACATAGCACATCAGGGCATGGGGCACATAGCACATCAGGGCATGGGGCACATAGCACATCAGGGCACATAGCACATAAGGGCATGGGGCACATAGCACATCAGGGCACATCAGGGCATGGGGCACAGGGCACACAGCACATGAGGGCACATCAGGACATGGGGCACATAGCACATCAGGGCACATAGCACATCAGGGCACGGGGCACATCAGGGCATGGGGCACACAGCATATCAGGGCACATCAGGGCATGAGGAACATAGCACATCAGGACATGGGGCACATAGCACATCGGGGCGCACAGCACATCAGGGCGCACAGCACATCAGGGCGCATAGCACATCAGGGCACATGATAGCACATAGGGATGGGCCCGGTGCTCGATTCGAACCCATGTTCGAATCGAGCACCGGGCGTTCGCTCGCTCGTCGAGCCCAGAACTATTTGGGCCGTTCGCATCACATTCGTGTGATGCGAGCGGCCCCGCAATGCATTGCGGCCGGCGCGGCCGGCGCAGTGCATTGCTGGCTGATGATTGGCCAAGCATGCACTGTGACCCCGCATGCTTGGCCAATCACAGCGCCCGAAACTCGGAGAGCAATAATTGGCTACAGGCAGGACGCCTGTAGCCAATTACAGCTCAGGGGCTTTAGTACATGCCCCACCATTTAAAAGGCCGCCACGCCATCGGCCCCGGTCACATGAGTTCCGGCTTTAGGAGAGATCAGTCTGCTGATTCTGTCTTTGCTTGATACTGAAAGATTTGCTCTTCTTTGCTAAACCATTGGCTATTTCTTTGCTAAACCATTGCTACCTAAGTCATTGATCGTTCATTGCTGCTGATTGCACAGTTAGCGTGTTATTAGCTGCTGCTGGGGATTAGTCTGGTGCGTGCTTACTGTTAGTACAGTATTGCAGTAGTACCAACCGCAGTGCTGTTAGCACAGCATTGCACCCCAACAGCACCCATAGGACTTCTAGTGTGTTAGTGGCAGCAAACAGAGCTCCTATATTTCTTCTCAGCAGCACCCATAGGACTTCTAGTGTGTTAGTGGCAGCAAACAGAGCTCCTATATTTTCTTCTCAGCAGCACCCATAGGACTTCTAGTGTGTTAGTGGCATCACACAGAGCTCCTATATTTTCTTCTCAGCAGCACCCATAGGACTTCTAGTGTGTTAGTGGCATCACACAGAGCTCCTATATTTTCTTCTCAGCAGCACCCATAGGACTTCTAGTGTGTTAGTGGCATCACACAGAGCTCCTATATTTTCTTCTCAGCAGCACCCATAGGACTTCTAGTGTGTTAGTGGCATCACACAGAGCTCCTATATTTTCTTCTCAGCAGCACCCATAGGACTTCTAGTGTGTTAGTGGCAGCAAACAGAGCTCCTATATTTTCTTCTCAGCAGCACCCATAGGACTTCTAGTGTGTTAGTGGCATCACACAGAGCTCCTATATTTTCTTCTCAGCAGCACCCATAGGACTTCTAGTGTGTTAGTGGCATCACACAGAGCTCCTATATTTTCATCTCAGCAGCACCCATAGGACTTCTAGTGTGTTAGTGGCAGCAAACAGAGCTCCTATATTTTCTTCTCAGCAGCACCCATAGGACTTCTAATGTGTTAGTGGCATCACACAGAGTTCCTATATTTTCATCTCAGAAGCACCCATAGGACTTCTAGTGTGTTAGTGGCATCACACAGAGCTCCTATATTTTCTTCTCAGAAGCACCCATAGGACTTCTAGTGTGTTAGTGGCAGCAAACAGAGCTCCTATATTTTCTTCTTAGCAGCACCCATAGGACTTCTAATGTGTTAGTGGCATCACACAGAGTTCCTATATTTTCATCTCAGAAGCACCCATAGGACTTCTAGTGTGTTAGTGGCATCACACAGAGCTCCTATATTTTCTTCTCAGAAGCACCCATAGGACTTCTAGTGTGTTAGTGGCAGCAAACAGAGCTCCTATATTTTCTTCTCAGCAGCACCCATAGGACTTCTAGTGTGTTAGTGGCATCACACAGAGTTCCTATATTTTCATCTCAGAAGCACCCATAGGACTTCTAGTGTGTTAGTGGCAGCAAACAGAGCTCCTATATTTTCTTCTCAGCAGCACCCATAGGACTTCTAGTGTGTTAGTGGCAGCAAACAGAGCTCCTATATTTTCTTCTCAGCAGCACCCATAGGACTTCTAGTGTGTTAGTGGCATCACACAGAGCTCCTATATTTTCTTCTCAGCAGCACCCATAGGACTTCTAGTGTGTTAGTGGCAGCAAACAGAGCTCCTATATTTTCATCTCAGAAGCACCCATAGGACTTCTAGTGTGTTAGTGGCATCACACATAGCTCCTATATTTTCTTCTCAGCAGCACCCATAGGACTTCTAGTGTGTTAGTGGCATCACACATAGCTCCTATATTTTCTTCTCAGCAGCACCCATAGGACTTCTAGTGTGTTAGTGGCATCACACAGAGCTCCTATATTTTCATCTCAGAAGCACCCATAGGACTTCTAGTGTGTTAGTGGCATCACACAGAGCTCCTATATTTTCTTCTCAGCAGCACCCATAGGACTTCTAGTGTGTTAGTGGCAGCAAACAGAGCTCCTATATTTTCTTCTCAGAAGCACCCATAGGACTTCTAGTGTGTTAGTGGCAGCAAACAGAGCTCCTATATTTTCTTCTCAGCAGCACCCATAGGACTTCTAGTGTGTTAGTGGCATCACACAGAGTTCCTATATTTTCATCTCAGAAGCACCCATAGGACTTCTAGTGTGTTAGTGGCAGCAAACAGAGCTCCTATATTTTCTTCTCAGCAGCACCCATAGGACTTCTAGTGTGTTAGTGGCAGCAAACAGAGCTCCTATATTTTCTTCTCAGCAGCACCCATAGGACTTCTAGTGTGTTAGTGGCATCACACAGAGCTCCTATATTTTCTTCTCAGCAGCACCCATAGGACTTCTAGTGTGTTAGTGGCAGCAAACAGAGCTCCTATATTTTCATCTCAGAAGCACCCATAGGACTTCTAGTGTGTTAGTGGCATCACACAGAGCTCCTATATTTTCATCTCAGAAGCACCCATAGGACTTCTAGTGTGTTAGTGGCATCACACATAGCTCCTATATTTTCTTCTCAGCAGCACCCATAGGACTTCTAGTGTGGTAGTGGCATCACACATAGCTCCTATATTTTCTTCTCAGCAGCACCCATAGGACTTCTAGTGTGTTAGTGGCATCACACAGAGCTCCTATATTTTCATCTCAGAAGCACCCATAGGACTTCTAGTGTGTTAGTGGCATCACACAGAGCTCCTATATTTTCTTCTCAGCAGCACCCATAGGACTTCTAGTGTGTTAGTGGCAGCAAACAGAGCTCCTATATTTTCTTCTCAGAAGCACCCATAGGACTTCTAGTGTGTTAGTGGTATCACACAGAGTTCCTATATTTTCATCTCAGAAGCACCCATAGGACTTCTAGTGTGTTAGTGGCATCACATAGAGCTCCTATATTTTCTTCTCAGCAGCACCCATAGGACTTCTAGTGTGTTAGTGGCATCACACAGAGCTCCTATATTTTCATCTCAGAAGCACCAATAGGACTTCTAGTGTGTTAGTGGCAGCAAACAGAGCTCCTATATTTTCTTGTCAGCAGCACACATAGTACCTATAGTGTGTTAGTGTCAGCACCCATAGGACCTACAGTGTGTTGTGAGCACACATAGGAGTTCTATTTTTTATACTATATACACTACCGACTACAATGGCTGGAAGACCGCCAAGGAGAGGCAGAGCGTGCCGAGGCAAGAACACAGGGCAGGCAGGCTCTGTTTCTAGAGACAACAGTGCTGGCCGTGGACGTGGTCGTGCATCGTCATCAGCACGTGGCCATGGGACACGCTTGTCTTTGTTTTCGGCAGCTGGACATGTGGAGCCGCATCATGCCGAAGGCTTGGTAGAATGGATGACCAAGCCCTCCTCATCCTCCTCATCCTCTCTCACCCAGGCTCAGGGTACTGGCAGAGCAGCTGCCAACGCGTACTCAATGGCATCATCAGCCACCCCTTCCCTAGACCCACCATGTCCTCCTGAGGAGTCCCCCGAACTGTTTGAGCACAGTGTTGGGTACATGCTCCAGGGGGATGCCCAACGATTCGAAGGCTCGGATGATGATACCCAGCTTGAGGAAGTCAGTAGTGTGCGCGCAGAGAGAGGGGATGCTGAAGGACAGCAATCTGGCAGTAGTGTTCCACCAGCTGCAGCTTACTGCCAGGTTTGCTCTAGTGGTGAAGAGGGAGGGGATGATGAGGTCACTGACTCCACGTGGGTGCCTGAAGGGAGAGAGGAGGAGGAGGAGGAGGATGCAGCGTCACATGTCCAACGAGGCAGGATGCCCCCTGGAGGCCAGCTAGAGGCCAGCACAGCAACTGTACCACACCGCAGAGCTCCGCCTGTGCAGGGCGCTGCCTCTGCACGTTATCACAAAAGTTCTTTGGTGTGGGCCTTTTTTGAGACGAGTGCATCAGATCGCACCACTGCTATTTGCAATATTTGTCTCAAGCGTATCTCGCGTGGCCAAAACATCAGCCGCTTGGGCACCACAAGCATGAGCAGACATATGTCGACCTGCCATGCAGCTCGTTGGCAAGCACACATAAAAGACCCACACCAAAGAACAAAGCGGACCTCTCCTTGCTCCTCATCAGCTGGGATCTCCATCCCCACTATATCTTCAGTCCTCTCTGAAAGCTGCTCTGAGAGGACTGAAGGTGTAGAATTAGGTGTGTCACAACCAAGTACTTGCAGTACACCGACGTCCGATTGTAGCAGGCAAATTTCCCTGCCCCAGCTGCTGGACCGTCGAAAGAAGTATACTCCCAGCCATCCACATGCCCAGCGGTTGAATGCTAGCTTGGCTAAATTGCTAGCACTTCAACTGCTGCCTTTTCAGTTGATAGACTCGGCCCCCTTCCGTGAGTTTGTTCAATGTGCGGTTCCTCAGTGGCAGGTTCCCAAACGCCACTTTTTCTCACGGAAGGCGATTCCGTCTCTCTACTGGCATGTGGAAGGCAATGTCCATGCCTCGCTGGACAGGGCGGTCAGCGGTAAGGTGCATATTACCGCTGACTCATGGTCCAGCAGGCATGGACAGGGACGTTATCTTTCTTTCATGGCCCATTGGGTCACTCTATTGGCAGCTGGGAGGGATGCAGGACAAGGTGCAGTAGTGTTGGAGGTTGTTCCGCCACCACGCCTCCAAAATGCTACTACTGGTTGTGACACACCTCTCTCCTCCACCCCCTCCTCTTCTTCTTCCTCCATGTCCTCTTCGAGTGCTCTGTCCTCGGAACCAGCGGTGCTCCGTAGGCGTACAAGGGGCTACGCGAGTACGCAGGCAAAAAGATGCCATGCCGTGCTTGCGCTGGTGTGTTTGGGGGACAGGAGCCACACTGGGCCAGAGGTTCTGGCAGCTCTGCAGGGGCAGGCCGAGAGGTGGTTGACGCCACGCCAGCTTAAGCCAGGAATGGTCGTTTCTGATAATGGCACCAACCTCCTCTCCGCCCTGCGACAGGGGCAGCTCACCCATGTGCCCTGTATGGCTCACGTCCTCAACCTGGTGGTGCAGCGGTTCTTGGGCAGGTTCCCAGGCTTACAGGATGTCCTGAGGCAGGCCAGGAAAGTCTGTGTGCATTTCCGCCGATCTTATAATGCCAGTGCTCGGCTGACTGAGCTGCAAAAGGAGCTGAACCTGCCCAAGAACCGCCTAATATGTGACATGCCCACCAGGTGGAACTCAACGTTGGCCATGCTGCAGCGACTGCACACGCAGCAGAGGGCCATCAATGAGTACCTTTGCGACTACGGCACCAGGACAGGGTCAGGGGAGCTTGGCTTTTTTTCCCCACGCCAGTGGAGCATGATCAGGGATGCATGCACTGTCCTCTCACCATTTGAGGAGGCCACGAGGATGGTGAGCAGTGACAGTGCATGCATCAGTGACACTGTACCTCTTGTCCACCTGTTGGAGCATACGCTGCGTGGGATAATGGACAGGGCACTTGAGGCAGAACAGAGGCAGGAAGAGGAGGACTTCCTTGTCTCTCAAGGCCCCCTTTATCCAGACAATGTTCCTTCTGTCCCACCCATCACACAGGAAGAGGAGGAGGAGGAGGAGGAGGAGGAGGATTGTGTGAGCATGGAGGTGGAGCCTGGCACTCAGCATCAGCAGCAGCAGTCTTTTAGGGATGATGTACAGTCCCAACAAACCAGTGGACTTGTACGTGGCTGGGAGGAGGTGGCTGGCGATCATGTCATCCTCAGTGACCCAGAAGACTCCGGACCGAATGCCTCAGCTAACCTACGCTGCATGGCCTCCCTGATCCTGCAAAGCCTGCGGAAGGATCCTCGTGTTCTTCGGATCAAGGAGAGTGACCATTACTGGCTGGCCACTCTCCTTGATCCACGGTACAAGGGTAAGGTTGCGGACCTTATCTTGCCGTCGCAGAGGGAGCAGAGGATGAGACATCTCAGGGAGGCCTTGCAGAAAGGTCTGTGCAACGCGTTCCCAGAAACTGGGAGGTTACAAACTCCTGGTCCTGGACGACGAGTTGCTGAGGCTTCGGTCAGTAGCAGAAGGAGCGGTGGGGAAGGTGGACGTCTGACCGATGCGTTCAGACAATTTTTTAGTCCGCAGCCCCAAGGTATGATCGGTTCCAGCAACCATCGCCAGCGTCTGATATACATGGTGCAGGAATACCTAGGGGCAAGGTCAGACTTGGACACCTTTCCCACCGAAAATCCTCTGGCTTACTGGGTCCTGAGGATGGATCACTGGCCAGAGCTTGCACAGTATGCAATTGAGCTACTGGCCTGTCCTGCATCCAGCGTTCTTTCCGAACGCACATTCAGTGCTGCTGGAGGATTTGTCACCGATCATAGGGTGCGCCTGTCCACTGACTCGGTTGATCCACTGACCTTCATAAAAATGAATCAGTCTTGGATCACCACCAGCTACCAGACACCTGAAGCGGATATAACGGAATAATTTATAATGTCACATCCCTTCAAGACTGCCTATGCTGATGCTGAGTGACTGTCCTGTTATGTTCACTGACTATCCTCTTCCTCCTCCTCAATGATCCATGCCACCACACCAGTGCCTAAGGCACAATTTTTCAGCCCCTGTATAACAGGGGCGTGTAATTACAATTTTTTAAAAAGATGCTTCGCAACAGGTGTGACTGCTGTGCTCAGAGTACAGTATCTGTGAGGGGTTGCAGTGTTGTGGCACCAGCACCAGTGCCTAAGGCACAATTTTTCAGCCCCTGTTGGGGCGTGTAATTACAATTTTTAGGCAATGCTTTGCAACAGGTCTCATTGCTGTGCTCAGAGTACAGTATCTGTGAGGGGTTGCAGTGTTGTGGCACCAGCACCAGTGCCTAAGGCACAATTTTTCAGCCCCTGTATAACAGGGGCGTGTAATTACAATTTTTTAAAAAGATGCTTCGCAACAGGTGTGACTGCTGTGCTCCAAGTACAGTATCTGTGAGGGGTTGCAGTGTTGTGGCACCAGCACCAATGCCTAAGGCACAATTTTTCAGCCCCTGTTTAACAGGGGCGTGTAATTACAAATCTTGATCTAATAGTTCACAGCAGGGCCCATTCCTGCGCCCACCAAGAGTAACTATGAGGGCCTACAGTCTTGTGGCAACACCGTCCACCACCACCACCACCACCAAAGGCCCAATTTTTCTGCCCTGTTCAACAGGTGCATGCAATTACAAATCTTGATCTAATAACTCACAGCAGGGCCCATTCCTGCACCCACCAAGAGTAACTGTGAGGGCTTACAGTCTTGTGGCAACACCGTCCACCACCACCACCACCACCACCAAAGGCCCAATTTTTCTGCCCGGTTCAACAGGTGCATGCAAGTACAAATCTTGATCTATTAACTCACAGCAGGGCCCATTCCTGTGCCCACCAGTCTTGTGGCTACACCAACATCTAATAGGGCAAATTTCTGCAGAGTATATACGGCAGGCCCCTACTTTCAAACATCCAACTTACAAACGACTCCTACTTGCAAACGGCAAGAGAAAACAGGAAGTGAGAGGAAATCTACCCCTAGGAAGGAAAATTCTATCCTGTTAGATTTAATTTGGGAAAAAGGTATCTCCTCTCTACTGATGCTTTATCACCAATCCTTGTTTCAATTAAAACCCCACTTTTCCAAAAACATTTGTCATTGGGACGGAAAGTGAGGTGACATGTTCTGAACAGATGTGCAAAGACAGCAAATGTTACAGGGGTGATAACCCCTCCCTATGTTCTCCAAAAAGCTTAAAAATTGATTTTTTTGGGATGTAGCTACACTTCATAATGTACCTGTTCAGATTCTACTTAAGAACAAACCTACAGTCCATGTCTTGTTTGCACCACCTATATACTGCTGTTCAGAGTATATAGGGTTGTAGGTATAGGGTTTTATTTTGGGTGCGGGGTCCCCCTTAGTATCCATACAAGACCCAAAGGGGCTGGGGTGGGGGGGGGGGGTGATGGGGTAGCCATGCCATTTTTCTCAAGGATTTTCAGCCATATGGCGGCCAGGACAAGACATGACATTAAAGCCGCAAGTGGTTTTAAATGGCTTCTTTTTTTCCTTTACAAATGTCATTTTGTGCAAGGACAGTTCTAAACACGGGAAACACATGCCACTTCACAGGCATACTTTAGACACCCCCCAGGTACCATATTTAAAGGAAAATTTCACTTTTTTTTTTTTCACTTTATGCATCATTAAAATGACTGCTCCCGAAAAAACTTTAGTTTTTAAAATTTCTTTTTGCATTGATATATGTCCCCTGGGGCAGGACCCGGGTCCCCAAACCTGTTTTATGACATTAACATGCATATTGGCCGTTGTAATTAGCAATTTTGATTTCGAACGTTCGCGTCCATTATAACGAATAGGGTTCGAAAATTCGCGCGAACTTTCGGTCCGTTCGAAGGTTCTGGTGCGAACCGAACCCGGGGGTGTTCGGCTCATCCCTAATAGCACATAGCACATCAGGGCATGGGGCACATAGCACATCAGGGCACATAGCACATCAGGGCATGGGGCACAGGGCACATAGCACATGAGGGCACATCAGGACATGTGGCACATAGCACATTGTTTACCAGCCATGCAGAGTAGCACAGGAAGTGTGTGTAATAAGTTCTCTCTCATGTCACGGCACTGACGGCAGTCACACTACTTCCTGGTGGCCCCTCCTCTCTTCTCGTCCATCCCAGATGATGTCACAAGCAAATGGGGATGGACGAGAAGAGAGGAGGGGCCGCGGGGAGCAGCGTGACTGCCGTCAGTGCTGTGACATGAGAGAGACCCAGTCATAGAGGAGAGGAGGAATTACACTACTGCCATCTAGTGGTGGTAGATGTAATTGGGGTAACGCCGCCCAAGTAATGGTAACTGCGTTACCATGAGGGGAAGAGTAATCAGTTAGATTACTCGTTACCCTCTAAAGTAACTGCGTTACGTAACTCTGTTTATTCTAACTCTGTTACTTACATCACTGGTCAAGATCCATTCCCTACATAATCAACATACAACCCCACGAAGTGCAGCAGGAGTTATGAGAAACCTCATCATGGAGAAGCATGCACGCCTTCAAAGTAAGAATAACTTTATGGCATGGGAATCACTGAGTGCCGTACAATATGTAAAGGTTACTCCTCGTCTGTGCAGGTAGAGGAGTCCTCCAGCCACCTGTCCCAGATTTTGTTAAATTTAGCCAGGCAGCTTCTGTGTGAGTACAGTACTTTCTTTATAGGGAAGAGTAGCATTAACAGCCCTAATCCATTGCTGAACAGTAGGGGGCGACTATTTGATCCAGGACCGGGCTATTTGCATTCTGACCGGGAACAGGGACTCTTGCAAAAATATGTTTAAGTATTTGGCTTCTTCGGAGATAGATAGGAGAGGAGACCTAATAGACACTGCCGAGGGCACATAGTCAGAGGGGAACCCGTGCAATCGTGAAGATATTTAACCATTTGTGACCATTAGGCGTGAAGGGAGAGGCAGGACCATAATAGATGATAGAATGTTCCCCTAGGATCCCAGGTCACACACGTAACAAGTAGTGAAGTCAGGATCCTCCTTCTGTATGGCAGTCCTCCCCACTTCACAAATCACCCCCCACACATGCCATCCTATGGAATATTGCTCCTGGTAAGGGACAGCACATGTTCACTGCAGTAGGCAGCATGAAAAGTACATCACCATGTTTTCCTATAGTAGGATTTGAGCTCCCAGTTCGTCCCAGGAATGTTGGTACCTACGAATAACTGATGCCGCGTACACACGGCAGTTTTTCCCGTCGAAAAAAACGAAATTTTCCCCATTCAACGAGAAAAACGATAGTCTGTGGGCTTTCTGCCTTTTTTTTCGACGAGAAAAACGGCATTAAAAACGACGAGAAAAATTAGAACATGTTCTAATTTTTCTCGTCGTTTTTTTCGACATGTTTTCCGCGGCAGTGTTTCCCATAGGGAAACACTGCCGCGGAGCCCACACACGGTCGTTTTTTTCGACCCAAAAAAAAATGACATTTAAAACGGCCGTGTGTGGGGGGAACAAGCTGTTCCTCGTTTTTAACGTCGATTTTCTCAACGGTGTTTTCAACGTCGAAAAAATTGATCGTGTGTACGTGGCATAACACTGTACTGACCCCTGTGTCGATCACTAAGTGCACCGTTACAGAAGGCTGAAGCCAGATCCCTTTTCAAATACCCCTGTGTAAAAACATGTCAGCTTGGCAACTGTAAAAATTCTAACATGGGAAAAATGACATTTCCAGCCCATCAAATAGGCCATCAATCCACAGTGCAAATCCTAAACACAACAATATATGGTACGTATCCTACATGCTAGATCTGCCTCTGGAAAGGACAGTCTGCACTGAAGTAGTTCTTTAAAGAAATATAGTTTAGGTATAGTGTTTTATACAGTGCCTTGAAAAAGTATTCATACCCCTTGAAATGTTCCACATTTTGTCATGTTACAACCAAAAACGTAAATTTATTTTATTGGGATTTTATGTGATAGACCAACACAAAGTGGCGCATAATTGTGAAGTGGAAGGAAAATGATAAAGTTGTGGAGAAGTTTAAAGCAGGGTTAGGGTATAAAAAAAATCCCAAGATTTGAACATCTCACGGAGCTCTGTTCAATCCATCATCCGAAAATGGAAAGAGTATGGCACAACTGCAAACCTACCAAGACATGGCCGTCCACCTAAACTGACAGGCCGGGCAAGGAGAGCATTCATCAGAGAAGCAGCCAAGAGGCCCATGGTAACTCTGGAGGAGCTGCAGAGATCCACAGCTCAGGTGGGAGAATCTGTCCACAGGACAACTATTAGTCGTGCACTCCACAAATCTGCCCTTTATGGAAGAGAGACAAGAAGAAAGACATTGGTGAAAGAAAGCCATAAGAAGTCCCGTTTGCAGTTTGTGAGAAGCCATGTGGGGGACACAGCAAACATGTGGAAGAAGGTGCTCTGGTGAGATGAGACCAAAATTGAACTTTTTGGCCTAAAAGCAAAACGATATGTGTGGCGGAAAACTAACACTGCACATCACCCTGAACACACCATCCCCACGTGAAACATGGTGGTGGCAGCATCATGTTGTGGGGATGATTTCCTTCTGCAAAGACAGGGAAGCTGGTCAGAGTTGATGGGAAGATGGATGGAGCCAAATACAGGGCAATCTTAGAAGAAAAACTGTTAGAGTCTGCAAAAGATTTAAAACTGGGGCGGAGGTTCACCATCCAGCAGTAGTGATGAGCCGAACACCCCCGGGTTCGGTTCGCACCAGAACCCGCGAACGGACCGAAAGTTCGAACGAACATTAGAACCCTATTAAATACAATGGATGCGAACGTTCGAATTCTAAAGTGCTAATTATAACAACTATTATGCATGTTATTGTCCTAAAAAGGGTTTGGGAACCCGGGTTCTGCACCAGGGGACATGTATCAATGCAAAAAGAAGTTTTAAAAACGGTCGTTTTTCGGGAGCAGTCATTTTAATGATGCATAAAGTGAAAAAAAAAAAGTCAAATATTCCTTTAAATATCGTACCTGGGGGGTGTCTAAAGTATGCCTGTGAAGTGCCACGTGTTTCCCGTGTTTAGAACTGTCCCTGCACAAAATGACACTTCTAAAGGAAAAAAAAGCCATTTAAAACTGCTTGCGGCTTTAATGTAATGTCTGGTCCCGGTAATATGGATGAAATTCTTTAAGAAAAATGGCATAGCTACCCCATGACCCCCCCCCCTACCCCAGCCCATTACCAGCCCCTTTGGGTCTTGTATGGATATTAAGGGGAACCCCGCACATAAAATAAAAAAGGCCCTATATACTCTGAACAGCCCTATACAGGCGGTGCATACAAGACAGGGACTGTAGGTTTGTTCTTATGTAGAGTCTGTTTGTAATTTTGAACAGGTACATTGTTGAAGTGTAGCTCCAGACCAAAAATCTATTTTTAAACTTTTTGGAAAACATAGGTAAGGGTTATCACCCCTGTAACATTTGTTTTGCTGTCTGTGCCCCTGTTCAGAACATTTCACCTCACTTTCCGTCCCAATGACAACTGTTTTTGAAATGTGGTGTTTTTCTTGAAACAAGGATTGCTGATAAAGCATCAGTACAGAGGAGACACCTTTCTCCCATATTTATTCTTACAGGAGAGAATTTTCCTTCCTAGTGGTAGATTTCCTCTCACTTCCTGTTGTCTTCTTGCGTTTGCAAGTAGGAGTCGTTTGTAAGTTGGATGTTTGAAAGTAGGGACCTGCCGTATATACTCTGCAGAAATAGGCCCCTTAGTTGTTGGTGTTGGCACAACACTGTAAGCACTCACAGTTACTCTTGGTTGGTGCTGGAACGCCCTGCTGTCAACTATTATATCAGGAATTTTAATTACATATAATTGTTGAACAGTGGTAGTAAAAATTGGGCCTTTGATGGTGGTGCTGGTGCCACAACACTGTAAGCCCTGACAGTTACTCTTGGTGGGTGCAGCAATGGGCCCTGCTGTGAATTATTAGATCAAGAATTGTAATTACATGCCCCTGTTGAACAGGGGCTGAAAAATTGGGCCTTAGGCACTGGTGGCACAACACTGCAACCCCTCACAGATACTGTACTTGGAGCACAGCAATGAGCCCTGTTGCAAAGTATTGCTTCAAAAATTGTAATGACACGCCCCTGTTAAACAGGGGCTGAAAAATTGGGCCTTAGGCACTGGTGGCACAACACTGCAACTCCTCACAGATACTGTACTTGGAGCACACCAATGAGCCCTGTTGCAAAGAATTGCTTCAAAAATTGTAATGACACGCCCCTGTTAAACAGGGGCTGAAAAATTGGGCCTTAGGCACTGGTGGCACAACACTGCAACTCCTCACAGATACTGTACTTGGAGCACAGCAATGAGCCCTGTTGCAAAGTATTGCTTCAAAAATTGTAATGACACGCCCCTGTTAAACAGGGGCTGAAAAATTGGGCCTTAGGCACTGGTGGCACAACACTGCAACTCCTCACAGATACTGTACTTGGAGCACAGCAATGAGCCCTGTTGCAAAGTATTGCTTCAAAAATTGTAATGACACGCCCCTGTTAAACAGGGGCTGAAAAATTGGGCCTTAGGCACTGGTGGCACAACACTGCAACTCCTCACAGATACTGTACTTGGAGCACAGCAATGAGCCCTGTTGCAAAGTATTGCTTCAAAAATTGTAATTACACGCCCCTGTTAAACAGGGGCTGAAAAATTGGGCGTTAGGCACTGGTGGCGGCACCCATAAACAAAAATGATCTTACAAGCTATCATCATCAATCGTATCATTGAGGACTCGGAGGAGGAGGATAGCCAGTCAACATAACAGCACAGGCACTCAGCATCAGCATCAGTCTTGAAGGGATGTGACATGTTAAAATCAATTAGTCTGTTATATCAGCATCAGGTGTGTGGTAGCTGGTGGTGATCCAAGACTGGTTCATCTTGATGAAAGTCAGTCGATCAACCGAGTCGGTGGACAGGCGCAAACTGTGATCCGTGACAAATCCTCCAGCAGCACTGAATGTGCGTTCCGAAAGAACGCTGGATGCAGGACAGGCCAGTAGCTCAATTGCATACTGTGCAAGCTCTGGCCAGTGATCCATCCTCAAGACCCAGTAAGCCAGAGGATTTTCGGTGGGGAAGGTGTCCAAGTCTGACCTTGCCCCTAGATATTCCTGCACCATGTTTATCAGACGCTGGCGATGGTTGCTGGAACCGATCATACTTTGGGGCTGCGGACTAAAGAATTGTCTGAACGCATCGGTCAGACGGCCACCTTCCCCACCGCTCCTTCTTTGACTGGCCGAAGCCTCAGCAACTCGTTGTCCAGGACCAGGAGTTTGCAACCTCCCAGTCTCTGGGAACGCGTTGCACAGACCTTTCTGCAAGGCCTCCCGGAGTTGTCTCATCCTCTGCTCCCTCTGCGACGGTAACATAAGGTCCGCAACCTTACCCTTGTACCGTGGATCAAGGAGAGTGGCCAGCCAGTAATGGTCCCTCTCCTTGATCCGAAGAATACGAGGATCCTTCCGCAGACTTTGCAGGATCAGGGAGGCCATGCAGCGTAGGTTTGCTGAGGCATTCGCTCCGGAGTCCTCTGGGTCACTAAGGACGACATGATCCGCAGCCACCTCCTCCCAGCCACGTACAAGTCCACTGGTTTCTTGGGACTGTAAATCATCCCTAAAAGACTGCTGCTGATGATGCTGAGTGCCAGCCTCCACCTCCATGCTGACACAATCCTCCTCCTCCTCCTCCTCCTCCTCCTCCTCCTCTTCCTGTGCGATGGGTGGGACAGAAGGAACACTGTCTGGGTAAAGGGGGCCTTGAGAGGCAAGGAAGTCCTCCTCTTCCTGCCTCTGTTCTGCCTCAAGTGCCCTGTCCATTATTCCACGCAGCGTGTGCTCCAACAGGTGGACAAGAGGTACAGTGTCACTGATGCATGCACTGTCACTGCTCACCATCCTCGTGGCCTCCTCAAATGGTGCCAGGACAGTGCATGCATCCCTGATCATGCCCCACTGGCGTGGAGAAAAAAAACCAAGCTCCCCTGACCCTGTCCTGGTGCCGTAGTCGCACAGGTACTCATTGATGGCCCTCTGCTGCGTGTGCAGCCGCTGCAGCATGGCCAACGTTGAGTTCCACCTGGTGGGCATGTCACATATAAGGCGGTTCTTGGGCAGGTTCAACTCCTTTTGCAGCTCAGCCAGGCGAGCACTGGCATTATAAGATCTGCGGAAATGCACACAGACTTTCCTGGCCTGCCTCAGGACATCCTGTAAGCCCGGGTACCTGCCCAAGAAGCGCTGCACCACCAGGTTAAGGACGTGAGCCACACAGGGCACATGGGTCAGTTGTCCCTGTCGGAGGGCGGAGAGGAGGTTGGTGCCATTGTCGCAAACCACCATTCCTGGCTTAAGCTGGCGTGGCGTCAACCACCTCTCGGCCTGGCCCTGCAGAGCAGACAGGACCTCTGCCCCAGTGTGGCTTCTGTCCCCCAAACACACCAGCGCAAGCACGGCATGGCATCTTTTTGCCTGCGTACTTGCGTAGCCCCGTGAACGGCTACGGAGCACCGCTGGTTCATAGGACAAACCACAGGAAGAGGCCATGGAGGAAGAAGAAGAGGAGGGGGTGGAGGAGAGAGGTGTGTCACAACCAGTAGTAGCATTTTGGAGGCGTGGCGGTGGGACAACCTCCAACACTACTGCACCTTGTCCTGAATCCTTCCCAGCTGCCAAAAGAGTGACCCAATGGGCCGTGAAAGAAAGGTAACGTCCCTGTCCATGCCTGCTGGACCATGAGTCAGCGGTAATATGCACCTTACCGCTGACCGCCCTGTCCAGCGAGGCCAAGACATTGCCTTCCACATGCCGGTAGAGAGCCGGAATAGCCTTCCGTGAGAAAAAGTGGCGTTTGGGAACCTGCCACTGAGGAACTGCACATTGCACAAACTCACGGAAGGGGGCCGAGTCTACCAACTGAAAAGGCAGCAGTTGAAGCGCTAGCAATTTAGCCAAGCTAGCATTCAACCGCTGGGCATGTGGATGGCTGGGAGTGAACTTCTTTCGACGGTCCAGCAGCTGGGGCAGGGAAATTTGCCTGCTAGAATCGGACGTCGGTGTACTGCTAGCAGAGTGGGCGCAAGTACTTGGCTGTGACACACCTAATTCTACACCTTCATTCCTCTCAGTGCATGTTTCAGAGAGGACTGAAGTTATAGTGGGGTTGGAGATCCCAGCTGATGCGGTGCAAGGAGAGGTCCGCTTTGTTCTTTGGTGTGGGTCTTTGAGGTAGGCTTGCCAACGAGCTGCATGGCAGGTCAACATATGTCTGGTCAGGCATGTGGTACCCAAGCGGCTGATGTTTTGGCCACGCGATATACGCTTGAGACATATGTTGCAAACAGCAGCTGTGCGATCTGATGCACTAGCCTCAAAAAAGGCCCACACCAAAGAACTTTTTGAATGACGGGCAGAGGCAGCGCCCTGCACAGGCGGAGCTCTGCGGTGTGATTCCGTCGGTGTACTGCCCTTACGCTGGCCACCAAAGGGCATCCTGCCTCGTTGGAGATGTGCCTCCTCCTCATCCTCCTCCTCCTCCTCTCTCCTATTAGGCACCCACGTGGAGTCAGTGACCTCATCATCCCCTCCCTCCTCATCACTGGAGCCAATCTGGCAGTATGCTGCAGCTGCTGGAACATGACTGCCAGATTGGTGTCCTTCTTGAGCATCCCCTCTGTCTGCTCTCACGCTACTGCCTTCCTCTAGCTGGGTTTCATCATCAGACCCTTCGAAACGCTGGGCATCCTCCTGGAGCATGTACCCAACACTGTGCTGAAACAGTTCGGGGGACTCCTCAGGAGGAGGACATGGTGGGTCTAGGGAAGGAGTGACTGATGATTTGTCTGACATTGATACCAGGGAAGACGACGCTTTGGCAGCTGCTTTTCCAGTACCCTGAGCCTGGGTGAGAGAGGATGAGGAGGAGGAGGAGGGCTTGGTCATCCACTCTACCAAGTCTTCGGCATGATGTGGCTCAACATGTCCAGCTGCCGAAAAGAAGGACAAGCGTGTCCCATGGCCATGTGCTGATGACAATGCACCGCGTCCACGACCAGCACTGTTGCCCCCAGACACAGAGCCTGCTTGCCCTCTTTTATTGCCTCCTGACTGTCTGCCTCTCCTTGTTTGCCTTCCAGACATTCTAATAGATGGCCTGCAGGGAGATGGGAAAAAAGCAATAAGGGCTACCTTCAGGTGTCCTTCTCTGTCCCTTGAAACAAGGACTTTCACCGTGAAAGAAACTGACACTCTCCCTACCTACAGTTTTCTGTCCCTAGAAAAAATGTTTTTTTTAAGCACAATATAGCACAAGGACAATTCACTCACTGTCCTTACAGGTCCCTGGAAACAAGGACTTGCAGAGTGAAAGAAAAAAAACACTCTCCCTACCTACAGTTTTCTGTCCCTAGAAAAAATGTTTTTTTTTAATCACAATATAACACAAGGACAATTCACTCACTGTCCTTCCAGGTCCCTGGAAACAAGGACTTGCAGAGTGAAATAAACTGACACTCTCCCTACCTACAGTTTTCTGTCCCTAGAATAAATGTTTTTTTTAAGCACAATATAGCACAAGGACAATTCACTCACTGTCCTTACAGGTCCCTGGAAACAAGGACTTGCAGAGTGAAAGAAAAAAAACACTCTCCCTACCTACAGTTTTCTGTCCCTAGAAAAAATGTTTTTTTTAATCACAATATAGCACAAGGACAATTCACTCACTGTCCTTCCAGGTCCCTGGAAACAAGGACTTGCAGAGTGAAATAAACTGACACTCTCCCTACCTACAGTTTTCTGTCCCTAGAATAAATGTTTTTTTTAAGCACAATATAGCACAAGGACAATTCACTCACTGTCCTTACAGGTCCCTGGAAACAAGGACTTGCAGAGTGAAAGAAAAAAAACACTCTCCCTACCTACAGTTTTCTGTCCCTAGAAAAAATGGTTTTTTTAAGCACAATATAGCACAAGGACAATTCACTCACTGTCCTTACAGGTCCCTGGAAACAAGGACTTGCAGAGTGAAAGAAAAAAAACACTCTCCCTACCTACAGTTTTCTGTCCCTAGAAAAAATGTTTTTTTTAATCACAATATAACACAAGGACAATTCACTCACTGTCCTTCCAGGTCCCTGGAAACAAGGACTTGCAGAGTGAAATAAACTGACACTCTCCCTACCTACAGTTTTCTGTCCCTAGAATAAATGTTTTTTTTAAGCACAATATAGCACAAGGACAATTCACTCACTGTCCTTACAGGTCCCTGGAAACAAGGACTTGCAGAGTGAAAGAAAAAAAACACTCTCCCTACCTACAGTTTTCTGTCCCTAGAAAAAATGGGTTTTTTAAGCACAATATAGCACAAGGACAATTCACTCACTGTCCTTACAGGTCCCTGGAAACAAGGACTTGCAGAGTGAAAGAAAAAAAACACTCTCCCTACCTACAGTTTTCTGTCCCTAGAAAAAATGTTTTTTTTAAGCACAATATAGCACAAGGACAATTCACTCACTGTCCTTACAGGTCCCTGGAAACAAGGACTTGCAGAGTGAAAGAAAAAAAACACTCTCCCTACCTACAGTTTTCTGTCCCTAGAAAAAATGTTTTTTTTAATCACAATATAACACAAGGACAATTCACTCACTGTCCTTCCAGGTCCCTGGAAACAAGGACTTGCAGAGTGAAATAAACTGACACTCTCCCTACCTACAGTTTTCTGTCCCTAGAATAAATGTTTTTTTTAAGCACAATATAGCACAAGGACAATTCACTCACTGTCCTTACAGGTCCCTGGAAACAAGGACTTGCAGAGTGAAAGAAAAAAAACACTCTCCCTACCTACAGTTTTCTGTCCCTAGAAAAAATGTTTTTTTTAATCACAATATAGCACAAGGACAATTCACTCACTGTCCTTCCAGGTCCCTGGAAACAAGGACTTGCAGAGTGAAATAAACTGACACTCTCCCTACCTACAGTTTTCTGTCCCTAGAATAAATGTTTTTTTTAAGCACAATATAGCACAAGGACAATT
This sequence comes from Rana muscosa, assembly GCA_029206835.1. NCBI lineage: Eukaryota > Metazoa > Chordata > Amphibia > Anura > Ranidae > Rana > Rana muscosa. The sequence goes on along the minus strand of CM055120.1, from coordinate 46,043,358 downwards.
CACTCACTGTCCTTACAGGTCCCTGGAAACAAGGACTTGCAGAGTGAAAGAAAAAAAACACTCTCCCTACCTACAGTTTTCTGTCCCTAGAAAAAATGGTTTTTTTAAGCACAATATAGCACAAGGACAATTCACTCACTGTCCTTACAGGTCCCTGGAAACAAGGACTTGCAGAGTGAAAGAAAAAAAACACTCTCCCTACCTACAGTTTTCTGTCCCTAGAAAAAATGTTTTTTTTAATCACAATATAACACAAGGACAATTCACTCACTGTCCTTCCAGGTCCCTGGAAACAAGGACTTGCAGAGTGAAATAAACTGACACTCTCCCTACCTACAGTTTTCTGTCCCTAGAATAAATTTTTTTTTTTAAGCACAATATAGCACAAGGACAATTCACTCACTGTCCTTACAGGTCCCTGGAAACAAGGACTTGCAGAGTGAAAGAAAAAAAACACTCTCCCTACCTACAGTTTTCTGTCCCTAGAAAAAATGTTTTTTTTAATCACAATATAGCACAAGGACAATTCACTCACTGTCCTTCCAGGTCCCTGGAAACAAGGACTTGCAGAGTGAAATAAACTGACACTCTCCCTACCTACAGTTTTCTGTCCCTAGAATAAATGTTTTTTTTAAGCACAATATAGCACAAGGACAATTCACTCACTGTCCTTACAGGTCCCTGGAAACAAGGACTTGCAGAGTGAAAGAAAAAAAACACTCTCCCTACCTACAGTTTTCTGTCCCTAGAAAAAATGGTTTTTTGAAGCACAATATAGCACAAGGACAATTCACTCACTGTCCTTACAGGTCCCTGGAAACAAGGACTTGCAGAGTGAAAGAAAAAAAACACTCTCCCTACCTACAGTTTTCTGTCCCTAGAAAAAATGTTTTTTTTAATCACAATATAACACAAGGACAATTCACTCACTGTCCTTCCAGGTCCCTGGAAACAAGGACTTGCAGAGTGAAATAAACTGACACTCTCCCTACCTACAGTTTTCTGTCCCTAGAATAAATGTTTTTTTTAAGCACAATATAGCACAAGGACAATTCACTCACTGTCCTTACAGGTCCCTGGAAACAAGGACTTGCAGAGTGAAAGAAAAAAAACACTCTCCCTACCTACAGTTTTCTGTCCCTAGAAAAAATGTTTTTTTTAATCACAATATAGCACAAGGACAATTCACTCACTGTCCTTCCAGGTCCCTGGAAACAAGGACTTGCAGAGTGAAATAAACTGACACTCTCCCTACCTACAGTTTTCTGTCCCTAGAATAAATGTTTTTTTTAAGCACAATATAGCACAAGGACAATTCACTCACTGTCCTTACAGGTCCCTGGAAACAAGGACTTGCAGAGTGAAAGAAAAAAAACACTCTCCCTACCTACAGTTTTCTGTCCCTAGAAAAAATGGTTTTTTTAAGCACAATATAGCACAAGGACAATTCACTCACTGTCCTTACAGGTCCCTGGAAACAAGGACTTGCAGAGTGAAAGAAAAAAAACACTCTCCCTACCTACAGTTTTCTGTCCCTAGAAAAAATGTTTTTTTTAATCACAATATAACACAAGGACAATTCACTCACTGTCCTTCCAGGTCCCTGGAAACAAGGACTTGCAGAGTGAAATAAACTGACACTCTCCCTACCTACAGTTTTCTGTCCCTAGAATAAATGTTTTTTTTAAGCACAATATAGCACAAGGACAATTCACTCACTGTCCTTACAGGTCCCTGGAAACAAGGACTTGCAGAGTGAAAGAAAAAAAACACTCTCCCTACCTACAGTTTTCTGTCCCTAGAAAAAATGTTTTTTTTAATCACAATATAGCACAAGGACAATTCACTCACTGTCCTTACAGGTCCCTGGAAACAAGGACTTGCAGAGTGAAATAAACTGACACTCTCCCTACCTACAGTTTTCTGTCCCTAGAATAAATGTTTTTTTTAATCACAATATAGCACAAGGACAATTCACTCACTGTCCTTCCAGGTCCCTGGAAACAAGGACTTGCAGAGTGAAATAAACTGACACTCTCCCTACCTACAGTTTTCTGTCCCTAGAATAAATGTTTTTTTTAAGCACAATATAGCACAAGGACAATTCACTCACTGTCCTTACAGGTCCCTGGAAACAAGGACTTGCAGAGTGAAAGAAAAAAAACACTCTCCCTACCTACAGTTTTCTGTCCCTAGAAAAAATGTTTTTTTTAAGCACAATATAGCACAAGGACAATTCACTCACTGTCCTTACAGGTCCCTGGAAACAAGGACTTGCAGAGTGAAAGAAAAAAAACACTCTCCCTACCTACAGTTTTCTGTCCCTAGAAAAAATGTTTTTTTTAATCACAATATAGCACAAGGACAATTCACTCACTGTCCTTACAGGTCCCTGGAAACAAGGACTTGCAGAGTGAAAGAAACTGACACTGTCCCTACCTACAGTTTTCTGTCCCTAGAATAAATGTTTTTTTTAAGCACAATATAGCACAAGGAGAATTCACTCACTGTCCTTCCAGGTCCCTGGAAACAAGGACTTGCAGAGTGAAATAAACTGACACTCTCCCTACCTACAGTTTTCTGTCCCTAGAATAAATGTTTTTTTTAAGCACAATATAGCACAAGGACAATTCACTCACTGTCCTTACAGGTCCCTGGAAACAAGGACTTGCAGAGTGAAATAAACTGACACTCTCCCTACCTACAGTTTTCTGTCCCTAGAATAAATGTTTTTTTTAAGCACAATATAGCACAAGGACAATTCACTCACTGTCCTTACAGGTCCCTGGAAACAAGGACTTGCAGAGTGAAAGAAAAAAAACACTCTCCCTACCTACAGTTTTCTGTCCCTAGAAAAAATGGTTTTTTTAAGCACAATATAGCACAAGGACAATTCACTCACTGTCCTTACAGGTCCCTGGAAACAAGGACTTGCAGAGTGAAAGAAAAAAAACACTCTCCCTACCTACAGTTTTCTGTCCCTAGAAAAAATGTTTTTTTTAATCACAATATAACACAAGGACAATTCACTCACTGTCCTTCCAGGTCCCTGGAAACAAGGACTTGCAGAGTGAAATAAACTGACACTCTCCCTACCTACAGTTTTCTGTCCCTAGAATAAATGTTTTTTTTAAGCACAATATAGCACAAGGACAATTCACTCACTGTCCTTACAGGTCCCTGGAAACAAGGACTTGCAGAGTGAAAGAAAAAAAAACACTCTCCCTACCTACAGTTTTCTGTCCCTAGAAAAAATGTTTTTTTTAATCACAATATAGCACAAGGACAATTCACTCACTGTCCTTCCAGGTCCCTGGAAACAAGGACTTGCAGAGTGAAATAAACTGACACTCTCCCTACCTACAGTTTTCTGTCCCTAGAATAAATGTTTTTTTTAAGCACAATATAGCACAAGGACAATTCACTCACTGTCCTTACAGGTCCCTGGAAACAAGGACTTGCAGAGTGAAAGAAAAAAAACACTCTCCCTACCTACAGTTTTCTGTCCCTAGAAAAAATGGTTTTTTTAAGCACAATATAGCACAAGGACAATTCACTCACTGTCCTTACAGGTCCCTGGAAACAAGGACTTGCAGAGTGAAAGAAAAAAAACACTCTCCCTACCTACAGTTTTCTGTCCCTAGAAAAAATGTTTTTTTTAATCACAATATAACACAAGGACAATTCACTCACTGTCCTTCCAGGTCCCTGGAAACAAGGACTTGCAGAGTGAAATAAACTGACACTCTCCCTACCTACAGTTTTCTGTCCCTAGAATAAATGTTTTTTTTAAGCACAATATAGCACAAGGACAATTCACTCACTGTCCTTACAGGTCCCTGGAAACAAGGACTTGCAGAGTGAAAGAAAAAAAACACTCTCCCTACCTACAGTTTTCTGTCCCTAGAAAAAATGTTTTTTTTAATCACAATATAGCACAAGGACAATTCACTCACTGTCCTTACAGGTCCCTGGAAACAAGGACTTGCAGAGTGAAATAAACTGACACTCTCCCTACCTACAGTTTTCTGTCCCTAGAATAAATGTTTTTTTTAATCACAATATAGCACAAGGACAATTCACTCACTGTCCTTCCAGGTCCCTGGAAACAAGGACTTGCAGAGTGAAATAAACTGACACTCTCCCTACCTACAGTTTTCTGTCCCTAGAATAAATGTTTTTTTTAAGCACAATATAGCACAAGGACAATTCACTCACTGTCCTTACAGGTCCCTGGAAACAAGGACTTGCAGAGTGAAAGAAAAAAAACACTCTCCCTACCTACAGTTTTCTGTCCCTAGAAAAAATGTTTTTTTTTAAGCACAATATAGCACAAGGACAATTCACTCACTGTCCTTACAGGTCCCTGGAAACAAGGACTTGCAGAGTGAAAGAAAAAAAACACTCTCCCTACCTACAGTTTTCTGTCCCTAGAAAAAATGTTTTTTTTAATCACAATATAGCACAAGGACAATTCACTCACTGTCCTTACAGGTCCCTGGAAACAAGGACTTGCAGAGTGAAAGAAACTGACACTGTCCCTACCTACAGTTTTCTGTCCCTAGAATAAATGTTTTTTTTAAGCACAATATAGCACAAGGAGAATTCACTCACTGTCCTTCCAGGTCCCTGGAAACAAGGACTTGCAGAGTGAAATAAACTGACACTCTCCCTACCTACAGTTTTCTGTCCCTAGAATAAATGTTTTTTTTAAGCACAATATAGCACAAGGACAATTCACTCACTGTCCTTACAGGTCCCTGGAAACAAGGACTTGCAGAGTGAAAGAAACTGACACTCTCCCTACCTACAGTTTTCTGTCCCTAGAATAAATGTTTTTTTAAGCACAATATAGCACAAGGACAATTCACTCACTGTCCTTCCAGGTCCCTGGAAACAAGGACTTGCAGAGTGAAAGAAACTGACACTGTCCCTACCTACAGTTTTCTGTCCCTAGAATAAATGTTTTTTTTAAGCACACTATAGCACAAGCACAAAACACACTGACACTCTCCCTACCTATCCTTCTCTTTCCCTAAACTAAAGGAATCCAGGTTAAGCAAGAAAGAAATAACAGTCACTGTCCCTGCCTATGCTGCTCTATCCCTGCTCCGGAACACACTACACTAGGCCGCCGTGCTGGCGGCCTTTTATAGTGTGGGGCGTGTACTAAACACCCTCAGCAATAATTGGCCACAGACATCCTGCCTGTGGCCAATCATTGCTCTCCTCGCTGCCGGCGCTGTGATTGGCCAAGCATGCGGGGTCACAGTGCATGCTTGGCCAATCACAGCGCCTGGATGACACTGCGATGGCGTAGTGCATTGTGGGCCGTTCGCGTCACTCGAATTTGGCGCGAACGGCCCAAATCGTTCGATCTTCGTCGAACGATCGAACAGCCGATGTTCGAGTCGAACGTATGTTCGACTCGAACACGAAGCTCATCCCTATCCAGCAGTACAACGACCCTAAACATACAGCCAGAGCTACAATGGAATGGTTTAGATCAAAGCATATTCATGTGTTAGAATGGCCCAGTCAAAGTCCAGACCTAAATCCAATTTAGAATCTGTGACAAGGCTTGAAAATTGCTGTTCACAGACGCTCTCCATCCAATCTGACAGAGCTTGAGCTATTTTGCAAAAAATAGTGGGCAAAAATGTCACTCTCTAGATGTGCAAAGCTGGTAGAGACAAACCCAAAAAGACTTGCAGCTGTAATTGCACTGAAAGGAGCTTCTAGAAAGTATTGACTCAAGGGGGCTGAATACAAATGCATGCCATACGTTTCACATATTTGAAAAATATAATTAAAATCATTTATCATTTTCCATCCACTTCACAATTATGTGCCACTAAAGCCCCATACACACGGTCGGACTTCCATCGGACTTTTCCGTGGTTTTTTGTCCGAACTGAGTTGGTCGGGAACACCCATAGCATGCACACGCTCTGACTTTTCTGCAAACTTTCCCCAAATTTTTGCAACATCACGTGGTTTTTCTGCTCTTTACCGCCACCCTTTGGTCAACTTCTGCTATTGTTGGTTGATTTTAACATTAGTTGTTTTGTCCATCGGACAAAAGTCTGATGGTTTTCTGTACACACGGTCGGACTTTGCTCCATCGGACTTTTGTTGGGCAAAAGTTTGTCCGTTTGCAGACCCAACTTTTGTCCGATGAAAACAAGAAAAAAGCAAAAAAGTTTGTCCGATGGAGCATACACACGGTCAGATTGTTGGTCCAACTTGCTCAAAATGGAGTTTGTTGGCCAAAAGTCCGACCGTTTGTACGGGGCTTTAGTTTTGGTCTATCACATAAAATCCCAATAAAATACATTTACATTTTTGGTTGTAACTAGAGTTGAGCGGACACCTGGATGTTCGGGTTCGACGGGTTCGGCCAAACTTCGGAAAAAAGTTCGGGTTCGGGACCGAACTTTAACCCGAACCCGAACCCCATTGAAGTCAATGGGGACCCGGACTTCTAAGGACTAAAAAGGCTCTAAAAAAGTAATGGAAAGGGCTAGAGGGCTGCAAAAGGCAGCACAATGTTGTTAAGAGCATGGCAAGTGCTCTGCAAACAAATGTGGATAGGGAAATAACTTAAAATAACATAAAAAAAAAAAAAAAAAAAAAAAATATGCTGGAGGCCCCCTTTTCAGCAGAAGAGGTACAGGAAGTCATTAAGAACCTCAGAAACTCAACGGCACGATGCCACACATATGGTGGGAATGCCCCAGAATACGCCCTTTCTGGAATAAATTATTCAATTTAATGGATAAGCTAGTGGGAAAATAAAATACTTTGAAATAAAAATGTAGCGGGGTGCTAAATTTAAGGGAAGTGTTTGAGTGGTAAATAGGCTCAAACACCCTAATTCTGTAGGATTCATGGACCATTTTGTCCTCGGGGGACAGTATTGGTGTGCAGTTCCCTGCGGCCTACAGGTGGCGCTGCCATGGTAGGCTAGGGTTGAACCACCGATACAGTGCTGTGCCTTTTGTGTCCCCTCTTGGCAGTAGTACAGCGGGGCGGGGAACCTGCTGTGCATGCCGGGAGAGCATATAAAAGGGGCAGACCTTTGGCCTGGGGGCTGATGTCCAGTGGGGTCCGCGCCCAGGTGCCTTCGGCCAGGGTGCATGTGTTCCTGTTCCATCTCGGGCACCTTTAGCCCGGGGTGAGGTACTATCCTGGAGTTCCTGCTGCCCTGGGTATGGAAGCCTAGGGGCGGGAGTAAAGCCTGGAGTCCAGAGCCTTCGTCTGGAGTCCGCTAAGGGTCGAGGAGTCTTAGGGTGCCGCCTCGTGTAGGGGACCCTGTTCCAGGGAAGGGAGGACCATTCTGATGGACCGATGCGAGAGTCACGGTGAAGGAAGGGTCTGTTGACTCCCTGGAGAGATGTCTTCCCCTTGATATGGGCTAGGTTCATAGAAGGATAAGCTCAAGGTCATCTTGACTGTATCAGAGGCCTTATTCACCCGGCCCGTGGCAGGGGCCTTATACACCCTGGTCTGTGGCAGAGACCAAAGTTCTCCAGGTCCGTGGCAGGGGCCTTGTACAACCGGTCTGTGGCAGAAACCAACCTCAAGGTCTGTGGCAGAGACCGTGCACCTAAAACTGTTTGAGAAACCTAAGCAGTGAAGTGAATGTGCTACGTTTGTGCCTGGACCTCCTCCACACCTTAAGCTGTCCTGTTTCTTTGCTCTAACCTTTTCTATCCGAGTAGAGTTTATTTTGCCATGAGAGAATAAGAGTTGTAGTTTCAGCTGGTGTGGACATTGACTTTACTGGGAATTAAATGACTTGCCTCTACCTACAGTAGAGGTGAGAATCATCCTCTGGAGGAGTTTTGACTCCGGCTGTGGACACGGCCCGTCAAGTACACCGCTCAACCTCTTTATATAGGAGGGTACGGGCTGGTAGTGCGGTGTGCCTTTCTCCCTCCTGCGAGGAGCCAACAACATAAAGGCAGGTAAGGGGGAAAGGATCTGTGCGCTACAAAAAAATAAAATAAAAATTATAATCTTGACCTAGGAGGACGAGGTCCATATGGAGTAGGAGGTTGAGGTGGCGGTGGATGTGGCTGTGTAGGTGGAAGCGGTGGTGGAGGAGGACGAGGTAGCCAACACTGGTTCAAAAATACAACAATGGCTGGGTAAGGCCGGTGATGTGTCGAATTCTGTCCCCCGTCAAATAGTGTCCACCCTGTACTGCGCTTGCTCAGTATGTAGGACAAGGGGATTTCGAAAATCTCCCAAGACGAACGGCGCCTGCGTGGTGAGTTCAGGTGAAGGCCACACCATCCGTGGTTCAAGCCGAGCCAAGTGAGGCCGTGCCCGAAGCGTGGCGATCGAAGCGAGCCCGTGAGGGGCCTTGTTACTATGTGCTACCGTATGTCCACTTGGATGGTGGGGCTTGAACCTGCACTCACGGCGCAGGCGCTGTTCATCTTCGGAGATTTTGTGAATCTCCTTGTCCTCTGTACTGCGCAAGCGCTGCGCCTTCGCAGTACGGGCCGGACACAATCTGATGGCCGGACAGTTTTTGTTACAACACCGGTATACATGTCTATTCTGCAGAAGTCCTGTGGGATCCATGCCTGGTTCATTTTAATGAATGTGAGCTTGTACACATTGGCTCTGGACAGGCGGCTGCGCTTGTCTGTGATAATGCCCCCTGCCGTGCTAAATACACGTTCAGATAATACACTGGCTGCAGGGCAGGCGAGCACCTCCAAGGCATAAAGGGCAAGCTCAGGCCATGTGCCCAATTTGGAGACCCAGAAGTTAAAGGGGGCAGACCCGTCATCCAGTACGTGTAGGCCTGTGGACACATACTGCTCAACCATGTTGGTGAAATGCTGCCTCCTGCTAAGACGTTCCATCTCAGCTGGTGGTGCTGGTTGTTGTGGTGTGCTGACAAAGTTTTTCCACATTTCGGCCATGCTAACCCTGCCTTATGAGGTGCTGCCGGTGCCCCGGCTGCGTTGGCGACCTCTTCCTCCTCCTCTGCCTTCGCCTTGTGCTTCCACCGTACGCCCGCTGTCAGGTGGGAATGCCACCAGCAGCGCATCTACCAGCGTGCGCTTGTACTCGCGCACCTTACGATCCCCATCTTTCATCAGAAGAGTGGGTGGGAGACAATGTGAAGGAACCCGAGGCACTGTCAGCAACCCAATCTACTATCGCCTGTACTTGTCCTGGCCTAAACATTCGTACAGCCTCATTAGGCGCGACAAAATACAGCCGCAGGCTAGGTCGCCTACTCGCACCTGAGGAAGGTGTTTCACTTGTGCGTGTATCTGGCACAGATCCACCACGTCCTCTACCTGCAACAGGAGCTCCACCAGCAGCACCACGACCGGGGCCACCACGTCCCTTTGACCTTCTCCTCATATTTTCCAAATTTAGGATCTTGCCCTAAATGGGTGTTTTTGGAAGAGCAGAACACACCCACAGTTTGTAACCGCTGAATCGCACAGCTACAGAACTGTAGAAAATGCTATTCAAAAAATTTTTTGTTTTTTTAGTATAGCACAGTAGAAGAAAAATATATAGAAATTGTTTATTTCACACACCTCCACATATGTATAACACACTGCAAAAAAATTTTTGTGGCCCTAAATGGCGTTTTTTGGAAGACCACAACACACCCACAGTACGTAACCGCTGAATCGCACAGCTACAGAACTGCAGAAAATGCTATTAAAAAAAAAAAATAGTTTTTATAGCATAGCACAGTAGAAGACAAATATATAGAAATGGTTTATTTCACACGCCTCCACATATGTATAACACACTGCAAAATATTTTTTGTGGCCCTAAATGGGTCTTTTTGCAAGAGTATATTAAAGTGCAAATTTTTTATTTTTTTTGCCCTAAATAGGTCTTTTTTTGCACGAGCAAAATAAAATGCAAATTTTATTTTATTTTTTTGCCCTAAATGGGTCTTTTGGAAAAGAGCACAATAAAGTGCCTTTTTTTTGCCCTAAATGGGTCTTTTGGAAAAGAGCACAATAAAGTGCCTTTTTTTTTGCCCTAAATGGGTCTTTTTCCAAGAGCAGAATACACCCACAGTATGGAAACGGTGTATCTCTCAATGTAATATATGCAGTGCTGGTGCACTGAGCTTGCAGATAAAAGATAGATGTTCTCTGACACTGGGCTCATGGCAGTGTAAAGAGACTGTGCACTGCAACACAAACAGGTAAACCTATGCAGATCGCTGAGTTATATCTCTGAATCTGGACTCCTATTCCTATATAATAAATCTCTCTCCCTGAAATCACCAACAGGAACCTGGCCCTACACTACACTGTCTCTCTATCTTTTCCCTCAGATTCCAGAATCAGGACTAACTCATGTATTTTTCAATCTCTCCCTATAAGCAACAGCAGCAGACAAGATCCTCTCCCTATCTATTCTGAAGCAGAGTGACCTGTGTGCTGTGTGCCTCTAGCTTATATAGAAGCTGGGTCACATGTTGCACTGACCAATCACAGCCATGCCATTAGTAGGCATGGCTATGATGGCTTAAAAGGGCACACCAGCTAATCAAAAGGTGATTGGCTGGCCCCTGAAGCATTTCTAACTGCGCCATTAGATTGCCGAACCCGATCTCGAACACGGACTTTCACGCAAAGTCCGGGTTCGGGTTCGGGAAAAAGCTAAGGTTCGGTACGGACCCGAACTTTACAGTTCGGGTTCGCTCAACCCTAGTTGTAACATGACAAAATGTGGAACATTTCAAGGGGTATGAATAATTTTTCAAGGCACTGTATGTATATAGCTTTAGCCTCCATCTTGCATTGTCTAATTGTTCCTCTGTTGTAGAAAGGCTGCTGCTTTTGGAGCTCAATAACCACAGCTGAAATTTAGAAACATACGCAAATAAGTTGGAGCAGCAAGCCCTCCCTGAAAGGATGGTTCTGTCCATGATTTCATTGATGAACAGCCTACCTGAAAGCAAAAAACTACTACTGTGCTGTCTATTTAATGCTAAACACCATTTAGCTATAAAAAAAATAAAAAAAATGCATCTCTGTATTCATTTCACCTTATTAAATGTTGTTTTTTTTTTTTTTGTTTTTTTTTTAAATACAAGCTGTGTAGGTATGTGAATTTGACTTGGTATCATCTTCTTGCACTCCCTGTACGGCAGAGATCAGACTAGGAGAGAGAGAAGCACAAGTAGCCAATTAGGTGTGCTGTAGTGCAACAAGGCTAATAGAGAGCAGTGTGACAAAGCGACAAGCTTAAAAGTCTTCTTCTTCACCTTTCAATGTCCAGTCACATGCCGGGGGAGGAAGAAGACCCGTTGAGTGTAAACTAACTTCAGAGAAAAATCCATCTCTTGACTTGCCAGCAGGGCAGTGCTGTGTGGCAAAGCTTGGTAAATGCCAGGAATGGATGGACAGAAACACAAATCCGTTGGCAGGTAAAACAGCTCCATATACAGGTATGTACTTTATCCTTGTGCTCAGCATTTTGCACACAACCTTAACTAACCCATAGTGCTCTGAGATTTCTTTGTCATGCATTAAATATTTCTATATAAAACAAATAAATTAAAAAGTTCAAACTTAAAGTATAAATAGCAAATAGCATTGTAGTGTAACAGGGACACATAGAAAATAATTGTTTTTTATGCACCCTTGTGGTTACTGCCGTTGATCGGGTACAGAAAAACACTACACATAGAAGGGAATTAATACAAAGTATCTAAGACAACTTCTATCCAAATAAACAAAAAATTGTGTTGCGCTGTTAAAGTGCTAAAATAAATTCATAGCATAGCACCAATATTTCTTAAACTGCATTTACGTTCTCACAATTCATAAAAACATCATATGTACCAATGTGCAATCATATACAATAATGTGCAATCATATAAAACAATGTGCAATCATATACAGATATAAACAAACTGCAAAGATTAATGCTGTCATGCAAAAATGAATTCATGTTCTTCAAAAAGTTTCTACAATTTTTTTAACTCTATTAAATATTAAAAAGTGTGGAAACATTTTTGAAGGTCATATATATATATATATATATATATATATATATATATGTATATATATATACGGTATATAAATTGGGCTTTCAATTTTTATAATGAAAAAAATTGTAAAATTTAAATTGTCCCAGAATTATTATTGCTTCCCTTTAAAATCTTGTGTTTCCTCAGTATTACCCCCTTAGAGAGCAGTGCTGCTCTATATGATTCTACATTAATTTACCCCCCCCCCCCTCCAAGGTGCACAAATGTGTATCTATATTTATAGAATCCAATGTATAGAAAATGTTCCCTCGCCTTCCATCGCTCACAGAAGTGTCTGATATGTCACCCCACAGTCCAGTACAACATCCAGCAGATAATAAGAGGCCGCCGTGTGATCAGCGGCTGCATAAGATAGACGGCAGCACTTTACCATATAAATTAGAGGCTTGTACAGCACCAGGCTCTGGAATTGGGGCACCATTCATCAATTCAGCCTGCTTCCCAGTGAAAGGCCTGAGCATGACAATACACTACTTAATCCAGTGTATGTCTGATGTTTCCATAGGCCATCTTTCACCGCTAAATAGCATTGTGTATGTGTTTCTGTGCCTGTCCTGTCCCCAGCTGGCACTTTTCTGCGACCCTAGCGCGCATCGCATTCCCCCGAAAAACATGTAAAGGTTGCCAGGGCAACCGTGACTGCGTCTCCATCTGACATAGAAAATCAAGACTATTTTCTAGGTCATTGTAATGTTTACTCAGTGGCAGATTGTTACCAATTGCTGCAATTGTTTCAACGTCCATAAATTGCCTATATTTCTTAGTCGCTTCAGAGACGGTGCAAGAAAATCAGTGCAGAGATGTCGATAGCGCTCTGATTGGCGGAGTTTAGGTTTATTGTGTGACTGATGGTAATCTAGTTAAAGCGATGTTCCACCAAAAAAAAATAAAAAAATTTAAAGTCAGCAGCTACAAATACTGCAGCTGCTGACTTTTAATATATGAACACTTACCTGTCCAGAGCACCCACGATGTCGGGTCCTGAAGCTGATTTGTCCCTCGGGTCTCGTGTGGAGGTGCCGCCATCTTCGGTAAGGGAATCAGGAAGTGAAGCCTTGCGGTTTCACTTCCTGGTTCCCTACTGCGCATGCGCAAGTCTCGCTGCGCATCCTCACTGGTCCCTGCTGTCTTCTGGGACCTGTGTGTCTCCCAGAAGACAGCGAGGGGGGGACAGAGTAAGTGCTGGATGTGGCGTAGGTCACTGTGATCACCGCGATGATCTATGCCAGGAAGTGGGAGCAAATACCTGTATTACACAGGTATCTGCTCCCTCCTCCCCCTGAAGGGTGCCAAATGTGACACCGGAGGGGGGGGGGGGGGTTCCAAAAAAGCGGAAGTTCCATTTGTGGGTGGAACTCTGCTTTAACCTTTGACAAGAATTTTCGAAAATCTGCAGTAAGAAATGATACAAAGAGTTCTAGGTCTTGCCTATTTAAAGTTTGTTTACTGGTAAAATTGTCAGCCCCACCTTTCAGCTCACCACCTCTTGCCTATTTAAAGTCTATTCTGGGTAAAATTGTTAGCCCAGCCTTTTTAACCCACCACCTCTTGCCTATTTAAAGCCCATTTCTGGACAAACTCTGAAGGATGGCTGCCTTCCTTTTGTAGCGACCTCCTCACTACCCTCTCTTGTTCTTGCTCGTCTGTCTCTTGTCTAGGGGTATCTCAGAGGGGAGAGAGCGGGTCTCTACACGTGGGGGCTCGGGTCCGGTATAGTGTTTGTGCACCACAAGTATTGAATGTGTCTGTCGGAGGAGTTAAACGAATAGGCAGGCCTTCATTGGGCGAAGTGCACCCCGGTGCTCAAAGTCGTGGACATGACCCATTGAAGGGAAAGGCCCGCGCAGAAGAGCGAGGAGAGGGGGAAACTCAGCCGTGTGAGGGACTACACGTGGGGGTTTCTAGTTGCACTGCGACCACCAGGCACACCCCCATCGCTTTTTCTGTTCGAAGTGGATCCGGCGGTGGAGAGGCCGAGAACCATCTACCCTGGCCGAGCTTCAGGTACCACCACTCAAAGAGGAGGAATCACTGCTGTGAGAGCCATCCCTGTGCACACTGCAGCGACCGTGGAGGAGGTCGTGAAAACTCAACGGGAGAAATCCGAGGATGCTGACTCGGTCACCACTGTCTCGCAGCGTCCACCACCGAAGAGAAAGACCGGCATGGTAGCCCCGACCAGCGGTTGTGGTGGACCGTCCCGCCCGCTTACGCCCGGCCCGGATGAATCCGTTGATGAGGGTTCCGGACATCCTGCTTCAAGTAAAGGCCGAGGTAAGCCAGGCGGAGAGATTTGGTGTGTGGGCGGAGGTGTCGCTCTCGGACATGGGAGACGACGTTGCCATAGATGATTTGTTTGCCGAGAAGGGACCGGGGGGAGCTCCTCACTTGAAGACCCGGTGCAGCATATTGCCGGTGACAGGTGAGCCTCTCGTCGGAGACCGCCTGGAAGGGAATTCCACCCTCGTGCGGAGACCGCAACCCACTTTCAGGAAGGAAAGTGGAGAACGATTGTGTCTGGGCCTATTCGCATCCACACCTCCTTTCCTGTGCTGTTCTTCAAGGGAGTTCAACTGTTTGTGTTCATTCGCATGAGAATAAAGGAGTGTTGGACTTTAATGGTGTGGGGCTCATTTCTGACGGACATGGCTCAAGGTGACTCTCGGAGGGAGGATCCAGGTGCACAACACTGACCCGAAGGTAAATTAAGAACGTTGCCTATACCGCACTGATACATGTGGTGGAGGCCTGGCTAGGGGTATCTCAGAGGGGAGAGAGCGGGGACACCCCTAGACAAGAGACAGACGAGCAAGAACAAGAGAGGGGAGTGAGGAGGCCGCTACACTTTTTAACCCTTAATACCCCTTTTTTTTCAAACCACCCAACCTATGGATTCATCACCATCCAGCTATTACAGCCACAGACTATACCCCTAAGGATTACTCCATTTGGAGCGCCGGATAAACACTGACTATACTTTTAACCCACCACGTCTTGCCTATTCAAAGCTCATTTCTGGGTAAAATTGTCACCCCCGCCTTTTAACTCACCACCTCTTGCCTATTCAAAGCCCATTTCTGGGTAAAATTGTCAGCCCCACCTTTTAACCCACCACCTCTTGCCTATTTAAAGCCCGTTTCTGGGTAAAATTGTCAGCCCCACCTTTTAACCCACCACCTCTTGACTATTCAAAGTCCATTTCCTGGGTAAAATTATCAGCCCCGCCTTTTAACCCACCACCTCTTGCCTATTTAAAGCCCATTTCTGGATAAATTTGTCAGCCCTGCCTTTTAACCCACCACCTCTTGCCTATTTAAAGCCCGTTTCTGGGTAAAGGGATCAGCCCCGCCTTTTAACCCACCACCTCTTGCCTATTTAAAGCCCGTTTCTGGGTAAAATTGTCAGCCCCACCTTTTAACCCACCACCTCTTGCCTATTTAAAGCCCGTTTCTGGGTAAAATTGTCAGCCCCGCCTTTTAACCCACCACCTCTTGACTATTCAAAGTCCATTTCCTGGGTAAAATTATCAGCCCCGCCTTTTAACCCACCACCTCTTGCCTATTTAAAGCCCATTTCTGGGTAAATTTGTCAGCCCTGCCTTTTAACCCACCACCTCTTGCCTATTTAAAGCCCGTTTCTGGGTAAAGGGATCAGCCCCGCCTTTTAACCCACCACCTCTTGCCTATTTAAAGCCCGTTTCTGGGTAAAATTGTCAGCCTCGCCTTTTAATCCACCACCTCTTGCCTGTTTAAAGTAAGGTGACCAGACATCCCCGGTTTCTGGGGACAGTCCCTGGATTGAGGACACTGGCCCCGGACCAAGTCTTTCCCCGGTTTTGTCCCCGGATTGGATTTGAACAGGGGCTGGGGCAATTTCAAAGACAGTCAGTGCAGAATTTTAAAAAAAAATCAGAATTACACCCCCCCCCCCGCTCCACCGCTCCTACTAGCTTAGGGGGGTCTATTTCTTTCCACTATCTGTGCCCCTTTCTGATGATCAAGTGCTGGTCGGAGGGAATATTTCTTCAGTTTTGGGTGCATCCCCATCCAGCTCCACTCGCATGTTCTTCTGCCTTGGCTCAAGTCCCGGGCCAGCCGCCTGCCTGCTTATCTCCTTGCCTTCCCTGGTGGAGTGATCTTCCTCCGCTCCCCACACAGTAGTATTTGGGGCCCGAAGAGTAAGACTTGACAGGCTGTGAGGCGGGCGACGATGGGCAGAGAGTCGCTGATTGCCACCATTACTAGTAAAAAAAAAATATGTCCCCGGATTTCATTTTAAAAATCTGGTCACCTTAATTTAAAGCCCATTTCTGGGTAAAATTGTTAGCCCCGCCTTTTAATCCACCACGGAAAAATCAGGAAGGGGGAGGCACCGACCTGAGTGTAGTATTAAAATGATGACTTTAATAGGATAAGATTAAAAACACTTACAAGATGATAGAAGATGCATGCTTGTCAAAGTAAAGTGCAGTCCTGGCATTCCACATGGCTCTGCGGGTGGCACTGCTGTTCCTGATAGCTGGAAAAGATTGGGCAGCTGGCTGGAATGGATCACAGTGTTTCTCCAGGAGCAAGGAACAAGGAAGCTCCACACTAACCAGCATGGACCGTGGAACAGGAAGTGATGTCACCAGCGTCTGATTGGACCAAGGCAGGGCTGGAATCTTGTCAATCAGGGCTGCAGTGGTGAAGGCTATGCGCTCGGAGCTGGCTGCTCCTTCTATTGGCCGCAGAGCCATCTGGAATGCCAGGACTGCACTTTACTTTGACGAGCATGCATCTTCTATCATCTTGTAAGTGTTTTTAATCTTATCCTATTAAAGTCATCATTTTAATACTACACTCAAATCGGCGCCTCCCCTCCCTGTTTTTTCCTTACATGTCTTGCAGAGTTCTGGACACACTCTGAAGGAAGTCTGCCTTCCTTTTTAACCCTTAATACCCCTTTCTTTTCCAACCACCCAACCTATGGATACAAACATCACCATCCAGCTATTACAGCCACAGACTATACCCCTAAGGATTACTCTATTTGGAGCACCAGATAAACACTGACTATACTTTTAACCCACAACCTCTTGACTATTTAATGCCCATTTCTGGGTAAAATTGTCAGCCCAGCCTTTTTAACCCACCACCTCTTGCCCATATAAAGTCTGTTTCTGGGTTAAATTGTCAGCCCCATATTTTAACCCAACATCTCTTGCCTATTTAAAGTCTGTTTCTGGGTTAAATTGTCAGCCCGTTTTTTAGATCACCACGTCTTGCATATTTAAAGTCTGTTTCTGGGTAAAATTGTCAGCCCCGTCTTATAACCCAACATCTTTTGCCTATTTAAAGTCTGTTTCTGGGTTAAATTGTCAGCCCATTTTTTAGATCACCACATCTTGCATATTTAAAGTCTGTTTCTGGGTAAAATTGTCAGCCCCGCCTTTTAACCCACGACCTCTTGCCTATTTAAAGACCATTCCTGAGTGATATTGTCAGCCCAGCCTTTTTTTTTTTTTTCCATAAAAGATTTTATTGAGAGAAAAATAAGGGTACATGTACATACAAGACATACAGGCTCATGAACATTTTAAGAATAACCAACATTAAAACAGAGCAATGACCGGTAACCGACAGAGAGCAAGTAAACCAGCGTAAGAACGCAAGGACCCACCGTAGGCCAATATCCGCAGGCCTATCCGGGGTCATGATAGAACTTCTGAAAACGGAAATTGCAATGATCGCATAGGTGTTGGGAGCCTCTAGTAAGGCTCCAGGCTATCATTTGGTAGGTTACTTCACAATCGGGAAAGACAAACAACAAAAAAAAAAAAAAAAAAAGGGGGAGAAAGGGGAAAGAAGGGTAGGTAAAGGGTAGCAGTCAAGAATAGCAAGTAAGAGGTAGTGGGGAGGATTGAGAAGCGGGAGATGGGAGAGGAGGTGGGGGCCGCTCCTCGTCCCGGGTCCCCGCCCCATTTCAAAACACAGGAAAGATTGCAATGAAGATTGTGTATGCTTCAAATGCTTTAGGACAGCGTTCTAGAAGAAGGATTTATAGTAATCCGTGGTCTTAAAATGTGTCCAACAGGACCAGGTCAGACTAAACTTCTGTAAGCGATCATGAGCTATATGTATCAATTCCTCCATCTCCTCTATCTTAGCGACCCTGATTAACCATTCTCGAATGGTCGGGATATTCTTTGACCGCCAGTGTGCAGGAACGCAGAGTCTGGCTGCGTTAACCATATGCATGGCCAATGATTTTTGGTAATTACGTTTGGGTAGAGAAGTATGGTGTAGGAGGTATTGAGCAGGAGTGTAATCTAGAGTGAAGGTGGTAACCCGTGTAATGATGGAATTGACCTCCCTCCAGAAAGGCTGGAGCAAGGTACACTCCCACCAAATGTGGATCATGGATCCTACCTCTTCAGTACACCTCCAACATGTATTTGGAATAGAAGGTGAGAATTTATGTAAACGAGATGGGGTTCTATACCATTTCGTGATAATTTTGTAACCATTTTCTTGGATTGCAACGTTCATCGAGCCTTTATGCGCCAGAGTAAGAATGGATTCCCAGTCATCGTCCCCAAGTGTGATTTGCATGTCCCTTTCCCAAGAAGCACGCACATTCTGCACTGCAGGGGTATTAGAGGCGTTCTGCAATAGGGCGTAAATGTATGACACAAGGTGTCGTTGTGGTGTATTGCGTGAGCAAAGTGCTTCAAATGGTGTTAATTGTCTATCCCACGTGACCTTCGCATCTGTAGAGGTAAGAAAGTGAGACAGCTGTCTGAAAGACCAGAAAGGAAAAGTGTTAGTACGTGAGTCAGAGGTGAGCTCCTCATAGGATCGTCTACGGCCCTTATGAAAGAAATGACACGCCAAAACCTCCTCGTGTGGCCATTCCTTGTGGAGGAATGTGTTTGAGTCTCCTGGAGGGAACTCAGGGTTGCCTCTCAGAGAGGTTAGCGGACCCGGTTGTGAGGATAGGTTAAAGAGAGCGACTGCTTTCCTAAAGGCCGATAGGGAGGGTGCAATGAGCGGGTGTGTCTTGAGGGTCAGGGGCCAGGATCGAGGTGATAGCCAAGGTAATGTGGCAATCGGAGTTTGCGTGAGAGAGTTTTCCAACATCACCCATGCTTTGCTTATTTTGTGAAGTTTCCAGTCCACCACTCTAGATAGGTGGCAGGCCATATAATACTTATAAAGATCCGGTAAACCAATGCCCCCTGTTGCTTTGGAACATGTCAACCGTGAGTATTTAATTCGTGGGGCGTTATTCTTCCATATGAATCTAGTGCAGACTTTTTTATATGCCGCAAAGAATGAGGGGGGTAAATATATCGGAATCGTCTGTATTAAATATAGTAGGCGGGGGAGGACGACCATCTTGATGAGGGCCGAGCGCCCAAACCAAGAAACGTTGAGGTTGGCCCAATCCTTCAAATTTGCCTGGAGCTTAGAGAGGGCATGAAGGAAATTGTGGCTATAAAGATCCGTTATGTTCTTCGTGACCTGGATACCCAAATAGGTAAAAGCTGTCTTCTGCCAATGAAAGGGAAAGGATTCCTGACAATGCATGACTTCTTGATGGGTGAGGGATATATTTAAGGCATGCGATTTGGAGTAATTGATCTTTAGATTTGATAACTCGCCGAAATGGTTTATGTCTTTCAAAAGGTTGGGTAACGATATCCGAGGGGATTGTAAGGATAATAAGATATCGTCAGCATAGGCCGATACTTTAAATTCTCTATGGGCAATGGAGATTCCCTTGACATCCGTGTTGGCCCTTAGTCTGTTTAGGAGGGGCTCTAGAGTCATAACAAAGATCAGGGGAGATAACGGGCAGCCTTGACGGGTACCATTTCTTATTGAGAAGGCGTCCGACAGGAGGCCATTCGCCCTCACCCTCGCGGAGGGATCAGTATAGAGGGCAGCGATGTGAGCAAGCATACGTGGCTGGAGGCCTATACCTTCCAAAACCGCCCGCATGTAATCCCATGCCACCCTGTCAAACGCCTTCTCAGCGTCAAGGGAAAGGAGGAATCCCCGGGTCTCCGATGAAGCCAGCCAATGCTGAATATTTAGAGTGCGTATGGTATTATCCCTAGCTTCCCTGCCTGGGACAAAACCCACCTGGTCAGATGATATGAGACTCGGGATCAGAGGGAGTAACCTATTTGCTAGCATCTTAGCGTAGATTTTTATGTCCACGTTAAGCAAGGAAATCGGCCTATAATTAGAGACTTGTGTGGCATCTTTCCCATCTTTCGGGATAACTGCTATATGAGCTTCCAATAACCTGCCTAGGGAGGTGTGAGGGGATGAAAGGGAGTTAAATGTGTTTAACATTTTGGGGGTAAGATCGTCCTGGAAGCATTTGTAATATAACAGAGGGAGACCATCGGGGCCTGGGCTTTTTCCCACCTTCATCTGTTTGATTGCTAAGTGGAGTTCTGCCATAGAGAAAGGGCTCTCCATGGCTTCAGCCTGCTGGAGGGTGATAGGTTTAGGGCAATAGTCCGCCAAGAAGTCCGATATTTGGGAGGAACGTCTGGCCACATTAGTTGCCCCGCCCCCTTCTTGAGCCAGATTGTACAGTTTAGAGTAAAACTTTTCAAAGTGTTTGGTTATTTCTTCATTCTTTGAAAGGAGTGTACCCTGGCTATCTCGGATATGGTGAATCACTGTTGAGGCCTTATCTGCCTGTATTGTGCGGGCCAACAGTCTCCCACTTTTGTTGCCGTGTTCGTAGAACACTTTCTGTCTAAGGACGTAACGCCTTCTAGTGCGCTTCCCCAGTTCTTCCACCAGAGTAGCGCGCGCCTGCAGAAGCTCCTGAAGTGTAGCTTGTATGGATGACTGTTTATGGGCTCTTTCCAGGCGATTGATTGTTTCAATTAATGATTTAATGTCTTCCTGGTGCCTTTTTTTGGCTATCGTAGCTAGCGAGATTAGTTTTCCCCTTAGGACACATTTGTGTGCTTCCCAAAGCGTGATGGGAGAAACATCTGGGGTAGAATTTTCTTGAAAGTATAGTTGGATTCGGGTACGTGTTTGTCTAACATTTTCAGGGTCTTTGAATAGCGATGGGTTCAGTCTCCAGGTTTTCATTGTCTTGTGGACTTCAGGAAACGTAAGAGTTACTGTTATGGGGTGGTGGTCTGATAAGAACATTGGCTCTATAGTGGCCTGCGAGAGAAAGGAAAGATCTGTCTGCGAGAGAAAAAAGTAATCTATCCTGGAGTATTTCTGGTGAGGAGGAGAGAAAAAAGTGTAGTCTTTATCAGTGGGATACATGGTACGCCATGTGTCATGGAGCGTGATGTATTGCATTTGAAGTCTAATCTGGCGAAGTGCCCTATGTGTGAGGGTGGATGTGCCTGTAGAGGAGTCTATAGTTGGGTTTAATGGAACATTAAAGTCCCCTCCCAAGAGTACAATACCCTCCTGAAACGTGACCAGCAGGTCACAAACTTTTCTAAAGAACGACACTTGGTGCTCGTTTGGACAGTACACATTGGCTAGTGTGATTGGTTTAGAGGCGAAGGAGCCCTTAATAAAAATGAATCTACCCTCAGGGTCGATCATCGAATCCGACAAACGAAAATCAGCACGTTTGGAGATCAGTATGGAAACTCCCTTAGTTTTGGAATCTGGGTTCGAAGAGTGTATTGCCTGTTTGTAAATATGGTTCCCCAATTTGGGGATTGCATCAGACCTGAAATGAGTTTCTTGGAGCATAAGAAAGTGAGCATTGTGTTTAGTCAATGCTGACAATACCTGTGATCTCTTTTCAGGGAGATTTAGGCCTTTGACATTGAGTGAGAGACATTTCAGTGAAAGATGTTGTGTAATCATATTCTCTGTCCGCTTAGTGTAATCTAACGGAGAGTATAATCTGTATGTGCGCCGTTTAAGTGTTGGTGCGGTAAGTAGGACCTATCACGCTGTCCCTGACAGGTGTGAGGGAAGAGGAGCGCCCCCCACGAAGATAAGGGAAAATAAAAGAAAATAAATGGGAAAGAAGGAAGAGAGAGAGAGAAAAAAAAAAGAAAAAAAAAAAAAAAAAAGGGGGGGAAGTGGGGAAGGGAGCAAATAGGGTTTAGAGAAAAATGGGAGGGAGTAAATAAAGAAGTCAGGAGGAGGGGGGGAGGGTAAGCGTACGGGGAAGTACAATGCACTAGCGCGGGGAGGATCTACCGCGCGTGCGTTATAATACCGAAGGCGGGTAAATTTGAATCTAACCGCCTAAAGGGGGAAAAAATAAACAAATCAAAATCCGGAGTGTCAGCTTCCCGCCTAACGGGAGGCTGTGGAGGGATAGAAAGCCTAGAACGGGACACTGGAATCCCGCACAACGGTGGACGTAAGGAGATAAAACATGTGCTCAAAAGACATTGGGTGGAGGAAATGAGTAAATGAATAAATGAGAATCATGAGATTGAAATCAAGAGGAACCAAAAAGGGGATCGCGAAAGGATATAGGGATGAGGAAATCCCACACCCCGGTTGTTACTTCGGGACATCCCTTTGTTTAAAGGTAAAAGGGGCGATCAATAAACGTATCCGAAATATATGATAGACCTGTCTAAGCCTATTGCATCCGGAAAAAAAAAAAAAAAAAAGGAACAGAACCACTATCTAGATATCAGAATAGATAATATGCAGTCTTAAACATTAGCACACATTTGTATAGATCGGTGACCCCTTGGGCCCACAAATAAATAGGCCCCTATACTCACCGATCCAGAACCATAGAAACAAACAAAAAACAAATAAACATTTACACACTGAAACATGAAACAATGTAACGCCATAACGCTACCCCCCCTGACCCCCCAAGGAGTTTGGACTGTGTGTTGAACCGGTTGGGCTCCAATCTGGGGAGCCATTATCTAGGTCCAAGACCAGTCCCCCTGGATACCCCAGGGTTGCGTTCAAGGTAAAATTATACTCTTCCCTTAAAGTCCTATGTCAACCCACTGAATCATGAACGTAGCTCAAGTTAGGTCCTATTATGAAAGAGGTAAATGCTTAGCATGGAGAGAGTAACTCAAACCACAGAATAAGTACAGTTTCGGCCCTGAAAGAAAAAAAAAAAAAAAAAAAAGGGGGGGGGGAAACCCTGGGAGAATGGAGGGGTGGACCCGGTCCCCCCGTGAAATACGGTTTGGCGATTCCATTAGGGTATTCCTACAGCCGGGGCCACTATAAAGGGCAATGTATCTGGGTTGAAGAGACAATCTTCTAGCTGCCAGGAGCCGAGTCCATCCCCCCATAGCAGTCAGACAGCAAAAAAAAAAAAAAGGAAAGGGGAAACCAGGAGCGATCTAAATAGACAAAGGCATATTCCTGAATAGGGATGAGCTTCGTGTTCGAGTCGAACATACGTTCGACTCGAACATTGGCTGTTCGATCGTTCGACGAAGATCGAACGATTTGGGCCGTTCGCGCCAAATTCGAGTGACGCGAACGGCCCACAATGCACTACGCCATCGCAGTGTCATCCAGGCGCTGTGATTGGCCAAGCATGCACTGTGACCCCGCATGCTTGGCCAATCACAGCGCCGGCAGCGAGGAGAGCAATGATTGGCCACAGGCAGGATGCCTGTGGCCAATTATTGCTGAGGGTGTTTAGTACACGCCCCACACTATAAAAGGCCGCCAGCACGGCGGCCTAGTGTAGTGTGTTCCGGAGCAGGGATAGAGTAGCATAGGCAGGGACAGTGACTGTTATTTCTTTCTTGCTTAACCTGGATTCCTTTAGTTTAGGGAAAGAGAAGGATAGGTAGGGAGAGTGTCAGTGTGTTTTGTGCTTCTGCTATAGTGTGCTTAAAAAAAACATTTATTCTAGGGACAGAAAACTCTAGGTAGGGACAGTGTCAGTTTCTTTCACTCTGCAAGTCCTTGTTTCCAGGGACCTGTAAGGACAGTGAGTTAATTGTCCTTGTGCTATATTGTGCTTAAAAAAAACATTTATTCTAGGGACAGAAAACTCTAGGTAGGGACAGTGTCAGTTTCTTTCACTCTGCAAGTCCTTGTTTCCAGGGACCTGTAAGGACAGTGAGTTAATTGTCCTTGTGCTATATTGTGATTAAAAAAAACATTTATTCTAGGGACAGAAAACTCTAGGTAGGGACAGTGTCAGTTTCTTTCACTCTGCAAGTCCTTGTTTCCAGGGACCTGTAAGGACAGTGAGTTAATTTTCCTTGTGCTATATTGTGATTAAAAAAAACATTTTTTCTAGGGACAGAAAACTGTAGGTAGGGAGAGTGTTTTTTTTCTTTCACTCTGCAAGTCCTTGTTTCCAGGGACCTGTAAGGACAGTGAGTTAATTGTCCTTGTGCTATATTGTGCTTAAAAAAAACATTTATTCTAGGGACAGAAAACTCTAGGTAGGGACAGTGTCAGTTTCTTTCACTCTGCAAGTCCTTGTTTCCAGGGACCTGTAAGGACAGTGAGTTAATTGTCCTTGTGCTATATTGTGATTAAAAAAAACATTTATTCTAGGGACAGAAAACTCTAGGTAGGGACAGTGTCAGTTTCTTTCACTCTGCAAGTCCTTGTTTCCAGGGACCTGTAAGGACAGTGAGTTAATTTTCCTTGTGCTATATTGTGATTAAAAAAAACATTTTTTCTAGGGACAGAAAACTGTAGGTAGGGAGAGTGTTTTTTTTCTTTCACTCTGCAAGTCCTTGTTTCCAGGGACCTGTAAGGACAGTGAGTTAATTGTCCTTGTGCTATATTGTGCTTAAAAAAAACATTTATTCTAGGGACAGAAAACTCTAGGTAGGGACAGTGTCAGTTTCTTTCACTCTGCAAGTCCTTGTTTCCAGGGACCTGTAAGGACAGTGAGTTAATTGTCCTTGTGCTATATTGTGATTAAAAAAAACATTTATTCTAGGGACAGAAAACTCTAGGTAGGGACAGTGTCAGTTTCTTTCACTCTGCAAGTCCTTGTTTCCAGGGACCTGTAAGGACAGTGAGTTAATTTTCCTTGTGCTATATTGTGATTAAAAAAAACATTTTTTCTAGGGACAGAAAACTGTAGGTAGGGAGAGTGTTTTTTTTCTTTCACTCTGCAAGTCCTTGTTTCCAGGGACCTGTAAGGACAGTGAGTTAATTGTCCTTGTGCTATATTGTGCTTAAAAAAAACATTTATTCTAGGGACAGAAAACTCTAGGTAGGGACAGTGTCAGTTTCTTTCACTCTGCAAGTCCTTGTTTCCAGGGACCTGTAAGGACAGTGAGTTAATTTTCCTTGTGCTATATTGTGATTAAAAAAAACATTTATTCTAGGGACAGAAAACTCTAGGTAGGGACAGTGTCAGTTTCTTTCACTCTGCAAGTCCTTGTTTCCAGGGACCTGTAAGGACAGTGAGTTAATTTTCCTTGTGCTATATTGTGATTAAAAAAAACATTTATTCTAGGGACAGAAAACTCTAGGTAGGGACAGTGTCAGTTTCTTTCACTCTGCAAGTCCTTGTTTCCAGGGACCTGTAAGGACAGTGAGTTAATTTTCCTTGTGCTATATTGTGATTAAAAAAAACATTTATTCTAGGGACAGAAAACTCTAGGTAGGGACAGTGTCAGTTTCTTTCACTCTGCAAGTCCTTGTTTCCAGGGACCTGTAAGGACAGTGAGTTAATTTTCCTTGTGCTATATTGTGATTAAAAAAAAACATTTTTTCTAGGGACAGAAAACTGTAGGTAGGGAGAGTGTTTTTTTTCTTTCACTCTGCAAGTCCTTGTTTCCAGGGACCTGTAAGGACAGTGAGTTAATTTTCCTTGTGCTATATTGTGATTAAAAAAAACATTTTTTCTAGGGACAGAAAACTCTAGGTAGGGAGAGTGTTTTTTTTCTTTCACTCTGCAAGTCCTTGTTTCCAGGGACCTGTAAGGACAGTGAGTTAATTGTCCTTGTGCTATATTGTGCTTAAAAAAAACATTTTTTCTAGGGACAGAAAACTCTAGGTAGGGAGAGTGTTTTTTTTTTTCACTCTGCAAGTCCTTGTTTCCAGGGACCTGTAAGGACAGTGAGTTAATTGTCCTTGTGCTATATTGTGCTTAAAAAAAACATTTATTCTAGGGACAGAAAACTCTAGGTAGGGACAGTGTCAGTTTCTTTCACTCTGCAAGTCCTTGTTTCCAGGGACCTGTAAGGACAGTGAGTTAATTTTCCTTGTGCTATATTGTGATTAAAAAAAACATTTATTCTAGGGACAGAAAACTCTAGGTAGGGACAGTGTCAGTTTCTTTCACTCTGCAAGTCCTTGTTTCCAGGGACCTGTAAGGACAGTGAGTTAATTTTCCTTGTGCTATATTGTGATTAAAAAAAACATTTTTTCTAGGGACAGAAAACTGTAGGTAGGGAGAGTGTTTTTTTTCTTTCACTCTGCAAGTCCTTGTTTCCAGGGACCTGTAAGGACAGTGAGTTAATTTTACTTGTGCTATATTGTGCTTAAAAAAAACATTTTTTCTAGGGACAGAAAACTGTAGGTAGGGAGAGTGTTTTTTTTCTTTCACTCTGCAAGTCCTTGTTTCCAGGGACCTGTAAGGACAGTGAGTTAATTTTCCTTGTGCTATATTGTGATTAAAAAAAACATTTATTCTAGGGACAGAAAACTCTAGGTAGGGACAGTGTCAGTTTCTTTCACTCTGCAAGTCCTTGTTTCCAGGGACCTGTAAGGACAGTGAGTTAATTTTCCTTGTGCTATATTGTGATTAAAAAAAACATTTTTTCTAGGGACAGAAAACTGTAGGTAGGGAGAGTGTTTTTTTTCTTTCACTCTGCAAGTCCTTGTTTCCAGGGACCTGTAAGGACAGTGAGTTAATTTTCCTTGTGCTATATTGTGATTAAAAAAAACATTTTTTCTAGGGACAGAAAACTGTAGGTAGGGAGAGTGTTTTTTTTCTTTCACTCTGCAAGTCCTTGTTTCCAGGGACCTGTAAGGACAGTGAGTTAATTGTCCTTGTGCTATATTGTGCTTAAAAAAAACATTTTTTCTAGGGACAGAAAACTGTAGGTAGGGAGAGTGTTTTTTTTTTTTCACTCTGCAAGTCCTTGTTTCCAGGGACCTGTAAGGACAGTGAGTTAATTGTCCTTGTGCTATATTGTGCTTAAAAAAAACATTTATTCTAGGGACAGAAAACTCTAGGTAGGGACAGTGTCAGTTTCTTTCACTCTGCAAGTCCTTGTTTCCAGGGACCTGGAGAGACATTGAGTGAATTGTCCTTGTGCTATATTGTGATTAAAAAAAACATTTATTCTAGGGACAGAAAACTCTAGGTAGGGACAGTGTCAGTTTCTTTCACTGTGAAAGTCCTTGTTTCAAGGGACAGAGAAGGACACCTGAAGGTAGCCCTTATTGCTTTTTTCCCATCTCCCTGCAGGCCATCTATTAGAATGTCTGGAAGGCAAACAAGGAGAGGCAGACAGTCAGGAGGCAATAAAAGAGGGCAAGCAGGCTCTGTGTCTGGGGGCAACAGTGCTGGTCGTGGACGCGGTGCATTGTCATCAGCACATGGCCATGGGACACGCTTGTCCTTCTTTTCGGCAGCTGGACATGTTGAGCCACATCATGCCGAAGACTTGGTAGAGTGGATGACCAAGCCCTCCTCCTCCTCCTCATCCTCTCTCACCCAGGCTCAGGGTACTGGAAAAGCAGCTGCCAAAGCGTCGTCTTCCCTGGTATCAATGTCAGACAAATCATCAGTCACTCCTTCCCTAGACCCACCATGTCCTCCTCCTGAGGAGTCCCCCGAACTGTTTCAGCACAGTGTTGGGTACATGCTCCAGGAGGATGCCCAGCGTTTCGAAGGGTCTGATGATGAAACCCAGCTAGAGGAAGGCAGTAGCGTGAGAGCAGACAGAGGGGATGCTCAAGAAGGACACCAATCTGGCAGTCATGTTCCAGCAGCTGCAGCATACTGCCAGATTGGCTCCAGTGATGAGGAGGGAGGGGATGATGAGGTCAATGACTCCACGTGGGTGCCTAATAGGAGAGAGGAGGAGGAGGAGGATGAGGAGGAGGCACATCTCCAACGAGGCAGGATGCCCTTTGGTGGCCAGCGTAAGGGCAGTACACCGACGGAATCACACCGCAGAGCTCCGCCTGTGCAGGGCGCTGCCTCTGCCCGTCATTCAAAAAGTTCTTTGGTGTGGGCCTTTTTTGAGGCTAGTGCATCAGATCGCACAGCTGCTGTTTGCAACATATGTCTCAAGCGTATATCGCGTGGCCAAAACATCAGCCGCTTGGGTACCACATGCCTGACCAGACATATGTTGACCTGCCATGCAGCTCGTTGGCAAGCCTACCTCAAAGACCCACACCAAAGAACCAAGCGGACCTCTCCTTGCACCGCATCAGCTGGGATCTCCAACCCCACTATAACTTCAGTCCTCTCTGAAACATGCACTGAGAGGAATGAAGGTGTAGAATTAGGTGTGTCACAGCCAAGTACTTGCGCCCACTCTGCTAGCAGTACACCGACGTCCGATTCTAGCAGGCAAATTTCCCTGCCCCAGCTGCTGGACCGTCGAAAGAAGTTCACTCCCAGCCATCCACATGCCCAGCGGTTGAATGCTAGCTTGGCTAAATTGCTAGCGCTTCAACTGCTGCCTTTTCAGTTGGTAGACTCGGCCCCCTTCCGTGAGTTTGTGCAATGTGCGGTTCCTCAGTGGCAGGTTCCCAAACGCCACTTTTTCTCACGGAAGGCTATTCCGGCTCTCTACCGGCATGTGGAAGGCAATGTCTTGGCCTCGCTGGACAGGGCGGTCAGCGGTAAGGTGCATATTACCGCTGACTCATGGTCCAGCAGGCATGGACAGGGACGTTACCTTTCTTTCACGGCCCATTGGGTCACTCTTTTGGCAGCTGGGAAGGATTCAGGACAAGGTGCAGTAGTGTTGGAGGTTGTCCCACCGCCACGCCTCCAAAATGCTACTACTGGTTGTGACACACCTCTCTCCTCCACCCCCTCCTCTTCTTCTTCCTCCATGGCCTCTTCCTGTGGTTTGTCCTATGAACCAGCGGTGCTCCGTAGCCGTTCACGGGGCTACGCAAGTACGCAGGCAAAAAGATGCCATGCCGTGCTTGCGCTGGTGTGTTTGGGGGACAGAAGCCACACTGGGGCAGAGGTCCTGTCTGCTCTGCAGGGCCAGGCCGAGAGGTGGTTGACGCCACGCCAGCTTAAGCCAGGAATGGTGGTTTGCGACAATGGCACCAACCTCCTCTCCGCCCTCCGACAGGGACAACTGACCCATGTGCCCTGTGTGGCTCACGTCCTTAACCTGGTGGTGCAGCGCTTCTTGGGCAGGTACCCGGGCTTACAGGATGTCCTGAGGCAGGCCAGGAAAGTCTGTGTGCATTTCCGCAGATCTTATAATGCCAGTGCTCGCCTGGCTGAGCTGCAAAAGGAGTTGAACCTGCCCAAGAACCGCCTTATATGTGACATGCCCACCAGGTGGAACTCAACGTTGGCCATGCTGCAGCGGCTGCACACGCAGCAGAGGGCCATCAATGAGTACCTGTGCGACTACGGCACCAGGACAGGGTCAGGGGAGCTTGGTTTTTTTTCTCCACGCCAGTGGGGCATGATCAGGGATGCATGCACTGTCCTGGCACCATTTGAGGAGGCCATGAGGATGGTGAGCAGTGACAGTGCATGCATCAGTGACACTGTACCTCTTGTCCACCTGTTGGAGCACACGCTGCGTGGAATAATGGACAGGGCACTTGAGGCAGAACAGAGGCAGGAAGAGGAGGACTTCCTTGCCTCTCAAGGCCCCCTTTACCCAGACAGTGTTCCTTCTGTCCCACCCATCGCACAGGAAGAGGAGGAGGAGGAGGAGGAGGAGGAGGAGGAGGATTGTGTCAGCATGGAGGTGGAGGCTGGCACTCAGCATCATCAGCAGCAGTCTTTTAGGGATGATTTACAGTCCCAAGAAACCAGTGGACTTGTACGTGGCTGGGAGGAGGTGGCTGCGGATCATGTCGTCCTTAGTGACCCAGAGGACTCCGGAGCGAATGCCTCAGCAAACCTACGCTGCATGGCCTCCCTGATCCTGCAAAGTCTGCGGAAGGATCCTCGTATTCTTCGGATCAAGGAGAGGGACCATTACTGGCTGGCCACTCTCCTTGATCCACGGTACAAGGGTAAGGTTGCGGACCTTATGTTACCGTCGCAGAGGGAGCAGAGGATGAGACAACTCCGGGAGGCCTTGCAGAAAGGTCTGTGCAACGCGTTCCCAGAGACTGGGAGGTTGCAAACTCCTGGTCCTGGACAACGAGTTGCTGAGGCTTCGGCCAGTCAAAGAAGGAGCGGTGGGGAAGGTGGCCGTCTGACCGATGCGTTCAGACAATTCTTTAGTCCGCAGCCCCAAAGTATGATCGGTTCCAGCAACCATCGCCAGCGTCTGATAAACATGGTGCAGGAATATCTAGGGGCAAGGTCAGACTTGGACACCTTCCCCACCGAAAATCCTCTGGCTTACTGGGTCTTGAGGATGGATCACTGGCCAGAGCTTGCACAGTATGCAATTGAGCTACTGGCCTGTCCTGCATCCAGCGTTCTTTCGGAACGCACATTCAGTGCTGCTGGAGGATTTGTCACGGATCACAGGGTGCGCCTGTCCACCGACTCGGTTGATCGACTGACTTTCATCAAGATGAACCAGTCTTGGATCACCACCAGCTACCACACACCTGATGCTGATATAACAGACTAATTGATTTTAAAATGTCACATCCCTTCAAGACTGATGCTGATGCTGAGTGCCTGTGCTGTTATGTTGACTGGCTATCCTCCTCCTCCGAGTCCTCAATGATACGATTGATGATGATAGCTTGGAAGATCATTTTTGTTTATGGGTGCCGCCACCAGTGCCTAACGCCCAATTTTTCAGCCCCTGTTTAACAGGGGCGTGTAATTACAATTTTTGAAGCAATACTTTGCAACAGGGCTCATTGCTGTGCTCCAAGTACAGTATCTGTGAGGAGTTGCAGTGTTGTGCCACCAGTGCCTAAGGCCCAATTTTTCAGCCCCTGTTTAACAGGGGCGTGTCATTACAATTTTTGAAGCAATACTTTGCAACAGGGCTCATTGCTGTGCTCCAAGTACAGTATCTGTGAAGGGTTGCAGTGTTGTGCCACCAGTGCCTAAGGCCCAATTTTTCAGCCCCTGTTCAACAGGGGCATGTAATTACAATTCTTGATCTAATAATTCACAGCAGGGCCCATTGCTGCACCCACCAAGAGTAACTGTCAGGGCTTACAGTGTTGTGGCACCAGCACCACCATCAAAGGCCCAATTTTTACTACCACTGTTCAACAATTATATGTAATTAAAATTCCTGATATAATAGTTGACAGCAGGGCGTTCCAGCACCAACCAAGAGTAACTGTGAGTGCTTACAGTGTTGTGCCAACACCAACAACTAAGGGGCCTATTTCTGCAGAGTATATACGGCAGGTCCCTACTTTCAAACATCCAACTTACAAACGACTCCTACTTGCAAACGCAAGAAGACAACAGGAAGTGAGAGGAAATCTACCACTAGGAAGGAAAATTCTCTCCTGTAAGAATAAATATGGGAGAAAGGTGTCTCCTCTGTACTGATGCTTTATCAGCAATCCTTGTTTCAAGAAAAACACCACATTTCAAAAACAGTTGTCATTAGGACGGAAAGTGAGGTGAAATGTTCTGAACAGGGGCACAGACAGCAAAACAAATGTTACAGGGGTGATAACCCTTACCTATGTTTTCCAAAAAGTTTAAAAATAGATTTTTGGTCTGGAGCTACACTTCAACAATGTACCTGTTCAAAATTACAAACAGATTCTACATAAGAACAAACCTACAGTCCCTGTCTTGTATGCACCGCCTGTATACGGCTGTTCAGAGTATATAGGGCCTTTTTTATTTTATGTGCGGGGTTCCCCTTAATATCCATACAAGACCCAAAGGGGCTGGTAATGGGCTGGGGTAGGGGGGGGGTCATGGGGTAGCTATGCCATTTTTCTTAAAGATTTTCATCCATATTACCGGGACCAGACATTACATTAAAGCCGCAAGCAGTTTTAAATGGCTTTTTTTTCCTTTAGAAGTGTCATTTTGTGCAGGGACAGTTCTAAACACGGGAAACACGTGGCACTTCACAGGCATACTTTAGACACCCCCCAGGTACGATATTTAAAGGAATATTTGACTTTTTTTTTTTCACTTTATGCATCATTAAAATGACTGCTCCCGGAAAACGACCGTTTTTAAAACTTATTTTTGCATTGATACATGTCCCCTGGTGCAGAACCCGGGTTCCCAAACCCTTTTTAGGACAATAACATGCATAATAGTTTTTATAATTAGCACTTTAGAATTCGAACGTTCGCATCCATTGTATTTAATAGGGTTCTAATGTTCGTTCGAACTTTCGGTCCGTTCGCGGGTTCTGGTGCGAACCGAACCCGGGGGTGTTCGGCTCATCACTATTCCTGAAATACAATACATGCGATCACCTGATACCTTCTTGGTAGTATACCACACGTAGTCCCTGGAAGGAATGGGCCCTGAGAAGGCCCCCTAGAAAACACTGTATTAGCAAATCAGAGTCAGTCAAATTAGGAGGGAAAAAAAAAAAAAAAAAAGGGGGGGGGGGCAATGAATGTTCCTGACGAGTTGGAAGACATCCAAGGGGCTCAGCTTAGAAACACCCGTCAAGGTGACCAAGGATGATAGAGTTAGTTGGAGTCAGAGGGGGCAGTAAGTTCTGATCGGTTTTGGGGGGGTGAAGTCTTCGTGGTGGAATCATAGACAAAGTTAAACAGCAGTGGAACGTTCCTGTGAAATCTCAACTAGGAAGTGTAGAGGCTTTATGTTTAAAGGAGCAGGGTCAAGCATCCTGATGTCCCCTTCTCGGGGTACCAGCAGGTTCCGGATGTTGCATGAGGTTGTCTCGGCGGGCATAACGGTCTCCTGGCGAAGTCGGGTCCAATCTTCGGCGTCTGGAGCGTTGTCGTTGCGCTTTTGGTGAGGAGTTGTGAGAGACATTTTTCCAAGGCTCCGTGGGGAAATAGAAGGAGTACCAGTCAGGCAGCTCGATCAATGGTATGTCTAGTTGTTCACAGAACACCGGCAGATCTTCCGGTGTCCGTAAAAAGGCAGTACGGCCCCTGATGGACGCTGAGAGGCAAAACGGGAACTTCCACCTATACTGTATATTGCGGGCCCGCAGCGTATCCAGCAGGGGTCGCAGAGTGCGCCTGTTCTGCAAAGTTATTTGAGAGAGGTCTTGGAATAATTTAATATCTACGCCATTGAACAAAATGCGTCCCCTGTCTCTCGCCTTCCTCAGTATCTCCTCTTTGAGGGGAAAATTGACAATGCAGCACACAATGTCTCTGGGGGGTTCAGAATCTCGGGGAGGGGGCCTCAGGGCACGATGTATTCTTTCCATCTCAATGGGAGAGTCAGCTGGGCGCCCCAAGAGGTCATTGAAGATGGAGCAGACCGTTTGTGGTAGTGTAGAAGGGTCTATACCTTCTGGGACCCCCCGTACCCTAACATTATGTCTACGACCCCTATTGTCTAAATCCTCCACGTGTCTGTGGAGTTCAAACATGTGGGAGAGTTGTGAGTCATAGGTCTTTTGAACTTGCCTGATCGCCACTGCCTGAATTTGGGTGGTTTCCTCCACCTCCGCCAGTCGGTGATTCATTGAATGGATATCTGACTTCAGATCCGCGATGGCCGTTGTTAGAGTATGTTTGATGTCTAATGCCACTCTCTGCAGATCTCTTTGGAGGTCAAGTAGGCTCGGGTTAGGGTCTGTTGCGCCTCCAGCGGCTGATCTAGGACCAGCGGTGCTTTCAAGCGAGATCATGGATGAGGCCTGTGAGGTTTGTGAAGCCTGCATCTCCCCTTGGTCGCCTGAGGGCCGAGTTCTGAACATCTCCGGGATATTGTTGCTCATTTGTGTTCCCGAATCTTTGAGTGTGCGTGGTGTGGAGGAACTTCTGGTAGATTTCCCCATGATTGAGCTAATTGTGGTGTCCAAATAAAGCGTTTCACGTCCCCGTCATGCAGGAGTTCTGTCTTTACGCTGTCATGACGGCCGCGGTCTGGGCCATTCCCCACCCAAAGAAATCTTCTATCATCGCAGCTCGGGTCACCCCTCTTGCAGGTGGGGTGTCAGAGTTAAGCCGTGGGGTTTAAAGCCAGTGCAGGGGAGGACGGAGAAATTATCTGTAGGCCTGAGGTGTAGCAAGATGGCCGCCGTTCCCTTGCATAAACAACAAGCCGTTCCCAGGTGAATGCCTTCTCTGGCCTTCAGGGCTCCCCCTCTCCAGCCTGACTGTCTAGGTGAGGTGGGATATCTGTGCCTGGGGGTGCTCAACGTTCGTCCCGAGGCTGCAGTACCAGAGGCTCGGGGATTCAGAGGTCCCGCAGGCCTCAAGATGGCGGCGGATCCCCCGTGTATGGGGGCAGCCCAAAAGGGTCTCAGAGAGCTCCCCCAACTAGGACAGGGCCCTGGATGGGGGACCGGATGAGTGCTGGGTGGAGATCCTGGCTCCCAAAGTCAGATCGGGTCGGCCGCGCTGCGCACTCCCGGGGATGTATCCGCAGGAGAGACCGGGGATTCAAGGCCTAGTAAGGCCGCATGGAATGGCGACCGTCCCCGATGGCTCAGAGAGTCGGCTCTGCCTTCAGGTCAGTCAGGGTAGGAGCCTGGGTGGCGGATGGGGACGGATGATGGACCCTTACCTCCGGGAGCGCTGTGATCAGGCTCTTCCAGGAGACCTTAGGCCGAGAAGATGGCGGCGGCTGGAGAGAGCGGATCTCGGGCGTCCCCTGGGCAAATCACTCCGGGATAATGGCCCAGGGCACTGCAGAGGGGTGAGGAGAGCAATCCGGTGTGGGATTAGGACGTGGATGGATAATCAGCAGCTCGGATGGCGGTGGATAAACCTCAGAAGTCCCGGAGCTCCCCTGAAGCACGTCCGCCGCTGATCACGTCAGGACACCTGCCCAGCCTTTTTAACCCACCACCTTACCCACCACATCTTTCCTATTTAAAGCCAGTTTCAGGGTAAAATTGTCAGCCCAGCCTTTTTAACCCACCACTTCTTGCCTATTTAAAGCCCATTTCTGGGTAAAATTGTCAGCCCCACCTTTTAACCCACCACCTCTTGCCTATTTAAAGCCTGTTCTGGATAAAATTGTCAGCCCCACCTTTTAACCCACCATCTCTTGCCTATTTAAATTAAAGCCTGTTTCTGGGAAAAACTGTCAGCCCGCCTTGTAATCCACCACCTCTTGCCGATTTAAAGCTCGTTTCTGAGTAAAATTGTCAGCCCCGCCTTTTAACCCACCACCTCTTGCCTATTTAAAGTTGGTTTCTGGGTAAAATTGTCAGCCACGTATTTTTTACCCACCACTTCCTGTAGGTAGGTAAAAAAGGTAATGATTACAGTGCCCCTTTACAGTGCAGTCCCCTTTACATTACAGTGCCCCTAGCAATCACAGCCCCCCATCACAATGCCCCGTGCAGTCGTGCTCCCCTCCCTTTCTCTCTAATCATAGTGCCCCCTTTTAGTCTCTGCCTCCCTTGCACATTTCTACCTTTAACAGGGTAGAGGCGGGATTCAGCCTGCGTGTCCTCTCAATGGTCTCCCGCCCCACCGTTGATGTCATCCTATCAGCAGGGCAGGGGACGAGAGGGGCTGCATTTCTGGATCATATTAACAAGCGTGTAATTCCCTGCTTTCTGTGCATATCTCATATCTCTAGCTCCTCCTGCCCCTGCTCTGCTTTGTTGGCGGGGCGCGAGAGCTGAGAGAGGAGACACAGGCATGGCTGCATAGCAGAAGGTGAGCAGCGACTGTGGTCTGTGTTAGCCCTGTCTGGTCTACGATGGCCGCTGGGCGGCCTGGTTCAGCCTGGTCATCAACAGGACACAGACAGGTACCAGTCCATGGCCCAGGGGTTAGGGACCCCTGAATTAGCCAGCTCTTGATAGGACATGCAGGCCTGGCAGCCCTGGCCTAATGGCCAAATGCCCGGTGTACCCTATGGCCAGTCCAGGCCTGGTGGGTAGAATGCTCCTCATACAGACAGATAAGAATAATTTTTGTGTTCATGCAGATCACTCTGCCAAGTGATGCTGACCTTGGAACTATTCAGGCACCTTCAGACAGGAGGTCATTTAGCCACAGCTCTAGGATCTTCTAGTAACAGCTGGAGAAACCCTGGTTGAGAATGGCTGTTTTAGCTAAAAGAGAAGTGCGGGATTTCAAAATAACAAACATACATACTCATCTGGGTGGATATAATATCTGTTCCCTCGCTGCCTCAAAGATTGAGAACTGAGCGACCAATGACTGCTGATTGCTCAGTTCTCAGAATTCAGTGAGCAGAGAGCTATTGGCTGTCAGTCCCTGGCTCTCTGCAGTGCCCTTCCAGTGCTCACTGGAGTGCCGAGCTGGAAATGGGGTGGGAGCGGCTGGCCCAGGCTCTCAGTGTCACACTGAGAGCCTGACCCAGCTGCCCCTCAGGCATCTGGGTGGATCCCAACATTAAAGTCAGGATACTTTCAGAGTCTGGAGCGGATGTGTGACATCTGAATAAGGATCACAGGAGAGCAGAACTAAGTGCAATCCTGTGACCCACAGGAGAAGTAGGGCCAAAAGAGCTTTGGTCCTACTTCTCCTTTAATAACTTAATAAATAATTTCCTTTAACCACTTGCCGACTGTGTCACACAGATATACTGCGGCACAATGGCTCTCCTGGGCGAAATTCTGTACGAGTACGTCCTACCCGTTTTCGGCCACCAGAGGGCGCGTGCGCGCCCGCTGCACGGCGGGGGACCCGATGCGCTTGGCCAGCGGGCACGATCGCTGCCGGCCACGCGCGATCGCGTGCACGAGCGCCAGCACAGGGCTTTGGGTGTGTAAACACCCAAAGCCCTGTGCTGTCAGAGGAGAGGAGAGGAGCCATATTGTTTCTTCCTACTAAGTAGGAAAAACGATATGGCTTCTCTCCTAGTCACTCACATCCCCACACAGTTAGAACATGCTGAGGGAACACACATTTAACCCCTTGATCGCCCCTAGTGTTAACCCCTTCCCTGCCAGTGACATTTACACAGTAATCAGTACATTTTTATATGATCTCTGTATAAATGTCAATGGTCCCAAAAAAGTGTCAAAAGTCTCTGATCTGTCCATCGCAATGGCGCAGTACTGCTAAAAATAGCAGATCACCGCCATTACTAGTAAAAAAAAAAATAATAATAAAAATGCCATAAAAATGCCATAAATCTTTCCCGTAGTTTGCAGACTCTATAACTTTTGCGCAAACCAATAAATTTATCCTTATTGTGATTTTTTTTACCAAAAATATGTAGAAGAATATATATTGGCCTAAACTGATGAAGAAATTTGTTTTTTAAAAAAACTTTTGGGGATATTTATTATAGCAAAAAGTTAAAAATATTGTTTGGTTTTTTTTCAAAATTGTCGCTCTTTTTTTGTTTATAGCGCAAAAAATAAAAAACGCAGAGGTGATCAAATACGACCAAAAGAAAGCTCTATTTGTGGGGGAAAAAAAATACACAAATTTTGTTTGGGTACAGCATCGAACAACAGCGCAATTGTCAGTTAAAGCGACGCAGTGCCAAATTGTAAAAAGTGCTCTGGTCAGGAAGGGGGTAGAATCTTCTAGGGCTGAAGCGGTTAATTTCCATGTATTTTTTACGCTAATCCATGCATCTGTGTATTTCCTTAGTTACGCTGGATTCCCTTTAGGTGATGTATGGAACACTTTCGACCTATAATTACTGAGATGGTGGTTCATAATCTCTGTGGAATAATGTTGATATTGCAAGTGTGAATTTACATTATCACTGTGCACTTTTCTTTCACCTTATCCTTTACACATTATGGAGTCGTCTATTAATAGCTTAATTCTGGGCTTTGTTGGAATATATATAATGGAACTGGCTTGCCTAGAATTTTTATTTATAATTTTATTCTATCATTCTTGTGATCCAGACCCCCCAGCTAGACAGCATAGTCAGATCCTTAACCTCCTCGGCAGGGAACTGGCAACTTACCAGTTTTATTCAATATATATCCGGTACACATTTGACCCATACTATACACATCCATTACTAGTTTATTTCATTTTATACATATCTGTTCAGCCAACTTTATGCAGTACACATCAATCGCATACATTGCCGCTTATCCTTTTTACACACATCTATTACTACAGTTCCTTTGAAAAAAGTATTCGTACCCCTTGAAATGTTCCACATTTTGTCAGGTTACAACCAGAAACAGAAATGTATTTTATTGGGATTTTATGTGATAGACCAACACAAAGTGGCACATAATTGTGAAGTGGAAGGAAAATTATAAATGGTTTTCAATTTTTTTTACAAATAAATATGTGAAAAGTGTGGGGTACATTTGTATTCAGCCCCCTTTACTCTGATACCCATAACTAAAATCTAGTGGAACCAATTGCCTTCAGAAGTCACCTAATTAGTAAATAAAGTCCATTTGTGTGCTATTCAATCTCAGTATAAATACAGCTGTTCTGTGAAGCCCTCATAGGTTTGTTATAGTACCTTAGGGAACAAACAGCATCACGAAGGCCAAGAAATACACCAGACAGGTCAGGGATAACGTTTTGGAGAAGTTTAAAGCAGGGTTATTAAAAAAAAAATATCCCAAGCTTTGAACATCTCATGGAGCACTGCTCAATCCATCATCCGAAAATGGAAAGAGTATGGCACAACTGCAAACCTACCAAGACATGGCCGTCCACCTAAACTGACAGGCCGGGCAAGGGGAGCATTCATCAGAGGAGCAGCCAAGAGGCCCATGGTAACTCTGGAGGAGCTGCAGAGATCCACAGCTCAGGTGGGAGAATCTGTCCACAGAACAACTATTAGTCGTGCTCTCCACAAATCTGTCCGTTATGGAAGAGTGGCAAGAAGAAAGACATTGTTGAAAGAAAGCCATAAGAGGTCCCGTTTGCAGTTTGTGAGAAGACATGTGGGGGACACAGCAAACATGTGGGAGAAGGTGCTCTGGTCAGATGAGACCAAAATTGAACTTTTTGGCCTAAAAGCAAAATGCTATTTGTTGTGGAAAACTAACACTGCACATCACCCTGAAGACACCATCCCTACCATGAAACATGGCAGTGACAGCATCATGTGGTGGGGATGCTTTTCTTCAACAGGGACAGGGAAGCTGGTCAGAGTTAATGAGAAGATGGATGGGGGGGAGGGTTTGTGCTTGGAGCAGAAATTTGAGGGGTAGATGATTTTTGCTAGGCGAGTGACTTTTTTTTGAGTGGGGGAATTTGTGCTGGGGGCATATGGAGAAAGAGAAGATTTGAGCTGGGGGAGTGGGGCAAAGATTTGTACCAGAAGAGGGGGGGTATTTAGCAGGGGTTGGATTTGTCCTGGGAGGAAAGGGAGAGCATTGTAGATTAGTGCTCAATTTTTTTAGGGGGGGGGGGGGAGATTTGCTGAGGGCACTATTTGACATGTTTGCCCTGGGCTCTAGATGACCTTGTCCCACCACTGGTTGCTGCTTATATACTGTATTTATCGGCATATAACACGCACTTTGTCCCCCTTAAAATAGGGGGAAAATCACGGGTGTGCGCTCCCACAATCGCTCCCCAGAGGCAGAACGGCGATCTGCCTATGTAAACAAGGCAGATCTTGTGTTCCTGCTAAGTCTTCATCCGGTCAGGCCATCCCCCACACAGTTAGCAAGCACTAAATAGGGACACACTTAACCCTTTGCCCCTGATGTTAACGCCTTCCCTGCCAGTGTCATTAGCACAGTAACAGTGCATATTTTCAGCACTGATCACTGTAATAATGTCATTCATTCCCAAAAAAGTGCCAAAAATGTCAGTTAGGTGTCTGATTTGTCTGCCGCAATGTCGCAGTCCCGCTAAAAATCACTGATCACCGCTATTACTAGTAAAAAGATAAAAAAAAATGCCATAAAAATATCCCATAGTTTGCGCAAACAAATCAATATAAGCTTATTGTTTTTTTGTTTTTTTTTTAACAAAAATATGTAGCAGAATACATATTGGCCTAAACTGATGAAGAAATTTGATTTTCTTCATTTTTTTATTGGATGCGTTTTATAGCAGAAAGTAAAAAATATAGTTTTTTTTTCAAACATGACGGTCTTAAACTAAAAACCGCAGAGGTGATCAAATACCACCAAAAATTTTTGTCTTCAGATATACCAAAACCATATAATATGAAGGTCAAACCTTCAGGCTGCATTCACACCAAAGCGTTTGCATGTCGCGCGTTTTTCCTGCGATTTTGTACAGGTCACCAATGTAAAAAGCAGAAAACCGCCTGTAATCTGCCCCAAAGTAGCTCATGTTTCTGGCATTTTGCTTCAGGTGACAAAACGCTTATGCCGCGTACACACGACCGTTTTTCATGACGATAAAAATGCCATTTTTTTTATTTGGTCATTAAAAACGATTGTGTGTGGGCTCCAGAGCATTTTTCACAACGTGAAAAATGGGCATTAAAAATTTGGAACATGCTCTAATTTTTCTCGTCGTTTTTCACATCGTCGTTTTTCTCGTCATGAAAAACGGCCGTGTGTAGGCTTTAACGACGTGAAAAAAATGCGCATGCTCAGAAGCAAGTGATGAGACGGGAGCGCTCGTTCTGGTAAAACTAGCGTTCATAATGGAGATAGCACATTCGTCACGGTGTAACGGACTGAAGAGCACGAGGCTGAAAAGTGCGAATCGTCTCTCACCAAACTTTACTAACACGAGGATCAGCAAAACCAGCCCAAAGGGTGGCGCCATCCGAATGGAACTTCCCCTTTATAGTGCCGTCGTACGTTTTGTACGTCACCGCGATTTGCTCGAGCTTTTTTTTCATGATAGTGTGTAGACAAGGCAGGCTTGAGAAGAATCACGTCGAGAAAAAGTTCGTTTTTTTCAATGACATTAAAAACGGTCGTGTGTACGCGGCATCAGATGTGAACAGTTGCCATTAAAATTAATGGGATTTTGCTTGTTGAGTGTTTTTCAGGCGTTTTTTCAGGCGTTTTATGAGCTGAAAACGCTCAGGTGTGAATGCAGCCTTAAGCCCTGTACACACGATTGGATTTCCGATGAAGCTGATTTCCATCAGTCTTGCCTACACACCATCAGACGAAATTCCGACCGTCCCAAACACGGTCACGTACAACACGTACGACTGCACTATAAATGGGAAGTTCAAATTCAATGGCGCCACCCTTTGGGCTGCTTTTGCTGATTTCGTGTTACCGCGTGTTAGTAAAAGTTTGGTGGGAGCCGATTTGCGCTTTTCAGTCCGTTACAGCGGGACGAATGTGCTATCTCCATTAGGAATGCTAGTTTTACCAGAACGAGCGCTCCCGTCTCCTAATTCAGTCTGAGCATGCGTGGGTTTTTCCTGCAATGGGAGTTCCACACAGACGATCGGAATTTCCTATCGTTTTTTTTTTCCATCGGAAAAATTTAAAACATGTTCTATTTTTTTTCATCGATGGAAATAAGTCCGATGGGGCCCACACATGATCGGTTTGTCCAATGAAAACAGTACATCGGACTGTTTTCATCGGTAAAACCGATCGTGTGTACACGGCTTAAGAGTTTCAATTTGTATGCAATCAGGTAGGCCCTTTCACCACATGGTTTTGTTAAATCTGAAGACAAAAATCTGCAGAAAATCTAATTGTGTGTATGGGGTCTTAGTATCGATGTGTTTAGTTAGGATAAAAAAAAATGAAATCAAAATGCGCACTATTGTTTCTGGGCTGTACTACGGGTACAAACAACAACTAACATATGTGGTATCGCTGCGATCGGCAGGAGCAGGAGAATTTATTTTGGGTTGTTCTTTGGTGGAAGGTCATGGTAGTAGCAGGAAATATAAAGCTAACTTTTAAAAAAAATATATATATATATTTTTTTACTATTTTGCATTAACATTTTTTTTACCTTTAGGTACGAAGGAGATAAAAATAAAATTCACGGTCCTTTGTTTTGCATGCAGTATATCCACCTTTAATTTCATTAAACACATAATTGCAGTTATTTTGTCCATGCATCATGTCTACCATCCAATTTTATTTTGTATATATTACATCTGCATTCACATCTTTGTTACTGGGCTCCATTTAGCCCGTAGTAAACAGTATACTGTACATTGTAATTACAGTTGTATTTATCCGGTTTCCACATATTTGTTATAATTTTTTTTTCTTCAGTTTACACCATACACATAATTACATACTATTTGTTTCATATGCATTTACGCACACATTCATCTGTTTATTTAATTTAGGATTTCTTTGTTAGCACATATACTTCTATACATCACATCATTGTTTGCATATTGCTTTTAGTGTGTTTGTTTCTTATTTATTTTAATTGATAGTGAATGATCCTATTTATATACGCCACAAAGAAAATAGTTGTGTACTCGAGTATATTCCCTGTGGGTGAAATAGTAATCATTATATCTACGTATTCACTATGTTGTATACATGTGCAATACAATTCTAATCAGCACTGTTAAGTTCATTGACAAAATATTTTTGTCGACCAAAAAAACACTATTTTAGTCGACTAAAATACGACTAAAACTAAAACAATTCAGATGGCTAAAATACGACTAAACTAAAATGCCATTTTCGTCAAAAGACTATGACTAAAACTAGTTTTTAGGCAAAAGAAACCACGGTAGAGGTCTAACAAAAATCAAATCAAATAAACAAAACATAAAGCAGAGATACACACAGTACGAATAGAGTAAAAAATAGAAGCTGCGCTACAAAGTCCCAATCAATACAGAGAAAGGCATATTAATATTCCATGTTTGAATTCTCTTCTCATTGGCACCACAGTGACTTCAAACAAAAAAGTGCCCCACCACCTTAATAAAGACCTGCTTACCAGATGGCAAGCAAAAAAGGCATGTGGCTATAACCCAGCCAAGGCCTTTAGCTTGCAATGATGGTCAAGTAACGAAACCCCAGTAACACAGGCTGGATGGCTGCAGATCTCCCCCTGTCACCGTCTGTAGAGTCCGTGGCCGGGAGCCCAGCAAATGACCCAAAAAGAAAAGACTGACCATAGCGTAATACAATCTAATAGGTTTTAATACAAAATGAAGTATTGCACTTACATAGATGCAATAAAAGTTAGCATAATAAAATCAAAGCCGGCCGGCAACACAATCAGAAGCCCGTCCTCCTAGTAAACAGCGTGGTGACGTCGGCATGTACCCTCCCCCAGACGTGTTTCGTCATATGCGATGTTAACAATGGGAAACGGGCAACGTAATGACGCAGGCCTTTCTTAAGGTGGTGGGGCACTTTTTTGTTTGAAGTCACTGTGGTGCCAATGAGAAGAGGATTCACTTCCCCAAGATGGAATAATGTGTCAAAAGTGTCCGATGTGTCCACCATAAAGTCGCAGTGATGATAAAAATCCCTGATCGCTGTCATTACTAGTAAAAAAAATAAAAAAAATAAAAATGCCATAAATCTATCCCCTATTTTGTAGACGCTATAACCAATCAATATAAGCTTATTGCGATTTTTTTACCAAAAATATGTAGAAGAATACATATCGGCCTAAACTGGAAACATTTAGGTTTTTTATA
Organism: Rana muscosa; assembly: GCA_029206835.1. Taxonomy (NCBI): domain Eukaryota; kingdom Metazoa; phylum Chordata; class Amphibia; order Anura; family Ranidae; genus Rana; species Rana muscosa. The sequence goes on along the minus strand of CM055120.1, from coordinate 45,999,596 downwards.
TATTTTTTGGGGATATTTATTATAGTAAAATGTAAAAAATATTGCATTCTTTTCAAAATTGTCGCTCTATTTTTGTTTATAGCGCAAAAAATAAAAACCGCAGAGGTGATCAAATACCACCAAAAGAAAGCTCTATTTGTGGGAAAAAAAGGATGCCAATTTTGTTTGGGAGCCATGTCACACGACCGCGCAATTGTCAGTTAAAGCGACGCAGTGCCGAATCACAAAAAGGGGCCTGGTCCTTTAGCTACAAAATGGTCCGGGCTTAAGTGGTTAAAGACCTATTAAAAGTGAAAACAGATATACAGTAACTGTATTTTATTGCTAATTTATTAAAATTCCTGATATGCAGCGCCTATCAGATATACTATATAACATACAAAAAATTATATATTTGGCACTTAAAAAGACATAACATATATCTATAGTCCATGTGATGAACATTGGAGAGACAGATGAAAGCCCCACACCAGCTTCAGTGCGATGAATAATGCACACAACACCACAGTGTTTTCAGCAAGTCTCCTCACCAGAGAAGTTGGACCCTCAAACTATAGAGTGTTCATATAGGCATGTGTAAAAGGTATATCCAGAAATCAATGGCCTCTGATGATGTCTACTGATGACGAAACACGCTAGGTGGGACCTGACGTATGATGCAAGCACGCTATCAGCCGCGGCCATTTTGATTTATCTGATTGATGCTTGATTTTACTGAATATTTGTAAGTACATTTTTAATAAAGCTTTTGATTAATCCATAACGTGCTTCACTGTGGGAATCTTTAGGTTTATTACCCTGCTGAGCTTCATGTGAATTGGGAGCCTGTCTAAACATACGGTAGTGCAGCTGTTCGTTTGAATCCTTTTGGGTATTGAAGTCTACATACACAGCCCATAGAGTGTTGATGGGAGTTGGTTAACTGATGCTTGTTGCTGATTTCTGGATATGCCTATATGACCACTCTATAGTTTGAGCGTCCAACTGAGGTGAGGAGACTTGCTGGAAACACTATGGTGTTGTGTGCATTATTCATCGCACTGAAGCTGGTGTGGGGCTTTCATTTGTCTCTCCAACGTTCATCACATGGACTGTATATATATATATATATATGTTATGCCTTTTTAAGTACCCAATATATTATTTTTTTGTAAGTTACAGTGCCTTGCAAAAGTATTCACCCCCCTTGGCTTTTTACTTATTTTGTTTTATTACAGCCTTTAGTTCAGTGTTTTTTAATCTGAATTATATGCGATGGTTTAGAATACAATAGTCTAAGTTGGTGAAGTAAAATTAGAAAAATATATAGATAAAACTATTTTTCAGAAATAAAAAAATTATAATTTTTTCACCCCCTTTGTTATGAAGCCCATAAAAAGCTCTGGTGCAACCAATTACCTTCAGAAGTCACATAATTAGTGAAATGATGTCCACCTGTGTGCAATCTAAGTGTCACATGATCTGTCATTACATATACACACCTTTATGAAAGCCCCCAGAGGCTGCAACACCTAAGCAAGGGGCACCACTAACCAAACACTGCCATGAAGACCAAGGAACTCTTCAAACAAGTAAGGGACAATGTTGTTGAGAAGTACAAGTCAGGGTTAGGTTAAAAAATATCCAAATCTTTGATGATTCCTTGGAGCACCATCAAATCTATCATAACCAAATGGAAAGAACATGGCACAACAGCAAACCTGCCAAGAGACAGCCGCACACCAAAACTCACAGACCGGGCAAGGAGGGCATTAATCAGAGGGGCAGCACAGAGACCTAAGGTAACCCTGGAGGAGCTGCAGAGTTCCAAAGCAGAGACTGGAGTATCTGTACATAGGACGACAATAAGCCATACGCTCCATAGAGTTGGGCTTTATGGCAGAGTGGCCAGAAGAAAGCCATTACTTTCAGCAAAAATCAAAATGGCACGTTTTGAGTTTGCGAAAAGGAGACTCCCAAAATGTATGGAGAAGGGTTCTCTGGTCTGATGAGACTAAAATTGAACTTTTTGGCCATCAAAGAAAATGCTATTGTCTGGCGCAAACCCAACACATCACATCACTCAAAGAACACCATCCCCACCGTGAAACATGGTGGTGGCATCATCATGCTGTGGGGATGTTTTTCAGCAGTAGGGACTGGGAAACTGGTCAGAGTTGAGGGAAAGATGGATAGTGCTAAATACAGGGATATTCTTGAGCAAAACCTGTACCACTCTGTGTGTGATTTGAGGCGAAGACGGAGGTTCACCTTCCAGCAAGACAATGACCCCAAACACACTGCTAAAGCAACACTTGAGTGGTTTAATGGGAAACATGTAAATGTGTTGGAATGTCCTAGTCAAAGCCCAGACCTCAATCCAATAGAAAATCTGTGGTCAGACTTAAAGATTGAGTAGTTTTGCAAGGAGGAATGGGCAAAAATCCCAGTGGTAAGATGTGGCAAGCTCATAGAGACTTATCCAAAGCGACTTGGAGCTGTGATAGCCGCAAAAGGTGGCTCTACAAAGTATTGACTTTAGGGGGGTGAATAGTTACGCACATTGACTTTTTCTATTATTTTGTCCTATTTGTTGTTTGCTTCACAATAAAAAATAAAAAAAACATCTTCAAAGTTGTGGGCATGTTCTGTAAGTTAAATGATGCAAATCCTCAAACAATCCATGTCAATTCCAGGTTGTGAGGCAACAAAACACAAAAAATGCCAAGGGGGGTAAATACTTTTGCAAGGCACTGTATATACTATATCTGATTAGTGCTGCATATCAGGATTTTTAATTTTGTATTTGTAATCAACAAATTATTTCTTGCTGCTATTTCTTCAATATTTACTAAAGTTAGCGCGGATATTTTGTGCCTTTTTCATTACTAATTTATTGGCTATTTTATAGGGAATATTTCTCATCCTATTCATTATTTGTCCCCCCCCCCTCCTTTTTTTTTTATGTAAACATTTCTTTAAAGGAAGTTCATCCTCGGAGGAACCAATCAGCTGCTGGGGGTCCATGTGGACCTCTTTTCAGAAACTGGGAAACTTCTTTAGTTTAGTTTGTTTTTACTCCAGCTAACTCTTTTAATTAACTCAAAAACAACTAAGTTATCTGCTGTCTTCTATGCACTAAAAATTAACTATGCAGAGAATATGGCTAATAGCTGCTCATTTGCATCCATTACAGAGCCATAAACATGTGAGACGCTTGTAACAGGAACAAAGAGCGATCCGTCAAATATCCTCATAACCAATGCAGCAAAAGTGTGAGCGATCCAGGATCACCATGTTTACTACATTACAGGATTATGTACTGGAATTTCCAGAGTAAGTAATCATCCTGGTCAAGGACCACATTGGATCATTGTAATTATATAATATATTACGGTAATATATCAAGCAAAAGATTTAAAAAAAACTGCCAATATTTGGGATCCATGAAAATTCTAGATATAAGGTTGGTCTTTATGAATTTTTAGCAACCCAATACAACACATTCTTGTCAACACTACCTGCAGCCCCTAAAAAGCCCTAAATGATATAAGCCTAAAACAAACATCACATGAAAAAAAAAAAATTCTGCAAACCACGCCGTAGAAGAAATGAGGATAAAGGAGCGCCCGGTGATCAAAGAGGTAAGTAATTTGTATTTTATTTGAAGTTTCAGCAATAAAAAGAAGCCAGTGCGTTTCGGGGGATTAAAGACTCCCCCTTCATCAGGGCTGCTAGCAAAAATACCATTAACAAGCCTGTGACAGACCAAACTGGGACACAGGCTTTTAGAAGGGGACTAGGGGCAAGCCTCCTACCCACTGATTATCACCCTTGGAGGTGACCAGGGAATTTGTCTGCTTCTTCCGCTCAGAGCATAGTAAAGAGTTCAGTTAAACCTTTGATCCCATGGAGAGAGCAGGTCATTCTCTAATGATGGACAGCAATGTGATGAATGCTGATAGCGAGGCTTGGATTGAAGCCTCGTACACACGACTGGTTTTCTCGGCAAGAACCAGCAAGAAAATTGCTGGCAGAGCTTTCTTGCAGAGAAAACCGGTCGTGTGTACGAGGCTTTCAGGTTTCTCGTCAAGAAAACTGGCCAGAATCTTGACGAGAAAAATAAAGAACCTGCTCTCTATTTTCTCGTCGGGATTCTCGTCGGCCTGTTTCCCGACGAGAAACCCGAGAGTGTGTACGCTTACCTGTCGCCGTGGAAACCCGCGCATGCTCGAAATGACTTTGGCGCATGCGCGGTAGCTTCCTAGGCATAGGTAGGGTGTAGCAAGATGGCGGCGACGGCATTGAATGTGACGAGCGCACGCTCGTCGCAGTCGATGACGTCACCGCGTTCGTTCCATTCAAAAGAACGGCGGTTCTGTTGAATCGAGGGTGTGTACACTCGGCCGGGACAAGATTCTTGTCAAGAATCTTGTCAGGGAAAAACAACGGGTTTTTCTTTCTCGTACATCACGGGACACAGAGCGACATAGTCATTACTAATGGGTTATATAGATACCGTCAGGTGCTGGTACTGGCAACTTCCAAAACCGGAAGTACCCTCCCCTATATAAGCCCCTCCCATCCGGGAGCACCTCAGTTTTTTGCCAGTGTCTAAGGTGTTGGCCAAGAAGAAACATGTGTTTTTCACTGAGCTTGCGTACAGGTTCTTTTGGGCCTCAGTAAGCTATTCCGGATCCGACCAAAAAAGCTTCATAGCTAAACGGTCGGTACCCGGGCCTTGCAGAGAAGAGCAAGGTTTTGCCTGTAATGCTTCTCTTAGGAGAGCTGGACCCTGGGATCCAGAGCTCTGGTCATACCCACGACCAAGATGTTTTCTGTGCAGGGTGCTATACAGGTCCAGGGGAGTGGAATCCTTGGGAACCCGGTCCCTGAAGGTTTGATTACAATGCCTGCCGTGATAGGTGAAGTTTGGGCTTTTGTGGACCAAACAAAGTCCTGCGGCGGGGAACAGGTAAGTGGGGGCCCCCAGGAACTTGGTTCTATTGGGGGACCCCCAAGCCTAATTTGTCTTTCTGTCTGTTACCTAATGGTATTCCCGCAAAATTCTGTGCATGCCTGTAACTACTAAAAAAAGTAATAATTTTTAATGGTGGTCAAGAAAAAAAAAAAAAAAAAAAAAAAAAAAATTTTTTTATATATATATGTAATATATTAGACTGCGGTACCTGTGTTTGTCCACTAGAGGCCGCTGTGGAATGTTTTCTTGTCATGTGGACTAGCTTCTTCTCAGCAGAGCAAAGTCCAGGCAGATGGTGAGTTCTCTTATAGGAAACTGCTTCCTCTGCCATGTTGCAGTGCTCGTCCATCCCCCGGCCTGCGGCAAAGAGGGGCCCTGGCTCCTGTCCCTTGTTACCATATTTGAAATTAGCGCCGAAGGCGCACGTGCCCGCGCGCGTGCGCGTGCACGCGCCTCTATATATAGAGGTGAGCCGGGAAAGGGGGCGGAGCCTGGGGGATGACGCTCTGTGCGCGCCGCAGCGCTTCTGCGCATGTGCGGGCGTCCCAGCAGTTTAAAAAAAACAAATATTGTAGTGAGCTGGCTATGAAGTACAGAGACAGAGCTGGCAACATTTAAAGGCATACAGCAAGCGGTTGATACAGGCATCCCCTAGAAAGGCACATTAGTAGACACCAACTGTGATATAGCAGCAATTGTGCTAGACTATTCTCAGTAAAAGTGGTGTATTACGGCTGGAATACCTCAGCTTTAGGCTTAGGAATATGCCGTCCAGAAGCTCCGGAACTGAATCTTCCAGGAAGCGAAGGGGGTCTCATCGGGCTCGGAGGATCTTGGGCATACTCCTGCTGCACCAGTCTCCCCTGAAGTTCAGAGGTAAGTGACCGTAGAGACCCCGCAGGGGTACTTGGTACTGTGGCTGTCCTCAGTCACCTGCTCCTGTGTATGTAACAGAGGAGGTTTTTTCCTCAGCTCTGGGAGGATTAGAGAGAGATTGTCAACATTTATCGCTGCCTCCCTGTCAGGGAAAGCACGCCCGATCTCCGTCTCCTCCTTCAGAGTGCCTGTTAGCAGAGCAACAGTCCCATACAGGGATCGACCTGCCTGAAGGGGATCAGGATAAGGTTGATTCTGTTATAGAGGAATCAACAGTGGGGGAACCTTTTCTCAGCATCTCAAGCTGAAAGATTATGGGTTCAGTCTCTGACTAACATGGTCCGATCAGCATTTAAAAATGCACCTTGCGGAACCATCAACCACTTCTGTATCCTCGTTGGGGTCGCTAGAAGCCCCCAGACTGTTTGTTCTTTTCCACTTCACCCTTTACTGAAAGGGCTCATTTACCAGGATTGGGAACGTCCTGAGAAAATATTTATTCCCCCAAGAGATTTCCGGTGGTCTATCCCATGGAGGATAAGTTCATCAAAAAAAAAAAATGGAAGGTCCCTACAATGGACGCAGCCATCTCTTGTATGTATAAATCACTGACATGTCCAGTGGATAATGTCCAAATGTTCAAGAACCCAATAGATAAAAGATTGGAGTCCTTATGAAAATCTGCTTGGTGATACAACCAGCAGTAGCAGCTATTGGGGTCTGCTAAGCAGTGAAGGATCAGTTGAAACAGGTCTTGAGGGACTTGACAGATCAGCAGGCTTTGCCCTAGCTGATCTACCTAGAGCCTTAGGCTTTGCGGTTGACGCCATAGAGGATTCAGTCCATCTGGCCTCCCGCCTTACGCTGTCTATAGTACATATGCGTAGGCTCCTATGGCTCAAAAACTGGTCTGCTGAAGCTCCCTGTAAAGAATGGCTGGTTAGCGTCCCATTTCATGGTGAACGCTTATTCAGGGAAAACCTGGACAAATATATCCAGAAAATTTCCAGCGGTAAAAATACGCTCTTGCCGGTTAAAAGCAGAGTTAGAGGTCCCTCTTTAAGAGGCCTGCTTCTCCAGTCCCTGGGGCATCGGCTGTGTAACAGTTCCGACGGCCTCCTCGGTCAAATCCCGGGGGTAAAAAACAGGGACAGTAGCAGGGTAATGAGAAACCCTGGGTCAGGGGAGGTACAAAACCTCCCCCAAAGTTAAATTCATGAAGCCCCCACTCAGTCGGGTGGGGGGAGGACTCCAGTTGTTCGCAAGAGACCTGGCGGGACACGATCAAGACAGATAGGTGCTCTCCGCATTTTTGAGGTCAAACGTGCCAAGGGATCCCCGGAAGAGAGAGTCCCTCCTGTTGGCACTAGAACAACTATTGCTCCAAGGAGTAATTATGGAGGTTCCCCTGGAAGAATGAGGGTTCGGGTTTTACTCAAACCTCTTTACAGTCCCGAAGCAAACGCGGACGGGAGGCCCATATTAATTCTAAAAGGGCTATACAAATTCCTGTATATCAGGACTTTCCGATGGAGTCGATCCGATCGGTGGCCACTGCCCTACAAGGGGAGGATTGGTTAGCCACGATCGACATCAAAGATGCTTATTTGCACATTCCCATCTTTCCAGTCCACCAAAAATTTCTACGCTTTGCAGTAGAAGGGCGCCATTTTCAGTTCAGAGCCTTACCCTTCGGTTTGGCCACAGCACCACGAGTGTTTACAAAAATTCTGGCCCTTTATTGGCCAATCTAAGAACACAAGGTGTAATGATAATGGCATATCTGGATGACTTGTTGCTGATAGACCACTCAGTGAAAAAACTAGACGTGGTCGTTCACAAGACGATCAAGTATCTGGAATCTCACGGTTGGATTATCAACCGAGACAAGTCAGCCCTAAAAACCAGTCAAAAGTCTGGAATACTTGGGGCTAAGGTTGGATTCAGGCCAGAGAAAAATATTCTTGCCTCGAGGAAAGGTGTTGTCTTTGAAAGATTTGATCCACTTAGTGGGTACAAAAAAGACAGCCGTCCATACGCCTGTATATGAGGCTGCTGGGAAAAATGGTGGCATCATTCGAAGCAGTACCCTACGGTCAATTCCATTCAAGGAATTTGCAAGGGGCCATACTGTCAGCCTGGAACAAAAAAGTTCAGGCCCTAGACTTACAATGTCCTTGTCCCCTTCCGTTCGCAAGAGCCTCCGTTGGTGGTTGGTTCCCCAGAATCTGGAAAAAAGGAAATCCTTCAGTCCGATTTCTTGGAAGGTGGTCACTACAGATGCCAGCCTTATAGGCTGGGGAGCAGTACTGGAGCAATAGTCTCTCCAGGGCAGATGGTCGGATGCAGAAAAGGCCCTGCCCATCAATCTCTTAGAGATACGAGCAGCCCGGTATGCCCTAGTAGCATGGACATCCAAACTCCAAGGGTCCCCTGTCAGAGTTCAGTCAGACAATGCCACAGCAGTGGCATATATCAATCGTCAGGGGGGCACCAGGAGTCGTGCAGCCCAAAGGGAGGTAAATTACATCCTGAGATGGGCAGAAAGATATGTCCCAGCCATATCTGCGGTATTCATTCCAGGGGTGGAGAATTGGAAGGCGGACTTTCTAAGTCGCCAACAATTATGCCCAGGGGAATGGTCCCTTCATCCCGAGGTTTTCCGGACAATATGTCAGCGGTGGGGAACACCGGATGTAGATCTGCTAGCATCCAGATTCAACGCAAAGGTGGACAGGTTTGTCTCTTGGACAAGGGATCCCCTAGCTTGCGGCTCGGATGCCCTAGTGTTCCCTTGGGATCAGTTCAAGCTGATATATGCATTCCCACCGCCACAATTGTTACCTCGATTACTCCGCAGAATCAGGGTAGAAAAGAAACCAGTGATTCTGGTGGCTCCAGCGTGGCCCCGAAGAGCATGGTACGCGGAGATTGTAAAAATGTCTGTGGGGAGTCCTTGGACCCTCCCACATCGTCCGGACCTGCTTTCGCAGGGACCGATATACCACCCTTCCTTACCAGCCCTAGGTTTGACGGCCTGGCTATTGAAGCCCACATTCTAAAAAAGAGAGGGCTCTCTAATGCTGTGGTGTCTACCATGATCAATGCCAGGAAACCGGTATCCAGGCAGATCTACTATAGAATCTGGAAGGCGTACATCGCCTGGTGTAAGGCCAGGAAATGGCATCCACGTAAATACGTAATAGGTAGGATTCTGGACTTCCTACAATGGGCTGTAGATAGGAAGCTTGCCTTGAGTACTATCAAGGGTCAGATTTCGGCCTTGTCAATATTTTTTCAAAGGCCCTTGGCTTCGCATTCACTAGTCAAAGCCTTTATACAAGGAGTGATGCGTATTAGTCCTCCGGTTAATATTCCCATATGTCCATGGGATCTAAATTTGGTTCTGTCAGTTCTACAGAAACAACCATTTGAACCATTACAGCATATTTCCTTGGTGCTTCTCACCAGGAAATTGATTTTTCTAGTAGCCATTTGTTCGGCTAAAAGAGTGTCGGAATTAGCAGCTATGTCCTGTAAGGAGCCATATCTGGTTATCCATAAGGACAGAGTAGTGTTACGTCCTCATCCAGCCTTTCTTCCTAAGGTGGTATCGAGGTTTCACTTGAACCAAGATGTGGTTCTTCCTTCTTTTTTCCCCAAACCTACTTCGGTAGAGGAAAAGTTATTGCATTCTTTGGATGTAGTAAGAGCAGTTAAAGCTTATCTAAAAGCCACTGCTCAGATTCGCAGAACGGATACTTTGTTTATTCTGCCGGAAGGCCCCAGAAGGGGTCAGGCAGCGTCAAAATCTACTTTAGCCAAGTGGATTCGACAGGTCATAATACAAGCCTATGGCTTGAGAAGTAGACCGCCTCCGTTCAAAGTTAGGGCGCACTCTACGAGAGCAGTTGGAACTTCATGGGCAGTGCATCACCAGGCCTCCCTGGCTCAAATCTGTAAGGCCGCAACATGGTCTTCAGTACACACGTTTACTAGGTTCTACCAGGTGGACGTTAGAAGTCAGGAGGATGTCGCCTTTGGGCGCAGTGTGTTGCAGGCCGCAAAAGATCCTCATGTCTGATAGCGCTCAGCTTATATATGGTGTATCCCCCCCCTCATTTGGCATTGCTTTAGGACATCCCATTAGTAATGACTATGTCGCTCTGTGTCCCGTGATGTACGAGAAAGAAAATAGGATTTTTATAACAGCTTACCTGTAAAATCCTTTTCTTGGAGTACATCACGGGACACAGAGCTCCCACCCCTCTTTGGGGACACTTATTGCTTTGCTACAAAACTGAGGTGCTCCCGGATGGGAGGGGCTTATATAGGGGAGGGTACTTCCGGTTTTGGAAGTTGCCAGTGCCAGCACCTGACGGTATCTATATAACCCATTAGTAATGACTATGTCGCTCTGTGTCCCGTGATGTACTCCAAGAAAAGGATTTTACAGGTAAGCTGTTATAAAAATCCTATTTTTCCTGACGAGATTCTCGGTCGTGTGTACAGGGCTTTAGTGTCTGAATGTGGACAATAAAGCTTCCCTTCTGGAGTGGATGGAAAGGTGTAATATTAATCCTGTACAGGTTAATGGTCAGAATAAATATGGTGGCCCTCCTGCAGAAGGTTAAAGAAGCCCCTCCACTTGGGACATGCATATTTATCAACATTATCCCTCAAGAAATTTATGAAGATACATTAATTCCACTTTTTCAGGCTGCTGGAACATTGTATGAGCTTGGTCTCATAGACTGTTTTAGACTGGTGCCGGACAGTTTGAGATGAGGTGGGATCCCTGATTAATAACCGCTTGCCGACCATCACACGACGATATATGTCAGCAGAATGGCACGGACAGGCAGATGGCTGTATATATTCGTTCCCTTTAAGAATCAACATTGTGGACACGCGCCTGCCGCGAGCTCTGTGAGTCTGACCGTAGACAGCGGCGCCTGTGATTTTAGTAAATATCACCTGTAGGTTAAGGAGATATTTCTTGCACCTACAGGTAAGTCTTAATCTAGGCTTACCTGTAGGTGCAAGTTGCAAAAGTGGGTTTACAACCACTTTAAGGGTGGGAGAAATTCTCCTGTCTGGTCCGTACCTTTTACAATTGGGTCTTGATTGGTTCTGCTATCTGTCCTTACTTCCTGTGCCCAACATTGCATCACCAAGCCCTCTTATTTTTCTCCCAGCCCACTCTCTAATGTGCCCTTTCACCACATTGCTTGCATTCTTTATGCCGTATTTGGAAAAGTTTACATTTTGCATTTTCTATATGTGAGCTGTATTTCGGAAAACAAAATTCTCCCAATCGACAAACTATTTTTAATCCCTTTGCTGCTAGCATTAGTAAATAGATAAAAAGGTATATTATATTTACTTGTTTTAAACTTTTTTCTACATTTCTTCAGTTTCTTCCTGGTTTCTAGCCTAGGCCAAAATTATGTCATAAATCCCAGGAGTCTTCATGGCATTTCCTTTCTTTCATCTGGAGGAGGGGCTTTCTCAGTTAAGCTCAAATCCTGTCTGTATGCCTGAGCTAAGGGCAGATGGATTCTGGGAAATAAGTACTATATGAATCATCTGCCCTTACCCAAGTTGGCCAGGACCAGAAATGTTTTTCAAAGTGATTTCTTAGCAATATAAAATAGGGTTGCACAGATACAGATTCTGGTATCGATTATGATACTAAGCATTTGCACCAGTATCAGTACTTGTTCAAATGTTCCGATACCTGAAACCGATACTTCAGGTTCGGCTCTTTTAGCTGTCAGCGGAATTCCCCCACTGACAGCTGAAAAATATTTTCAAAAAATTACTGTTAAAGAGCAGGGCCGCCACGTCCTTGACAACCAATGGTTCATTCAGCTGTCAGTGGACTTACCCGGTTGACAGCTGAAGTGTAAAGGAAATTGTAGCGGTCAACAAAAAAAAAAAGCAGCTGGCAATGTTTATCAACAACATTGCTCAGCCACTGAGCCAGATAGATAAAAGAAACATTGTTTCTGTTTGTTTATTCATCTACAGATCAAAGGGATGAAGTCAAGTAAAAAATATTTTTTTTCTTTTAATTAAATGTTCCTCTGTTTAACCTCTTATTAGCCATTCATTTACTCTAATCAACCTTAATAACTCCTTATTCTCCTTTTCCATTTAATTAATATTTTCCTGTTTTTTTTGGTTTGTTTTTTCACTTATATTTAATTAAAACTTTTTTTTTTGCTTTGTTCACTAATATTTTTACTCCTTTAACATATATTTACATATTTAACCTATCACATTGAAAAAAAAAGCACACAACTTAATTATTTTTTATTTTATTTCAATTGTAAATAACTTTTTAATGCTTTGTACCATTGCTGACAGCTGAAGTGTACAGAAAACAGTTGCGGTAGGTATTGGTAATTAGTATCAGCGAGTACTAAAAAAAGTATCGGTGCATCCCTAATATAAAGCACGGAGGCAGGGATGGATGGGGGAGTTTGCTTTGAATATTGATAATTCATTAAATAGCCTTTTCAGTTTGTGGTGCTCAGCTATTGTAATTTAAACATTGTTCATTTATATTCTGTTGTCAACAATAGACACTTTGCGGAAGCCAAATTTGAACATTTCCTATTGGACAGTTGGGTATGTTTTCCTTTCCTGTCCAAACAGAATAGGAAACAAACATGTATCTAATACTATTTTTAAGATGAATAATTATTGCTTAGACACAGCTCCGGGACAAGGTCATCCAGCGCCCAGGGTAAAGATGCCAAACTGGGCCCCCCTTGCCTTAAGGTTAGGGTCAAGGTACTTTTTTTAGTTTAGCATTAAACAATTGCGCCCAGGGCAGCCTCCCCTCCTGCCTACCCCTTGTCCTGACCCTGCTTAGACATTATAGGATGTGTGCTCTGCCTTGACAGTATTTATGTCTTTTTTGTTTTATAGCCTCCATTGAAAGGTTTAGGTGTCACTCAGGTAGAGAGGTAAAGTCTGACTAGACTGCTGTGAGTGCAGGCAGGGACAGAGAACTCAACTAGCTCCAAGCTGCAGCAATGTCAAAGGAAAAGGTCCATAAGCCGCACATCATGAAGCAGACCCATGTGTATGAATTGGGATGAATGGCAGCCTCCGCCTGCACTCCAGCCAGGCTAAGCTCCAACGTGTTTCGCTTCTCCCCTTGGAGCTTTATCCCCATAAAACTCTTCCTTTTGACATTGCTGCAGACCCAGCAAGGTATACTCATGTGTCAATGTTCCCTCGCTGCCTTCCCAGGAGTCCAGAAGTAAGATCTGTTTTTGGCGGTTACATGGATTAATGGAATTAAAGGACAGCACCGTGGCTGAGTGGTTAGCACTTCCGCCTGGCAGCACTGGTGTTGCCGGTTCAAAACCCAACCACGACTCTGCCTGGAGTTTGCATGTTCTCCCTGTGCTTTTGTGGGTTTGTCCGGTTACCTCCCACACTCCAAAGACATGCTATTAGGTTAATTGGTCCTATTATGTATGCTGTATGTATGGATGTGAATTAGGGACCTGAGATTGTAAGCTCCTTGAGGGCAGGGACTGATGTCAGGGTTTGCTTAATGATAGAGCACACCTGGGCACTGCCCAAAGGCCCCAGCTGCATGGGGGCCCCTGCACTTTCCCCAAAGCAGCTGGTTCTTGAGCCCATGCTGCCCCAAATTTGGGGGCCCCATGATGGCACTGAGAGTGATGGATACACAGGGAGGCAGGCTAAGAGCGGTGCACCGTGCTGTGCAGAACAATACCTATTATTTTACAGCCAACAGGGAGGGGCAGGGCCAGAACACCAGTGATGCTCTGACCCCGCCCCATGCAGCTTGAATGCTCGGGGCTCGAAGGCTGCGGGGTAGGAGCTGGAGTGGGAGCTGCTGAGTCGGCAGCACTGAGAGCCCACCTGCAGAAGTAGCATTGTGGATGGTGTCATGGTGAGCCCAACTGTCCAGCACTGTTTGCACCGAAGGGCTTGGAATACCCGGAGGGATGCTCCTTTCTTCGACCCTCCTTCTGCCTGCTTGATTGGTATAGGTAAGTCCAGTGCTGGAGGTGGGCACATAGCCAAAAGTTTACATGCTCTGTATCGCCACTGAAAAAGGGGGTACAACATGGATGGAATAATGGTGCTGGGGGATATCAAGGGTGTATGGGGGAAAACAATGCTGAGGGGGGATCTGGGGTGTATAGGGGGTAGCAATGCTTGGGGTAGCTTGGGTGGCTATAGTGCTAGAGGTTTAAGGGATATAGAGAGGCCACAGTGTAGGGGGTATCAGGGATGTAGTGGGGTCACAATACAAGGGGTATCTTATGGTATATATGTAGAGGGGTCAAAGTGCTGGGGGGATATCTAGGGTGTAGAGGGATCAGAGTGCTGGGGGATATCTAGGGTGTAGAGGGATCAGAGTGCTGGTGGATATCTGGGGTGTAAAGGGGTCAGAGTGCTGGGGGGATATCTGGGATGTAGAGGGGTCAGAGTGCTGGGGGGATATCTGGGGTGTAGAGGGGTCAGAGTGCTGGGGGGATATCTGGGGTGTAGAGGGGTTAGAGTGCTGGGGGGATATCTGGGATGTAGAGGGGTCAGAGTGCTGGGGGGATATCTGGGGTGTAGAGGGGTCAGAGTGCTGGGGGATATCTGGGGTGTAGAGGGGTCAGAGTGCTGGGGGGATATCTGGGGTGTAGAGGGGTCAGAGTGCTGGGGGGATATCTAGGGTGTAGAGAGGGGTCAGAGTGCTGGGGAGGCATCAATCTCGCAGATATATTATATGTACTGTGACAGGAGGGTCACGTTGGACACAGGATGAGCCAAGAAACCATGGACATTAAGAATATGGCTTGGCTGGCTGGAAATTGAAATAGGAATATTAGTCCACAATATTGTTTTATTCTGAAACTTACCAGGTTAATTGAGAGATACTGAGGTGTTAATCACCGGCCTGCTTGTGATGTAAATCCCAGCTTCTAAGGGACCTGTTCATTGTTTGTGGTGATGTGGATTGGGGAAATTGAGTCTGTCCTTGTGTGTATTGTAAAGTGCCAGACAGTCTGGTGAATAAAGGTCATGCATAGTTATTTAAACATAAAGGGCTGGTGTGAATAGAGATAGTTAACACTATGCCTGTGTGTATTGTACTCTGCAGACGGAGCGTCTGCCAACCCTTTCAGGAGAAGATGGGTATTGAAGGTCGTCACGTCTATTGTGTAAAGTCTGTTGTCTCCTAACAGACGTCAAAGTAATGTGTTGAGTCTTGTAATGTGTGGGTGGAGCTGGGCCATTGTTCATGTTAAACTACTGTGTATTAGATGTATATAAAAGTTACAATGTTTCTCAATAAAAGTCATTCGATCTTAGGAAGATACAGAGTGCGTCTCGTTCTTCCAGAAGGATTAATTCCTATGGGAAGGGGTCGTCTGACTGTGGAGGATCGGCAGCAAGTGGGTGTCCAGGAGAGGGAACATCTTATACGGCGTTACCCCCTTTCGTATTTGGGGTGCCGTTACATTGGTTGGCAGCAGCGGGATTTTCCCTCCAGTTCCTGGGACACTCCAAACCACCACAGTGAATGACCAGCTATGCAGCCTGCAGGAAAGTCACGCTGAAAGACCTACTTTAGAGCCGAGATGGACCAGAGAGACGGTGATGCAGGACCCCGGTCAGTTGAAGATTTGTTTCAGCAACGAGTGCGACAGCGGTTGGCATTATATGGTGCTAACCCATCAGAGACCGCCATACAGGAAGCCATTAGAGGCATCCAGCTGCAGGATGCGCAACAAAAGAGAGAACTAGAGCGGCAACATGAGCGGAGAATGGCAGAAATACGGCAATCGGAGACAACACCTAAAGATGCAGCGCCTGTCCGTAAGTTGCCCTTTCGGGCGTTCAAACTATTTAAGGAAGGAGAGGAGGAAATTGAAGCGTTCCTGCAGGACTTTGAGAGACTATGCCAGATACATGAAGTACGGCCCCAAGATTGGGTCGCCTTACTGGCAAGTAATTTAACGGGCAGAGCGGCGGATGCGTATCGGGCCCTGGAGGATGAGGACGCTAAAGACTATGACCGGATAAAAGAAGCTCTGCTAGCCCTATTTGCCATTACACCCGAAGCCAGCCGGATTAAGTTTCGAGAATCCCGGAAACAAACCCACATAACATACGTGGAGTGGGCACATCGTCTGCAGCGAGACCTTAAGGGCTGGTTCCAGGGAAGCCACGCTCATACCATAGAGGACATCACCCAGCTAGTACTCTTAGAACAGTTCTTTAACCACACCCCTCCGGTACTACGGGATTGGGTGCGAGATAAGTGACCACGGACTGTACAGAAAGCGGCTACTTTGGCTGATGAATATCTGGACTCTCGAAGGTCAGGCGGAAGCGAGCGCTATCCACTATCTCGGCCCTGTTTATCAGCCTCTAACCCAACGTCAGCACCAAACCCAGCGGCCACTTATCCTCAGCAGCCCAGGTTCAACTCCCAGGACTACGCACAACCCATCAGGTGTTTCGGATGTAAACAGCTAGGGCACAAAAAGCCAGACTGTCCGTTGAATCCAGCCATCCAGTCCCAGTCATGGAGACAGCCAGCAAGGGGGAGCCCCCGCACACCCATGCCTGCGGCCCACTGCGTTGAGGAGGAAGAACATTGGGGCGTCCTGCACGAGGCTGATCCAATACAAGCAGCTAACCGGGACAACCGGCAACAACACAGGCAGACTGTCCGGGTTAATGGAACGGTAGCCAATGGCTTTCGTGATAGTGGCGCTACCATGACCCTACTACAGAAGAACCTCATCCCAGAGAGCCAACACACCGGAGACACTGTAGCCGTAAGAGTATCGGGAGGTACTGTCTTCCGGCTACCCGTTGCCCGTGTTCATCTGGATTGGGGGGTTGGTTCGGGACACGTGAATGTGGGGGTGATGAAGGATTTGCCAGTGGATGTACTACTGGGGAATGATTTGGCCCCCCGCCTTTCTGCTTACGCCCCGAGGGGCCCCGATGAAGTCAACCCTGTGACTACTCGTGCCCAGACACGTACTGCTGGAACCGGCCCGCTTGCTGCTGAGACCCAGGTGAGACTATCTTCCCCGACACGTACCTTAGGTCAGGCGCTCCTAGGCTGGGATACCCCAGAAGCATTCAGGAGGGAAACTCGGGAGGACCCGACCTTACACAAGTATAGGGCTAAGGCAGATACTCAGGAAAGGGGAAAAGATGGGGAGCTTTTTGAATGGGTGGGGGATAGACTGTATAGGATCCCTAAGCCACCTCAGAGAAGTAAGGCCCCTTTGCAGAAACGACAACTGGTGGTACCTAAGAAATACCAGCTGGAGATTCTGCGAATCGGGCATGATGTGCTGCTAGCAGGACATCTAGGGTTCCGTCGCACGGCCCATAGGATTACACAGAATTTCTTCTGGCCCAATTTTAGCCAGGATGTGCGACAATACTGCACAACGTGTGACACATGTCAACGGATAGGTAAGAGGGGGGACCACCCTAAGGCTAAAGTCATGTCCATGCCTATTATTGGGGAGCCTTTTTACCGCATAGCCGTTGACATTGTGGGTCCCCTGGCCAGGCCTAGTCCATCCGGGAAGAAGTATATTCTCACCGTGGTGGACTACGCCACCCGTTACCCAGAGGCAGTAGCTATGTCTAACATTGAAGCAGAGACAGTAGCTGATGCCCTGGTTAAGATTTTTACCAGAGTGGGGTTCCCTAAGGAGATTCTCTCTGACCAGGGAACCCAGTTCACCGCAGTGCTCACCCAGCAGTTGTGGAAGGTGTGCAATATTAAGCCCTTGCTGAGCTCACCGTACCACCCCCAGACTAATGGTCTCTGCGAACGCTTTAACGGGACCCTCAAGCAAATGCTGAGGACCTTTTCGGACGCTTGCAGAGACTGGGAGAGATTCCTGCCTCACCTGTTATTTGCGTACAGAGAGGTACCCCAGGAATCTACTGGGTTCTCGCCCTTCGAGTTGCTCTATGGGAGAAGGGTCCGCGGACCCCTCGATCTCATCAGAGGACACTGGGAGGGAGAGACAGAGCAAGGAGGGACCCCCATAGTGCCCTACGTTCTGGAACTCAGGGACCGCATGGAGCAACTGTCTCTGATGGTAAGGGAGAATCTCCAGGCGGCCCAGGGAAGACAGAAGAGATGGTACGATCGGGGTGCCCGACAGCGTATCTTCCAGGTGGGGCAGAAGGTCTTAGTGCTCAAGCCGGTGAAGACCGACAAGATGCAGGCATCTTGGCAGGGCCCGTATAAAGTAGTAGCCCAGGTATGTGATACTACCTATGTTATTGCCAGCTGTGCAGATGAAAGAATCCAGTGAACCTTTCATGTGAACATGCTGAAGGAGTATCAGGAACGGCAGGAGAATGTTGCTGCAGTATGTGCCCCTGCTGCGGACGACCCAGAAGGTTTACCCCTCCCTGACTTACTAGAGAGAGAGCCCCAGACTGACCTCATTAGCCTTGTACAGCTAGGAGACCGGTTAAGCCCCACAAAGAAGGAACAGGCTAAGCGGCTCCTGTGGGAGAAACAGGCGACGTTCTCCCAAATACCGGGCTATACGACCCTGGCTGTGCATAAGGTAGAGACCCCAGGACAAGCACCCCTTCGACAGCCCCCCTACCGTATCCCTGAAGCAGTCCAAGAAGAAATGCGGAAGGAGATACAGGAGATGATTCAGTTAGGAGTCATTGAGCCTTCTGACAGCCCTTGGGCCTCGCCTGTAGTCCTGGTGCCTAAGAAAGACGGAACTACCTGGTTCTGCGTGGACTACAGGCGACTCAATGAGAAGACCACCACCGATGCCTACCCGATGCCCAGGGTAGACGAACTACTAGATCGGATAGCCAGGGGACGTTATTTAACCACAATAGACCTGTGTAAAGGTTATTGGCAGATCCCCCTGGCCGAGGATGCTATCCCCAAGTCAGCATTTGTTACCCCATTTGGCCTGTACCAGTCTAAGGTCATGCCATTTGGGATGAAGAATGCCCCGGCCACCTTCCAACGTATGGTGGATAGGCTCCTCGATGGCTTCCAGGATTTTGCATGTGCATACCTGGATGACATTGCGATCTACAGTGGGTCTTGGGAGGAGCACCTGGTTCACGTAGGGGTGGTTCTGGACAAAATTCGGGCCGCAGGCCTGACCTTGAAACCAGACAAGTGCCATCTTGGTATGGCGGAGGTGCAGTACCTGGGACACCGAGTGGGGTGTGGGAACCAGAGACCAGAGCCAGCCAAGGTAGAGGCAGTAGCTAACTGGCCCACGCCCCGTACTAAGACCCAGGTATTAGCCTTCTTGGGGACTGCAGGGTACTACCGACGTTTTGTCCCTAACTATAGTGCTATCGCCAAATCCCTGACTGACCTGACGAAAAATAATTTACCCAGGCAGGTCCTGTGGTCTCCAGCTTGTGAAACCGCATTTCTAGGCCTCAAGCAAGCTCTTGTAAATGCCCCTGTCTTGGCTGCCCCCGTACCTAACAAACGTTTTCTTGTCCACACCGATGCTTCCATGTTTGGACTGGGGGCTGTGCTGAGCCAAGTTGGGGAGGATGGAGGAGAACACCCTGTCGCATACCTGAGTAGAAAGCTATTACCCCGGGAAGTGAGCTATGCGGCAGTGGAGAAGGAATGTTTGGCCCTGGTCTGGGCCCTTAAAAAGTTGAACCCTTACTTATACGGACAAGAATTTTCACTGGTCACCGACCACAACCCATTGGTGTGGCTTAACCGGGTCTCAGGAGACAATGGCAGGTTGTTGCGGTGGAGCCTAGCCCTACAACCTTACAATTTCACCATCAGCTACCGACCCGGTAAGCAAAATGGCAACGCTGATGGGTTGTCCCGGCAAACAGACGTCACCTCGGACCCCTAGTGCAATGGTGATGGGTTTTCCAGATATTAGAAGAATGGAAGTATGGACTAACTTCGGAGTCAACCCGTCTGGGGGTCCCCTCCTCTGTTAGTCTCCTGCCGAAAGGGGAGATGTGTGACAGGAGGGTCACGTTGGACACAGGATGAGCCAAGAAACCATGGACATTAAGAATATGGCTTGGCTGGCTGGAAATTGAAATAGGAATATTAGTCCACAATATTGTTTTATTCTGAAACTTACCAGGTTAATTGAGAGATACTGAGGTGTTAATCACCGGCCTGCTTGTGATGTAAATCCCAGCTTCTAAGGGACCTGTTCATTGTTTGTGGTGATGTGGATTGGGGAAATTGAGTCTGTCCTTGTGTGTATTGTAAAGTGCCAGACAGTCTGGTGAATAAAGGTCATGCATAGTTATTTAAACATAAAGGGCTGGTGTGAATAGAGATAGTTAACACTATGCCTGTGTGTATTGTACTCTGCAGACGGAGCGTCTGCCAACCCTTTCAGGAGAAGATGGGTATTGAAGGTCGTCACGTCTATTGTGTAAAGTCTGTTGTCTCCTAACAGACGTCAAAGTAATGTGTTGAGTCTTGTAATGTGTGGGTGGAGCTGGGCCATTGTTCATGTTAAACTACTGTGTATTAGATGTATATAAAAGTTACAATGTTTCTCAATAAAAGTCATTCGATCTTAAGAAGATACAGAGTGCGTCTCGTTCTTCCAGAAGGATTAATTCCTATGGGAAGGGGTCATCTGACTGTGGAGGATCGGCAGCAAGTGGGTGTCCAGGAGAGGGAACATCTTATACGGCGTTACCCCCTTTCGTATTTGGGGTGCCGTTACATGTACATATAGCTTTGTTACTTTATGTATGTAGTATGTTCCCACTGTTTCTTTGCTGTACAGAATGATTGTTCATGTAGTTAATGCGGAACTCCACCCAAAAGGGGAAGCTCCGCTTGTCTGCCTCCTACCTACTGCGCTGTCTCCATTGTAGGGGCCCCAGAGCATTACTTTGCCCAGGGGCCCATGATGCTATTAAGACGACCCTGACTGATGTGCACGTACAATATATACGTAAAGTGCTGCGTAAGTTGATGGTGCTATATAAGTACCTGTAATGATAAAAATAAATAAAAATCAGGCCTGACCACTGTCATATCTAAAAGCCCTGCTCTGTTGGGGCAATAAAGTATAAGTGCGTTGTAGGTATCTATCAGGAGGCACTATCACATTGTGTACAGTCAGTGTCTCTTTCTTATATAGGAAAGCTATTTGTTTCCAACACAAAATGACAAGTTTAATAACTGAGTTTACTTTTCTAGAGTTCCACTTTAAATTTCAGCCGATAGCCCATTTGAGCGAGCGAAATTTGACTTTATGATCCTGCACCTCCTAAAAATGTATTGGCACTCTATCTATCTGCGCTAAGAAAATCTCCCTAAAAGCCTTCAATTACTGCAGCTAAATTAGAATCATATAAATATACCACTTACATCAATAGCTGTCATGAGATTGCAATGTTAATTAGATGGGTACAAGATACGCTACACGCTTGCACTTAATTGGCCCTCTGCTTCTTGTCCATGACGGCTTCCCAGCAAGGGCCCATCACAAGTTCAGTGTGACCTCTTACTGATGGGTGAGACACGAATGTAAAATTAAACGATCATGACGGATATAAAACTCATTTCAAAGGGGAAAATATCAATTTATGGTAATGTATATCTGGGGACCTATAGCACGGCTTATATCAATATTGTATCATAATAATGAGGGGAGGGATAGACAGACATGACTAATTTGTCTTGCCATGATTTAATTAGAGCTCCACAACTGCAGAAAAAGGAAAATCTGCCGTATAATAGCCATGGGACACCATGGCTACTTCTGTACTTCTAATGGTCAGCCTGACATAGATTCTGCACCACATGGGGGACAATGGGGACCTTGGCTGCTGGAGCATTCTGCCTCTGAGCTTACAATTATGGGGGGTCAAAAACTCCCAAACCTACCCAAAATAACACTATGGATGGTATACACTCACCGGCCACTTTATTAGGTACACCTGTTGAATTGCTTGATAAGGCCAATCACATGGCAGCAACTTAATGCATTTAGGCATCTAGACGTGGTAAAGATGACTTGCTGATGTTCAAACCGAGCATCAGAATGGGGAAGAAAGGGGATTTAAGTGACTTTGAACGTGGCATGGTTGTTGGTGCCAGACGGGCTGGTCTGATTATTTCAAAAACTGCTGATCTACTGGGATTTCCACGCACAACCATCTCTCGGGTTTACAGAGAATGGTCTGAAAAAGAGAAAATATCCAGTGAGCGGCAGATGTGTGGATGAAAATGTCTTGTTGAGGTCAAAGGTCAGAGGAGAATGGGCAGACTGGTTTGAGATGATAGAAAAGCAACAGTAACTCAAATAACCACTCGTTACAACCAAGATATGCAGAATACCATCTCTGAACACACAACACATCGAACCTTGAAACAGTCAGGCTACAGCAGCAGAAGACCACACCGGGTGCCACTCCTGTCAGCTAAGAACAGGAAACTGAGGCTACAATTTGCACAGGCTCACCAACATTGGACAATAGAAGATTGGAAAAACGTTGCCTGGTCTGATGAGTCTCAATTTCAGTTGCGACATTCAGATGGTGGAGTCAGAATTTGGCATAAATACCATGAAAGTATGGACCCATCCTACCTTGTATCAACGGTTCAGGCTGGTGGTGGTGTAATGGTGTGGGGGATATTTTCTTGGCACACTTTGGGCCCTTTAGTACCAATTGAGCATTGAGCACACCACGGCCTACCTGAGTATTATTGCTGACCATGTCCATCCCTTTATGACTACAGTGTACCCATCTTCTGATGGCTCCTTCCAGCAGGATAATGCACCATGTCACAAAGCTCAAATCATCTCACCACTGGACAATGAGGTCACTGTACTCCAATGGCCTCCACAGTCACCAGATCTCATCCAATAGAGCACCTTTGGGATGTGGTGGAACTGGAAATTCGTATCATGGATGTGCAGCCAACAAATTCTGAGCCAAAAGGGGGGCCCAACCCAGGACTATCAAGGTTTACCTAAAAAAGTGTCCGGTGAGTGTATATATACACGAATAAGTGCATGTTTTCTAAATAATAGGAAATCATGAGTAGATTTTAAAAAATTCAATTTCGATTTGCATGGGGATTCACTTTGTCAGGTGGTTTCAGGGCTTCCCACTCTTTCTGCACACCCGAACAATGTTTTGTATAAACTCAGCCCCTTGTGACATGAATGTTTTAGTAAAAAGAATGTTAGAACGTGCTATTGGAGGAAGCATGCAGTCTGCTTTTTACGTCTAAAGACCAAAATAAGAGAAAAAGGAAGGTTTCCAGTTTCTTGACTTATAACGAGTCTCTTGACTCCTCTCACCATGCCATGTACACAGTGTGCTCTATAAATAATCCACTGTATTCGGTTACAAATGTCCAGAGGTGGCCGGTGAAAGAAAACAAAATAACAATAAAATTAGCACAATTTGTAAATTTTGAGACAGGTAAGTGCCGGGCAGCATCTGATGGGGCACAGTAGCGGCAATTGATGGGCACACTGGCAGCATTTGATGGGGCACAGTAGCGGCAATTGATCAGCACACTGGCAGCATCTGTTGGGGCACAGTAGCGGCAATTGATGGACACACTGGCTGCATCTGATGGGGCACAGTAGCGGCAATTGATGGGCACACTGGCGGTATCTGATGGGGCACAGTATCGGCAATTGATGGGCACATTGCCAGCATTTGATGGGGCACAGTGTCAGCAATTGATGGGTACAGTGGCTGCGTTTGATGGCACAGTAGCTGGGTTTGGCACAGTAGCTGTGTTTGATGGGTACAGTGGCTGCAATTGATGGGGTGTTTTTTTTCAGTTGGTTTGCGCCCCCTCCAAAAATGTTGAGCACCAGCCGCCACTGGTTTTGGAGATTCAGCGCATTAGGATAAGCTTACAGGCACCTCTGTATTTTTGGACGACAAGTTTTCTCCAAGTTCTACAAACCAGTCTAGAGCAATATGGCCGCCAGCCCACCACCACCATAAGTGCAAAGTGCACTTTAAAATATTAATGCCGTTTAGTTGTACTTCTTTAACCACTTCATTAGGGCCTGTTTTATTTATTCTCTTTCTTCCTTTCAGATCGATAGATTCGTAACCCCACCATCCTGTGATCAGATGATATTGCTCTGGAACTTGCTCCCATAGAAGTTCATTGTCTAATTGGTGTCATCCTTTAATCTGAACGAGCAGTGCTTTCAGTGTCATTGAAGCCTTTGATCATTAAAATGTTTTCTTCACTACGAACCCTGATCTTTGTCACAGGCGACAAAAAACTTCTACTCTTCATCGACATTTTTTTTTTTTACATTTACGGTTCACTGCAGTCTAAAACCGATGTGTTTTTAAAACTGTGAAACAGTATAAATGAAGAGGAGGAACATTTCTTCACCTTTTCAACTTTAGCAATTAAATTGTAATTCCGCCTAGATTTTCAGAAATAAGTGCAGCAATTATTTGCTTGTGTCCCTGCTTTTCCAGCCTGCCCAACTTGTCAGTAAAAAATGTCAAGGACAGTACTATCTGAGTGCTTTAAATTTACCTGCTAGACATTGAGGTCTACCAGTATTTACAAGACACAGAGGTCTAGCTGTAACTGTCACAAACATGTGAAAATTCTAAAGTGTCCCTTGTTTTAAAATATCTCTAACACTAAAGAACCTCTTAAGCCCTGTACACACGATCGGATTTCCTATGGTTTTTAAACCGATGGATTTTTCCATCGGAAAACCGATGAAGCTGACTTCCATCAGTCTTGCCTACACACCATCAGTCAAAAAACCGACCGTTCTAAACCCGGTGATGTAAAACACTCCAATGAGCCGAGAGAAATTAAGTTCAATGCTTCTGAGCATGCGTCGACTTGATTCTGAGCATGCGTGGGTTTTTTATCCGATGGAGTTCCCCACAGACGATAGTAATTTGCTATCGGTTTTTTAACCATCGGATAAATTTAAAACATGTTCTATTTTTAAACACCAATGGAAAAAAAAACGGTGGGGGCCCATACACGATCGGTTTGTCCGATGAAAAAAGTCCATCGGACTGTTTTCATCGGTAAAACCTATCGTGTGTACAGGGCTTTAGACTACATTCACACAGGGGCAACACGACTGCCAGCGCGACTTTGGAAGGCAACTTGGACACGACTTGAGTATGAATCACAGCGCGACATGAGGCAACTTACAAGGCAACTTCAAGTTGCCTGCAGGACAGGAGACTTTTCAGTGGCGAATCAAACAATAATCAGCTCTGTGGGAGAGAGGGGTTTGCCTGAGAAATGTATGTTCTCTTCCTGTATTGTTGCTTCTGTTAAGACAGTGATCCGACTTCTGAGGCGACTTCCATTGAAATCAATGGGTACAAATTGCCTACAAGTCGCCTAGAAGTTGGATTGAAGTAGTACAGGAACCTTTTCTGAAGTTGGAGCGACTGCAGTAGTGTGCATTAAGACGGCTCCATTCACTTACATTGATTTTCTCATGCAGCGTGACTTGAGGCGACTTAAAGTCGGATCCAAAGTCGTCCCTGTGTGAATGGGCTCTCAAAGCAGAACTAAACAAAAGACCGTTACATTTCGGCACTTGCCAAGAATGTAACGATCCCCTTTGCTTGTGTCCTCAACCAAACTATCAAACCATCAAATGACTGGAGTCATAACTGAACACATATGCTGCATCATGGCAGTTGAAGATAAAACAGAGGCCAAGATGGCAGCTTCCTTAGCTGAAAACAATAGGAGGGTTTAGTTCCCCTTTAAGACTTAAAGCGGAGCTCCACCCAAAAGGGAGAAACTCCGCTTGTTTGCCTCCTTCCCCCCTCCGCTGCCACATTTGGCACCTTTTTTTGGGGGGGGGGGGACGGAGCGGGTACCTGGTTTTGACAGATACCCACTCCCACTTCTGGCTGAGCTTGAACCTAGACGGAAGTTCGGCCCCCCTCTCTTTCCCCCGCCATCGGGCCCATCACAAAGCGCAGCAGTTGGGAACCCGCTGTGAAACCGCATGGCTTCAATGACGGTTTCCCGTAGCCGAGATGGCGCCTGCAGCACCCAAGAGCCGTTTGCAAAATTGGCTTGGGTGAAGACACCGCTGGATTTGTGGACAGGTAAAGTGTCCTAATATTAAAAGTCAGCAGCTACAGTATTTGTAGCTGCTGACTTTTAATTTTTTCCAAAGGAGCCTCTTTAAGGGCATATTTATAAAGCATTAAATGTGACATCAATCAAACTTTCATTGCAGGTGAACGTGTTTTAAATTACAAGGAATGACATCAGTCATTGCTTGAAGAAGGAACAAATCAGCTATTCAGAAACACGTTGCATGTTGATGACATCACTTCTGGCTAGCTGTCCATGCTGGTTGCTGGTCCCTTCCGGCTGACGCCACTTCCTGGATTCGGCTTCCATGCTGTCTCAGACAGTCTAGCTGTCTTCTCAGTATCCAGGAGAGTTGTGTCTTCCATCTGTCGGCCACTTCAGAATATGCTGCCATAGAATTACACCTGCGGATATCACTGAGACTCCTTGGGACTACCAGAACGCCGGACCACCTGCCATATCACTAATATGATGTGCTTCTACCCATCTACCCTTTTGTAAGTGTTTTTAATCTTTTTGGGAAATATAAAGTTTTACTTCTGCTCTTAGAAGCACCTTTTTTTCTTTTCATTTTACTTCCAGAGTTTGCTTCTCTCTTCAAGTGCTGCCGAAAGTGCATGAAGACTAGGGATGAGCTTCGAGTTCGAGTCGAACTCATGTTCGACTCGAACATTGCCTGTTCGCCCGTTCGCCGAACAGCGAACAAATTGGGGTGTTCGTGGCAAATTCGAAAAATCTATGGGAGAAATCTAAAGTGTTAATTATAAAGGCTTATATGCAAGTTATTGTCCTAAAAAGTGTTTGGGGACCCGGGTCCTGCCCCAGGGGACATGTATCAATGCAAAAAGAAGTTTTAAAAACGGCCGTTTTTTCGGGAGCAGTGATTTTAATAATGCTTAAAATGAAAAAATAAAAGTGAAATATTCCTTTAAATTTCGTACCTGGGGGGTGTGTATGATATGCATGTGAAGTGGCGCATGTTTCCCGTGCTTAGAACTGTCCCTGCAAAAAATGTCATTTTTGAAAGAAAAAAATGCATTTAAAACTGACTCGCGGCTATTAATGAATTGTCGGCTCCCGGCAATACATACAAAAGTCATTGATAAAAAAAAAAAAAAAAGCGTGGGGGTTCCCCAGAATTCAATTACCAGGCCCTTCAGGTCTGGAATGGATATTAAGGGGAACCCCGCCGCAAATTTAAAAAAAAATTGACGTGGGGTTCCCCCAAATATCCATTCCAGGCCCTTCAGATCTGGCATGGATTTTAAGGGGAACTCCACCCCAAATTTAAAAAAAAATGGCGTGGAGTCCCCCTAAAAATCCATACCAGACCCCTTATCCGAGCACGCAACCTGGCCGGCCGCAGGGGAAAAGGGGGGGACGAGAGAGCGGCCCCCCTCCCTCCTGAACCGTACCAAGCCACATGCCCTCAACATGGGGAGGATGTCCCCATGTTGATGGGGACAAGGGCCTCATCCCCACAACCCTTGCCCGGTGGTTGTGGGGGTCTGCGGGCGGGGGGCTTATCGGAATCTGGAAGACCCCTTTAACAAAGAGGACCCCCAGATCCCGGCCCCCCCCTATGTGAATTGGTAAGGGGTACATTGTACCCCTACCATTTCACGAAGAAAGCGTAAAAAAATGTTTAAAAAAACACACAAACACCTTGAAAAAGTCCTTTATTTAAAAAAAAAAAAAAAAAAAAAAAACATTCCAGCGGTGAAATCCAGTGTCCCGCGGCGATCCCGATGTCCAGCGCTGTCCTTCATTGGTTGTGCCTGAGCGGACCTGATGGGGAACTCCCTCTCAGTATTTTAAATGTATAGACCCGCCCCTTCTAAAGTTCCCCATCAGGTCCGCTCAGCGGACCAGATGCGGAACATGAGAAGGGGCGGGTCTATACATGTATTACCAAAGTGAGAGCAGTTCCCCATCAGGTCCGCCCCCTCGGTATGTCGGACCCGCCTACGTCATTGGCTTGAGCGGGGAACTTCCTTCACTGTGTAATTTAAATTTACATAGTGAAGGAAGTTCCCCGCTCATACCCGACATACCGAGGGGGCGGACCTGATGGGGAACTGCTCTCACTTTGGTAATACATGTATAGACCCGCCCCTTCTCATGTTCTGCATCTCGTCCGCTGAGCGGACCTGATGGGGAACTTTAGAAGGGGCGGGTCTATACATTTAAAATACTGAGAGGGAGTTCCCCATCAGGTCCGCTCAGGCACAACCAATGAAGGACAGCGCTGGACATCGGGATCGCCGCGGGACACTGGATTTCACCGCTGGAATGTTTATTTATTTATTTTTTTAAATAAAGGACTTTTTCAAGGTGTTTGTGTGTTTTTTTAAACATTTTTTTACGCTTTCTTTGTGAAATGGTAGGGGTACAATGTACCCCTTACCAATTCACATAGGAGGGGGGCCGGGATCTGGGGGTCCCCTTTGTTAAAGGGGTCTTCCAGATTCCGATAAGCCCCCCGCCCGCAGACCCCCACAACCACCGGGCAAGGGTTGTGGGGATGAGGCCCTTGTCCCCATCAACATGGGGACATCCTCCCCATGTTGAGGGCATGTGGCTTGGTACGGTTCAGGAGGGAGGGGGGGCCGCTCTCTCGTCCCCCCCTTTTCCCCTGCGGCCGGCCAGGTTGTGTGCTCGGATAAGGGGTCTGGTATGGATTTTTAGGGGGACTCCACGCCATATTTTTTTTAAATTTGGGGTGGAGTTCCCCTTAAAATCCATGCCAGATCTGAAGGGCCTGGAATGGATATTTGGGGGAACCCCACGTCAATTTTTTTTAAAATTTGCGGCGGGGTTCCCCTTAATATCCATTCCAGACCTGAAGGGCCTGGTAATTGAATTCTGGGGAACCCCCACGCTTTTTTTTTTTTTTTTTATCAATGACTTTTGTATGTATTGCCGGGAGCCGACAATTCGAGTCCATTGTATTTAATAGGGTTCTAAAGTTTACACGAACATTTTGTCTGTTCGCAGGTTCTGGTGCGAACCGAACAGGGGGGTGTTCGGCTCATCCCTGATGAAGACCCTCTTCTATTTCTACATAGACTAATATCTGCTTGGTTTGTTACTCAGAGCGCCCTTATACACACTTTTATCACTGGATAATTCAACTTTATCTGTAAGTTGTGGTCAAGGAAGGGGGAGGGAGGGAATTTTAGCAAAGAGAGGGCTTTCTCTACTAGCCAGGAGAGATCGGAATTACATTGCCACATATGCCTCTCCACATGTACCCCACACAGCAGCCTCAGCAATAGTTATCACTTCCCCAAGGCCACTCTTCATTTCTTTTTGCACCCATTGCTACAGACCTCCAGTGGCTGGCTATGTTCCCATTCATCCATTCAATGGACACCACCCTACTGTGGGCCACCAGCAAGGACAGTCAGTTGTTTCTCTTTATCTGTGGGGCTCTTGATGCTGTTGCTCTCTCCTGAGATCTTGACCACCTGTGCAACCCTTGACACCTCTAGTCATTATAAACCCCCTCTCCTTCTGATGAGCTAACATTACCGCCAGGCAAGCTTCTGTTTTATGGTGTGAATGGATAGTTAAAAAAAGGATACACATTTATTTATTTATTACAGGTACTTATATAGCTCAGTCAATTTATGCAGCGCTTTACATACACACTCACCGGCCATTTTATTAGGTACACCCTGCTAGTACCGGGCTGGACCCACTTTTGCCTTCAGAACTGCCATCATTTTTCTTGACATAGATTCAACAAGGTGTTGGAAACATTCCTTAGATAGTTTGCTCCATACCGACATGATAGCATCACACAGTTGCTGCAGATTTGTCGGCTGCACATCCATGATGCAAATTTCCCGTTACACCACATCTCAAAGGTCCTCTATTGGATTGAGATCTGGTGACTGTGGAGGCCATTGGAGTACAGTGACCTCATTGTCATGTTCAAGAAACCAGTTTGAGATGATCTGAGGTTTGTGACATGGTGCATTATCCTGCTGGAAGGAGCCATCAGAAGATGGGTACACTGTAGTCATAAAGGGATGGACATGGTCAGCAGCAATACTCGGGTGTGGTGTTTAAACGATGCTCAATTGGTACTAAGGAGACCAAAGTGTGCCAAGAAAATATCCCCCACACCATTACACCACCACCAGCCTGAACCATTGATACAAGGCAGGATGGATCCATGTTTTCATGTTGTTTATGCCAAATTCTGACTTGACCATCTGAATGTCGCAGCTGAAATAGAGACTCATTAGACTAGGAAACATTTTTTTAATCTTCTATTGTCCAATTTTGGTGATCCTGTGCCAATTGTAGCCTCAGTTTCCTTTTCTTAGCTGACAGGAGTGGCACCCGGTGTGGTATCTGTTGTAGCCCATCTACTTCAAGGTTCGATGTGTTGTGCGTTCAAAGATGGTATTCTGCATACCTTGGTTGTAATTAGTGGTTATTTAAGTTACTATTGCCTTTCTATCACCTCAAACCAGTCTGCCCATTCTCTGAAATCAACAAGGCATTTTAGCCCACACAACTGTCGCTCACTGGATATTTTCTCTTTTTTGGACCATTCTCTGTAAACCCTAAAGATGGTTGTGCGTGAAAATCCGAGTTGATCAGCAGTTTTTGAAATACTCAGACCAGCCTGTCTGGCACCAACAACCATTTTACGTTCAAAGTCACTTTTCTTCCCCGTTCCGATGCTTGGTTGAACTTCAGCAAGTTGTCTTCACTGCGTCTAATTCCCTAAATGCATTGAGTTGCTGCCATGTGATTGGATGATCAGCAATTTGTGTTACCAAGCAATTGAACAGGTGTACCTAATAAAGTGCCAGTGAGTGTAAATTGCACATTCACATCAGTCCCTGCCATCAAGGAGCTTACAATCTAAGGTCCCTAACTCAAATTCATACATACACATACTGGGGCCAATTTAAACAGGAGAAAATGAACCTACCAGCATGTCTTTGGAGTGTGGGAGGAAACCGGAGCAGGCACAGGGAGAACATGCAAACTCCAGGCAGGTAGTACCGTGGTTGGAATCTGAACCGGTGACCCTAGTGCTGCCAGGAAGAAGAGCTAACCACTGTGCTGCCCACTTTGGGTGCACCAAATACCTTTAAAAAACAGATCTTGCAAAAGTAGCAGTGACATCATCACCTGTGCAGAGAATAGAGCTGTGGGAGGGGCTCAGCAGGCTCAACCTACTACTGGCTGCCTGCAGAAAATGACAGAAAGGGGGCAGAGACAAGACCAGTCACCCTGCACAAGGAGAGAGAACAGCAGTGGCTGGTCTTTTTTTTACAGGAAGTTCCTGCACAGAGGTAAAGCATAGGAGTTGTTTCATGCTGGATTACTGCACTGTTTTGGAAGAACTTCTAAAAGCACCCCAAGACTCCAGTCAGAATAAACACAGCACTTTGCATTTAGAAAATATATTTTTAGTACAGATTTCAGCTTAACCACTTGACGTTCGCGCTATAGCCGAATGATGGCTACAGCGCGGACCTGAATTTTCGGGAGGCCGTCAATAGACGTCCTCCCCTTTGCACGCGCCCCCTGCAGGGCGCGCGCTGTGATCAGAGTCACTGAGACTCGGGTGATCACAGATCCGAGTAAGGGGCCCCTTACCACATGCTCAGCTGTCAGCCAATGACAGCTGTTTACGTGATGTAAACAAAGCTCGGTAATCTTTTTTTTTTCTCCTCACGCTGACAGCGTGAAGAGGAAAAAAAAAGCTGATCACTGGCTTTTGTGTAAGGGACAGTCCCGAAGAGGAAGGAGGCACATCCGCCTCATCAGTGCCCCCTGCCAGTGCCCACCAGTGCAATAAAGTGCCACCTATCAATGCCCAAGAGTGCCACCTATCAATGCCCACCAGTGGTGCCAATCAGTGCCACCTAGCAGTGCTGCCTATTAGTCTCACCTACCAGTGCTGATCAGTGCCCATCACTGCCACCCATCAGTGCCCATTATTGTCACCTATCAGTGCCACCTAACAGTGCCAATTCTCAGTGCCCACCAGTGCCACCTATCAATGCCCTTCAGTGCCACCTCTCAGTGTGACCTCTCAGTGCCCACCAATGCCGCCTCTCAGTGTCCGCCAGTGCCGCCTATCAGTGCCCGCTAGTGCCGCCTATCAGTGCCCACCAGTGCCGCCTTATCGGTGCCCATCAGTGCAGCCTATCGGTGCCCATCATTGCAGCCTATCGGTGCCCATCAGTGCAGCCTCATCATGCGTACATCAATAAAGGAGAAAAATTACCCGTTTGCAAAATTTTATAACAAAATATAAAATGGTTTTGTATTTTTTTTTATTCGTTTTTTTTTTTTTAACAAAAAATAAAAACCGCAGAGGTGATCAAATAGCACCAAAAAAAAGCTCTATTTGTGGAAAAAAAATGATAAAAATTTCATTTGGGTACAGTGTTGTATGACCGTGCAATTGTCATTCAAAGAGTACACACGATCACTTTTCTCGTCGGGAAAAATTTCATTTTTTCTCTTGGACGAGAAAAACGGCCGTGTGTAGGCTTTCCAACATTTTTCCCGACGAGAAAAACTACAAGAATCACGACGAGAAAAATTAGAACAATCGCGGCATTTTTTTCCGCGGCAGTTTTCCCATAGGGAAACACTGCTAGGGAGCCTACACACGGCCGGTTTTCTCGACCAAGCGAAAACATGTTGTGAAAAACGGCCGTGTGTAGGGGACCAAGCCGGTCCTCGTTTTTCCCGTCGGGTTTCACGGCGGTGTTTTCACCGCCGTGAAACTCGATCGTGTGTACACGGCATGAGAGCGCTGAAAGCTGAAAATTGGTCTGGGCAGGAGGGGGGTTTAAGTGCCCAGTAAGCAAGTGGTTAACCACTTAAGCCCCGGACCATTTCGGGCCATTAGGACCAGGCCTGTTTTTGGGATTCGGCACTGCGCTGCTTTAACTGTAAATTGTGCGGACATGCAATGTTGTACCCAAATGAAATTTGCGTCCTTTTCTTCCCACAAATAGAGCTTTCTTTTAATGGTATTTGATTGCCTCTGCGATTTTTATTTTTTGCGATATAAACAGAAAAAGACCGAAAATTTTGAAAAAAAATGATATTTTCTACTTTTTGTTATAAGAAAAATCGAATAAACTCAATTTTAGTCATACATTTAGGCCAAAATGTATTCAGCCACATGTCTTTAGTAAAAAAAATGTCAATAAGCGTATATTTATTGGTTTGCGCAAAAGTTAAAGTTTTCTGAAATTTACACAGCTTTAAATTTATGACTGCCTATCTCATTTCTTGAGGTGCTAAAATGGCAGGGCAGTACAAAACCCCCCCAAATGACCCCATTTTGGAAAGTAGACACCCCAAGGAAATTGCTGAGAGGCATGTTGAGCCCATTGAATATTTTTTTTTTTTGTCCCAAGTGATTGAATAATGACATAAAAAAAAAAAAAAAATTACAAAAAGTTGTCACTAAATGATATATTGCTCACACATGCCATGGTTATATGTGGAATTGCACCCCAAAATACATTCTGCTGCTTCTCCTGAGTACGGGGATACCACATGTGTGGGACTTTTTAGGAGCCTAGCCACGTACGGGACCCCGGAAACCAAGCACCGCCTTCAGGATTTCTAAGGGCGCAAATTTTTGATTTCACTCCTCACTACCTATCACAGTTTCGAAGGCCATAAAATGCCAAAATAGCACAAAACCCCCCCAAATGACCCCATTTTGGAAAGTAGACACCCCAAGCTATTTACTGAGAGGCATGTTCAGTCCATGGAATATTTTATATTTTGCCACAAGTTGCGGGAATATGACAAACTTTTTTTTTATTTGCACAAAGTTGTCACTAAATGATATATTGCTCACACATGCCATGGGCATATGTGAAATTACACCCCAAAATACATTCTGCTGCTTCTCCTGAGTACGGGGATACCACATGTGTGGGACTTTTTGGGAGCCTAGCCGCGTACGGGACCCCAAAAACCAAGCACCGCCTTCAAGGTTTCTAAGGGCATAAATTTTTGATTTCACTCCTCACTACCTATCACAGTTTTGAAGGCCATAAAATGCCAAGATGGCACAAAACCCCCCCAAATGACCCCATTTTGGAAAGTAGACACCCCAAGCTATTTGCTGAGAGGCATGTTGACCCCATTGAATATTTTTTTTCTTTGTCCCAAATGATTGAATAATGACAAAAAGAAAAAAAAATGTACAAAAAGTTGTCACTAAATGATATATTGCTCACACATGCCATGGCTATATGTGGAATTGCACCCCAAAATACATTCTGCTGCTTTTCCTGAGTACGGGGATACCACATGTGTGGGACTTTTTAGGAGCCTAGCCGCGTACGGGACCACAAAAACCAAGCACCGCCTTCAGGATTTCTAAGGGCGTAAATTTTTGATTTCACTCCTCACTACCTATCACAGTTTCGAAGGCCATAAAATGCCAAAATAGCACAAAACCCCCCCAAATTACCCCATTTTGGAAAGTAGACACCCCAAGCTATTTTCTGAGAGGCATGTTGAGTCCATGGAATATTTTATATTTTGCCACAGGTTGCGGGAATATGACAAACTTTTTTTTTTTTGCACAAAGTTGTCACTAAATGATATATTGCTCACACATGCCATGGGCATATGTGAAATTACACCCCAAAATACATTCTGCTGCTTCTCCTGAGTACGGGGATACCACATGTGTGGGACTTTTTGGGAGCCTAGCCGCGTACGGGACCCCAAAAACCAAGCACCGCCTTCAAGGTTTCTAAGGGCATAAATTTTTGATTTCGCTCCTCACTACCTATCACAGTTTTGAAGGCCATAAAATGCCAAGATGGCACAAAACCCCCCCAAATGACCCCATTTTGGAAAGTAGACACCCCAAGCTATTTGCTGAGAGGCATGTTGAGCCCATTGAATATTTATTTTTTTTGTCCCAAATGATTGAATAATGACAAAAAGAAAAAAAAAATGTACAAAAAGTTGTCACTAAATGATATATTGCTCACACATGCCATGGTTATATGTGAAATTACACCCCAAAATACATTCTGCTGCTTCTCCTGAGTACGGGGATACCACATGTGTGGGACTTTTTGGGAGCCTAGCCGCGTACGGGACCCCAAAAACCAAGCACCGCCTTCAAGGTTTCTAAGGGCATAAATTTTTGATTTCACTCCTCACTACCTATCACAGTTTTGAAGGCCATAAAATGTCAAAATAGCCCAAAACCCCCACAAATGACCCCATTTTGGAAAGTAGACACCCCAAGCTATTTGCTGAGAGGCATGGTGAGTATTTTACAGCTCTCATTTGTTTTTGAAAATTAAGAAAGACATTTTTTTTTCTTTTTTTACATTTTCAAAACTTTGTGACAAAAAGCGAGATCTGCAAAATACTCAACATACCTCTCAGCAAATAGCTTGGGGTGTCTACTTTCCAAAATGGGGTCATTTGGGGGGGTTTTGTGCCATCTGGGCATTCCATGGCCTCCGAAACTGTGATAGGCAGTGAGGAGTGAAATCAAAAATTTACACCCATAGAAATCCTGAAGGCGGTGCTTGGTTTTTGGGGTCCCGTACGCGACTAGGCTCCCAAAAAGTCCCACACATGTGGTATCCCCGTACTCAGGAGAAGCAACAGAATGTATTTTGGGGTGTAATTCCACATATGCCCATGGCATGTTTGAGCAATATATAATTTAGTGACAACTTTTTGTACATTTTTTTTTTTTTTTTTGGTCATTATTCAATCACTTGGGACAAAAAAAAAAATATTCAATGGGCTCAACATGCCTCTCAGCAAATAGCTTGAGGTGTCTACTTTACAAAATGGGGTCATTTGGGGGGGTTTTGAACTGTCCTGGCATTTTATGCACAACATTAGGAAGCTTATGTCACACATCATCCACTCTTCTAACCACTTGAAGACAAAGCCCTTTCTGACACTTTTTGTTTACATGAAAAAAAATTTTTTTTTGCAAGAAAATTATGTTGAACCCCCAAACATTATATATTTTTTTAAAGCAAAGGCCCTACAGATTAAAATAGTGGGTGTTGCATTTTTTTTCCACACAGTATTTGCGCAGCGATTTTTCAAACGCATTTTTTGGGGGAAAAACACACTTTTTTTATTTTTAATGCACTAAAAAACACTATATTGCCCAAATGTTTGATGAAATAAAAAAGATGATCATAGGCCGAGTACATGGATACCAAACACGACATGCTTTAAAATTGCGCACAAACGCGCAGCGGCGACAAACTACATTCATTTTTAAAAGCATTTAAAAGCCTTTACAGGTTACCACGTTAGATTTACAGAGGAGGTCTACTGCTAAAATGACTGCCCTCGATCTGACCTTCGCGGTGATACCTCACATGCATGATGCAATTGCTGTTTACATATGACGCTAGACCGACGCTTGCGTTCGCCTTTGCGCAAGAGCAGGGGGGGACAGCGGTGCTTTTTTTTTTCTTATTATTATTTATTTGGCTTTTTTATTTTATTTTTAAACTGTGCCTTCCATATTTTATTTTTTTACCATTTTTATCGTTATCTCAGGGAATGTAAATATCCCCTATGATAGCAAAAAGTAGTGACAGGTACTCTTTTTTTGAAAAAAATTGGGGGGTTAGACCCTAGATCTTTCCTCTACCCTCAAAGCATCTGACCACACCAAGATCGGTGTGATAAAATGCTTTCCCAATTTCCCAATGGCGCTTTTTATATCCGGGGGGGACATTCCCTCCCACTGCTTGTAAAAGCAGTCTAGAGGCTAATTATCTGCTAGAATTGCTTTTACATGAAAGCCGGCTGCTGGCTGAAAAGAATGATACCAAGATGATACCTAAACCCGCAGGCATCATTCTGGTATAAACATTCAAAGTCCAGCAACATACCAGTACGTTGCTGGTCCTTGTTGGACATGTATTGTAATCTTTTTTTTCATACAGCCTATTGGCTGAACGAAAAAAAGAGATTGATTGGTGGGTATGCCCACCATTAGAATACCTCCCTTCATCCACCCACTTCTAATGATGGGCATATATGCCGAAGCATGGGGGCATCCTCCCGCAAAAAAGTTATGCCGCGTACACACGGTCAAGCCTTCGTCGGAATTTCGACCGTATGTACGCGGCATAAAAGGTTATGCCGCGTACACACGGTCGGACTTTTCCACGGGCAAGCCTCCATTGGAATTTTGACCGTATATACGCGGCATTAGGAGCAAAATCGCTCCTCCGCCCCTGCTGCCCCCATGCTTCGGCATATATGCTCTTTTTTTTAACTGTGGTGGTGAAATCACCTCCTACAGCGTTGGAGTCACGGCTTTATGTATCGTGGGAGCAAACGCTGTTGCTGTCAAGATAAATAGATCCGCGCTGCAACTGAATGGCGTACCTGCTAAGCAAATGGTGGTTAACATTAAAACAAAGTAACATTACAGTACAACAGTAAGACCTTACCATGCCATACCTGCAAAGCAAATACCAAAACAAAACCTAGTAAAAAATAAAAAAATGTTTTAACGCAACCTGTGCCTAAAATATATATATGCCGAAGCATGGGGGCATCCTCCCGCAAAAAAGTTATGCCGCGTACACACGGTCGGAATTTTCCACGGGCAGGCCTCCGTCGGAATTTTGACCGTATGTACGCGGCATTAGGAGCAAAATCGCTCCTCCGCCCCTGCTGCCCCCATGCTTCGGCATATATGCTCTTTTTTTTTAACTGTGGTGGTGAAATCACCTCCTACAGCACTGGAGTCACGGCTTTATGTATCGTGGGAGCAAACGCTGTTGCTGTCAAGATAAATAATTCTGCGCTGCAGTTGAATGGCGCACCTGAAAACAAAAAATTACATACCTGAAAAGCAAGCATGATAAAACATTGCAGAATAGAATACAGTAAAAAAGAGCAGAACAATAGAGAGAAAATAGAGAGAGAGAGAACAATAAAACGACAACTATTTTTGGTTTTTTTATTTTATATTTTTTTGTGTTTTGTTTTTTACGTTTTTTTTTTCTCTTTTTTACACTTTTTTTTGTAACTTTACAACTGTAATGGTTCGGGTCTCTCAAAATGTAATGGCATCTTGGGAGACCCTGTGTAAGTGTGTCCTTGTCTGTGAAATGCTGTACCCTACGCTAAAACTTCACTTTTGAGTGGTAGCGTTCAAAACATTCACCTTGGCAAAGACCAGGCTTGTCAGGACAGAGTGGACAAAAACTACGGGTGTCACGCCTAAATCCGCGCTTGCTACAGACACGACATCTTTTTTGGGGGTGGCTTTGGGTAGGGGTACTCGGGAGGACATACGAATAATGCCTCTCATGCAGCCGGCTTACTGCATTTGGTTGGGGATGGTGAGGTGCAGAACCGCCTGGATACAGGAGTTCTGTGACTATCTCATTCTGGAATTTTAGAAGAGATTACGTCCCGCCTGAAGCTCTGTATAGCACATGAGCGTTCAGCAAAGCCAATTGGAATAATGATAGAGACACTTTTTTGTACCAGCGTCTCGCCTTACGGTCAATTAGATACGGCGCCATCAACTGGTCGTTGAGGTCCACCCCTCC
Source organism: Rana muscosa (assembly GCA_029206835.1). Classification (NCBI taxonomy): domain Eukaryota; kingdom Metazoa; phylum Chordata; class Amphibia; order Anura; family Ranidae; genus Rana; species Rana muscosa. Next base: position 45,961,045 of record CM055120.1, on the reverse strand, counting down.
CATATTTTGGTTATATTCGTGGACACAGAGGGGTTTCTCCACAACACCAGTCGCCGTACGAATTTGGACTGTCGTGTCTGCATGAAGGGAGGTAAGAAGGAAAACATTCTTATTGTCCCTCCACTTCATAGCGAGCAAGTTATTACACTTCAAGCAGGCTCTCTCCCCCAGCCTAAGACGGGCATCTACAAGCCGCTGGGGAAAGCCCCGGCGATTAGGTCGCACGGTGCCACATGCTCCAATCTGATGATCAAACAAGTGACTAAACAGTGGCACGCTCGTGTAATAATTGTCCACATACAAGTGGTACCCCTTTCCGAATAAGGGTGACACCAAGTTCCACACTATCTTGCCAGCGCTCCCTATGTAATCCGGGCAGTTGACCGACTCAATCTGACTATCTTTTCCCTCATAAACCGTAAAGTTCACTACATAGCCTGTTGCCCTGTCACAGAACTTGTAGAGCTTGACCCCGTATCTGGCACGCTTGCTGGGAAGGTACTGCTTGAAAGACAAGCGGCCAGAAAATTTAATCAGGGACTCATCAACGCAGACAACTTGATCGGGAGTAAACAAGGCTGCAAAACGTTCGTTGAAGTGGTTTATGAGGGGCCGAATTTTATAGAGCCGGTCGTATTCAGGGTCCCCACGTGGACGACAAAGTTCATTGTCGTTGAAGTGCATGAACCGCAAAATCTGCTCGTATCGTGCCCTGGACATGGAGGCAGAGAACACGAGCATGTGGTCAATTGGGTGCGTGGACCAATAAGCACGCAATGAAGGAAATTTATGTGTGCCCATGTTGAGGGAAAGGCCCAGAAAGGTCTTAAATTCGGAAACTGTAATTGGTTTCCAATTTCTGGCAATTTTAGGCAACTGGGGGTTAGCGGCGATAAATTGACCAGCATATAAATTACTCTGGTCCACAATAGATCTATAGAGATCTTCCGTGAAAAACAGCGAATAAAAATCAATTGGAATAAAATCAGCTGTTTCCACCTGAATACCGGGTTGGGCAGTGAATGGGGGAAGTACGGGTTCTGCAGAAGTGGTGGGGACCCAATCAGGATAGGCGAATTCTGCAGGAAGGGCAGTATGGGCATGACGGGCCTGCCTTTGTCTTCTTGGTGGCAGCGGGACACTACTTGTGCTTGCCACCTCGCCAGCTTGAACTGCACTTATGGGACTCGCCACGTCACCAAGTGTTACTGCAGTGCTGGATGTACGTCCAGGCTGTACTAGGCCGCTGGTGCTTGCCAGTTCACCAGAAGGAATAGCGGCGCTAGTACTACTCTGCTCCATGATACGAGAGACCTGCGGTTCTTGCTCCTCAACAACCTCAGAAGATCGGGATCGGGTACACCTGACCTTAGCAGGGACCTCAACTTCGTCGTCAGAGCTATCTGACGTGGGGCCGCTGACGTCACTGTCTTCTACGGGAAGATATTCTGAGCCTGAATCTGACAGATACGTGACCTCCTCTTCACTATCTGTCATGCTCAGAATCTCGTAGGCCTCTTTACTAGTGTACCTTCGTCTTGCCATTTTGGGCTCTAAATTTAGGGGTACACTAGTAAGATTCACAGGAAAAAAAGCACCTGACTGTCGTCAGCAAATATATCAAACGCTACAAAAAAACTGTTAGCGATCGCAGGGATCAGGCCTGTCTCTGCGAACGCTGCAGTTATGTGTGTTGTGTTTGGTAAGTGACAGTGATCGATCGATACTGCACTTGGGTGGGCTGGGCTGGGCTGGGCTGGGCGGAGGGGCTAAACGCAGGCGCTAGCAGATATCTGGGCTGATCCCGCTAACACTGCGTTTTTGGGAACCCTAAACCGCTGGGGATGCTAGTATAGATCTGATCAGATACTATACCACTAAGGGGGGTGTATGCTTTGCGCGTGGGTGTTAGCGTTACTGGCACTAACCTAACACTGCCTGGGGCGACGCAGACCCTCTCTGGCACTAAAACCTAATTGATCTCACCCGCCGGGCGATCAGGGGGGTTAAACCTTTATTGGGTTATATACGGTGGGTGCCCTGATGCTATAAAAAGCAAACTAATCAACCAGCGTCACCTGTAACCTTTATATGGTGATCACTGGTGAAAGGGTTAACTAGGGGCAATCAGGGGGTTAAAACCTTTATTAGGTTAAATATGGGGGTACCCGACGCTATATAAAAACCTGACGGGTAACCTAAATAACTAAATAACTTACTGGCTAACCAGTGACACCAGTGACGCTTATACGGCGATCACTGGTGAAAGGGTTAACTCTAGGGGCAATCAGGGGGTTAAAATAATATATGGGGGTACCTGACACTAATAAAAACCTGCGGCGAACCTAAAAAAAAATAACTGCCTATCTAAAACACCAGCGACACGAATACAGCGATCGGAAAAACAATCGCTTAGTGACGCTGAAGTTAGGGGGTGAAAGGGTTACCTGGGGGGTGATCAAGGGGTTAAACCTTTATTAGGGGGGGTTAGGGGGCTACCCTGGACCTAAAGGGGCCTAATCCTAACTGCCCTGCATCTTTTTACAATCACAGATGACACTAAATGCAGTGATCAGTAAAATAAATGATCACTGCAATCAGTGACACTGTGATTGGGGGCTTTGGGGTGACCTGGGGGGTGATCTGGGGGTGACTGGGGGGTGATTTGTGTGCCTATGTGTACCTACGTGTCAGTGGACTGTTGGAGCACTAACCTCTGTCTTCTCTCCTCGGCGCCGGGAACGAAAAGACAGCGGCGAGGGAGATGACATCACTTCCTCCAGCCTGTGTTTACATCACATGGCGGAGGAAGCATTTTCATTGTCCGGGAGCGATCGCGAGGGGGGGGGGGCGGAATCGAGCGGCCGCCCCCTCATGCCTGATCGCTCCCGAACACTTAACGAACACTTAACGGACCCCCCAACTGCACAAAGGCGATCACGTAGATCTACGTGATTCTGCCTGTCGGTGCCATTCTGCCGACATAAATCGGCGGTGGGCGGTCGTTAAGTGGTTAAAGGACCTTCTTACATATTTACGGAATAATGTCATTCTAAAAACAGACATTTGGCAATACATATTTATAAATGTCATAACTTGTATAAAACAGGTGATTCAAATGCCGCGTACACACGACCGTTTTTAATGTCATTTAAAAAAACTGCATTTTTCTCAACGTGATTTTTCGTGTTTCCTCTTAAGCCTGCCTTGCCTACACACTATCGTAAAAAAAAAAAAAAATTTGAGTAAAGCGCGGTGACGTACAACACGTACGACGGCACTATAAAGGGGAAGTTCCATTCGGATGGCGCCACCCTTCATGTTAGTAAAGTTTGTTGAGCGACGATTCGCGCTTTTCAGCCTCGTGCTATTCAGTCTATTACAGCATGATGAATATGCTATCTCCATTACGAACGCTAGTTTTACCAGAACGAGCGCTCCCGTCTCATAACTTTCTTTTGAGCATGCACGTTTTTTTCCCGTCATTAAAGCGTACACACGGCCGTTTTTCACGACGAGAAAAACGACGATGTAAAAAACGACGTGAAAAATTAGAGCATGTTCCAATTTTTCTCGTCGTGATTCTCTGGGTTTTTCTCGTCGGGAAAACTGCTGGAAAGCCCACACACGATCATTTTTAATGACCATTTTAAAAAATTACATTTTTCTCGTCATTAAAAACGGTTGTGTGTACGCGGCAATAGACTTAAAAAGGGCCAGATACAAAAAAAAAAAACGGAGTTTCCCTTTAAAGATCAAGCTGTATTTTATCAACTGTTACAAGGAACGCAGAAGTGTTTTTTTTTTTCAATATGCAAATTTGTCCTCAAATTCATTTTAGACGACAGTTTGAAAGTGTTTGGTACGCCTCATCCAGCGCCTCTATTTAGCCTCTACTTTGAAGCTCTGACCTTCTCCCTCTCGTAATAATCCAAGTTCAACTCATATTCTTTAGATGCTGTTGAACTCAAATATTTAAATTTGAGGAGAGCAGGACGTGAAAGGGATGAAATGCACGAGGCATACAAAAATATTAGTTTGTTTCAATGCGAAAAATAAATAAATATTGCAAAGCCAACTTCACTAGATTACATAAGGAATCTAATTTATTAGCTGCTAGGCTTGGCATATATTGAGTCAAATATCTATCATCCATCAGATTATGGAAACATTAACCACTAAATCAAAGTCCAAGAAGAGGTATAAAACACCAGATTTATTCATGTGAATGAACCACAAAATCTCATCAAAGGGGAATTAAATATATGGAGACTGGAGAGTGAAGGTTTATTGCTCAAGGTATTTTTGGCAAAGGTCATGGAGTAGTTGGAGACTGTGCCGGACAACTACTGACTGCAATATAAAATCCAGAAAAAAGACTGCCGACGGCAATATCTGGAGACGATTACATTCTAGTGGAAAGTTCAAATTTAAAAAAAAAAATCCTAATTTATCTCTATTATGGGCGGAGGGGGTTGATGATGTGGTAATGTGTTTTGCAGCCTCGGGTCACTGAGGCAGGATTTGCTTTGCCAAAGAAGGGCTCAGAGTGAAATAAGAAAAATTACATAGGCGCAGGGGCCACATGACAGGGCGGAAGGGATGCCAGGCAGCTGTAGGCTTTAGGAATTTAGGAATTTAAAGATGGTGCTCTTACCGGATTGGTTACTGGGGGGAGAAGCAGGACCATCATGGGCGTCCGCTGAAATGTTTTCAGGGGGGGGGGGCGCTTCAGCAGCGGCGCTACACAGTCGCATTTTACCCTTTCTTCGACCGCTAGCGGGGGTTAAAAGCGACCCCCCCCACATTAAAATGTAAAAACACCCCACTGTGCCCCCTGCATCTTTAAATATCTCTTTGTCACTACTGTGTACCCCCTCTCTACAACTGCACCTCTGGACCCCTTTTCATTACACAGCACCCCACAGCTCAGGACCCCTTTACATTACACAGCACCCTGCATCACTGGACCCCTTTACATTACACAGCCCCCTGCATCACTGGACCCCTTTACATTACACAGCACCCTGCACCCCTTTACATTACACAGCAGCACCCTGCACCTCTGGACACTACACACTGACCATATGTATGACGTGTCCTATGACGTCATGTCTCTGCAGTCACACGTACACACGGTCGGACTTCCATCGGACTTTTCCGTGGTTTTTTATCCGAACGGAGTTGGTTGGGAACACCCATAGCATACACACGCTCTGACTTTTCTGCAAACTTTCTCAAAACTTTTTGCAACATCACATGGTTTTTCTGCTCTTTTCTGCTCTTTACCGCCACCCTTTGGTCAACTTCTGCTATTGTTGGTGGATTTTAACATTAGTTGTTTTGTCCATCGGACAAAAGTCCGATGGTTTTCTGTACACACGGTAGGACTTTGCTCCATCTGACTTTTGTTGGCCAAAAGTTTGTCCGTTTGCAGACCCAACTTTTGTCCGAATGAAAACAAGAAAAAAGCAAAAAAAGTTTGTCCGATGGAGCGTAGACACGCGGTCGGATTGTTGGTCCAACTTGCTCAAAATGAAGTTTGTTGGGCAAAAGTCCGACCGTGTGTACGGGGCTTTAGACTCCTTTCACACTGGGGCGGTTCCGGCATTAGCGGTAAAATGTATTCAAGCTTGTACAAAGGTGTTAAATGAATTTGGTTTAGTTATGTATGATAACTCTAAAGTGGGCTTGATGGTAAAGCAGCCATTTTGAGCTCCATTTTATAAGAGAAAACCTAAGGCTGGGTTTCTCAACCAAGGTTCAATGGAACCCTCGGATTCTTCCAGAGGTTGCTAGGGGTTCCTTGAGCAATGAAGGGTTTGTGACTCACAGTAACCACTGATTTCTTCAAGGGAGGGGGTAGGTTTCCCACTGGTCAACAATGTAATGCCGCGTACACATGATCGGAAAATCCGACAAGAAAACCGTGAATTTTTATCCAACGGAATGGCTCAAACTTGTGTTGCATACACACGGTCACACAAAATTCAGACTGTCAAGAACACGGTGATGTACAACACTACAACGAGCCGAGAAAAATTAAGTTCAATGATTCTGAGCATGCGTCAAACTGATTCAGAGCATGCGTGTTTTTTTGTGCATCGGAATTGCATACAGACGATCGGAATTTCGGACAAGAACTTTTCTTGACGGAAAAATTGAGAACCAGCTCTCAAATTTTAGTTGTCGGAAACCCTGACAGAAAAAGTCAGATGGAGTCTACACACGGTCGGAATTTCCGACCAAAAGCTCACATCGAACTTTTCTTGTCGGAAATTCAGACCGTGTGTACACGGCATAAGAGTTGTGTCCACTGACTCTTAATATAAAGGGGTCCTTCTTCCACTGAATCCCAATGTATGGAACCACTACACCAACTACCAATATAAGAAAGCACTTTTCAATCGCCCATCACTGTAAGGGGCACAGCAATTTTCAGTGTTGGTGTTTATTTTCTGACCTATATGCATTGGGTGTCAAGTATGCTAGATACACTAGATTCTTTATTCTTTTATGTAATATTTTATTTACAACTTACTGACCATGCAAACGTGCCATGAGCTTGAGATGTAATAATTTAGCAGGAGTTCCCCAAGACATAAAAATTATTTCAAGGGTTTCTATGTATTAAAAAGTTTGAGAAAGGCTGATCTCGTTAGTACTTATTCCTAAACATCTGCAATTCGTTAAGGACCAAATGTAAATTCAGACAGATTTTTGATTATTCTAAGATTTGGATGTATCCGTATCTTTAAATGAAATAGTAACAAATTTAGTTGAAATTCATTCAATTTCGTTTAGTTCATTCGTGTTCTAACGAATTACATTTTTTTGGAACAATTTTAATTCGGATCAGTCGAAAAATGATCGACCGATTTGAATTCTGTGGGAAAAATAGCTGGTTGTTAAGGAGCATTCCATGAAGTTGGCATCCTTAACAATCGATGACTTAGCTGTCAACGGGCTTCCCCGCTGAGAGCTGAAGTGTACAGTAAACAAAAGAATGCCGGCAAAAAAAAAATCTGAAAAAAAGAAGTGTGGGGTCCCTCCCCCCCAATCCATACTAGGCCCTTTGGGTCTGGTATGAATTTTAAGGGGATTTTTTAATTAAACGGCTTGAGGTGGGGGCGTGGCCTTGACAGCAATGGTGTAGGACGCCTGTGAGCTAAGCTCCGCTCTCTGTATATCCTGCAACAGCTATTCTGTGTGCCCATCACTGCCTTTTCACCTACTGTATTGAAGGCTTGTTTCTCCAGGACTCTCACTATCATGTCCCCGCTGAAGAGGAACAGGGCAGCCTCCTCATCTCTAGATAGGTATCAGTGCCAGGACTGGGACCACGAGGAGGAAGATGGCGACTCTGCAGCTCCAACTACGGAACACGCCGCGGCTGACACCGCCAAGGTCCTAGACGCTATTTCCACATGCCAATCCACCCTGACGTCCAAAATAGAAGAGGACAGGGTGGACATATCACTTATCAGGTAGGACATGACCAAATTGAGGGACCGAGTCACGGAGACCGAGACCAGAATTAGCCACGCAGAGAATACTCTGTACCCCCTTCAGCACTCCTCTGAAGCAATGCAACGCCAGTTACAACAATTAGCCCAAAAGCATGATGACCTGGAAAACCGGGGTCGCAGGCTGAATCTCAGTTTCATTGGGCTCTCGGATGGTTCTGAGGGCCCTGATCCCACCACTTTCCTGGAAAAGCTCCCGATTAGCACGCACGACAGGAAGGCCTTCTCAACTACATTCGTGGTCGAGCACGCACACCCCATGCCAGCGCGCCAACCCCCAGAGGGAACACCGCCACGCACCTTTATAGCAAAGCTATTGAATTACTGAGATCGTGATGCCAATAAATACCCAAATAGGTTGAAAACGTTGTCACTCCAGGACTGAGAGAGTAAAGTTGGTTGTGTACATAGAGTTTTTTCATCCAACCAGTAGGTAGAACAAAAAAAAAAGATCACAGATCCCTGTATTCATGCAAGCAATGTGGATGCAGGGATCTTCTCTGCTGTTCTATTGTATTCTGACAGTTGGGACTCCTTGCGTCAAAATACCGTATATACTCGAGTATAAGCCAAGCTTTTCAGCATATTTTTTTGTGCTGAAAATGCCCCCCTCGGCTCATACTTGAGTCACCGGTACCGGCCGGCCGTAGGTCCCCCGGACCCCAAACTTGGTACACATGTAGCCCCACTCTTTCTCTACAAGTGTGCAAAGTTTGTTGTCCGGGGGACCTACGGCCAGGGAGCACCAATTTGTCAAAGCCGGTAACTCCTTCCATAGACTCCCATGTTAAACGGTAATTTCTCTGGTGAATTTGGGGACCTAGTGCTGGCTGGTTCTCCTCTACAAGTGTGCAAAGTTTGTTGTCTGGGGGACCTTCTGCCGTGGAGCACCGATTTTTTTAAACCGGGCACCCCTTCCATAGACTCCTATGTTAAACGCCAGTCTAGTCATGGACGCAGTGAGACATGGACGCAGTGAGGCATGGACACAGTGAGGCATGGGCACAGTGAGGCATGGGCACAGTGAGGCATGCACATGGACCCAGTGAGGCATGCACATGGACACCCTAGGCTTATACTCGAGTCAATAAGTTTTCCCATTTTTTTGTGGTAAAATTAGGTGCCTCGGCTTATATTCGGGTCGGCTTATACTCGGGTATATACAGTACATGGATTGGTACTGCAGCCATTGGCTGCAAGTGATAAACGAATGCTGGTTTTATAGCAGGACCATTTGACAGAAGTCGGATGTTAGACTGTTGAACAGAGACAGGTACACACATAACAAAATTCAGTCATTTCCTGCTGAACTGACCGAAGTTTGGTACGTGTATGCCCAGCTTAAAGCAAAGTTCCACCCAAAAATGGAACTTCCGCTTCTTGGAATCCTCCCCCCCTCTGGTGTCACATTTGGCACCTTTCAGGGGGGAGGAGGCAGCAGATACCTGTGTAATACAGGTATCAGCTCCCACTTCTGGGCATAGATCACTGCAGTGACCACGGTGACCTACGCCACACCCGGCGCCTACTCCGTCCCCCCCGCTGTCTTCTGGGAGACACACAAGTCCCAGAAGACAGCAGGGACCAGTGGGATTGTGCAGTGCGAGTCGCGCATGCGCAGTAGGGAACCAGGAAGTGAAGCCACAAGGCTTCACTTCCTGATTCCCTTACCGAAGATGGCGGCGGCAGTACCCGAGAGCCCAGGGACAGATCGGCTTCGGATGCCGACATCACGGGCACCCTGGACAGGTAGGTGTCCTTATTTTAAAAATTAGCAGCTGCAGTATTTGTAGCTGCTGACTTTTAATATTTTTTTTTCGGCGGAACTCTGCTTTAAGATTAAACTTCAACTGCATTTCCATTACACCAGTTTTTATTTATAGCATATGAATATTAATGTCCTATTTTCTGTGTTAAATAAAGAATTGTGGATATACTAGGTTTCATTTGTTGATTAATTTCCCTGTAGGGGATTGGCAATGTTTTTTAGCACAAGAATTTCAGGTTACATTTTAGCAAGAAGGAATAGAAATTTGCCTGGGCTGGTAATTAGTTTTTTAATTGTTTTAATGACAGGGATCCTATGTATTTGTGCATAGTAATTAAGAATATTGCTGTGAAATATTAGTTCACTGAAAAAATGTTTATATATTTTTTTTTAAATATGTTGTGCTGCAGATTTTGAAGGTTCTTGTTTTTTTTCCAGTGGAATAAAATATGTTGGTTTTCCCTTTTCAGTGAATTTAAGTGAGAGTCTGTGTATTTATAAATATAAATTCAGGACAATTGCTAGAATTTCAAGATGTAAGATCAAAATGTTTAAAGCAAAGGCAGATCTAGAATATCCTCATTTAATCCAGTTATGCAAAAAAAAAAAAATCTTAAATGTATCTTTAAATAGTAGCTTAGTCTGGCTTTATATTAGCCTCCTGTAGCTCCTTGCACAATAGGATTCAGAGAAGAAGGAGCAGCATTTTAGGCTAATGAGCTTCACTGTGCAGTACACAGGGAGCCGGCTGACAGGACAGGGGAGCATAAAAATGACCTCACTATTATATTGCTGTCCCTTCACTATCCAATCATTGATGATTAGGAATGCTTTCAGAAATAGAAGTATTAATAGTTTCTTTTTATCAGTTAACAAAATGAAAAGTAAATGAACAAATCTTTTTTTGCTCCAGACCTCCATATCCTAACCAGGGAACGTGCGGGAGAGGCCACATACATTGTGAGCCCCCCTCACTAGGAGGAAGCTACCAGAGGTGTGCATAGCTCCCAACTGTCCCTGATTTCGAGGGATGGTCTCTGATTTGGAGCAATGTCCCTCTGTCCCTCATTTTGGTCTGATCTATATAGTTGCACGTTTTATCTTTCAAAAAGTATTTCCCAGCGCTAAACCTTTCATCCAATTTCTAAATTGCTGCATTTGTAAATTTTAAAAGGCAGTATAAAGAAATAGTAGTGGTAAAAAAAAAAGCTCTTGTGGATTTAATTAACCTTTGTTTTGTTTTTTTGTTAATTCTCCTTTAAGGGGGTGTGACAGGGGGCATGTCCTATGCCTACATGCATTTGCTAGTAGGTGTCCCTCATGCCTATCTCAAAATGTTAAGAGGTATGGGTGTGTAGCATGTTAGGTCCTAAATAAAACTACATGCATGACCTATTGACTTTACCCATTTCATACTGCTTCCAATATCTGATCTATACCATACTAATATAGTTCATAGATTCGGGTGAGAATACTGAGCAGAGGGCTGACAACTTACTCCAGCTGAAATATTCAGTTATGATGTCTTGGGCTCCCAAATAACGCTTACCCATCAGCCGTAGGGATGTTATGAACACATATAGCTCAGTTCTATGTTTGCTGAGGATTCACTGTCCACCTGCTGGTCAGTGAAATTTTTAACTCAGAATTTATGGTGTATGTGCTTTTATTATTGTCTATGTTATTAAATATACATATTTTTTGCTACAATAAAGGTTTTTGTATTAAAAGTTTTTATAAAGTCCATGCCTTCTATATTTTCAATTTTCTTTGACAAATTACTAGGACTTGACATAGTATATTTGGTTGTTGTCCACAGTACCGCCCTGTGAGGACATCATTTTTTTATTTTTTTCACCTTTGGGGTGTGATTCGAATCATGGATGTGCAGCCTACATATCTGCAGCAACTGCATGATGCTATCATGTCAATATGGAGCAAAATATCTGAGGAATGTTTCCAACACCTTGTTGAATCTATGCCATGAAGAATTAAAGCAGAGTTCCACCCAACTTTTGTTACGTCATGTCCTCTTCTGGCTCTGCCCCTCCTCCTCCCCCCCCCCCCCCGCTGCCTTCTGGGTCCTGTGTGTGTCTCAGAAGATGACAGGGCCATTCAGAAAGCGATGCGTGACTCGCGCGTGCGCAGTAGGAAACTGGCCTGAGAGCTCCACTGCCGGTTACCCTTAGCTACTATGGCAGCGCCTGCACCCAATCTGATGCACCCTCAGGGTGCCGACAACACAGGCTCCCTGGACAGGTAAGTGTCCTTATTAAAAGTCAGCAGCTACAGTGTTTGTAGCTGCTGACTTTAAAAAAAAAACTTTTTTCAGGGTGGAACTCTGCTTTAAGGCAGTTCTGAAGGCAAAAGGGGGTCCAAGTGGTACTAGCAAGGGGTACCTAATAAAGTGTCCGGTGAGTGTATATGGCTTAGCTACTTCAATGTTCGGAGCAGCAAAGTGGCTGCTGCCCTGTCAAACCCTACACACACACATCTGCTAACAGATCCATGCAGTAGAGTGCTGCAAAAAAAACCTCAGTACAGTAAGCTCTGTTTTCCCCCTATCCTTCTAAGCCTTGATGATGTGGACTTTTTAGACTCCCCAAAACTCTGAAGTTTTCTTATTTTAAAGAAAGCGGAAATGTCTTTTATTTGGTACCATCTACCCCAGCCCTTTTCAACCAGGGTGCCCAGGCACCCTAGGGTGCCTTCAGGTTTCTTCAGGGGTGCCATTGTAAAATGCCCAAAATTTGCCCAAAAATTGTATACAAGCCAGCAGGTGGATGAAGCCTGCCTTTTAGTTATACAAAGCCACAGGTTTTCATTGTTAACCATTACAACCAGGGCTGGTGCAAGGATTTTTGACATCCTAGGCGAAACTTAATTTTGCCCCCCCCCGGCTCCACCCCTGACTCCACCCCATTTGCCCTGCCCATGAATACCCCACCATTTAAATGAAGCACCCATCAAATGCAGCCCACCAGTGCCCATCAAATGCAGCCTCACCAGCGCCCATCAAATGCAGCCTACCAGCGCCCATCAATGCAGCCTACCAGCGCCCATCAATGAATGTTTGCTTGCTTCCATTCATTCGGGAGTTGGGACACAGACACAGTCTTTCGCCACCTCTGACACTATGTGCAGACGGAGCGGAAGCAGTGGGCCCTAGGCAGCAGTGGGCCCTAGGCAGCTGCCTAGTTTGCCTAGTGGTAGCACTGGCCCTGATTACAACCTTCTAACCGCCACTGTCCTGACAACCAATGATGTCATTGGTTGATAAGGAGGACCTCAGGTGCCTGCACACCATCCTTCTCCGTCAGCATCGAGGTCACATTGAGTGAGGGCAAAAAACTGAGGGAGAAGAGAAATGTTGGAATACTAGTCAGTATCAGTGTGCAAAGGTGTATTTGCTTTAGAAGAATAAATCACGTCTAACATTGGGTGTCCTACGAGGACATGTGGATGTTGCTGGGTTATGTTTAGTTTAGTTTACCATAATTTAGAATAGGGTGCATCGAGATTGTGTACAATTTTAAAGGGTGCCTTGATTGAAAAAAGGTTGAGAAACACTGCTCTACCCTTTTTTTTCTAGCAAAAATCCAACACTCAAATTAATTCTTGTGTCAATATCCAAAAAATAAATAAAAGAAGAAACAGGAGCTTCTTTTTGAATCATGGAGCTTAACGTTGGGTTATCATCTAACTTCTTCTAATGAACTCAAACTATATTAAAAAACAAAAAAGTTGCCTACTGTGTATTTTATGTAGAGATTTTAGATCTTCTTCTCATTAAACTTTAGAAATCATTATAACATTTTATCACATCTAACTTAAAAAAAAAAAAAAATACCGTATGCAAATAACAGCGTGGGAGTATGTGATTAAGCACAAAAATTGTAGGTTAAAATTTGATAAGCATATAATTATAATTGAACACCAATCAGTCCTTATTGCTTTAGATCCAGAAACACTTTTTTTTCAGGAAAGATAAATATGCATGTAAATGTATAACATTCCAAATATTTATACTGTGTCAGACTTCGTCTCTCAAATGCCTGTTAGATCCTTCAAATCATCGCAGAAGAAGCAAATAGCGCCTTAGATTAGTTTAGCACTAATAATAGTTTTGAGGTTTAAATATGAACTAAGTACAATTTTTGTCTAGATTGGAAGCATAATATATTCTCAAGTATTTAAAGTGATACTAAAGTCTTGCTTTTTTTTGTTTAAAAATAACAAACTTACCTGCTCTGTGTTAGTGATGAGCCGAACACCCCCGGGTTCGGTTCGCACCAGAACCCGCGAACGGACCGAAAGTTCGTACGAACATTAGAACCCTATTAAATACAATGGATGCGAACGTTCGAATTCTAAAGTGCTAATTATAACGACTATTATGCATGTTATTGTCCTAAAAAGGGTTTGGGAACCCGGGTTCTGCACCAGGGGACATGTATCAATGCAAAAAGAAGTTTTAAAAACGGTCGTTTTTCGGGAGCAGTCATTTTAATGATGCATAAAGTGAAAAAAAAAAGTCAAATATTCTTTTAAATATCGTACCTGGGGGGTGTCTAAAGTATGCCTGTGAAGTGCCACGTGTTTCCCGTGTTTAGAACTGTCCCTGCACAAAATGACACTTCTAAAGGAAAAAAAAGCCATTTAAAACTGCTTGCGGCTTTAATGTAATGTCTGGTCCCGGTAATATGGATGAAAATCTTTAAGAAAAATGGCATAGCTACCCCATGACCCCCCCCCCTACCCCAGCCCATTACCAGCCCCTTTGGGTCTTGTATGGATATTAAGGGGAACCCCGCACATAAAATAAAAAAGGCCCTATATACTCTGAACAGCCGTATACAGGCGGTGCATACAAGACAGGGACTGTAGGTTTGTTCTTATGTAGAATCTGTTTGTAATTTTGAACAGGTACATTGTTTAAGTGTAGCTCCAGCCCAAAAATCTATTTTTAAACTTTTTGGAATACATAGGTAAGGGTTATCACCCCTGTAACATTTGTTTTGCTGTCTGTGCCCCTGTTCAGAACATTTCACCTCACTTTCCGTCCCAATGACAACTGTTTTTGAAATGTGGTGTTTTTCTTGAAACAAGGATTGGTGATAAAGCATCAGTACAGAGGAGACACCTTTCTCCCATATTAATTCTTACAGGAGAGAATTTTCCTTCCTAGGGGTAGATTTCCTCTCACTTCCTGTTGTCTTCTTGCGTTTGCAAGTAGGAGTCGTTTGTAAGTTGGATGTTTGAAAGTAGGGACCTGCCGTATATACTCTGCAGAAATAGGCCCCTTAGTTGTTGGTGTTGGCACAACACTGTAAGCACTCACAGCTACTCTTGGTTGGTGCTGGAACGCCCTGCTGTCAACTATTATATCAGGAATTGTAATTACATATAATTGTTGAACAGTGGTAGTAAAAATTGGGCCTTTGATGGTGGCGCTGGTGCCACAACACTGTAAGCCCTGACAGTTACTCTTGGTGGGTGCAGCAATGGGCCCTGCTGTGAATTATTAGATCAAGAATTGTAATTGCATGCCCCTGTTGAACAGGGGCTGAAAAATTGGGCCTTTCGTGGTGGTGGTGGTGGTGGCGTTGCCACAACACTGTAAGCCCTCAGAGTTACTCTTGGTGGGTGCAGGAATGGGCCCTGCTGTGAATTATTAGATCAAGAATTGTAATTACATGCCCCTTTTGAACAGGGGCTGAAAAATTGGGCCTTTCGTGGTGGTGGTGGTGGTGGCGTTGCCACAACACTGTAAGCCCTCAGAGTTACTCTTGGTGGGTGCAGGAATGGGCCCTGCTGTGAATTATTAGATCAAGAATTGTAATTACATGCCCCTTTTGAACAGGGGCTGAAAAATTGGGCCTTTCGTGGTGGTGGTGGTGGTGGCGTTGCCACAACACTGTAAGCCCTCAGAGTTACTCTTGGTGGGTGCAGCAATGGGCCCTGCTGTGAATTATTAGATCAAGAATTGTAATTACATGCCCCTGTTGAACAGGGGCTGAAAAATTGGGCCTTAGGCACTGGTGGCACAACACAACAACCCCTCACAGATACTGTACTTGGAGCACAGCAATGAGCCCTGTTGCAAAGTATTGCTTCAAAAATTGTAATGACACGCCCCTGTTAAACAGGGGCTGAAAAATTGGGCCTTAGGCACTGGTGCCACAACACTCCAACCCCTCACAGATA
Source organism: Rana muscosa (assembly GCA_029206835.1). NCBI lineage: Eukaryota > Metazoa > Chordata > Amphibia > Anura > Ranidae > Rana > Rana muscosa. The sequence continues at coordinate 45,945,544 of CM055120.1, read as the reverse complement.
CTGTACTTGGAGCACAGCAATGAGCCCTATGGCAAATTATTGCTAAAAAAATTGTAATTACACGCCCCTGTAAAACAGGGGCTGAAAAATTGGGCCTTAGCCACTGGTGGCGGCACCCATGAACAAAAAATGATCTTCCAAGCTATCATCATCAATCGTATCATTGAGGACTCGGAGGAGGAGGATAGCCAGTCAACATAACAGCACAGGCACTCAGCATCAGCATCAGTCTTGAAGGGATGTGACATGTTAAAATCAATTAGTCTGTTATATCAGCATCAGGTGTGTGGTAGCTGGTGGTGATCCAAGACTGGTTCATCTTGATGAAAGTCAGTCGATCAACCGAGTCGGTGGACAGGCGCACCCTGTGATCCGTGACAAATCCTCCAGCAGCACTGAATGTGCGTTCCGAAAGAACGCTGGATGCAGGACAGGCCAGTAGCTCAATTGCATACTGTGCAAGCTCTGCCCAGTGATCCATCCTCAAGACCCAGTAAGCCAGAGGATTTTCGGTGGGGAAGGTGTCCAAGTCTGACCTTGCCCCTAGATATTCCTGCACCATGTTTATCAGACGCTGGCGATGGTTGCTGGAACCGATCATACTTTGGGGCTGCGGACTAAAGAATTGTCTGAACGCATCGGTCAGACGGCCACCTTCCCCACCGCTCCTTCTTTGACTGGCCGAAGCCTCAGCAACTCGTTGTCCAGGACCAGGAGTTTGTAACCTCCCAGTCTCTGGGAACGCGTTGCACAGACCTTTCTGCAAGGCCTCCCGGAGTTGTCTCATCCTCTGCTCCCTCTGCGACGGTAACATAAGGTCCGCAACCTTACCCTTGTACCGTGGATCAAGGAGAGTGGCCAGCCAGTAATGGTCCCTCTCCTTGATCCGAAGAATACGAGGATCCTTCCGCAGACTTTGCAGGATCAGGGAGGCCATGCAGCGTAGGTTTGCTGAGGCATTCGCTCCGGAGTCCTCTGGGTCACTAAGGACGACATGATCCGCAGCCACCTCCTCCCAGCCACGTACAAGTCCACTGGTTTCTTGGGACTGTAAATCATCCCTAAAAGACTGCTGCTGATGATGCTGAGTGCCAGCCTCCACCTCCATGCTGACACAATCCTCCTCCTCCTCCTCCTCCTCCTCCTCTTCCTCTTCCTGTGCGATGGGTGGGACAGAAGGAACACTGTCTGGGTAAAGGGGGCCTTGAGAGGCAAGGAAGTCCTCCTCTTCCTGCCTCTGTTCTGCCTCAAGTGCCCTGTCCATTATTCCACGCAGCGTGTGCTCCAACAGGTGGACAAGAGGTACAGTGTCACTGATGCATGCACTGTCACTGCTCACCATCCTCGTGGCCTCCTCAAATGGTGCCAGGACAGTGCATGCATCCCTGATCATGCCCCACTGGCGTGGAGAAAAAAAACCAAGCTCCCCTGACCCTGTCCTGGTGCCGTAGTCGCACAGGTACTCATTGATGGCCCTCTGCTGCATGTGCAGCCGCTGCAGCATGGCCAACGTTGAGTTCCACCTGGTGGGCATGTCACATATAAGGCGGTTCTTGGGCAGGTTCAACTCCTTTTGCAGCTCAGCCAGGCGAGCACTGGCATTATAAGATCTGCGGAAATGCACACAGACTTTCCTGGCCTGCCTCAGGACATCCTGTAAGCCCGGGTACCTGCCCAAGAACCGCTGCACCACCAGGTTAAGGACGTGAGCCACACAGGGCACATGGGTCAGTTGTCCCTGTCGGAGGGTGGAGAGGAGGTTGGTGCCATTGTCGCAAACCACCATTCCTGGCTTAAGCTGGCGTGGCGTCAACCACCTCTCGGCCTGGCCCTGCAGAGCAGACAGGACCTCTGCCCCAGTGTGGCTTCTGTCCCCCAAACACACCAGCGCAAGCACAGCATGGCATCTTTTTGCCTGCGTACTTGCGTAGCCCCTTGAACGGCTACGGAGCACCGCTGGTTCAGAGGACAAACCACAGGAAGAGGCCATGGAGGAAGAAGAAGAGGAGGGGGTGGAGGAGAGAGGTGTGTCACAACCAGTAGTAGCATTTTGGAGGCGTGGCGGTGGAACAACCTCCAACACTACTGCACCTTGTCCTGCATCCTTCCCAGCTGCCAAAAGAGTGACCCAATGGGCCGTGAAAGAAAGGTAACGTCCCTGTCCATGCCTGCTGGACCATGAGTCAGCGGTAATATGCACCTTACCGCTGACCGCCCTGTCCAGCGAGGCCAAGACATTGCCTTCCACATGCCGGTAGAGAGCCGGAATAGCCTTCCGTGAGAAAAAGTGGCGTTTGGGAACCTGCCACTGAGGAACCGCACATTGCACAAACTCACGGAAGGGGGCCGAGTCTACCAACTGAAAAGGCAGCAGTTGAAGCGCTAGCAATTTAGCCAAGCTAGCATTCAACCGCTGGGCATGTGGATGGCTGGGAGTGAACTTCTTTCGACGGTCCAGCAGCTGGGGCAGGGAAATTTGCCTGCTAGAATCGGACGTCGGTGTACTGCTAGCAGAGTGGCCGCAACTACTTGGCTGTGACACACCTAATTCTACACCTTCATTCCTCTCAGTGCATGTTTCAGACAGGACTGAAGTTATAGTGGGGTTGGAGATCCCAGCTGATGCGGTGCAAGGAGAGGTCCGCTTTGTTCTTTGGTGTGGGTCTTTGAGGTAGGCTTGCCAACGAGCTGCATGGCAGGTCAACATATGTCTGGTCAGGCATGTGGTACCCAAGCGGCTGATGTTTTGGCCACGCGATATACGCTTGAGACATATGTTGCAAACAGCAGCTGTGCGATCTGATGCACTAGCCTCAAAAAAGGCCCACACCAAAGAACTTTTTGAATGACGGGCAGAGGCAGCGCCCTGCACAGGCGGAGCTCTGCGGTGTGATTCCGTCGGTGTACTGCCCTTACGCTGGCCACCAAAGGGCATCCTGCCTCGTTGGAGATGTGCCTCCTCCTCATCCTCCTCCTCCTCCTCTCTCCTATTAGGCACCCACGTGGAGTCAGTGACCTCATCATCCCCTCCCTCCTCATCACTGGAGCCAATCTGGCAGTATGCTGCAGCTGCTGGAACATGACTGCCAGATTGGTGTCCTTCTTGAGCATCCCCTCTGTCTGCTCTCACGCTACTGCCTTCCTGTAGCTGGGTTTCATCATCAGACCCTTCGAAACGCTGGGCATCCTCCTGGAGCATGTACCCAACACTGTGCTCAAACAGTTCGGGGGACTCCTCAGGAGGAGGACATGGTGGGTCTAGGGAAGGAGTGACTGATGATGAGTCTGATATTGATACCAGGGAAGAGGACGCTTTGGCAGCTGCTTTGCCAGTACCCTGAGCCTGGGTGAGAGAGGATGAGGAGGAGGAGGAGGGCTTGGTCATCCACTCTACCAAGTCTTCAGCATGATGTGGCTCAACATGTCCAGCTGCCGAAAAGAAGGACAAGCGTGTCCCATGGCCATGTGCTGATGACAATGCACCGCGTCCACGACCAGCACTGTTGTCCCCAGACACAGAGCCTGCTTGCCCTCTTTTATTGCCTCCTGACTGTCTGCCTCTCCTTGTTTGCCTTCCAGACATTCTAATAGATGGCCTGCAGGGAGATGGGAAAAAAGCAATAAGGGCTACCTTCAGGTGTCCTTCTCTGTCCCTTTACTTAAGGATTTCTAAATATGGTTGAGGATGATTGCTTTTGCACAGAATAGCACAACGACAATTTCCCTGACTGTCCAAAAAACAAGGATTTCAAAGATGGTTGATGAGGAATGCTTTAGCACACTATAGCACAAGGAGAATTTCCCTCACTGTCCTTCCCTGTCCCTAGAAACAAGGATTATCAGAGTGAAAGAAACTGACACTCTTCCTACCTATAGTTTTCTGTCCCTAGAAAAAATGTTTTTTTAAAGCACACTATAGCACAAGGAGAATTTCCCTCACTGTCCTTCCCTGTCCCTAGAAACAAGGATTATCAGAGTGAAAGAAACTGACACTCTTCCTACCTATAGTTTTCTGTCCCTAGAAAAAATGTTTTTTTAAAGCACACTATAGCACAAGGAGAATTTCCCTCACTGTCCTTCCCTGTCCCTAGAAACAAGGATTATCACAGTGAAAGAAACTGACACTCTTCCTACCTATAGTTTTCTGTCCCTAGAAAAAATGTTTTTTTAAAGCACACTATAGCACAAGGAGAATTTCCCTCACTGTCCTTCCCTGTCCCTAGAAACAAGGATTATCACAGTGAAAGAAACTGACACTCTTCCTACCTATAGTTTTCTGTCCCTAGAAAAAATGTTTTTTTAAAGCACACTATAGCACAAGGAGAATTGCCCTCACTGTCCTTCCCTGTCCCTAGAAACAAGGATTATCACAGTGAAAGAAACTGACACTCTTCCTACCTATAGTTTTCTGTCCCTAGAAAAAATGTTTTTTTAAAGCACACTATAGCACAAGGAGAATTTCCCTCACTGTCCTTCCCTGTCCCTAGAAACAAGGATTATCACAGTGAAAGAAACTGACACTCTTCCTACCTATAGTTTTCTGTCCCTAGAAAAAATGTTTTTTTAAAGCACACTATAGCACAAGGAGAATTTCCCTCACTGTCCTTCCCTGTCCCTAGAAACAAGGATTATCACAGTGAAAGAAACTGACACTCTTCCTACCTATAGTTTTCTGTCCCTAGAAAAAATGTTTTTTTAAAGCACACTATAGCACAAGGAGAATTTCCCTCACTGTCCTTCCCTGTCCCTAGAAACAAGGATTATCACAGTGAAAGAAACTGACACTCTTCCTACCTATAGTTTTCTGTCCCTAGAAAAAATGTTTTTTTAAAGCACACTATAGCACAAGGAGAATTTCCCTCACTGTCCTTCCCTGTCCCTAGAAACAAGGATTATCACAGTGAAAGAAACTGACACTCTTCCTACCTATAGTTTTCTGTCCCTAGAAAAAATGTTTTTTTAAAGCACACTATAGCACAAGGAGAATTTCCCTCACTGTCCTTCCCTGTCCCTAGAAACAAGGATTATCACAGTGAAAGAAACTGACACTCTTCCTACCTATAGTTTTCTGTCCCTAGAAAAAATGTTTTTTTAAAGCACACTATAGCACAAGGAGAATTTCCCTCACTGTCCTTCCCTGTCCCTAGAAACGAGGATTATCACAGTGAAAGAAACTGACACTCTTCCTACCTATAGTTTTCTGTCCCTAGAAAAAATGTTTTTTTAAAGCACACTATAGCACAAGGAGAATTTCCCTCACTGTCCTTCCCTGTCCCTAGAAACAAGGATTATCACAGTGAAAGAAACTGACACTCTTCCTACCTATAGTTTTCTGTCCCTAGAAAAAATGTTTTTTTAAAGCACACTATAGCACAAGGAGAATTTCCCTCACTGTCCTTCCCTGTCCCTAGAAACAAGGATTATCACAGTGAAAGAAACTGACACTCTTCCTACCTATAGTTTTCTGTCCCTAGAAAAAATGTTTTTTTAAAGCACACTATAGCACAAGGAGAATTGCCCTCACTGTCCTTCCCTGTCCCTAGAAACAAGGATTATCACAGTGAAAGAAACTGACACTCTTCCTACCTATAGTTTTCTGTCCCTAGAAAAAATGTTTTTTTAAAGCACACTATAGCACAAGGAGAATTTCCCTCACTGTCCTTCCCTGTCCCTAGAAACAAGGATTATCACAGTGAAAGAAACTGACACTCTTCCTACCTATAGTTTTCTGTCCCTAGAAAAAATGTTTTTTTAAAGCACACTATAGCACAAGGAGAATTTCCCTCACTGTCCTTCCCTGTCCCTAGAAACAAGGATTATCACAGTGAAAGAAACTGACACTCTTCCTACCTATAGTTTTCTGTCCCTAGAAAAAATGTTTTTTTAAAGCACACTATAGCACAAGGAGAATTTCCCTCACTGTCCTTCCCTGTCCCTAGAAACAAGGATTATCACAGTGAAAGAAACTGACACTCTTCCTACCTATAGTTTTCTGTCCCTAGAAAAAATGTTTTTTTAAAGCACACTATAGCACAAGGAGAATTTCCCTCACTGTCCTTCCCTGTCCCTAGAAACAAGGATTATCACAGTGAAAGAAACTGACACTCTTCCTACCTATAGTTTTCTGTCCCTAGAAAAAATGTTTTTTTAAAGCACACTATAGCACAAGGAGAATTTCCCTCACTGTCCTTCCCTGTCCCTAGAAACAAGGATTATCACAGTGAAAGAAACTGACACTCTTCCTACCTATAGTTTTCTGTCCCTAGAAAAAATTTTTTTTAAAGCACACTATAGCACAAGGAGAATTTCCCTCACTGTCCTTCGCTGTCCCTAGAAACAAGGATTATCACAGTGAAAGAAACTGACACTCTTCCTACCTATAGTTTTCTGTCCCTAGAAAAAATGTTTTTTTAAAGCACACTATAGCACAAGGAGAATTTCCCTCACTGTCCTTCCCTGTCCCTAGAAACAAGGATTCGCACAGTAAAACACACTGACACTCTCCCTACCTATAGTTTTCTGTCCCTAGAAAAAATGTTTTTTTAAAGCACACTATAGCACAAGGAGAATTTCCCTCACTGTCCTTCCCTGTCCCTAGAAACAAGGATTCGCACAGTAAAACACACTGACACTCTCCCTACCTATCCTTCTCTTTCCCTAAACTAAAGGAATCCAGGTTAAGCAAGAAAGAAATAAAAGTCACTGTCCCTGCCTATGCTTCTCTTTCCCTGCTCCGGAACACACTACACTAGGCCGCCGTGCTGGCGGCCTTTTATAGTGTGGGGCGTGTACTAAACACCCTCAGCAATAATTGGCCACAGGCATCCTGCCTGTGGCCAATCATTGCTCTCCTCGCTGCCGGCGCTGTGATTGGCCAAGCATGCGGGGTCACAGTGCATGCTTGGCCAATCACAGCGCCTGGATGACACTGCGATGGCGTAGTGCATTGTGGGCCGTTCGCGTCACTCGAATTAGGCGCGAACGGCCCAAATCGTTCGATCTTCGTCGAACGATCGAACAGCCGATGTTCGAGTCGAACGTATGTTCGACTCGAACACCGAGCTCATCCCTACTCTGTGTAATGGTTTTGCACAGAGCAGCCCAGATCCTCCTCTTCTCGGGTCCCCTCCTTCCTGCCGAGTGCCTTCACAGCAAGCAGCTTGCTATGGGGGGCACCTGAGCCGAGCCGCTGCTCTGTATGTCCATTCAGACACGGAGCCGCCGCTCAGTCCCACCCCCTCTCTCTCCTCACTGGCTCACTGAATTTGATTGACAGTAGCAGGAGCCAAAGACACCCGCTGTGTGTCTTCGCCAATCAGGAGAGAGAGTCCCGGACAGCCGAGTCTCTCGTGTAACATCGCTGGATCAAGATGGGGCTCAGGTAAGTTTTAGTGGGGCTGATGCGCACAGAAGTTTTTTTTTTATCTTAATGCATAGAATGCATTAAAATAAAAACCTTCTGCCTTTAGATCCACTTTAAAGTCTAACTTCGGTCAACAATAAAAGCATGTTCATTTGGTGCTCTGCATTAAGGAATTATTTCTTGTTCAGTTTAGAGAAGTAAATACTTACCTTACTTTTCCCGGGGCTAGCGATTACTTCTCGCTCCAGCTGACCCTTGACATCATCATTAAACTTTTTAAATCTGCTTGTGGCGACACCTCTTTCATACTAGTGTGATTTCCTCCATGACTAAGCCCCATGGGTAGGGCGAAACGCATTGGAGGGGCGTGGCCTGGACAGAGCCAGGCAGAAACTGCTTCCATCCCAAATGACTGTTGGGTTTTGTTGGTGTGCAGCACTTGGGACTTTTTCTCCTCTTCACATTGCATACATTGAGCCAGGACGGGCTCTTCCAATGCCAGCACCCTCAGCATGAGTCACCAGATATGGGCATACAGGAACCTAGAGCGACACCCCCAGTTCTTTTGATGTGGCTTCAGTGTGATTTCAGATGCATGACATTGGAAATCACTTTGTTTTCAATGGTGCCTGTTCACATCAATGCAACTCAGCAAGGAGCAATTTTGGAAAAGGTTCCTGTACTACTCTGGTGTGATTCCTGTGTGATTTTTTCCCCATAGAATATGCAAACCATATCCAAGTTGCACTACATAATCACACTGAAAATCGTATCAAAATCGGATTGTAGCAGTGTGAACCTAGCCTAAAAGTGGTTGTAAACCCTTACATATATACTTACATATACTCAGTGAAGTGACTGGCCTCAGATGATACACAGAGATGAAACAAATCCTCCTACATAAGTTGTACCTGATTATCTGCAGTCTTCCCTGCTCTACATCTGTTGAAAGTCCAGAATTTTTAAAGCTTGTCTGAAAAAGGGGGCAGAGAGCGGAAGTTACACTCTGCCGAGCTCAGTGAGGAGAGCTTTGAGAGCTGATTCGAGGGAAGAGAAACACCCCCCTCCCCATTTAGCACTATGGGATGCCAGCAGGTGGTAGACAGTATTGCTAAAAACAGAGAGTCTGTTGAAAAGAGGCAACACATATACATTTACTTGTCTCGGCAGCCTTTGAAAAATGCATTTTTTGTTGTAAAAAGTGCAGTTCTACAGTGTGGTGGCCCATGCCCGTTGCCTGATGGGAGGAAATAATGATGGTAACTGAAGCAGAATATGGTAGGGATCGCAGACAAATTAGACACTTTACCTGGTTTTAGATGAGCAAATGGGATTTCGCCAGTAAGTAGTTCCCAAAGGCAGAGGGCATAGCTAAACACATCGGCCTTTATGGTGTAGCGTGTAGACTGGCTGAAAACTTCTGGTGCCATCCAACGAAGGTTCTAAGAAAAAAAAGCAACTGTTAAATTCATTGGTATCAGACAACAGGTCCATCTCACGTTTTATAATGCATTATACAGACTAGAACTGTACAGGTCCCCCTCAATTCATAATTTTTGTTACTACTGATACGAATAACCTTCTAACGCCTTTAGTTAGAGCCCATTCACACAGGGGTGACTCTTTAGGCGACTCAGCTGCCTGACAAGTCTCGTCCCGCTCTGTTCAATAGAACCGTTCTAATAGGAGCGACGCAAGTCGCTCCGACTTAGAAAAAGGTTCTTGTACTACTTTGGGGGCGACTTACATTGACTTCTATACAGAAGTCATTTTGCAAGTCGCCTCTGAAGTCGTCTTCAGATCGCCTTGCCGAGTCGCCCCCAAAGTCGTGCCACCCCTGTGTGTATGGGCTCTTAATTATGTGCAGAAAAACTAGTATTTATAGATACTCCTGTAAAAAAAAAAAAAAGCTAACTTTGTAACATTGCACCGCTATCAAATTCAAATAGATTCAAAGTTATCAAATAACTCAATAAAAGCATAAATCACCATAACATTCTAAATATGAATGGCTAAAAAATGTATGCCTAGTAAAATGGAAAAAAATATATCTGCAATACACAGTTCATCATGTTATGACCCTTAAAAATGCTGCAAGTACAGAAAAATACATGTTGTTAATCCGCCAGAGATCCAAGTAGCTCCTAACCTCCTATAGTGAGCTTTTGCTGCACTGAAATCCCAAGCAGTGTTGTCAGCCAAGCCTGAATTCTCCTTTCTGAACTACAGGATACTTCATGCTTATGTTATTAAGATTAGATTTCCCCCTTCTATTCTTGTTCTAGTTACTACAACATGTTAAATCTCCACTAATTGTATATCCTGGTGACCAGGCATGTACTGGCCAAAGGGAGTACCGGGAGTTTCCCAGTGGGCCGATGGCTCAGTGGGCCGGTTTCAGTGGCTCACGCAGCTATTAATTTGAGCACCGCTGTACTGCCAAGTGGCGTCGCTAGGGGGTGGCTTTTAGGGCTATAGCCCCGAGTCTGGGGCCTATACCCCAAGTCTCTCAGAGGCGGCCGTGGCCTCTCTGCAGCTGGGCCGCGAGTGCAGCGGGCAGCACAAGAGAGCCGGTGTCCTTTCGAGAATTGTCCCCCGGCGGATAGTGCTCGCTCTGTACTGCGCAGGCGCAGCGCTTGCGCAGTACAGAGCACAAGGGACCTCATAAAACCACTGAAGATGAACACAGCTGTCAATCACCTGTACATGGCGCATGCGCAATGAGAAAAATATTGTGCCACACGCTGACGCACACTCCCGATGCTCGCTCCACTCTGCAAGGGGCGGGTGTAATACTATTATATTGTGTAAGGGGCGGATGGCTACAGCAAGGGGCGGATGTGTATTACTATTATATCGTCTGCATTACTATTACTGTATATCGTGTAAGGGGCGGATGGCTACAGCAAGGGGCGGGTGTATTATTAGTAATTAGTAATACACCCGCCCCTTGCTGTAGCCATCCGCCCCTTACACGATATAATAGTAATACACATCCGCCCCTTACACGATATAATAGTAATACACATTTGCCCCTTGCTGTAGCCATCCTTACATCCGCCCCTTGCAGACTGGAGCGAGCATCGAGAGCGTGCGGAAGTCTGTCACAATCAGCTGCTTTACATTCTGCAATTTCCGGTGGCTTCGTTTGCTAGAGTGCTGCGCCTGCGCAGTCCAGGGCTGACATTATCTGCCAGGGGGACACATCTCGGCAGAACACCGGGTGGCAGAGAGAGCAAAGAGATGACATCACCTCTCACCGCCCGCCCTGCATCACTGCTGTTCTGCTATCACTGTGCAGCCACAGGCAGCAGAGATATGACATCATCTCTCACTGCCCGCCCTCTGTCTGGTGACCCTTATGTAAGCAGTGGTTCTCTGGGGACTCTGAGGTAAGGAGGGGCTCTCTTGGCACTCTGATGTAAGTGGGGGAATCTCTGGGGATCCTGATGTAAGGGGGGCTTCTTTAGGGACCCTGATGTAAGTGGGGGCTCTCTGGGGACCCTGATGTAAGTGGGTGAGGCTCTCTGGGGACCCTGATGCAAGGGGGAAGCTCTTTGAGGACCCTGATGCAAGGAGGAGCTCTCTGTTCTGGGTTGGGACAATAGTAAACAGGCCAATTTAAAAAAGTGAATTTCCCCAGTGGGGTCGCAGACAGCAATAAAAATGTGACCAGTTCTAAACCTTTCTTTCTTAATCTAAAAACATGTATTGACACATTTAGCTGGACTTGAAGACATTTCTGAGCTTTTCCAGGCCACTTCCTCACTTCCTAGAGGGTTGGAGTATCTCCAGGGCCGCCACCAGGAGGGTACAGGCAGTACACCTGTAAGGGGCCCGGAGGTCCCCAGGGGCCCGGGTGGCACCCCCCCTTTTTTTCTTTTTTTTTATAAAAAAAAAATAAATTACATTTTTTTGTTATTTTATTTTTTATTTCTTTTTTTTTTTTTTTGTAAGGGGCCCAGAGGTCCCCAGAGGCCCGGAGGTCCCCAGGGGCCCAGATGCCAACCCCCCTTTTTAAATTTTTTTTTTTTTGTAAGGGGCCCAGAAGCCCGGAGGTCCCCAGGGGCCCGGATGGCAACCCCCACTTTTTTTTGTAAGGGACCCAGGGGCCCTGAGGTCCCCAGGGCCCCAGATGGCAACCTACCTTTTTTTAATTTTTTTTATAAAAAAATATATATATTTTTTTTATTTTTTATTTTTTTGTAAGGGGCCCGGAGGTCCCCAGAGGCCTGGAGGTCCCCAAGGGCCCAGATGGCAACCCGCCGACCTCAATAATTTGCGGCGGCAGCACCCCCCTGCTTCTCAATTCGTGTCACCCCCCCCCCCTTCTCAATCTGCTCCAGGGGGCCCATGCCTGCAGCTGTGTAAGGGGCCCCAAAATTCCTGATGGCGGCCCTGAGTATCTTCCCGACATTAGGAACTAAAGAAGTGACTTAGTAAGCTATGGAGCATCTTAAATATTACAGAACAAGCCCTGTGACTAAATACTAATAGATATACCATGACCTAGATCAGGTCTCTCCAAACTACCGCCCTCTAGCTGATGCAGAACTACACGTCCCATGAGGCATTGTAAAACTCTGACGTTCACAGACATGACTAGGCATGATGGGAATTGTAGTTCCTGAACAACTGTAGGGCCATAGTTTGGAGACCCCTGACCTAGATAAATGAGAACCTTCACAGACATATACAACATATAACATTATATACTTTAAAGAGGACCTTGACCCAAAAGGTGGAGTTCTGCTCTTCTATGTCCTCCCCCCTCCTCTTCAACTTTTGGCACATTCAGATTTTTTTGGGGGTGAGTGAGTACCTAGTTTTGATAGGTACCCATGACTACCTCTGGTTAGATCACCTAGGCAATCCAAGCGGTAGTTCAGGCAGCCATCCCTTCCCCCCTCCCTTAGCCCGCAATCGCTTGGGACACTTTACAGGGCCCAGAAAGCTGCGGGACCCATCACAAAGCATAGCACGGCTGCGCGATGGGAATCCGGCTGTGAAGTCGTGAGGAGTTACAGTCGGCTTCACACACTAGTGACGCGGACCTGAAGACCTGTGAAGAAATGACCCGGGTAAGGATGGCGCAGGATGCTTGGTGTCCTTTTATTAACAAGGCAGCAGCTATGGAATTTGTAGCTGCTGACTTGCATTTTTTTTCGTTACTAGGGTGAAGAAAGCAATTGGTGGGTAAGAAAAAAATTGCCATCTTCATGTGTGACCTGTGTGGCTTCCTGGCCCCAAACTCTTCTGAAAAGGTGGGCTCTGACTTTTATTCTGTGATTCTTGCCTTTCGTCCTTTTGCCATTTCATCTTAATTTCTCATAATATATAAGACTTAAAAGTTTCCCTTTTATTGACAGCGATATTAAAATACCATTCAAGGTGCCAAATCATCTTTAAAAACAATTATGAACATGGAGTAACTTTGAGTGTTTTGATAATTCCTATATTATAATTGAAAAAAAAAAATCAAACACTTATATGCATCTTGGACTCATTTCGCATTTGTGTATCTGTTTGAATGTAATTTCAGGCTGTGTTTTCTCCCGAGCCGAGGGTAGACGGGCTCTTGACAAAACATGTTTCTACTTAGCTGGCAGACGTATCTGAAATCCGCAGCTTACTGGGCCAAACCCGGCATTGTCTGGATTAGCATCCCAAAGAAATGCTCCATTATTAACAACCTGCTTTCCTTATCATTATTCACGCGCTTGTCATTAGCTTCTACTAGTAATTAGAAGCATACATGCTCACGGCTGCCATGGCAACAGACTACAATACAGTTTGCCTTCCGAACAGAATGAGATTTGTCTAACAAGAGGGAAGAGCAATGCCACACTGACACCACCGGCAACAGTTAAGCTTATATTGTATGTAGTGGGCTTTTTTTTGGGCTCAGGAACTTTATCTTCCATGTAAAGGCTTAGCTAGTATCCTTTTTGTACAACAAAGTGGTTGCCTATATCATTCTGGGAAAGAACAGCTGATAGAGTTTATGGTTACTTATTTACATTGGATGTTGGTTCTAATCCCGTTGGCAGAGGAATTTTCTTAACAGCCATCTTCTAAAGACAACTGAAACAATTCTTGTGTTCAATTGTACATTTCCCACAGCATATTATTGCTAAAGTGTTTCTCCAGGAAAAACGAATCAATGAACAATCAAAAGGTTGCTCTTTTTAATTCTCCTTCTATAATAACACTTATGCCTTGTACACACGATCGGATTTTCTGTCGGGATAAACTCCGATGGATTTTTCAGACGGAATTCCGTTTAAGCTGTCTTGCATACACACTGTCACACCAAATTCCGACCGTCAAGAACGCGGTGATGTACAACACTACGACGAGCCGAGAAAAATTAAGTTCAATGCTTCTGAGCATGCGTCGACTTGATTCTGAGCATGCGTGTTTTTTCTCCGTCATAGTTCCATACTGACGAACGGATTTTCCGATACAAATTTTTTTCGTCGGAAAAAAAGAGAACATGTTCTCTTTCTAACTCCGTCGGAATTTCCGACGGAAAAAGTCAGATGGGGCACACACACGGTCGGAATATCCGATGAACAAATTCCGTCTGACTTTTTCCATCGGAAATTCCGATCATGTGTACAAGGCATTACTTTTTTGTAATCCTGCTCTATGATCATGGACCTATTTCTACCATGGTTTTGTTAACATTATGAAGCCCCAATACAAATGGCTTCTTTTCCTAGCATTGTTGGGACCCAGGAGCTGTGCCTCGTCGATCTCCCTGCACCAGCTAAGTTTATTTTCCATTCAGTATGTACTGGAAAGAATTAGGACAAGGACAAGGTGCAACATCACTTCCAGTATCGATATACAGTATCAACATCACAGCTGAAATGAGTCTCACCACCGTCTACATCATGGATACCCAATGTAGATGGGTAGCGGTCACCCGAATAATAGATATTAGAAAAAAGGTATTTCTAATGCTCATTTTAGAAAATACTTACTAAGGAATGACAAGCACTGCTAGGAAGTCTGATATCTAGGCTGTGTTTTTAATGCCTTTCCATCTACTTTAAGAATAGAACTCTGCTCGTTACTATCTAAATAAACCTATAACCTTTCACCAAATGGCTGACTGTTTGCTGTTCATGCTTAGTGCTGCATCATTGAAAATTTTGAAAATAAAAGAAGAAAACCTGACAGGAACGGGGTAAAGAAATTTTTGGATAGTGAGAATTCTTCTTTAAGGATTCCAGTGGCAAGACTCACTTCCTTCCGAAAGGTGGAGATTGCCTGTTCACACAGGGGCAACCCGACTTACAGCGTGACTTTGCAAGGCGATTTGGAGGCGACATGAGCGGGACTTCAGCGCGACTTTGAGCAACTTACAATGCGACTTAAAGTTGCCTCCAGGACAGGTGCCTGTAGCCAATCACAGAATAATCAGCTCTGTGGGAGGGAGGGGTTTGCCTGGGTAAACTATTTTCTTTTTCCTGTAAAGTCGATTCAATATAGATGGAGATCTGACTTGGAGGCAACTTCCATTGAAATCTATGGGTACAAGTTGCCTAGAAGTCACCTTGAAGTAGTACAGGAACCTTTTCTGAAGTCGGAGCAACTTCAGTAGCGTACATTAAGACGGCTCTCATTCACTTCAATGAAATTTCTTATGTCCAGTGACTTGGGGCAACTTGAGGTCTGACAAGTCGGATGCCAAGTCGCTGTAGTGTGAACCAGCACTCATTGTACCATTATATCTCTTGTGAAGGGTGAGTAAGAGACCCTTGTAGAGGTCACAGCAGGTGAGCAAAGCTGGGAACTCTCAGAGCTCTCTATACCTGAGTAAAATACAGTATATTAAAGAATATGTAACCCTAACATTTCATATTCCTGATATGTGTCTGTTGTACCACGTACTTGCGTTAAAAATGTCTTTGGGAAACAGACGTATGAGTGCGGCCAGCATTACTGCAGAGGTTGAAGGGGTAGGGGGGGGGGGGGGTCAGCCTGTCAGTGCTTAGACCATACGCCACACACTGCATCAAATTGGTCTGCCTGGCTGTCGTCCCAGAAGTAAGCCTCTTCTAATGATGATGCACAAGAAAGCCTGCAAACAGTTTTCTGAAGACAAGCAGACTAAGGACATGGATTACTGGAACCATGTCCTGTGGTCTGATGAGACCAAGATAAACTTATTTGGTTCAGATGGTGTCAAGCGTGTGTGGTGGCAACCAGGTGAGGAGTACAAAGACAAGTGTGTCTTGCCTACAATCAAGCATGGTGGTGGGAGTGTCATGGTCTGGGGCTGCATGAGTGCTGCCGGCACTGGGGAGCCACAGTTCATTGAGGGAACCATGAATGCCAACATGTACTGTGACATACTGAAGCAGAGCATGATCCCTTGCTTTCAGAGACTAGGCTTCAGGGCAGTTTTTCAACATGATAACAACCCCAAACACATCTCCAAGACGACCACTGCCCTTCTAAAGATGCTGAGGGTAAAGGTGATGGACTGGCCAAGTGGAAGAGGACTCTAGTGGCAACCTATGAAGCTCTGGTGACCTCCATGCCCAAGAGGGTTGAGGCAGTGTTGGAGAATAATGGTGGCCACACAAAATATTGACACTTTGGGCCCTATTTGGACATTAGGGGTGTACTCACTTTTGTTGCCAGCGGTTTAGACATTAATGGCTGTGGGTTGAGTTATCTTGAGGGGACAGCAAATTTACACTGTTATACAAGCTGTACACTCACTACTTTACATTGTAACAAAGTGTAATTTCTTCAGTGTTGTCACATGAAAAGATATATATATATATATATTGTGACAGCAGGAAGGTGGGGTCACCTGGTTGCATCCAGGGGGGTAGATATATTTCGCCCAGATTCAGGCTTTACGCCGACTTATACAACTAGGTGGAGAGTTGTATAAGCCCAGCTGAGGCTAGTGGGCTCATGGATGACTCATACCTCTAGGGAGAGTGTGGGGCGTCGTGCAGACAGTGAGTTGATGAGACCAGCTGAAGCTTGTCAGCTCATTTAGGCCTCTATAAGAACTCCCAGCTTCATTAGGTGTTTGCTCATGCCTGGAACCAGACCTGTGTGGACTGTCTAGGGAGAGTGAACCCCTGTGCGGTGAGACAAAGCCTGTGTGGCTATTTGCTTGGACATTTAAAACCAGGGACTTAGGGACTAGGACAGCACTAGGCTGATCCCAGTTGTTAGTTAGGAAACCCGTATGTTTAGTCAGAGGTCAAGTTGACCAGGATTTATTTTGTTTATGTTTCTTTTGCTTTGCTGTGTTTTGTCACTGTAAATAGAAAATAAACCGCACCTTTTTGATTTTGAAAACCACAACCTCCGTTTGCTGGGCCTGTTTTGTGTGGGGAGCCCATCCCGGGGGTCACACACACCCGCTGCCGAGCTAACCCCCTCACAGTTGGTGGAGAACCAGTGGCAGTTTTTTTTAAGCCAGCATGGAGGAGATACTGAAACAGCTGGCTCTAGCAAATGCCAATCAACAGCAGACAAATGCAGGTTTGCAAAGGAGCCTTGCAGCCCAGCAGCAAGCTCATCAACAGAGCCTTGCAGCCCAGCAGCAAGCTCACCAACAGAGTCTGGAAGCTCAGCAACAAGCCCAGCAGCAATCTGAGGCCCGCTTCATAGACCTGTTACAGAAGCAAGAGCAGAGACTACAACAAATGGAAGCAGTAATGCAGCAACGTCCGCAGACCAGTGAGGAAAGCCGTCCCACTAATACCGCGTCCTTTGGGGTGAGTCGTTTATTGACAAAAATGACTGGAGAGGATGATCCAGAGGTATTTTTGACCACATTTGAAAGGACCGCTGAAAGAGAGAAGTGGCCTGAGGAGCAGTGGGCTGGACTGGTGGCTCCTCTGTTAACTGGTGAATCGCAGAAAGCTTACTATGACCTAGAGCCTAACCAAGCAAAAGACTATGTGATGCTAAAAGCTGAAATTTTGGCAAGGCTGGGTGTCACCCAGGCTGTCCGGGCTCAGCGTGTGCATAACTGGACTTTCCAGCTTGGAAAACCCCCCAGGTCTCAAATGTATGATCTCATTCACCTGAGCAGAAAGTGGCTACAGCCAGAGACTTTGTCCGCACCAAAGATTGTGGAACGTGTTGTAATGGATCGGTTTTTGAGAGCTCTTCCTACTGCCATCCAAAAGTGGGTAAGCCATGGAGACCCAGAGACGGCCGATGGTCTTGTGGATCGTGTGGAGAAATACTTGGCTACAGAGAACCTGACGGCCTCTTCCAGAGACACTCGGACTTTCCACCCTAAGACCAGACCATCCCCAGGGGCGGATAAGAGGATTCCAAGGGGTGAGGGTGGAGAGAGTGAGAGGGTGGGAGCTCTACCCCAAGTTTGGCGAGAACAGCCTGGGAAATCAGCGGCTCAAGAGGCGGCAAGAAGGATCGTTTGCTACCGCTGCCGGCAAGCGGGACATATTGCAGCCAATTGCCCGGTTGTGGAGGAACCCATGCAGTGTGACTTTCGGACGGGCAGACGTCAGTCGCTGTGTGCGACAGTCGCATGCACTGCCATTCGAGGAACTGAGAAACATTTATGCAAAATGTGTGTTAATGGTAGAAATGTTGTGGTATTGCTGGATTCAGGTAGCCTTGTGACCCTGATAAAGGCTGAGTTAGTTAAAACAGAGGTCTTTGGGAATAGCAAGGTAGCTGTTATTTGTGTGCATGGGGACACCCGAGAGTATCCAGTGACTACAGTGTGTTTCGAGACCCCCAAAGGTACCCTCTCTCATCCAGTGGGCTTAGTATCTCAGTTACCGCATGACGCCATTGTGGGAAGGGATTTTCCGAAGTTCTGGGAACTGTGGGATGATCCTGAGCCCCCCACTGGTGCCCCTATGTACCAGGAATGTGATAGCCAGAACTCCCCTGAGAGTGGTGAGGACTCTCCGGAATTTCCCTTATCAGTATTGGCAGGGGAGACTCAAGAAACTGGAGAGGAGCCCACCTCCTCAGACGAAAACCTACCATCTGTGGAGTTTTCTGATCTTGAGGTTCACAGGGAAAACTTTGCCACAGAACAGTTGAAAGACCCCGCCCTAATAAAGGCACGGGAAAACGTAGTGAAAATAGATGGCGAGTTAGGGAACCCAGCTAATACCTGCACTTACCCATACTTCAGCGTAGAGAAGGACCTACTGTATCGGGTGGCAAAAAGGGCAGAAGAAACCGTTGAGCAGCTTGTGGTGCCCAAACCTTACAGGAAGTTGGTGTTGGAGTTGGCCCATGGGCACATTCTTGGAGGTCATCTGGGGACAGAGAAAACCCGAGAGAGGGTATTACAGAGATTCTATTGGCCGGGGGTGATGAAGGACATAGAAAATTATTGTTCCTCCTGCCCTGTGTGTCAGAGGTCGGCCCTGATGCCACATTTCCGTAGCCCGCTGGTCCCTCTACCCATCATTGAGGTCCCGTTTGAGAGAATCGCCATGGATTTGGTAGGGCCTATAATCAAGTCCGCTAGGGGGCACCAGTACATATTAGTTATAATGGACTATGCCACCCGTTATCCAGAAGCGATCCCTCTCCGAAATACCTCGGCCAAAACCATAGCCAAAGAGCTATCTCTTGTGTTTAGCCGGGTGGGTATTTGTAAAGAACTGCTTACGGACCAAGGTACACCCTTTATGTCCCGGGTTATGAAGGAGCTGTGTAAATTGTTCAAAGTGACGCAATTACGTACATCTGTGTATCACCCCCAAACCGATGGGCTGGTTGAAAGATTCAACAAAACCCTAAAACAAATGTTGAAGAAAGTGGTGGATAGAGATGGAAAGGATTGGGACTGTCTACTTCCTTATCTGATGTTTGCTATTAGGGAGGTGCCCCAATCCTCTACGGGATTCTCCCCCTTTGAGTTACTGTATGGGAGACACCCAAGAGGGCTGTTGGATATTGCCAAGGAAACTTGGGAAAGTGAGAGTTCTCCCCACAGGAGTGTGATTGAGCATGTCGCCCTGATGCAAGACCGAATTGCACAGGTAATGCCCATCGTGAAGGAACATTTGGCCCAAGCGCAGTTAGCACAGCAGAGAGTGTACAACCGTGGAGCCAAGACCCGTACCTTTTCCCCGGGGGATAGGATACTGGTACTTGTCCCTACGGTTGAAAGTAAATTCCTTGCCAAATGGCAAGGCCCCTATGAGATAATGGAAAAAGTGAGCGAAGTGAATTACAAGGTCAGACAACCAGGAAGGCGAAAGCCCGAACAGATCTATCACGTTAATCTGTTGAAAGCCTGGAGGGATAGAGAGTCCCTAGTCGCAGACACTTGGTCACCAGCTCAAACTGGTTGCGTGATTCCTGAGGTTGGAATAGCAGCCACCTTGTCACAACCCCAACAACAGGAGGTTAAGGAGTTTGTGCTTCGCAACAAGGAGGTATTCTCTGAGCTGCCGGGACAAACATCTGGGGTAGAGCATGACATCATTACCCCGCCCGGTGAAAGGGTGAAGTTAAAACCCTATCGGATCCCAGAGGCCCGACGGGAGGCAATACGGGAGGAAGTACAGAAAATGCTGAACTTAGGGGTGATAGAGGAGTCCCAAAGTGATTGGTCTAGTCCCATTGTGTTGGTGCCTAAACCGGATGGGAGCTGGCGATTTTGTAACGATTTTCGTCAGTTGAACAAAGTTACAAAATTTGACACCTACCCCATGCCACGTATAGATGAGTTGATCGACCGGCTGGGAACAGCCCGATACATGACAACTCTTGACCTCACAAAAGGGTATTGGCAAATCCCCCTGGCCAAGTCGGCAAAAGAGAAAACCGCATTTGTAACCCCAGACGGGGCGTTCCAATATAAAAGAATGCCGTTCGGGTTACAGAATGCGCCGGCCACATTCCAGCGGAAAATGGACCAGATGCTGAGGCCCCATCGGAAGTATGCTGCGGCTTACCTGGATGACGTAATTGTCCATAGCACAGATTGGGCCTCACATCTGCCAAAAGTGCAAGCAGTCCTGGACTCTGTTCGGGAAGCGGGGTTTACGGCTAACCCCAAGAAGTGTACCATTGGGCAGGAGGAGGCCAAATATCTTGGGTACACCATTGGGAGGGGAGTAATAAAACCCCAACTCAACAAAGTCGAGGCCATCCAGAGTTGGCCACGTCCCAACAGCAAGAAGCAGGTACGAGCCTTTCTGGGAATCGCTGGGTATTATCGGCGATTCATTCCCCACTTTGCTTCTAAGGCTGTGCCCCTAACCAACCTGACGAAGGGGAAAGGGTCGGTCATGATTAAATGGACCCCCGAGGCTGAGGCAGCATTCCAATTCTTGAAACAAGCCTTATGTAGCCAGCCAGTGTTGTACTCACCCGACTTCTCTAAAGACTTTGTCGTACAAAGTGATGCGTCAGATGTGGGGTTAGGAGCAGTATTGTCCCAGGTCTGGAACGGGGAAGAGCACCCAGTCATTTACCTCAGCAGGAAGTTGAAGTCCCATGAGGTAAATTACGCCACCGTTGAAAAGGAGTGTTTAGCGGTGAAGTGGGCTCTAGATTCCCTTCGGTACTACCTGCTAGGTAGGCACTTTGACATGGTTACGGATCACGCTCCGTTAAAGTGGATGGCTCAAAACAAGGAAACAAATAGAAGAGTGAATAGGTGGTTCCTGGCCCTCCAGGAATTCAACTTCACAGTAAAGCATCGCCCTGGCGTTCAAATGGGGAATGTGGATGCTTTGTCTCGAGTACATGAATGCCTGATTGCTGGTGTTCCAACCCCGAGGTTAAAACAAGAGGGGGGGTATGTGACAGCAGGAAGGTGGGGTCACCTGGTTGCATCCAGGGGGGTAGATATATTTCGCCCAGATTCAGGCTTTACGCCGACTTATACAACTAGGTGGAGAGTTGTATAAGCCCAGCTGAGGCTAGTGGGCTCATGGATGACTCATACCTCTAGGGAGAGTGTGGGGCGTCGTGCAGACAGGGAGTTGATGAGACCAGCTGAAGCTTGTCAGCTCATTTAGGCCTCTATAAGAACTCCCAGCTTCATTAGGTGTTTGCTCATGCCTGGAACCAGACCTGTGTGGACTGTCTAGGGAGAGTGAACCCCTGTGCGGTGAGACAAAGCCTGTGTGGCTATTTGCTTGGACATTTAAAACCAGGGACTTAGGGACTAGGACAGCACTAGGCTGATCCCAGTTGTTAGTTAGGAAACCTGTATGTTTAGTCAGAGGTCAAGTTGACCAGGATTTATTTTGTTTATGTTTCTTTTGCTTTGCTGTGTTTTGTCACTGTAAATAGAAAATAAACCGCACCTTTTTGATTTTGAAAACCACAACCTCCGTTTGCTGGGCCTGTTTTGTGTGGGGAGCCCATCCCGGGGGTCACACACACCCGCTGCCGAGCTAACCCCCTCACAATATATATACAGACTCACTTTTGTGAGATACTGTATACATACATACACTGTATACATACATGCATACACAAATGTTCTGCCTTTCATTTTAAAAAGAATGGGCTGTTTTACAAGGTTTTAAAGGAGCTGACAGGTAATTTCACCAATCAGAATGTATCCAAATCTAAACCGTTCCTCTTGGCTGGACTGACCCTTTAACACAACAAAACACACCACAGAGAATAAAGCACCTACTAAGGCTAACAATTATCTTTATTAGAATCCGTACATATAACAATCATAATGCCAGTGAAAAAATGCCCATCACCCTGGGGGCAGGCTCCTCCCCCCAGCCCTCCCAATCCCCCAGCCAACTCCTAATCCCGTGACCCACTTCCCCACCAGAACCCCTACTCCCAAAATGAACAAGCTAATGTGAGGATCCACATTGAAGAGAACCTGACGACTAAAGTGAAACATTTTCAAGGTGCCACCATGCTGAAGTGAAGGACCTTGCAGTGCTTAGGAACACCTGTGTTAAAATCCAAATCCTATGTCTCTGTGTAGCCCCATTTTGATCATAAACGCAGACTGCACAAAGGGCCTTAACTTTTACCAAGGTTAGACTTTGCCCCCTCCTGCCCAAAAAGCCACCCCTGTTACTTACTGGCCATATCCCAGAACTTAATTGAGTGAAGGCTCTGTAATTTGGAGAATAATTGGCAGAAGCAGGAGTCAGTGCTTAAAGGGGAGGTACAGCCAAAGCTCCTTTGGCTGTTATTCTCCTGTGGATCACAGGAGTGCAGTTTGCTCTTTCAGCAGGCAGAATCCCACTGTCAGCTGACTATACAGAGCGAGTCCAGGCTCAAGCAAGATCGCAGCCATATGGTCGGGATCCACTCACGTGCCTGGACCGGCACCCGGCAGCCTGAGCTGGCCGCTTCCGCCCTCTCCACAGCCCAACACATCAGTGAGCGTGGGGGGTGCAGAGCAGAGAGCTGGTGACTGACAGGAAGCTCTGAGAACTGAGTGATCAGCAGTGTTTGAACACTTGGTTCTCAGTGTTGGAACCAGTGGGGGACAGATGCACCATCGGACCAATGCTGCATCCAGCTAGGTAAGTATGATTCTACAAAAAACTCCATTCCCATACTTCTCTTTTAAGGAGACTATATAAGACAGCAGTAGAGTGCTTTAAAGGCTCACCTCCGAACATATTTATACTCACCTTAACTTTGCCCCTCTCTGCTACACTAGAGCCACCTCAAAATACCTATTGCTTTTAAGGGGAAGCATGTGACCTCATCCCATGATGCAGTGCTCAGGCCTTAGCAGCCAATGGCAAAACCCGAATATTATCATGTGTGGCAGAGGGTGACATTATCAACCCTGTGTAAGTTCCAACACAATCTGGCATAGACTTTACATGGAGTTAGGATGATGGAGGAATGGAGGGGTGGGGGAGCTACCTGAGTGGGCAAAGTAACAGAGTCTTTTTACTCTTGACCAGGACCGTTTTTAAGGCAGGGCAAAAGGGGAAGCTGCCCTGGGCCCCATCATTGTTGTGGGACCCAAAGCAGTTGTCTCATACTTGCCAACTATCCCAGTTTAAATTCCCTCGTCCCTTGAGGTTTTAGTCCTGTGCTGTGTCCTGATATCTCAGTGTGAAGTTCTGTTACTAATGCTGCCCAGCTCTGCCCTATTGTTGTGTACAGATGACTCGCCTGCAGGCTCTGTGTTTATATGTAAATACCGGCATTGATATGCAAATAGCGGCGGCATGCATATGTAAATAGAGGCGGTATTCATATGTATATCATGCCCCCCTGAGGTCATTTCCACCATCACCTATACTGAATGCTGCCCACTGGGGAGGTAAAGGGGCATGCTTGAAAGACCTGCCTACAACTGGGGTCCATAGGTGTGCGCAGCCTGTTGCATTAGGGTGTGCACCTGGAAGCTCAAAAACATGGTACCAATCTCTCACTGTGTTCATTCAGAAAGGGAAGGGGCTGGTAAATGACATTACCCCTTCCCCCACTCATCCTGAAATATCATCTATGTGTGCCCACTGCAGTAGCCAATGGGAGAGGAGGGAAGCCAGCCATGCTGTGGGAGGGGACACCGGGCAGCAGGGGGAATCTGTACTGCAGGGAGTGATTAGGGTGTGCCTGGGCACACCTGGCACACCCTGTGCGCACGCCTATGCTGGGGTCATTAAAGTGTTACTAAACCCAGTAATATGAAAATAGTTCATCTGCCTGCCCACAGCTTATAAATCTTCTTTTTACATTAAACTATTGCTACTATATACCTTTTTGGCTGATCTGTATACCACGGTCAGTGATAAACTGCACAGTTTTTCCAGTGCTGAGAGTTCAGCTAGGAGGAGATTTCCACTGCAGCCTGTATACATACATATACGTCCATATGTGTGATGTCCATATCATGTTACCTTGCTAGTTCAGCTCAGGGGCCCAAGAAAATTTTATCCCAGGGTCCAATCAATATTAAAGACGGCCCTGATCTTGACTTGGCTTGAAGTGCAGGCCCCATGTACAGTCTGGGTCTAGGATCCAAGAGGGCTCCACAGGGACACAGGTATCGATTTGAAGAGAATTATAAGAACTTGTAGACAGGTACCTGCAGTTCAGAACTGTTATCTAAGAAGTGCTTTACGTTAGGCAACTTTAACGTTAGGCGCTGAAAATTGAGTTTGTTGAAGTTTACAATGTGCATAAGTAAAAATGGCAAAGGTGACAGTTTTCCTATAATATATGCATTTTTTCTGCCAGAGGAGAAACAAAACATTTGCAAACAATGCATTGCAAATCATTTCAAACTGTAATATTTCAACAACATAACTACAAATGCCCCACATTTTAAGTATTCACTTCTACAGGAGAGAGAAATTACGGTTATCAGCATGTAATTGCAGGCAACCTTTTCAGAGACTATCATTTAATAAAATTACTGACATATATTCAGAATTTCCAGACAATTACCCACTATCTTATTTTTCTACTTTGTGACTTGGAAAAACTTTTACCATATTTTATATATGGGACAAAATGTTTTACTGTATATAGAACAGCACTCAGAGGTCAGAGAAGAGCTGAATGACCCAATTAAGAAATAAAAGGAAATACTGCAAAGCCTTAAAGTGTTACTAAACCCACAACAGTAAAATCAGTCTGTATATGCAGTAAAGCATGTTTGTTATACTCACTGTGGACCCTAATGCCGCGTACACACGACCGTTTTTCATGACGAGAAAAATGCAATTTTTAAAAATGGTCGTGAAAAACGATCGTGTGTGGGCTCCAGAGCATTTTTCTCGACAAGAAAAATGCCAGAAAAAAAATTAGAACCTGCTCTATTTTTTCTCGTTGTTTTTCACGTCGTTCTTTTTAACGCCGTGAAAAACGGTCGTGTGTACACTCTTACGAGGGGAAAAAAACACGCATGCTCAGAATTAAGTATGAGACGGGAGCGCTCGTTCTGGTTAAACTAGCGTTCGTAATGGAGATAGCACATTCGTCACGCTGTAATGGACTGAAGAGCACGAAGACTGAAAAGTGCAAATCGTCTCTCACCAAACTTTACTAACACGAGGGTCAGCAAAAGCATCCCAAAGGGTGGCACCATTCGAATGGAACTTCCCCTTTATAGTGCAGTTGTACGTGTTGTACGTCACCGCGCTTTGCTCAAGCGTTTTTTTTTTCATGAACGTGTATATGCAAGGCAGGCTTGAGAGGAAACACGAAAAATCACGTCGAGAAAAACGTTGTTTTATTCCATGACATGAATAACGGTCGTGTGTACGCGGCATAATGGGTTAATCCTCTGCATTGTGTAAAAAAAGCTATTTTATCCTGTCTTCTCTGATTCTCCCCTTCTTCCACTCTCCCCTAATAAGAGTCTATGGAGTCAGGCTGCGCATGCTCAGTTTGGTGTGTATTGCTAGAGAGGATTTTTTTTTTCTTGGGAGGATGCATGTGATCAGCACAGGGCCAATCAGCACTGTTCAGACAGAGGGTCAAGGGTCTTGCAGTCTCATAGGACAGTAATAAAACCCCACCTACAAGCTTTAACCAGTGCTCGCTCGGCTGGACACTGATAGAAGTCCCAAGACTGCTATCTTATATGCTGCTTATGAGAAAAGTAGTCTATATTGATTAAAATACCGGTAATTGCATTTTCATGTTCTGTGTACTTTAGGAGACTAGATATAGTGAATGCAGGGTATTAGTAACACTTTAAAAATTGATTTTAGGATGCACCCTGCTAAACACAATTTACATCTAAACTTTCGGCGTAACGTTTACTCCAGTGTAATTTTGGAGAAAAACAACAGTCCAATAAACACTAATTAATTATTTAAAAGGTATCAGTGCCCTACTCCCGTCAACAGTTATACACATACAGTATAAGATGTCAGAACATTAGACGCTGTATGAGACCATTTACTACCTCTGGTGCCATTGGCCAGTAGACCACCCAATCCGGTAATGGGTGAAAAACGAGGCATAGGAAGTAGAGGGAGCAGACCCAAGCTATTGATCAAGGAATCTCTTCAAGTTTTGTACAAAAGATCTTCCTGGATTTTGGGACTCTTTTCGTGCTCCACAAGTAAAATAGTGCTGACGGGGGCCAAAAGTACCTAGAGCTGAGGTTGAGGTCCCAGAGATGGGTTGAAGGCCCCTCCACACACAAGGAGACTTGTTCATTAATAAAAGATACCTGCAGTACCTCTTTTGTTATTTGACGTTTGTGTTTACAGTTAAAACAACGTATCAGGTTCAGTTATATCTGCCACTTACTACGTAAATGTTCTCACAAGGATATATGCTAATATCCAACAAAGTTAGTGTTGTATTCCTGTGTTCACTAACCTTAGTCTTTCTACCAGAGCCGGATTTACCATTAGGGAAATCGTTTTTTTTCTATAGGATGCATATGGGGTTAGGTTCCTCTTTAGTCTCAGAAGGGCCCCTGCTATTTTTATCCAAAAGATCAGACACATACTTGAATGGGGCAAAACCAAGAAACATGGAGCTCCTCTTTTGCTAATTTTTCGGCCTCCCCATAGGGAACAAGCTCCCTGGCCTGTGTTTTCCCATACACATGGTAGCCATATTTGTCACACAGTACCAGAGAATCGTGACTGCCCCCTTCTCCACCCAACAACTATTTTTTTTCATGACTGGAAGATTTCCTAAAACCACAGTGCAGGACCTCAGTTTCACACTGAAGAAACAGGGCTAAAATGCTGTGAGCAATCCTTGCATGCAGCGTTATGAACTTTCAATACATTTCCACGTTATCAGTGCAGATACAGTTATCTTGCATTGTAACTGTATTCTAAGAGCCAAGT
Source organism: Rana muscosa (assembly GCA_029206835.1). NCBI lineage: Eukaryota > Metazoa > Chordata > Amphibia > Anura > Ranidae > Rana > Rana muscosa. The sequence continues at coordinate 45,918,415 of CM055120.1, read as the reverse complement.
TAGACCAGTACTGGGTAAGACCAGTACCCAATACTGGGTAAGGTCAGTAAAAAAAAGAAAAGGCTCTGGTAAAAATGTGTGTTCCTCACAGATGGGTTGGCTTTGGGAGCTAATGATCAATGCCTATACGGCCCATCGGAAAACTAGCCCTACATTCTACTGCTGACTGTGCAACTTTCTACTGAATCCCCAGTTCTGTGCATTTAGGAGCAAAACTAGACATGTGCACACTGAAATATTTTGTTTCGGAATTTCGTTTTCGTCCGAAAAATACATTTATTTAGTTACTCCCGAAATTTGTTTTTATTTATTTTGTTTCGTTAAAAAATGCATTCGTCCGAAAATCCGAATAAATTAAGGTCGAATCTGTCATTGAAGGCTTATGGTGTCTGTCGAATGTTCTAAAAAGATTTGACGGAGCAGCTAAACTGTACGACACCGCAATCGTACATTTCCGGTCGAATGTTCCGCCCACAAGCTATAGAAGAATTCTAATGTTGTATGACTAGTAGAAATTATATTTATTAATTAATTATTACTAGTCAACCAACATTAGAATTCTTCTATAGCCTATGGGCAGAGCATTTGACCAGAAATGTCCGCTCGCTGCGATCGTATGTTTTAAGCTGCTTCGTCGAATCTTCATGTCTCTATAATGTCGAATCTTTTCTCTCTATGTACAATAATCTTGGACTAATAGAGTTAAGGTTAGGCATATTCGACCACAGGTTCGATAGACACAGATCGTTATTGTCAGCGTCACGTCGAATCTCCTATCTATATCGAACTGTTGTCGCAACGAAAACGAAAATAAAGCATTTGTTTATGTTGGATCTTTTGGATTTCGCTTTCTGCGCTTCCGTTATTGTTTGTTAAAACGATAACGAAAATACGCCAAAATTCAGACGAAAATGCATTCGGATGAAAACGAATGCACATGTCTAAGCAAAACTGAACTTCATGTAAGTGACTAAATACACTATTGAGGTACATACAGTATATGAGCACTGCTTTACTTTTCAAATGATTTTTCCATCCATTCCTGAGATTTACATAGCTCAGCCAAAAAAGATAATCATCCTGGTGACCTGACTTTTCCTTTGTGTAGCTAGGCAACACATCCTGGTCACCTTCCTGTCCACTGCCTGTGACTAGGGATGACATTTAAATTTTCCCCTCCCATGGGTACATGTTGAATCCTAGGGATATAAAAGGTTTGCCAATCATGAACGTTTAGCTGGGAACTTCACAGGTTTACCACCAGAAATAGGGAACAACCTAGGATTCATGGCCTTTGCCCCTAGTCAGAGTCACAGAAGCTAATAATTTGAAGGAATGGAAAATCCAGCCCCCTTTCTATAAAAGGGTGGGCTCACAGTAGCCATACTGTCAGTGTGTGTTGGAGCTATTAGGGAAAGCTGACAATTCTTTGTAGGGGAGATAGATTTTTTTGCATTGATACATGCCCCCCCTTCTGCCCAGAAATGCCCAGCTTCTCATGCATTTTGGTTAAAAATCGTTTATTAGCCCTACAATTGGAAAGAATTGAATAACAATATTCACCCCATCATAGACTTTATTGGAGTTTGCTGCAAACGTCAAACCAGACTGTTGGTGAACAGAACCCAGGTAGCTTTGCCATAGCTGTGAGGGGGGGATGTCGGTGCATAGGTGCTTTGGTGCTGAGATATGTCTAGCGCAGTGAATGTACGCGTACATTATATTAATATGTTCTGTCTATATTGTGTTTATTGTTATCAATTTTTTCTGTAGACAAAATGCATACAATGTTTTCATGTGTCCTGATGAAGCAATCTTGGTGAAACGTGTTGACACATGAGAATTTGTAACCAGCATTATTATAGGCAAAATATGTGAGTTACTATTGTATAAATGTATATGGTCTATTTACCCAAAGTACTACTGTTTTTTAATCAGAGATATACATACATTAAAGTATGTTTTCTTTTTAAATATGTCATACAATAAAAGTTTATGATTTTATATGATTTGTACTCTCTGTGTCTGGCCTATATCATCAGATTTTTCTTTTTTTTAGTCTTTATCATGGATGTTAGCCATGAGTGGCATGTACGGTATATCTGTCCATTTATCTTTTGTGCTCTTTCCTTTTTTAGAATGTTCCTTCTTAGCACATGTGCAAAGCAGGACACCTGATTGGCCCTTGTGCAGCACGTGTGCAAAGCAGGACACCTGATTGGCCCCTTGTGCTGCCTCTCACTCTCTTAGTTCTCTCCAAATTCAGTTACTTATACTCTAGTTACAATCAAAAGGCATTTATTGATATTTAAATACAATACGTAAGTACATTTATTTTTTATAACTGCCTGGAGTTCAGCTTAAACAAGTTTTCCCAACTATTTATAATTTCATGAAGCCGTCTTAACAAAAATATGTTGACTATCATTGTCAACCCACTTCTGAAACTGAAATTTGCCTGTCTGGTGTCTATTGTAGAAAGCACCAGACTTGTTTTTAAAGTCCAGTAAACCAGTTTTATTGAAAGTCCCATTTGGTTACAGCCAACACATTTTGGGGGTTCAAACGGTCCCCCCTCATCAAGGCTGAAAAATACTTTGGGAATGACATACCAGGTGCTGGAATTGAGCAATATGGTGTAATCCCAGATGAACATTCTTACTGACAAAAACAAGTGTAAAAGGAGCAGCTCCATATGTCGGTTCACCCTGATTCTCCAGCTTCTATACGTTTGTACTCACCAAAATAGATTTTGTATCACTCAGTGGGTTCAAGAATGTATTAGGCCATTCAGAAAGACTTTTAATAAGAGAAGAAATGTAAACAAACCCCAGGCTGTTTGGTCATGTTGTCCTCATCGACCGACTGAAGAAATCTTGACTCTGTAGAGAGAAAAACAACTGAATGTTTTTTTCACTTTATTTATTTATTCATTTTAAGCAAGCGAGATACGAGTGAATATCTGCCTTAGGAAAATCAATGGAAAGTCACTGAAGCATCTTGCATGGCATTGGCTATAGACTACTATTTCCCACATATCTCTGGTATGAAAAGACAGGTCTTGTGTTGTGGTAAAGCACAGAACAGTATCCGCATTTCACCAAAGAGGTCACACTGTGTTCAAGCCTAAAGTCAGGCTAAAAATTTATAAATACTAGATCCTTTTACAGAAAAGTCACAGCAGCACATTATATGCAGAAAAAAAAATTCTGCTTTCTATGGCACTGCACAATCAATCAGTTATTCCAGTTTTTGCAGTTCTAGTCCATTCTTTTTGGTCCTAGCATCAGTACTGCTTGGACTGCAAAGAACCGGGTAGACCCCCAAAAGCTTGTGCAGAAAATTCAACTGTTAATTCAAATTAAAAAAGTATCCTGAGATTATTCATGTGTGAGGTTGCTTCTCAGCCAAGGGAGTGGGGGGCTCACTCACAATTTGCCTAAGAACACAGCCATTAATAAAGAATGGTACAAAAACATCCTCCGAGAGCAACTTCTTCCAACCATCCAAGAACAGTCTGGTGAAGAACAATGCTTTTTCCAGCATGATGGAGTACATTGTCAAAAGGCAAAAATAATAACTAAGTGGCTTGGGGAAGAAAACGTTGAAATGTTGGGTCCATGGCCAGGAAACTCCCTAGACCTTAATACCATTGAGAACTTTTACATCAGTATCCAGCATTTTTAAGATGTGCTTTTAATAAATCACCTTTGGATGATCTGTACTATTTAGGTATTATTTTTTTACTTTGCGGACATCGGTGATTTGATGCAGTACTGCAAGTGGAAGTGATGCCTGCGGTCCATTCCTGAATCCTCTGTGGAGATTGTACCATACTTTAGGTGCATACTGAACGCTAGGGGTCCAACTGTCTGGTAAGCCTTTGATCTAAATCTGGTGGGAGTGAATAATTTGGCACTCATAAGGGTCTTCCTTATGTCATAGAAATACACAGCAAGTTGAATGGTGAAGTCACAAACATGGGACACTTTTTTTCATTCAAGACACATAACTGGAAGACGTTTCAGTTAATGTTCCATTGAAGGAGTCTTACTATAAGTGCTGTAATATTCTTACATGATGAACCTGTATTGAATGGCTTTGTTTTGCATCAAAGAAAATGTGGGAGAAGATGTCAGCGTAAACCCTGAGCCCAAGCCAACAGCGGCCACTATACATTCCCATCGGAGGCTACAATCGATCCATGAGACTGCTCAACATGGGCAGCAACTCGGCGACAAGATCCCGCTACCCTCGGGATGCAAGTGGGCCAAAATATTCCGGAGATATTCCGGACTCAGGTGAGCAGCATGGCGGCGCCATCGCAGGGAAACCCATCATCCTCTGACTCCAACACCGCACATCTACCAGCTACGAGCCCACCGCCAGCAGAGGGATCCGGCTCACAGCAACACCCAAGCCTGAATGATCTCCGTACCATAGCGGCGGATATCAAAGACACCCTCTCAGCAGCCATCACTGATCTGAGACACAACACATAGGCCCTGACAGGCAGAGTACAGGAGGTCAAACGTACAGCAGCCCATCAACACACTGTCATCCAGCATATTCACCAGCAGGTAGACTCTTCAAATGCAAATCTACAGCGGCACATTGAAGACCTAGATAACCGTGGAAGAAAGCCCAATCTCAGGCTGAGAGGCCTCCCCGAAACAATCGACTCAGACCAACGACTGCCAGCAGTGACGGGCCTGTTCAACAACTTGTTGGAAGGACCCCCCACCACTACAATCGAGATGGAGCGCATTCACTAGGCCTTGAGGCCATGAGGTAGAGAGTCAGACTCTCCCGCGAGATGTGGTGTGTTGCCTGACTGACTTTCGCCTGAAAGAGTAGATACTCCACAATACCCGCAACAGAACCCAGCCTCTCACGGAGGCATTGACATACGGTTCTACCAAGACTTGTCAGCCATCACCCTCCAGCACCGAAGAGACCTTCGTCGCCTACTAGAGATCCTGTGCACCAGAGGGATCCACTACAGATGGAAATTTCCTTTTTGTCTAGCAGCAACATCACAAGGTCGCTCAGCTACATTGCGAGTTCCAGAAGATCTTCAATTGTTCTGCAAGACCCTGAACACACCGAGGGTTGAAGTCCCAAATCGGTGCGCTGGGGTTCCACACTCTGGTCAGGAGACCCCAAACTTTACCTTTCGCAAGACCTGAGGTACCGCAGACACCGGTCGCCTTCGGAAACAAGACCCTACGCTAATGTGCAGGGCCACCACCTTCAATATCCAAGCCCCGCGAAAGCTCTTCAGCCAAGAGGGCCACGACGGGCTGACTAGATGGTCCCCGAACCTGCAGCTGACATATTGGACACATATCAGCCTTTCCTACTGGTTTCTTTAAAATATTCCTATTTCTGTGTTCCCCTGCTGTCACATGAAGCCCAGCAGTAGAGGATCACACTAATAGAATCTGCTATCGATCACTTCCCATGCCACCAGGCTGCCAAACACTTCTCAATCCTATGCCCTGAAATCTGTCACAAAGTACGCTGATCACTATACCCCTTTCCCAGTAAATCACACAACACCAGATAATTACCTTCATCCCATTGGAAACCGGGGAACTAAGGGGCGAGAAAGGCTAGATTGGAGCCCCGGAACAAAAATCGAAATTATCAGACCCCCCCCCCCCTTTCCACTTTACTGTAGTGTACCTACAATTTTGGTGAATTACCCAGAGCGGGAATTACCCAAATCTCAGTGAATTACCCAGCAGAAATCACCCAAATCTCAGTGAATTACTCAGTGAAATCTCCACGTCACTAGAACAGGAAAATGTGCAAATGAAGGGAACCCTCCCATCCTATTCCCTTGTACAATAAATGTTTGAACTAAGCACCCCGACACTCAAATACTGCCCTGAATTGTATTGCTATCTCCATCAACAACCGAAAGACAACTTTCTAAAAGGGGCAGTACCGCTTCACAAGGATTCTAAAGAGAGATTACCCCCCAGGCTGGTGTTACTATATCAGGCACCAGTATACATCGAGGACTGACAAACTTCAGAAATGTGAAGTTCAAGAGATCACACTCTCAGAAATCTGGTCCACCTATGAGACTGATATAGCTTGCTCCCCGCTAGAAGCTAACCCTTTTGGTACCAAACTCATTAAAACTCCCCAATTCAGATTCATCCTTTCTGCACTCCCAGCCCCTCTAAGCCTAGACAGATTTTCTAAAATGAATAAGCAAACCTTGACATCCACAACTACCAACCAACTTCTACTCTGGTGCAGAACCGTCTCTTCTCTCCTTGTCCTCCAGGCGCTCTGACAGTGTGATCTTTGCTATCCACATGTTTCATCAGGATACTTAAAGAGTTTTCTTATGTAAGGTTACTAGAACTTAGAGGTTATTTAGTTATGCATTTTGTTAAACTATGTTGATATGTGAAACCCATATGGCCCTATTGGTCGTGTCAATCTAAGCCTACCTTCACCTTTTATACATTCAAAATCTCTACCAAATGAGCCCATTCGAACCCCTCCACTTAGACAACGCACCCCTTAATCCCTTCTACATCCACACAAGCTCCCCTGTTAATGTCACCTCTAATCTACAACATATGAAACTCTCACTATCGCACTTCCTCCAGCACAGCCTCCCTTACAACCCATCACAGAGGTCAAAAAGGCTGTCTTTGTGGTGAACCCACTGAACTAAACTAACCTACTCTTCTCCTAAACTTCCCCCCATTCAGTGGTAGACGGCTTCATTGTTTTTTCATAACCACCCATCAGACTACCCAATACGGCCAGTACCACTGTACATTTCCGGCTATACCATATCAATGGCTCTCCCGTTACCCGGACTAGTGAGCAGGATCTCACCCGGCGCCGTTTATCTAAACCCTCTTACCCATCTTTCCCACCCACCTCCCCACTTTTACCTTGTACCCCCCCCTCTCTCATCCAACCCAACCCATCCCTTGTCTCCTGCCCTACCCCCCATCCCACCCTACCTGCCTGCTCCCTCGACCCTGATTACATTTCTGTAACTAGCAGACTCTTGTCTTTAGAACGACTTGCTGCAGACCCTCCAAAAATGACTCAGCTACCACCCCAAAACTCTGGACTTCCTCTCAAGATTGTTTCACCCAATGCCTTAACATACCAGAGAAGCGCTCCCAACTTTTTCTCACAATGCGTAGAAATAAAGCAGACATTATCTTTCTTTAGGAGACACATTTTCGTAGAAACTCTATCCCGAAACTCACAAGCATCCACTATACCAAGGTGTATCACGCAACCAACTCTGAATCTAAGTCAAAAAGGGTATCCGTACTAATAGCTAAACACTGTCCATTCCAATTATCAGATTCTATAGCTGACAATGAAGGCAGATACCTTTTTCTGAAGGAATCCCACCTCGGCAAACCCATAACCCTGGCAAATATTTATGCACCAAACAGCCACCAGGTCACCTTTTTTCGAGACAGGACACAAACATTAGCAACTTTCCATGAAGGCATCTTAATTCTAGGGGCGACTTCAATGCCGCCCTAAACCCCCACAAGACACGTCCAATGGTTTGTCTTCCTTGCCATTTAAAGACCTGCGAGCCATCAAGGAACAACTTTGAGTCCTTTCACTACACGACTCATGGCGCACCCTAAACCCTAATGTAACTTCACTTTTTTCTCATCCCCACACCACTACCGGCTCGATTATTTGTTCATCTCTCAAAGAGACTTACCAATGCTTCACCAAGCATCTTTAGACCCGATGTTTAGATTTGGATCACCACCCCATCTCAATATCTTTAAAAATCCACACCGCTCCTACCAGCCCACAAACTTGGAGATTAGACCCCTCTTTGCTCACGGAGCTACCATTGTTAATGACATTAGAGCGCCTCGCACAGTATTTTAAGTAAAATAATTCTTTGGATACATCTCCTTTAACACGAATGTGTAATCAGGGGTGTACTAATTTCAGCCAATGCTAAACATAAACGAGAAAGGCAAAGACACATCAAAGATTTGACCACTCAAATACATTCACTAGAACAAGCACACAAACAATCACTAGCAGCAAACACACTTTAGGACCTTCTCTAAGACAGATCTCCTAGAAGAACTCTGCAAAAAGATAAAACGCAATTTATTCTAGCTCAAAAATCCTTCTACGAATTTGAAAATAAATCAGGCAAGCTCCTAACCAGGGCACTATGAGCCAAGAAAGCAGCCACAACAATCCATTCCCTAACAGACCCTTCTGGTCGCAAACTTACCTCCAACTCTGAGATTGCCAATCAATTTGCCCGCTATTACTCCCAACTTTATAACCTTTCTCAATCAGATCCTACTAGGGATAATTCATCCAGACTTCAAGCAAAAGATTTTTTGCAGAATTATAGCCCGAAACCGATCTCCATTGCGGATGCACAAGACCAGGAACGACCTTTCTCAGAAGAGGAAGTTAAAGCTGCGTTTAGGCAAATGAAGCCAGGGAAAAGTCCAGGCCCAGATGGACTTACAGTGGGCTATTACAAAACTTTCACTAATTCTCTCATATCCCACTTTCTGGCAGCTTTTAATACCTTATCATCGCCCAACCTACTCGCGAGTCGCGACCTTCTAACAGCACACATAACGGTCATCCCCAAACCAGGAAAAGACCCCACACTAGTCACCAATTATAGACCAATTTCACTACTAAATGTAGACCTAAAACTTTTTGCCAAAACCTTAGCCAACTGTCTTTTACCCCTATTACCACAACTGATATCCCTTGATCAAGTGGACTTCACACCGGGAAGGCAAGCAAGGGACAACACCCTTAGAACGATCAACATCCAACACTGGCTTACATCAACCCATAAAAATCTGCTTTCACTTGACACGGAGAAGGCATTCGACAGAGTGGCCTGGGACTTCATGACCGAAACTCTAAAGGCAATCGGACTAAAAGATTGAATGCTGCATTTTGTCCAAGCCCTCTAATCTGCTCCCACAGCGAGAGTTTGAGTCAATGGCCACTTGTCGAATGCCTTCTCAATCTCTAATGGCACACATCAGGGATGTCCCCTGTCCCCTCTAATTTTTGTACTGACCCTTGAACCCCTACTATGCCGTATCAGAATGAACCCAGATATTAAAGGCATTATGATTGCTACACAAACCCACAAATTGGCGGCCTTCGCAGATCATGTTCTCTTATTCCTATCAGAACTAGTGTTGAGCGGGTAGCTGGATATTCGGGTCCGGCGGGTTCGGCCGAACTTCGGAAAAAAGTTCGGATTCGGGACCGAACTTTAACCCGAACCCGGACCCCATTGAAGTCAATGGGGACCCGGACTTCTGACGACTAAAAAGGCTCTAAAAAAGTAATGGAAAGGGCTAGAGGGCTGCAAATGGCAGCAAAATGTTGTTAAGAACATGGCCAGTGCTCTGCAAACAAATGTGGATAGGAAATAACTTAAAAGAACATAAAAAAAATTAAAAAATAAAAAAATATGCTGGAGGCCCCCTTTTCAGCAGAAGAGGTACAGGAAGTCATTAAGAACCTCAGAAACTCAACGGCACAATGCCACACATATGGTGGGAATGCCCCAGAATACGCCCTTTCTGGAATAAATTATTTAATTTAATGGATAAGCTAGTGGGAAAATAAAATACTTTGAAATAAAAATGTAGCGGGGTGCTAAATTTAAGGAAAGTGTTTGAGTGGTAAATAGGCTCAAATACCCTAATTCTGTAGGATTCATGGACCATTTTGTCCTCGGGGGACAGTATTGGTGTGCAGTTCCCTGCGGCCTACAGGTGGCGCCTTTTGTGTCCCCTCTTGGCAGTAGTACAGCGGGGCGGGGAACCTGCTGTGCATGCCGGGAGAGCATATAAAAGGGGCAGACCTTTGGCCTGGGGGCTGATGTCCAGTGGGGTCCGCGCCCAGGTGCCTTCGGCCTGGGTGCATGTGTTCCTGTTCCATCTCGGGCACCTTTAGCCCGGGGTGAGGTACTATCCTGGAGTTCTTGCTGCCCTGGGTATGGAGGCCTAGGGGCGGGAGTAAAGCCTGGAGTCCAGAGCCGCCTCGTGTAGGGGACCCTGTTCCAGGGAAGGGAGGATCATTCTGATGGACCGATGCGGGAGTCACGGTGAAGGAATGGTCTGTTGACTCCCTGGAGAGATGTCTTCCCCTTGATATGGGCTAGGTTCGTAGAAGGAGAAGCTCAAGGTCACCTTGACTGTATCAGAGGCCTTATTCAACCGGCCCGTGGCAGGGGCCTTATACACCCTGGTCTGTGGCTGAGACCAAAGTTCTCCAGGCCCGTGGCAGGGGCCTTGTACACCCGGTCTGTGGCAGAGACCAACCTCAATGTCTGTGGCAGAGACCGTGCGCCAAAAACTGTTTGAGAAACCTAAGCAGTGAAGTGAATGTGCTACGTTTGTGCCTGGACCTCCTCCACACCTTAAGCTGTCCTGTTTCTTTGCTCTAACCTTTTCTATCTGAGTACAGTTTATTTTGCCATGAGAGAATAAGAGTTGGAGTTTCAGCTGGTGTGGACATTGACTTTACTGGCAATTAAAGGACTTGCCTCTACCTACAGTAGAGGTGAGAATCATCCTCTGGAGGAGTTTTGACTCCGGCTGTGGACACGGCCCGTCAAGTACACCGCTCAACCTCTTTATATAGGATGATACGGGCTGGTAGTGCGGTGTGCCTTTCTCCCTCCTGCGAAGAGCCAACAACATAAAGGCAGGTAAGGGGGAAAGGATCTGTGCGCTACAAAAAAATAAAATAAAAATTTTAATCTTGGCCTAGCAGGACGAGGTCCATATGGAGTAGGAGGTTGAGGTGGCGGTGGATGTGGCTGTGTAGGTGGAAGCGGCGGTGGAGGAGGACGAGGTAGCCAACACTGGTTCAAAAATACAACAATGGCTGGGTAAGGCCGGTGATGTGTCGAATTCTGTCCCCTGTCGAATAGTGTCCGCCCTGTACTGCGCTTGCTGAGTATGTAGGACAAGGGGATTTCAAAAATCTCCCAAGACTAACGGCGCCTGCGTGTTGAGTTCAGGTGAAGGCCACACCATCCGTGGTTCAAGCCGAGCCAAGCAAGGCCGCGATCGAAGCGAGCCCGTGAGGGGCCCTGTTACTATGTGCTACCGTATGTCCTCTTGGATGGTGGGGCTTGAACCTGCACTCACAGCGCAGGCGCCGTTCATCTTCAGAGATTTTGTGAATCTCCTTGTCCTCTGTACTGCGCAAGCGCTGCGCCTGCGCAGTACGGGCCGGGCACAATCCGATGGCCGGACAGTTTTTGTCACAACACCGGTATACATGTCTATTCTGCACAAGGTACGGACAAGTCCTGTGGGATCCATGCCTGGTTCATTTTAATGAACGTGAGCTTGTCCACATTGGCTCTGGACAGGCGGCTGCGCTTGTCTGTGATAACGCCCCCTGCCGTGCTAAATACACGTTCAGATAATACACTGGCTGCAGGGCAGGCCAGCACCTCCAAGGCATAAACGGCAAGCTCAGGCCATGTGCCCAATTTGGAGACCCAGAAGTTAAAGGGGGCAGACCCGTCATCCAGTACGTGTAGGCCTGTGGACACATACTGCTCAACCATGTTGGTGAAATGCTGCCTCCTGCTAAGACGTTCCATCTCAGCTGGTGGTGCTGGTTGTTGTGGCGTGCTGACAAAGCTTTTCCACATTTCGGCCATGCTAACCCTGCCTTCTGAGGTGCTGCCGGTGCCCCGGCTGCGTTGGCGACCTCTTCCTCCTCCTCTGCCTTCGCCTTGTGCTTCCACCGTACGCCCGCTGTCAGGTGGGAATGCCACCAGCAGCGCGTCTACCAGCGTGCGCTTGTACTCGCGCATCTTACGATCCCGCTCCAGTGAGGGAATTAAGGACGGTACGTTGTCCTTGTAACGGGGATCCAGCAGGGTGGCCACCCAGTAATCAGCACCAGTTAAAATGTGGGCAACTCGGCTGTTGTTGCGGAAACACTGCAGCATGTAATCGCTCATGTGTAACAAAGGGAAAAAAACCGCGCTTACTACGAAAAATAATTAATTAAATTAAATTAATAATACAATAATAAAGTCCTTACAGCAGCAATAAAAGTGGGATAAACACAAATAGAAATAAAAAAGAAAATCGCGCTAAGGAATCACAAATTATTGAATAAAGTCCAATTTGGCAGGCTGGTGTGAAAGGAACACAAAAATCCCAATTACTGAATAAACCTGGAAGAATTCATGCTTACCAGATAAGTAAGCCAATAGAACATATGGCTTTTACCCAGCCAGGGCCTTTCAATTCCCACAAGGTTGATTCGTCAGAGAATTATTGGGTATGGTCGCTTGAACTATGACTCCATATTATGTATTACATTCGACCCAAAAAGGAGAGAGAAAAAAACATAGCGTGATCCTGTCTCGATAATTAGTCAATAGAAATCAGCATTGTGAACAACACTCGATGTGGGAAGTATGCAAAAAGTGAACCACCACCTCACAGTCAATCTCCTTACCAGATTGCACTACATAAGGAGCTTTAAGCCAAAAAAACACCCCAAACACAGAAGGTTGTGATCCACCACCTCTCATGCAATCTTCTTACCAGATAGCTAGTGTAATACAGCCTGATGTATGTAGGTGACGATCCGTAACCGAAATCCTATAGATAGCTGCAGGCTCGAATGATAAGGGGGTGAAATCAGATTCTCCCCACTGGGACCGTAAATCCACGTATGCAGTGTGATCATTTATTACCAGATTGCACTACATAAGGAGCTTTAAGCCAAAAAAACACCCCAAACACAGAAGGTTGTGATCCACCACCTCTCATGCAATCTTCTTACCAGATAGCTAGTGTAATACAGCCTGATGTATGTAGGTGACGATCCGTAACCGAAATCCTATAGATAGCTGCAGGCTCGAATGATAAGGGGGTAAAATCAGATTCTCCCCACTGGGACCGTAAATCCACGTATGCAGTGTGATCATTTATTACCCAAGAGAAAGAATGAAGGAGATCGATAGTGTAATACCTTCAGTACATTTAATAAAATAAGGCAATTACACTTACATGAAATCGTATAAAAACAAACAGAGAAAAACGAAGCCGGCCGGCTGCAATATAGAACTCCCGTCCTGCGAACGTGGTGACGTCAGCACGTACCCCCTCAAACGCGTTTAGTCACAAAGGACATTCTCAACAAGGGACTATCGCTCATGTGTGCCAGGCTGCCCAGAGGCAAAGAAAAGCTGTTCTCTGTGGGAGGTGTATCGTCTGTGTCCTCTGTATCCCCCCAGCCACGCACCAGTAATGGCCACGAGCTGGTCTGAGTGCCACCCTGCTGTGAACATGGCTCCTCCTCCTCCTCCTCCTCCTCCATCTCCTCCTCCACCTCGTCATCCTCCAGAACTGTGCCCTTTCTGCCGGACAATTGTGTACCTGGCGTTTGTTGGTGCAGGAACCCACCCTCGTAGCCACTTGTGAAAGACTGCCCTGAAAGCCTTTGAAATGATCCCGCTTCCTCCTCCTCCTCCTCATCCTCCTGTGCCACATCCTCTTCCATCATCGCACGAAGCGTTTTTTCAAGGAGGCATAGAACTGGGATAGTAACGCTGAGAACGGCGTCATTGGCACTGGCCATGTTGGTGGAGTACTCGAAACAGCGCAACAAGGCACACAGGTCTCGCATGGAGGCCCAGTTATTGGTGGTGAAGTGGTGCTGTTCCGCAGAGCGACTCACGCGTGATTGCTGCAGCTGAAACTCCACTATTGCCTGCTGCTGCTCGCACAGTCTGGCCAGCATGTGCAAGGTGGAGTTCCACCTTGTGGGCACGTCACATATGAGGCGGTGAGCTGGAAGGCCGAAGTTACGCTGCAGCGCTGACAGGCGAGCAGCAGCAGGGTGAGAACGCCGAAAGTGCGCACACACAGCCCGCACTTTCTGCAGCAGCTCTGGCATATTGGGGTAATTTTTAAGGAACCTCTGGACCACCAAGTTCAGCACATGCGCCAGGCAAGGGATGTGCGTCAAACCGGCTAGACCCAGAGCTGCTACGAGATTTCGCCCATTATCGCACACCACCAGGCCGGGCTTGAGGCTCACTGACAGCAACCACTCATCGGTCTGTTGTTCCATGTCCCTCCACAACTCCTGCGCAGTGTGGGGATTTTCCCCCAAACAGGAAAGTTTTAAAACTGCCTGCTGTCGTTTACCCCTGGCTGTGCTGAAGTTGGTGGTGAAGGTGTTACGCTGAATGGATGAGGAGGCGGTAGAGGATGAGGAAGCGGAGAAGGAGGAGTTAGCAACAGGAGGCAAACTGAAGCGCCCTGCAATCCTCGGTGGTGGAAGGACATGCGCCAAACCGCTATCTGCCTCAGGCCCAGCAGCCACTGCATTTACCCAGTGTGCTGTTAGGGAGATATAACGTCCCTGACCGTGCTTACTGGTCCACGCATCCGTAGTTAGGTGGACCTTGCCACAGATGGCGTTGCGCAGTGCACACCTGATTTTGTCCCCCACCTGGTTGTGCAGGGAAGGGATGGCTCGCCTGGAAAAGTAGTGGCGGCTGGGCACGACGTACTGCGGGACAGCCAATGCCATCAGGCTTTTAAAACTCTGCGTCTCCACCAGACGGAATGACAGCATTTCAAAGGCCAGGAATTTTGAAATGCTGGCATTCAGGGCCAGGGATCACGGGTGGCTAGGGGGGTACTTCCTCTTCCGCTCCAATGTTTGGGAGATAGAGAGCTGAACGCTTCCATGGGACATTGTGGAGATGGTCGGTGACCCAGGTGGTAGTGTTGCTGGCAGATCCTCTGTTTGCGTGGTGACAGGTGCCACTGTCACTACAGAGGTGGATGAAGAGGCCGAGACTGCAGCAGAAGAGGAAGCAGGAGGAGCCAGAGACCTTTCTTGGTTTCTGAGGTGTCTACTCCACTGCAGCTCGTGCTTTGCACTTAGATGCCTGGTCATGCAGCTTGTGCTCAGGTTGAGAACGTTTATGCCTCGCTTCAGGCTCTGATTGCACAGCGTGCAAACCACTCGTGTCTTGTCATCAACACACTGTGTGAAGAACTGCCACGCTAGGGAAGTCCTTGGACCTGGCTTTGGTGTGCTCGGTCCCTTGCTGCGTTGGGCAGTAGCAGATGTACTGTCTAGGGGACGAATGCTCCGTTTTTGCACCCTGCTCCCTCTTCTGCTGTGCTGGTGGCTCTGTGCGACCACCGCCTCTTCCTCCGAACTACACTGGTCACCTGCATAACGTTGATTCCATGTGGGGTCGAGGACCTCATCGTCCTCCACATCATCTTCCACCCAGTCTTCACCCCTGCCCTCCATGTCTGTCTGCACAATTGCGAAAGCAGCAGCAGTTGGCACCTGTGTTTCGTCATCATCCGAGACGTGCTGCGATGGTCCTCCCATGTACCCATCATGAAACATAAGTGGTTGGGCATCGGTGCACTCAATCTCTTCCACTTCTGGGGCAGGGCTAGGTGGATGGCCCTGGGAAACCCTGCTAACAGAGTCATCGAAAAGCAGAAGAGACTGCTGCATGATTTGGGGCTCAGACTGCTTGGCTGATTTGCAAGGGGGTGAGGTGAAAGACTGATGGACATGGGCTTCAGGTGCCAACTCTGATCTTTCAGCAGAAGAGTGGGTGGGAGACAATGTGAAGGAACCCGAGGCACTGTCAGCAACCCAATCTACTATCGCCTGTACTTGTCCTGGCCTAAACATTGGTACAGCCTCATTAGGCATGACAAAATACCGCCGCAGGCTCGGTCGCCTACTCGCACCTGAGGAAGGTGTTTCACTTGTGCGTGTAGCTGGCACAGATCCACCACGTCCTCTCCCTGCAACAGGAGCTCCACCAGCAGCACCACGACCGGGGCCACCACGTCCCTTTGACCTTCCCCTCATATTTTCCAAATTTAGGATCTTGCCCTAAATGGCGTTTTTTGGAAGACCACAACACACCCACAGTACGTAATGGCTGAAACGCACAGCTACAGAACTGCAGAAAATGCTATTCAAAAAAAAAAGGTTGTTTTTTTTTTAGTATAGCACAGTACAAGGAAAATATATATAAATTGTTTTTTTACACACACCTCCAGATGTGTATTTCACACTGCAAAATATTTTCTGTGGCCCTAAATGGCGTTTTTTGCCAGACCACAACACACCCACAGCACGTAACCGCTGAATCGCACAGCTACAGAAAATGCTATTCAAAAAAAAAGGTTTTTTTTTTTAGTATAGCACAGTACAAGGAAAATATATAGAAATTGTTTATTTCTTTCTCGTACATCACGGGACACAGAGCGACATAGTCATTACTAATGGGTTATATAGTTACCGTCAGGTGCTGGCACTGGCAACTTCCAAAACCGGAAGTACCCTCCCCTATATAAGCCCCTCCCATCCGGGAGCACCTCAGTTTTTTGCCAGTGTCTAAGGTGTTGGCCAAGAAGAAACATGTGTTTTTCACTGAGCTTGCGTACAGGTTCTTTTGGGCCTCAGTAAGCTATTCCGGATCCGACCAAAAAAGCTTCATAGCTAAACGGTCGGTACCCGGGCCTTGCAAAGAGAAGAGCAAGGTTCTGCCTGTAATGCTTCTCTTAGGAGAGCTGGACCCTGGGATCCAGAGCTCTGGTCATACCCACGACCAAGATGTTTTCTGTACAGGGTGCTATACAGGTCCAGGGGAGTGGAATCCTTGGGAACCCGGTCCCTGAAGGTTTGATTACAATGCCTGCCGTGATAGGTGAAGTTTGGGCTTTTGTGGACCAAACAAAGTCCTGCGGCGAGGAACAGGTAAGTGGGGGCCCCCAGGAACTTGGTTCTATTGGGGGACCCCCAAGCCTAATTTGTCTTTCTGTCTGTTACCTAATGGTATTCCCGCAAGATTCTGTGCATGCCTGTAACTACTAAAAAAAATGTAATAATTTTTAATGGTGGTCAAGAAAAAAAAAAAAAAAAATGTTTTTTTATATATATTTAGTATATTAGACTGCGGTACCTGTGTTTGTCCACTAGAGGCCGCTGTGGAATGTTTTCTTGTCATGTGGACTAGTCTCTTCTCAGAGAGCAAAGTCCAGGCAGTTGGTGAGTTCTCCTATAGGAAACTGCTTCCTCTGCCATGTTGCAGTGCTCGTCCATCCCCCGGCCTGCGGCAAAGAGGGGCCCTGGCTCCTGTCCCTGGTTTCCATGTTTGAAATTAGCGCCGAGGGCGCACGTGGCCGCGCGCGTGCGCGTGCACGCGCCTCTATATATAGAGGTGAGCCGGGAAAGGGGGCGGAGCCTGGGGGATGACGCTCTGTGCGCGCCGCAGCGCTTCTGCGCATGTGCGGGCGTCCCAGCAGGTTTTAAAAAGCCACAATATTGTAGTAAGCTGGCTATGAAGTACAGAGACAGAGCTGGCAACATTTAAAGGCATACAGCAAGCGGTTGATACAGGCATCCCCTAGAAAGGCACATTAGTAGACACCAACTGTTTATTATAGCAGCATTTATGCTAGACTATTATCAGTAACTGGTGTATTTCGGCTGGAATACCTCAGCTTTGTGGCTTAGGAATATGCCGTCTAAAAACTCCGGGACTAGAAATTCCAGGAGGAATAGGGGGTCTCCATCGGGCTCTGAGGATCTTGGGCATGCTTTGGCTGCACCAGTCTCCCCTGAAGAATCAGAGGTTAGTGACCGTAGGGCACCCCCAGGAGTACCTGGTACTGTGGCTGTCCTCAGTTCACCTGCTCCTGTGTATGTAACAGAGGAGGTTTTTTCCTCAGCTCTGGGAGGACTGGAAGAGAGATTGTCAGCATTAATCGCTGCTTCCCTGTCACAGGAGAAAAGCGCTCGATCTCCGTCTCCTCCCTCAGAGTGCCTGTTAACAGAGCAACAGTCCCATACAGAGGTCGACCTACCTGAGGGGGATCAGGATGAGGTTGATTCGGTTGTAGAGGAATCAACAGTGGAAGAGCCGTTCTCAGCATCACATGCTGAGAGGTTATGGGTTCAGTCCCTGACTAATATGGTCCGATCAGCATTTAAAATGCCACTTGCGGAGCCATCCTCCACTTCTGTCTCCTCGTTGGGGTCGCTAAAAGCTCCCCAGACTGTTTGTTCCTTTCCGATCCATCCTTTACTGGAGGGGCTCATTTACCAGGACTGGGAGCATCCTGACAAAATATTTACTCCCCCCAAGAGATTTCCGGTGGTCTATCCCATGGAGGATAGGTTCATCAGAAAATGGAAGGTCCCTACAGTGGACGCAGCCATCTCTTGTGTGAATAAATCACTGACATGTCCGGTGGAAAATGTCCAAATGTTCAAGGACCCAATAGATAAAAAATTGGAGTCATTATTGAAATCTGCTTTTTCTACAGCAGGATTGGTGACACAACCAGCAGTGGCAGCTATAGGGGTCTGCCAAGCAGTGAAGGATCAGTTGAAACAGGTCTTAAGAGACTTGCCGGATCAGCAGGCTCTTGCCCTAGCTGATCTACCTAGAGCCTTATGCTTTGCGGTGGACGCTATAAAGGATTCAATCCATCAGGCCTCCCGCCTTACGCTGTCTGTAGTACATATGCGCAGGCTTCTATGGCTCAAAAACTGGTCTGCTGAAGCTCCCTGTAAAAAATTGCTGGTCAGCTTCCCATTTCATGGGGAGCGCTTATTCGGGGAAGACCTGGACAAGTATATCCAGAGAATTTCCAGCGGTAAAAGTACACTTTTGCCGGTTAAAAATAGAGTTAGAGGTCCCTCCTTTAAGAGGCCGGCTTCTCCAGTCCCTAGGACATCGGCTGTGAAACAGTTCCGACGGCCTCCCCGGTCAAATCCCGGAGGTAAAAATCAGGGACAGTTGCAGGGTAACAAGAAGCCCTGGAGCAGGAGAGGTACAAAACCTCCCCCAAAGTCAAATGCATGAAGGGTTGCCCCCACCCAATCGGGTGGGGGGAAGACTTCAGTTGTTCACAGAAACCTGGCGGGACACGATCCGAGACAGATGGGTGCTCTCCGCAGTAAATCTGGGATACAAATTGGAGTTAAAAAACTCCCCTCCTTCCCGCTTTATAAGGTCAAACGTGCCAAGGGATCCCCAGAGGAGAGGATCCCTCCTGTTGGCACTGGAACAATTATTGCTTCAAGCAGTAATTATAGAGGTTCCCCTGGAAGAATGGGGGTTCGGGTTTTACTCAAACCTCTTTACAGTTCCGAAGCCAAACGGGGACGTGAGGCCCATATTAAATCTAAAAGGGCTAAACAAATTCCTACATATCAGGACTTTCCGGATGGAGTCGATCCGATCGGTAGCCACTGCCCTACAAGGGGAGGAATGGTTAGCCTCGATCGACATCAAAGATGCTTATTTGCACATCCCCATCTTTCCAGCCCACCAAAAATTTCTACGCTTTGCGGTAGAAGGGCGCCATTTTCAGTTCAGAGCCTTACCCTTCGGTCTGGCCACAGCACCAAGAGTGTTCACAAAAATTCTGGCCCCATTATTGGCCAATCTAAGAACACGAGGTGTAACGATAATGGCATATCTAGACGACTTGTTGCTGATAGACCACTCAGTGGAAAAACTAGAAGTGGTTGTTCACGAGACAATCAAGTATCTGGAATATCACGGTTGGATTATCAACCGAGACAAGTCAGCCCTAAAACCAGTCAAAAGTCTGGAATACTTGGGGCTAAGGCTGGATTCAGACCAGAGAAAGATTTTCTTGCCTCAAGAAAAGGGGTCGTCTTTGAGAGATTTGATCCACTTAGTGGGTTCAAAAAGACAGCCATCCATACGCCTGTGCATGAGGCTGCTGGGAAAAATGGTGGCATCATTCGAAGCAGTACCCTACGGTCAATTCCATTCAAGGAAGTTGCAAAGGGCCATACTGTCAGCCTGGAACAAAAAAGTTCAGGCTCTGGACTTACCAATGTCCTTGTCCCCTTCCGTTCGCAGGAGCCTCCGCTGGTGGTTGGTTCCCCAGAATCTGGAAAGAGGGAAATCCTTCAGTCCGATTTCCTGGAAGGTGGTCACTACAGATGCCAGCCTTATAGGCTGGGGAGCAGTACTGGAGCAATGGTCTCTCCAGGGCAGATGGTCGGATGCGGAAAAGGCCCTGCCCATCAATCTCTTAGAGATACGAGCAGCCCGGTATGCCCTAGTAGCATGGACATCCAAACTCCAAGGGTCCCCTGTCAGAGTTCAGTCAGACAATGCCACAGCAGTGGCATATATCAATCGTCAGGGGGGCACCAGGAGTCGTGCAGCCCAAAGGGAAGTAAATTACATCCTGAGATGGGCAGAAAGATATGTCCCAGCCATATCTGCGGTATTCATTCCAGGGGTGGAGAATTGGAAGGCGGACTTTCTAAGTCGCCAACAATTATGCCCAGGGGAATGGTCCCTTCATCCCGAGGTTTTCCGGACAATATGTCAGCGGTGGGGAACACCGGATGTAGATCTGCTAGCATCCAGATTCAACACAAAAGTGGACAGGTTTGTCTCTTGGGCAAGGGATCCCCTAGCGTGCGGCTCGGATGCCCTAGTGTTCCCTTGGGATCAGTTCAAGCTGATATATGCATTCCCACCGCCACAATTGTTACCTCGATTACTCCGCAGAATCAGGGTAGAAAAGAAACCAGTGATTCTGGTGGCTCCAGCGTGGCCCCGAAGAGCATGGTACGCGGAGATTGTAAAAATGTCTGTGGGGAGTCCTTGGACCCTCCCACATCGTCCGGACCTGCTTTCGCAGGGACCGATATACCACCCTTCCTTACCAGCCCTAGGTTTGACGGCCTGGCTATTGAAGCCCACATTCTAAAAAAGAGAGGGCTCTCTAATGCTGTGGTATCTACCATGATCAATGCCAGGAAGCCGGTATCCAGGCAGATCTACTATAGAATCTGGAAGGCGTACATCGCCTGGTGTGAAGCCAAGAAATGGCATCCACGTAAATACGTAATAGGTAGGATTCTGGACTTCCTACAATGGGCTGTAGATAGGAAGCTTGCCTTGAGTACTATCAAGGGTCAGATTTCGGCCTTGTCAATATTTTTTCAAAGGCCCTTGGCTTCGCATTCACTAGTCAAAGCCTTTATACAAGGAGTGATGCGTATTAGTCCTCCGGTTAATATTCCCATATGTCCATGGGATCTAAACTTGGTTCTGTCGGTTCTACAGAAACAACCATTTGAACCATTACAGCATATTTCCTTAGTGCTTCTCACCAGGAAATTGATTTTTCTAGTAGCCATTTGTTCGGCTAAAAGAGTATCGGAATTAGCAGCTATGTCCTGTAAGGAGCCATATCTGGTTATCCATAAGGACAGAGTAGTGTTACGTCCTCATCCAGCCTTTCTTCCTAAGGTGGTATCGAGTTTTCATTTGAACCAAGATGTGGTTCTTCCTTCTTTTTTCCCCAAGCCTACTTCGGTAGAGGAAAAGTTATTGCATTCTTTGGATGTAGTAAGAGCAGTTAAAGCTTATCTAAAAGCCACTGCTCAGATTCGCAGAACGGATACTTTATTTATTCTGCCGGAAGGCCCCAGAAAGGGTCAGGCAGCGTCAAAATCTACTTTAGCCAAGTGGATTCGACAGGTCATAATACAAGCCTATAGCTTGAGAAGTAGACCGCCTCCGTTCAAAGTTAGGGCGCACTCCACGAGAGCAGTTGGAACTTCATGGGCAGTGCATCACCAGGCCTCCCTGGCTCAAATCTGTAAGGCCGCAACATGGTCTTCGGTACACACGTTTACTAGGTTCTACCAGGTGGACGTTAGAAGTCAGGAGGATGTCGCCTTTGGGCGCAGTGTGTTGCAGGCCGCAAAAGATCCTCATGTCTGATAGCGCTCAGCTTATATATGGTGTATCCCCCCCCTCATTTGGCATTGCTTTAGGACATCCCATTAGTAATGACTATGTCGCTCTGTGTCCCGTGATGTACGAGAAAGAAAATAGGATTTTTATAACAGCTTACCTGTAAAATCCTTTTCTTGGAGTACATCACGGGACACAGAGCTCCCGCCCCTCTTTGGGGACACTTATTGCTTTGCTACAAAACTGAGGTGCTCCCGGATGGGAGGGGCTTATATAGGGGAGGGTACTTCCGGTTTTGGAAGTTGCCAGTGCCAGCACCTGACGGTAACTATATAACCCATTAGTAATGACTATGTCGCTCTGTGTCCCGTGATGTACTCCAAGAAAAGGATTTTACAGGTAAGCTGTTATAAAAATCCTATTTTTACACACCTCCACATGTGTATTTCACACTGCAATTTATTTTCTGTGGCCCTAAATGGCGTTTTTTCCAAGAGCACAACACAACCACAGTATTTAACCACTGAATCGCACAGCTATAGAAGTGCAGAGAATGCTATTCAAAAAAAATGTTTTTTTTTTTAGTATAGCACTGTACAATATATAGAAATTGTTTATTTTACACACCTCCACATGTGTATTTCACACTGCAAAATATTTTCTGTGGCCCTAAATGGCGTTTTTTGAAAGAGCACAACACAACCACAGTATTTAACCACTGAATCGCACAGCTATAGAAGTGCAGAGAATGCTATTCAAAAAAAATGTTGTTTTTTTTAGTATAGCACTGTACAATATATAGAAATTGTTTATTTTACACACCTCCACATGTGTATTTCACACTGCAAAATATTTTCTGTTGCCCTAAATGGCGTTTTTTGAAAGAGCACAACACAACCACAGTATTTAACCACTGAATCGCACAGCTATAGAAGTGCAGAGAATGCTATTCAAAAAAAATGTTGTTTTTTTTAGTATAGCACTGTACAATATATAGAAATTGTTTATTTTACACACCTCCACATGTGTATTTCACACTGCAAAATATTTTCTGTGGCCCTAAATGGCGTTTTTTGAAAGAGCACAACACAACCACAGTATTTAACCACTGAATCGCACAGCTATAGAAGTGCAGAGAATGCTATTCAAAAAAAAATGTTGTTTTTTTTAGTATAGCACTGTACAATATATAGAAATTGTTTATTTTACACACCTCCACATGTGTATTTCACACTGCAAAATATTTTCTGTGGCCCTAAATGGCGTTTTTTGAAAGAGCACAACACAACCACAGTATTTAACCACTGAATCGCACAGCTATAGAAGCGCAGAGAATGCTATTCAAAAAAAATGTTGTTTTTTTTAGTATAGCACTGTACAATATATAGAAATTGTTTATTTTACACACCTCCACATGTGTATTTCACACTGCAAAATATTTTCTGTGGCCCTAAATGGCGTTTTTTGAAAGAGCACAACACAACCACAGTATATAACTGCTGAATCGCACAGCTGCAGAGAATGCTATTCAAAAAAAAGTTTTTTTTTTTTTTTAGTATAGCATAGTACAAGAAAAATATATAGAAATTGGTTATTTCACACAACTAGAGATATACACTGCAAAATATTTTTTTTGCCCAAAAATAGGTCTTTTTTGCGCACAACAAAGTGCCGTTTTTTTTTTTTGCAACAGCACAATAAAGTGCCTTTTTTTTTTTTGGGGGCCCAAAAATGGGTCTTTTTAGCAAAAGCACAATAAAGTGCCTTTTTTTTTTTTTTTTTTCTGACCAAAATAGGTCTTTTAGCAAGAGCACAATACAGCCACAGTATGGAATAGGTGTATCACTCAACGTAATGCAGTGCTGGTGCACTGAGCTTGCAACACAAACAGATAAACCTATGCAGATCGCTGAGCTATTATATCTCTCAATCTGGACTCCTATCTAAATCTCTCTCCCTGAAAGCACAAACAGGATCCTGCCCCTACACTACACTGTCTCCCTATCTTTTCTATCAGTAGATTGCAGAATCAGGACTAACTCCTATTCTCTCCCTCACAGCAACAGCAGCCAGGATCCTTTCCCTACACTGTTAAAAGCAGAGTGACGATCTGTGCTGTGTGCCTCTTTCTTATATAGAAGCTGGTCACATGCTGGGTCACATGTTGCACTGACCAATTACAGCCATGCCATTAGTAGGCATGGCTATGATGGCTTCTAAGGGCACACCAGCTAATCAAATGGTGATTGGCTGGCCCCTGAAGCATTTCTAACTGCGCCATTAAATTCCCGAATCCGAACCCGAACCCGGACTTTAGCGCAAAATCCGGGTCCGGGGTCGGGAAAACGCCAAAATTCGGTACGGACCCGAACTTTACAGTTCGGGTCCGCTCAACACTAATCAGAACCCCTTTCCCCAATCCCCAATATTCTTAAAGCCCTCGCCACAAATTAAATACTTGACAAACTTACAAATTAACTACCGTATTTTCCGGGGTATAAGACGACCTTTTGTACTTAAAAATATCTTCCCAAAAGTCAGGGGTCGTCTTATACGCCGGTACCTGTATGAGTCAGACTGCGGGCGTCCATTATTCAAAAGCCGTGCCTCCTCCTCGTCCTGTTCCGTGATAGGCGGAACACTCAGTTTCCCAGCAGAGCATCTGTTCAGTGTTCCGCCTATCACGGAGGCCCTCTCATCCTTGGCCTCGGACGAGAGGACCTCCGTGATAGGCGGAACATCGAACACAGGCTCTGCTGGGAAAACTGAGTGTTCCGTCTATCACGGAACAGGACGAGGAGGAGGCGTGGCTTTTGAATAATGGATGCCCACAGTCTGACTCTGCATACATCGATAAGGTATGGAGATCTGGAGATCGGCACAGTGAGGTAGGCAATGAGCACAGTGAGGTATGCAATGGGCACAGTGAGGTATGCAATGGGCAGAGTGAGGTGTGTCAGAAAGGGGTCGTCTTATACGGAGAGTATATCCCAAAACCAACCTATTAGCTGGAATATTAGGGGGTCGTCTTATACGCCCAGTCGTCTTATACGCAGGCAAATATGGTACTAAAAATTACAAGCTCAAGCTCTCAACATCTCTCTAGCTCAGGACAAACTCAGACAATACCAATCTAATTTTCCATTCAAATGGAATCAAGACGCAATTACTTACCTTGGCATCCAACTACCTGCCAAACTCTCCGACCTTTATGCTAAGAACTATCTCCCAATTCTCCAGAAAATACAAAATGATCTAAAATCATGGTCCACAAGCCTCTTTTCATGGTTTGCGAGAGCCACAATTTTAAAAATGCATATCCTACCCAGAATTGTATATGTCTTACAAACCATACCAATAAAAGTACCGCCAGCGTTCTTTGCATCCTATCGCAGAGAATACACATATTTCCTTTGGGGGAAATCTCAACCTAGGCTAAATTAAAACACATTAACAATTCCGAAAACGAAAGGAGGCATAGGCCTCCCTGACATCAAAAAATACTACCTTGCATGCCAAATAACAAGGGTGGTGGACTGGAACACTCGAGAATAAAAGCCTGGATACAACTAGAACAAGCCATGTCAGTCCCACCTCTCTGTCAAATTCCATGGATTGCGACAGAGCACATTCCTCTATCATGCAAAAAGCAACCTTTGATAGGAATCACCCTACTCGCTTTAGAGATGAAGCATGTCACAAATACGAGGTCTCATCTTCTCTGGGTCCTTTAACCCCAATTTGACAAAACCCAGAATTTCCACCTGGTATGACTAACTCCTTTCTATCAGCCACCCAACGGTCCGTGCAGAACACTTCTTCAACAAAGGACGTCTTCTGTTCCTACCCGATCTTACATCCCTGACCACAAACCACTACTTTCCATTTTGGACATATGCTCAGATCCGACACTTCTTGAGTAAACCCCAACTCGTTTCTGAAGGAGTTGGGCAACCAACCAGTTCTAGTGTAACCAATTGCCTTCAGAAGTATTTAGTAAATAAGGTCCACCTGTGTGTAATTTAATCTCAGTGTAAATACAGCTGTTCTATGAATCCCTCAGAGGTTTGTTAGAGAACATTAGTGAACAAACAGCATCATGAAGGTCAAGGAACACACCAGACATGTCAGGGATAAAGTTGTGGAGATGTTTAAAGCAGGGTTAGGTTATAAAAAAATATCCCAAGCTTTGAACATCTCATGGAGCACTGTTCAATCCATCATCCGAAAATGGAAAGAGTATGGCACAACTGCAAACCTACCAAGACATGGCCGTCCACCTTCATGATAAACCTGTATTGTCTAGCTTTGTTTTGCATTAAAGAAATTGTGTAATAACATTTTTCCTTAAAAAAAAAAAAATGTCCCTCTCCCCGAGGAGGCCACAATTTTTTTGAATGTAATAAACTATTATTTTGTTTGAAAAATGCTAATTTTTTCAGTAGAAAAAAATAAGTGGAATTTTAATAGGTTTGCCCTTGGAAATTTCATGTCTGTTACAGCTGTTGGGAAAGAATTCTACAGAGACAAACAGAAGAAAAAATCCCTAAGCCATAATTTTGTTAAACATATATTTTTTTGTATGCTCCTGAGAAAAATAATAGGTATGGTGTGATCACAGGACAACCTGCATAATACAGCACCATTCTGGTGTGAAAAATTCATGGGTTTTTAGTGTGCTAATATGCGGATACTTATTAAACCTTTGCTGTACTAAAATATGCTTGTGTTTATGTGTTGTGTATTGTAGTGTTGAGTGGCACAATTTCCTCTTTCCAAGTGTCACATGAGTAGAAGATGGAACTACCGCAAGTGCTGCATTGCACTTTTAGGTAAAAAAATTAAAAATGTGAGAGCGGGAGGGGGGATAATGCAGGGAAAAGTAAGCGTGCATTTAGGGTGCAGGACCACTTTAATGAAGATTTAAACTCAATGAATAAAATCCCAAATAAACTTTAACACATAAACATAATCTCAAAGTCATTTTTGAAATTTTTGGATCTTCAACTTTCATTAAACTTCCAGGTTTTATTGTCAAAGCTTAATTGAACAAGCTGAAGTTAGAAGCTGATTGGTTACTATGCACAGCTCCACCAGATTCTGCGTGCACCAGTTTTGGTAAATCTAAACCAGAGTGACTGAGGTGAGGCTGCAGGAAATCAACAGCAGAGATATAACAAAGGATGATAACAGGTGAAACCAAAAATGTTATTAAAAATTAGACATGTGCAATTAGTTTAGTTCCGAATTCGTATTTGAATTTCTGAATTTTCGAACTTTTGGAAATTCTGAATTTTGGAAATTTGAAAATTCGAAATTTTGAAAATTCTGAATTTCTGAAATCGGAGATTAGAAAATTGGAGATTAGAAAAGTGGAGATTAGAAAATCAGAAATTCGAAAATTTCAAATTTCGAAAATTTCGAAAATTCGGAAATTTTAAAATTCGGAAATTTGAAAATCGGAAAATTAGAATTTTGAATTTCTGAATTTTTTAATTTCCGAATTTCTGAAATTCAGAATTTTCGAAATCAGAATTTCTGAATTCTGAAAAATGCAAAAAAACGAATGTAACGAAAACAAACAACTTTTTCGGCAGTGCACATGTCTATTAAAAATCATTCAATGTGGAAGATTCAATGTTTTGTGTCAAATTAAATGTCATTCAGTTAGAGTCAATTCACATACACAATATTACCAAGAGTATTGGTACGTCTGCCTTTACACACACATGAACTTTAATGGCATCCCAGTCTTAGTCCGTAGGGTTCAATATTGAGTTGGCAATTTTTTATTTTGAGAATCTTGCAAACAAGAAACACATTCCAACTTTTGTTTTATACAAAAATACAAAAAATAAATATATATATATATTTTTCCTTTTTTTTTTTTTTTTTTATATATGCATAACATATTGTATACAAGACTAATAATAATAATAAAGGCATACTTCAACCTATAATATATGAACAAACGTTTTTTCCACCAAGAGAAATATCACTGCATTAAATTATACTATATATACACACAAACACACATCACTACAAGCACGGACATCTTCAAAAATACTACACATTACTCAACTTGATTACACACTCAGACCAAGAAACATAGATTATCATGTGTATGTAGCCTTTCTTCAAAAATGATGTGTATCCTTGAAAATCTAAGGGAGTGCCCAGAGAGAAAACAGGGAAAGAACCCAACACCCAGAGATCAACAAACAGCAGCTACAGGCCTGATATTCCTCCACGCCTTTATCCAGACCCTTTGCCGCCATCTGTCTTTCTCGAGACCCCGAATTTTCCCTACCTCACCAAGAATCTCACACACCACCACCGGAACAGGAAGGACTTTCTGCCGAAGGGATACCTGACACCGTGCATTCCAGGTGAAATATCGGACTACTAAACTGACTAAAAAAAGAGTGTCCAAATCAAATCCCTTGCGACTCTGCAATGCTCCATACACCCACTCAGCATAAGACATGCTAGGCAAGAAAGGAATATTTAGAGCCCTCCCCACCTTTTTATAGACTTCTATATTGAAAGGGCACTGAAGCAAGAAGTGGTCCATGGTTTCCACTTCACCCTGACACTCCGCTCTTGGACAACCACGATTGTCCAAAGAGCGGCACTTCACGTTCCCTCTCACATAGAGCCTACCGTGGAAAGCGAGCCAGGCCTGGTCCCTAAATTTCAAGGGAATCCGCTCAGAATTTATTAAACGTAAACCTTCCCTCATAATATGACCTGGGCAATCCCTTAAGGCCAGTGGCGCATGAAAGACAGTACCCACGATCTTCTCACCCAGGAGTCTCCTAGGGAGGGACCTGATATCCTCCGCTGTCACATGCCACCGTTTAAGAATTTTCAGGCACGGGGCAACATAAGCCGGGAGCTTACCATGCTTGATCCTTAGGCTTTTCACTGGCCCGCCACTCTCCCAACAGCCCAGAAAAGGTCTAAACCAGATCTGGAAAATACCTACCCATCCAGGCGGTCTCTCTGCTAGCATGTTACCAAAATTGTATTTCAAAAACATCAGAGAGAAGAACACAACCGGGTTGACCATCCCTAGGCCACCCTTCCGCCTTGATAGGTAAGTCACATTCCGCTTCACAAGATTCAGCCTGTTCCCCCATAATAATTGGAAGAAACAACTATAAATCCTGGTATAGAAGGACTCTGGCAAGATGCAAACAAAGCTGACATACAGAAAGGTAGGAATCAGGTAGGTCTTAATCAAGTCCACCCTTTCCCTCAAGGAGAGCCGCCACCCCTTCCAGCATTTCACCTTGACATCAGCATCATTCAGCCTGGCTTCCCAATTTGACTTACTGTAATCATCAGGGCCAAACTCGATGCCTAATATTTTGACTTTCTGCTGAGGCCTTGGGAAGGTGTCCGGAAGTGCAAAGCTCTCACCTCCCTCGCTCATCCAAAAAACTTCACTTTTATCACGGTTGACCTGGGAGCCCGATGCCTCGGAATACTGCTCTATAACTGAGACCACCTCCTGCGCCTCCTCTGTCCCAGAGATAAAGACAGAAACATCATCAGCATAGGCTACAACCCTCAAGGGCGGCTCACCAGTAATGCCCACCGGCACCCCGCACAACGGTCCGCTCTCTAGCCTTCTGATGAAGGGGTCGATTGCGAACACATATAGCAAAGGGCTCAGTGGACACCCCTGGCGCACCCCGGATCCAACCCTGAAGGGTCGTCCAACCCAACCGTTAACAAGCATGAAGCTCTCTGCCTCTCTGTATAAAGTCTTAAGCCATCCAATAAACCCACCCTCCAGGCCATACTTGTCAAGGAGAAGCCAGAGGTACTCATGGTTGACACGATCAAAAGCCTTCGCCTGATCCAATGCCAGCAAATACTTTCCCCAGCCCTCAGCCCTGCAACGTTCCAGAGCCTCCCGGACAGCTAACACCGCTGAAAAAGTGCTCCTGCCCTGGACCGAACAGTGCTGCTGACGAGAAAGCAATCTGTCTGCTACTGACGACAAGCGCCAGAAAATGATCTTCGCCAGAATTTTTCTATCGACATTGAGAAGGCTAATGGGGCGCCAGTTCTCAATCATCGAGGGATCCTTGCCTTTTGACAACAGAATCACAGCAGATTGTCTCATGGAGGGAGGGAGCGAACCCTCTTGCAGACAGCCATTAAATACCTCCACAAGATAAGGTACCAAGCTGGATTTGAAAGTCTTATAAAATTCAGCTGTCAATCCATCTGGCCCAGGTGTTTTCTTAATAGCCAGACCGTCTATAGCTTTGACTACCTCTTCTGCTGTGATTTCCCCCGTCAAACTTGCCAGCGGAATGTTATTTCCCAGACCTGGTGTAGAATCCAGAAAACTTGACATCTTTGCCCGATCGAGGTACTTCTCCCCCAGAAGATCCACATAAAAAGACCTTGAGACCTCCAGGATCCCTGACCTGGATTTCGTCAAAGAGCCCGTACTATCCCTTAGCCCAACAACCGTCTTAACTGCTGCGCTTTGTTTGCAGTTCTGATAAGGGTCGGGCGAGTGATATTTCCCGTAGTCCCTTTCCAGAACCAAAGAAGCGTGCCGATCATACTGATACTTCCTAAGGAGAAGTTTTACCTCAGAGATTGCCCCTGAAGCTCCACCACTCGAGACAAGGCGATCAAGTTTTCTCCGCAGCTGCTGGTAGGCAATGTACCTACCAAGCTGTTTCCTTTTTCCTATGGCCTTGAAAAACCCACTAATCCGGCTTTTGGCAAGCTCCCACCACTCAGACTTACTGCTGCAGAAATCCAGGATGGTTACCTGAGCCTGAAAAAAATCCTCAAAAGATTGTCTTACCTCCTCGTCATCCAGCAGAGCCGAATTCATCCTCCAAATACCCTTTCCTTTAGGTGGCATATCTGAAGCATTGAGAATAACAGACAGCATAAGGTGATCAGAGAACTCCACCATACGACACTCAGGAGCCGAAAAGGCAGAGTCCCCCTTAAAAAAAAACCTGTCTATCCTGCTCTCACAACTGCCTCGCTTAAATGTGTACCCCGTGCTGTCTGGGCAACGCTTAATATGCGCATCTTCCAGACCTGCTTCCCTGGCTATCGTATTAAGAAAGACGCTATCATATCTCAGGCTGTCAGTGGAGCCTTTCCTGTCTTTGGGCCTAGTAACGGTGTTAAAATCACCTCCAAAGACAACTTGCCGAGATGTAAAAAGGAAAGGCTTAATCTTTGTAAAGAGGCATTTCCTCTCCCATCTAGTTTGTGGTCCATAAATATTTACTAAACGTAGATCATGCCCCTTCACAGAGATGTCCAAGACCATACACCTTCCAATCTCTACCTCGATAACCCGCCGACACGTTACCATGCCAGTAAAAAGTACTGCAACTCCGCTGTAAGGCTCGGCCGCAAGAGACCAGAAGGAGGGCCCACGCCTCCACTCCCTCTTTGCCAGGTGGACATCAGCAAGGCTATTTAGCCGGGTCTCTTGCAAAAATAAAACATCAGCATCCATCTCGCTGAGCAAAAATAAGGCCATGTTACGAGCCCCTACAGATTTTATGCTGGCAACATTAATGGTTGCCACCTTTATCGGAGTGGGAACTGCCATCAGGATGATTGAGGTAGGCGTTTCTTAGCCTGAGCTCCCTCCCCCTTTACTGGAGACCTTGACCTCTTTAGGGAGCACTCTACCTCATCCTCCTCCATCTGAGACACGGAATTAGAAGACTCCTCCTCCCCCTCAGATAAGGACCCAAACTTGTTTCCCAGAGGTAGATCATCTACCTCTAAAGATGAAACCGAGGAGGCAGAGGTCAGGACTACCTTATTCCTCCTTCTGCCCACCTTGGTCCACTCTCCCTCCTCCCCTGAAACATCACCCTGAAAGGCCTCATCTACATCATTAGCAGTGGCAACTTCCCCCTTCTTCCCCTTAGAACCTCCACTAGAGGTCTTACGTTGCCTCAGGGATGGCCCAGGTGAAGCTGCCACCTCAGATCGGCATGAATCTGCCCCTTTGGCAGCCTCAGCCAATCTGGATGACTTATTTACACCTGGAACACTGGGCACCTGAAACACTGGGGAAGAACACACAACAGAAGTAGACACTGATACAGTAGGGAGCACAGACTGGGGAGCAGACACAAGAGGGGTCACACCTTCAGATTGGGAAACTGACACCTGGGGGGCCCCTCCAGGACTAGCTGAAACAGCTCCACCAACTCCTTGCTGCCCCCCACGTTCCTCCTCCTCCATCCTCAGCAGTTCTTCCACCACCTCTGGCTGATTATGGAGGGCTTCAGGGCAAAGGCTATAGGGGTGACCTAACTTGTTACAAAGATTACAACGAATGCTATTGCAGTCTTTTGCAACGTGCCCTGAGCCCTGACAGAGGGAACATTTCTGCGCAGAACATGAGCTTGAAAAATGGCCCTTTTCACCACAGCGATGACAAAGCTTTGGTTGCCCTGCATAAAAGGTAATAATCCTGTCACGACCTATAAAGGCAGACGAAGGGATGTGCTTAACAACATTACCCGTGACATGTAGTTTTACTAACACTGTCCATCCTCCTGTCCATATCCCCCTATCATCTACAACTTTCCTCAAGGGGGCTTGGACATCCGCATATCTCCTCAACCACACCACCAGATCCGCAGCAGGAATGGACTCGTTACGCACTAGAATGGTGACGTTCTTGTATAATGGCTGGCGGGAGACTACTTTAGGTGACAAACCTGCCCATCTTGGGGACTCCTTACACCTCTGCTCATACCTCTCCCAAAAGACATCTAAACCTTCCGCCTTGACAAAGGAGAGGTCATATTCATATGACCCAACTGGGCTGATAAGGGCAAAAATCTCCTCTGCTTTAAAACCCATCCCCAGAATACGGTCCACCACATCTCTCCTATTTGGGGGGGGGGGGGCCTTCTCCAGTCCACCTCAATTGGACCACATTGCGGCGTTTAAAGGAGCTACCAGATGGTGACAGATTGGCCTGACCTTCACTCACATTACTCCCAGTGACCGCAGAATAACTGGCCCTACTCACCCCGGGGACAGGTGCAGCCAGTGCTGCAGCATTGGAAATAACCGCACTCCTTGCAACATCAGGCACATCACTTTTAGTAACAGACCCTTCTTTAGATAAAGTATTAACATTATTGTCAGGAACAGATGGAGCAGAGACTTCTGACACAGAAATGTCATTTACATTACCCTTGGTAATTCTTACTTCATTACCAGCAGTAGAGATGTTTTTGTCAGCACTCTTCTCAGCAGAGTCTGCACTGGCTGGCTGTACACAGGTGGAAGTCTCAGCCAGGAGATGAGCTTGCTCTCCGCTGCCCTCTACTGCACCATCCATAGGAACTACACCTCCATTACATTGTACAGGCAAGTCATGACCAAAAACCTCTTTTTCTTTCACCCGTTGTTTCAAAGGTTTTGGGGGGACATCATCATCCTCTTCTTCATCCTCAGATGATCCAGACACTGAAAACTTGCGACCATGCAAAGGTGATTCCATTTCTGATATAAAGTTCAGCATATCTGCTCCCTCCACAGGCTCAGATGGATCATCTTGCTCCATAGCCTCTTGCTGCGGTGGTAAGGGCACAGAACTTCCTTGGCCCGATGACATACTGCCAGTCAAAACACCTGACTGCTGATCGCCCGCAGCCTGTGTGCCAGAGCTTTCTCCACTTTTTGCAGGCATACTGATAGTTGGCTCGGGATGCAAAGATTTTCCAGCGTGCTGGCCAGAAACACAATCCGAGCCCACAGAAACTTTTTTGCTTTGCACTGACCTTTGCTTCTCGCACTCTGATGATACCTGCCCTCCACTGGCCTCTATGGCCCCTCTGCGCATTGCACGGAAGCGATCATCGTTGCCATACTTCTCTTTGAAAGCACCGCTGGTTTCTTTCAATGTGGCCACCAGCAGACTCTGCTTTTCCACTTTGGCCTCCAAAGCCATTAACTCAGGCCGCATCTGTTTCCTCTTAGAACTGTGAAGCCGGTCACTTGCAATTTTTTTATGCTTGAAGTCAAACTTCAACTTCGCCAGTACTTCTTCCTCCTTAGCGACTCTCGCAATCCTAGCACAAACCTTCTTTCTGTAGGTTGCCAGGCTTTCACCTTTAGCTGGGCCATTTCCCAGGTCCTCAAACACTGGTATGGGAGGACCAGTACTCTGGCCATCCGGGGGATCCTCCCCTGGGTCCACCCCAGGTTCCTGCATCCACCCTGGGTATAGGGAGTAATCAAGCTCCCTGGATCAATAGGCCTCACTGGAGCTCAGGAGATCAGCAGTAGTGCAGCCACACCCTTTGCAGCTATAACAGCTTCAACTCTTCTGGGAAGGCCGTCCACAAGGTTTAGGAGTGTGTCTATGGGAATGTTTGACCATTCTTCCAGAACCACATTTGTGAGGTCAGGCACTGATGTTGGATGAGAACGTCTGGCTCACAGTCTACGCTCTAATTCATCCAAGTTATTCTATCAGGTTGAGGTCAGGACCTTGCTTTGTGCAATGAGCGCAGTCATGTTGGACTAGGAAGGGACCATCCCCAAACTGTTCCCACAAAGTTGGGAGCATGAAATTGTCCAAAATGTCTTGGTATGCTGACACCTTAAAGGGGTTGTAAAGGTTAGTTTTTTATTTTCCAAATAGGTTCCTTTAAGCTAGTGCATTGTTGGTTCACTTACCTTTTCCTTAGATTTCCCTTCTAAATGTTTTTTTCTTTGTTTTCTTTGTCTGAATTTCTAACTTCCTGTTCCTCCTCAGTAAGCTGTTCTGGCTGACTAAACACCGCTCGGATGATGGTGTGAAGTTTAGTGAGGAGAAACAGGAAGTGAGAAATTCAGACAAAGGAAAAAAACATTTAGAAGGGAAATCGAAGGAAAAGGTAAGTGAACCAACAATGTACTAGCTTAAAGGAACCTATTTAGAAAATAAAAAACAAACCTTTACAACCCCTTTAAGAGTTCCCTTCACTGGAACTAAGGGGCCAAGCCCAACCCTTGAATAACAACTCCACACCATAATCCCCCCTCCACCAGTGCACAAAGCAAGGTCCATGAAGACCTGGATAAGTGAGCTCAGGGTGGAGGAACTTGGGATGAATTAGAGGGGAAACTGCAAGCCAGGCCTTCTCGTCCAACATCAGTGCCTGACCTCACAAATGCACTTCTGGAAGAATGGTCAAACATTCCCATAGACACACTCCTAAAACCTGTGGACGGCCCTTCCAGAAGAGGTGAAGATGTTATAGCTGCAAAGGGTGGGCCAACTCCATATTGAACCCTACGGACTAAGACTGGGATGTCATTAAATTTCATGCGTGTGTAAAGGCAGGCGTCCCAATACTTTTGGTAATATAGTGTATGTCTGGCCGCGATTTCATTGTGATTTTTGAAAGGAGTCCGGTGTGGTTTTGTTCACCAGTTCAGATGTGATTCAGGTACTAAATTCTTACTTGAAATCGCACCTGAACTGGACTGAAAAACATTCAGGACCCTTTTTAAAAACGGCCTGCAGGCGGCTCGGACATATATGTGAAGCGGCTCCATAGAAAGCCAATTCGGGCCACACGTCATGCGAATCGGATGTGGTTCAAAGTGCATCCAATTCGCACGTATGGGAACCAAGCCTTATGCCGCGTACACACGATCGGAATTTCCGACAACAAATGTTCGATGTGAGCTTTTCGTTGGAAATTCCGACCGGGTGTACGCTCCATCGGACATTTGCTGTTGGAATTTCAGCCAACAAAAGATTGAGAGCAGGTTCTCTATTTTTCCAACGGAAAAAGGTTCCTATCGGAAATTTTGATCATCTGTATGCAATTCCGACGCGCAAAAAAACACGCATGCTCAGAATCAAGCAGAAGAGCTGAACTGCCTATTGAACTTCATTGATCTCGGCTCGTCGTACGTGTTGTACGTCATCGCGTTCTTGACGGTCTGAAATTCCGACAAAATTTGTGTGTATGCAAGACAAGTTTGAGCCAACATTCCGTCGGAAAAAAAAAACATGGTTTTGTGGTCGGAATTTTCGATCGTCTGTACGCGGCATTAGAGTTAAAAAAAAAGAAATCTGCTAGACCATAGTTGTTAGTCTCCTCCGCACATTGTAACCCAAATGCAGTTTCAGGAATACAATCCTTTTGCTGGGAAGAAGGACTCTACATTGGGTTACTAATTATCTAACTATCAGACATACGGGGAAGAATTCTTAATAAAACAAGGACGGTGAGAGATCAGAGCAGTTGCCACCCGGATGGAGCGTGTGGAGTCGGCTGCCATGACACATGGGGCAGCCATCCAACAAGTACAGAGGGCCTCCACCTCCCATGCACAGCACCTTGTAGACATGCACAGGCACATGGAAGACCTGGACAATAGGGGGCGCAGGCGCAATCTACGTGTGAGGGGGATACCGGAGTCGGTGGAGGGACCCCAACTACAACAGGCTGTATGGGCAATCTTTAATACGCTACTTGGCAGACCGCCAGATGCCCCAGTGGAGATGGAGAGATGCCAAAGAGCGCTGCGGCCCAGGGGCAGAGAAACAGACCCACCTAGAGACACCGTTTGCTGCCTAGTTAATTTCCTGCAGAAGGAAGAGATACTGCGGCTAGCACGCAATCACGCTAATCTGGAATATGAGGGGGCGCGCATACAACTATTCCAAGACCTGTCGGCCATTACTTTACAGCACAGGCGAGACTTACGTATCCTTTACCGCTGGAAGTTCCCCTTTTGTCTCCAAGCAACAGCTGGTAACCGAACGGCTTCGCTGAGGATTCCGACAGACCTGCAGCAGTTCTGCGACACCCTTGGCATCCCTGCGGTCGACGTTCCCGATTGGTATAGTGCATTTTTCCAACCTGAGCCCTGGATCCCCACCCAGTCGGATGACACCCCACGATCTCGGAGGAATCAGCAAAGACGTCGCAGACCTTCTAATGTCACCCCACCGAGACTTCGAGGAGACATGGAGACAGAAGAGAGCCCGAGGGCTTCACCGTCCTCTGTTCGACGACGGACGGAACATATTTGATAACACTAAGCATGGCCCGGTAAGCTGATCCCTATCTCTTCACCGCACTCACGCTCCCATACTTCCATACGCACACGACTGGTCCCTATGGTGTGCATGGTCAATCTTACCCTGATCCATAACAGGTCCTATACTCCCTTTGCCCTGACTAGACCCCAGTAGTGGCATGGGCGTCAGTCTGTGCTATATGACATTATCCCCGGTGGTTTCATTGCAAGCTTGTCCCACGCTTGGGACTACATGATGGCAATACCAGACTATGATTACACTATGACAGATCTGACTTCCACAACCCCAGGCCTTGGAGCACTAAGAGGGGGAGGTGAGCTTTTACCTCCCAGACTTACGCTCTCTTCCTGCTGTTACGTATGACTATCTTCGTGGGCTAGGCACTTGCTCCTGGGGGGGTCACAGCTTGGATCTTATACTGTTAGACTTTATGGTTCTGGTATGCCGTTCGGATGTCACAAATTTGGTTTGACTTTACGTACCTGTCACTAATGTAACCACGTGAGATACAGATCTTAACTGCTTTTACTGTTATAACAGGTTCTTTGATCTATGAGGGATGATATATGTGATGTTTCCATCCCCCTCCCTGCAGACTTCCCCTTGCCCCTCATCCCTTAACCTCCCCACCTGCACTCCCCTTCCCTTCCCTTCCTGCCCCTTCCCCCCTTCTCCACTCCCCCTACCATATTCCTTCCGCCCCCCCCTTTTTTTTTTTTTTTCTTTCTTTGGTTTTTGTTTTGTTTTGATGCGACCATGCAACCTTAATGCGACTGTGCCTTTTAATTCTAAGCTCAATATTGATAGAGATGTGGGTGAGGATTGGTTCATGACTGCTGTACGCCATGCTTGGTCTCCTGATGTTACTGGGCTGTGCCTCCCGAGGCCCTCAGGGCGCGGTTCTGAGTTTCTGACTTGGGCGGAGCCGGGGGGCCTTGGGAGATATGCCCTCTGATAACCATGTCAGCACACTACCTTATGGTCAATCACACTGGGATTCAGGGACTGAGTCTCCCTCTAATGAAGTTTGATTGCAGATCTAGAGAATGGGGATCCTTTCTTTAGAATGGCCCTCTCCAGGTTAGCGTGGAGGTATAAGGATTTTCACACAGTGCTCTTCCCTTTTATTTATACCTTTTTAAAGTTATTATTGTTTACCAACATTTTGCACTATAGCTGATCTCTGGTGCTCCTGGGCCCTGATTGCCTCCTTAGGGGGTCTATTCGAGTGGGGAGTAGACCGCAGGGGCCCCGCACCTGGGACACCCGACTAGATTGGGTGTCCGGAGGTGTTAAGGCCACTGTGGTAGGTCGAAATATCTATTAAAGTTAATGGAAATATGAGGAGAAGAAGCATTATGACACTTAGGTTATTCCCAGACTGTATTTCTGGGAAATGGCTCTGAGAGTGAAGGGTGCTGTCGTGGAAGACCCGTCATCGTTTCATGCACGGGCTTTGGCGATGTAGCCCCTTACCCTACCCTTTACCCGAGGGGATTTTTTCTTTAGTCTTTACTTGTTCATAGTTCGTTTTTCATTTAACGTTGAACTAGATACATATTAAGTCTGTAGTATCTGGATGGTGGAGTAGGTGGGAACGTTCGGGTGCTAGTTTTTGTCCCTACCTCAAGAGAGGCAGGCTCCCCTCTTGTACTTGCCGGCATAGCATAAGTTTATCCTATCATCAGTTTACCCACTATTCTCTATAGGAAGTTCAGCGGGACTTTGACTACCTCCGGTACTTTGTTCACAACCCCTTACTGGGGGCGCCTTCTCTACTGGGGAGGGCGTTCCGGTTTGACCCCGGATACCATTAATACGGTTTAAAGACAAACATTGTACTTACTTTCTGTCTGTCCCCCCCTTTTTTTTTTTCCTTTCTCTTCTCTTTCCCGCCCCCCCTTTCTCTTTCTTCCCCTTTCCCTCTCCCGGTTACTCTCTCCGTCTGTAGTTGGAAGCAGTGGGTGACACCATATCTGGTTCGCCCATATGGCCTCTTTTATGCAGTCTTCAGCTCCTCTGTCGCTCAAGATTTTTTCTGTCAATGCCAAAGGCCTCAATGTTCCTGAGAAGCGTAGTAGCCTTATGGCAGAGGCCCACAGACACAGGGCTCAAATCATATTTTTCCAGGAAACTCACTTTAAATCGAGCGCCGTCCAACGTCTCACTAACAAAACATACCCAGATGCTTATCATGCGACCTGTGCTGGCTCTAAGACAAAAGGGGTGGCGATTCTGCTCGCAAAGTCGCTCGCATTTCATCTAACGGACCAGATAGTAGACCCAGAAGGTAGATTTATCTTTCTGAAAGGGCACTGGAAGGACAGACCAGTGACACTCGCAAATATATATTGCCCAAACTCCAAGCAAGTCCCTTTCTTGAAAGATACGCTGCTGAAACTCACATCTTTTCAGTCCGGTCTCCTTATTTTGGGTGGAGACTTTAACATGGCCATGGACTCGATTCTTGACACATCCACGGGGACCTCGTCCCTTCCCTTCTCTGCCTTAAGGCAAGCGAAATTGGGGCTAGCATCTCTGGCTCTACACGATACATGGCGTACCTTAAACCCTCGAGGAAGAGACTATACCTTTTTCTCATCCCCACACCAGCACTACTCGAGGCTGGATTACATCTTCATTTCCCAGAGAGATCTGTGTTATCTACATGAGGCGACAATTGAAAATATGGTCTTATCAGACCACCACCCGGTTACCCTGACCCTGCGATTCCCGCAGAGGGAGACGTCCACTAAGATTTGGAGGTTGGATGCTTCCCTTCTCACAGATCTTGCGGACATAGTCACTCTTAAACAGGCCATTAGTGAATACTTTCAGCATAACAATACACCAGATGTGTCCCCCATGACTCAATGGGAGGCACATAAGTGTGTGGTGAGGGGACACTTGCTCTCCTTGGCAGCTAAGAGAAAGAGGGAGCACATAGCTCTTATTCAGACCCTAGCGGAAAAGATCTCCAGATTGGAAGCGCAACACAAAGGGGCACGGGCGCTTGGAGTAGCGACCGAGCTGGCAGATACGAGAGTACTCTTACGCGAGGAATTATACAGAAGAGCCCGAAAGCGACACATGCTGTCGCAGAAGCTGTTCTATGAGCAAGGGAATAAACCCGGGAGGTTACTAGCGAGATTTACACAGAAACGCGTGCTCGCCTCCACAATCCATCATGTGAGGGACAAGCATGGAGGGATCCATACTAAAAATGGGGATATTGCTCGACAGTTTCAAACCTTTTATAGCAAACTATATAATATTAAGGCAAATGAGGAAAGTAATGTCTCAGCGGACACGCGGAAAGACTTGATAAGGGACTTTATGCATAGTTATTGCCCACAGGCACTATCCCTGGAAGATAGACAATCCCTGGATACCCCGTTGTCGTCTGAAGAATGGGTAGAAGCCTTAAAAAACACAAAACCCGGCAAAAGCCCGGGACCTGATGGATTCACGGCACAATATTACAAATGTTTCACGGATCTTCTAGCGCCAGGTTTCCTTCGAGCATTTAACTCCCTAGCAGATGCCACATGCAACTCTAGTACCCTGTTGGAAGCCTATATTTCAGTAATACACAAGGAGGATAAAGATCCGGCAGATGTAGCGAATTATAGGCCGATCTCGCTCCTAAATGTAGATGTGAAAATCTTTTCCAAAATTCTTGCGAATCGGTTGGCTCATCACGTTCCATTATGGGTGGGTCTAGACCAGGTGGGCTTTGTCCCCGGCAGAGAAGCCAGGGACAACACCATCAAGGCCCTCAACCTGCATCATTGGCTCACTTCTTCCAAACACGAAGGGTTTTTTCTATCAATGGATGCAGAGAGGGCCTTCGACCGAGTGGCCTGGGACTACATGGATTCCGTGTTAGACACTTTAGGTCTAGGAACCAGAATGAGGGACTATATCAGAGCTTTGTATACAAATCCACAGGCGAGAGTGCGAGTCAATGGTCACTTGTCGGAGGCCTTCTCCATCCACAATGGCACGAGACAGGGTTGTCCCCTTTCTCCTATACTGTATATTCTCACGCTGAAACCTCTTCTTCGTTGCATTCGGGCGAATACTAGCATAAAGGGTATTGAAATAGGACATAGGGAATATAAACTCGCAGCTTTTGCCGATGATATTTTGCTCTTTCTTTCCTCCCCCTTGACTTCCCTGCCTAATTTGCTGCATGTTCTTGAACAATTCCGAATTATCTCACACTTGAAAATCAATTACTCCAAATCATTTGCTCTGAATATCTCGCTGCCCTCATCGCTGGTTGACCTTTGCCAGGAGAATTTCCCCTTTCGATGGAAAGCCGATGATATTACCTACCTGGGTATTCGGCTTCCGGGTAAACTCACAGATCTTTACAATAAGAACTTCCTAGCGAAACTAAACGCTATACAGCAAGACATGCGTCGGTGGGATGTTCCCACGATTTCCTGGTTCGGGCGTGCCTCCATATTGAAAATGACAGTGCTTCCTCCAATGCTATATAAATTACAGACAATGCCGATCGCCTTACCACCCTCTTTCTTTGCGACGTATAAGAGACTATGTAGAAAGTTTCTGTGGGGAACCAAGGCACCGAGAATTAGTTGGGCGAAATTGGTACTCCCGAAATTAGATGGGGGCATTGGTCTCCCGGATATACAGAGGTACTATTGGGCTACGCAGCTGACACGGATAGTGGACTGGAGGGTTCATGCACGCCGTAAAGGGTGGGTACTCCTGGAAAATTTGATTACGGGAACTGAACTTGGGACAGTCCCCTGGGTTTCTAGCAAACATTGGACGCCTAACGTTCAATCTCACCCTCTGGTAGGGGCAACTCTTTCTGCGTTTACACAAACGTGTAGAACGTATGCAGTGTCGGCTACAGAGAGTAAGTTAACTCCCCTTAGAGGAAACCCAGACTTTATGCCGGGGCTAGACAGTTCCTACCTGACAAAAGAATGGCCACATGTAGATATGCTAGCCAAACACTTTTTCTCTGGGGATAGGTTTCTTAACCTGAGAGAACTAGCGTCACTATCCCTGACCAAAGCCTTCCCTCTCTTTGCTTACCTCCAGATAAAGCACTTTCTAGACAGCCCGAGGACCAGAGGATACTTTACGAAACCATCTACAGTGTTTGAGTCGTTGTGCTCTAGCACGTCTCCCCAGAGACATGTGATCTCGATGCTTTACGCATCAATGTTCAAAGAACCCTTTGCTTCCATGCAGGCGGAACGGACCTTTTGGGAGGCCCGACTTGAAACACAGATTGAGAAGAAGAGCTGGGAGCGGGTGCATCGGTATATCCATAAAGGTTCGTTGAATGTAAACACCCAGGAAAATGGGTACAAGATTAGAACGCGGTGGTATAGGACACCGGATCTGATCCACAAGTTCTTTCCGAATGTGTCAAATCGGTGCTGGAGATGTGGGCAGGGCTTGGGTACCTTCCTCCACATTTGGTGGGAATGCTCGCTGATCCAACCATACTGGCAGAGGGTACATGATGTGACGACTGCGGTCTCCTCGCTACCACTGGAGTTTTCGCCAGCACAGTATCTTCTCCATTTGTCCAAAATATCTAAGAATTGGTATCGCAATTCGGTGGCGATCCATATGATAAACGCGGCCAGACTATGTGTCCCCGTCCCCCGTCCACTGGAGGGCCACAGTGCCACCATCTATGAAAGAATGGGTGACACGCATAGGGCACATCGCAGCGATGGAGGAGCTGATATACACTGCGCAGGATAGGATTTCCAACTTTGCCACTATCTGGGACGACTGGTTTACATTTCGGAATTCTGCGGAATTTCAAAATCTCTTATAGACTAATAGCTGATTGAGACTTTTATACAGAGTGCTACTTGTTCGACAACTGAGGTATAATCTTGACAATATGTTCTTATTGCCAAACAGAAATAGACGGAGAGGGTAGCTGGTGGTTACCCCA
The DNA here is from genome assembly GCA_029206835.1 of Rana muscosa. Lineage (NCBI taxonomy): Eukaryota > Metazoa > Chordata > Amphibia > Anura > Ranidae > Rana > Rana muscosa. Next base: position 45,875,551 of record CM055120.1, on the reverse strand, counting down.
CCCCCTCTTCAAGCATTCACGTCCAAACGCTCTCTTCCTCATACTCACCCCCCTCCCCGGACCCCTCCTCCCGCACCCCCCCCCTTTTTTTTTTTTTACCTTTCTCCCCTAGATCTTCCTCCTTTTGTCTCCTTCTTCCCCCTTCGCTTTTCCTCTTTTACTTGATTTTGACGAAAGGGGTCGGGGTTGTCCTGATGGACCCCCCCACTCATGTTCTCCAAAGTATGTAGATCCTTGGAGCGGAAGGTAGAATTCGAGCCATAGGTTCTGGACTACTGTGGTAATGACCATGACTTGCCACTCTTATTAAAGGTTCTGGTAGCATCTGAATGCATTTTCATTAACACGATCCCTCACAGAGGACTTGAGATATATTCTTGTTATTATCTGAGATGATGTTGTTATTTTATATAACTGACCATTGTACATGGGCATTGCCACAACTACATAACATGTATTTATATTGTACATGAAGCCAGACCCTCTGGATCTCCAGGCTTTCCCCCCCCTTTTTTTTTCTTTCCCCCCTATTATGGTTGTTATTGCTGTAATGTGTAATAATGCTGTTTTTCAATAAAATCTTTATGAAACAAAAAAAAAAAAAAAAACAAGGACGGTGTTCATCACTCCACCTCCTCAGGAGATCACAGCCAGCAATGTATCATAGTAGTAAAGCAAGGTCATAGAAGCCTGCCCATACCTCGCTGTGTGTGTTAACAAACGTTTTAATGGAACACACATTAACGCACAAAAAACATAAAAGCTTTAAGGCGTTCTATTCTCTTTCAATGAGCAGTTCATTTGCCCCAAATGCACTATTTCTGACAACCACTTTGCAAAGACCATTCACACTGAGAAGCGCGATTACCCACTTTCCTTTTTTTACTGTATATGTGCATCATAGTGCCATTCAAAATAAATGTATTATGCATTATAACACAAGTTTTAATGCTCATGCACATAGAGAAGTATGAATGGGCCCCAAATGTTCAGTCCGCCTAAAATGGATACGTAAAGAGGTTGTAAACCTCAGACATGAAATATGAAAAAGCATATCCCTCTATAGTGTGTACTTGTCCGAATTAAGAGCACAAAGTGTCATTTCTGTCTGCTGCCTCCTTCCTCTGCTTTCTGCATGAGTCACTTTTCCTGACACCAAGAGAAAAAAGGTGACAGTGGAGGGAGCCGGAGCCTCAGCTGTTCCTGTGTGTGAAGGGGGGGGGGGTGTCCCTTCCCTCCAATCAGCTCTCAGAGCTCTCCTCACTGAGCTCTGCAGAGTGTGACTTTAACTCTCCACCTCCTTTTTTTTTTTCTCTGACAGCTCAGGCAAGCTTTACAAATTCTGCACTTTGAATGAATGTAGAGAAAAGAGGGCTGCAGATAAACAGGCACAACTTGTACAACACATAGGAGAATTTGTTTCATCTTTGTGTATCACCTGAGGCCAGTCACTTCACTGGGTATATGTGCAGCACTACCCCCACAGGGGTTGCAGATGACTGGTTTCCCCACTCCTGCACAGTCCGGCAACAAGTATTTTCCACCCTCTCTCCAGAGACAAGGAACAGTCTTTGAGCTTGGCTTTTGTTACTTATTAGGGGTGGTAACTTGGATGGGGAATAGGATTTAAGGGATGCCCAGATTAACCACTTGCCGACCGCTGCATGCCGATATACGTTGGCAGAATGGCAGCGGTGGGCAAATGGACGTAACTGTACGTCCCCTTTAAGAAGCTGCGCGGCGGGTGCCGCGATCTCCATGACCGTGCCCCGCGAACGCGATTGTGTCATGGAGAGGCAGAACGGGGGATGCCTATGTAAACAAGGCATTTCCCTGTTCTGCCTAGTGACAGGACAGAGATCCACTGCTCCCTGTCATCGGAAGCAGTGATCACTGTCGTGTCAGTGGTAGCCCATCCCCCCCACAGTTAGAATCACTCCCTAGGACACACTTAACACCTTTCTCGTCCCGCTACTGGTTAACCCCTTCCCTGCCAGTGTCATTTACACAGTAACCAGTGCATTTTTATAGCACTGATCGCTGTATAAATGACAATGGTCCCAAAATAGTGTCAAAAGTGTCCGATGTGTTCGCCATAATTTCGCAGTCATGATAAAAATCGCAGATTACTAGTAAAAAAAAAAAATATTAATAAAAATTCCATAAAATATTTTTTTTTAACAAAAATATGTAGAAGAATACATATCGGCCTAAACTGAGAAAGAATTTTTTTTTTTTATATATATATCTTTTTTGGGGATATTTATTATAGCAAAAAGTAAAAAATATTGCTTTTTTTTCAAAATAGTTTTTTTTTGCTTATAGCGCAAAAAATTAAAACCGCAGAGGTGATCAAATACCACCAAAAGAAATCTCTATTTGTGGAAATAAAAGGACGTCTATTTTGTTTGGGTACCACGGCGCACGACCGCGCAATTGTCAGTTAAAACGACGCAGTGCCGAATCGCAAAAAGTGCTCTGGTCAGGAAGGGCGTAAATTTTTCCGGGGCTGAAGTGGTTGAATGATGACACACATGTAGCGGGGTATTCCCCTTTAATACTGAGAGACCACATCTCCCAGTACATCTTGCAGCACCCAGGGTGCATTGCTCCGGAACAGAGACTGCTGGGGCAGACTTTATAAAGGGGAGGCGGAGTTTTGGTCGGTCTCTTTGGACACCCCTCTCCTAGCAAGAGGATCTCTGTGCTGAACTGCTGTATGCACAAGGCCTGAAGCCTGGGCCTTGTGCTCCTTTCCAAAGAGCCCTCTGCCAGCCTAGCTGAACCTGAGAGACATCTTCTCCTCCTTGCTGCAGTACACCAGAAGGACTGAAGGCCTGGATGTCGGTGGATTCCTGTTCCTAGACGAATCGGCGGAGGAAACAGACTTGGACTGTCGGGTGGTGAGAGGGAGCACTTGCTCATAGACAGATACTTTATCTTCACTGTTCATTTCGATTACAAAGTTGTTCTTCAAGTGCACCTCTGAAAGATTGCTAGCGAAGATTGTTTACCCTGAACTTCCATTTAGATCAGTCAGGCCTGACTGTATAGGTAGACATTGCTGGGTGTTAGTCTGCCCATGAGGGGAAGTAGCTGCAAAAGGGCAGCGCTAGAGTCGCATAGCAATACATTATTGTTCTGATTATTCTGATTATCTTAAATACTGTTTATTGCAGGGACCTGCAACTTGTTATACTGTTATTTTAATACTTGCCCATTAGCATCAGTAAAATATCTGGGTCAAGTACATTTGGTGTCAGCTTCAGTTACTTTAATAGGAGTTTTAAAGTATATTGCTGTGCATGTTTGTTATAGGACTGCGTCGCCAACAGTTGCGGTCACGCGGTCCTATCCCACTATCACTAGCTGTGCCACGGGAGGATAGAGCCGATTGCCAGGGGTTGACAGCGGTGCACTACAGGGCCCAAATCAATACCAGCAGCCCTCTTAACTGGGGGTATCGCTACACACAATATGCACACTTCCTGTATCTGGACACATTGGGGGGATTTACAAAAGGCAAATACAGTAGTACCTTGGATTACGAGCATCATTTGTTCCAGAAGCATGCTTGTAATTCAGAGCACTCGTGTATCAAAGTGAGATTCCCCATAGGAATCAATGGAAACTCAGATAATTCGTTCCAGTGTGACTGCTAGTATAAGCAGTACCACATGTGGCCAGAGGTGGGGTGGTGCCGGAGACACTTGGAAACACTCAGAGGAGCTCAGGGACCACTTGGAGACGGTTCCCGAGTGTCTCTGAGTGTCTCTGAGCATCTCTGAGTGGTCTCCAAGTGTCTCTGATTCCCCTCATCTCTGGCCAAATGCGGTACTGCACATCCCAGAGGCTTGAATCCTGCTCGTCTTGCAAACAACGCTTGCAAATCGAGTCAGCGTTTAAAAAAATAAAAAACAGCTCGTATTGGGAAATGCACGTAAACCGCATTACTCACAATCCGAGGTTTTACTGTAGACTCTGCCCTTTGCAAGTGCAGTTGCTCGAAGAATACCCAATCACAAACAAGAAAAGAAAATAGCATTTTTACTTACACATGATTGGATGATGGAAGCCACCAGAACCTCCCTTCATTTACTAAGCTCTGGGCAACTGGCCTTGCAAAGTGTAGAGTCTATTTGCCTTTAGTAAATCAACCCCCATGTTTTAACCGCTTGCTGACCATCGCACGACGATATACATCGGCAGAATGACATGGACAGGCAGATGGGCGTATATATATGTCCCCTTTAAGAAGCGGCATTGTAGAAGCGCATGTGCCGCGAGCTCCGTGAGTCTGACCGTGGGTCCCGTGGACTCGATGTCCGCGGGGATACCCGTGATCGTCTCACGGAGAGGAAGAACAGGGAAATGCTGATGTAAACAAGCATTTCCCCAGTCTTCCTAGTGACAGGACACTGATCACAGCTCCCTGTAATCGGGAGCGGTGATCAGTGTCGTGTCACACACAGCCCATCCCCCCCTACAGTTAGAAGCACTCCCTAGGACACACTTAACCCCTTCAGCGCCTCTACTGGTTAACCCCTTCCCTGCCAGTGTCAGGTTTACAGTATTCAGTGCATATTTATAGCACTGATTGCTGTAAAAATTACAATGGTCCCAAAATGGTGTCAAAAGTGTCCGATGTGTCCGCCATAATGTCGCAGTCACGATAAAAATTCGCTGATCGCCACCATTACTAGTATAAAAAAAAATAATAAAAATGGCATAAAACGATCCCCTATTTTGTAGACGCTATAACTTTTGCGCAAACCAATCAATAAACGCTTATTGCGATTTTTTTTACCACAAATATGTATAAGAATACGTATCGGCCTAAACTGAGGAAAAAAACATTTTTTATATATTTTTTGGTGATATTTATTATAGCAAAAAGAAAAAAATATTGAATTTTTTTCCAAATTGTCGCTCTATTTTTGTTTATAGCGCAAAAAATAAAAGCCGCAGAGTTGATCAAATACCACCAAAAGAAAGCTCTATTTGTGGGAAAAAAAGGACGTCAATTTTATTTGGGAGCCACGACAGCGCAATTGTCAGTTAAAGCGACACAGTGCCGAATCGCAAAAAGTGGCCTGATCTTTGGCCAGTCAAATGGTCCGGGGCTAAAGTGGTTAATAATATCTGCCGGCATCATATGAATAATTTGTAAATAGTATACCACATGATAAGAACCAATGAAAACACGGTATTGCAAATGTTGTAGAAGTGTAGATATGTTTTCCAACCCGTGTCAGAAGCAACAAATGTGTATGCACGACAACTCCTATGTGTGATCAAATGAAACTGGTTGGGGGCCTCAGGCACGGGTATTTCATCGCTGCCGGCACTGTTCCTCCATTGTCTATATCACAGAAGGATCTGGATTGTCCTAAGGCATTCCTAGGTGGCACCAACCAAGACAAAATTCCCGTCTCATGGCAATATGGCTCTGTGGACTAGGGTGCCCACATGTCCCGGATTGCCCGGGACTGTCCCGCAATTGCCATCTCTGTCCCTGGTCCTGGGCACCTTCATTCCGGGACAATACAGTGTCCCGGAATGAAATTGAGGTCACAGCCACCACCTACTAACTAGTAATTACATTTCCCTACATTTCCGGAACTGGTTGCTAGGGCCAGCCTGGTGGCAGGCCAGAGGCGTTGCTATGGGGGTGCGGGGGGTGCGGACCGCACCAGGTGACACCCGCCAGAGGGGTGACACCAGGGGCCGGGACTAGGTGGGGGCGGGGGGGGCTCCAGTCTCGGGCGCAGTGTGATAGCATTGAGGGGAGCGCCAGTGGGCTGCTACAGTGTCGTCATTTGCCGACATCTCCTGTGGGGTGTCCCCGGGTCTCCAGCGCAGTGATTGCTGACACTAAATGTCCGCAAGCGTTGGTTTGCTGGGACCGCGGGTTTCCCCAGCAACCATTGACGCTGTGTGCGTGGGCCCCGCCCCTGCTCCTCACCGCATGTCTCGGAGGTCTCAGAGTTGACCAGCTTGCACAGCCGCGAGTAGGGGCGTGACGTCACGTACGTGCCCCGCCCCCCTGCTGCTCGCGGTTCCCGGCTCTCCTTGCGAGTAGAGGCGTGATGTCACGTGCGCGCCCCGCCCCCTTCTGCTCTCGGTTCCCGGGTCCTGGCTCACCTTATCTCGCAGCTTCCGCCCCTTCAGTTGTGCCCTTATTCAAGGTATGTGTCATATACTTTTGTGCACACTGCTGGGCATATTTTTTTTATTTTAAGGGGCACTCTGATGGACAAATTTTATTTTAGGGTCACGCTGATGGGTATATTTTTAATGTGCACACTGATGGGCATATTTTGTTAAGGGGCACACTGATGGACACATTTTGTTGTGCCCATCAGAGTGCCTCTTAACATAAAATGTGCCTATCATCGTACACCTTAAAAATATACCCATCAGCGTGACCCTTAAAATAAAAGGGGCCCATCAGCGTGACCCTTATTTTATGTTAAGGGGCACGCTGATGGGCAGATTTTATTTTAACAGCAACACTGATGGGCACATTTTGTATTAAGGAGCACTCTGATGGGCAGATTTTACGTTAAGGGGCACGTTTTGTTGTACCCATCAGATTGTCCCTTAATATAAAATTTGCCCATCAGCGTGACCCTTATTTTATGTTAAGGGGGACTTAGATGGGGACATCTGATGTAAGGAGGCACTCTGACGGGAATGCCTGATTTAAAGGAGCGCTGTGATGGAGACACCTGATGTAAAGGGGCACTGTGGTGGGGACACCTGATTTAAAGGAGCGCTGTGATGGAGACACCTGATGTAAAGGGGCACTGTGATGGGGACACCTGATGTAAAGGGGCACTGTGATGGGGACACCTGATGTAAAGGAGCGCTGTGATGGAGACACCTGATGTAAAGGGGCACTGTGATGGGGACACCTGATGTAAAGGAGCGCTGTGATGGAGACACCTGATGTAAAGGGGCACTGTGATGGGGACACCTGATGTAAAGGGGCACTGTGATGGGGACACCTGATGTAAAGGGGCACTGTGATGGGGACACCTGATGTAAAGGGGCACTGTGATGGGGACACCTGATGTAAAGGGGCACTGTGATGGGGACACCTGATGTAAAGGGGCACTGTGATGGGGACACCTGATGTAAAGGGGCACTGTGATGGGGACACCTGATGTAAAGGGGCACTGTGATGGGGACACCTGATGTAAAGGGGCACTGTGATGGGGACACCTGATGTAAAGGGGCACTGTGATGGGGACACCTGATGTAAAGGAGCGCTGTGATGGGGACACCTGATGTAAAGGAGCGCTGTGATGGGGACACCTGATGTATAGGAGTGCTGTGATGGGGACACCTGATGTATAGGAGTGCTGTGATGGGGACACCTGATGTAAAGGAGCGCTGTGATGGGGACACCTGATGTAAAGGAGCGCTGTGATGGGGACACCTGATGTAAAGGAGTGCTGTGATGGGGACACCTGATGTAAAGGAGCGCTGTGATGGGGACACCTGATGTAAAGGAGCGCTGTGATGGGGACACCTGATGTATAGGAGTGCTGTGATGGGGACACCTGATGTAAAGGGGCACTGTGATGGGGACACCTGATGTAAAGGAGTGCTGTGATGGGGACACCTGATGTAAAGGAGTGCTGTGATGGGGACACCTGATGTAAAGGGGCACTGTGATGGGGACACCTGATGTATAGGAGCACTGTGAAGGGGACACCTGATGTAAGAGGGCACTGTGAAGGGGACACCTGATGTAAAGGGGCACTGTGGTGGGGACACCTGATGTAAAGGGGCACTGTGGTGGGGACACCTGATGTAAAGGGGCACTGTGGTGGGGACACCTGATGTAAAGGGGCACTGTGGTGGGGACACCTGATGTAAAGGGGCACTGTGATGGGGACACCTGATGTCAAGGAGCACTGTGATGGGGACACCTGATGTAAAGGAGCACTGTGTAAAGGAGCGCTGTGATGGGGACACCTGATTTAAAGGGGCGCTGTGATGGGGACACCTGATGTAAAGGGGCACTGTGATGGGGACACCTGATTTAAAGGGGCGCTGTGATGGGGACACCTGATGTAAAGGGGCACTGTGATGGGGACACCTGATGTAAAGGAGTGCTGTGATGGGGACACCTGATGTAAAGGAGTGCTGTGATGGGGACACCTGATGTAAAGGGGCACTGTGATGGGGACACCTGATGTATAGGAGCACTGTGAAGGGGACACCTGATGTAAGAGGGCACTGTGAAGGGGACACCTGATGTAAAGGGGCACTGTGGTGGGGACACCTGATGTAAAGGGGCACTGTGATGGGGACACCTGATGTAAAGAGGCACTGTGATGGGGACACCTGATGTAAAGGGGCACTGTGGTGGGGACACCTGATGTAAAGGGGCACTGTGGTGGGGACACCTGATGTAAAGAGGCACTGTGATGGGGACACCTGATGTAAAGGGGCACTGTGGTGGGGACACCTGATGTAAAGGGGCACTGTGGTGGGGACACCTGATGTAAAGGGGCACTGTGGTGGGGACACCTGATGTAAAGGGGCACTGTGGTGGGGACACCTGATGTAAAGGGGCACTGTGATGGGGACACCTGATGTAAAGGAGCACTGTGTAAAGGAGCGCTGTGATGGGGACACCTGATTTAAAGGGGCGCTGTGATGGGGACACCTGATGTAAAGGGGCACTGTGATGGGGACACCTGATGTAAAGGGGCACTGTGAAGGGGACACCTGATGTAAGAGGGCACTGTGAAGGGGACACCTGATGTAAAGGGGCACTGTGGTGGGGACACCTGATGTAAAGGGGCACTGTGGTGGGGACACCTGATGTAAAGAGGCACTGTGATGGGGACACCTGATGTAAAGGGGCACTGTGGTGGGGACACCTGATGTAAAGGGGCACTGTGGTGGGGACACCTGATGTAAAGGGGCACTGTGGTGGGGACACCTGATGTAAAGGGGCACTGTGATGGGGACACCTGATGTCAAGGAGCACTGTGATGGGGACACCTGATGTAAAGGGGCACTGTGGTGGGGACACCTGATGTAAAGAGGCACTGTGATGGGGACACCTGATGTAAAGGGGCACTGTGGTGGGGACACCTGATGTAAAGGGGCACTGTGGTGGGGACACCTGATGTCAAGGGGCACTGTGGTGGGGACACCTGATGTAAAGGGGCACTGTGATGGGGACACCTGATGTCAAGGAGCACTGTGATGGGGACACCTGATGTATAGGAGCACTGTGAAGGGGACACCTGATGTAAGAGGGCACTGTGAAGGGGACACCTGATGTAAGAGGGCACTGTGAAGGGGACACCTGATGTAAAGGGGCACTGTGGTGGGGACACCTGATGTAAAGGGGCACTGTGATGGGGACACCTGATGTCAAGGAGCACTGTGATGGGGACACCTGATGTAAAGGGGCACTGTGGTGGGGACACCTGATGTAAAGGGGCACTGTGGTGGGGACACCTGATGTAAAGGGGCACTGTGGTGGGGACACCTGATGTAAAGGGGCACTGTGATGGGGACACCTGATGTCAAGGAGCACTGTGATGGGGACACCTGATGTAAAGGAGCACTGTGTAAAGGAGCGCTGTGATGGGGACACCTGATTTAAAGGGGCGCTGTGATGGGGACACCTGATTTAAAGGATTCGGATCTCGGCCCAAAGAAAATTTTGCAGACCGGACCTCCTTGAATTTTAATTCAGTACCCCTGCTTTAGCAGCTTCTATCTGTCCCAGCCGGCTGCATGTTAGCAGTGTCAGAGCACCGAGGGAAGTTTCCTGCAGGTTCCTCCTCTGCTTTGGCGTGTCTTCTGACGGGACAGGATGAGGAGCCTTATGAGGAGATCTCCCGGCGCTCTGACACTGCTAACATGCAGCCGGCTGGGACAGATAGAAGCTGCTAAAGTGTCAGCAATCAATCACTGAGGTCCAGGTAACTGATAACCGGTAAGTCTGTGCTGGGGGCAGGGATCTGAGGATTTGTACAATAAGAGGAAGGATTTATGTTGAGAGGAATTAAGAGTTTTTTTTTTATGGGAAAATCTGGAGGCGAGTGCCTTTGTATTGGGGTGGGGGTTGTGCTTGTAGGGGGGAAATTGGCAGGGAGGGATTAAATAAGAGGATTTGTGCTAAGGGTGGCTTGGGTGGGGGATTAAGAGTATTTGGGCAGGAAGAGGGGTTTATTACTTAAAGGGGTATATTTGGGTGTGGATTTGTGATCGGAGGGGGGTTCATAAGATCATTTGTGTAAGGAGTGGTTTGGGAGGGATTTATGCTAAAAGGAGGGATTTGTGCTGAGAGGGGGGGGATCTATGCAGGGAGGGGGAGATGGGGGGATAATTTGTGCTGAGAGGGGGGATCTGTGCAGGGAGGGGGGAGACGGGGGATGATTTTTGCTGAGGGGGGGTCTGTGCAGGGAGGGGGAGATGGGGGATTGATTTGTGCTGAGGGGGGAGATATGGGAAGTGAGGGGGGAGACGGGGGGATGATTTTTGCTGAGAGGGGGGATCTTTGCAGGGAGGGGGAGACGGGGGGATGATTTTTGCTGAGAGGGGGGGTCTGTGCAGGGAGGGGGAGATGGGGGGGATAATTTGTGCTGAGAGGGGGGATCTGTGCAGGGAGGGGGAAATGGGGGGATAATTTGTGCTGAGAGGGGGGGTCTGTGCAGGGAGGGGGGTGGGGGGATGATTTGTGCTGAGAGGGGGGTCTGTGCAGGGTGGGGGGTGGGGGGATGATTTGTGCTGAGAGGGGGTGGTTTGTGCTGAGGGGGGATCTCTTTAGGGAGGGGGAGATGGGGGGATAATTTGTGCTGAGAGGGGGGATTTGGGGGGTAAAATAATTTGTATAAGGAGGGGTTTGGGGGAATTATACTGGGAAGAGGGATATGGGGAGCATTTTGTGCTGAGAAGGGGGATTTGTGCTGAAAGGGGGTATATGAGGGTGATGACTTGTGCTGGTAGGGGGAAATGGAGGGGAAGCAATGTGCTGAGAGGGGGTATTTATACTAGAAGGGGGCATATGGGGGTAAAGATTTTTGTTAAGAGGGAGAATATTGGGGGGTGGATTTGTGCTGAGAGGGGGGATGAGGGAAGGAGAAAGAGGAATTGTGCTAGGAGGGGGTATATGGGGGTGAGGGGCACTCTTCACATAGTTCTTTAGACGATGGGGGGAGGGGCGGGGTGACACCATGTTTTACCGCACCAGGTGACACTTACTCTAGTGACGCCACTGTGGCAGGCTATGGGTGGCAAGTGGCACACTGCCTCTGGTGGCAGGCAATGGTGGAAAGTGACACACTGCATCTGGTGGTAGGCTATGGGTGGCAAGTGGCACACTGCATCTGGTGGCAGGCTATGGGTGGCAAGTGGCACACTGCATCTGGTGGCAGGCTATGGGTGGCAAGTGACACACTGCATCTGGTGGCAGGCTATGGGTGGCAAGTGACACACTGCATCTGGTGGCAGGCTATGGGTGGCAAGTGGCACACTGCATCTGGTGGCAGGCTATGGGTGGCAAGTGACACACTGCATCTGGTGGCAGGCAATGGTGGAAAGTGACACACTGCATCTGGTGGAAGGCTATGGGTGGCAAGTGACACACTGCCTCTGGTGGCAGGCAATGGTGGAAAGTGACACACTGCATCTGGTGGAAGGCTATGGGTGGCAAGTGACACGCTGCATCTGGTGGCAGGCTATGGGTGGCAAGTGACACACTGCATCTGGTGGCAGGCTATGGGTGGCAAGTGACACACTGCATCTGGTGGCAGGCTATGGGTGGCAAGTGACACACTGCCTCTGGTGGCAGGCAATGGTGGAAAGTGACACACTGCATCTGGTGGAAGGCTATGGGTGGCAAGTGACACACTGCCTCTGGTGGCAGGCAATGGTGGAAAGTGACACACTGCATCTGGTGGAAGGCTATGGGTGGCAAGTGACACACTGCATCTGGTGGCAGGCTATGGGTGGCAAGTGACACACTGCATCTGGTGGCAGGCTATGGGTGGCAAGTGGCACACTGCATCTGGTGGCAGGCTATGGGTGGCAAGTGACACACTGCATCTGGTGGAAGGCTATGGGTGGCAAGTGGCACACTGCATCTGGTGGCAGGCTATGGGTGGCAAGTGACACACTGCATCTGGTGGCAGGCTATGGGTGGCAAGTGACACACTGCATCTGGTGGAAGGCTATGGGTGGCAAGTGGCACACTGCATCTGGTGGCAGGCTATGGGTGGCAAGTGACACACTGCATCTGGTGGCAGGCTATGGGTGGCAAGTGACACACTGCATCTGGTGGAAGGCTATGGGTGGCAAGTAGCACACTGCATCTGGTGGCAGGCTATGGGTGGCAAGTGACACACTGCATCTGGTGGCAGGCAATGGTGGAAAGTGACAATCTCAGGGTTCCCACTGATTCTGCATTATAGTGAGTTATACTATTTCATGATATATTACAATGTAGTAATAGAAATCATGTGATTTGATCATCCTGACACCATATCTAGCATGGTGGGGGGATGATTTATGTGCGAACACCAGCCATTCTCCCAACAAATCACGCCAAATTCCCCATCATCCCTGAGACTACATTGCCCACCTCATTTTCTAGGGGGGGAAGGTGGATGTCCCTGAATGGCAGTTTGGAAATGTGGTCACCCTACTGTGGACTGTCCCTTTAACATTACCTTCTATTTGTAGGGTGAAAACATTTATCATTACAAGGATCCTCACCTCCAAAGTCTGCGACCACAGCATGCCCATCTTCATAGAGCAAGATGTTATGGCTGAAACAATAAAATAATAGGTTACATATGTTGTGCCTTAAAAAGGATCACAAATCATAAATAAATCTAAAGTTCTAGCTGCTGTTATACTAAAAGTTTGAATTTAATTAGCCAGCGTTCAGGTAAAAGTTCCCATCCATCTCTTCAGGTCACGCTGCATGACATCACACCCTGCATGCTCTCTTATTAAGGATAACCCACCAATAACAGAGAAGAGTCCACACAGGGACTTGCCGACCAGTCGCCGTCATTATACTGCGGCAAGGTGGGACGATTCCGCAAATCTCCGCAGCCGTACGTTGGCTCTGGAAATCGATTCTGTGGGTGGCGCGCATGCTCCCATTGGCCAGCGGGGGAGCCAATCAGCAGGTCTGGCGGACACGATGTCCTCTGGCCACCCGCGATCGTTCCCCGCAGTGACAGAACGGGGATCTGCCTGAAATGAGAGAGCACACAGATCCTGTCTTTTCTGCATCCGTGAATCCCTGAGCAGGCAGTCCTGTTAATGCCTGATGGATTGCAGTGGCAGCATGAACACTGTTGCCTGAAAAGAGAAGTCTTTGTATGCTGTAGTATAAAGCCTCATACACACAATCGGACTTCCATCTGACTTTTCCGTGGATTTTGGTCCGAAGGGCGTTGGCCGTGAACTTGTTCTGCATACACACAGCAGATCTTTTTCAACCAACATTCACCAAATCACGTGTTTTTTTCAGCTCTTTACCGCCACCCTTTGGGCAACTTCTGGTATTGTTGTCTGATGTTTAGCATTGGTTCTGAGCATGCGTGTTTGTACTTTGGATTTTAGTCCGATGGACTTGTGTACACATGATCGGATGATCCTCCATCGGACATTTGTTGTCGGAAAGTTTGAGAGCATGCACAGCGAACATTTGTCCATTGAAATTCCGACAACGTTGTTGTCGGAAAGTCCGATCGTGTGTACGGGCCTTTAGGCCTTGTTCACATGCTTTAAAATTGTCTGCCAACAAATGTGTGTTAATGGATTTTCTGATCGTGTGTACACAAGTCCGTCAGACAAAACTCCAAACTACAAACACGCATGCTCGGAAGCAATGCTCACCATAACACAACATTAGCAGAAGTTGCCCAAAGGGTGGCGCTAAAGAGTTGAAAAACCACATTGTTTTGTGTTTGTTGGCCGACAATTCTTTTCCGTTTATATGCAAAACAAGTTCCTGGCCAACGCCCTTCGGACAAAAGTCCTACGCTTTGTCCGCATTAAATTTGATTGTGTGTATGAGGCTTAAAGCTCAAACACATATGCGTTTGTGTGCATGTGTGTATATATATATTCTAAAGCCTCATACACACAATTGGATTTTCTGCGGACAAAGTGAAGGACTTTTGTCCGAAGGGCTTTGGCCAGGAACTTGTATTGCATACAAACGGCAAAGAATTGTCGGCCAACAAACACAAACATAGTTACGTACTACGTGGTTTTTCAGCTCTTTAGCGCCACCCTTTGGGCAACTTCTGCTAATGTTGTGCTATGGTTAGCATTGCTTCCGAGCATGCGTGTTTGTACTTTGGAGTTTTGTCCGATGGACTTGTGTACACACGATCGGAAAATCCGACAACACACAATTGTTGGCGGACAATTTTAAAGCATGCTATCCCACATTTGTCCGTGGAAAATCCGACAACAATTTTCCGACAACAGCCTGTTCCCATCGGATAATCCAATCGTGTGTACGAGGCTTTACACTGTCAGTATAGCAATGGACGGTGTCAGTAGAGAAGGGATTGGCGTCAGAAGGACAGTGGACGGTCAGTGGTTTTTATTTTTATTATTTTATTTTTTCAATTTTTTTCTACAATTTTTTTTTTTTTTTTAGGGGCTTTGGTGAAATATCAGGGGTCTAAATAAGGTGACCAGATTTTTAAAATGAAATCCGGGGAAATTTTTTTTTTTTTACTAGTAATGGCGGCAATCAGCGACTCTGCCCGTTGCCACCGCCGCCCGCCTCACAGCCTGTTAAAGGGGTTGTAAACCCTCGTGTTTTTTTTTCACCTTAATGCATCATATGCATTAAGGTGAAAATACCCCCTGCAGTGACCTGCCCCTAGCACCCCCATTTTACTTACCTGAGCCCCGAATTTCCCTCGGCAGGGATGTGCCGTCCCTCTCTCTACGGGGTCCCAGGTTTTGATTGGCTAGATTGATTGCAGCACAGCCATTTTCTCCCGCTGCTGTCAATCAAAACCTATGACGCGGGTGTCGGGGGGCGGGGCCGAGTCATACATTCGGCGGATATGGACACGGAGGAGCCGCGAGAGCCGCCAAGGGACCCCAGAAGTCGGTGTTCGGGGCCACTCTGTGCAAAATGAGCTGCACAGTGGAGGTAGATATGATATCTCTCCGCCAGGGAAGGCAATGAGATAAGCTCCTAGGTTGCTGGCTGGGACTTGAGCCAAGGCAGAAGAACATGTGAGCGGAGCTGAATGGGCACCCGAAACTGAAGAAATATTCCCTCCGCTCCGACCAGCACATGATCATCAGAACGGGGCACAGATAATGGAAAAAATCACCCCCCTAAGCTAGGAGGATAAGGTGACCAGGATTTTAAAATGAAATCCAGGGACATATTTTTATTTTTACTAGTAATGGCGGCAATCAGCGACTCTCTGCCCGTCGCGCCGCCCCGCCTCACAGCCTGTCAAGTCTCACTCTCCGGGCCCCATCTACTACTGGGTGGGGAGCGGAGGAAGATCACTCCGCCAGGGAAGGCAAAGAGATAAGCAGGCAGGCGGCTGGCCGGGACTTGAGCCAAGGCAGAAGAACATGTGAGCGGAGCTGAATGGGCACCCGAAACTGAAGAAATATTCCCTCCGCTCCGACCAGCACATGATCATCAGAAAGGGGCACAGATAATGGAAAAAATACACCCCCCTAAGCTAATAGGAGCGGCGGAGTGGGGGTGAGTAATTCAGATTCTTTTTATTCTGCACTGACTGTCTTTGAAATTGCCCCAGCCCCTGTTTAAATCAAATCCGGGGACAAATCCAGGGACACACTTGGTCCGGGGACAGTGTCCTCAATACAGGGACTGTCTGGTCACCCTATAGTAGGAGCGGCAGAGCGGGGGGGGGGGGGGGTGTAATTCAGATTATTTTTTTTTATTCTGCACTGACTGTCTTTGAAATTGCCCCAGCCCCTGTTTAAATCAAATCCGGGGACAGACTTGGTCCGGGGACAGTGTCCTTAATACAGGGACTGTCCCCGGGATGTCTGGTCACCCTAAAATAGGGGTTATCTACACCACACAGGATGATTAGGGTGTGCCCAGGCACACCTGCCACACCCTGTGGGCATGCCTATGATTGCTGCACTGGAGACATCTGAATTCCACCATTTGCAGGGGGGTCCACATTTTTGTGCCAACAGAATGTAAATGACCTTCATGTAAACTGTTATAAATAAAAATAAGTACTTACCGAACACACATGATAGTTTCCTTTTAAACCACAAAAATGAAAACCATAAACAACTTACCTAAACCTAATTAGTTAGGACAGTAATTCTTTTAATCTCTAAAACAGCAAATTCATGAATTACAAATACAGAACGGAATGCAAACAAAACCATCTTGTCCCAAGGCTGCATTCTAGATTTTCACATCTCTTCCCCCTCAACAGCAATACACAGAGGAATAGATAGAAAGTACTTATTTGCAATTGTATGTGGGGGGGGGGGGGTAAAAAAATATCTGAAAAGAAGGGGTGTAAAATTTGAATTTTTACATGGTCAAAAAAACTCTTCATTTAAACAGTACTGTCTTATCTGAAATCTGATTATGCAAATGCCTTTCAAATCAATGTGTGCGAGAGTATTTTCAGCGCTGTGATATGTAAAATGATTCATTTTATTACAAGCCTTTGAAGTCATGGTAACAGAAATCTTAATAAACGGAGAAGATTTTCGGCTCTCACTTCATCCAAATAAACCATATTGCAGCTCTCTTAGTGAGTATTAAAGCTGAATTCCAGACAGTAAAATACAGCTAAATACACAGATTAAATACATACATGGGAGAACTTTCACCTGCGCAAAGATTTCTGCCCATTCAGTTCTGACATTTGCACAGCTCTGCTGCACAGCACAGCACAGCCCTGTCTGGCAAACTGAGAGCCCTCAGATGCAAGTGGTTGTAAAGGCTCAATTTTGCATTCATAAAATCCTGTGTGCGGCAGCGCCCCCTAATACTTACCTGAGCCCGATCTCAATCCAGTGATGTGTACAAGAGCCTTGGCTCTCTCAGGTCTCTCCCTCCTCATTGGCTGAGACAACAGTGGTAGCGATTGGCTCCCGCTACTGTCAATAACAGCCAGTAGGCCAATGAGGATAAAGCAAAGGTGGGGCCGAGCCGCGGTCAGTGTGTAAATGAAGCAGCGGCTCGGGAGCGAGCCTGTTTAGGTACCGCCATAGCAAGCAGCTTGCTATGGGGATACTAGACAGGAAGGAGAGGCCTGGAGTGCCGGCAAGGGACCCGAAAAGAGGAGGATCGTGACTGCTCTCTGCAAAACCACTTCACAGAGCAGGTAAGTATGAAATGTTTGTTATTTAAAAAACAAAAAACAAACCTTAAAGCAGTGGTGCAGGAAAAAATAAAAAGTCAGCAGCTACAGTACTAACAGTGTAGCTGCTGACTTTTAATAAGGACACTTACCTGTCCTACTCTCCCGCGATGTCGGTCCTGCCGCGGCGATCGATTGCTGCTGGCAGGCTCCCGGCTCCTCCATTCTGAGTAGGGGAAACAGGCTGTGAAGCCATATGGCTTCACTGCCCATTTCCTACTGCGCATGCGCCACTCGCACGGCGCTTTGTGAATGGGCGGCTTGCCTCCTGGGATACACACAGTTCCCAGAAGGCAGCGCGGCCCATTCACAAGAAGAGGAAGCGGAAGGAGAGCCACCGCGGACGGAGAAGAAGAACATTAGCGGCAGATTATGGGACTTCCGCATAGCAACAGGCATTTAGGGTGAGTTTAATTTTTATTTTTTTTCTATTACATTTTTTTTTTTTTTTTTAGAATTTTTAGCGTGAAGATTTTTTCAGGGTGGACCTCCGCTTTAAAGTAACACTTAAGCCGCATACACACGATAGGTTTTACCAATGAAAACAGTCCGATGGACTTTTTTCATCGGACAAACCGATCGTGTATGGGCCCCATCGGTCTTTTTTCCATCGGTGTTTAAAAATAGAACATGTTTTAAATTTATCCGATGAAAAAAAAATGATAGCAAATTACTATCTTCTGTGGGGACTCCATCGGATAAAAAACCCACGCATGCTCAGAATCAAGTCGAAGCATGCTCAGAAGCATAGAACTTCATTTTTCTTGGCTCGTCGGAGTGTTTTACGTCACAGCGTTTGGAACAGTCGGTTTTTTGACTGATGGTGTGTAGGCAAGACTGATGGAAGTCAGCTTCATCGGTTTTCCGATGGAAAAATCCATCGGTTTAAAAACCATAGGAAATCCAATCGTGTGTACAGGGCTTAAGAGGTTATTTACCGTAATTTGCCTAATATGTTTATTTCCTTGGTTGGTCACCGCCATCTCGTGACTATTATGCAGCATTTTTTTATGAAATACGCCAATCAGAAAAATACTACATTATTGCCACTAGATGGCAGTGATGACACATTTAAATAGCATTTTTTTTATTTTTATAAACAGACCAATAAGGTCCAGTTCACCCCTGAACCATTCGAAGCATGTTTCCCAAAGCACATCAACCCTTAATATTAAAGGGTTACTAAACCCTTGTTTTTATTTTTTTTAAATAACAAACATATTATACTTACCTCCTCTGTGGAGTTGGTTTTGCACAGAGTGGCCCCAATCCTCCTCTTCTGGGGTCCCTCAGTGGTGCTGGTGGCTCCTCCTCTTCTCAAGTGACCCGTCGGAGAAGCGCTCTCCTTCGGGACACCCGTGCGTGCGCGCTCCCGAGTCCTGCTGCTGCGTCTATTGACACAGACAGCACGACTCGACCCTGCCCCCGTCTCATTGGATTTGATTGACAGCAGTGGGAGCCAATGGCTGCGCTGCTATCAATCTATCCAATCAGGACACGAGACACCGGCCAGAGCTGGTGTGCTCATTCCCATTGTGGTAATTACGGGGCTCAGGTAAGTAAAAGGGGGGCCGGTTCACCCCTTGGGACCGGCTTCTGCTGATCTTTTAGGAAGATCTGAATGGCGGGAAGAGGAGGCGGTCTTTCCGATCAATGCTATCTCCTCCCAATCACAAGCAGTGACCAGGAGCTTTAAAGTGGTTGTAAACCCTCCCCCGGAAGTTACACCTACAGGTAAGCCTTGATTAAGGCTTAGCTGTAGCTGTTTGCAATATCTCCTACACCTACACAGTTTAGGAGATATTTGCTGAAAGGTATACACCGTCGTCTATGGCGCATGCGTGCCGTAGACAACGGGGCAGGCGCAGTAAAAAGCCCATTCATAAAACCGGCAACGCCGGTTTTGACGGCTCCCGCGCACATGCGCGGAGTGACGTCTTCGCCACTCATGCCAATCACAGCGCTGGATCGGCGATACCCAGAAATAACCTTCCGGCGAGATGACTGCGGCCGGAGGGGAAGATGTGGACGGCTTCGGGGGCTTCGATCTAAGGTAAGTACTGCATAATGAGCTAGTCATACTAGCTCATTATGGCTTTGTCTCGCAGGTGGTTAGTTTTAAAAAAAATATATATTTATGGGTTTACAACCACTTTAAAGACATCTCTGTTAAAACGGCAAGAAGTAGTTAAATGCAAAAATAATCAATATGGCTAAAATGACCAGATCACTTTCTCCTGTATTTCAATGTACCTGTGTGTAGGCAGATTCCCATTTTCTCTAAGCACAGTTACACTGAACTCAACTAAAGCCCCGTACACACGGTCGGACTTTTGCCCAACAAACTTCGTTTTGAGTAAGTTGGACCAACAATCCGACCGTGTGTACGCTTCATCGGACAAACTTTTTTCGTTTGGTTTTGGATTTCATCGGACAAAAGTTGGGTCTGCAAACGGACAAACTTTTGCCCAACAAAAGTCCGATGGAGCAAAGTCCGACCGTGTGTACAGAAAACCATCGGACTTTAGTCCGATGGACAAAACAACTAATGTTAAAATCAACCAACAATAGCAGAAGTTGACCAAAGGGTGGCAGTAAAGATCAGAAAAGAGCAGAAAAAACAAGTGATGTTGTAAGAAGTTTTAAGAAAGTTTGCAGAAAAGTCCTGTGGTGTGTATGCTATGGGTGTTCCCAACCAACTCCGTTCGGACAAAAAAAACACGGAAAAGTCCGATGGAAGTCCTACCATGTGTACAGGGCTTAAGGCTCCATTCACACTTGTACGACTCCAACCTTGGCCGACTTTGGAGTGCAACTTTGGTGCAACTTTGGATGGGTGCAACTTGGATACGACTTTGGCTTTGACCAGTGATAATGGAGAACTGTTGCACACAAGTTGCTTTGTATAACATTCAGGTACGACTTTCATGCAACTTCTGAGGGTCAACATTGAAGTCTATGGCCCTCAAGTTGCATGAAAGTTGGACCAAAGTAGTGCTTGAACTTCTTTAAAGTTGCTTCAAATTTACATTGTGCATATATGAATGGGTATTATTGGAAAACATTAGTAACGACTCGTCATGCAACTTTGATGTCCAAAGCTTTTTCCTCCTCTGGAGTCTCACTCCACCTGCTGAAACAACACAGATCTGCACATCCTAGTGAGAGGTCATTTGGAGCTGGTAAGCAGACATTTTTACCTTTGGTGGCAGCATTGTTGCACAAGATCACTTTCTATGGTGCTGGATGACACATCACTTGTTATAACATTTTATTATTGTTTTTTTTAACATTGTTTTTTATTTTAGCGCAACTCTTTACTTTTAGGGCTCTTTCACACGGAGGTCCGTTCAGGTCCGCCTGTCAGTTTTTTAGGCGGACCTGAAACGGATCCTCCATGTAGCCCTATGGAAGCACGGATGTCAGCGGAGACATGTCCGCTGACATCCGCTCCGCTCCGCCAAAGTGTGACGGAGGAAAACCCTATTTTTCCTTCCGTCGGCGGAGCGGATCGGATGACAACGGACTCTACGGTCCGTCGTCATCCGATTCCCCATAGGGGAGAGCGGCGCTCTGACAGGGCGGTCCCTGCACAGTGTGCGGGGACCGCCCAGTCATCCGCCGGCTCAGCGGGGATCAACGGAGCGATCCCCGCTGAGCAAGCGGAGCTTGACGGGGCGGATCTGCACGGATCCGCCCCGTGTGAAAGGACCCTAATTCTACTTTTGAACTGTATTTATGTCTTAAGCCCCGTACACACGGTCGGACTTTTGGCCAACAAACTTCATTTTGAGCAAGTTGGACCAACAATCCGACCGTGTGTACGCTCCATCGGACAAACTTTTTTTCGTTTGGTTTTGTTTTCATCGGACAAAAGTTGGGTCTGCAAACGGACAAACTTTTGCCCAACAAAAGTCCGATGGAGCAAAGTCCGACCGTGTGTACAGGAAACCATCGGACTTTTGTTCGATGGACAAAACAACTAATGTTAAAATCAACCAAAAATAGCAGAAGTTGAACAAAGGGTGGTGGTCAAGAGCAGAAAAGAGCAGAAAAACCACGTGATGTTGCAAAAAGTTTTGGGAAAGTTTGCAGAAAAGTCTGAGCGTGTGTATGCTATGGGTGTTCCCGACCAACTCCGTTCGGACAAAAAACCATGGAAAAGTCAGATGGAAGTCCGACCGTGTGTACGAGGCTTTACAGGAGAGTTGCTTCTCATGCTAATTAAGTTTTTGGTGTAGCGTGTTTTTTTTTCATTATTTTTTACAGTTATACCGCGTACACACGATCGGATTTTCCCTCGGAAAAACATTGGATGGTTTTTCCGACGGAATTCTGCTCAAGCTTGGATTGCATACACACGGTCACACAAACGTTCTCTGAACTTCTGACCGTCACGAACGCGGTGACGTACAACACTACGACGAGCCAAGAAAATTAAGTTCAATGCTTCCGAGCATGCGTCAAATTGTTTCCAAGCATGCGTCGGAATTTTGCGCGTCGGAATTGCTACAGACGATCGGATTTTCCGACGGAAAATTTGAGAACCGGCTCTCAATCTTTTGCTGGCGGAAATTCCGACAGCAAAAGTCCGATGGAGCATACACACAGTCGGAATTTCCGACCATAAGCTCACATCGGACTTTAGCTGGCAGATCGGATTTCCGACCGTGTGTATGCGGCATAAGAATATGTACATTGACTTGGTGTTTCCAATATCCAGCTGGTAATTTCTGCAGCACCCATTACTAATGAGCCTTGTTTCCAGGAAGGTGTGCGAAAGAAATATTGATAAGACTCAGTCTGTGACTGAACATTCAAATAAGAGAAATCAGACTGAAAAAATAATACAAAATGTGTCAGCGCAAAAAAATATCAGACTGATGAGTTCTTTTCTGTCACTTGTCTCCCTCCTTCTATCAGCATGCTCCCTGTAAACACTGATTGGCTCCTTGTGCTGCTGCTGCTTCTCGCAGTGAATTGCAAAAGGCTGATATCAAGTCAAAATCAGGCATTTACACTGATTGTATGTAATCTAGCATAAAGGAAAACCATTTTTTTCATTTTGGATAGAGTAAGGCAGGCATGTCCAAAGTCCGGCCCGCGGGCCAATTGTGGCCCCCGTTCCGGTTTAATGTGGTCCCCCTAGTCATTTGTATATATATATCTTTTGTGGCCCCCAGGGCCACAAAAGTTATATACTGTATTTATCGTCTCTGCCTCGGAGGGGATGGGGGGGGGGTGAGTGCCATCAGATTACATACAGGAGAATCTCCTGTTTATACGGCGGCATCTGTAATAGGTCCCGTCTCCTGGGCTGCCATTGGACGACTTTTCTGTCTGTCATAGGAGGCGGGACATTGTATTAAAGAGGCCGCTGTGTAAACAGAAGATTCTCCTCTGCTGTATGTAATCTGTTGGCGCTCGTCCCGCCGTCCCCCCCGTCCCCTCCGAGGCTGCAGATGGGCATCGATCAGGCTGCACTGATGATAATGGAGAGGCTGCATTCGTGGCAATGGAGAGGATGCATTCGTGGCAATGGAGAGGATGCATTCGTGGCAATGGAGAGGATGCATTCGTGGCAATGGAGAGGCTGCAATCGTGGCAATGGAGAGGCTGCATTCATGGCAATGGTGAGTGGAGAGGCTGCAGATGGGCACTGATTAGGCTGAATTGATGGGCACTGACTCTTATTTTGCTTCACAGTTCTTTATTTAAAATGTACGTTTTTTCTTGAAACTTCCCTCCTAAAGTGAAGGTGCGTGTTATGAATACGGTATATCCAAATAACACGCCCAAGCTCATCCTTAGTCCTGGGCTGTGCTTGGTGATTCCTTGGGGCCACAAAATTATATATATATTGTGACAGCAGGAAGGTAAAGTCACCTGGTTGCATCCAGGGGGGTAGATATATTTCGCCCAGATTCAGGCTTTACGCCGACTTATACAACTAGGTGGAGAGTTGTATAAGGCTAGTGGGCTCATGGATGACTCATACCTCTAGGGAAAGTGTGGGGCGTCGTGCAGACAGGGAGTTGATGAGACCAGCTGAAGCTTGTCAGCTCATTTAGGCCTCTATAAGAACTCCCAGCTTCATTAGATGTTAGCTCATGCCTGGAACCAGACCTGTGTGGACTGTCTAGGGAGAGTGAACCCCTGTGCGGTGAGACAAAGCCTGTGTGGCTATTTGCTTGGACATTTAAAACCAGGGACTTAGGGACTAGGACAGCACTAGGCTGATCCCAGTTGTTAGTTAGGAAACCTGTATGTTTAGTCAGAGGTCAAGTTGACCAGGATTTATTTTGTTTATGTTTCTTTTGCTTTGCTGTGTTTTGTCACTGTAAATAGAAAATAAACCGCACCTTTTTGATTTTGAAAACCACAACCTCCGTTTGCTGGGCCTGTTTTTGTGTGGGGAGCCCATCTCGGGGGTCACACACACCCGCTGCCGAGCTAACCCTCTCACAGTTGGTGGAGAACCAGTGGCAGTTTTTTTTTTTAAGCCAGCATGGAGGAGATACTGAAGCAGCTGGCTCTAGCAAATGCCAATCAACAGCAGACAAATGCAGGTTTGCAAAAGAACTTCGCAGCCCAGCAGCAAGCTCATCAACAGAGCCTTGCAGCCCAGCAGCAGACAAACGCAACTTTGCAACAGAGTCTAGAGGCTCAGCAACAAGCCCAGCAGCAATCTGAGGCCCGCTTCATAGACCTGTTGCAGAAGCAAGAGCAGAGACTACAACAACAGATGGAAGCAGTAATGCAGCAACGTCCGCAGACCAGTGAGGAAAGCCGTCCCACTAATACCGCGTCCTTTGGGGTGAGTCGTTTATTGACAAAAATGACTGGAGAGGATGATCCAGAGGTATTTTTGACCACATTTGAAAGGACCGCTGAAAGAGAAAAGTGGCCTGAGGAGCAGTGGGCTGGACTGGTGGCTCCTCTGTTAACTGGTGAATCGCAGAAAGCTTACTATGACCTAGAGCCTAACCAAGCAAAAGACTATGTGATGCTAAAAGCTGAAATATTGGCAAGGCTGGGTGTCACCCAGGCTGTCCGGGCTCAGCGTGTGCATAACTGGACTTTCCAGCTTGGAAAACCCCCCAGGTCTCAAATGTATGATCTCATTCACCTGAGCAGAAAGTGGCTACAGCCAGAGACTTTGTCCGCACCAAAGATTGTGGAACGTGTTGTAATGGATCGGTTTTTGAGAGCTCTTCCTACTGCCATCCAAAAGTGGGTAAGCCATGGAGACCCAGAGACGGCCGATGGTCTTGTGGATCGTGTGGAGAAATACTTGGCTACAGAGAACCTGACGGCCTCTTCCAGAGACACTCGGACTTTCCACCCTAAGACCAGACCATCCCCAGGGGCGGATAAGAGGATTCCAAGGGGTGAGGGTGGAGAGAGTGAGAGGGTGGGAGCTCTACCCCAAGTTTGGCGAGAACAGCCTGGGAAATCAGCGGCTCAAGAGGCCGCAAGAAGGATCGTTTGCTACCGCTGCCGGCAAGCGGGACATATTGCAGCCAATTGCCCGGTTGTGGAGGAACCCATGCAGTGTGACTTTCTGACGGGCAGACGTCAGTCGCTGTGTGCGACAGTCGCATGCACTGCCATTCGAGGAACTGAGAAACATTTATGCAAAATGTGTGTTAATGGTAGAAATGTTGTGGTATTGTTGGATTCAGGTAGCCTTGTGACCCTGATAAAGGCTGAGTTAGTTAAAACAGAGGTCTCTGGGAATAGCAAGGTAGCTGTTATTTGTGTGCATGGGGACACCCGAGAGTATCCAGTGACTACAGTGTGTTTCGAGACCCCCAAAGGTACCCTCTCTCATCCAGTGGGCTTAGTATCTCAGTTACCGCATGACGCCATTGTGGGAAGGGATTTTCCGAAGTTCTGGGAACTGTGGGATGATCCTGAGCCCCCCACTGGTGCCCCTATGTACCAGGAATGTGATAGCCAGAACTCCCCTGAGAGTGGTGAGGACTCTCCGGAATTTCCCTTATCAGTATTGGCAGGGGAGACTCAAGAAACTGGAGAGGAGCCCACCTCCTCAGACGAAAACCTACCGTCTGTGGAGTTTTCTGATCTTGAGGTTCACAGGGAAAACTTTGCCACAGAACAGTTGAAAGACCCCGCCCTAATAAAGGCACGGGAAAACGTAGTGAAAATAGATGGCGAGTTAGTGAACCCAGATAATACCTGCACTTACCCATACTTCAGCGTAGAGAAGGACCTACTGTATCGGGTGGCAAAAAGGGCAGAAGAAACCGTTGAGCAGCTTGTGGTGCCCAAACCTTACAGGAAGTTGGTGTTGGAGTTGGCCCATGGGCACATTCTTGGAGGTCATCTGGGGACAGAGAAAACCCGAGAGAGGGTATTACAGAGATTCTATTGGCCGGGGGTGATGAAGGACATAGAAAATTATTGTTCCTCCTGCCCTGTGTGTCAGAGGTCGGCCCCGATGCCACATTTCCGTAGCCCGCTGGTCCCTCTACCCATCATTGAGGTCCCGTTTGAGAGGATCGCCATGGATTTGGTAGGTCCTATAATCAAGTCCGCTAGGGGGCACCAGTACATATTAGTTATAATGGACTATGCCACCCGTTATCCAGAAGCGATCCCTCTCCGAAATACCTCGGCCAAAACCATAGCCAAAGAGCTATCTCTTGTGTTTAGCCGGGTGGGTATTTGTAAAGAACTGCTTACGGACCAAGGTACACCCTTTATGTCCCGGGTTATGAAGGAGCTGTGTAAATTGTTCAAAGTGACGCAATTACGTACATCTGTGTATCACCCCCAAACCGATGGGCTGGTTGAAAGGTTCAACAAAACCCTAAAACAAATGTTGAAGAAAGTGGTGGATAGAGATGGAAAGGATTGGGACTGTCTACTTCCTTATCTGATGTTTGCTATTAGGGAGGTGCCCCAATCCTCTACGGGATTCTCCCCCTTTGAGTTACTGTATGGGAGACACCCAAGAGGGCTGTTGGATATTGCCAAGGAAACTTGGGAAAGTGAGAGTTCTCCCCACAGGAGTGTGATTGAGCATGTCGCCCTGATGCAAGACCGAATTGCACAGGTAATGCCCATCGTGAAGGAACATTTGGCCCAAGCGCAGTTAGCACAGCAGAGAGTGTACAACCGTGGAGCCAAGACCCGTACCTTTTCCCCGGGGGATAGGATACTGGTACTTGTCCCTACGGTTGAAAGTAAATTCCTTGCCAAATGGCAAGGCCCCTACGAGATAATGGAAAAAGTGAGCGAAGTGAATTACAAGGTCAGACAACCAGGAAGGCGAAAGCCCGAACAGATCTATCACGTTAATCTGTTGAAAGCCTGGAGGGATAGAGAGTCCCTAGTCGCAGACACTTGGTCACCAGCTCAAACTGGTTGCGTGATTCCTGAGGTTGGAATAGCAGCCACCTTGTCACAACCCCAACAACAGGAGGTTAAGGAGTTTGTGCTTCGCAACAAGGAGGTATTCTCTGAGCTGCCGGGACAAACATCTGGGGTAGAGCATGACATCATTACCCCGCCCGGTGAAAGGGTGAAGTTAAAACCCTATCGGATCCCAGAGGCCCGACGGGAGGCAATACGGGAGGAAGTACAGAAAATGCTGAACTTAGGGGTGATAGAGGAGTCCCAAAGTGATTGGTCTAGTCCCATTGTGTTGGTGCCTAAACCGGATGGGAGCTGGCGATTTTGTAACGATTTTCGTCAGTTGAACAAAGTTACAAAATTTGACACCTACCCCATGCCACGTATAGATGAGTTGATCGACCGGCTGGGAACAGCCCGATACATGACGACTCTTGACCTCACAAAAGGGTATTGGCAAATCCCCCTGGCCAAGTCGGCCAAAGAGAAAACTGCATTTGTAACCCCAGACGGGGCGTTCCAATATAAAAGAATGCCGTTCGGGTTACAGAATGCGCCGGCCACATTCCAGCGGAAAATGGACCAGATGCTGAGGCCCCATCGGAAGTATGCTGCGGCTTACCTGGATGACATAATTGTCCATAGCACAGATTGGGCCTCACATCTGCCAAAAGTGCAAGCAGTCCTGGACTCTGTTCGGGAAGCGGGGTTTACGGCTAACCCCAAGAAGTGTACCATTGGGCAGGAGGAGGCCAAATATCTTGGGTACACCATTGGGAGGGGAGTAATAAAACCCCAACTCAACAAAGTCGAGGCCATCCAGAGTTGGCCACGTCCCAACAGCAAGAAGCAGGTACGAGCCTTTCTGGGAATCGCTGGGTATTATCGGCGATTCATTCCCCACTTTGCTTCTAAGGCTGTGCCCCTAACCAACCTGATGAAGGGGAAAGGGTCGGTCATGATTAAATGGACCCCCGAGGCTGAGGCAGCATTCCAATTCTTGAAACAAGCCTTATGTAGCCAGCCAGTGTTGTACTCACCCGACTTCTCTAAAGACTTTGTCGTACAAAGTGATGCGTCAGATGTGGGGTTAGGAGCAGTATTGTCCCAGGTCTGGAACGGGGAAGAGCACCCAGTCATTTACCTCAGCAGGAAGTTGAAGTCCCATGAGGTAAATTACGCCACCGTTGAAAAGGAGTGTTTAGCGGTGAAGTGGGCTCTAGATTCCCTTCGGTACTACCTGCTAGGTAGGCACTTTGACATGGTTACGGATCACGCTCCGTTAAAGTGGATGGCTCAAAACAAGGAAACAAATAGAAGAGTGAATAGGTGGTTCCTGGCCCTCCAGGAATTCAACTTCACAGTAAAGCATCGCCCTGGCGTTCAAATGGGGAATGTGGATGCTTTGTCTCGAGTACATGAATGCCTGATTGCTGGTGTTCCAACCCCGAGGTTAAAACAAGAGGGGGGGGGGTATGTGACAGCAGGAAGGTAAAGTCACCTGGTTGCATCCAGGGGGGTAGATATATTTCGCCCAGATTCAGGCTTTACGCCGACTTATACAACTAGGTGGAGAGTTGTATAAGGCTAGTGGGCTCATGGATGACTCATACCTCTAGGGAAAGTGTGGGGCGTCGTGCAGACAGGGAGTTGATGAGACCAGCTGAAGCTTGTCAGCTCATTTAGGCCTCTATAAGAACTCCCAGCTTCATTAGATGTTAGCTCATGCCTGGAACCAGACCTGTGTGGACTGTCTAGGGAGAGTGAACCCCTGTGCGGTGAGACAAAGCCTGTGTGGCTATTTGCTTGGACATTTAAAACCAGGGACTTAGGGACTAGGACAGCACTAGGCTGATCCCAGTTGTTAGTTAGGAAACCTGTATGTTTAGTCAGAGGTCAAGTTGACCAGGATTTATTTTGTTTATGTTTCTTTTGCTTTGCTGTGTTTTGTCACTGTAAATAGAAAATAAACCGCACCTTTTTGATTTTGAAAACCACAACCTCCGTTTGCTGGGCCTGTTTTTGTGTGGGGAGCCCATCTCGGGGGTCACACACACCCGCTGCCGAGCTAACCCTCTCACAATATATATATATATATATATCTCCAAATAACATGCCCGAACTCATCTCTTCACCACACACAGCCAGAAAGGCAAGAGAATTTTTGTTGGGCAGGTAGTAGTGCTCGGACGAACACACTTAGACCGATTTTTAATGGTTCATAGAATGTCAGGCAAAATGATCAGCCCTCACGCATGTTCACTTCATCAAATCTGGCCCTCTTTAAAAAAAGTTTGGTCACCCCTGGAGTAAGGGAAGGTTATAACCCCTGTGATTTTTTGCCATGTCCCAAATGAGGAGATTTACCTTTACTTCTTGTTCCATAGCCAAAAAGGCAGTGAGAGAAAATCCCCGCAAATTAAAGCAGAGTTCCACCCAAAAATGGAACTTCCTCTTTAAGGAATGGTGACCCCGTGACATGCCATATTTGGCATTTTTTTGAGGGGGGGAGCAGGTACCCAGTTTGGCGCCGGAAGGAAGTTCACCTCTCCCCCCCCCCCTGCAATCTTCTGGGACACGTCACAGGTTCCAAAAGATTGCCCGGCCATTCACAACGCGCAGCACGACTCGTGCATGCACAGTGTGGCTTCACAGCAGGGCGCTCAGAGTTACAATGCCGGCGCCGCGAGGAGGAGGGGGAGAGGAGCGGGGCTTTGTGCGCCCGCATCGCTGGACTGTGGGACAGGCGAGTGTCTGCTTAATAAAAGTCACCAGCTACACTTTTTGTAGCTGCTGACTATTAAATGGGTAGAACTCCGCTTCATGGGAATCCATTGGGGTCCCCCCAAGTCACTAGAACTAGTGTCCCCTCTGGAAGATTTCCCCTCTGTTCTTGTACAACCCAAAATTTGGGATTTTCTTTTACTTTGACTTTTAATGATAATGGTAAACAGGACAAATACAGGGGGTGAATCTACCTGACAGGGGCACAGACAGCAATAAAAATTAACAGGAGTTATAATCCATCTTCACCCTGTAGCACCCTGATGTT
This sequence comes from Rana muscosa, assembly GCA_029206835.1. Classification (NCBI taxonomy): domain Eukaryota; kingdom Metazoa; phylum Chordata; class Amphibia; order Anura; family Ranidae; genus Rana; species Rana muscosa. The sequence goes on along the minus strand of CM055120.1, from coordinate 45,845,713 downwards.
TAGGCAGGGTTGCTAGTAAATTTATTTGCCAAGTAATAGTTGCCTTGGCCAATTGCTAGGAGATCAATTGACTTTGCCCTAATTCTGAAATTGGTGCACTTCTCTCTTCTGTCACTAGGTGGCCAGGCATCTGGTGACATTAGATAAGATAAGGACATTGCAAGGTCAGATTAAGAATGAATGGGGAATCTCAGCCAATGGGCAGGGATTGTCTTGGGTCCCTTGGCCTGCTGGGAGGGCCTATTTATTTGGGTGGAGTCAGGTGATCGGTGTTCTGTGCCACCTGGACGGCTGTCTGGGTGGACGTGTGTCATATTGCCCCGGGCTGCTAGGCCAGAGACCTGAGGCCCATACCGGGGACATCTGGCTGCTAGGCTGTCTGAGGGCCTATCCAGAAGCAAGAGAGCAGCATAGGGTTGGGACTGCGGCTTGCAGTCCAACCAGAAGTGATGGTTCTGCCGGTCGGAGAACCTGTCGTGGTCGGAAGTAGAGGGGAAGCTGTTGCCACTAAGGGACCATCCAGGTCCACAGTCAGGGCCGCCATCAGGGGGCACAGGCAGTACACCTGTAAGGGGCCCGGATGGCCCCCCCTTTTTTTTTTTTTTTATATATTTTTTTTTGTTGTAAGGGGCCCAGATGTCCCCAGGGGCCCGAATGTCAACCCCCCTTTTTTATTTATTTTTTTATAATTTTTTTTTATTAAATATTTTATTTTTTATTTATTTTTTATTTAATTTATTTATTTATTTATTGTAAGAGGCCCGGAGGTCCCCAGGGCCCCCAATGTCAACCCCCCTTTTTTATTTTATTTTTTATATATATATTTTTTATTATTCATTTTTTTATTTAATTTATTTTTTTTATTTAATTTATTTTAAATTTTTTTGTAAGGGGCCCAGAGGTCATCAAAGGCCCGGAGGTCCCCAGGGCCCCGGATGGAAACCTCCCTTTTTTTATTTATTTTTTATAATAAAAAAAAAATGTAGCGCCTGCCCCTCTCCTCTCTCCGTGCGGCTCGCACTGTCTCTCGTCTAGGGGTATCTGGTAGGGTGGAGAGAGAGAGAGCGGGTGGGCTACGCCTAGCTTCCACCACGTGGGAATACCTGTGGTATCAGCAATGTCTCATTTACCTTCGGGTCTGTGTTGCGCACCCGGATCCTCCCTCCAAGAGTCACCGTGAACTTCGTCCGCCAGGAAGTGAGCCTCACACCATTAAAGTCCAACACTCCTTTATTAGAACACACCATACAGGGACTTCCTTGATAGTTAGGACAGAAAAGGAGGTGTGAGTGTGAATAGGCCCAGACACAAATTTGATCCTCCACTCTCCTCCTGGAGAGTGGGATATGGTCTCCGCACGAGAGGAAGGGGATCCTTCTGGACGGTCTCCGACAAGAGACTCACCCGTCACCGGCAGTCTGCTGCACCGGGTCTTCCAGTGAGGAGCTCTCCCCGGTCCATTGCGTCTTACTCAGATTCAGGCCTCCATCCCCGAAGTGCCTTAGGACCCTTCCCTCGCGGAACTCAGTGTTGGGCACTGAGCTCTGGACCTTCTTGCAAGTACCTCACCCCAGGGCTGAAGGTGCCTGGGGTGGAACACGATCTCCGGTGGTCCCCCAGGCCGAGGCCTCCTAGGGGACTAGCCCGAACCCCCGTCCGCAAGCTGAAGGTGCTTGGGACGAAGCCCCCGTGACCAAGATGGCCGGCCCCTTTATCCCCTCTCCCAGCAAGCATGGCGGGCTCCCCGCCCCACCATACCACTACCGAGAGAGGACAAAAAGGAGGCTCAACACACAGTGAGATTCGTCCCTCCGGCCACGGTGACAGCGCCACCTGGTGGACCGCAGGGAACATAGCACTGATGTCACCGCTAGATTCAAAAAATGTACCCGGGAAAGTAAGTACCCGCTACACATTCCCCCCTGTCTTTTGACACTGGACCCCAGTGTCTGGAGTGAATCACGCCCTCAACGGCTGACATAACCCAATCCAGAAACCAACTAACAATTTAAAAAAAACTAAAATTTTTAGGAAACTATCCTAACGAAGAAGTTGTGTCTGAGCCCCTGCAACAAAAGAGAAGTGAAAGACAACATTTAAAACATTATACTTTTCCCTCCCATCCTAACTGAGAACCACCCCAGGTTCCATAATCTTGACGGGACGCTCTCCTGCAGAGGGAAGAGAAAAGAAACAATAAAACCCTGACACATGTGTATGTGTGAGAGAAAAAGAAACTCCTCCGAAGAGAAATATCTTTCCCTCCAGTGTGAGCGTCTACAATGTGTAACGTTGCACAAGACTGCTACCTGGTGACAGCCTCGCGGTAACTGCACCCGTTGAACCATCTTTCTTTTCTTGCTGCTCGATTCCAGGCCCTATCTACCCCAAAGTCTGCAACTTCTCACCGGAGAGGAAAGAACAATAACTGGAACAGTTCTTCCTTGGAATGACACAAGCATCCCTCTTGCGGGGCAAACACTGATGATAGCACCAACAAGAAAGTCAAACAGCGAAGTTCAGGGGGTGCAAGGTCCTTTTGGAACAAAGCAAATAAATGGACTCTCTTTCTCCTCAGAGGTAGAAGCGGGGATGCGGCAGGACAATAGGTTTTAGATGCCGATCCATGGTCTCCAAATGGTACTCCACATCCTCACCTTCTTTGCGTCGGATCAACACCTTATCCGCATGGATGTGTCTTCCCCTACATCAGAGAGCGACTCCAGATCCGAAGTATCACACTCCTCCGCGGGTATGTAGCCCGTTGTAGAGACAGAGCTAACACCTCCCGCGGACATACTGGGCCATGCCTTCCCGGCATCTCCGCCCATACACCAAGTCTCTTTGCCCGGCTTACCTCGGCCTTTACTTGAAGCGGGACGTCCGGAACACTCGTCAACAGGTCCGTCTAGGCCTGGCGTAAGCTGGCGAGATGGTCCGCCACCACCACTGGTCGGGGCCACCATGCTGGTTCTCTTCTTCAGTAGTGATGAGCCGAACACCCCCGGGTTCGGTTCGCACCAGAACCCGCGAACGGACCGAAAGTTCGCACGAACATTAGAACCCTATTAAATACAATGGATGCGAACGTTCGGATTCTAAAGTGCTAATTATAACGACTATTATCCATGTTATTGTCCTAAACAGAGTTTGGGAACCCGGGTTCTGCACCGGGGGACATGTATCAATGCAAAAATAAGTTTTAAAAACGGACGTTTTTCGGGAGCAGTCATTTTAATGATGCATAAAGTGAAAAAAAAAAGTCAAATATTCCTTTAAATATTGTACCTGGGGGGTGTCTAAAGTATGCCTGTGAAGTGCCACATGTTTCCCGTGTTTAGAACTGTCCCTGCACAAAATAACATTTCTAAAGGAAAAAAAAGCCATTTAAAACTGCTTGCGGCTTTAATGTAATGTCTGGTCCCGGTAATATGGATGAAAATCTTTAAGAAAAATGGCATAACTACCCCATCAACCCCCCCCCCCCTACCCCAGCCCATTACCAGCCCCTTTGGGTCTTGTATGGATATTAAGGGGAACCCCGCACACAAAATAAAAAAGGCCCTATATACTCTGAACAGCCGTATACAGGCGGTGCATACAAGACAGGGACTGTAGGTTTGTTCTTATGTAGAATCTGTTTGTAATTTTGAACAGGTACATTGTTTAAGTGTAGCTCCAGCCCAAAAATCCTATTTTTAAGCTTTTTGGAAAACATAGGGAAGGGTTATCACCCCTGTAACATTTGTTTTGCTGTCTGTGCCCCTGTTCAGAACATTTCACCTCACTTTGCGTCCCAATGACAACTGTTTTTGAAATGTGGTGTTTTTATTGAAACAAGGATTGGTGATAAAGCATCAGTAGAGAGGAGACACCTTTCTCCCATATTAATTCTTACAGGAGAGAATTTTCCTTCCAAGGGGTAGATTTCCTCTCACTTCCTGTTGTCTTCTTCCGTTTGCAAGTAGTAGTCGTTTGTAAGTTGGATGTTTGAAAGTAGGGACCTGCCGTATATACTCTGCAGAAATTGGCCCCTTAGGTGTTGGTGTTGGCACAACACTGTAAGCACTCACAGTTACTCTTGGTGGGTGCTGGAACGCCCTGCTGTCAACTATTATATCAGGAATTGTAATAACATATAATTGTTGAACAGTGGTAGTAAAAATTGGGCCTTTGATGGTGGTGCTGGTGCCACAACACTGTAAGGCCTGACAGTTACTCTTGGTGGGCGCAGCAATGGGCCCTGCTGTGAATGATTAGATCAATAATTATAATTGCATGCCCCTGTTGAACAGGGGCTGAAAAATTGGGCCTTTGGTGGTGGTGGTGGTGGTGTTGACACAACACTGTAAGGCCTGACAGTTACTCTTGGTGGGCGCAGCAATGGGCCCTGCTGTGAATTATTAGATCAATAATTATAATTGCATGCCCCTGTTGAACAGGGGCTGAAAAATTGGGCCTTTGGTGGTGGTGGTGGTGGTGGTGGTGTTGACACAACACTGTAAGGCCTGACAGTTACTCTTGGTGGGCGCAGCAATGGGCCCTGCTGTGAATTATTAGATCAATAATTATAATTGCATGCCCCTGTTGAACAGGGGCTGAAAAATTGGGCCTTTGGTGGTGGTGGTGGTGGTGGTGTTGACACAACGCTGTAAGGCCTGACAGTTACTCTTGGTGGGTGCAGCAATGGGCCCTGCTGTGAATTATTAGATCAATAATTATAATTGCATGCCCCTGTTGAACAGGGGCTGAAAAATTGGGCCTTTGGTGGTGGTGGTGGTGTTGACACAACACTGTAAGGCCTGACAGTTACTCTTGGTGGGCGCAGCAATGGGCCCTGCTGTAAATTATTAGATCAATAATTATAATTGCATGCCCCTGTTGAACAGGGGCTGAAAAATTGGGCCTTAGGCACTGGTGGCACAACACTGTAACCCCTCACAGATACTGTACTTGGAGCACAGCAATGAGGCCTGTTGCAAAGTATTGCATCAAAAATTGTAATTACACGCCCCTGTTAAACAGGGGCTGAAAAATTGGGCCTTAGCCACTGGTGGCGGCACCCATAAACCAAAATGATCTTCCAAGCTATCATCATTAATCGGATCATTGAGGAGGAGGAGGAGGATAGCTAGTCAACATAACAGCACAGGAACTCAGCATCAGCATCAGTCTTGAAGGGATGTGACATTTTAAAATCAATTAGTCTGTTATATCAGCATCAGGTGTGTGGTAGCTGGTGGTGATCCAAGAGTGGTTCATCTTGATGAAAGTCAGTCGATCAACCGAGTCGGTGGACAGGCGCACCCTGTGATCCGTGACAAATCCTCCAGCAGCACTGAATGTGCGTTCTGAAAGAACGCTGGATGCAGGACAGGCCAGTAGCTCAATTGCATACTGTGCAAGCTCTGGCCAGTGATCCATCCTCAAGACCCAGTAAGCCAGAGGATTTTCGGTGGGGAAGGTGTCCAAGTCTGACCTTGCCCCTAGGTATTCCTGCACCATGTATATCAGACGCTGGCGATGGTTGCTGGAACCGATCATACTTTGGGGCTGCGGACTAAAGAATTGTCTGAACGCATCGGTCAGACGGCCACCTTCCCCACCGCTCCTTCTTTGACTGCCCGAAGCCTCAGCAACTCGTTGTCCAGGACCAGGAGTTTGTAACCTCCCAGTCTCTAGGAACGCGTTGCACAGACCTTTCTGCAAGGCCTCCCGGAGTTGTCTCATCCTCTGCTCCCTCTGCGACGGTAACATAAGGTCCGCAATCTTACCCTTGTACCGTGGATCAAGGAGAGTGGCCAGCCAGTAATGGTCCCTCTCCTTGATCCGAAGAATACGAGGATCCTTCCGCAGACTTTGCAGGATCAGGGAGGCCATGCAGCGTAGGTTAGCTGAGGCATTCAGTCCGGAGTCCTCTGGGTCACTAAGGACGACATGATCCGCAGCCACCTCCTCCCAGCCACGTACAAGTCCACTGGTTTCTTGGGACTGTAAATCATCCCTAAAAGACTGCTGCTGATGCTGCTGAGTGCCAGCCTCCACCTCCATGCTGACACAATCCTCCTCCTCCTCCTCCTCCTCCTCCTCTTCCTGTGCGATGGGTGGGACAGAAGGAACACTGTCTGGGTAAAGGGGGCCTTGAGAGGCAAGGAAGTCCTCCTCTTCCTGCCTCTGTTCTGCCTCAAGTGCCCTGTCCATTATTCCACGCAGCGTGTGCTCCAACAGGTGGACAAGAGGTACAGTGTCACTGATGCATGCACTGTCACTGCTCACCATCCTCGTGGCCTCCTCAAATGGTGCCAGGACAGTGCATGCATCCCTGATCATGCCCCACTGGCGTGGTGAAAAAAACCCGAGCTCCCCTGACCCTGTCCTGGTGCCGTAGCCGCACAGGTACTCATTGATGGCCCTCTGCTGCGTGTGCAGCCGCTGCAGCATGGCCAACGTTGAGTTCCACCTGGTGGGCATGTCACATATAAGGCGGTTCTTGGGCAGGTTCAACTCCTTTTGCAGCTCAGCCAGGCGAGCACTGGCATTATAAGATCTGCGGAAATGCACACAGACTTTCCTGGCCTGCCTCAGGACATCCTGTAAGCCCGGGTACCTGCCCAAGAACCGCTGCACCACCAGGTTAAGGACGTGAGCCATACAGGGCATATGGGTCAGTTGTCCCTGTCGGAGGGCGGAGAGGAGGTTGGTGCCATTGTCGCAAACCACCATTCCTGGCTTAAGCTGGCGTGGCGTCAACCACCTCTCGGCCTGCCCCTGCAGAGCAGACAGGACCTCTGCCCCAGTGTGGCTCCTGTCCCCTAAACACACCAGCGCAAGCACGGCATGGCATCTTTTTGCCTGCGTACTTGCGTAGCCCCTTGAACGCCTACGGAGCACCGCTGGTTCCGAGGACAAACCACAGGAAGAGGCCATGGAGGAAGAAGAAGAGGAGGGGGTGGAGGAGAGAGGTGTGTCACAACCAGTAGTAGCATTTTGGAGGCGTGGCGGTGGAACAACCTCCAACACTACTGCACCTTGTCCTGCATCCTTCCCAGCTGCCAAAAGAGTGACCCAATGGGCCGTGAAAGAAAGGTAACGTCCCTGTCCATGCCTGCTGGACCATGAGTCAGCGGTAATATGCACCTTACCGCTGACCGCCCTGTCCAGCGAGGCCAAGACATTGCCTTCCACATGCCTGTAGAGAGCCGGAATCGCCTTCCGTGAGAAAAAGTGGCGTTTGGGAACCTGCCACTGAGGAACCGCACATTGCACAAACTCACGGAAGGGGGCCGAGTCTACCAACTGAAAAGGCAGCAGTTGAAGCGCTAGCAATTTAGCCAAGCTAGCATTCAACCGCTGGGCATGTGGATGGCTGGGAGTGAACTTCTTTCGACGGTCCAGCAGCTGGGGCAGGGAAATTTGCCTGCTAGAATCGGACGTCGGTGTACTGCTAGCAGAGTGGCCGCAAGTACTGGGCTGTGACACACCTAATTCTACACCTTCATTCCTCTCAGTGCAGGTTTCAGAGAGGACTGAAGGTATAGTGGGTTTTGAGATCCCAGCTGATGCGGTGCAAGGAGAGGTCCGCTTTGTTCTTTGGTGTGGGTCTTTAAGGTAGGCTTGCCAACGAGCTGCATGGCAGGTCAACATATGTCTGATCAAGCATGTGGTGCCCAAGCGGCTGATGTTTTGGCCACGCGATATACGCTTGAGACATATGTTGCAAACAGCAGCTGTGCGATCTGATGCACTCGCCTCAAAAAAGGCCCACACCAAAGAACTTTTTGAATGACGGGCAGAGGCAGCGCCCTGCACAGGCGGAGCTCTGCGATGTGATTCCGTCGGTGTGCTGCCTATACGCTGGCCACTCAAGGGCATCCTGCCTCGTTGGAGATGTTCCTCCTCCTCATCCTCCTCCTCCTCCTCTCTCCTATTAGGCACCCACGTGGAGTCAGTGACCTCATCATCCCCTCCCTCCTCATCACTGGAGCCAATCTGGCAGTATGCTGCAGCTGCTGGAGCATGACTGCCAGATTGGTGTCCTTCTTGAGCATCCCCTCTCTCTGCTCTCACGCTACTGCCTTCCTCTAGCTGGGTATCATCATCAGATCCTTCCAAACGCTGGGCATCCTCCTGGAGCATGTACCCAACACTGTGTTCGGGGGACTCCTCAGGAGGAGGACATGGTGGGTCTAGGGAAGGATTGACTAATGAAGATAATGATACCAGAGAAGAGGACGCTTTGGCAGCTGCTTTGCCAGTACCCTGAGCCTGGGTGAGAGAGGATGAGGAGGATGAGGTGGGCTTGGTCATCCACTCTACCAAGTCTTCGGCATGATGTGGCTCAACATGTCCAGCTGCCGAAAAGAAGGACAAGCGTGTCCCATGGCCATGTGCTGATGACAATGCACCGCGTCCACGACCAGCACTGTTGCCCCCAGACACAGAGCCTGCTTGCCCTCTTTTTTTGCCTCCTGACTGTCTGCCTCTCCTTGTTTGCCTTCCAGACATTTTAATGGATGGCCTGCAGGGAGATGGGAAAAACAGCAATAAGGGCTACCTTCAGGTGTATACTGTGCAGGAGGCTTAGCAACAATGACACTGACACTGTCCCCTGCCTATCCTTCTCTGTCCCTAAACACAAGGATTTGCAATATGCTTCAGCAAGATTGGTTTAGCACAGAATAGCACACTGACAGTTTCCCTCACTGTCCTTCTCTGTCCCTACAAACAAGATTTAGCACAGAATAGCACACTGATAGTTTCCACGAGTGTCCTTCTCTGTCCCTAAACTCAAGGATTTCAAATATGGTTCAGCAAGATTGGTTTAGAACAGAATAGCACACTGACACTTTCCCTCACTGTACCTCTCTGTCCCTAAACTCAAGGATTTCAAATATGGTTCAGCAAGATTGGTTTAGAACAGAATAGCACACTGTCAGTTTCACTCACTGTCCTTCTCTGTCCCTACAAACAAGATTTAGCACAGAATAGCACACTGATAGATTCCACGAGTGTCCTTCTCTGTCCCTAAACTCAAGGATTTCAAATATGGTTCAGCAAGATTGGTTTAGAACAGAATAGCACACTGTCAGTTTCACTCACTGTCCTTCTCTGTCCCTACAAACAAGATTTAGCACAGAATAGCACACTGATAGTTTCCACGAGTGTCCTTCTCTGTCCCTAAACTCAAGGATTTCAAATATGGTTCAGCAAGATTGGTTTAGAACAGAATAGCACACTGACACTTTCCCTCACTGTACCTCTCTGTCCCTAAACTCAAGGATTTCAAATATGGTTCAGCAAGATTGGTTTAGAACAGAATAGCACACTGACACTTTCCCTCACTGTACCTCTCTGTCCCTAAACTCAAGGATTTCAAATATGGTTCAGCAAGATTGGTTTAGAACAGAATAGCACACTGACACTTTCCCTCACTGTACCTCTCTGTCCCTAAACTCAAGGATTTCAAATATGGTTCAGCAAGATTGGTTTAGAACAGAATAGCACACTGTCAGTTTCACTCACTGTCCTTCTCTGTCCCTACAAACAAGATTTAGCACAGAATAGCACACTGATAGTTTCCACGAGTGTCCTTCTCTGTCCCTAAACTCAAGGATTTCAAATATGGTTCAGCAAGATTGGTTTAGAACAGAATAGCACACTGACACTTTCCCTCACTGTACCTCTCTGTCCCTAAACTCAAGGATTTCAAATATGGTTCAGCAAGATTGGTTTAGAACAGAATAGCACACTGTCAGTTTCACTCACTGTCCTTCTCTGTCCCTACAAACAAGATTTAGCACAGAATAGCACACTGATAGTTTCCACGAGTGTCCTTCTCTGTCCCTAAACTCAAGGATTTCAAATATGGTTCAGCAAGATTGGTTTAGAACAGAATAGCACACTGACACTTTCCCTCACTGTCCTTCTCTGTCCCTACAAACAAGGTTTAGCACAGAATAACACACTGACACTCTCCCTACCTATCCTTATTTGTCCCTAAACACAAGGAATCCAGGATTAGTAAAGGAAAAAAAAATGACACTGTCCCTGCCTATGCTTCTCTTTCCCTGCTCCGGAACACACTACACAAGGCCGCCGCGCTGGCGGCCTTTTATAGTGTGGGGCGTGTACTAAACCCCCTCAGCAATAATTGGCCACAGGCATCCTGCCTGTGGCCAATCATTGCTCTCCTCGCTGCCGGCGCTGTGATTGGCCAAGCATGCGGGGTCACAGTGCATGCTTGGCCAATCACAGCGCCTGGATGACACTGCGATGGCGTAGTGCATTGTGGGCCGTTCGCGTCACTCGAATTTGGCGCGAACGGCCCAAATCATTCGATCTTCGTCGAACGATCGAACAGCCGATGTTCGAGTCGAACGTATGTTCGACTCGAAAACAAAGCTCATCCCTATTCTTCAGTGGCGGACGCTGTGAGACAGTGGTGACCGAGTCAGCATCCTCGGATTTCTCCCGTTGAGTTTTAACGACCTCCTCCTCGGTCGCTGCAGTGTGCGCTGGGATGGCTTTTACAGCAGTAATTCCTCCTCTGCGAGTAGTGTTACCTGAAGCCCGGCCTGGGTAGATGGTTCTCGGCCTTTCAACTACTGGATCCACCTCGAACAGGAACTCCCCACAGGCCTCACATTGTCCGAAGGGCTTCAGGTGGCACACCAGTCCCGAGCACCTGGGACAAATTACACCCAGGGCCTCTACGTCCATGCACGAATACAGGGCGAATCGACCCCTTGGCTTCAGCTGGATCCCGGTATCCGTTATCGGAGCAGCAGCAGTAGTCGTGGTAGTAGCAGGGTGAACTGGAATCCATGAAGTATGTCCAAACATAGTGACTTGTTGCTGGTCCATCGCACACTGCAGAGTTTTCGCGCCAATGTCCCACGTGTAGCCCTCTCACGTATTGGACTCCTCCCCTTTGCTCCAGTTCGCGGGCTTTTTCACTTTCTTTGGATGAGCCACGCCCACGAACTAAGCGGCGGGGGTTGTGTCTGTTGGCGCAGTGCAATTAGAAGCCCCCACGTGTAGTACCTCACACGGCTGGGCCTCCCCCCGTTCACCACTCTTCCTGCGCGGGCCTTTCCCTGGTCTAGGGTCAATTCCACGACTTCGAGCAGGGCTGCACTTTGGCCTATTCAGTTAACTCATCCAGCAGACTTGTTCAATACTGTGATGCACAACACAATTCCGGACCCGAGCCCCCACGTGTAGCGCCTGCCCCTCTCCTCTCTCCGTGCGGCTCGCACTGTCTCTCGTCTAGGGGTATCTGGTAGGGTGGAGAGAGAGAGAGCGGGTGAGCTACGCCTAGCTTCCACCACGTGGGAATACCTGTGGTATCAGCAATGTCGCATTTACCTTCGGGTCTGTGTTGCGCACCCGGATCCTCCCTCCAAGAGTCACCGTGAACTTCGTCTGCCAGGAAGTGAGCCTCACACCATTAAAGTCCAACACTCCTTTATTAGAACACACCATACAGGGACTTCCTTGATAGTTAGGACAGAAAAGGAGGTGTGAGTGTGAATAGGCCCAGACACAAATTCGATCCTCCACTCTCCTCCTGGAGAGTGGGATATGGTCTCCGCACGAGAGGAAGGGGATCCTTCTGGACGATCTCCGACAAGAGACTCACCCGTCACCGGCAGTCTGCTGCACCGGGTCTTCGAGTGAGGAGCTCTCCCCGGTCCATTGCGTCTTACTCAGATTCAGGCCTCCATCCCCGAAGTACCTTAGGACCCTTCCCTCGCGGAACTCAGTGATGGGCACTGAGCTCCGGACCCTCTTGTAAGTACCTCACCCCAGGGCTGAAGGTGCCTGAGGTGGAACACGATCTCCGTTGGTCCCCTAGGCCGAGGCCTCCTAGGGGACGAGCCCGAACCCCCGTCCGCAAGCTGAAGGTGCTTGGGACGAAGCCCCCGTGACCAAGATGGCCGGCCCCTTTATCCCCTCTCCCAGCAAGCATGGCGGGCTCCCCGCCCCACCATACCACTACCGAGAGAGGACAAAAAGGAGGCTCAACACACAGTGAGATTCGTCCCTCCGGCCATGGTGACAGCGCCACCTGGTGGACCCCAGGGAACATAGCACTGATGTCACCGCTAGATTCAAAAAATACACCCGGGAAAGTAAGTACCCGCTACAAAAATATTATTAATTTTTTTATTTAATTTTTTTTAATTTTTTTTTTTATTTCATTTATTTTTTTATTTTTTATTTTTTTGTAACGGGCCCAGAGGTCCCCAGAGGCCCGGAGGTGCCCAGGGCCCCGGATGGAAACCTCCCTTTTTTTTTTTTATAATTTTTTTTTTTTTGTAAGGGGCCTAGAGGTCCCCAGGGCCCTGGATGGCAACCCCCCTTTTTTGTGCTTCTGTTTTTTTTATGTTCGTCAGTACCCAAACCCCCTGCTTCTCAATTCGTGGCACCCCCCCGCTTCTGAATTTGCGGCAGCCTTCCCCCCCCGCTCCTCAATTCGCGGCGGCAGCACCCCCCCCGGTTCTCCTCGGCTCCAGGGGTCCCATGCCTGAAGCTGTGTAAGGGGCCCCAACCCCTGCCCTGACCACAGTGAGTAGCTGAAGCAATTACCAGAGCAGTATTCTCACCAACTGGGGACGGTGAAGAATTGGGAAACTTCAGCAGGTGCCAAGCCAGGGACCCAGCCAGTGGAGGTGACGCTTGCAGAGCAATATTTTGTGCCAAGCCAGGGACCAAGCAGGCCAGCGGAGTGACGCTTGAGGAGTATCGGTGAGTGCCAAGCTAGGGACCCAGTGGGGAAGCGGGGGTTACGCTTATGGAAGATACAGAGTGAGAAGATTGGAAGAGCTCAGGGGATCCAGGGGCAGTAGATTGTCTAGGAAGTCTAGTGAAAGACTGAGAGCTCAGTTAAGTGAAGATCTACAATAGGAGATTGTAGCAGAAGTAAAGGAGTTTGTTGCAACCTTTGTTGAAACGGTTACAAGATTGTTGCCATAGGAGACAGCGGTCCTAATCATGCAGATGTGGTTTCTAGCTGGATGCCTTTCCCTGCATTACTGTCTACCTATAGAAGTCTCGGAGTCTGCCAACTAACATTGCAACTACTAAAGGGTGTCCTGGCCCCAACCCTCTCTCCCACAGTTCTGTAAGAGAAAGTAAATCTCTTTGCATTCAACAAGTGTCTGGCGCCCATCAATCTACCTTACATTGGACCCACCATGCCTTGTAACCCACTCTACACAGAAGGGTGTCAGCTGTCCCTGACTCTGGAGGTCACCATTAGGCCTCTGGGGGCCCAGGACCTCACTACAACTCTATCCAAAACGAAAAAACAAAACAAAAACAAAAGTTTTGCCTTTAGTTACACTTTAAGGATATATTAAAGGAGAAGTAGGGCCAAAGCTCTTTTGGCCCTATGTCTCCTGGGGTCACAGGAGTGAGTGCACTTCGTTCTGTGACTTGTTTTTTGCTGACCGCGGGCAAAAGTCTGCTGTCTGCTGATGTCACTCAGCCGGTCCAGGTTCTTTAATGTCTGGATCCACCCAGTTGCCCGGACCGGCAGCTGGCTCAGCTTCTCAGCGACCCGCTCTCAGCCCGGGCCAGCTGCTCCCACCCCCTGCACAGCCTGGTGCTCCAGTAATCGCTGGAGGGACAGAACAGAGAGTGGTGACTGACAGTCACCAGCTCTCTGCTCACTGAAGACCGAGAACTGAGCAATCAGCTGTATTTGATCGCTCTGTTCTCAGTCTTAGGCTTCATTCACTAGGCGTTGCTATTTTACAGGCGTTTTTTCTGGCGTTTTTGTACAGGCGTTTTGAAGTTCAAAAGGTCACCAATGCAAAAGAATTAAAAACACCTGTAATCTGCCAAAAAAAAAGCTCATGTACTTTTTTGAGCGACAGCCATTTTGTTTTAGGCGTCAGAACGCTCAGATGTGAGCAGGGGCCATTAAAATGAATGGAATTTTTTGAATTTTTCTTGTTGGTCTCCATCTAGGTGAGTATAATTGTTTTTGTTTTTTTTTCAAATCCCAAACTTCTTTTAATGAATACAGACCTACATTATGTATTTTTTTTTATCTTTTTCAGTATATTCAAGAATTCTTTCGGTATGCAGAAGATACATATAAAGTAAAGAATATAGTAAACCCCCGTGGCGTCAGAGGGGGGTGGGGTCACCCATATACATCACCGGGTGGCCCCGCCCTCAGCTATATAACAGCTGTCACGGCGGGAGAAGCGGAACTGTTACAGCTGGGGTTTTTTTTCGGTCGTCGGCGCGAGATGAATTAAAGTCGCTGGACATTTTTATTTTTTTAATAAAGGACTTGTCCCAAGCTGTCTCTTGTCTTTTTTACAATTTTTTACACTTTTTTTGTGAAATGTTAGGGGTACAATGTACCCGTTACCAATTCACATGGGGGGCCAGGATCTGGGGGTCCCCTTGTTAAAGGGGGCTTCCAGATTCCGATAAGTCCCCCGCCCGCAGACCCCCACAACCACCGGGCAAGGGTTGTGGGGATGAGGCCCTTGTCCCCATCAACATGGGGACAAAGTGCTTTGGGGGTCAGACCCCAAAGCATCCTCCCCATGTTGAGGGCATGTGGCCTGGTACGGTTCAGGGGGGGCGTTCTCTCGTCCCCCCTCTTTTCCTGCAGCCTGCCAGATTGCGTGCTCGGATAAGGGTCTGGTATGGATTTTTTGGGGGGACCCCTACACCATTTTTTTTTTATTTTGGCGCAGGGTTCCCCTAAAATCCATACCAGACCTGAAGGGTCTGGTATGGAATTTGGGGGGGACCCCCACGCACTTTTGGGGTTGGGTTTTTTTTTGTTTTTTTTTTCTTTCTCCGCTTCGGGCAAGAGGGATGGGAACAAGTGGCGGTGGGGAGGCATTTCCACCTTTATATGGTTTATGTGAGAATTTGAATTGTAAAATTTCTAATAAAATCTGAATAAAATAAAAAAAATCACTGCTCCCGAAAAAACAGCTGTTTTTAAAACTTTTTTTTGCATTGATACATGTCCCCTGGGGCAGGACCCGGGTCCCCAAACACTTTTTATGACAATACCTTGCATATAAGCTTTTAAAATGAGCACTTTTAATTTTTCATGTTAATCTCCCATAGACTTTTACACTGCATAATGTTCGCTATTCGGCCTACAGGCGAACACCTGATGTTCGAGTCAAACTTACGTTCGACTCGTACAGTACATCGGGCTCATCCCTATTAGAATGCATCTTTGTAAATAGTATTAGAAGCTCTTTCACATAAAGTTTTATTCGTAATGAACATTTTCCCCCTCTTTTGGCACTAGCAATAGGATGTCCAACAGACTTTCTGATAAACTCCACTGCTAAAATGTCATTTGGAATTAAATATATTGGCTTTAATACCCCTTTAATGCCTCTTCCTACCGCCTGCTCTAAATGTAATTGTAGCATCCTCCCTCCCATCACAAAGAAATATGATTATCACAGGGCTGTACAATGTTACCAATAACACGCTTTAATTCTACAAAAACCTTCTGGGGACATAAAATGATTCACACGTGGAACTTTATGGCTCGCGAAGTGTCCCAGTGCGAGTGCTACTGCTTAGCCAGTACATAATCTAAAAGAGAATATAAAACAAATGTGCTTTCTAAGCTCGGGAAACAATCAAGACTATAAAAGGCTAAATGATACAGCAAATAAAGTCTGAGGAATGGAAATTTTTAATTGTTCTGATGGCCGGAATTGATCCATGCAGAATCAGAAGGTTAGGAATATTTCGGAAAAGAAAAAAAATGTCGGTGTTCAGACCACGGACGCATGACAAATGAAAATTGTGTCACTGTTTGCTCTGCACGCTTGCATGAGAACTAGGAAATTTCTTATTAGGGGAAACAGCCGGGTGAGGAGCACAAATTATTTTTAGGTAATGGTTTTTCCCATGAAGAAGAGAGTTTAAAATTTCTCCAACCGAGAACTCTGCAAATAAGCAACCCCCGGGATTTCTGGATGGGAAGGTGCTGTATTCTAAAAATATAAATAGCTTGTAGAAAAATCAAGCAGTTCGCCTAGAGTTTATTGAAAGCATTTTTTTTAAAGTGTGGCTATAGCAGGACTAGGGATGTATCAAACGTCCTTGCTTATGTTTTGGGAAGTAGACTCATCTCGGGTCATTCTATCCTATACTGCATTGTAACAGAAATAATAATTCAAGTTATAAAAAAAGAGCTTATAATTAAAGCAAATGTAGATCAAAAAGAGCGATCAAGAAATATTCTTGGCACAGAAGAAGCCCTCCCTTACCTCTTTAGCTGCAGTTTCTATGGAGTAATTCATCCTCAGTTTACAGCAAAAACATTGAAGTTGTTCTACTTGTCTAAGCCCCTCAACTCTGTTCCCACTTCCATAAAATGACTCAGCAGCTCTGTTTACCTTGCTCCCTTACCTTAGCCCCCCCCCCAAGTAGTGTTTTAGCAGCTCAGCTCCCTCTGCTCCCTGTACTAGAAGTGACTCAACAGCTTACTGTAGCTGCTCCCTGTTCCTTTTCACAAAGTTTAGGCTGCTGGGTTACTGGTATCAATACTAAGAGGGGGAGGCTGGATGAGCTGAGCTGTTGAGCCCCTGGTAGTGATGGTGGTGAAGGGTGAGCTGAGCTGCTGAGTCACAGATAGGAGGGGTCTTCTCCAAGGTGGAGGCAAATAAAGCTGAGCTGCTGAGCCTCCACTGGGAAGGCAGAGATGGGTAAACCAATTTCCTGAGGTCCTGCTGGGAGGGGAGAGCAGGGTAAGCTGATTTCCCGAGTCCCTGCTGGGAGAGGAAAGCAGGATAAATTGATGTCCTGAGTCCCCATGGGAGGGGAGAGCAGGGTAAGCTGATTTTCTGAGGCCCTGCTGGGAAAGTAAAGCAGGGTAAAGCAATTTCCTGAATCCCCGCTGGGAGGGGTGAGCAGAGTAAGCTGATTTTCTAAGTTTCTGCTGGGAGGGATGAGAAGGGTGAGCTGAATTCCTGAGTCCCTGCTAGGAGGGGAGAGCAGGGAAAGCCAATCTGCTGAGCCCCTGCTGGGAAGGGGAAAGCAGGGTAAGCTGATTTCCTGAGTCCCATTGGGAGGAGAGAGCAGGGTAAGCCGATTTCCTGAGTCCACCTGGGAGGGGAGAGCAGGGTAAGCTGATTTCCTGAGTCACCCTGGGAGGAGAGAGCAGGGTAAGCTGATTTCCTGAGTCCACCTGGGAGGGGAGAGCAGGGTAAGCTGATTTCCTGAGTCTCCCTGGAAGGGGAGAGCTGGGTAAGCTGATTGAGCCCCTGGTAGTGATGGTGGTGAAGGGTGAGCTGAGCTGCTGAGTCACAGATAGGAGGGGTCTGCTCCAAGGTGGAGGCAAATAAAGCTGAGCTGCTGAGCCTCCACTGGGAAGGGAGATATGGGTAAACCAATTTCCTGAGGTCCTGCTGGGAGGGGAGAGCAGGGTAAGCTGATTTCCCGAGTCCCTGCTGGGAGAGGAAAGCAGGATAAATTGATGTCCTGAGTCCCCATGGCAGGGGAGAGCAGGGTAAGCTGATTTTCTGAGGCCCTGCTGGGAAAGGAAAGCAGGGTAAGCCAATTTCCTGAATCCCCTCTGGGAGGGGTGAGCAGAGTAAGCTGATTTTCTAAGTATCTGCTGGGAAGGATGAGAAGGGTAAGCTGAATTCCTGAGCCTCTGCTGGGAGGGAGGAGCAGGATAAGTTGATGTCCTGAGCCCCTGCTGGGAAGAGGAAAGCAGGGTAAGCTGATTTCCTGAGTCCCCCTGGGAGGAGAGAGCAGGGTAAGCTGATTTCCTGAGTCCCCCTGGGAGGGGAGAGCTGGGTAAGCTGATTTTCTGAGTCCCTGTTGGGAGGGGAGAGCAGGGCAGTTGGTTTCCTGTGTCTCTGATAAATCAATGCAAGAGCTGTGCATCAATCTCTGTAAGCACAGAACCCACCAAGCCCTAAAACATAACTTTTATTCATACACAGCTAAAATAACATATGTTGAAAAACATTTAATAATCATGAACCTGCAGGTGGATGTAGGGGGTGAAAAATCTGGTAGGAGTATTCAAATTAGGTTTTCCATGAAGAGAAACATTCCCTTACTTATGTCCAAAAACTGGTCATACTAATGAGTGCCTCCCACACCAGACTATTGTTCAATTTTTTCCCTGTATCTCCTGATAATATAAAGCACACGAAAAAGTGAGCATCCCAACCCCAAAACTCAACATGTTTCACCCATAAAAGGGCTTCGTCAGGAGTGAAAAAAGCGTTGTTGTAAATAAAACATGTGCTCAAACACAAAACAACATGTGCCTGCTAAGTTTTTATTGGGCGTTTATCTCTGCTAGGGAGATTCATCCCTCTTTTGATCTTGATGACCATTGCCACCAAACAGAAAGCAGGAGTTGAGGGGAAAGCTTCCATATGGGACAAATATTCTAGTCCTCTTGTGTCTTCAAGACAGGAAGTGAAGGGTCAACTTCCCTCCAGGATGCAGCAAAAAATAGGGGGTTTAACACTTTCCTACACTAACCAAAACATAAGACGTTTGGGCTATGCATGCACATTATTGGGAAAAATATACACATGGTCATGTTGAATAGCAATTGTATTTAATACATTGTATTACCAAAAGTTTAGGGACGCCTGCCTTTACACACACATGAACTTTATTGTCATCCCAGTCTTAGTCCGTTGGGTTTCAATATTGAATTGGCCCACACTTTGTAGCTATAACAGCTTGAACTCTTCTGGGAAGGCTGTTAACAAGGTTTAGGAGTGTGTCTATGGGAATGTTTGACTATTCTTCCAGAAGCGCATTTGCGAGGTTAGGCACCGATGTTGACGAGAAGGCCTGGCTGGCAGTCTCCACTCTAATTCATCCGAAAGGTGTTCTATGGGGTTGAGGTCAAGACACTGGTCCAAATCATTTGGTGGAGGGGGAATATCATCTGGGAACAGTTTGGGGATGGCCCCTTCCTGTTCCAACATGACTGCGCACCAATGCACAAACAAGGTCCATAAAGATATGGATGAGCAAGTTTGGGGTGGAGGAACTTGATTGGTCCTGACGTCAACTCGATAGAACACCATTGGGCTGAATTACAGCAGAGACTGAGAGCCAGGAATTCTAGTCCACAATAGTGCCTGAGCTCACAAATGCACTTCTGGAAGAATAGTCAAACATTCCCATAGACACACTCCTAAACCTTGTGGACAGCCTTCCCAGAAGAGTTTAAAGGGGTTGTAAGCCTTTGTGGTAGTCACCGACCCCCACGAGCCCCCGTTTTACTTACTTGAGCCCCGAATTTCCCAGGGCGCCATCCCGTGTTGTTGTCCCCATGCCTGATCGGCTCTTCATTGGATAGATTGATAGCAGTGCAGCCATTGGCTCCCACTGCTGTCAATCAAATCCAATGACGCGGCCGCCGGGGGGAGGGGCCAAGTCATACAATCTGCGCCACCGGCTATGGACGGCGATTGTATGGCACGGGAGCGCGCCCGCAAGGTAACCCCCTCGGGAGAGAGCTTCCCAGAGGGGGTTAGCTCTTGCGGGGAGGAGCCGCGAGAGCCGCCATGGGACCCCAAAAGAGGACAATTGGGGCCACTGTGTGCAAAACAAACTGAACAGTGGAGGTAAGTATGATATGTTTGTTATTTAAAAAAAAATTAAATCAAAGCTTTAGTGTCACTTTAAGCTGTTATAGCTGAAACATCAACCCACTATATGGATTTGTAATGTTTACATGTCTGTTACCACCATATATCTTTCTAATCTTTATATGTATATTAATAAAAGTTATATATTTTTACAACAATCTTACTGGTTTTTCAGTCACTTTCAAAGTCCCATCTTCCAGGGGGTTTTGTTTTTTTGTCCTTATAGCTGCAAAGGGTGGTCCAACTCAATATTGAACCCTACAGATTAAGACTGGGATGCCATTAAAGTTCATATGCATGTAAGGGCAGGCGTCCCAATACTTTTGGTAATGTAGTGTATATGTAATATGAAAAATTAATTTCTGTTGTGGTCTCTTTGTGGAGGATTGGTGGGTTGTGCCTCTGAGATGGCACAGCTATAAACGGGTTCTAAGAAATGTCACCAAGCCCAGTTTACTTGTCATCCTTGATAATTACTTCAAACAATTAGCAAGTATGATCAGAATCTAACACATAAAAAAAAAAAAGTGTTCATATTTTTGATTGTTCCATTATGCTTCGTGACTTCATTCTACGTGGCCTACCCCCACACTTGCAGCTAATTGGAATGCAAACCATTCTTGCAACTTTTTATATTGTGTGATGTAGCTTGGCAGATTGAAATCAGAAACAGTGACATAATTAGGCATTAAGTTTTAATTAAGGGAATGTTTAACCCAACTGCCACTTGAGCTTTCAATTTAGAAATAATTAATTGCCTATATCATGTATACGTAAAAGTCTTATTCCAGACACTGGGAGATAATTAACCTCCACCCGGTAATAAGGAACATATGCAATTAGCGCAAGGAAGGTATGTTCTGTTTGCTGGGTGTATTTGTCTTATAAAAGCAATTACATACAATGTTCAAGAATATCTGAATAACTCAAGGCAATATCCTTTGATTCCAACAGGTTGGTAAATCTCGGCGTAGGATAATGAGCTCCTCCAAGTGTCGAAGGGCTTATTATTGCATCCTTACTAACCCCTTTATAACACCTGTGCAACTGATGCTTGAAGTAGTGGTATCACCTATTATCATAAATAAAGGGGTGTATTTGTAGAACAAAATGTTAACTATTTGTCAAGTAAAAAACTGTTGGTATGTGTGTTTTGTGCAAATAAGGCAAACATTTGGGTTTTTCTCAACAAGTCAATTGTTAGTTATGAATAAAAATAGAGTGAAAATAACTTATTATGGCCACTAGTTGAAGCAGGGGTAAGGAATAAATCCTCAGCGCTCTCTAGTGGCCATAATGTGGTATGTTCCTGAATGAGTCTATTTTTTAAATGCATGGTTTACATTTGACAGATTGAGGAAAGTGAAGAACATTACATTTTTGCACAGAACAAATGTACCAGCAGTTTCACTGGGCGAATAATTAAAAAATACACTCTGAAGTGTATGTAAAAAAAAGGAACAACATTTGTATTTATTTTTTTATTTGGTCACTGTTGGTCTGTTATATTTGCTTTGGAAAGTGTTTTGTTAAATTTGTTTGATAGGAAAAAAATAAAAAAAACTGAGGTGAATCGCCCATGAGTCTGAGGCTGCGCCGTCCCTTCAAATTTAAACAAGAAAAAAAATGTGACTTTGTTGCAGCCAATTAATAACAACAATGTATATAAAAGAACACATTTTATTTATGAAAATAAAATAAAAACGGAATGATAAAAGCTCTAGTCTTTATAAATGCAAAATTGTGCACCCTCACAACATGGGCATTGACAAGGTGCCAAGTCTAGGCACCTTCACCACTATCCCCTGATGAAGATTATTTGAAAAGCGAAATGTGTTGGGGGGGTTTTGTGGCTGAACAAATTTTGCTTGATAAGTATTGATGTTTCATATGCCCATGTAGTGAGTGTTGGAAAAGCAACAGCAATCTGCTTACATGCTGTGACTGTGGATATGCATTATAGGTGTCTATGCCAGCAGGTGGCGCTGTAGTATAATAGTGTATTATCTATGGCAGTGGTTCTTAACCCTGTCTTTAAAGTGGATGTAAACCCACTCTCATCCTTTCTAAACTACTGCCATAGTGCTGATCTATAAGGATTCAGATGCCTCCTGCATGTATCCTTATCTGTCAAATGTCTCCCCTCTGTCTTTTATAAGAACTGAAAAATTGCAGATTCTGTGGGTGGATCTGTTGTCTGGAGCTCGGTGGGTGGAGTTGTGATGTCAGTAGACTCCCCGCCCACCTCTACACTCCCCTTGTCAACATGTATTTTCTCCTGTGTATTCCTTCTGCTATGATCACCAACATCCAGTCAAAATCCAGAAAAGTAACCACATGACTTCAGAAAAGGAGTGGGGGTGGGAATTAAAAAATAAAGCTAAAGCTAGTGCACAAGATATGTAAATAACCTGTCATTCAAAGCAAGGGGGCGGAACGGATAAAGGTTTTTCTCTGTTTGTCCGTTTTATCTCACTGAACAATAAAAGAGGATTGCTCAGAGCTGGATTAACTCTTTGTGGCAAGACCTGGCACAAAATGATAGGAAATCTTATACTCTACATTGTAACAGCAAAAAAAAAAAAAAACTTTGGGTTTACATCTGCTTTAAGTACCCCCAACAGGCCATGTTTTGGGAATTTTTCTTAGATAAAATAGCTGTCCAAAATATTAAGCCATTGACTCTAATTTAACCACTTCTGCCCCGGAAGATTTGGCTGCTCAATGACCAGAGCATTTTATGCGATTTGGCACTGCGTCGCTTTTACTGACAATAGCGCGGTCATTCGACGTTGTACCCAAACAAAATTTAAGTCCTTTTTTTCCCCACAAATAGAGCTTTTTTTTTGGTGGTATTTGATCACCTCTGCAGTTTTTATTTTTTGCGCTATAAACAAAAAAAGAGCAACAATTTTGAAAAAAAAAAAACACAATATTTTGTACTTTTTGCTATAATAAATAGCCCCAATGTTTTAAAAAAAGCTATTTTTTTTTCTCAGTTTAGGCCGATATGTATTCTTCTACATATTTTTGGTAATATAAAATCGCAAAAAGTGTATATTGATTGGTTTGTGCAAAAATTATAGCGTCTACAAAATAGGGAACAGATTTATGGCATTTTTATTATGATGTTTTTTACTAGTAATGGCAGTGATCTGCGATTTTTATCGGGACTGCAACATTATGGCGGACATATCGGACACCTTTGACACATTTTTGGGACCATTGGCATTTATACAGCGATTAGTGCTATAAAAATGCACTGATTACTGTGTAAATGTCACTGGCAGGGAAGGGGTTAACACTAGAGGGCGATCAAGGGGTTAACTGTGTTCTTTAATGTGTGTTCTAACTGTAGGGGGATGGAACTCACTATAGGAGATGACAGATCGTGGTTCCCAGTTGTAGGAACTCACGATCTGCATCTCCTCTCCTTTCAGAACAGGGATGTGTGTGTTCACACACACACACGTCCCTGTTCTTCCTCCCGTGCCCACGATCGCTCGTGGCCGGCGGTCATCGCGACCGCTGGTCACGAGCATCGGCACCCCCGCTGTGCACTGGCGCACGCGCCCGCTATCCCGCTTAAAGGGATTGACGTACAGCTGTGACGGTCCGTGGGAACGAGCCGACCTGCCGCAGTATGACGTCAGCTGGTCGGCAAGTGGTTAAAGAACCTGGGCAAGGTAAAGGAAAACCTGCAAACAGACCGCAAATCCACAAGTGGATTCATCTTCCAGTATGGGGAAGGAACCATAAGTTGGTCTAGTCAAAAGCAAGCAACTATCGCTCTATCTTCAACTGAAGCAGAGTACATTGCAGCAGCATACGCTTGTCAAGAAGCGATATGGATTCATCCACCTTTTGTGGACATCGTAATAGACATGTCAAAACCAATTCCCATTTTTTTAAGACAACCAGGGTTGTATAAAGCTCACGTAATCAGAAAGGATCAATCCTAGGACCAAATACATTGACGTCAAGTATCACCTACTGAGGGACAATCAAGAGCAAGGTGTTATTGACATTCATTACTGCCCACCAGAGGAGATGACTGCTGATATACTCATCAAGCCTTTGTTGAATGAACATCATAGTGATTTCCAGAAGAAGCTGAATATAATTTGACAAAGCACATGCTGTTGAGAAGGGGTGTTGGAAAAGCAACAGCAGTCTGCTTACATACTGTGATTGTGTATATGCATTATAGCGGTCTATGCCAGCAGGTGGCGCTGTAGTATAATAGTGTGTTATCTATGTTGAGGTAATCAGAGGAAGTACCATCCTTATTGTGTTATATGCACTTGTTTGTGTTCTCTTCCTGTTTCTAATGCTGTAAGACATAATCTAACATCCTCCATAAAAGTAAAGCCGTTTGCTGTATCCAAGAGGCTTCTAGCGCATGATGCAATACTGTACTCAATGCATTTATAGAGACCATAGCATTTATCATTTGGTTTTAATATGCTTTGTATGCATAAAATGTTATCCCTAGAGGATGTCAATTCTGACGAAACGCGTCTAGGCCAGCTCCTGCCGAGGTCATTGCATAGCATCTGGGATTTTATGATAACAGCACTGTTTTTACCTTCTTCTTGTAAGTGTTCTATACATTTTAATAAATTTGCTTATAATGGTTTTATACTATGTGCGGCTGCTTGGTGTGTATTCACATGTGCTTATGAACTGGGAGACTGATCTATGAAGTGGGGTCCATTGATTCCAGATTTGTGTGGATTACTGGGATCTACCCATGGAAAATGCACAGTAGATTCTTTCCCTATGTGAAGACAAATTACCCCAGCTCTAGTGACTCATTGCCATTATGGTATTTGTGTTAAAAAAAATTGGTAAGCATTAGACATGTGCACTGCCGAAAAATTAGTTTTTTTCGTTTTTGTTTTTTTGGGAAATTCGGAAAATTTCAAAAAATTCGGTTTTTTTTTCGTTTTTGTTTTTTTTGCTTTTTTGGGAAATTCGTAAATTCGGGAAATTTGAAAAATTCGTTTTTTTGCTTTTTTCAGAAATTCAGAATTCCTAATTTCCCAAAAAAGCAAAAAAAAAAAAAGACGAATAAAACTAATTTCGAATTTCCGAAAAAAGCAAAAAAAAAAAAAACGAAAAAAACAAGTTCCGAATTTCGGAAATTCTGAAATGAAAAAAATTCGGAAATTGGAAATTTCGAAAATTCGAGTTTAGAAAATTTGAAATTGCAAAATTCGAAAATCTAAAATTCGTAAATGGAAAATTTGGAAAGTTGAATTTCCGATTTTTTGGAATTTCCGAATTTTGAAATTCGGAAATTCTTTTTTTTTCGTTTTTTTTTTTGCTTTTTTCGGAAATTCAAAAAATTCTTTTTTTTCGCTTAAATTCGTTTTTTTTTTTTGCTTTTTTGGGAAATTCGGAATTCCGAAAACAGCAAAAAAATACGAAAAAAAAACGAAAACGAAAAAATTGGAAATTTCGAAAATTTCGAAAATCTAAAATTCGAAATAGGAATTTTGGAAAGTTGAATTTCCGAATTTTTTGAATTTCCGAATTTCCAAATTTTGTTGTTTTCGTTTTTTTGGTGAAAATTCGAAAAATTCTTTTTTTTCGTTTTATTCTTTTTTTTGCTTTTCCGAAAAAAGCAAAAAAACGAAAAAAACGAAAAAAAAAAAAATCGGTAATTCGAAAATTCGAAAATCCGAATTCACGAAATTCGAAATTTACGAAATCCGAATTTACGAAATTCGAAATTTCGGAAGTTCGAAAATCTGAAAATTTTAAAATTCGGAAATCCGAAAATTTCGGAAATTCAAAATTTCGGAAATACGAAAATTCGTAAATTGAAAAATTCGTAAAATTTTGGAATTACGTATTTTTCTAAATTCGTTAAAAACTAATTAGAAACAAAACGAATTGCACATGTCTAGTAAGCATACCCACATGGTCTGCAGTGGTGGACATCATCACAGTGGTAGTCACTGTTTATGGATCAGTTATCACGAATGGTCATTTATGAGGACTGTTAATATGTAGGATTACACCTCAGTGGCTCCTTTTTGGGACACTTTAACTGATTAATACAGTAAGTTTCTGGGACTTGAACCAATCACTTCTCTTTTAAATGTGTGCATTTTATATGTAATGTATTTGTGTATTTATATTTTAATTGAGCGCAGCACTTGTTTACCACTTATAACATTTTAATTTGTTCTTTTATATACTTTTTTCGTTATTTTTTGGCTGCAACAAAGTCCCATGGGAGACATTTATTTTCTTTGATAAGTGGAGAAAAATACCTGTTGATCCTGCCAGAAATCCACTGAGCTGATAACTTCCTGTGAACATCGCCACCTTAGTGCAGGAAATGGCAGAATCAGCAGGGAAAATAAAGAAAAAAAAATAGATACACTTTAAAGAGACCCTGTCACTAAATAAAAAAACAAGGTAAACACAGAAAAACTGCGTTTTCCAAATGCTTGCTTGCAGTGTTTATCATTTCCATGAATCATTTGTATTCTCTTGCAATGTGACTTTGAACTTTACTAGAAAAATTGATTAGTTAAATCACTAGCAGAGCCTCCCTCCTTCTTTGGCATGTCATAGTCCTCTCCCCTGGGCAGATTTTTGTTGAAATAATTGGTCTGGTGACCCGGGTCTCATTAATGCTTTGAGATCCCTGTGCTAGGAGTCAATCGAAAATGTGAACCTATAGGGTATGATGGGCTTTAAGCAAGCTCCTAAGGGTTAGGGAAGCAGCTTTCTATTATCCTGGACCTATTCTTGTACCAACAAATTGTCTCCTATTTTATGTTGGTTCACAGAAAATGAAAGCCAGTGAAAAAAAAAAATTGAATAAATAACCTTACATTATACAAATAACCACCAAATACTAAAAAAAACAGAGCGCTAGCTAAAAAATAAATAAAATAACCTACCCTAAATACAGCCCAAAAAAAACAAAAATGATTTTTTCTTGCAAATTTCACTAAGGGAAACATCAGCAAGATCTTTTTTTGTCAAAATATTTCACTTATTTCTACTGCCCATTAGTGGGCTGTTCCATCGGTTTATGTCCCTTTAACTCACCAATAGAGTCACAGACACCTGACAGGGTTTCTAACCTTTCTCTTCCTATACAAAACAAAATAAACATTGTTGGCTAGAGTTCTGCCAAAAGGTCCAATGCAAGCCATTAGGAGGGTAAATGGAGCTATGCAATGGAGATGTCATTGGACGGTTGAGGTTTCTGGCTTTCATGCTCCTATAGCTCAACACTCTTAATCAGGGCCGCCATCAGGAATTTTGGGGCCCCTTACACAGCTTCAGGCATGGTCCCCCTGGAGCAGAGAACTGGGGGGGGGGGGGGGTGCCACGAATTGAGAAGCGGGGGGTGCTGCCGCCGCAAATTGAGGTTGGGGGGTTGCCATCTGGGCCCTTGGGGACCTCTGGGCCCCTTACACAAAAGAAAGAAATAAATCAAAAACAAAAAAAAATTACATTTTTTTTATAAAAAAATAAAAAAAAGGGGGGTTGCCATCCGGGCCCCTGGGGACCTCCGGGCTTCTGGGCCCCTTACAAAAAAAAGGGGGGTTGGAATCTGGGCCCCTGGGGACCTCCGGGCCTCTGGGGACCTCTGGGTCCCTTACAAAAATAAAAAATAAAATAAAATAAGAAATAAGAAAAATAATGTAAAAAAATTAAAAAAAAAATATTTATTTTTTCATAAAAAAAGGGGGGTTGCCACCCAGGGCCCTGGGGACCTTCGGGCCCCTTACAAAAAAGAAAAAAAAAAGAAAAAGGGGGGGTTGCCACCCAGGCCCCTTACAGGTGTACTGCCTGTACCCCCCTGATGGCGGCCCTGCTCTTAATTGGTTCATTACATTGCATTTTTTAAACAATTTATATGTTTCGCGACTTTGATGATTTATATTTGTTTTACTGTTCTGATATCACATGGTTAAGTCTCTGCCTTGCAGTATTATTTTGTTGTATTACACTGTTATTTTGTCATTAGAGTGTTTTTTTCTATTTAGATCTGGGGTGGATATGCATACGCCATTGCAGTAGGTGGAGGAGTTCACCTCTCTGGGGATCTGGCTATGGGGGAAACTGGCAGACTATTTCAAAGATAATATTGCTCCCCTAATGGCTCATGACTAGGGGAGGTGACCGATGGTTGTCCCTATGTACAAGAGACACAACATCAGTCCCCTCTCCCTGACAGGACGTTTACACACACAGAGATCCACGTCCCTGGCTCTGTGACTGCCGATCGCAAGTACCTGGCGGACATCGCGGCCGCCAGCCACGCGCATCCGCCACCTGAGTGACGCGGCGGGCACGTGCGCCCCTCAGCGGCTGGAGGCCCGAGGACATCATATGACGGCCTCCCGGCCCTGTAGAGCCACCTTGTGGCCGTCGTTCTACAATGGCCCGGGTCCCAAGTGTTTAAACTAAGGTAAAATTCTCTTGTAAAGTGAACCCGTACTAAATGAACCTCATTATGTGAAAGATCATCAGTACATGCTGGGGCTGATTTATTAAAACTGAAAAGAAGCACTAAATTAGAGGTTTTGCCCAAAGAAACCTGAGCTTCTGACAAATCGCCACAGCCATGATACGTGAGGAGCTAAGCCTCAGGGAATAACCACTGATTAGATAATATGCCCTCTCTCCTCACCAGCAGGGATGAGCCGAACACCCCCCTGTTCAGTTCGCACCAGAACCTGCGAACAGACAAAATGTTTGTGTAAACTTTAGAACCCTATTAAATACAATGGACTCGAACGTTCGAAATCTAAAGTGTTAATTATAAAGGCTTATATGCAAGTTATTGTCCTAAAAAGTGTTTGGGGACCGGGGTCCTGCCCCAGGGGACATGTATCAATGCAAAAAGAAGTTTTAAAAACGGCCGTTTTTTCGGGAGCAGTGATTTTAATAATGCTTAAAATGAAAACATAAAAGTGAAATATTCCTTTAAATTTCGTACCTGGGGGGTGTGTATGATATGCATGTGAAGTGGCGCATGTTTCCCGTGCTTAGAACTGTCCCTGCAAAAAATGTCATTTTTGAAAGAAAAAAATGCATTTAAAACTGACTCGCGGCTATTAATGAATTGTCGGCTCCCGGCAATACATACAAAAGTCATTGATAAAAAAAAAAAAAAAGCGTGGGGGTTCCCCAGAATTCAATTACCAGGCCCTTCAGGTCTGGAATGGATATTAAGGGGAACCCCGCCGCAAATTAAAAAAAAAACGACGTGGGGTTCCCCCAAATATCCATTCCAGGCCCTTCAGATCTGGCATGGATTTTAAGGGGAACTCCACCCCAAATTAAAAAAAAAATGGCGTTGAGTCCCCCTAAAAATCCATACCAGACCCCTTATCCGAGCACGCAACCTGGCCGGCCGCAGGGGAAAAGGGGGGGACGAGAGAGCGGCCCCCCCTCCCTCCTGAACCGTACCAGGCCACATGCCCTCAACATGGGGAGGATGTCCCCATGTTGATGGGGACAAGGGCCTCATCCCCACAACCCTTGCCCGGTGGTTGTGGGGGTCTGCGGGCGGGGGGCTTATCGGAATCTGGAAGACCCCTTTAACAAAGGGGACCCCCAGATCCCGGCCCCCCCCCTATGTGAATTGGTAAGGGGTACATTGTACCCCTACCATTTCACAAAGAAAGCGTAAAAAAATGTTTAAAAAAACACACAAACACCTTGAAAAAGTCCTTTATTTAAAAAAAAAAAAACATTCCAGCGGTGAAATCCAGTGTCCCGTGGCGATCCCGATGTCCAGCGCTGTCCGTCATTGGTTGTGCCTGAGCGGACCTGATGGGGAACTCCCTCTCAGTATTTTAAATGTATAGACCCGCCCCTTCTAAAGTTCCCCATCAGGTCCGCTCAGCGGACCAGATGCGGAACATGAGAAGGGGCGGGTCTATACATGTATTACCAAAGTGAGAGCAGTTCCCCATCAGGTCCGCCCCCTCGGTATGTCGGACCCGCCTACGTCATTGGCTTGAGCGGGGAACTTCCTTCACTGTGTAATTTAAATTCATTAATAGCCGCGAGTCAGTTTTAAATGCATTTTTTTCTTTCAAAAATGAAATTTTTTGCAGGGACAGTTCTAAGCACGGGAAACATGCGCCACTTTACATGCATATCATACACACACCCCAGGTACGAAATTTAAAGGAATATTTCACTTTTATTTTTTCATTTTAAGCATTATTAAAATCACTGCTCCCGAAAAAACGGCCGTTTTTAAAACTTCTTTTTGCATTGATACATGTCCCCTGGGGCAGGACCCAGGTCCCCAAACACTTTTTAGGACAATAACTTGCATATAAGCCTTTATAATTAACACTTTCGATTTCTCCCATAGATTTTTCGAATTTGCCGCGAACACCCCAATTTGTTCGCTGTTCGGCGAACGGGCGAACAGGCAATGTTCGAGTCGAACATGAGTTCGACTCGAACTCGAAGCTCATCCCTACTCACCAGGATTTAGCAGTCATCTTTTCTTTATCTGATAGCTAGCCCATTGAATGATTATTATTATAGATGTATGTTGAACATTCTTATGTGGTTGTAAACCTCAGACATGAAATATGAACAAAGCATATCCCTCTATAGTGTGTATTTGTCTCAATCCAGAGCACTAATGGCGCGTACACACCACCGTTTTACGGTGGTGTGTATCCTCCAGAGCATTTTTTCGATGAGAAAAATGGCAGAAAAAAATTAGAACCTGCTCTATTTTTTCTCGTCGTTTTTCATGTCGTTCTTTTTACCGTCGTGAAAAACGGCCGTGTGTAGGCTTTTACGAGGGGAAAAAAAATGCGCATGCTCAGAATCAAGTATGAGACGGGAGCGCTCCTTCTGGTAAAACTAACGTTCATAATGGAGATAGCACATTTGTCACGCTGTAACGGACTGAAAAGCACGAGGCTGAAAAGCGCAAATCGGCTCTCACCAAACTTTATTAACACAAGGATCAGCAAAAGCGTCCCAAAGGGTGGCGCCATCCAAATGGAACTTCCCCTTTATAGTGCCGTCGTACGTGTTGTACGTCATCGCACTTTACTCGAGCATTTTTTTTTCCACGAACGTGTGTATGCAAAGCAGGCTTGAGAGGAAACACGAAAAATCACGTCGAGAAAAACTTCGTTTTTTTCCATGACATGAATAACGGTCGTGTGTACGCGGCATTAGTGTAATCTCTGTCTGCTGCCTCCTTCCTCTGCTAGCTGCATGAGTCACTTCTGACAAGTTGTCCTGACACCAAGATAAAAATGGTGACGGGGAGGGCACAGCCTGTGATTAACAACCTCAGCTCTGTTCCTGTGTGCTGTGTGATGGGAATGTGTCCCTTCCCCCCAATCAGCTCTCACTGACTGTAACATCAGCTCTCCGCCCCCCTGCTTTTCAGAGCTGAAAGATCCTGTGTAAACTCTGCAATTTCATTGGATGTAGGGGAAAGATGGCCCCAGATAAACAGGTGCAACGTATGTAGGAGGATTTGTTTACTTCACTGGGTACAGGTTTACAACTACTTTAATTACACATCATTCAAGAACTAATGAATTTTGCCTTTCAAACTATCATTTTTTTTATACATAATGCATAAAATATATCTTCATAATAGCTGTGCAGCAAAGTTGTGTTTTTTGTCTGATTTATGGCTCTAAGAAACAGGTACCGTATATAATCGAGTATAAGCCGACCTGAATATAAGCCGAGGCACCTAATTTTGCCACAAAAAAAATGGGAAAACTTATTGACTCGAGTATAAGCCTAGGGTGTCCATCTGCATGCCTCACTGTGCCCATGCCTCACTGTCACTGTGTGCATGCCTCACTTTGCCCATGCCTCACTGTATCCATGACTAGACTGACGTTTAACATGGGAGTCTATGGAAGGGGTACCTGGGTTTGAAAAATCGGTGCTTCCCGACCGTAGGTCCCCCAGACAACAAACTTTGCACTCTTATAGAGGAGAAATGGGGCTACATTTGTTTCGCGTCCAGGGGACCTACGACCGACTGGTAACGGGTCCCCAAAGTCACCGGAGAAATTACCGTTCAACATAGGAGTCTTTGGAAGGGGTGTCCGGCTTTGAAAAATCGGTTCTCCCCGGCCGTAGGTACCCCGGACAACAAACTTTTCACACTTGTAGAGGAAGAGTTGGGCTACATGTGTGCCAAGTTTGGGGTCCAGAGAACCTACGGCCAGCCAGTACCGGGTCCCCAAATTCCGGAAGATCAGGCGCATAAAGGTGACTCGAGTATAAGCCGAGGGGGGCATTTTCAGAACAAAAAAATGTGCTGAAAAACTTGGCTTATACTCGAGTATATACGGTAATCAGAATTATTGTTTCAGGTTTCCAAGAGACAAAGAATTTAACCAAATTAATCATTATGGGCTCAGCCACCGATTGTCATCAGACTGCCCAAAATCTGCCCAAAAATATAGACCTGGTGGTTGTGGGTCAATAATTCCAGTTCTTGGTAAGAATTGTTAGATAAGATTTATTGGCTCATTTACCAAATGGTTTGGGGGAACTGTCCTTGTTGGCTAAAGACAACCAAAGACAGAACCTGATTGGTTGCTGTGAAGAAATACAGACAGATATTATTTTAGACAATTGTGTACAAAGGCAGAATGTATGGTGTCACAATACCTGTTGAGGTCCCGGTGAATGATGGGGTAGGTCAGGTTGTGGAGGTACTCCATGCCTTTGGCAACATCCACAGCAATAATCAGCTTCGACTGCAAGTCAAGATTTCTGAAATAAACATTTCTATAATATTCATTCATGCCACTTGTGTATCCTGCAAAAAGCTGTAAGGGACCAACAGCACTCTATATCTAAAAAATGGACTGGGGGGGGTGGGGAGGCAATGGGCAGGGCTTGGCCACTTAAGCCCCGGACCATTTGGCTCACCAAAGACCAGAGCACTTTTTGCGATTCGGCACTGCGCCGCTTAAACTGACAATTGCGCGGTCGTGCAACGTGGCTCCCAAACAAAATTAACGTCCTTTTTTTCCCACAAATAGAGATTTCTTTTGGTGGTATTTGATCACCTCTGCAGTTTTTATTTTTTGCGCTATAAACAAAAATAGAGTGAACATTTTGAAAAAAAAAGCAATATTTTGTACTTTTTGCTATAATAAATATCCCAATTTTTTTTTTTAAAAAGCACATTTTTCCTTAGTTTAGGCCGATATGTATTCTTCTACATATTTTTGGTAAAAAAAAAAAAAAAAAATCGCAATAAGCGTATATTGATTGGTTTGCACAACAGTTATAACGTCTGCAAAATAGGGGATAGTTTTATGGCATTTTCATTATTTTTTATTTTTTTTACTAGTAATGGCGGCGATCTGCGATTTTTATCCTGACTGCGACATTATGGTGGACACATCGGACACTTTTGACACATTTTTGGGACTATTGTCATTTATATAGCGATCAGTAGGCTTGTGCAATTCGTTTCGTAACGAATCAAAATTCGTCCGAATTTAGCAACTTTCGGACATTCGGAAGCATTCGAATTTCCGAACAGAGCAATTACGAATAAAACCGAATCCGAAATAAATTATACCGCAAAATAGCGAATGCCCGAAGGTCTTCGGCATAATTCGTTATGAAAAAAGTTACGAATGTACGAATCCATTCGAAGCACAATAACACTCACTCTGCTCTCTGCTTCTCCCTCACCATGCTGAACTCCCTCTCAAAATGGTGTACAGGGGCGGAGGCTATAGCCGCATGAAAAAACGAAAGTAAAATACGAGATTTCAAATCCATTCGAAGCACAATAACACTCACTCTGCTCTGCTCTCTGCTTCTCCCTCACCGTGCTGAACCCTCTCAAAATGGTGTACAGGGGCGGAGCCTATAGCCGCATGTAAAAAATGAAAGTAAAATACGAGATTTCGAATCGTTACAAATAACCGCTATGTATTTAGAAAAGTACAAATCCATTCGAAGCACATTAGGCATAATAGGCAGCGTCGTTGTGAGAGAGACACGGAAAATTACGAATCAACGAACCCAAAAAAAGTTACGAAAGTAGGAGTTGTGTCCAGAATCAACGAAAAACAACGTACTCTACCGAAAGTACGAATTATAAAGCAACAAAAAATTCAACGAAAAATGTCGCTTTCAAAAATACGAATGAGTCCGAACACGAAAAATCCCGTCTAGCAAAATTACGAATGATTACGAATCAACAGGACCGGAAAGAAACGAACCGAAACGGAACGAATTTTTCCGTTGTGCACAAGTCTAGCGATCAGTGCTATAAAAATGCACTGATTACTGTGAAAATGACACTGGCAGTGAAGGGGTTAACCTCTAGGTGGCGTTGAAGGGGTTAAGTGTGTCCTAGGGAGTGATTCTAACTGTTAGGGGGAGAAGCTACCAGTGACACATCACTGATCACTGTTCCCGATCACAGTGAACAGTAGATCACTGACGTGTCACTAGGCAGAACAGGGGAATGCCTTGTTTACAAAGACACCCCCCTGTTCTGCCTTTGCCGACTGCAATCGCAGGCCGCCCGGGAACATTGAGTTCCCAGGACCCGAGGGCGCACTCACGAGGCACGCGGCGTGCACGCTGGGCGGCAAATTTAAAGGGACGTACAGGTACACCCATTTGCCTGCCCGTGCCATTGTGTTGACGTATATCGTCGTGCGCTGGTCGGCAAGCGGTTAACAATAATCTAAATCCAAAACGTTGTTAAAACTCCTGTCAGATGTTAAAAAATCTGCGTCCTATTGGAGAGATTTCCCTTCATATCCCTCTCTGTAAACACAACAGGAAATGAGAGGAAATCCCATCTTAGGGGTCTTGTACTCAGGCTGACTGAGCAAAATTACTGTATTTACTCCACCCGGACAGCCCAGGCCTGTCAGTGACATAGAGTGGGGGAAATTCATTGTTTGATCCCCTGCAGATTTTGTAAGTTTGCCCACTTACAAAGAAATGAGGGGTCTATATTAGTTATCATAGGTGTATTTTAAATGATAGAGATGGAATATCAACCAAAAATCCAGAACAATCACATGATACAAATGTTATAAATTGAGTTGCAGTTCAGTGAGAAAAATAAGTATTTGATCCCCAAGCAAAACATGACTTGGTACTTGATGGAGAAACCCTTGTTGGCGAAGCACAGAGGTCAGACGTTTCTTGTAGTTGGTGACCAGGTGCAAACCCATCTCAGGAGGGATTTTGGTCCACTCTTCTTTACAGATCTTCTCTAAATCCTTAAGGTTTCTTGGCTATCGCTTGGTAACTTGAAGTTTCAGGAAATTCTGGAAATTCGAATAATTCGTTTTTTTTGTTTTTTTTTTGCCTTTTTTGGAAATTCGGGAAATTCGGAATTCCGAATTTCCGAATTCCAAACTTTCGAATTTCCGAATTTCCAAGAAAACGAAAACTACAAATTTTTCAAATTTCCGAAAAAAGCAAAAAAACGAAAAAAACGAATTTCCGATTTTCGGAAATTCTAAAAATTCGGAATTCAGAAATTCAACTTTCCAAATTTCCCATTTTCGAATTTTAGATTTTAGAATTTTGCAATTTCGAATTTTCGAATCTCGAATTTTCGAAATTTCCAATTTCCAAAATTCCGAAATTCCGAATTTCCGAAATTCCGAATTTCGGAAATTCATAATTCCGAATTTCCGAGATTCGGAAATTCGGAATTTCGAAAATCCGAAATTCCGAATTTCGGAAATTCGAAATTTCGGAAATCCGAAAATTCGTAAATTGAGAAATTCGTAAATTCGAAATTTCGTAAATTCGAAATTTCGGAAATTCGGAAATTCGAAAATTCGGAAATTCAGAAATTTCGGAATTAACGAATTTCTCTAAATTCGTGAAAAACGAATTAGAAACTAAACAAATTGCACATGTCTAATAAGAACTATCTTCAGCATAAAGAAGAACAAGTAGTCTTGGAAGTGATGGTGTGGCCCCCACAGAGCCCTGATCTCAGCATCATGGAGTCTGTCTGGGATTACATGAAGAGACAGAAGGATTTGAGGCAGCCGACATCCACAGGAGATGTGGGGTTAGTTCTCCAAGATGTTTGGAACAACTTACCTACCGAGTTCCTTCGTAAACAGCATGTAAGTGTACCTAAAATAATTTATGCTAATTTGAAGTCACACCAAATATTGATTTGGATTTCTCTTCTGTTCATTTACTTTTTACTTAATATTTTATTTTTATCAATTAACAAAATGTAAACACTTCTATTTCTGAAAGCATTCTTCATTTACAGCCTTTTTACACACCTCCCTAAAACGTTTGCACCTTTACTTTTCAGGGGTGCTATGTACTTAAATTTAGGGGGTTGGTCTGAGCTAGTAGCCAGGCTCAGACCACTTTGATTGTTAGTATTCGCTTCTGCCTATGTGATGTAACCTGATGTACAGTTCCCTGTGGCCTGTAGGTGGCACTGCCATATCAGGTCAGGGTTGAACCGTGGGTGACATTGCTATGCCTCCTCTCTCGGCAGTGGTGCGGTGGGCGTGGTTGGCCTGCTGTGCATGCTGGGAGGGGATACATAAGGGGCAGACGCCATCTTGACTGGAGACTGGATCGCTGGGGAGTGAGCGATTCGCACCGCCGGCCCTTCAGGCCAAGGGTGTGCGCGTGTACCAGTCTCAGGCACCTTTAGCCCGGGGCTGCATCTGCACTAGTAGGCCCAGCAGCTTTAGCTGGGGCCTATCTCCAGAAGAGGAATCCCAGGGTGCCTGGGAAAGGGTGGACCCGCTCTAAGAAGAGGAGACCGGGGGAGGACCTTTCTGACGGACCGGTGAGAGTTCACGGTGAAAGAGAGGCCTGGTTACCTTCTGGAGGGATTCAAAGATCTGTCACAGGCCTTGCAACGTGCTATCACTGGCACCTGTCTTTGTGTTGCAACAGCTGAGAAGTTTGGGACTTAAAGATTCTGTGGCAGAGGATCTCCAGAGCGTATCTCTAGGAAACCTAAAGTGAACGTTCGAGCATCACTCCGGCTGCTAGGATCCGCTCTTACAGGGGACTATCCGGGTGAGCTAAACCTACTCGGGATCGAGTGGTGACTATTGTACCAGTTTGTGCCTGGACCCATCTCCCAAACCTTACTGTCCTTTCTCTCATCCACCTTTCCTGTCTGCTGAACTTGAACTTGCTTATAAAATAAACTCAGCGTTGGAGTTAAAGTGGTGTGGACATTGGCCTTACTGGGGAAAAATAGAGACTTGTCCCTACAATCTAGGAGACAAGAACCAGTTGCAGGACCCAAAATTGTTAACACCGCTCAACCTCTTAAAACAGGAGGGTACGGGCATATTTACGGGCAGTGTGCCTTGACCTGCAAGTGAGCCAAAGGCAGTAAAAAGGTCCGTGTGCTACATGTATAAAATGTTACTTTTTAGAAAACTGTATATTTTACAGAGTTACAAACTATCTTTTTTCTGTATGCAAAAGTCTTCTTCATCCACAATTCCAGCAAATTCTTTTTTTCTGCTGGTAATAAATTACCTTTTTTGCTCATGAAGAAGAGAAAAGAGCGAGCCTCCTGAGACGTACTGAGTCACAATAGCAAAGTGACTGGGGTCATCCAAGCAGGCGCCGACAAACTGGATGACACAAGGGTGGTTGAGCCGACAGAGTATGGAGACCTCTCGGCAGAACATGTCCACATCGGACTTGGAACAGTAAGTGTTGGCTCTGTATCTGACAGGTCAAAAATAATATAATTGTGTTGGTTTAGTAAAGAACAAAACAATATACAAAGGAATCTATGATACAACAATAAAGAAAAAAACAACAAACAAAAATATTTCGGACTGGAATTATGTTTTAGGCACCTTCTCCTCCT
Source organism: Rana muscosa (assembly GCA_029206835.1). Taxonomy (NCBI): domain Eukaryota; kingdom Metazoa; phylum Chordata; class Amphibia; order Anura; family Ranidae; genus Rana; species Rana muscosa. Next base: position 45,808,201 of record CM055120.1, on the reverse strand, counting down.
CTACCATTCCCCCTGACATTGCTCCTCTTCTACACCTTCAGCGTCCCCTCTATATTGCTCTTCAACATCCATCCTGTTTTGCTCTTCTTCTTCACCTCCAGCACCTCATTTTCTTCACATGCAGCATCTCCCTGTATTACACTTTTTCTTCACTTCCAGCATCTTCCTATATTGCCCCTCTTGTCCTCCTCCGGCATTCCCTCCGGCATTCATTCTGTATTGCTTATTCTCTTCACCCCCAGCATCCCCCCTATATTGCTTCTCTTCTGCACCTCCAGCATCCTCCATTTCCTCCCTGTATTACACCTTCTCTTCACCTCCAGCATCCTCCTCTTCTCTACCTCAAGCATCTCTTTACCTCCAACATCCCTTTTCTGTTGCTCCGTTCCTCCCTTCCAATATCCCACTGTAGAGCATCTTTTGATGCCTCCAGTGCCCCTAGCAAAGAGCCTTTTTTAGTGTCCAAAAGGGAATGTGGCATTCCAACAAGCCAGTGAGACTCAATGCCAAACTGTTCGGCAATAATGGGAAACATCAAAACCACATCTTATTGCCAGGACAGAACAGATCACCATTGTGACTTTAACCACATCAATACTGGGCACTTTCACCCCCTTCCTTCCCAGGCCAATTTTCAGCTTTCACCGCTCTCGCCTTTTCAATGACAATTGCGCGGTCATGCTACGCTGTACCCAAATTAAATTTTTATCATTTTGTTCGCACAAATAGAGCTTTCTTTTGGTGGTATTTATTCACGACTTTTTGAGATATAAGTGAAAAAAGAGCGGAAATTTGGAAAAAAACTATATTTTCTTTCTTCTATTTTAAAAGAAATCCAATAAAATCTAATTTCGTCATAAATTTAAGCCAAAATGTATTCTGCTACATGTCTTTGGTAAAAAAAAATCCCGTTAAGTGTATAATAATTGGTCCGTGTGATCACGGACATATGTACGCAAATGATCGTGTACAGATGTGCGCAGGTGATCACGGACATATGTGTGCAGATGATCATTGGGACATATGATTTTATTGTTACATATGTGGGGGACAGGTGTTTTTACTATGTGGGAACATGTGTGCGGGGACATGTGTGGGGACGTGTTTTATATTGTGTGTTACTAGGCTGGTGATCAGTGTGTAAAAAGCTGTAAAAAACAGATCACACACACTGATCACCAGCCGGCTGCAGCGACTAGCTCTCCTCTTCTCATCGACAACTGATGTGTGAGGAGAGCCGATCGCCTAGCAACTGGCTCTCTGTTTACATCACATGACGGCTGTGATTGGACATAGCCGTCATGTGATCAGGAGGGCCGATCACAGAGCCCTCCTGCTGATCTGAGATGCGTCGTGTCCGGATGACACAAGCGCATCGGGTTCGTGCTGCTACGTGGGCACGTGCACGCGCGATCCCCCTCCTTCTGAGGGACGTTCCTGAACGTCCACTCAGAAGGAGAGAGCGACCACCCGGCTGTACATATGCAGTGGCCGGGTGGGAAGTGGTTAAACAACAGAAAATTATAACTGGGGCCAATTGAGGCAATATTTATACCCCGCTAAGTGTTCTTGCAAATTCCACACCGATCACCCATAACATTATGACCACCCACCATAACTGCCACCAAGCCGTCAGTAGCAGATCCTGTAAGTCCTGTAATTTGCGAGGAGGGGCATTCATAGATCGGGGGGCTTGTTTTATTAGTACATCTCACAGATGCTAGTTTGGATTGAGATCTGGAGAATTTTGAGGCCAAGTTAAAGCAGAACTCCACCCAAAAATGGAACTTCCGCTTTTCGGAACCCTCCCCCCCTCCAGTGTCACATTTGGCACCTTTCAGGGGGAGGGGGTGCAGATACCTGTCTAAGACAGGTATTTGCACCCACTTCCGGGCAAAGACTCCCGTGGGAGTCTACGCCACTTCCCCCCCCCCCCCCCCCGCTGTCTCCTGGGAAACACACTGGTCCCAGGAGAGAGCGGGGACCAGTGACGGCGCGCCGCGCTACTCGCGCATGCGCAGTAGGGAACCGGGCAGTGAAGCCGCAAGGCTTCACTTCCTGATTCCCTCACCAAGCATGGCGGCGGCAGCATCCAAGGACCGAGCAATTGCTCGGCCTCGTCTGCCGACACGCTGGACAGGTAAGTGTCCATTTTTTAAAAGTCAGCAGCTGCAGTATTTGTAGCTGCTGGCTTTTAAAAAAAAAATTCGGGTTGACCTCCGCTTTAAGACCTCAAACTCATTGTCGTCTTCCTCAAACCATTCATGAATTTATCAGACCAGGCCACCTTCTTCCATTGCTCCGTTATCCAGTTCTGATGCTCACATGCCCATTGTTGGTGCTTTTAGTTATAGATACAGGTCACCATGGGCACCCTGACTGGTCTGTGGTTACACAGCCCCATATGCAACAAACTGTGATGCACTGTGTGTTCAGCAATATGAGCTACAGTAGCTTTTCTATTAGATCGGACTACATAGGTCAGCTTTCGCTCCCCAGGTGCATCAATGAACCTTGGCCGCCCATGACCCTGCCCCTGGTTCACTGGTTTTCCTTCCTTGGACCACTTTTGGTAGGACCTGACCACTGCAGATCGGGAACATTCCACAAGAACTGCAGTTTTGGAGTTGTATTGACCCAGTTGTCTAGCCATTACATTTTGGCCCTTGTCAAAGTCATTCAAATCCTTGTGCTTGCCACCTCACTCCCAGTAACAGAATGGGGACCCACCGAGCATCAGCGCAGACCTCATGCGTGCTTACAATGAACTCATTCTCTCTGCCATATGATGCAGCTAGGTACATGGCGTCTCCATATCAGGGGTTTGGTGCCAGTAACTTTAGGGGAACCAACTGGTAGGGTAGGAGCCAGATCACTCACCCCCTAGCTACTGGAAAATCCTGTCACCTTCCCCAGGTGCCACGCTTCATGTCTGGGTGCTATACCACCAGTTCCCACCAGTTCTTGGTTACCTGTGACACCTACTCTCTTGCTCCAACTCTTCTGCCTAATCAACCCTTTGTAGTGGCCTTCATATCCCATATGTTCTTTACAGGCCCTGTTCTTCTGCTTCACCATGTACCACCATGCATCTCTTTTTAGTAACTTCAGATCAGGTTTAAGATCAGTTCAAGAACTTTAGTAAAGACATCAATGGCAATGTCAATACAAGTGCAATGCAGTTCCAAGCCTAACTGGCTAAGTTGTGGCTGCCCAGGCATACCTTAAAAAGGTCTAAGTACATAACTGGTGTCCTCCAAAGGTGGCAGATCCCCCTGAAACTTCGGTATCTTGTGGGACTATATGATGCTGTAGCCCTTCCTCAGCATCCCATGTGCAGGCTCTCTCTGGACCTGGCCATTCCCCTATTTATATATGCACTAGGAAGGAAGGAAAGCAGGACAAAAAAGCCTGAGAAAAGTCTAGACACAATTAGCCCAGTCCCAGTCTGGACAGACCAACTAACCTGCCTACATGTAGAACGAAATGTGATCATAGTACATTCCTGCACTTACATCATTTTAGGGAGTTAGGTCACTGAAGGAGACCAATAGCACTGAAGTGTACAAATAACATATATACAGTATAAAACAAATATTATCAAAAGGAAGTTTTATTTACTGTGTACCCAAAAGCAAATCTGAATGAAATTTGCTGATTTTACCTTTTCACGGCCACAATTTTATTACGGCATCTTCCTTTGTATACTTTCCCAAATGACCCTGTAAGATATCAAAGAAAGGGTCACAGCTTTGATTATAAATAATTAATAGTACTTCACAGTCTGTGACTCACGACTAATCTCACACCTGATCCAATTATTTCATGAAATTCAATTTCAGATATCTGGAGGTGAAAGTGTGAGGGCAGGCTAGCACGCAGCATCAGTACATCTGCTTTTTCTGAAAAAAATAAAAAATATATAAAGAATCAAAAACAATTATCAATTATGTGCTGTAATATTCTTTGTATTTGCTGTATCCTGGTAATACCTTGATCACCTCACCTTGTGTATATCACAAAACAATATTTGTTTATGTAATAAAAGTTCTGCTCCAGGGCAAATCTTTTCAGCAGTGGCTATAATACATGGCTGCCAGATGCCATGTGCCTCTGATCCTGTATGGCAGCCTGGCTATGGGGTTTATTTACTAAAGCTGGAGAGTGCAAAATCAGTCTCACGTCGGCAGAGAAACCAATCAGCTACTAAAATCAGCTTGTTCAATTAAGCTTTGGCAATAAAACCTAGAAGCTGATTGGTTTCTATGCAGAAGTGAGTCTGATTTTGCACTCTCCAGCTTTAGTAAATAAACTCCATTGTCACGTTGGCCTTAATAAGAGCCCTTTCACACTGGAGCACCCATAGCGTCGGAGGTAAAACGCCGCTATTTTGAACGCCGACGCTATGGGTGGATTTGCGGCGCATTTAGGCCGCTAGCGGCGGCGGTTTTACCCCCCGCTAGCGGCCGAGAAAGGGTTAAAACCGCCCGCAATGCGCTGCTGAAGCAGCGTATTGCGGGTGTTATTGCCGCGCTGTCCCATTCATTTCAACGGGCAGCAGCGGTGGAGGAGCGGTAAACACACCGCTCCTTCACCGCTGCAAAGATGCGGCTAGCAGGACTTTTTCTAAACGTTCTGCTAGCACAACGCTCCAGTGTGAAAGCCCTCAGGCTTTCACACTGGAATGAATGGGGCAGCAGTTTAGCAGCGTTTTGCAGGCGCTATTTTTAACGCTATAGCGCCTGCAAAACGCTCCAGTGTGAAAGGGGTCTAAATGTTGTTTTGGCAGCATGAAAAATGGTGGGAGTATCAAAATAAGTTTACTGTCACTCCTACCACAGCGTAAATCCCAAGTGCTTGTGTAGATTAATAACTCAGAGCTTACACAGGGCTAAGGACTTACCTCCCATTACTGTCCGACTGCCTAGGTAGCCAATTGTTAAGCATCAAGTACTGTCAGGTGGGAGGAAGGGAAGCGAGTAACATGCTCCCTATACTGAGAAGTACCCCATATTTTATCTCGGGGCTCAACAATTCCCAGGTGCCAGGTCGTCATGGGGTAGGGTGACCAGATGTCCCCAGTTTCCGGGGACAGTCCCCGGATTGAGGACACTGTCCCCAGACCAAATCTGTCCCCGGTTTTGTCCCCGGATTGGATTTGAACAGGAGCTGGGGCAATTTCAAAGACAGTCAGTGCAGAATAAAAAATAAATAAATCTGAATTACACCCCCCTCGCCTCCGCCGCTCCTACTAGCTTAGAGGGTGTATTTTTTTCTATTATCTGTGCCCCTATCTGATGATCATGTGCTGGTCGGAGCGGAGGGACTATTTTTTCAGTTTCGGGCGCATGCCCATTCAGCTCTGCTCGCATGTTCTTCTGCCTTGGCTTAAATCCTGGCCAGCCGCCTGCCTGTTTATCTCCTTGTCTTCCCCGGCAGAGTGATCTTCCTCCGCTCCCCACCCAGTAGTAGCCGGGGCCCAGAGAGTGAGACTTGAGAGGCTGTGAGGCGGCAGAGAGTCGCTGATTGCCGCCATTACTAGTAAAAAAATAAAATCTGGTCACCTTATCATGGGGGACAGAAACCACTTCCCGCTGCCTGGGATTCCGCCAGCCCACTCACCGCCAGCACCAGGCATAAGTAACTACGAAGGTGTGATCAGTAAGTATATGGTAGGGGAAGAGGGGGGTAAAAGTGGCGCTGCCTAATCTTAATGTGTATTATAAATTGAATTTGTGTAAATAAATTGAGTATAATTGAATAAATAAATTAAAATTGTGTACTGTCTCTTTAAGTTGCAAACCACATCTATAAATGCACAAATAAATATTGTTGATTAGTTAGTGGTACCCCCGTAGGGGCTGCTGAAAGCTGTGGTCCCACCTGACACCTTTGCCCAGCCCGGCATTCACTCCTCAGTCACTCTTGAGACAATGAACAGATTGGTACTTTGTATTATTGATTTATTGAGGGGAATTTAACTTGGATGGGTAAGGGAATTATGAGATGCCCAGAAATAAAGTGATGAATTGCTTAGGACCTCTATTCACACTGTACTCCAGTACATTACTCAGGTTTTTACATACAGTTTTTGGCCCCTTCCACACAGGCATCACATGTTCCTGAGTAGACATCAGTAAATTTTAATGCCCGTGTGCAAGATGGGCATCGTAGCAAAGTCAGGGAAGGCCAGTTGGTCAAGAAGACGGATGGTGGAAAAAACACTCGTAAGCCTCATACACACGATCGGACTTCCATCGGACAAATCCATGGATTTTTGTCCGAAGGGCGTTGGCCGTGAACTTGTATTGCATATAGACAGCAGAACTTTTTCAGCCAACATACACAAAACTACGTTGTTTTTCAGCTCTTTAGCGCCACCCTTTGGGCAACTTCTGCTAATGTCTGATGGTTAGCATTGGTTCGGAGCATGCGTGGTTGTACTTTGGATTTTAGTCCGACGGATTTGTGTACACATGATCGGATGATCCGACGGAACACATTTGTCGGACAATTTGAGAGCATGACCATCCAACGTTTGTTGTCGGAAATTCCAACAACAATTGTCCGATGGAGCATACAGACGGTCGGATTATCCGACAAAACACAATTGTTGTCGGAATATCTGATCGTGTGTACAGGCCTTTATGCTGGCCATATGCAAAGCAGTTTTCAGACAATTTCAACCACTTCCAAGAAGATTTGGCTGCTTAATGACCAGGCCATTTTTTGCGATACGGCACTATGACACTTTAACTGACAATTGCGCGGTAGTGCGACATTGTACCCAAACAAAATTGGCGTTCTTTTTTTTCCCCACAAATAGAGCTTTCTTTTGGTGGTATTCGATCACCTCTGCAGTTTTAATTTTTTGTGCTATAAACAAAAAAAGAGCGACAATTTTGGAAAAAAATAAATAATATTTTTTACTTTTTGCTATAATAAATATCCCCTCCAAAAATAAAAAATAAACAAATTTCTTCATCAGTTTAGGCCGATATATTCTTCTACATATTTGTGGTTAAAAAAAACCCCGGAATAAGCGTATATTGATTGATTTGCGCAAAAGTTATAGCGTCAACAAAATAGGGAATAGATTTATGGCATTTTTATGGCTTTTTTTTATTTTTTACTAGTAATGGCGGCGATCTGCAATTTTTAGCGGGACTGCGACATTGCAGCGGACAGATCGGACACTTTGACACTTTTTTGGGACCATTGACATTTATACAGCGATCAGTGCTATAAAAATGCACTGATTACTGTGTAAATGTCACAGACAGGGAAGTGCTTAACACTAGGGGGCGAGGAAGGGGTTAAATGTGTTCCCTGCTACGTGTTTCTAACTGTGGGGGGGGGACTGACTAGAGGAGGATAGAGATTGCTGTTCCTAATCACTAGGAACAGCAGATCTCTCTCTCCTCCCGTCAGAACGGGTGCTGTCTATTTACATTGACAGATCCCCGTTCTAGCTCTCTTTCCCGTGATCGCAGGTGGCCAGCGGACATCGCGGCCGCCAGCCACATGCATCGGGTCCCCCACCGTGTGCCTGCTATGGCTCTTAAAGGAACCGATGTATAGCTACAGCGATTTGTGGGAAAGAGCTGACCTGCCGCAGTATAATGACGGTGGCTGATCGGCAAGTGGTTAAAAAAACAGTAATGCATGGTATCTTCCTGCTCTGCACATGCTCAGTTGCTCTCTATTCTCAGCGCGGTACCTAAAATCAGAGTCACTAGAGGCCGATCAGCTTTAAGACTTTATGCACAATTGTATTTGCTTAAGTGTACTACTTTTTTTATTTAATAAATCCTGTGATGGTATCACGCTATGGTCCGCTTCTCTTTCTCTTGAGTGCAATATTGTATTTGGCCACAGAAGAGACTCAGATGGGATTATAGCCATCCTTACCTGTCTGCTTCCTGGATTGAATCAGCTCAGCGTTCAAGCTAAAGGCCGTGGCTGGGTAATAGCCAAACGCCCTTTATGCTTGCCATCTGGTAAGCGGACTCATATTACGGTGTCGGGCACTTTTTAACTTATGTGAAGTCACTATGGTGTCACTCAAGAATACTGTATCCGGAATCAGGATTGAATTCTCTGGTTGTTTTTAGTTGTATCAATTTCCCTGATTGTGGACTGTTATATCATAGTATATCACACATGGACTAATGGTTTTCAATCCTTCCTGCCTATGTTACTTTTAGGAACTATGGGTTTACATATGGACTCTTAATTCAATCTGTTTGGCGCAGCTTCCTTTTTTCTGCTTAAGATTTACTGTTGCTGAAGGGGGGAGAAATCAACAGGAATGGCAAAGACTGTGCCGAGGGAACACAGTTTAGGGAGGGACAAAAGAAAAGCAAGAGAGGTGACAGGACAAACTCTGCCATCAGGGAGACATAAAAGAGTTAAACTTAGGCTGGTCTTACATTATACAATTTTCCTTTAGATTGGTCAAAACCATAACATATGAGGTCAAACCGAAACACTTTCAATTTGTATGCAATCAGGCAGGCCCTTGCACTATGGTAAATCAAAAGTAAATTGAATAAGAAAATGATATAATGTATGGCCAGGTTTACAAGGATATTATCTTATCTCCCTGATATTCTCTCCTTTCTCCTTCATTGGCAGCCTGTGAACTTTGCTGTAAAGCTTCTGTCAGCCTTTCTTCTTATTCTTCTCACTCATCTTCCTAACATCAAGACTAGAGGTTGACCAATATAAATCGGCCAATGTTTGGCCTTTAAGGAATCATCATCCGCCGATTATTATGCAAATTCGGCCGATTACTGACTGCACCGTGCCCGTGGACTCACGAGTGTTCCTCCTCCCTTACCCACTGTCAAGGTCACCTGTGGCCAGGTGACAGATGCACACCGTAGGGGGACAGGAGTGCACCGCAAGGTAGTGAACCCTATGGCTGACTGCTGCGGATAGGAAACTGGGTGGTTGTGGAAAGCGGGACCAGAGGAGCACAACCGGGATCCTAACGGAAGCTAGAGCCAAGATTCCCCAGGGCGCGGAGTCTAAGACCCAGCAGGTCTTCTCCAGGGCCTCTAGTGGTGAGGATGTTATGCTGCAGGCTGGGACCAGGTCGCGGCCCCTGGAGTTTCCTAGCTCATGCCCCGTAGGATAAGGGGAAAAGAGGGGAAGCAGCAGCACAAGATATGAGAGAACCGAATAACAAGCTGAAGGTCAGGGGCCACAAGCAGACAAGGATAACGAAAGAACGAGCCGAAGGTCAAGGGTCACGAGCAGACAGGGATAGTCGGGGACAAGCCAAATATGTAACAGAGAGACAGACGTAGCACACGGCAGGCAGGAACCCAAACACACAATGCCTAACAAACACGTTGATCAGCAAAGCAGGCTTGCAGTGCACAGGTTAATATAGTGTTCTGTGATAGGGCCTGGGGTGGAGTCTGGCTGGGAGGAGATTATAAAGGAAGCCAGGTGAAAGGGCTCAGGCCTCTAAGATGAACACATGGGAAGGAAGGTAAGCTGACAGACAAACACTACTGCATATCCATGACACCCACACTCCATTGACAGAGCGGCGCTTGACGCTTTCCAAAACCGCTCAGTGTGTGAAACTGATGTATGTAACAGAATGCAGAGAGAGAGCGGAGCTGTCGGAATTCAGCGTTGATGTCGGGGGTGGGCGGGACCCAGCAGCTATCCAACACCAGCCAATGAGATGGAATCTGGGCAGGCCGCTACATGTACGTGGCCCTGACCCCTTTCTTAAGCAGCCCAATCATTGGCTGGTGTTTGATAACTGCATTGCCCCGCCCACCCCCGACATCACCGTTGAATTTTGACAGCTCCTCTCTCTCTGCATTCAGTTATATACATCAGTTTCACACAGTTATACTAGATGGGCTCAGTGTGAAACCTGCCAGTGCCAACCAGTACCAATCAGTACCTGCCAGTGCCACCTGCCAGTGCCAATCAGTACCTGCCAGTGCCAATCAGTGCTAACCAGTGCCACCTGCAAATCAGTGAAACCTGCCAGTGCCAATCTGTGCCAACCAGTGCCACTTGCCAGTACCAATCAGTGCTAACCAGTTCCACCTGCCAATCAGTGAAACCTGCCAGTGCAAATCTGTGCCACCTGCCAGTGCCAATCTGTGAGAACCAGTGCCACCTGACAGTGCCAATCAGTGCCACCTGTCAGCACCAACCAGTGCCACCTGCCAGTGCCACGTGCCAGTACCAACCAGTGCCACCTGCCAGTGCTAACCAATGCCACCTGCCAGTGCCACCTGCCAGTGCCAACCAGTGCCACCTGCCAGTGCCAATCAGTGTCATCTGCCTGTGCCAATCAGTGCCACCTGCCAGTGCCACCTATCAGTGCGAATCAGTGACACCTGCCAAAAAAAGAAAAAAAATCGGCTTAAAATATCAGCTGCAAAAATCGGCATCAAATATCGGCCATCGGCCGCCCCAATTTCTAAATATCGGCATCGGCCAGAGAAAAACCCATATTGGTCGACCTCTAATCAAGACATACAATCAAGGCTGGAAATGTACATGTTTTAATTAAAGAAAGTGACATATAGAGGTTGATATACTAAAGGCAAAAAGACAGTTGCACTTTCCAAGTGCAGTTGCTCCAAAGCTTAGTAAATGAGGGGAAGCTCTGCTGACTTCCATCGTCCAATCATGTGCAAGTAAAAATGCATTTTTTGTTTTGTTTTCCTTGCATGTGATTGGGTACTCTTTGTAAAGTGAAGCCTTACCTCATTTACTAAGCTCTGGAGCAACTGCACTTGCAGAGTGCACAGTCTATTTGCCTTTAGTTTAATCAAACCCATCGTTTTTTGAGACCAGAGGGGGAGAGTTTCCAATAACTCGCACACATGATGTAATGTGTTGTACTGTATTGAAATGTATTCTGTTGTTTCTGAGCATGCGTGGTCCTGGTCTTCCGATTTTTTTTTCTGGTTAATACTGTACTGACTAAATGAATATCAAACGTTTTGTATTGAACGAGAACATTTTTCATATTCTAATAGTTTCACAAAAGGTGTACAGAACTCCTCTAGGTGGCCATAATAGGATTTTTATAACAGCTTACCTGTAAAATCCTTTTCTTGGAGTACATCACGGTACACAGAGCTTAGTAATTACTATGTGGGTTATATATCTCACCTTCAGGTGCTGGACACTGATGTAATAAATTAGACAGGAAGTTCCCTCCCTATATAACCGTTCCCATACTGGGAGTACCTCAGTTTTGTAGCAAAGCAATAAGTGTCCCAATATCCCCAAATAAGAGGGGCGGGGAGCTCTGTGTTCCGTGATGTACTCCAAGAAAAGGATTTTACAGGTAAGCTGTTATAAAAATCCTATTTTCTTTATCGTACATCACGGGACACAGAGCTTAGTAATTACTATGTGGGACGTTCCAAAGCAATGCCTACTGAGGGGAGGGAGACACAACTAACGCAGACCGCCATCAGACGTTAGGACCTATACCGCTGCCTGCAGCATACTGCGCCAAAGAGCGGCATCCTCTTGCCGCCTTACATTCACCTGATAGAATTAGTGAACGTATGCACCGGCGACCAAGTTGCGGTCTTGCAATCTGAGTCATAAAGGCTTTGTAATGCACCGCGCATGAAACGCTTACTAGCCTGTTAGGGTGCACTCTAAAAGAAACAGGGGAAAACTCTCTTTAACCACAATCCTGAATAATAATCTGATGAATCAACATTGAAAACAGTTGATTTAGACACTGCCTGCCCTTTCCTGGGGCCTCCTGGTAGCGCCCCAACATCAGTTTTCCATATCTGAGCAGCTGCTTCAGATAGGCCTTGACTGCTCTCATACCAATGAGAGAGTATAACCATTTTAATAGCCGATTTGAACGCTACCTGTCTATTTCTAGGGTCTTCTGGCAGCACAATCAAAACGTCAGTTTCCTATATCTGAAATCTTCAGAAAGCAATAACCTTTCCTTCCGCAGAACAAGGCTCTGGAAAAAAGGAAGGCAAGAATATCTTGACTGAAATGAAAACGAGATCCTTCTAGGAAATAAGGCCGGGTGAAGATTTACCATCACCCTATCCTTAAAAAAAATTAAGTATGGCTCTATACAAAGAAAGTTGCCAATACTGAAACTCTCTTGCGGAGGCTACCGCAACCAAGAACACCAATTCCCCTTTTAGAAGGATGAAGGAATATATGGTGCATCGGCCCAAGGTGCTGACCTTGTAGGCCGACCAAATTAGACTCAATCCTCCAAGCACAAGGGCGCCCTTAACTGGCCCTTGTATAAAGGCCTGGATCAAAGCAAGCGGCCTTTGAAGATACTGACAAGGCCGAATCAGATCCTTAATGGAACTTAAGGCTAGCTCCATCTCCTTTCCTAATGCAGGAAGGCAAGAATTTTACCTATGACATACTTCCAAGGATCCACCCCTTGGTTTCACACCAGGAACATGGGCTTTCCAGATCCTTTGATACATGGTCCTGGAGGCCAGCTCTCCTGTATGAATCAAGGTAATTTTCCGCTGATTCTGAAAACCCTGATCCTCAAGAATGCGGGCTAAACAGCCAGACCATCAATTCCCATGTTTGCAAGACGGGATGGAATACCCCCTGAGAAGTAGGTCTGGACAAGATGTAAGGGACCCTGGGTCCTTTACTACCACCCTTACGATTCCTGCATAGTAAGGTTGTCTGGGTCATGCCGGAGCCATTAGGCCGGCTTCCGTTCCCCTCAGATGTTGCATGGAAGCCACGATAGTCGCAGCACTGGGGGGAGAGAATGCATAAGCCAGTGACAACTGGTCCCATGAGATCACCAACACATCTGTCCCACATGCGAGTGGATCCTTTGTTCTTGACACAAAGCTGTCCAACTTCTTGTTGAACCTGGATGCCAATAAATTTTATGTCCAGGATCCTTCTCTGGCATTTGGCCAGAAAAAAGTCGGGGTGTAGAGGTCATTCTCCCGAGAACAATTGTTGACGGCTCCAGAGAACCGCCTGCCAATTCTCCATTTCATGTAATGAAGTTTGTCGATAGGCAAGGCACAAGCTCCTCTGCCCAAGCCAGAACATGGTTCACTTCCCTCTGGCTGCGTGACTTCTAGTGCCTTCTTGGTTTATAAAGTAAATCATTGGTGTGGCATTGTCGGATTGTAGTCTGCCATCCGTAGCTCTAGAATGTTGACGGATAAGGCTCACTTGGATCTTGACCACGTCCCCTGGGCACTGGTCTCTTCCAGGCCTGGCCTCCATCCCTAGAGGCCAGCCTTCGTAGCCGCCACCTTCCAGGTAACCGGCATGAAGGATCTTCCTTTCTGCCAATCTTTTGGTTAAGAACCACCAACTAAGACTCCAGCGTATCCCTGGGACCAGACCCTTTGGATAATGCTAGGTTAGGATTTACTTGTTCCAGGCTGCCAGAATAACGTTTATAGCAGTTTTGAAAGAAACTGAGCATAGGGAACCACTTTGAAAGAAGCCACCATCTTCCCTAGCACCTTAAGCAAAAGGCAAACGTAAGGAACTCTTCCTTGCCTTGACCACATTAGACCAGCTTTCTTTTAGCGCTGCCTTTGTCTGAGGCAGAAACCTCTCCTTTTTGGGCTGTGTCCCAAAATTTCCAGGCTTCTTACCAAATGCAAGAAGGTACTTTTAGACTGGAATCCTAACCCAGGAGTTCCAGATACTTGACCATGCTGGACACATTTAGGTCCAGCCATGCTACTGACTGATCCATCAGCAGCAGATTGCCTCGGTATGCCATTACTGCTATACCCTGGGCCTTTAGACCTGCTAGAGGCGGGCCCTAGCACCCTGTAAACCCAGGCACAGTGGCTAACCCAAAGGGCAAGACCACCAACTGGAAGAGGTGCTTCTCTCCTGCGAAACGCAGACAACCTCTGCAGTCCCATGTAAATAAACATATATGCAAATGGCTCCCCATATGTGTATGTGGCAAGTGTTAAGCCATATACCTCTATGGAAGCGAGCGTTCATTGAGGTATGAATTCATACAAATATGTTTTAGGCACAACATAAAAAAGTGTGCGCTGTATACCACACAAACATATAGCACGTGTGCTATGGAACGGCCATCAAGCAAGCATGCGTTTGAGAACGTGTTATGCCACATGTACTCATGCAGACACGTATTCCTATGTGAACACAAGGAATCCTGTATAATTAAGGAAACTTAAATTTTAATGCCTCATTATGCAATCATGCAAAATCTAGGCGAACATGCAACTTTAGGCGATCATGTATCCTTATGCGATTCAGCATCTTTTATGCGATCAAACATCTTATGCATCTTTAGCACTACTGTGCGGACATGTACCCTTGTGTGACCAAGGACTCTTGTGTGATCAAGCACTCCTGTGCGATCCAGCATGTTTATGCAATCAAGCATTTTTATGCGACTTTAGGCCTTTCCGTGAAAACAAGCCTCTCTGTGTGATCAAGTATCCTTGGAAAATCAAGGACTCCTGAGATCAGGCAACCTTGTGTGATCCAGCATTTTTATGCAATCAAGCATTTTTATGCGATTTTAGGCATTTCTGTGCAAACAAGCCTCTCCGTGCGATTTAAGCACTCTAATATGATTAAGCATCCTCATGCGACTATGTAATGTAGCGGCCTCACCCTCTCTCCATCTTTATCGGTTACACACCAACTCATGTCTAGGGGTTCCTGGGTTGTGAGAGTGAGATGCGCCACGGCCCATGTCCTCCCCATTGTAGTAGGGAGGTGAAGGCCACTTACTGATGTTTCCTCGGGCCGGTGTGCTCTGTGAATGCACTGAGTCTGTAATTGCAAGCTCACCAGCCTCCCCTTTGCTTCCAGTAACTGGAGTTCACACACCGGAGAAAGGTCCAACACTTGTTTATTTGACACTCCAATACGCAAAGCACGATAAACAGTTCTTTTGCAGCAAACTGGTTGGGACCTATAACCTTGCCAACGGTGGGGCGAGCAGATCGAGGCACTTCCTAAAGTTTCAGTTCTATGCCACTGTACTATGACCAGCGGCGCCTAAGCCAATCCGGCTGTTACAGAACAGGAAGGATGGGGTCTCTTCCAGCAACCCCTATGAACAGCAATGGAGCCCTCTTCGATACGCTGTGGCCCCTATCAGGGGGATGTGTCCTCCCAAGAGAGTTCCCAGAGGCCCACTGTCACCGGGTTGGTGCTGCTCCGGGTCTCCAGTGGGTAACCTCCCCGGCCTCCTCACCTCAGGTACGAGTCCCTCCGCTCAGGGACCCTCGGACAGTCCACCCTAGCGGGACCCAGTCGAAGGTACTGGGCCCCAGGCCTCCTAGATAGTACCTCACCCCAGGCTAAAGGTGCCTGGGATGGACGCCAACATGACTCCGGACCAGGCCATGGGCACCTGGACCAGACTCCTGGATCTCCCGCACCCAGGCCTAAGGGCCCTGGGTGCGGACCGCAACCCTCCTCCTCCGAGGACCTCCTTCTCCGCAAGACGACGACGACCTCGTGGTCCGGGCGTCTCCCCCTTTTATCTCCTCCCTTCAACGGCCCGGCGGGTTCCCCGCCCCAGCCATACCATCTCCGGGAAGAGACCAAACAGGGAGCACTGCAGGGGATGATTCTACCTGAAGCCTGTGGGTACTACGCCACCCACAGGCAAAGGAGAATATTACATCCTCCAATCCTCCACGAAACAAAAAGGGGTCTGAATCCTAACACAATTATACACCTGGGTCACACTATTGCCCAGGTGTATCCCATCAATTTGAGGACCCCGCTACACACTCCCCCCTGTAATTTGACGCTGGTCCCCAGCGTCAGGTGCACACCCATGCCTCCCATAAAGTGGTGACATGGAGTGAAACCCCTGAAGCAATTCCTCTAAATTTTTTTCCCAAGTGCCAAGACCTGCTCAGGGAATGGGGAACATATAAAACAACTTATGTCATAAAACACTTTAAACATCTGCCTAGTCACAGCCCCTCTCCCACACTGTCTAAGAGCCACCCACTCTCAATGATCTTGACTGACGATTCTCCTGCAGGGGAAAGAAAAACAACATCCTAACATAATTTCGTGTCATTTGGGATGAGTGGGCCCGTCAGCCGAGAGACCCACTCACTCCAACAAGCAAGGGGATGTGTGTGTGAAACATTTTCAAACATTTGTTGCGCAACACTGCCACCTGGTGACAACGCCGCGGTCATGACACTCAACGAATCTTCGTTCTTCCAGCTTTTCCCTACTCTGCCACTATTCCCAAATGTCCTTGCCTTTGGCACATGAAGAAAAGGGGAAACATGAAAACACAACAGTCCCCAAGTCTCCAACGAGAAAAAGAAAAGCCCAAACAAAAACAAAAACAGGGCACAGTC
This sequence comes from Rana muscosa, assembly GCA_029206835.1. Classification (NCBI taxonomy): domain Eukaryota; kingdom Metazoa; phylum Chordata; class Amphibia; order Anura; family Ranidae; genus Rana; species Rana muscosa. Next base: position 45,791,831 of record CM055120.1, on the reverse strand, counting down.
CTGCGTGTCTGGAAATGGCTCTTCCAGAAAGTTCAAGTGCACAAAAGAAATAAACAGGAGTTCTTTTCTCCTATAAGTAAAACTTTGGATCCGGCAGGTACAGGGGTTTCAGGTGTTTGTCAAATGCCTCTATCGAATACTCGACATCTTCTCCTTCTCTTCTGCAAATGACTATCTTGTCAGCATGGATATGGCGCCCCAATTTCCATTCAGCTTTGCAGTCCTCAAACCTCTTAGACACTGCCGGCACACATTCCAGGTACCTGCGAGCATGGGGCACCTTCAACTTGTCCCACACAAACTCGTCATACCATCTTGTTCTCCAGACTTCCACCTCATACAGCAAGTCCCGGGGTAGATACGGGTACTCCCACCCATATTCCCGAGCTACTTTATGGCAAAACAGTCTCTGCAAGCGGGCCAAAGGTGGCATAGTGGCTTTCTCTCCAGTTCCAGGCAGCACAATAGCTTCCGGATGCCGAGGTACCTTTACCAGCTCCCTGGAAATGACTTTCGGCGCTCTCAGAGAAGCGCGGGGTGTCCCCACAACCAAAGTAGGTGAGGTAACAGTAGATGAGGACACAGGTGGAGGGGTAGGTTCCCTCGTAAGCTGCGGGTCTTCCACCCGAGGCGTGCTGTCTCCTGTGTACATAGGTGAATCCCGTACCGCACGGGAAGCAAGAAGTGGCACTCTATCCCAGCCCTTGCGGCTGAACAGTTCGTCTATCTCGCCATCATCTCCGCAATCAGACAGCGACTCTAGGTCGGAGGTGTCATACATCTCCGCAGGCAGATATCTACCGGTGGACACAGAATCATCTTCTCTGGGGGGTTCCACCTCCAATGGGCCCCCGACACCTCCAACCACCACCACAGTCCCAGCCCCTGGCTCACCTGACCCTTGTAGAAGACTGGGATGTCCGGGACTTCCATCTCGACCGGCGCCATCCAGGCCAGGCAAGCAGCGGGGTGAAGCTCGACCACGTCCATAGGATGCCTGTACTAGGCCAACTTTCCTCTTCGGTGGTGGAAGCAAAGAACTTGTGGCGACCGAAGCAGCATCTTCGGATTTTTCTCTGTTGGGCAGTCCATCGCCCTGGTCAGCGCGCACAGGAACCTCGACAAAGGCCTTGATCTCCCCTTCCGGAGTAGCAGTACCCGTGAGGTGATTGAGGCGAAGGGCCCGGGGCCTTGCTGTGGACGACTCGACCTCAAAAAGGAATTCTCTGCACTCCTCACATCGCCCGAATGGCTTCAGGGTGACCACCAGTCCCGAGCAGCCGGGACAGATCACACCGAGGGCCTCCGTGTCTCTGCAGGTGTACAGAGCCAACCGCCCTCGGGGCCTAAGTCTTATCCCCGTGTCTGTGATGGGGGCAGCAAAGGAAGTCATTCTCGTGGGGTGAGGAACCATAATCCACGGGGCACTTGAGGTCATCCCGACTGTTTGCTGCTCCATCATGCACTGACCCCGCGCCGGAGTCTCCACGTGTATCCCCACACTTGGCCAGACTCCTCCCATGAGCTGTACATTTTCGCGGGCTTCCTCTTGACTCCGCCCACGAACGATGTCGCCATGGGGTGCCTCGTGGCGCAGTGCGTTAACAGTCCCCACGTGCAGTACGTCACACGGCTGGACCTCTCCCTTTTTCCGCTCCTCCGCATGGGCCTTTCCCGTGTTAGGGTCATTTCCACAACTCCGAGCAGGGACGCACTTTGGCCAGTAATTTGGCCGATCTGCTCGGAACTCCTCTGGGCAGCAAAGTTCAAATGTAGACATTCTCAAGTCCATCTTTAGAACACACTCTATCCCGGACTCACGAGCCCCCACGTGTAGCGGCCTCACCCTCTCTCCATCTTTATCGGTTACACACCAACTCATGTCTAGGGGTTCCTGGGTTGTGAGAGTGAGATGCGCCACGGCCCATGTCCTCCCCATTGTAGTAGGGAGGTGAAGGCCACTTACTGATGTTTCCTCGGGCCGGTGTGTTCTGTGAATGCACTGAGTCTGTAATTGCAAGCTCACCAGCCTCCCCTTTGCTTCCAGTAACTGGAGTTCACACACCGGAGAAAGGTCCAACACTTGTTTATTTGACACTCCAATACGCAAAGCACGATAAACAGTTCTTTTGCAGCAAACTGGTTGGGACCTATAACCTTGCCAACGGTGGGGCGAGCAGATCGAGGCACTTCCTAAAGTTTCAGTTCTATGCCACTGTACTATGACCAGCGGCGCCTAAGCCAATCCGGCTGTTACAGAACAGGAAGGATGGGGTCTCTTCCAGCAACCCCTATGAACAGCAATGGAGCCCTCTTCGATACGCTGTGGCCCCTATCAGGGGGATGTGTCCTCCCAAGAGAGTTCCCAGAGGCCCACTGTCACCGGGTTGGTGCTGCTCCGGGTCTCCAGTGGGTAACCTCCCCGGCCTCCTCACCTCAGGTATGAGTCCCTCCGCTCAGGGACCCTCGGACAGTCCACCCTAGCGGGACCCAGTCGAAGGTACTGGGCCCCAGGCCTCCTAGATAGTACCTCACCCCAGGCTAAAGGTGCCTGGGATGGACGCCAACATGACTCCGGACCAGGCCATGGGCACCTGGACCAGACTCCTGTATCTCCCGCACCCAGGCCTAAGGGCCCTGGGTGCGGACCGCAACCCTCCTCCTCCGAGGACCTCCTTCTCCGCAAGACGACGACGACCTCGTGGTCCGGGCGTCTCCCCCTTTTATCTCCTCCCTTCAACGGCCCGGCGGGTTCCCCGCCCCAGCCATACCATCTCCGGGAAGAGACCAAACAGGGAGCACTGCAGGGGATGATTCTACCTGAAGCCTGTGGGTACTACGCCACCCACAGGCAAAGGAGAATATTACATCCTCCAATCCTCCACGAAACAAAAAGGGGTCTGAATCCTAACACAATTATACACCTGGGTCACACTATTGCCCAGGTGTATCCCATCAATTTGAGGACCCCGCTACAGTAAAAAAAATGTAATCCATACAAACAGAAACATGTATCTTTATGTGATCAACAATAAACATGTTCTGTTACTTGTCTTTTTACCACACATGCATTTTGTACATTCCAAACTCATGTATTTTATGCCAACCTGTGGACTGGTAAAGAGGCAGTTATCCTCTGTAGATGTGCGTTTCCACAATCATGCGATATAGCTGTTGCGCATTAGCAACGTGCACCAGCAACAGTGCATCCCAGCAGTTGTGCGTTTGGCTAGCCTGAGGATGAGGATCCTGTGGAGGTTTTTCTAGCAACCTATACTCCTCTGGGGAAAAAAAAAAACTGCTTATGCGGGTGCCCAACCAGCAGAATAAACTGTTGCAGTAATGGATGGAGTGGGAAGGTACAAGCAACCTATGGGATTTTTATTTTATTTTTAAAACCCCAAGGCGGAGAAGGAGGCTTTAGCCGACTAGGCTAAATTATATGCAGTATGAAACTGAAAAAGACTGCAGCTGCAACTCCAGAGCTCGTGAGGCTTCTGATACCTCCGCCTCGTTAGACTGCACCTGTTCCCTGTCCTCTGATGGTGAACTTTCAACCTCAGGACTTTTAATCCATTTGTTTGAGGATTTAGAGCAGGGAAAGGGGCACACCCTGGTTTCTGCTTTCTGTGAGGATGCAGCAATATAGCAATTAACCTCTTATAGACCAACAACGTCAGCCTTTTGCGTCTTAGGATTTTTAGTCCCAAAGCCCTTAAAAGGCATAGTCCCAAGCTCAAAGCCGAGGTACTGGCAGCCAAATTGTACCTATCACTGAGCTATAGTCCAGCGTACAAGCTGCTATATGAGCCAGTCAGGTGTCTAAACTAATGTGCCTTGGGGGATGCCTGTATCACCGCCTGTTGTATGCCAAATACATTTATACTGTCACCAAATCAGCCCCTGCTCCTGTGTCTGTCCTCTTACCAGTGTGTCTCCCAGAGACTGTTCTTTTAAGGCAGAGGACGCCCGCACATGCGCAGAAGCGCCCCGCCCCCCCCCTCCGTGACTTGTTCATATCTTGGAAACCTTGCGCACGCGTGCACGCCGCGCTTCCTCATGGAGAGGAAATGGGGAGAGGAGGAAGGAGGCCGCGGACTGCTCCAGCCCGTCATGGCTGAGCGGCGGCTATACAGGGAGATCCGCAGCGCAGCACCAGGATGCAAACTCAGGTCTCCCCCTCAGGTATGACATGGCAACATTTAACAGATGGCCCCTGGAGCTGTACTTACAAAAGGGAGCTCCTCCATATGTCCAGGCATTACTCTTGAAACAAGGTATAGCCCAGTTTAGACATCTCATAGAGGTCTCGCCCTCTAGTGCCCAAAAAAGTGTACTCTCATAATGTCCAAAACTAGAAACCATATGAAATCATTTCAGGTTTTACAAGATTGAGCACCATGATACAGCGGGAGTAATACCACATAGGTAAATTACAGGCAAAAAAACATTAGTTTGAAGGTTCCCTGCTGAACCAAGTCCATCAGGGACCTTCACTTACCTTTTTCCCGCCGCAGGACCCTGTTCGAAACAGATAGCCCAAACTTCGCCCCTCTCGGCGGGCAATGTCAGCCGACCTTCTGGGACCGGGTCCTACTGAAAGGAACACCACTCCCCTGGACCTGTATAGCACCCTGCCAGAAACATCTTGGTTTTGGGTATGACCAGAGTATTGGAACCCAGGATCCAGCCCTCCTAAGAGGGGCATTACAGGCCAAAACCTTGTGCTTTCGGATACAAGACCCCAGGTACCATCCGTTTGGCTATGAAGCACTTTGGATGGATCTGGTCTTTATGGAGGCTATTTAAATCCAGCATGGATCCCTCCAGTGGAGCTCCTCAGAGCACATCTTCACTCGTGACCAACACCTTAGACACTGATGAAAAAACTGAGGTACTCCCAGTATGGAAGGGGTTATGTAGAGAGGGAACTTCCTGTCTAATTGATTACATCAGTGTCCAGCACCTGAAGGTGAGATATATATATAACCCACATAGTAATTACTAAGCTCTGTGTCCCGTGGTGTACGATAAAGAAATTGCATTTTGCAGAAAGTTACAGAGCTGCATATTAAAACGGAAAGTACATTTTTAATAACATTTAATTACAATATAGGCCCTTTAACACAGGCTTTCTGATCAGGTCCGTCTGTCAGGAGGTCCGTTTCCACCCGATTTCCCCATAGAGTAGAGCGAGACTGTGCCGGTTTCCGCTATGTACAGGGGAGCAGACAGGACTTGTCATCTGCCTGTTCAGCAGGGATCAACAGAGCAATCCCCTGCTGAGCAAGCAGATTCTGTTAGGCAGAGGTGCCGTATGAAAGGGGCCTCAGACTTGCGTCGCAATTGTATATGCTATATTATTATGTAGCAGTACCCCCGAAGGGGCTACAGAAAGTAGTAGTTCCACCTGTCACCCTGCCCAACCTGGCATTTACTTCCACACACTCCAAAACAATGAACAGTCCATCAAATTTGTTGTTTTTGTTATTTTATTGAGAGATTAAACTTGGATGGAGTAATGGAATTATGGGATGCCCAGAATCAATAGCAGAAATCAATATGATAAGCAATTGGAACCTCTATTTACATCTTCTAGAGCTCAAGCTTCCTCCAGCACAACGCTTATTTGTAGACTGTTTCTCTCTCTCTCCGTACAATACTTGGTCCGTGGCAGGTCCAAGTCTAATCCAGTCAGACCCAAGAAATTGCCATTTGCTTGCAGGGACTGCAGGCCCCTCTAGTGTAGCAACCAATAGTGAAAGAAAGTTCTTTAATGCTAGCTGTATTGAGGTAGTCTACTGATCCCAATCAGTCCTGTGCAGACCCTGACAGCCCTCCTGGCTGCAGCCACCCTACTTCCATGCCAGTAACATCACAGTCTCTCCCACTGGCTCTACATCCACTCCTTTCATGCCACTCCCAGCTCTCCCGACTGTGCCTGTCACTCACCGACACCTGGTGGATCCTTCCTGAAGACTTGTCCGGCAGTGTTCCCCGCTGTCCTCTCCTGCTCCTGTTCAGGACACCCCTTGGGTTGTGTGCGGTTCCTTTACAGCTCCGAACCCCTGGCCCAAGGTCACCCCCCCTCCCAGACTGGGGGGCTCCCTCCAAGACCCCGACAGCCTAACACTCCATCTCTCGGTTCTTCCACCTGAACAACACCTCCCCAGCAATACTGACCCTGGGTATATCAAGGAGGCCTGCCCCCTGCCAATCCTAGTTGGGGATTGGTCAGGGCTCCCTGAGACATCTTATGCCACTCCACTCCTCTTCCCCACCTCCCTTCTAGAAGCCTCTAGAAGCCAGAGAAATGATGCTGCATGTGAGTCACCTGCTTCTATTCTAGGCCACTCCCAGCCCTACAGATACAAAAAAAAAAAAAAAACAGGCCTAGCTCACAGCATCTAGTACCTACCTAAAGTACAAAGTGGCTACAATCATTTTTTATTTGATATTCTTTTTTTCACTCAAAAGTGGATTTATCCTTTAAGGAAGTGACTGCTCTGGGCTTCAACAAAATGGGGGCATACATCAAGAAGAAACCAGAGCAATAATGGAGGCAATTTACAGCACACAGTCATTTTGGTAGCATAATTATTAATGTTGAATGTATGTTAAAGATTATTAGTTGTCATCAAACTGTTATGGTTAAAGTTTTGCTTTAAAGTGGAGTTCCACCCAAAAGTTGAACTTCCGCTTTAAGCACTCCTCGCCCCCTGACATTTGGCATGTCATTTTTTTTGGGGGGGGGGGTGTGGGTAACATCTTTTTAGTGGGACTTCCTGTCCCACTTCCTCCTTCCTATCTTCGGCCGCCTAGATGACTCCTCCCCTCGCCCTAGGTGACCCCTCCCTGCCAGCGATCTTCTGGGACACAACTCAGGTCCCAGAAGATTGGCTGACCAATAGGAGAGCACAGTGCGACTCGCACATGCGCAGTGCGCGCCCGGCCGTGAAGCTGTAAGCTGTCACGGCCGGATGCCCACAGTTACGATGACGGCGCAGAGGAGAGGAGGGGGAGAGGATCGAGCCTCCGGGCGGACGCATCGCTGGACCGTGGGGCAGGTAAGTGTCGGTTTATTAAAAGTCAGCAGCTATGCTTTTTGTAGCTGCTGACTTTTAATAAACTAAACACGGGTGGAACTCTGCTTTTAAATGCATGTGAAATGCACATTCAAACATCTGTTAAAATGCACATTCAAGCCATTGCAGAGGTGTGAATGCACCCTTAAAAGCAGAGAGACTTGAAGGTAACTTCAACTTAATGCTCCTATTCTGCTATTTGGATCAGTAAGTGTTTTGTACATGGGAAGGACCTCAGAGGGCTTCAGAAACATGCTCCGTTTTAATGCCCATGTGTATCAAGTCCCGGATTCCAGATGTCATTTTCCAGTGTATAACTGAATCTGACTATCTGCAGTCAGCCACACAGGCACTTGGGAAATACAGCCCCACGTTTTATAAAAGCAGCATTACAAATCTGTGATATTCCCTTATTTGTAGCTGATATATTATAACCTTCTGTAACCAATTCCACTATATTCTAAATTCTGAACATAAAGCTGCGAAATATGTGAAATACGGATATTAGTAGACGTCTTCCAGGCTGGAACTATGCCCACATGAAATCCCCCAACATGTTTTCCAGCTATTTACCTTGCAATGCATCTGTCACTGTTACAGATCACTCCTAATGACAATCTGCTTGGAATAAGCCAATGTAATATTTATGTCTGTGGCATATTAATGACAGTGGAGTATGAAGAGCATTAATTAGATGTATAGTTTGGAGAGAGTCTCTCTTGAATAGGGCTTTAGGTAGGAAAGCTTGTACAGTATGTTCGATGAAAATAACGCTGGCATGAAAATAAAGATAATAAGGGATGCACAATGCAACAGAACAGGGCCTTCTGCTGGGAGAGGGGGGGGGGGGGCAATAAGGCAAGAGGATCCATCTGTGGTTTCAGGGAGGGCCATGTGAGAGGAGGAATCATCTGAGGGTAAAAGGGGATTAATAGGAAGGGAGGAGCCAACTGAGAGTCATGGAGGAGCCACAGAAAGAGAGTGACCATCTAGGGGAAGGGTATCACAGGAAGAGAGGACTATATGAGGATAGTTGAAAGTCACAGGAATAAGGATTAGCTCCGGCGTGTTCGCACAGTCCACGTGCAGAGCCCGCCAGGAAATCGGCACCGCGCTGCGCTAATCAAAGGCAGGTTGACATTGTCCCGATGCTCGGCTGCAGAGATCGGGAAATGTCTCCCTGCCTGTGATTGGGTTATCAGGCTATCTAGGGGTAGAGGGAAGCCACAGGAACAGTGGGGCCATGAGGAGGTAGTAGTGAAAACACCAAAGAGGGCGAGAGGGGAGGCCCCAGGATCCATATGGGGGTAAAGGAAAGTTCCAAAAATGACTGTGCTATCTGAATAAAGAAGGGAGCCACAAGAAGGGAGCAAAAGGATAAAAGTGAACTGTCAGAGCACATACTGGTATTACTGAACACTTAAAAACGGCAATGCATATGTCTAAAAACAGTCACAGTTCAATAGTCCATATGGTGGTACAAATGACCAGTCCTAAAAAGCAAGGAGGTGATGAAAATGGTGGGCGGCAGCTGTCCTCAGAGAAAAGCCAACTCTGTTAAGGAAAGACAAGGGGACAGAGAAGGGAAGCGCCACCTAAGTGCAATTTGTCAGATAAAAATGTTTATTCTCAAAGGAAATGCACTTACATAACACAGGTACAGAAAGGGCTCATCAAGGTCTCATAAAACGCGGTGTGGTCCGGTCTCAGGTCCATCTGGATCCACGAGTCTGCAGGCAGAGAAGATGGTCCATCCTGTGGCCACCAGGAAACAGTCAGAATTCAGCGTGGAGCGCAGATGATGACGTCACCGGAAAGCGGAACCAAGAAGAGCACCGGAAGGAAGGTGAGACTGGAAACAACAGGCCACGCGCTCGGAGACTAGCTCCTTCTACAGGCCTTGTAGCCTGTTGTTTCCAGTCTCACCTTCCTTCCGGTGCTCTCCTTGGTTCCGCGTTTTATGAGACCTTGATGAGCCCTTTCTGTACCTGTGTTATGTAAGGGCATTTCCTTTGAGAATAAACATTTTTATCTGACATATTGCACTTAGGTGGCGCTTCCCTTCTCTGTCCCCAGGATGGACCATCTTCTCTGCCTGCAGACTCGTGAATCCAGATGGACCTGAGACCGGACCGCACCTCGTTTTATGAGACCTTGATGAGCCCTTTCTGTACCTGTGTTTTGTAAGTGCATTTCCTTTGAGAATAAACATTTTTATCTGACATATCTGACATATCTGACATATTGCACATATTGCACTTAGGTGGCGCTTCCCTTCTTTGTCCACAAGAAGGGAGCGGCCATCTGGGACAGGGATGGAGGCATAGAAATAGAGAAAGAAGAAGGGGGATAGGGAAATGGGATTATAACAGTGCCTATACAGTAGAAATTACAAATAGTACTTAAAAAATGATATTATTTTATTACAAAAATATTTATGACATACAATACATTCATGGGTGCATTAAAACACTAGAGCACTAATATACTATTTAATACTGGCCAAGGTATTAACGGCCTACTGAGGTTACAGGTCAATAGTCCCTACATGTTTTGCCAAACGTTGGCGTCTTCAGGGGAAATAGTGGTAACCAATATAATAAATGGCTCTAGAAAAGCAGAGATACAACATGTTAAGTAATCTTAAAGGATATACTTTGTAAATTTAATCATCTACATATTTCAGAATATTAAATAAAATATTATAATTTTTTTAAGCACTATTTGTAATTTCTACTGTTTAGTCACCGTTATAATCCCAATTCCCTATCCCCCTTCTTGTTCTAACAATTATTCAGGATGAGGTGCCATATCTATTGAGGACACTCAAGCCACATTCCATTATAGAAATAGAGGAGTCATCTTGGGGTAGTGGAGGGAGGGGGAGCACATGAAAAGGAGGGTCATCTTGGGATAGGAGGGAGCTACAGGAAGAGAAAGGGACATATTGATTTTTAGGGGTGGAGGAAAGCCACAGGAGTGTAGCCATCAGGGTGTGGTGGAAAAACACAGAAAGAGGGATACAGGGGAGATTCTCAGGAAGAATAGTGCAATCTGAGGGCAAAGGAGACCCACAGGAGAGTGTTATGTGAGGGTGGAGGGGCCACAGAAAGTTAGAGGACATCTGGGGGAAGAGTTGGAGGCACAAGAATGGAGGCGTCATCTCGGGGCAGAAGGGCAGAGGGGATGGTGGGGGGTCAGCCGCTGGCATGAATCGGCAGTATGGTAAAGCAATACAGTTACCACTTACGGTAGAACACATTCAAAATCAGAGCGTCATGATATCAATTGCCCCTCTCCTATGCGTTACGCCACAGGGTCACGCAGCTTCCTCAGCATTTTTTCCCTTTTATGCTTTTATAGTGTAATGCGCTATAAGTACCATTTTATTGTAAGTGTTCATTTGGCGGAGTTAGAATAAAGTATAATGCCGCGTACACACAATCGGAAATTCCGACAAGAAAAGTCAGATGTGAGCTTTTGGACAGAAATTCCGACCGTCTGTAGGCTCCATCGGACTTTTGCTGTCGGAATTTCCGCCAACAAAAGATTGAGAGCAGGTTCTCTATTTTTCCGACTGAAAAAATACCTATCGGAAATTCAGATCTTCTGTATGCAATTCCGAGGCGCAAAAAAAACACGCATGCTCAGAATCAAGCAGAAGAGCCGAACTGCCTATTGAACTTCATTGATCTCGGCTTGTCGTACGTCTTGTACGTCACCGCATTCTTGACGGTCGGAATTTCAGACAAGATTTGTGTGACCGTGTGTATGCAACATTCCGTCAGAAAAAATCCACAGTTTTCTTGACGGAATTTCCGATCGTGTTTACGGGGCATTAGTCTTTTTAACAAAACAGTATAAGCTCTATTGTTTGGCAATTTTAACTACCTTTTATGAAAATGGTTCAATAGATTGAGGATATCCACACACTGGAGCAAAGAGGAGGAAGAAGCGGGGAAAGATTCCATCTTTGCCGACATCTACCTCAGTCCCAGAGTAGTGATGAGCCGAACACCCCCGGGTTCGGTTCGCACCAGAACCCGCGAACGGACCGAAAGTTCGAACGAACATTAGAACCCTATTAAATACAATGGATGCGAACGTTCGAATTCTAAAGTGCTAATTATAAAAACTATTATGCATGTTATTGTCCTAAAAAGGGTTTGGGAACCCGGGTTCTGCACCAGGGGACATGTATCAATGCAAAAATAAGTTTTAAAAACGGTCGTTTTCCGGGAGCAGTCATTTTAATGATGCATAAAGTGAAAAAAAAAAAGTCAAATATTCCTTTAAATATCGTACCTGGGGGGTGTCTAAAGTATGCCTGTGAAGTGCCACGTGTTTCCCGTGTTTAGAACTGTCCCTGCACAAAATGACACTTCTAAAGGAAAAAAAAAGCCATTTAAAACTGCTTGCGGCTTTAATGTAATGTCTGGTCCCGGTAATATGGATGAAAATCTTTAAGAAAAATGGCATAGCTACCCCATGACCCCCCCCCTACCCCAGCCCATTACCAGCCCCTTTGGGTCTTGTATGGATATTAAGGGGAACCCCGCACATAAAATAAAAAAGGCCCTATATACTCAGAACAGCCGTATACAGGCGGTGCATACAAGACAGGGACTGTAGGTTTGTTCTTATGTAGAATCTGTTTTTAATTTTGAACAGGTACATTGTTGAAGTGTAGCTCCAGACCAAAAATCTATTTTTAAACTTTTTGGAAAACATAGGTAAGGGTTATCACCCCTGTAACATTTGTTTTGCTGTCTGTGCCCCTGTTCAGAACATTTCACCTCACTTTCCGTCCTAATGACAACTGTTTTTGAAATGTGGTGTTTTTCTTGAAACAAGGATTGCTGATAAAGCATCAGTACAGAGGAGACACCTTTCTCCCATATTTATTCTTACAGGAGAGAATTTTCCTTCCTAGTGGTAGATTTCCTCTCACTTCCTGTTGTCTTCTTGCGTTTGCAAGTAGGAGTCGTTTGTAAGTTGGATGTTTGAAAGTAGGGACCTGCCGTATATACTCTGCAGAAATAGGCCCCTTAGTTGTTGGTGTTGGCACAACACTGTAAGCACTCACAGTTACTCTTGGTTGGTGCTGGAACGCCCTGCTGTCAACTATTATATCAGGAATTTTAATTACATATAATTGTTGAACAGTGGTAGTAAAAATTGGGCCTTTGATGGTGGTGCTGGTGCCACAACACTGTAAGCCCTGACAGTTACTCTTGGTGGGTGCAGCAATGGGCCCTGCTGTGAATTATTAGATCAAGAATTGTAATTACATGCCCCTGTTGAACAGGGGCTGAAAAATTGGGCCTTAGGCACTGGTGGCACAACACTGCAACCCTTCACAGATACTGTACTTGGAGCACAGCAATGAGCCCTGTTGCAAAGTATTGCTTCAAAAATTGTAATGACACGCCCCTGTTAAACAGGGGCTGAAAAATTGGGCCTTAGGCACTGGTGGCACAACACTGCAACTCCTCACAGATACTGTACTTGGAGCACAGCAATGAGCCCTGTTGCAAAGTATTGCTTCAAAAATTGTAATTACACGCCCCTGTTAAACAGGGGCTGAAAAATTGGGCGTTAGGCACTGGTGGCGGCACCCATAAACAAAAATGATCTTCCAAGCTATCATCATCAATCGTATCATTGAGGACTCGGAGGAGGAGGATAGCCAGTCAACATAACAGCACAGGCACTCAGCATCAGCATCAGTCTTGAAGGGATGTGACATTTTAAAATCAATTAGTCTGTTATATCAGCATCAGGTGTGTGGTAGCTGGTGGTGATCCAAGACTGGTTCATCTTGATGAAAGTCAGTCGATCAACCGAGTCGGTGGACAGGCGCACCCTGTGATCCGTGACAAATCCTCCAGCAGCACTGAATGTGCGTTCCGAAAGAACGCTGGATGCAGGACAGGCCAGTAGCTCAATTGCATACTGTGCAAGCTCTGGCCAGTGATCCATCCTCAAGACCCAGTAAGCCAGAGGATTTTCGGTGGGGAAGGTGTCCAAGTCTGACCTTGCCCCTAGATATTCCTGCACCATGTTTATCAGACGCTGGCGATGGTTGCTGGAACCGATCATACTTTGGGGCTGCGGACTAAAGAATTGTCTGAACGCATCGGTCAGACGGCCACCTTCCCCACCGCTCCTTCTTTGACTGGCCGAAGCCTCAGCAACTCGTTGTCCAGGACCAGGAGTTTGCAACCTCCCAGTCTCTGGGAACGCGTTGCACAGACCTTTCTGCAAGGCCTCCCGGAGTTGTCTCATCCTCTGCTCCCTCTGCGACGGTAACATAAGGTCCGCAACCTTACCCTTGTACCGTGGATCAAGGAGAGTGGCCAGCCAGTAATGGTCCCTCTCCTTGATCCGAAGAATACGAGGATCCTTCCGCAGACTTTGCAGGATCAGGGAGGCCATGCAGCGTAGGTTTGCTGAGGCATTCGCTCCGGAGTCCTCTGGGTCACTAAGGACGACATGATCCGCAGCCACCTCCTCCCAGCCACGTACAAGTCCACTGGTTTCTTGGGACTGTAAATCATCCCTAAAAGACTGCTGCTGATGATGCTGAGTGCCAGCCTCCACCTCCATGCTGACACAATCCTCCTCCTCCTCCTCCTCCTCCTCCTCCTCCTCTTCCTGTGCGATGGGTGGGACAGAAGGAACACTGTCTGGGTAAAGGGGGCCTTGAGAGGCAAGGAAGTCCTCCTCTTCCTGCCTCTGTTCTGCCTCAAGTGCCCTGTCCATTATTCCACGCAGCGTGTGCTCCAACAGGTGGACAAGAGGTACAGTGTCACTGATGCATGCACTGTCACTGCTCACCATCCTCGTGGCCTCCTCAAATGGTGCCAGGACAGTGCATGCATCCCTGATCATGCCCCACTGGCGTGGAGAAAAAAAACCAAGCTCCCCTGACCCTGTCCTGGTGCCGTAGTCGCACAGGTACTCATTGATGGCCCTCTGCTGCGTGTGCAGCCGCTGCAGCATGGCCAACGTTGAGTTCCACCTGGTGGGCATGTCACATATAAGGCGGTTCTTGGGCAGGTTCAACTCCTTTTGCAGCTCAGCCAGGCGAGCACTGGCATTATAAGATCTGCGGAAATGCACACAGACTTTCCTGGCCTGCCTCAGGACATCCTGTAAGCCCGGGTACCTGCCCAAGAAGCGCTGCACCACCAGGTTAAGGACGTGAGCCACACAGGGCACATGGGTCAGTTGTCCCTGTCGGAGGGCGGAGAGGAGGTTGGTGCCATTGTCGCAAACCACCATTCCTGGCTTAAGCTGGCGTGGCGTCAACCACCTCTCGGCCTGGCCCTGCAGAGCAGACAGGACCTCTGCCCCAGTGTGGCTTCTGTCCCCCAAACACACCAGCGCAAGCACGGCATGGCATCTTTTTGCCTGCGTACTTGCGTAGCCCCGTGAACGGCTACGGAGCACCGCTGGTTCATAGGACAAACCACAGGAAGAGGCCATGGAGGAAGAAGAAGAGGAGGGGGTGGAGGAGAGAGGTGTGTCACAACCAGTAGTAGCATTTTGGAGGCGTGGCGGTGGGACAACCTCCAACACTACTGCACCTTGTCCTGAATCCTTCCCAGCTGCCAAAAGAGTGACCCAATGGGCCGTGAAAGAAAGGTAACGTCCCTGTCCATGCCTGCTGGACCATGAGTCAGCGGTAATATGCACCTTACCGCTGACCGCCCTGTCCAGCGAGGCCAAGACATTGCCTTCCACATGCCGGTAGAGAGCCGGAATAGCCTTCCGTGAGAAAAAGTGGCGTTTGGGAACCTGCCACTGAGGAACCGCACATTGCACAAACTCACGGAAGGGGGCCGAGTCTACCAACTGAAAAGGCAGCAGTTGAAGCGCTAGCAATTTAGCCAAGCTAGCATTCAACCGCTGGGCATGTGGATGGCTGGGAGTGAACTTCTTTCGACGGTCCAGCAGCTGGGGCAGGGAAATTTGCCTGCTAGAATCGGACGTCGGTGTACTGCTAGCAGAGTGGGCGCAAGTACTTGGCTGTGACACACCTAATTCTACACCTTCATTCCTCTCAGTGCATGTTTCAGAGAGGACTGAAGTTATAGTGGGGTTGGAGATCCCAGCTGATGCGGTGCAAGGAGAGGTCCGCTTGGTTCTTTGGTGTGGGTCTTTGAGGTAGGCTTGCCAACGAGCTGCATGGCAGGTCAACATATGTCTGGTCAGGCATGTGGTACCCAAGCGGCTGATGTTTTGGCCACGCGATATACGCTTGAGACATATGTTGCAAACAGCAGCTGTGCGATCTGATGCACTAGCCTCAAAAAAGGCCCACACCAAAGAACTTTTTGAATGACGGGCAGAGGCAGCGCCCTGCACAGGCGGAGCTCTGCGGTGTGATTCCGTCGGTGTACTGCCCTTACGCTGGCCACCAAAGGGCATCCTGCCTCGTTGGAGATGTGCCTCCTCCTCATCCTCCTCCTCCTCCTCTCTCCTATTAGGCACCCACGTGGAGTCATTGACCTCATCATCCCCTCCCTCCTCATCACTGGAGCCAATCTGGCAGTATGCTGCAGCTGCTGGAACATGACTGCCAGATTGGTGTCCTTCTTGAGCATCCCCTCTGTCTGCTCTCACGCTACTGCCTTCCTCTAGCTGGGTTTCATCATCAGACCCTTCGAAACGCTGGGCATCCTCCTGGAGCATGTACCCAACACTGTGCTGAAACAGTTCGGGGGACTCCTCAGGAGGAGGACATGGTGGGTCTAGGGAAGGAGTGACTGATGATTTGTCTGACATTGATACCAGGGAAGACGACGCTTTGGCAGCTGCTTTTCCAGTACCCTGAGCCTGGGTGAGAGAGGATGAGGAGGAGGAGGAGGGCTTGGTCATCCACTCTACCAAGTCTTCGGCATGATGTGGCTCAACATGTCCAGCTGCCGAAAAGAAGGACAAGCGTGTCCCATGGCCATGTGCTGATGACAATGCACCGCGTCCACGACCAGCACTGTTGCCCCCAGACACAGAGCCTGCTTGCCCTCTTTTATTGCCTCCTGACTGTCTGCCTCTCCTTGTTTGCCTTCCAGACATTCTAATAGATGGCCTGCAGGGAGATGGGAAAAAAGCAATAAGGGCTACCTTCAGGTGTCCTTCTCTGTCCCTTGAAACAAGGACTTTCACAGTGAAAGAAACTGACACTGTCCCTACCTAGAGTTTTCTGTCCCTAGAATAAATGTTTTTTTTAATCACAATATAGCACAAGGACAATTCACTCAATGTCTCTCCAGGTCCCTGGAAACAAGGACTTGCAGAGTGAAAGAAACTGACACTGTCCCTACCTAGAGTTTTCTGTCCCTAGAATAAATGTTTTTTTTAAGCACAATATAGCACAAGGACAATTAACTCACTGTCCTTACAGGTCCCTGGAAACAAGGACTTGCAGAGTGAAAAAAAAAAAACACTCTCCCTACCTACAGTTTTCTGTCCCTAGAAAAAATGTTTTTTTTAAGCACAATATAGCACAAGGACAATTAACTCACTGTCCTTACAGGTCCCTGGAAACAAGGACTTGCAGAGTGAAAGAAAAAAAACACTCTCCCTACCTACAGTTTTCTGTCCCTAGAAAAAATGTTTTTTTTAATCACAATATAGCACAAGGAAAATTAACTCACTGTCCTTACAGGTCCCTGGAAACAAGGACTTGCAGAGTGAAAGAAAAAAAACACTCTCCCTACCTACAGTTTTCTGTCCCTAGAAAAAATGTTTTTTTTAATCACAATATAGCACAAGGAAAATTAACTCACTGTCCTTACAGGTCCCTGGAAACAAGGACTTGCAGAGTGAAAGAAACTGACACTGTCCCTACCTAGAGTTTTCTGTCCCTAGAATAAATGTTTTTTTTAAGCACAATATAGCACAAGGACAATTAACTCACTGTCCTTACAGGTCCCTGGAAACAAGGACTTGCAGAGTGAAAGAAAAAAAACACTCTCCCTACCTACAGTTTTCTGTCCCTAGAAAAAATGTTTTTTTTAATCACAATATAGCACAAGGAAAATTAACTCACTGTCCTTACAGGTCCCTGGAAACAAGGACTTGCAGAGTGAAAGAAAAAAAACACTCTCCCTACCTACAGTTTTCTGTCCCTAGAAAAAATGTTTTTTTTAATCACAATATAGCACAAGGAAAATTAACTCACTGTCCTTACAGGTCCCTGGAAACAAGGACTTGCAGAGTGAAAGAAACTGACACTGTCCCTACCTAGAGTTTTCTGTCCCTAGAATAAATGTTTTTTTTAAGCACAATATAGCACAAGGACAATTAACTCACTGTCCTTACAGGTCCCTGGAAACAAGGACTTGCAGAGTGAAAGAAAAAAAACACTCTCCCTACCTACAGTTTTCTGTCCCTAGAAAAAATGTTTTTTTTAATCACAATATAGCACAAGGAAAATTAACTCACTGTCCTTACAGGTCCCTGGAAACAAGGACTTGCAGAGTGAAAGAAACTGACACTGTCCCTACCTAGAGTTTTCTGTCCCTAGAATAAATGTTTTTTTTAAGCACAATATAGCACAAGGACAATTAACTCACTGTCCTTACAGGTCCCTGGAAACAAGGACTTGCAGAGTGAAAAAAAAAAAACACTCTCCCTACCTACAGTTTTCTGTCCCTAGAAAAAATGTTTTTTTTAAGCACAATATAGCACAAGGACAATTAACTCACTGTCCTTACAGGTCCCTGGAAACAAGGACTTGCAGAGTGAAAGAAAAAAAACACTCTCCCTACCTACAGTTTTCTGTCCCTAGAAAAATTTTTTTTTTTAATCACAATATAGCACAAGGAAAATTAACTCACTGTCCTTACAGGTCCCTGGAAACAAGGACTTGCAGAGTGAAAGAAAAAAAACACTCTCCCTACCTACAGTTTTCTGTCCCTAGAAAAAATGTTTTTTTTAATCACAATATAGCACAAGGAAAATTAACTCACTGTCCTTACAGGTCCCTGGAAACAAGGACTTGCAGAGTGAAAGAAACTGACACTGTCCCTACCTAGAGTTTTCTGTCCCTAGAATAAATGTTTTTTTTAAGCACAATATAGCACAAGGACAATTAACTCACTGTCCTTACAGGTCCCTGGAAACAAGGACTTGCAGAGTGAAAGAAAAAAAACACTCTCCCTACCTACAGTTTTCTGTCCCTAGAAAAAATGTTTTTTTTAATCACAATATAGCACAAGGAAAATTAACTCACTGTCCTTACAGGTCCCTGGAAACAAGGACTTGCAGAGTGAAAGAAAAAAAACACTCTCCCTACCTACAGTTTTCTGTCCCTAGAAAAAATGTTTTTTTTAATCACAATATAGCACAAGGAAAATTAACTCACTGTCCTTACAGGTCCCTGGAAACAAGGACTTGCAGAGTGAAAGAAACTGACACTGTCCCTACCTAGAGTTTTCTGTCCCTAGAATAAATGTTTTTTTTAAGCACAATATAGCACAAGGACAATTAACTCACTGTCCTTACAGGTCCCTGGAAACAAGGACTTGCAGAGTGAAAGAAAAAAAACACTCTCCCTACCTACAGTTTTCTGTCCCTAGAAAAAATGTTTTTTTTAATCACAATATAGCACAAGGAAAATTAACTCACTGTCCTTACAGGTCCCTGGAAACAAGGACTTGCAGAGTGAAAGAAACTGACACTGTCCCTACCTAGAGTTTTCTGTCCCTAGAATAAATGTTTTTTTTAAGCACAATATAGCACAAGGACAATTAACTCACTGTCCTTACAGGTCCCTGGAAACAAGGACTTGCAGAGTGAAAAAAAAAAAAACACTCTCCCTACCTAGAGTTTTCTGTCCCTAGAAAAAATGTTTTTTTTAAGCACAATATAGCACAAGGACAATTAACTCACTGTCCTTACAGGTCCCTGGAAACAAGGACTTGCAGAGTGAAAGAAAAAAAACACTCTCCCTACCTACAGTTTTCTGTCCCTAGAAAAAATGTTTTTTTTAATCACAATATAGCACAAGGAAAATTAACTCACTGTCCTTACAGGTCCCTGGAAACAAGGACTTGCAGAGTGAAAGAAACTGACACTGTCCCTACCTAGAGTTTTCTGTCCCTAGAATAAATGTTTTTTTTAATCACAATATAGCACAAGGACAATTAACTCACTGTCCTTACAGGTCCCTGGAAACAAGGACTTGCAGAGTGAAAGAAACTGACACTGTCCCTACCTAGAGTTTTCTGTCCCTAGAATAAATGTTTTTTTTAAGCACAATATAGCACAAGGACAATTAACTCACTGTCCTTACAGGTCCCTGGAAACAAGGACTTGCAGAGTGAAAGAAAAAAAACACTCTCCCTACCTACAGTTTTCTGTCCCTAGAAAAAATGTTTTTTTTAATCACAATATAGCACAAGGAAAATTAACTCACTGTCCTTACAGGTCCCTGGAAACAAGGACTTGCAGAGTGAAAGAAACTGACACTGTCCCTACCTAGAGTTTTCTGTCCCTAGAATAAATGTTTTTTTTAATCACAATATAGCACAAGGACAATTAACTCACTGTCCTTACAGGTCCCTGGAAACAAGGACTTGCAGAGTGAAAGAAACTGACACTGTCCCTACCTAGAGTTTTCTGTCCCTAGAATAAATGTTTTTTTTAAGCACAATATAGCACAAGGACAATTAACTCACTGTCCTTACAGGTCCCTGGAAACAAGGACTTGCAGAGTGAAAGAAAAAAAACACTCTCCCTACCTACAGTTTTCTGTCCCTAGAAAAAATGTTTTTTTTAATCACAATATAGCACAAGGAAAATTAACTCACTGTCCTTACAGGTCCCTGGAAACAAGGACTTGCAGAGTGAAAGAAACTGACACTGTCCCTACCTAGAGTTTTCTGTCCCTAGAATAAATGTTTTTTTTAATCACAATATAGCACAAGGACAATTAACTCACTGTCCTTACAGGTCCCTGGAAACAAGGACTTGCAGAGTGAAAGAAACTGACACTGTCCCTACCTAGAGTTTTCTGTCCCTAGAATAAATGTTTTTTTTAAGCACAATATAGCACAAGGACAATTAACTCACTGTCCTTACAGGTCCCTGGAAACAAGGACTTGCAGAGTGAAAGAAACTGACACTGTCCCTACCTAGAGTTTTCTGTCCCTAGAATAAATGTTTTTTTTAAGCACACTATAGCAGAAGCACAAAACACACTGACACTCTCCCTACCTATCCTTCTCTTTCCCTAAACTAAAGGAATCCAGGTTAAGCAAGAAAGAAATAACAGTCACTGTCCCTGCCTATGCTACTCTATCCCTGCTCCGGAACACACTACACTAGGCCGCCGTGCTGGCGGCCTTTTATAGTGTGGGGCGTGTACTAAACACCCTCAGCAATAATTGGCCACAGGCATCCTGCCTGTGGCCAATCATTGCTCTCCTCGCTGCCGGCGCTGTGATTGGCCAAGCATGCGGGGTCACAGTGCATGCTTGGCCAATCACAGCGCCTGGATGACACTGCGATGGCGTAGTGCATTGTGGGCCGTTCGCGTCACTCGAATTTGGCGCGAACGGCCCAAATCGTTCGATCTTCGTCGAACGATCGAACAGCCAATGTTCGAGTCGAACGTATGTTCGACTCGAACACGAAGCTCATCCCTATCCCAGAGGAACATAAGTGCTTTCTGACCGAACTGAACTGTAAGGTCACATAAATTCAGGTGAGAGCACACCCGGTGGAGGGGGGAGCACAATAAGAACAGGATTATGAGCATGACATGAAATAATTAGGAGAAGATATAATTGTGAAGAATGTTGAGCACTTTCCTTTGGCATTTCATATTGGACTGCACGGATTGATTATTTTCTCAAGGACAATATTGGTTTTACGATTTATGGACATTATCATATGATCATTTTTAGAATGTATTGTCACTGGCAATTAGAGATTTATTGATCATAATACTCCTAATACGTATAGTTAGGAGCACTTCTTCTTTAATTGCGGTATTTACTTGGCACAGTAAGAGTATTCATACCCCTTGAAATGTTACAACCAAAAACGTAAATGTATTTTATTGGGATTTTATGTGACCAGCCAACACAAAGTGGCACATAATTGTGAAGTGGAAGGAAAATTATAAATGGTTTTCCAAATTTTTTACAAATAAATATGTGTGGCGTGCATTTGTATTCAGCCCCCTTTATTCTGATACCCCTAACTAAAATCTAGTGGAACCAATCGCCTTCAGAAGTCACTTAATTAGTAAATAGAGTCCATTTGTGTGTAATTTAATCTCAGTATAAATACAGCTGTTCTGTGAAGCCCTCAGAGGTTTGTTAGAGAACTTAAGCGAACAAACATCATCATGAAGGCCAAGGAACACACCAGACAGGTCAGGGATGAAGTTGTGGAGAAGTTAAAAAAACAAAGGCTAGGTTATAAAAGAAAATCCCAAGCTTTGAACATCTCATGGAGCTCTGTTCAATCCATCATCTGAAAATGGAAAGAGTATGGCACAACTGCAAACCTACCAAGACATGGCCGTCCACCTAAACTGACAGGCCAGACAAGGAGAGCATTCATCAGAGAAGTAGCCATGAGGCCCATGGTAACTCTGCAGAGATCCACAGCTCAGGTGGGAGAATCTGTCCACAGAACAACTATTAGTCATGCACTTCACAAATCTGGCCTTTATGGAAGAGTGGTAAGAAGAAAGCCATTGTTGAAAGAAAGCCATAAGAAGTTTGCAGTTTGCAAGAAGCCATGTGGGGGACACAGCAAACATGTGGAAGAAGGTGCTTTGGTCAGATGAGAACAAAATGGAACATTGTGACCTAAAACCAAAATGCTATGTGTGGTAGAAAACTAAAACTGCACATCACCCTGAACACATCATACCTACCTTGAAACATGGTGGTGGCAGCATCATGTTGTGGGGATGATTTTCTTCATCAGGAACAGGAAAGCAGGTCAGATTTGATTGGAAGATGGATGGAGGAAGATACAGGGAAATCTTAGAAGAAAACCTGTTAGAGTCTGCAAAAGACTTGAGACTGGGGCAGAGGTTCACCTTTCAGCAGGACAACGACCCTAAACATACAGCCAGAGCTACAATGGAATGGTTTAGATCAAAGCATATTCATGTGTTAGAATGGCCCAGTCAAAGTCCAGACCTAAATCCAATTAAGAATCTGTGGCAAAACTTGAAAATTACTGTTCACAGACGCTCTCCATCCAATCTGACAGAGCTTGAGCTATT
The DNA here is from genome assembly GCA_029206835.1 of Rana muscosa. Classification (NCBI taxonomy): domain Eukaryota; kingdom Metazoa; phylum Chordata; class Amphibia; order Anura; family Ranidae; genus Rana; species Rana muscosa. The sequence continues at coordinate 45,769,484 of CM055120.1, read as the reverse complement.
TTGCAAAGAAGAATGGGCAAAAAATTTCCCTCTCTAGATGTGCAAAGCTGGTAGAGACATCCCCAAAAAAATCTTGCAGCTGTAATTGCAGCGAAAGGTGGTTCTACAATATGTACGCCACACTTTTCACATATTTATTTGTAAACAATTGTGAAAAACATTTATCATTTTCCTTCCACTTCACAATTATGTTCCACTTTGTGTTGGTCTATCACAAAAAATCCCAATAAAATATATTTACGTTTTTGGTTGTAACATGACAAAATGTAAAAAAGTTCAAGGGGTATGAATACTTTTTCAAGGCACTGTATATAATTTAACTAGCTAGTTATACCATGACCAAGGATAAATGAGAATCGTCATAGACAACAATAGATGTAGTGAAAAGATGCTGTTTTTAGAGTGTTCATTAGATTGTCTAAAGAGATAGATGGGACAATTCAACATTCACTGTTCCCACCAGAATGAACAAAAGAATTAAAAGACAGGGATTGAAAAGTTTTCTTGAAGTTCATGGAAAGGAACACATTTCTAATCGTTGAATTTGCTCCCAGCCAAGAATAATCTTAACAAGTGGTATGCTCAGGCACTCTACCTGAAGGTAGAACTTTCGTTTTATGAGAATCGGGACACCGACATGGTACTTGAAAGAAAAGCCGTCCAAAATTTGTTGAGTCCATGAAGGCACCATCAGAGGTGGCTCTATAATTAGGCAAATTAGGTTGTCGCCTAAGGCCTCGCCCTCACAGGGGCCTCGCGGCCGCCTTATTTGCCTATTGCAGTGTTTAACAGTGGTGGTTTCCCAGTCTGTTATGCTGCAAAGTCACCAGCTCCGAGGCGATCTACCCGTCAATCACAGACAGCTGACGGGTAGATCGAGTATCGGTCGACATGCAGAGTAGCGTGGGAAGGGGCTGTAATAAGTCCTTACTGTCCTCTCTCATGTCGCGCTGCTCCGCGGCGGCCCCTCCCCTCCTCTCCTCTCGTCCATCCCAGGTGATGTCACAAGCATACAGTGAGAGGAGAGGAGGGGAGGGGCCGCCGGGGAGCAGCGCGACATGAGAGAGGACAGTAAGGACTTTTAAATGCAGAGTAGCGCGGGAAGCGGCTGTAATAAGTCCTTACTGTCCTCTCTCATGTCGCGCTGTTCCCTGGCGGCCCCTCCCCTCCTCTCCTCTCGTTGTATGCTTGTGACATCACCTGGGATGGACGAGAGCAGAGGAGGGGAGGGGCCACCGGGGAACAGCGCGACATGAGAGAGGACAGTAAGGTAAGGACTTATTACAGCCGCTTCCCGCGCTACTCTGCATTTAAGAGGAAACTGAAAGGAAAGTGTGCCCTGCTGTGCCCAGTACCCTGATGTGCCCCATACCCTGTGCCCAGTACCCTGATGTGCCCAGTACCCTGCTGTGCCCTGTACCCTGTGTGACCTTCCGTGCCCAGTACCCTGATGTGCCTTATACCCTGTGCCCTGCCATGTCCAGTACCTTGATGTGCCCCATACCCTGTGCCCAGTACCATGATGTGCCCCATACCCTGCTGTGCCCCATACCCTGTTGTGCCCCATTACCTGTGCTCTGCTGTGCCCAGTGCCAAATACCCTGTGCCCGTACCGGGATGTGCCCTGCTGTGACCCATACCCTGATGTGACCAATACCCTGCACCCTGCTGTGCCCGTACCCTGCTGTGCCCCATACCCTGTGCCTGAATCCTGAGATGCCCTGTTGTGCCCCATACCCTGCGCCCTGCTGTGCCCCATACACTGTGCTCTGCTGTGCCCAGTACCCTGATGTGCCTTGCTGTGCCCCGTACCCTGTTCCCATGCCCTGCTGTGCCCCATACCCTGTGCCCTGCTGTGCCCCGTACCCTGTGCCCTTGTCCTGATGGGCCCCATACCCTGTGCCCTGCTGTGCCCCATACCCTGTGCTCTGCTGTGCCCAGTGCCCCATACCCTGTGCCGGTACCCTGATGTGCCCTGCTGTGACCCATACCCTGATGTGACCAATACCCTGCACCCTGCTGTGCCCGTACCCTGCTGTGCCCCATACCCTGTGCCCGAATCCTGATGTGCCCTGCTGTGCCCCATACCCTGCGCCCTGCTGTGCCCGATACACTGTGCCCTGCTGTGCCCAGTACCCTGATGTGCCTTGCTGTGCCCGTACCCTGTTCCAATGCCCTGCTGTGCCCCATACCCTGTGCCCTGCTGTGCCCCGTACCCTGTGCCCTTGTCCTGATGGGCCCCATACCCTGTGCCCTGCTGTTCCCCATACCCTGTGCTCTGCTGTGCCCAATGCCCCATACCCTGTGCCGGTACCCTGATGTGCCCTGCTGTGACCCATACCCTGATGTGACCAATACCCTGCACCCTGCTGTGCCTATACCCCGCTGTGCCCCATACCCTGTGCCCGAACCCTGATGTGCCCTGCTGTGCCCCATACACTGATGTGCCCCATACCCTGTGCTCTGGTGTGACCCATACCCTGTGCCCTGCTGTGCCCAGTACCCTGATGTGCCCCATACTGTGCCCTGCTGTGCCCCATACCCTGTGCTCATGCCCTGCTTTGCCCCGTACCCTGCTGTGCCCGTACACTGTGCCCGTGTCCTGGTGTGCCCCATACCCTGTGCCCTATACCCTGTACCCTGCTGTGCCCTGTACCATGCTGTACCATGTACCCTGATGTGCCCTGTACCCTGCTGTACCATGTACCCTGCTGTGTGCCCTGTACCACGCTGTGTGCCCTGTACCCTGCTGTGACATGTACCCTACTGTACCATGTACCCTGCTGCGTGCCCTGTACCCTGCTGTGCGCCCCATGCCCTGCTGTGTGCCTTGTGATAAGCCCTGCTGTTTACCCCATGTTATGCTGCTTGCCCCATGGTGTGCCCCATGCCCAGCCATGAGCCCCTTAAAGTGCCCCATGTTCTGCTGTGGGCCCCATGATGTACCTCATGATGTACCTCATGTTTTGCCGTGTACCCTGTGATGTGTCCCATGCCCTGCTGTGTGCCCTGTACCCTGCTGTGCGCCCCATGCCCTGCTGTGTGCCTTGTGATAAGCCCTGCTGTGTACCCCATGTTATGCTGCTTGCCCCATGGTGTGCCCCATGCCCAGCTGTGAGCCCCTTAAAGTGCCCAATGTTCTGCTGTGTGCCCCATATGTGCCCCATGTTCTGCTGTGTGCCCCATGATGTGCCCGGTGTTTTGCTGTGTGCCCCATGATGTGCCCAATGTTCTGCTGTGTGCCCCATTATGTGCCCCATGTTCTGCTGTGTGCCCCATGATGTGCCCAATGTTCTGCTGTGTGCCCCATGATGTGCCCCATGTTCTGCTGTGTGCCCAATGTTCTGCTGTGTGTCCCATGATGTGCCCCATTTTCTGCTGTGTGCCCCATAATGTGCGCATTATTCTGCTGTGTGCCCCATGATGTGCCCAATATTCTGCTGTGTGCCCCATTATGTGCCCAATGTTCTGCTGTGTGCCCCATGATGTGCCCAATGTTCTGCTGTGTGCCCCATGATGTGCCCAGTGTTCTGCTGTGTGCCCAGGGCCGGCCCTACCATGGGACCCGATGGTACCTCGGTCCCAGGCGGCACTTTAAAGGGGGCGGCAAATTGCCGCCCGCCAGCCAGCTAGCCCGTTCCCCTGCGCTGCTTATCCCATTGCGAGCAGGGCCAGTGTTCTGCCGAGAAAGGTCCCGGCATTTTTTAAATGCATGCCTTATGGCGCCAGCCTAGGGGGCGGTTGGGGCTGTGAAGACATCCCTGACAGACCACTCTATCCCCAGCCTGCAGTGCCGCCCTAGCAGCTGCAGTGAGAAGATGAGAGGAGAGAGCCGGGACGAGGAGCAGCTGGCCGGAAGTGCTGCATGTTTAGTGGAACCGGCTGAGGTAGATGATATGGAAGCCCTGCATCATGTAACTACGGGCTTGCCGCGATATCTGCTCCCGCCGCCCCCCCTCCTCCTGGTCGCTCAGGGATCTGTTGTGGGAGGACTGGCAGGCAGCAGCGCCGCTCTCCAGTCCTGGAGTAAAGTTTACCACCACCTTCGCTGGCTCAGGTATAGTGGAAGCTCATTGCTGCAGCCTGCACCCATTCACAAGAAACAAAAATTTACTCTGCTGTCAGTTTATAGTGCATTGCACTGTGTACAGAGGGAACTGATATGTGTGTGTGTGTGGGGGGGGGGGGGTAGGTGTGCAGGGGGGTACAGATATGTGTGTGTGTGTGTGGGGGGGGGGGGGGAACAGGTGTGCAGGGGGTACAGATATGTGTGTGTGGGGGGGAACAGGTGTGCAGGGGGTACAGATATGTGTGTGTGTGGGGGGGTACAGGTGTGCAGGGGGTACAGATATGTGTGTGTGTGTGGGGGGGGGGGGACAGGTGTGCAGGGGGTACAGATGTGTGTGGGGGGGTACAGGTGTGCAGGGGGTACAGATATGTGTGTGTGGGGAGGGGGGCAGGTGTGCAGGGGGTACAGATATGTGTGTGTGTGGGGGGGGTACAGGTGTGCAGGGGGTACAGATATGTGTGTGTGGGGAGGGGGGGCAGGTGTGCAGGGGGTACAGATATGTGTGTGGGGGGGGTACAGGTGTGCAGGGGGTACAGATATGTGTGTGTGTGTGTGTGTGTGGTGTGTGGGGGGGAACAGGTGTGCAGGGGGTACAGATATGTGTGTGTGTGGGGGGGGTACAGGTGTGCAGGGGGTACAGATATGTGTGTGTGTGTGGGGGGGACAGGTGTGCAGGGGGTACAGATATGTGTGTGTGGGGAGGGGGGCAGGTATGCAGGGGGTACAGATATGTGTGTGTGTGGGGAGGGGGGGGCAGGTGTGCAGGGGGTACAGATGTGTGTGTGTGGGGGGGGTACAGGTGTGCAGGGGGTACAGATATGTGTGTGTGTGTGTGTCTGTGGGGAGGGGACAGGTGTGCAGGGGATACAGATATGTGTGTGTGGGGGGGGGGTACAGGTGTGCAGGGGGTACAGATATGTGTGTGTGGGGGGGGGGGGGTACAGGTGTGCAGGGGGTACAGATATGTGTGTGTGGGGAGGGGGGGCAGGTGTGCAGGGGGTACAGATATGTGTGTGTGGGGGGGGGGTACAGGTGTGCAGGGGGTACAGATGTGTGTGTGTGGGGAGGGGGGCAGGTGTGCAGGGGGGTACAGATATGTGTGTGTGTGTGTGTGTGTGTGGGGAGGGGACAGGTGTGCAGGGGATACAGATATGTGTGTGTGGGGAGGGGGGGCAGGTGTGCAGGGGGTACAGATATGTGTGTGGGGGGGGGTACAGGTGTGCAGGGGGTACAGATATGTGTGTGTGGGGGGGGGGTACAGGTGTGCAGGGGTACAGATGTGTGTGTGTGGGGAGGGGGCAGGTGTGCAGGGGGTACAGATATGTGTGTGTGTGTGTGTGTGTGGGGAGGGGACAGGTGTGCAGGGGATACAGATATGTGTGTGTGGGGGAGGGGTACAGGTGTGCAGGGGGTACAGATATGTGTGTGTGTGTGTGTGTGTGTGGGGAGGGGACAGGTGTGCAGGGGATACAGATATGTGTGTGTGGGGGAGGGGTACAGGTGTGCAGGGGGTACAAATATGTGTGTGTGGGGAGGGGGGGCAGGTGTGCAGGGGGAACAGATATGTGTGTATTGGGTACAGAGGGTGAACAGATATGTGTGTGTGGGGAGGGGGGAAACGGATGTGCAGGGGGGTGTTTTTACACTTGAATATTGATTTACACACACATATAGTGCCATGACCAGTTCTCTTTATACTCCTATACATGAATAGAGCCATAACACATCCTTTTTATTGAGCCATGACACATGCTTTTATACTCCTATATATACATGTATAGAGCTCTGACGGGTCCTTTTATACTCCTACATGCATGTATAGAGCCATGACAGGTCCTCTTTATATTCCTACATACATGTATTGAGCCATGACATTTCCTTTTACACTCCTATACACACGTATAGAGCCATGACCGCTCCTCTTTATAGTCCTATACATGAATAGAGCCATACCAGGTCCTTTTTATAGAGCCATGACAGGTCCTATTTATACTTCTATATACACGTAAAGAGCCATGACAGGTCCTCTTAATTTATCATGATATACAATTATGAATGTGGGGGCCTTTTGGTGGGCGACTGGGCGTGTTTTTTTTTGGAGGGGGGGCAGCATTTAATTCTTGGTACCAGGCAGCACAATGTCTTGGACCAGCACTGTGTGTGCCCCATGATGTGCCCAATGTTCTGCTATGTGCCCCATGATGTGCCCAATGTTCTGCTGTATTGTCTTCTGACCTCCTGTGCTCTGCCCTGCTGTCCCCTGTACACGGCTTATCTCAAGTTAAACCCAGAACTGAGCATCTGTGAAAAAAACCAGCACAAGTTTCACATAAAATGGGTAAGTTGTTTCTCTTTTTTAAAGGGGTTGTAAACCCTCATGTTTTTTCACCTTAATGCATCCTATGCATTAGGGTGAAAAAACTTGTCACTGAGCAGTCCCCCAGCCCCCCCATTTCACTCACCTGAGCCTATTCGTCCCCACGCCGGAGACGTGCTCTACCTCTCTGGTCAGGGTTCTCGGCTCTTGATTGGATAGATCGATAGCAGTGCAGCCATTGGCTCCCGCTGCTGTCAATCAAATCCAATGATGTGGGCTGAGTTCGGCATTCTGTGTCTATGGACGCAAATGCTGGAATCGGGGTGCGCCCGCAGGGTAACCCCAGGGAGAGGGCTTCTCCTAGGTGGTTTCCCGATGCGGGGAGGAGCCGCGAGCGCCATTGGGGGACCCCAGAAGAGGAGGATGGGGCCAATCTGTTCAAAACTAACTGCACAGTGGAGGTAAGTATATGGTTTTTATTTATTTTTTTAAAACAAGGGTTTACAACCCCTTTAATGCTATTTTTTAAAACGTTTTTATATCACAGCTCGCCGATCATGCCAATGTTCCGTAAGCTGTAGATCTGAACACTACGGGTTACAGCACACCTAATTTGTTAGCCCCACTCCTGAACCCACAATGATTGCCTTACCCATACCCCAGTTCATTTTAATCGCTTGAAATATTTTTCCCATTATGGGTGTGAGTGGGGCCTCATGTCTAAGTTTTGCCTAAGGCCTCTCAAAGCCTAGAGCCGCCTCTGGGCACCATGAATTGGTCAGACAAGCAATTTTTATACTTATTCATTTAAACATTTAAGCAAAACTCTACAGATGTAAGACCCGCATTATTAAAATATTGCATCTACATGTGGCAACAATGACTAGCAACAAAGTGTTTTTTTTGCACAGGACCCATGTCCCATGTCTTTGTCTGTCACTGAAGATGACACGGGTATAGATAAAAGGGTCTTTGGCTTGAGAACAAATGCGATAACGGTTATATACGCAGGCATGCCTAGTAATCTGCTTCCCAGACATAAAAAACACAATCACATATGACACAGGAGTGCACAGTACCTTTAGTCATGCTCTTAATCTTCCCAAGAGGGGACGGGACAGAAACATAGGAACCGTCTGAAATACACAAAATAACATTAACCCATGCATAAGAAAATGACTGAATAGTAGTAATTCAAGAATGTTTAAAGCATATGGAAATCCAAATGTATTTTTACTACATTCAACATCAAATCTCACTGTATACACAGTTCAAACGGTATTTCCGTATACCTGACAAAGACCAGCTAGGTATAATCACAGCAATTACCACCCTCACAAGACCCGTTCAGTACTGAAGGGATAACTTCTAGTTGGACACAGAAAAAAGACGAGGCAGTGGTTGTATCCAAATGTAGCGGGCTGCTCCCTCCTCTCTCTATCTTCATCGGTTATATGGCTGTTGTCTAGGGGTACCTGGGAGAGACGGATAAGACACACCACGGCCCATGTCCTCCATAGCTAAGAGGTGAAGGCCAGCAAATTGGGTTTTTGTGTAGGTGTCCTAGAGTCAAGTCCAGTACTTCATCCCTGACTCCTTTGCTCCTAGTAACCAGAGTTCCACACAGTGAATAGGTCCAACTCAGTTTTATTCTTCTTGCCAAGCAATAAAACAGTTTCTTTACTTTGGAAAATGGGGACAGATCGAGGCACAATCCTTTCCCTTTTGATGATGACCACTGTGCTGTCACCAGTGGTGAATAGTCACTGCCACTGACTAGGTGATATAGAATGTGAATTACCTTCGCTCACTCTGCCCTTGTCAGAGGAAGAAATCCGTCCAAGGGAGAAATGGAGGCCTCTCCGTCACCAGCGATGCTGCGCCGGACTCTTCAGAGAAGTTACTGCACACCAGTCCTCACGAACTCAGACACGGGCACCCAAGGAGTTAGAGCCCCCTCAGATTCCTCCACCCTCGCGGAACTCAGTCAAAGGTACTGAGCCCCAGGCATCCGCCATAGTACCTCACCCCAGGCTAAAGGTGCCTGAGATTGACTCCATCTCCACTCCGGCTAGGTCAAGGGCACCTAGGCCCGGAACACCGGAACGCCAGCACGCAGGCCGAAGGTGTCTGGGTGCGGCCGCATCTTCTCGCTCCGGACTCTTAAACCCCGTGGTCAGGGCGTCCGCCCCTTTTATGACCTCTCCCTTCGCGCCACAGCGGGTTCCCCGCCCCGCTGTACCAGCTCCAGGGGAGGACAAAAAGGTACAGTCTTGCGGTGCGAGCCCAACCCCGGTCCAAGGCAACAACGCCACCTATAGGCCGGTGGGAACTTCACACCACCAGAGTCCTCCAAGATTTACAAAGGGAACCTTGAATTTCCTAACAATCAAGGCATCTGGGTTACACTACCACCCAGATGCTTCCCCGAAATTCAAGTACCCGCTACACACTCCCCCTGGTTATTTGACACTGTTCCCCAGTGTCTGGTACAAGCTCACATCCCACAAGGGTGGTGACATAAGTTCAGCCCAGAAACCAAACTACACATTTTAGCCCTGAATTGTGCCAAGACCTGAATGGGAAAGGAAAAACTTAAAACAATATAACTATAAAACTTTCAATAAAACACTGTAAATATCTCACACATTTACATTCTTCCCTCCCCCTGGCTATCTAAGGACCACACATTCTCAGCAGCCTTGATAGACGAATCTCCTGCAGAGGGAAAGAAAAGAAACATACATCCTAACAACATGTGTGTTTGCTTGGAATGAATGAGTCTATCTGAGAAGAAACCCATTCTCTCCAATAAGTGCTGCATAATGTCAAAAAAACAATCATTGCGCAACACTGCCACCTGGTGACAGTGCCGCGGTCAAGACACTCATCACTTCCAGATGAACTTTTTTTCTTTCTCTTGATTTCTCTGTGACCCTACACTAACTAAAACCCAGAGTCACTTATTTCTCCTAAGTGCAAGGAGAAGGAGGGAGAACAAAACAAAACAGCTCCCATTTCTCCAAAGAGTAGAACTGCCCAAATACAAAAAAAAACTAGGGCACAGTCCCTGTGTTCCGGCAAAGGGACTCCGGAAAGTTCAGCCATGAATAGAAAAGAAAAGCACACGGGAGTCTCTTTCCCTTTTATAGGTAAAACCTTGGATGAGGCAACGACACAGGCTTCAGACGGTCATCAAAAGCCTCCACATGGTACTCAACACTTTTTCCTTCCTTACGGCAAATCACCACTTTGTCCGCATGGATGTGTCTTCCCAGCATCCACTTAGCTTTACAGTCCTGGAACTTCTTGGTGACCGTTGGTGAACAGAAAAAGGTACCGCCGTGCTTGCTGTACTTTAAGTTTGTCCCACACAAAGGTATCATACCATCGTTGCCGAAAAACTTCCACCTCGTAGAGCAGTTCCCGAGGCAGATACGGGTATTCCCACCCATATTCCTGAGCAACCTTCTGTCCAAAGAGACGCTGCAGCCTTGACAAAGGTGGCATAGCGGCTCGGTCTCCTTCTCCAGGTGGAACAATCGCTTCTGGGTGGCGAGGTTCACCACCTCGGTATATCTGGGCCTAGGAGCCCGCAGTGCTTGACGTTGCGCTCCCGCAACAGGAACGGGTGAAATGGATGTTGAATCCAGAAGGGGAACTTCAGACAGAGGACCAGCTTCTTCCCTTGGCGCCGAGGCCTCTACCCGAGGTGTACTATCTCCAGTAGACATGGGCAGGGGTAACTTCATCTTGTCCCATCCCTTCTGATGGATGATTTCATCTATCTCCCCATCATCGCCATTGTCAGACAATGAATCCAGGTCAGAGGTGTTGTAGCATTCAGCGGGCAGATAATTCCCAGTCACGGAACTATCCCCCTTGACGGCCTCTACCGACTGTGGGCTTCCGCCACTTGTAACCACGCAGACAGTCCCAACCCCTGGCTCACCTGGGCCTTTAGAAGAACAGGGATGTCCAGGACTTTTTCTACCGGATCCATCCAGGCCAGGCAAGCAGTGGGGCGAAGCTCTTCCACGACCACACGAGGCCATCACTAGGCCGACTTTCCTCTTCGGTGGCTGGAGCAGGGAGCTGCTGGTGACCAAGGCAGCATCCTCGGATTTTTCTCTTTTCATCTCCGCTTGGGCAGTCACTTCGCCCGGATCAGTGCGCACGGGGTACGCACCAGCATCGATCTCTCCTTCCGGAGCGGCAGTCCCTGTGAGGTAGTTAAGGTGGAAAGCGCAAGGCTTTTCTGTGGATGGTTCCACCTCGAAGAGAAATTCTTTGCAGACCTCACAGCGCCCGAACAGCTACAGCTGGACCACCAGTCCCGAACAGCCGGGACAGATCACACCGAGGGCCTCCATGTCTCTGCAGGTGTACAGAGCCAATCGCCCTGGGGCCTTAGTCTTATCCCCGTATCCATAATCGGAGCAGCCAGAGAAGACATATCCGCGAAGGAAGGAACTGAAATCCACGGAGTGTTTGAAGCCATCCTCTCTCTTTGCTGCTCCATTGCGCACTGACCCACCTGCGCCGGAATCTCCACGTGCGTACGTCCACATGGCCAGACTCCTCCCACCTTCTGCACTTGTTCGCGGGCTTTTACCTTTCCCCGCCCATGAACTACGCAGCTGTGGGTTGCCTCGTGGCGCGTTGGCCAATATGGCCGACCTACTCGGAACTCCTCCGGGCAGCAAAGTTCGAATTCAGACACCATACACATCCCGGACACGATGCCCCCACATGTAGCGGGGCTGCTCCCTCCTCTCTCTATCTTCATTGGTTATATGGCTGTTGTCTAGGGGTACCTGGGAGAGAGGGATAAGACACACCATGGCCCATGTCCTCCATAGCTAAGAGGTGAAGGCCAGCAAATTGGGTTTTTGTGTAGGTGTCCTAGAGTCAAGTCCAGTACTTCGTCCCTGACTCCTTTGCTTCTAGTAACCAGAGTTCCACACAGTGAATAGGTCCAACTCAGTTTTATTCTTCTTGCCAAGCAATAAAACAGTTTCTTTACTTTGGAAAATGGGGACAGATCGAGGCACAATCCTTTCCCTTCTGATGCTGACCACTGTGCTGTCACCAGTGGTGAATAGTCACTGCCACTGACTAGGTGATATAGAATGTGAATTACCTTCGCTCACTCTGCCCCTGTCAGAGGAAGAAATCCGTCCAAGGGAGAAATGGAGGCCTCTCCGTCACCAGCGATGCTGCGCTGGACTCTTCAGAGAAGTTACTGCACACCAGTCCTCACGAACTCAGACACGGGCACCCAAGGAGTTAGGGCCCCCTCAGATTCCTCCACCCTCGTGGAACTCAGTCAAAGGTACTGAGCCCTAGGCATCCGCCATAGTACCTCACCCCAGGCTAAAGGTGCCTGAGAGGGACTCCATCTCCGCTCCGGCTAGGTCAAGGGCACCTAGGCCGGAACACCGGAACGCCAGCACCCAGGCCGAAGGTCAGGGTGTCCGCCCCTTTTATGACCTCTTCCTTCGCGCCACAGCGGGTTCCCCGCCCCGCTGTACCAGCTCCAGGGGAGGACAAAAAGGTACAGTCTTGCGGTGCGAGCCCAACCCCGGTCCAAGGCAACAACGCCACCTATAGGCCGGCGGGAACTTCACACCACCAGAGTCCTCCAAGACTCACAAAGGGAACCTTGAATTTCCTAACAATCAAGGCATCTGGGTTACACTACCACCCAGATGCTTCCCCTAAATTCAAGTACCCGCTACACAAACGTTATCTGGTTTAATTTGGGGAGGGAATACAAGTTATAAGGGTATTAACAACCAATCACAGTATCACAAAAAGGAGTGGTCAACAGAGAGGTGTACATTTCATATCATTAGTAGTCAAAATGATCAACCCCCTAAACATGGCTGCCATGGGTCATTTAAAGCATGACCACCTGGCTGTCTGAGTCATAATCATGATTTTAGTGTTTCTTATTAAACAGGAAGTCGTTTCAGACAGTACACCGCAGATGCAAAAAGTGTCTATGCAAGTGTCTATGCAAGCAATCGTTATGCATGATATATTCTTGTGTGTTTTGCAGAAAACCTTGCAGAAAACTGTCACAGTATGAGAAACACAAAATTTAAACTGACCTTTAACTAACGAATTCAAACTAAAAATATATGACCCCATATCATACAATTGGGGTCCTTATGCTCCGCCATATTTCTACATTGAATATGTTGCAAAGTTTCTTACCTGGAGATCCTGCCAGTAACAGCACTTCCTGTTTCAGGCTGACACCACTAAACCGCTGCTCTACAATTACCAGCAGCATTGTCAGCCTGCCATGTGCACTCCTTTAGTTGGTCATAGGGCTGCTTATTATGCCCCGTACACACGATCGTTTTTAATGTCATTTTTTAAACCGACGTTTTTCTCCTCGTTTTTTTTCATGTTTCCTCTCAAGCCTGCCTTGTGTACACACCATCATTAAAAAAAACGATCAAGCAAAGCGCAGTGACGTTCAACACGTACGACGGCACTATAAAGGGGAAGTTCCGTTCGAATGACGCCACCCTTTGGGACGCTTTTGCTAATTCCGTGTTTCCGCGTGTTAGTAAAAGTTTGGTGAGAGACGATTCGCGCTTTTCAGTCTTCGTGCTTTGAAGATCGTTTTCGGGAGTTCAGATTGCGCCTGTGGGTTCGTATCTGTTTAGCACTGCTTGTAGTCAGTTCGTATCTGTTTATTCAGTGCGGCCTGCTCTGCACGTTCGTGTTTTTCAGCTTGTTCTTCATAGGCCTTGCTGTTCTTCCGTGCGTTCTTCTAGTACGTTCTGTTCAGCCGACCGTTATCTAGCCATGTTGCGGCTACGTACTCGTCGTAGAGTTTGTGCTGTAGTTGGTGCAGGGGTTCATGCTGTATCCCGACTCCATGCCATGAGCAGGGTCAGGAGGAGTTCATGTACCAAGAATTGGTTGCTCCAGCGGCACCAATTCTGTCACATGCCTTTGTTGCGGGAGATCAGGGAGAATAATCCTGATGATTTCAGGAATTTTCTCAGGATGTCTGACCCCGTATTTCAGCAGCTGTTGGCTTTGGTGTCCCCCTATATTACCAGGCAGGACACCGTTATGCGGGAAGCCATCAGTGCTGAGCAGAGGCTCATCTCCACGTTGCGATACCTGGCTACTGGGAGAAGCCTGCAGGACCTTAAGTTCTCCACAGGCATATCCCCCCAGGCTCTGGGGATCATTATACCAGAGACTTGTTCTGCCATCCTTCAAGTTTTGCAGGAGGACTATATTAAGGTAAGTGTTCTTCTTCAAAAATTCACATTGTATGGTTTTTATTTTGGGATATTTTTAATTTGCTTTATTTGCAGTCCCTAATTCACATGATTCTTAGCTGCAGGGAATGTCCCCTTTCGCCCCATGTTTTATTATTTAAAGTTTGGTGTTTGAGGCCTACCTGTAAATTTGGCTTACCTAACCTCTCCAGCATGCTATCCTGGGGCCATACCTACCTTGCCTAGTCATTTCCATGTTTTTTATTATATGTTCCATCGTAGTGCTTTACCCAAAACGCACTCTAAATTTTGCCTAGGAATGTTTCATTTTTGTTAACTTCAATACAGAGTGCTACAGCCTTCATGTGTGATATTCCCAACTCATCTTCAACCCTCCCCCCCCCCCCCCCCCCGCCCCCATAATTTTTTTTTTTTTTTTTCTTGCTTCCAATTTTTTATGTTTTTAACAGTTTCTACCAATGTTGGCCATGAATGTGTGTATGAAATCAGCTTGCAATGTTTCTGGCTCCAAGTATTAATTTGTTATTTCTTTAATTCCACAGTTCCCTTCTTCGCCACATGAATGGCAGAATGTGGCTTCCGAGTTTGCCCAGCGATGGAACTTTCCGAACTGTGGAGGAGCCATCAACGGCAAACATGTTCGGGTCGTCCCACCACCCCATTCGGGATCCTTTTATTATAATTATAAGGGGTTCCACAGCGTCGTGATGATGGCAGTGGTGTCGGCCACCTACGAGTTCCTCTATGTGGACGTTGGCAAGAATGGCAGGATGTCTGATGGAGGAGTTTTTGCCCAGACGGAGTTTGGAGAACGGCTCCTTTTGGATCTGCTGGCCTTGCCACCCGCGGAGCAGAATGTGGAGGGACTACCTTTTGTTTTTGTGGCGGATGAGGCGTTTGGCCTGGGACCCCATTTGATGAGGCCATTCCCGCAACGCACCCTCACCCCTGAGAGGAGGGTTTTCAATTATCGGCTGGCCAGAGCCAGAAGGGTGGTGGAAAATGCATTTGGGATCATGGCCAGCCGATTTCGCCTCTTCCTTACCTCCATCCACCTTGCCCCATACAAATGGAACCATGTGGTTATGACGTGCTGTGTGCTGCATAATTTCCTAAGGGTGCATTCAACGAGTTATATATCTTTGAGTGGGCCTGAGGCCTCTTTAATCAATGCAGAAACTTTGGTGGCCCTGGAACCTGGCCGTCCTGGCTTGGCCCCCCCAACCGGACGTGAGGTCCGTAACCAATATGTGGACTATTTTATGGGTAGGGGGGCCATTGAAATGCCAGACAATCTCTAATAATTTTAGACCAAAAAAATAAAACTTTTAAAAAAAGTAAAGATTGGTTTGTCATTTTTATTGTATAATGTTTGATGTTTCTGGTAGGTTTACCTAGTGCATTTGTTTTGCCATGTGGATTAAAAAATCTTTTAATTAGCCTTCATTGTCAGTGTAAACACCAAACATTGATTAGTTCACTCAGCACCACATTTACATAATGAAGCCACAATGATTTGTTATGTAAAAATACCTTTATTTTTTTTGTTTAGGTGGTCAACTTCCATAGAAATGTGGATGTTCCCTTAATTTCAGGTGTATTAAAACGCATGACCAGCCATGCATAAACAAACTATAGTTCTCCAAATTTTGAAAAAGCTAAACATGTGCTAGTCATTAAAGGGTAAAATAACCAAAAAAAAAAGAAAACTCTGCAAGTAAAACGTTATTTGGTGTAAAAACATTAGACACGCCCAAGCACAGCCATGATATTTTGGAGCCTTTCCTCCACCCGCTTTGTATTTGCCCTGATCTCTCGCAAATCTCCCTTAATTTTTTCGAGGTCACGACAGCAGACCATCAGGTATTGGATCAGGATCTGGGCACTGTGATGTGACAACTTATTGGGGTCTTCCGCCAGAACTGCACCTAAATGTAAAAAGAAATATGTAGGATAGAATATGTAGGCCTACATCTATTTAACATGCATGTGTCTGGTTACTCTCTGACCTGTGGTGGTGCCACTTTCAACTTCCACAACATCACATTCCTCTCCATCCTGGGGTTCTGGGGGTATTGTTGTAGGTATTGCAATTCTCGTCTCATCTGAGGTAGCTTTTCGAATCCCTAGGGAGATTGAAATAAAAGGAATAGTTTCATTAGTAGCGACTCAATTTTGCTAAAATAAGAAACATGGAAAAAAACTTTTTAATCATTCTTTTGAAGCATGCTCCATTTTAATTTTTAACCCCTGTGCCAACCGGGACAAATGATTGGATACATAGGCCAAAACAGAGCATATACATTTTGTGAACAAATTTGAAACATTGTAACACCCCAAAGTATCTACACTGGATCACCTGTGTGTGACTCCATCAAGCTTTTTGGCTTTAGGCCCACACTTGTACTACTGCGTTCAGATGTTTCATCAGCTGCTGAGCATTCACTCCCTTTAACATTACCATGCATATCGTTTTTCAAAATGAACAAATCTCCTTTGGATTAGCACACCAAAAATAAGTGTGGCCCAAATGTACTCCCCCAAATAAACAAAAAAACATGGGTGTTCACACTGGATGATCCTAAAACATCGTTTGAGGAACTGTACGGAGAAAGAGGTAAAATACGTCCGTTTACTATGCGGACGAACCTAAAAAAGATGGTATCTTTCAGTGTACTATATGAAAGTTAAAAATACACGACAGAATACAAGAAAATAATATGTACCATGGAAACTCAAAAAAAAACAACTTACTTTTTAATATAACTTTCTTGATTCTTTTATATTGGTCGGCCTCCCGCAACTTCAGATCTGACCATCGTTTTCTGAGCTGTTCCTACGTTCTGCACACCCCGAATTTTTGGTGGAGACTTTTGACCACTTTGCCCATAATTCTGGACTTGACCAGATTAGGCCTTTTATACGGACCATGCTTGGCATCATAATCCTCCTTCTTTAAAATGGCGACCATCTCCACCATTTCCTCGAATGACATGTTGGATGCCTTATATCTCCTGGGTCTTGATTTGGGCTCCTCTGTAATTTCATCCTCTGTAGAGGTAATCTCAGCCACCTGTGTCTCCGCCATGTTTTGTTCAGCACTACAAGCGAGAAGGGGCGGGGAAAGTACAATATCGAACGTCAGGGGCGGGGAAAGCGTGCGGAGTTTCACGCATGCGCTGTGTATATAAAGTGAAGATCCATGTCTGGGAAATATGTTCATTTTTCGGGAGAGAGAGTTAGCAACGAACGTCGTGACCAAGGTACCTAACAATTTTACTTTTTGAGGTTCATCAGACGAGGAGATTTGTGTGCTCAAAATATGTAGACAATGCACAGTTGAGGAATGTTGCCTGAAATATATTTTTATTTTGGTTTCTCGCTTTTACAGATATCATGAATACTTTTAAAAACCCAGACTTCATGGGGGAGTTCATCGACAAATGGCAAGAGCTCCCTATATTATGGCAAACCAAAAGTGGCGGAAATAAAAATAAAGACGCCAGGAAAGCAGCACTGGAGAGCCTGCTTGCATTTGTGCAAACAAAGATACCCACAACAACTCTCCAAGATGTCAAAAACAAAATTGGGACCATCAGAGGGACATACAGGACCCAGAGGACTATGGTGCTGAGGTCCCAGAGGTCAGGTGCACCATATAAACCCAGTCTGTGGTACTACAGTAAGCTTGCTTTTCTGGATGACCAGCTGGAAGTGCGGGAATCTCTCTCCACCCTTCCCCCCAGAGGTCAATCCAGCCTTCCTTGTACCCAACCCTCCAGCCTTCCCTGCAGCCAGTCCTCCAGCCTTCCTGTCAACCCTGCTCTGGCTTCCTCTGAGGATCAAGATCAGGGCCTTGAGGAGGCAGATTTGGAGATATGGAGCCAGGTAAAGTTTTGCTATCTATATTTCTATCGTACAAAATTGTAGATTTTAAATAGATGTTATTATTGTTAAAGGTATGTACACTTCTACCAATAAAGTTTGTGAAGAGCAAGATACAGTAGTGGGCTAATTTTATGTGTCCAAGACAACAAAACCAGGATGCGTAATCAATGAAAAGGACATAACTTTTGGCATTGATTTCAACAATGTCTAGAGGTGAACAATGTCTGTGAATGATGATGTGGCAAAATAAATAATGTCCCTTTCTTTTTTTACAGCCAGAGCAGAGCCAGGAAGAGGGTGATGTTGGGGATCAGGAGGAGGCTGGGCCCAGTGGCACCCAGGAGGAGGCAGGGCCCAGGGGCACCCAGGAGGAGGCTGGGCCCAGTGGCACCCAGGAGGAGGCTGGGCCCAGCACAAGAGCCCAGATGCCTCCCCTGGTAGTTAAACCACGAGGGCCAAGGAGAGGTAGGCAGGTGGAGGAGGAAACCAGGGCCTTCCTCAGAGAGGCAACAGCGGCCCTCAGAGAGGCACCCTCTGTTGAAGAGGGATTTGCCGCAGTCCTCGCCCACAAACTAGGGCAAATGGAGTTGCAGCAAAAAATTTACAGTGAGACCCTGCTATTGAAAGTCATCAATAAGGGCGTGCTGGGTGAACTCACTAGGTACACAGACATAACGGAGGTTGTCCCTACTCCTCCACCTCCTCCTCCTACTACTCCTCCTGCCACAACCTCTCCTCCTGATCCCCAGCCTCCAAGGAAGAAACCAACCAAGGCTGCAGAGAAGGCTGGAGAGAAGGCTACAAGGAAGAGAAGAAAATAATGCCTGCTGTAGTACCACAGACTGGGGACATATAGGACTTATCTGCTGTGGCTCCTGACCTCTGGGAGCTCAAGACAAGATTGGGCTCATTTTTTGGGGGGATCTAATCTCTATTTTGGTTTGGACATCTTGTATGGTTGTTGTGGGGTCAAAGGGATGCACAAATGCAAGCAGGCTCTCCAGTGCTGCCTTCCACTTTAATTTGTTAATGTTCTGAAATAAAAAAAAATTGAGTGCCCTTTAAATACTTGACTATGTGATTTGTATTTCAAAAGAGAGCTTGCTAGGGAGCAGGCAGGGACATCTCAAATTATATTATTGTTATTATCAGGGGACACAAACCTCCCTGAGGCCAAATGAGACACATTTGGAAGGTTGTTGTGGTAACTTTACACAAGAATAATTTAAGCCAAAATACTTAAAAAAAGGCCAAAAAAAAATAACCAAAAATAATATAAAATTTAAAGAAAAAAGAAGAATTAACTTATTTTATTATTATTAGTATTATTTAGAAGGGAGGTGCGGCTTATAAATAATATTTTAAAATCATTAGAGCAATTTGGAATTACTTTAGAAACAAGTTTGGCATAAAACTCTCAATGTCAAAAGAAGAACGGAATGCGCTGCATTAAAACGATGCTATTAATTCCACCGTGACGAATGTGCCATCTCCATTTCCAACATTAGCTTTACCAAAACGAGCGCTCCCGTCTTATAGTTGCTTCTGAGCATGTGCGTTTTTTTTCACGTCGTGAAAGCATACACACTATCGTTTTTCACGTCGTTAAAAAAAACGACATGAAAAACGACGTGAAAAAAGAGAGCATGTCCGGAATTTTTAATGGCCGTTTTTCACGTCGTTAAAAATGCTCTGGAGCATACACACGATCATTTTTAATGGCCATTTTTAAAAATGGCATTTTTAACGGCATGAAAAACGATCGTGTGTACGGGGCATTAGGTCATCCTGATAGGCAGTTCAGTAAACAACATAAGGAGCTTGCACGTGCCACACATGGATCGATATTCAGCCAGTTCAGCAGAGACTGGCTGAGATTCGATCCATTACAGTGCCTTGCAAAAGTATTCGGCCCCCTTGAACTTTTCATCCTTTTGCCACATTTCAGGCTTCAAACATAAAGATATAACATTTTTAATTTTTTGTGAAGAATCACCAACAAGTGGGACACAATTGTGAAGTGGAACGAAATCTATTGGATTTTTGAAACTTTTTTAACTAAGAAAAAAATGAAAAGTGGGGCGTGCAAAATTATTCGGCCCCCTTGCGTTAATACTTTGTAGAGCCACCTTTTGCTGCGATTACAGCTGCAAGTCTCTTGGGGTATGTCTCTATCAGTTTTGCACATCGAGAGACAAATTCTTGCCCATTCTTCCTTGCAAAACAGCTCAAGCTCAGTGAGGTTGGATGGAGAGCGTTTGTGAACAGCAGTTTTCAGCTCTTTCCACAGATTTTCGATTGGATTCAGGTCTGGACTTTGACTTGGCCATTCTAACACCTGGATACGTTTATTTGTGAACCATTCCTTTGTAGATTTTGCTGTATGTTTGGGATCATTGTCTTGTTGGAAGATAAATCTCCGTCCCAGTCTCAGGTCTTTTGCAGACTCCAACAGGTTTTCGTCCAGAATGGTCCTGTATTTGGCTGCATCCATCTTCCCCTCAATTTTAACCATCTTCCCTGTCCCTGCTGAAGAAAAGCAGGCCCAAACCATGATGCTGCCACCACCATGTTTGACAGTGGGGATGGTGTGTTGAGGGTGATGAGCTGTGTTGCTTTTACGCCAAACATATAGTTTTGCATTGTGGCCAAAAAGTACGATTTTGGTTTCATCGGACCAGAGCACCTTCTTCCACATGTTTGGTGTGTCTCCCAGGTGGCTTGTGGCAAACTTTAGACAATACTTTTTATGGATATCTTTGAGAAATGGCTTTCTTCTTGCCACTCTTCCATAAAGGCCAGATTTGTGCAGTGTACGACTGATTGTTGTCCTGTGGACAGACTCTCCCACCTCAGCTGTAGTTCTCTGCAGTTCATCCAGAGTGATCATGGGCCTCTTGGCTGCATCTCTGATCAGTCTTCTCCTTGTCTGAGCTGAAAGTTTAGAGGGACAGCCAGGTCTTGGTAGATTTGCAGTGGTCTGATACTCCTTCCATTTCAAAATGATCGCTTGCACAGTGCTCCTTGGGATGTTTAAAGCTTGGGAAATCTTTTTGTATCCAAATCCGGCTTTAAACTTCTCCACAACAGTATTACGGCCCTGCCTGGTGTGTTCCTTGGTCTTCATGATGCTCTCTGCGCTTTCAACAGAACCCTGAGACTATCACAGAGCAGGTGCATTTATACAGAGACTTGATTACACACAGGTGGATTCTATTTATCACCATCAGTCATTTAGGACAACATTGGATCATTTGGCCTCATGCCCACTGGCGTTTTTACAGCTGCGTTTTTGAGCGTTTTTTACAGCTTAAAAACGCCTGTCCATGTTATTGTAAATATTTTTTTTTTTTTTTTGAAAAAAAAAAAAAAAAAAACAAAAAAAAAAACGTCGGAGCTAAAAACGCGACCGCGCGTTAGTGCGCGTTTTTTGCGCGTTAATGCGCGTTAGTGCGCGTTTTTGCGCGTTTTTTGACGCTCGCGTTTTTTCCTGCCTAGTTCTGACGCTGAGGAACGCACTGGCCCTGGGTTTTTTTTACAGCTTACAAACGCCTATGCTCTTTACAGCTCAAAAACGCCTAGGTGGGCATGAAGCTATAGACTAACATGGACAGGCGTTTTTAAGCTGTAAAAAACGCTCAAAAACGCGGCTGAAAAAACGCCCGTGGGCATGAGGCCTTAAGAGATCCTCGCTGAACTTCTGGAGTGAGTTTGCTGCACTGAAAGTAAAGGGGCCGAATAATTTTGCACGCACCACTTTTCAGTTTTTTATTTGCTAAAAAAGTTTAAAATATCCAATAGATTTCATTCCACTTCACAATTGTGTCCCACTTGTTGGTGATTCTTCACAAAAAATTAAAATTTCATATCTTTATGATTGAAGCCTGAAATGTGGCAAAAGGATAAAAAGTTCAAGGGGGCCGAATACTTTCGCAAGGCACTGTATATGTTTATCTAAAAGCCTGTTGGATTTTTTACATGCAAATTAAAATTTTCGGTCCCGAAACTGAAAATTCAGGATGCACCTGCCCAAAATCGAAACAGTTTTTAGTTTTTTTTTTTAAATATATGTATTTTTATAAAAAATTGTATTATATTCAACTTTTAAATTAACATCATGAATTTAAATGAATATGAATTAATTGTCGGCCATTATTGGCACCTTTTGAAGTGGTGTTATAAATCCTGCTTGCTGCATTTTTGGTGCATATTTGGCAAACCACACCATAAATGCACCTTCTTATTGAAATGCATTGAAAACGCAGCAAGAACGCATCAAAAATGCACCCGTGTTGCGTTTTTGATGTATTTTTTGAGTCACATGACCTATGAAAAACATAAGCAAGGTAAAATTGTGTCATAATCATCATAAAATCATGGTAAAATCAAATAAAAATTGCTGCAAAAATCAAAGATGTTTTCGGCAGCCGTTGTCGGCACTTTTTTTTCTTTAGGCACATTGCTGAAAACCCTATTTTCGACCGATAATTTTCGGTGGCCAAAATTTCGTTGCATCACTAATAGCCACTAGTAGTACTCATTGCAGCTTGCCACTCCGGCCAATTACAATGCAGGAGCGGCGATACCAGGAAGAAGCTCAGAGGGGACATGGCGGCGGAGGGGAACTAGGAGGACTTCGGGGGCTTCGATTTCAGGTAAGTGCCACATAATGAGCTAGTATGCTATGCATACTAGCTCATTATGCCTTTCTCTTGCAGGGTCTTATTTTATCCAGTTTTTTCGGGGGGGGGGGGGTTTACTTCCTCTTTAAGCTTCTGCTTTGTAACTAGCAGCAGCAGCAGCATTCTCAGCCCGGCCTGTTAGCTCCTTCATTTGGCAGTTGGGTTACCTATCTGATAGGCAGTCTAAAGACCAACTGAATAAGCTTGCATGCCAGGCTGACAAGGCTGCTGACAATTGCAAGGCATCGGCTTAACAGGAAATGCTTTTACTGGCAGGATCTTTAGGTAAAACGATTTGCAAAAGATTCACAAAAATAATTTGCTTAGAAAACTGTACATAAAGAGGCATGATGCCTAAATATTGAAAAATAAATGTTGGGTTTACATACATTCCAGGCAGAAATGTTTTAAAGTGTGGAAGAGTTCTATAAACTGCCAGCTGCGTATTGTTGTCTGTGTACCCACTGTGGAGATTTCTTCTAAGGCTTGATTCACACCAATGCGTTTTTTGGTGCATTTTGCATTTTCCTGAAATGCATGGAAATTTTTTAACATGGGTTCCTATGGAACATGTTCACATCAATGCATTTTTGTACCTCTGCGTTTTTGGAAAGGGTCGGGGACTTTTTTTCCTGCAAAAAGCAGCGTTTTGCATGTAATAGAAGTCAATGGACCTGCATCCAAAACGCAAGTGCCGCGTTTTTGCCGCGATTTGCGTTTTTTTTTATTTATTTTTTTATGTAAAAAAATAATAATTACTGTATAATAAAAAAAATATATATAAAAAAAAACGCAAAACGCAAATCGCGGTAAAAATGCGGTAAAAACGCATGTTGAAAAACGCTCAAAAGCAACATGCATTAGTGTGAATGGAGCCTTATGCCCCATACACACGATCGTTTTTCATGGTGTTAAAAATGCCATTAAAAAAAATGGCCATTAAAAATGATCGTGTGTAGGCTCCAGAGCATTTTTAACGACGTGAAAAACGGCCATTAAAAATTTCGAACATGCTCTCTTTTTTCACGTCGTTTTTCATGTCGTTTTTTTTAACGACGTGAAAAACGATAGTGTGTATGCTTTAACGACGTGTAAAAAAACGCGCATGCTCAGAATCAAGTATGAGACAGGAGCGCTTGTTCTGGTAAAACTAGCGTTCGTAATGGAGATAGCACATTCGTCACGCTGTCACGGACTGAAAAGCACGAGACTGAAAAGAGCGAATCGTCGCTCAACAAACTTTACTAACATGAAGGGTGGCGCCATTCGAACGGAACTTCCCCTTTATAGTGCCGTTGTACGTGTTGTACGTCACTGCGCTTTGCTTGATCGTTTTTTTAAATGATCGTGTGTACGCAAGACAGGCTTGAGAGGAAACATGAAAAAAAAACGACGTGAAAAACGGCAAGAAAAAAAATGGCAAGAAAAACGATCGTGTGTATGGGGCATTAGGCATGACTTACACCTATGCAGGTTGCAGTTTGTGTATTGCAAGTGCATTTTGAGTTTTTCAATACACGTTTTTGATCCATTGAAGTCTATGGAACCAAAAACCAGAAAAAAGTCCCTGGCCCTTTCCATAAAATGCACAGATGTGAACTACATCCATAGGAATCCATGTTAAATGGACTGTAGTGTGTTTCTACAAAACTGAAAATGAACTAAAAAATGCATAGGTGTGAACCAGGCCAAAAACCCTAAATAAAATGTGAACTCTTCCCTGCTGTATTAAGAAAGAAAAATCATATTTTTATTTCCAATTGTGCCCCCCATTGGAGAAATTTCCCATCACCAGAATAGGAAAAATGAAAAAAGCCTGACAAATGTTCGAACCCTTTACCACTCCAACAATAAAAAACTCTGCTTTTACAAAGATGTATTTTCATTTTCATATTATAATTCTTTAACTTTATTATAGCAGTAGTGAAGTATTGTACTGTGCTAACCATAAACTCCAAACTTTCTGCATTAACTTTATTATGTAAGTCTTTCCAGCAGCCAATATTCACCCGCTCTCCCGCTGGGTCAGTTTATCTCAAGTGCCTTTTTCTTCTCTTATGTGAAGCGCCTTTAGAAAGAAATTGACAGATATATTCACACTTGCTGGAAGGCATCTTAAGGTAACCACCAGCTTAATTTTTGAAAGTTTCTTACTTATTTATAAATGGAATAGTACCCAGTTGTCGCCATTGGCAATCTATGCGTTGTCACAGGCAGGGTTTGTTTAGTAATATTTGAGCCCTTGCCTAGGGAAGGGGGGTTCAATGGGACAGCAAAAAGCCTCAACATTTACAAATTATGATAACGGATTCCTTATTTTGTTTTAAATCTAAAAAAAGTATTGTTTTTTCATATTTTAGTTGTAGACATTTGTGACTAAATTCAGCAAGAGAGCTATAGGGGGAATCGAGTACAGGGTATTTTGAGAGAAGGCACAAGGCTCTTTACAGTTCAGGAACCATGAAACCATCTCTCCCTTCTCTTGCTTGGTGGCCTGTTAAAGAGAGTTAAAGCTAAGTTAAAGAGAGTGTGTGACAATCGTAGAAGAACGGCACTGTGTTTTTAGGTGCCATTAAAATGAATGGCATCTGAAATGCGCATTGTGCGTTTTGTCATTTTACCAGAGCGTTTTGAATCGCGGGCAGAAATCGCAGCGATTCCGCCTATGTGTGAACGGAGTCTTAATGCTGGGGTATCTTCCCGACACTCATAAGTAGGGATGAGCTTCGAGTTCGTATTGAACATTGCCTGTTCGCCCGTTCGCCGAACAGCGAACAATTTGGGGTGTTCGGCGCAAATTCGAAAAGCCGCTGAACACCCTGTAAAAGTCTATGGGAGAAATATAAAGTGCTAATTTTAAAGGCTTATATGCAAGTTATTGTCATAAAAAGTGTTTGGGGACCCGGGTCCTGCCCCAGGGGACATGTATCAATGCAAATAAAAGTTTTAAAAACTGCAGTTTTTTCGGGAGCAGTGATTTTAATAACGCTTAAAGTGAAACAATAAAAGTGATATAATATCTTTTTATATCCCTTTCCTGTTTTACACAGTTCAACTACCTTTTCCCACAGATCCTTTGACAATTCTTTTGCTTTCCCCATAACTCAGAATCCAGAAACGTCTGTGCAGCACTGGATGAAAGTTGCAAGAGTCTGTTAGAAGTCCAGAAACTCATTGATCTTTTATACACACACTAATTACAAGCAAACAGATCACAGGTGAGGATGGTTACCTTTAATAGCCATTCAAACCCCTTTGTGTCAACTTGTGTGCATGTTATCAGGTCAAAATCACCAGGGTATGTAAACTTTTGATCAGGGTGATTTGGGTAGTTTCTGCTGTCATTAGGATTTAAAAAGAGTAAACACAGTTGATTGATAATAAATGGCTTCAGCCATACACTAACCATGAGTGAAAGAAAAGTTTTTGTGTTATTATTCATATTCTCTGAAAAATGGCCAAGAAATCATAAATTCTGCCAGGGTATGTAAACTTATGAGCACAACTGTATGGTCACAAAACACTGGCTTAGCTTAAAAAGAATTTGTAGAGAGCAATAATAATGAAGGCCTTTCCCTGCATCTATCATTCATACATTTTCCAAATTATCTTGCAATTCTATCGGGACGTGGCACTTTTGTATTTTTTCTTGTATCCATAGCTTCACTCTGTGATGATACAAATAAAACCTTCTCTATCATTCAAATACGTTTTTAGCAGATCAAATTTATTATCCAGCACAATATGAAAAAATGAACAGAAAAAAAAAGGAAAAATAATATAAAGTAAAAATGAACACAAGATTTAAAAAAAAAATATATATATCACATAAAGAACAAAAGATACTAACAAATTAAAAAACTGAATAAACCTGCATAAATATAAAAATAATCTATTGTTTCCAAGGTGGACTTGAGATGTTGAGCTTGGATCTTTTGTCCATAAATCAGACAGCATTAGCGGTTCTTGATGACTGAACCCAGGCCCCCCCATCACAAAGAGGAGCCTCCACTGGGAAATCCACATGAAATCAAGAAACGGAGCACCAGCCAGTCATTTATTGCTGATAAAATTGAGACAACAGGATCATAAAAAGGTATCCAATACGTTTTAGGATCCAAACAACCCCCCTATCAGGGCCTGGATAGGAAAGGAAAAAATTCCCTATAGAACTCACAGAACATGTTCTATATCATAAGAGGAGTGTTATTAGTGGCAATGGACGTGTACTTAGGGGACTTATGCAATCCTGTAGGAAGCTTTTACATTTCTTTTCCAAGCCCTGATGAAGGGGAATTGTTTGGCCCTCGAAATGTATTGGATACCTTTCATGGTATCTTATCTTATCTTATATCTGGTAGAATCGAACAGCTGTGAGTGATATATGCAGGGCCACTGCAGCTTAAAGTAAGACAATGGGCAAAACTTTTTTTTCAAATTTTGGATAGAGAAAAGGAGGGCTTTAACTCCTGCCAGAATTTTTTCCGCCATCGATGTCAAATTTCGGAGATTTCTCTTCATTTCCTGTCCCATAGCCAAACAGGAAGTGAGAGGGAATCCCTGCAAATTAAGGGAATTTTGTGGGGACCCCCAGTTCACCAGAACTAGTGCCCCCATTGGAAGATTTCCCCTCTATTACTTCTATGGGGACAACCCAAAATTTGGGATTTTCTTCTACTTTCACTTTTAATGATAATGGTAAACAGGACAAAAGAGAGGGGGAATCTCCCTAATGGGGGCACAGACAGAAATAAAACTGACAGGGGTTGTAATCCTTCTTCACTTTTTTGCCTTTAGTTATACTGAAAGGCACCTTTTACATACCTCCCAACTTTTGAAATGCAAATGCGGGACATTCATGCTGTTTGTCCGACATCAAAGTTGTTGAGCGGGGGGGAGGGGGTGCTACCGCGGGAAGGTGAGATGTTTTTCCTTTTTTGCCATTAAATTTATGTTGATGAGGGGGGGGGGTGCCGCGGACTGCCGATCGCCCCCGACATTGCTGTTATAAGCGTGGGGCGCAGGGTGACATCTATATATGAAGCGGGATTCGCTTGCTCAGCAGGGAATCTCTCCACTGATCCCCATTGAGCAGGCGGATGACAGGTCCGTGTCTGCTCTGCATAGGACACGAAGCGCTCCCGTCTATGTGGCAATTGGATGGAAACGGACCGCCTGTCCATTTCCATCCGATCTGCCAGACAGATAGATAATAGGTCTCCCATCTGTCTGTTTTTGGTGGACAGGTTTGCATCAGATGGCGGCTAATGTCCAAGAGACGGGAGGGTCCAATCAGGTCCTCTGGAAAAACTGACAGGTGGACCTGATTGGTTTATTAAGCCCAATTGTTGGTGTCAGTGGGAGGAATAGTGTCTCGTATCAGTGGGAGGGATAGTGCCCCAAGGGCCGGAAAAGGGCAAGCAAAGGGCCACATCTGGCCACCGGACCGCAGTTTGGAGACCACTGGCCTAAGGCCTTTATTATTACTGCTCCATACAATAGGTTTGTATTGCGGTTTGTGTCCCACTGAAGTGGTGTACCCTCTCTATTTGTCCCGTGGCTACTGTCATCAAAACAAAAGAGGGTGGGAATTCCAAATTATACACTTGTCACCAGATTAGGAGTTGAGGGACAAACTTCCAATAGAAGCACCAGTGTTAATGACAACTGTCTATAGATCAGAGATTGAGAGGAAATCTCTCCACAGTAAGACAAATTTCCCTGTCCCCGCTAAAGGAAGTAAAGAAAAATCTCCCTAATGTCACAAAAATGGCAAAAAATAAATAAAAATGATAAGGGTTTTAAACCTTCTCTAATATAAAATTGAAAACAAAAAAAGTTTTGGTATATGTGCATTTAAATTTGTTGGCCTGGCCACTATTTCGCAGCAGCTAGTCACCAACAGCTAATGACATCACTGGAGCTCACCAGCCGGAGGGCAGTGGGTTGTCCTTGCCTGACGTTCAGCATTATAACAGAACATATGGATAATAAATACCTCCACCAGGCTGAGAGTATTCATTGCATGGAGATTCATCTTGAGGCCGCTTATAATGTTTCAGCAGAGTTACAATTCCGTCATGTCCTGAAAAACAAGGCAACCGAATTGTCAGTGAGATCCTCACATACCATTACAACCCTCGTGGGCAGCAACTGTCCGTGACATCTATTGAGTCTTCACTAATGTGCAGCCATCAGGAATTATACTGCATCATTCTCTCTGGGGGGCGCTCAATATCCAATGTATGACCCTGTGTAATATTGTTTTTCAATCTCTCCCTTTGCACAATACAGTAACATTAACATTGTATTAACATCAGTGACATAACAATAAAAATAAAAGATAACACAATGCTTCATTTTCCATATAAAATCTGCTCTACTTTAAATGTAACTAACTTACTAAAAGAAAAAACAGAGTGGCCATAATTAAAGGCCAACTCCACTTAAAGTGTATGTGTCCTATACTATATTGTCAAAAGTATTGGGACACCTTTACACGCACATGAAATTTAATGGCATCCCAGTCTTAGTCCGTAGGGTTCAATATTGAGTTGGCCCACCCTTTGCAGCTATAACGGCTTCAACTCTTCTGGGAAGGCTGTCCACAAGGTTTAGGAGTGTGTCTATGGGAATGTTTGACCATTCTTCCAGAAGAGCATTTGTGAGGTTAGACACCGATTTTGGACGAGAAAGCCTGGCTCACAGTCTCTGCTCTAATTCATCCCAAAGGTGTTCTATCGGGTCGAGGTCAGGACTGAGGTCATGTTTTGTGCACTGCTCCAAATCATTTGGTAGAGGGGAGATTATGGTGTGGGGTTGTTTTTCAGGGGTTGAGCTTGGCTCTTTAGTTCCAGTGAAGGGAACTCTTAAGGCATCAGCATACCAAGACATTTTGGACAATTTCATGCTCCCAACTTTGTGGGAACAGTTTGGGGATGGCCCCTTCCTGTACCAACATCACTGCGCACCAGTGCACAAAGCAAGGTCCATAAAGACATGGATAAGTGAGTTTAGGGTGGAGGAACTTGACTGGCCTGCACAGAGTGCTGACCTCAACCCGATAGAACACCTTTGGGATGAATTAGAGCAGAGACTGCGAGCCAGGCCCTTTCGTCCAACATCAGTGCCTGACCTCACAAATGCACTTCTGGAAGAATGGTCAAACATTCCCATAGACGAACTCTTAAACCTTGTGGACAGCCTTCCCAGAAGAGTTGAAGCTGCTATAGCTGCAAAGGGTGGGCCAACTCAATATTGAACCCTACGGACTAAGACCGGGATGCCATTAAAGTTCATGTGCGTGTTAAAGCAGGTGTCCCAATACTTTTGACAATATAGTGTATGCACTCTGTTATCTCAGGCATTCTTATAAGCAAGGTCGTACCGAGGGTGAATACTGCTTGATGCCACAAAGATGGTTGTCTCTGGCAGTAGCACTACCTGTATGTGTGTGGGCGTACCACATAGGCAGGTGAAGTGAGCAGCACTGCTCTAAGTGACGCCAAACCTGCACTTTTAGCAGGCTCCACATTACTGAAGAGGCTGCCTTTGTAACAGGCGCAGTGACCAAGCAGGGAGCTTAGTAATGCTGGACCTTTGGTTTTATCAGGCTCAGCTAAGCTTCAATAAGGATGGAGTGGGCTTATGGCCACTCCAGCTTTAGTGTTGCCCTCCAGTTTGCCGCCATGAGTGCCACCTGAATTGACCTCATGGCTGGCATGGCTCTGGTCATAAGACATAAGACCTGTCCAGTTCAGCTCTGTGAAATACAGAACACACCACCCCAACCCCCCTCCCCCCCACCCCATTTTGTGTAGAAGAGAAAATGAGAGATGTTGTGTATTTCCTACACACTTCCTGCACTAGGGTGACAACGCTGCTCCTCCACAGATACTGTACAATTAATGAGTGTTATCCTAGGGCAGGAAGTGTATTACCGACAGCATAACCAAAATAAGGCCCCTTTCACACTGAGGCGTATTTCAGGCGTTTTTGCGCTAAAAATAGCGCATAAATAATGCCTGAAATACTCCTGCCCCAGCATTCTCAATGTGAAAGCCCTGAGGGCTTTCACACTGAGGCGGTGAACTGGCAGGAGACAAAAAAATCTCCTGCAAGCCGCATCTTTGGAGCGGTGAAGGAGCGGTGTGTATACCGCTCCTTCCCATTGAAATCAATGGGACACCGCGGTAATACCGCCCACAAACCGCGGCTGTAGCCGCGGTTTGCGGGCGGTATTAACCCTTTTTCGGCAGCTAGCGGGGGTTAAAACCACACCGCTAGCGGCCGAATATCGCGGTAAGACACAACGGTATAGGGCGCTGAAAATCGCGCCGCTATACCGTCACCGCATATGCCCGCTCCAGTGTGAAAGGGGCCTTAGGCAAAAGGCAGAAAATAGAAAACTATTGCAGCCAACACATCTAATGCCTAGTACACACGACCGGGATTCCCGACGGGAAAAGGTCTGTCGGAAATCCAGGGGGGAAAACCGAGAACCTGCTCTCTACTTTTCCCCCGTACAGATGATCGGTTTTCCGGTCGGGAAAACTCAGATGAGAGCTTTTCCTCGGGAATCCCGACCGTGTTTAAGAAAAGCCCGGAGCAGAAAGACAGAATGCAATAGGCGGAGGGCTGGCATGACTGAGTGAACAGGGTATGAGATGTGAGGGGATTAATGATTGGATAATGGAAGTTTGGAGGGGAGGGGATAAGGCTAGATAAAAGGTAGTCCCCGCCCCTCTAAGACAACACAGCGCGGGGGAAAGTTCCCACCCACCCTCCCTACGTTTGAATGGTTGTAATTTTGAATTTTATTTGTTGATCAAAGTATGGGTTTCTGTTGTTTTAATTTTCATTACAGGTGAGCGGACTGTCGTGGCAGTGGCGGGTGTTTTGGTCTTTGCGGGAGAATGAAGTACCTCAAAAAGCAAGTGCTCAGGACCTATCAGTGGTATGGGTTCTGAGGGTGTATTCCAGCTAACAGGAGTTTAGCTGGAAGAGTTTGATAATGGGGGCACTGCGGTCAGTGGTCGTCTCTGAGTAGCTGGTCGGCTCGAGGCCTATGACCATTTAAGGTACCGCAGTGTCACGTGGATTGTTATTGATGGGTTTAAGATTGATATGATTAACATTGTTATGATTAATATATTAATATATTGATTAATATTATTATGGTAATTTTGAGGTCCCTGCAAAGACCAACACTAGGAGGCAATATATCTGATACCTTCTGTTTATGTTTTGATGGTTGAAGTTTTTGATAACTGATGTAACAGTTAAAATAAAGGAGGCTGCTACGGCCATGTTTTACTCCAAATAATAAGGTTTGGTCTTATTGATTAAGTATAAGTAAGGTATGGGGTAGAACATGGTGGGCAGACCAGGAATACATCTGTTATACAATAGTCATGCTCCATCTGAGTTTTTACCCACAGGAAAACGGCCAAAAATGGCCGTTTTCTGCAACACACGGCCGGGTTTTCTGATGGGAAAAAGTCAGTCGAGAATCCCGGCGGGAAAAAAGAGAGCGGGTTTGGCAGTTTTCCCCTCAGAAAAACTGCGAGGGAGCATACACACGGCTAGGATTCCCGGCCAAAAGCTCTCCTCGCAGTTTTCCCATCGAAAAAACCCGGTCGTGTGTACGGGGCAAGCTGGTTCTCTTTTTTTTGGCCGGCGGGTTTGGTAGTTTTCCCGTCGGAAAAACTGCGAGGAAGCATACACACTGCCTGGATGCCCGGCCAAAAGCTCTCCTCGTGGTTTTCCTGTCGGAATACCCGGTCATGTGTATGGGGCAAGCTGGTTCTCTTTTTTTTTGGCAGGCGGGTTTGGCAGTTTTTCCGTCTGAAAAACTGCGAGGGAGCATACACACGGCCGGTATCCCCGGCCAAAAGCTCTCCTCGCAGTTTTCCCGTCGGAAAACCCAGTCGTTTGTACAGGGCATAAGAGTAGGTAAAATGTCACTTCCTTGCAATACGGAAGTAGTACAAAACACTACCCAAAATCTTATCCAAGTTCAGTTTCACAGCTTTCACTTTGCCCGTGTCAAAGAGGTCTAACTCTTTCAATCCTTTTTAGCACAGTAGAGAATCCCACTATTCAGGAAGAAAATAGATACAGTATCAGATTTGTTTTAACAGGTACACTTTAAAAAATATAGATTCCCTTTATTTGTAGAATGAGCCATGACGCTCTCCTTACAGACAAGGCTAAATATGTCTGCCAATTGTGCTGCTTTCTTTTATTATTGTATTATTAATAATGTTCTCTCTTGTCCATAACTGACTGACACATAAACAATTGCATTTATATTAGTTTTTTTTTTTTTTTGTAGTTCATATAGTCAGCCCCTGGCAGCTAAACTATATTTCATTTCATCTCTGGCCACTGAATTTAATCACATCACCATCTGTCCAATCTCATCACGCTTTTTTAAGTAACTTTTAAACGATTTTGTTGCAGAAAAACTTCTATTATCAATATAATTTGAGAGCGAAAAGCTTTTTCATACAGTGATCTTTTCAACATGAGAACAATAATATCAGATAGAGGATATTAGACTCTGGGGCAGTCACCTACCAACTTTCATTGTCTACAGGGACAACAACTAGATTTAAAAACGCACTGTTGTTAGAACAGAAGAATCACCACAAAACATAAAACTGTGTTTATAATTAGGGTTGCACCGATGCCACTTTTTTAAGACCGAGAACAAGTACCGATACTTTTTTCAAGTATTCGCCGATACCGTGACAGTGGCACTAATATGCAGCACTGATAACGCATGGACTGTGTCAGTAGTTTTTTATTCATTTATTTACAATTTCTTTTTTTAATTATTTTTTCCTTTTTTTTCTTTTTTCAATGCTTTTTTTGGGGGGTGGACGGGGGTGGACAGTGTCAGTGTGTTTTTTATTTTGTTTTTTATTATTTATACAATTTAACCTTTTAAATATTTATTTATTACAATTCTTTATGTAGCGGGGTCCTAAATTTAGGGGAAGTGTTTGAGTGGTAGTTATGCTCAAACACCTTAATTGTCAGGACCATGTCAACCATTTTGTCCGCAGGGAGAGTATCAGTATACAGTTCCCTGTGGCCTGCAGGTGGCGCTGCCATAGTAGGCCAGGGTCGAACCGCTGATACAGTGCTGTGCCTTGTGTGTCCCCTATCAGCAGCCATACAGTGGGCGTGGTCTACCTGCTGTGCATGCTGGGAGAGGATATAAAAGGGGCAGACGCT
This sequence comes from Rana muscosa, assembly GCA_029206835.1. NCBI lineage: Eukaryota > Metazoa > Chordata > Amphibia > Anura > Ranidae > Rana > Rana muscosa. The sequence goes on along the minus strand of CM055120.1, from coordinate 45,736,010 downwards.
GCCTGCTTGGGATTCGTCTTCCACCCCAGGATTGGGGTTCCCGTTGGATTCCCGGGGGTCCTACTCCCAGAGAGTGTGTGTGTTCCAGTCCGCCCTGGGCACCTTTGGCCTAGAGGCGGAGGTCGGTGAATCAGTCCCAGGCACCTTTAGCCCTGGGGCTGCAACTGAAGGCCTTGGACCCAGCACCTTTGGCTGGGGCCCACCAAGAATCGAGGAATCTCAGGGTGCCGCCTTGCGAGGGGACCCACATCTTAGATGAGAAGGCCGGGGGAGGACCGTTCCGAGGGACTGGTGAGAAGTCACAGTGAAGGAAGGGGCCTGGTAACTCTCTGGAGGGATGTCTTTTCCTTAACAGAGGTCAAGCTTTGAAACACTAAGTTCACCAGGTCTGTGGCAGAGACTGTGCGTTAAGTTAGAGTGCCATTCTGGCTGCTAGTCCCTATCTAGGGAGACTATCCAAATGGGCTAAGTCTGCTTGAGAAGCTGAGCAGTGAAGTGTATTACGTTTGTGCCTGGACCTCTCCCACACCTTATGCTGTCCTGTTCTCCCTCCAACCTTTTCTATCAGAGACTGTGCTTTAAAGAGAAAATAAACTCTACGTTGGAGTTACGGCTGGTGTGGACCTTGGAGTTATTGGGGAAATAGAGACTTGTCTTTATTGACTATAGAGATAAGAACCATTCTCTGGATATTCTGTCTGTGGGGACCCATCACAACACCGCTCAACCTCTTCATACAGGAGGGCACGGGCATGTGGCACGGTGTGCCCTCTCTTCCTGCGAGGAGCCAAAGAAGGCAGGTAAAGGGGGGGGGGGTCTGTGTGTTACATTTATTTTTTTATTTTTATTTTTATCAGCCCTGTTGGGGGGCTTTGGTAAAATATATGGGGTCCTAACAGGCCCATGACATCTCCCTTTTGAGACAGGGAAAGGGACTGAGGACACAGATTCCCCAGTCCCTTTCTCTGCAGCCTCGGCTGCACTGGAGACGAATGGACAGGAGAGAGAGGCTCCTCCCTATTCATAAGCTGAAGCACAGTTTACAATGCTCAGTTATGAATGGACAGTCAGTGATGATCACTGACTCTGTTCATTCAGAAAAGGAAGGAGCTGGTAAATGACAGATTTACCAGCTCCTTCCTCCGCTCTCTATCCTGACAGAACGAGCACAGAGGGGGACCGGAGCAGAGCACCGAGGGGGACCGGAGCGGAGTACAGAGGGGGGCCGGAGGAGCCTGGAGGAGTATGGAGGAGGACAAAGAGGGGGACTGGAGGAGGATAGGTGGACAATCAGGGATGATCGTGTGGCGGTAGGGGGGAGTTACAAGCACTGATCCCCCTGTATTGATTTCAATAAAAAGCCGCGGGAGGGAGAGGAGGAGGAGAAGTGGCTGTCAGCTGCTTTATTGAAATCCATACAGGGGGATCAGTGCTTGTAACTCCCCCACTGACCACCCCTGACTGCCCAGGTATCGGGTGAAGCATCAGAGCATTTGCCCGAGTACAAGTACAATTTTAGTGACTTACTAGTGTTGTGTGGATCTACACAGCATTGACATTGTGCAAGGCTTTGCCCTCGTTTCTTTTTTATGAGAGACTATGTGCCATTTTGTTGCTGAGCCTCCATGATTGAAAGAATTGAAGACTGTTGAATGAATGGTGATGAGTCATGAACAGTTAAGCCCTGTACACACGAGCGAGAATCCCGTCAGGAAAAAAACTTTGTTTTTCCTGACGGGATTCCTGGCAATGCGGTGACGTCATCGACTGCGACGAGCATTTGCGCTTGTCACATTCGATGCCTTCGCCGCCATCTTGCTTCACCCTACACTACCCTTGTAAGCTACCGTGCATGCGTCAAAGTCTCATCGAGCATGCGCAGGCTTACCTGGGGACAGGTAAGCATACAAGCCTCGTACACACGCAGGGTTTTCTCGTCGGGAAACAGGCCGACGAGAATCCCAACAAGAAAATAGAGAGCAGGTTCGTGATTCCGGGCAGTTTTCCAGACGAGAAACCATATACACGACCGATTTTCTCTGCAAAAATCTCTCCCAGCAGTTTTCTTGCCGAGAAAACCGTCCGTGTGTACAAGGCTTAAGGCTGAGAAGTTAAAGGGCTAGAAGATGCTGAACATCCTCCAGCCAGGAAATGAGATGGGCCCTATCTGACTTGCTTCAACTTCCAATGCACACTGTGAGACGTTTTCAGTGTGCAGGAGAAGAATCTGTACAACTTATGCAAGACTGAAGGTATGATTGGAGTTCACCTTTAAGGCTGGGTTCACATCTCTGTGTGGAGCAGCTCACAGCAGGAGTCTGGTGCGTCCATGTTCACCGTTTCAGGTCAGATTTCGGGCCAAATTTTTGACTGAATACGGACCCGAAACGGACAAGAAGACGCACAGGACTCCAGTGAAATTTGCTTTGCAGCCGTCCCGAAGCTGTGTATACCGCTCCATTGAGAGCCAGTAACAGGCTCCTGACTCGGGCATTGGATGCGGGGAAACCCTCATCCAATTTGCAATAGTATGAAACCAGCCTAAAGGGTCAGTCAACCTAAATTGATATTTTAGTAATAGGAAGAACAAAGTGGACCGAATGAGCAGGGAGTCTCAAGTACTCCAACAACTACATCTCCATGTTGTAATCCCGACTCTTGCATGGGCTTGCATGTAATCAGGAGAGGACTGAGAACTTTTGGCTTGGAAGGCAAACACAACCAACTGGCCTTTTGATAGTAATGTAGCACTACCCCTGTAGGAGCTGCTGGTTATTTTTGGTCCTGCCCTTACCCCACAGTTCAATGTATCAAACTTACTTGGCTCTAAATTGGGCAATGAGCCCACAGATGCATTCACCAGTCACTTTAGTCTTTTTTCCAATGCTTTTTATTAAACAACTTGAGCAGTATAGGGATGGAGGGTTATGGGAAAGTTCAGATACCTTGTGCAGATCACTGAGGAACTTGAGATCCAGAAGACAAATACAACTACTTGTCAGCAGATCTTGCTCACCCAGATAGGCCTCTCTCACTGGCCTAGCAGCCGGAATGATGCACGGACAAAAGTCTCTGCCACAGACTTGATGATAGCAATAACTATTTGTACAATCCTCTGCCACAGGATTCGGTGATCAGTAATAGGCAAGCGAACACAGCTACACAGTACCTAAAGTCCCTTTAAGCCATCCGGCAGTACTGTGAGGTAGATTGGTTAGGATGCATCCTCCAATTGAGTCACCAGGCTCTTCTTGAGATACCAGCCTTTCGCTCGGTCCTCTCCAAGATGAGTCCTCCCCCGGATCCTTCAATTGCTCGGCTTCTCCCCGCAGGACAGACAGCACAGGACCACCTCTGAACCAGTAGGCCCCAGACAGGCTTCTGGGCCTACTTGCAGTCACGTAGCCTCGGGCCAGCAGGCCATGAGGCAGAAGAGCAGTTGTCACATACCTTAGGCCAGGCGGGCCATGAGGTCAGAGAGAGAGAAAGATGGCGTCTGCCCCTTAAGTATCCTCCCCCAGAATGCACAGCGGTAAATCACTCCCACTGGGCTGTTTCTGGGTAAAAGGGACACCCAATACACCTTAGCCTGTTGTTCTTCCATCACCGGCCTGTGGCGACAACGACACCTACAGACGACAGTGTGGAACTGCACACAACACAGCCAATGCTGGACCAGAGGCTAATCTAGCCATAATATTGAATCTAAAATTATGTACAGAACAGATAACCCACTAAATTTACATGCGAGCGCCTGGTCAACAGGAGCAGGATGCTACACAAAGGAAAGATTCCTGCTGGATACAGAAGGTGCTCCACAGAAAGTATGTCATAGAGGTTGGTGGCCATGATGAAAGGTGTAGTGTTGTTTAATTAACACGGTTTGCTGTACTCTCACCTTTATATATGCTAAAAGGATGAATTGTAAAAGAAGAAGTACTTTATGGGCTGTACAAAAGACTGCTACTTTGTGAAAATAAAGTTAATGATAGAAAACTTCACTTTGCCAGCTGCTGTGATTGTATGTCTCAGCAGGGAGCAGATAGCGATATAACTCCCAGCAACTTGGCACTGACTGCGGTTCCTGCTCTGAGGTCTGAATGGGGGTAGATCACCACTCAGGGGCACCAGCCCAACATATATTATCTGTACTGGCCTAAGAGGAAGATGACCCTCGGGGGGGGGGCACCCCTTGTATGTAATTAACCACTTAAGGACCGGAAGATTTTCCCCCTTAATGATCAGGCCATTTTTTGCAATACGGCACTGCGTCACTTTAACTAACAATTGCGCAGTCATTCGACGTGACTCCCAAACAAAATTGACGTCCTTTTTTTCCCACAAATAGAGCTTTCTTTTGGTGGTATTTGATCACCTCTGCGGTTTTTATTTTTTGCGCTATAAGCAAAAATAGAGCGAAATTTTGAAAAAAATGCAATATTTTTTACTTTTTGTAATCGCAATCAGCGTTTATTGATTGGTTTGCGCAAAAATTATAGCGTTTACAAAATAGGGGATAGTTTTATGGCATTTTTATATATATATTTTTTTTTTACCAGTGATTTTTTTCATGACTGCAACATTATGGTGGACACATCGGACACTTTTGACACATTTTTGGGACCATTGTAATTTTTACAGCGATCAGTGCTATAAAAATGCACTGGTTACTGTAAAAATTACACTGGCAGTGAAGGGGTTAACCACTAGGGACGCTGAAGGGGTTAAGTGTGCCTAAGGGAGTGATTCTAACTAAGGGGGGGGGGGGCGTGGCTACGAGTGACACATCACCGATCTCCTCTCTGATTACACAGAGCGGAGATCAGTGACAGTGTGAGTAGGCGAGCCGGGAGATGTTGTGTTTACACTAACATCTCCCCGCCCCATCCCTCCGCAGTCCGAGTCACGGGGATGGCGACCACACGGCAGGCAGGTAAAGGGGACGTACAGGTACGTGATTATGCCTGCACGTGCCATTCTGCCGACGTATATATGCCGTGGCCGGTCCTTAAGTGGTTAACTGGCAATTGCGTGGTCATGCGATGCTGTACCCAAACAAAATTTTGCTATAATAAATATCCCCAAAAAAATAATGTAAAAAAAACGAATTTCTTCATCAATTTAGGCCAATATTATTTTTATTATATACGATTTATATAGCGCCAACAGTTACGCAGCGCTTTACAATGTATAAGGGGGGACAACACAATTACAGTACAATACAAGAGGTACAGGAGGGCCCTGCTCGTAGAGCTTACATTCTAAAGGGAGGGGGCGGTGGTACAAAAGGTAATAGCTGCAGAGAATTTGATGGGGGTGGCTCAGGGATAGTTGTTAGGTGGGATAGGCTTCTCTGAATAAATGTGTTTTCAGGGATCTCCTAAAGGTGGACAGGGTAGGGGCTGATCGGACATACAGGGGCAGGGAGTTCCAGAGGATAGGAGAGGCTCTGGAAAAGTCTTGAAGGCGAGCATGGGAGGAGGTAACAAGGGAGCTAGAGAGCAGGAGGTCCTGGGAGGAGCGGAGGGGACTATTTGGGCGATATCTGCAGATGAGGTTGGTGATGTAGATGGGGGTGATGTTGTGAATGGCCTTGTATGTTATGGTTAGCATTTTGAATTTTACACGGTGGGGTAGGGGAAGCCAGTGAAGGGATTGGCAGAGAGGAGCAGCAGTCACAGATCGGTTAGTGAGGTGTATTAGTCTAGCAGCAGAATTCATAATAGACTGAAGGGGGGATAGCCTGCTTAAGGGTAGGCCATTAAGGAGAGAGTTGCAGTAGTCAAGGCGGGAAATAATCAATATGTATTCTTCTACATATTTTTGGTATGATTTATGGTATTTTTATTATTATTATTTTTTTTTACTAGTAATGACGGTGATCAGCGATTTTTAGTGGGACTGCGACATTGCGGCGGACAGTTTTTTGGGACCATTGACATTTATACAGCGATAAGAGCTAAAAATAGCGACTGATCACTGTATAAATGTCACTGGCAGGGAAGGGGTTAACACTAGGGGGTGATCAAGGGGTTAAGTGTGTCCTAGGGAGATGTTTCTAACTGTGGAGGGAGTGTACTGACAGGGAATAGAGAGAGATCGCTGTTCCTGATCACCAGGAACAGCAGATCTCTCTCTACTTTCTGACAGAACGAGGATCTGTCTGTTTATATTGACAGATCCCTGTTCTGTCTCTCTCAGGAGTGATCGTGGGTCGCATCCGGCCAAAGGGCATCGGCTTCAACATCCCACGGCACACCCTCTATACCCCTTAAAGCGCCCGCCGTACAGCTACGGCAATTCGCGCAGGGGAGCCAACCTGCCGCCCTATAATGACGGCGGCTGGTCGGCAAGTAGTTAAAGAGGAACTTTAGCCGGGTCTACAAGTAAAAGTCAGCTACAAGCACTATAGCTCCTGACATTTTCAAAACAGGTAATACCAGCCCATGGAGACAAGTATTGTCTTCGTACAATCTAAAATCTTTATAGTCTGTCCCACTATCCTGGATTTGGGAGCCAGCTGTGATTTCCTGATCAGTCAAAGCTGACTCACAAGATGGAGGAGACCCAAAGCCTCCTGGGATGTAAGACGTATCCAAAAAGGCTGTGAGTGGTAACCAGCAAAAGTCATCCTCCCCTAGAAATAGGGAAGCGGGTACCATGGGAAAGGTACTTGCTATACAAAAAAAATTATATATACAGTATACTTTCCAAATGTGTTGAAGGGAGGGCCCAGAATATGCAATCTACAAAAGGAGAGTGAAAGTCTGTATATAAAACTAAAACCAGCATCCTGACATTCAGAAACCTTGATCCAACAACTCATGGAAATTGTTCCAACCAAATAGTACACAGCAACGGTCCTGAAGAAGGGGGAGTCTCTGGCCCCCGAAAACACGTTGGCTTGATGAACATGTTGCTATATTTTAATAAACGTCCTCGAACCATATTTTAGAAGTCACATTTCATTGGACACCGGGTGCTCCTTTCTTTTTAATCTAAGTCTACAAGCTGAAATGACCTTAAGGTCGCACAGAAGAGGCAGCAGCCCAATTCCTGAGAGGGCGCCTTAAGACCATCCATCACAAGTCATTCCTTCCTTTTTCCCTAGAGGAATACCTACTCAGGACCAGTGACCAATGCAGTCAGTCCAGCGCGGTCTCCAACACAATGCTTTAAAAGTATATCAAGCCAAAAACTTTTATCACTCTAATGGAGCCCCAGATCGCTGTGAAAATTTGACAGGGGTTCTAATCTTTTCCCACTCTATCAAACCCGAGAAAAATGTTTTTGGCTTGACATCAATTTTAATGCCACAGCATTCACACAGCCAATGTGAATAACCCCTGTAATGTGCTTAACATGTGTATCTCCTATGATCGTTAGCTCCGTTTAGTAGCTATAATGTAGTATTTTCCTGGTTTCAGTATTTCTGGAAAATACTACATTATGACCCCTAGATGGAGATGTAGATTATAGGAAATACACATAATAGGCACTTTCCGGGGATTATTTGCAATGGCTGTGTGGAGAGTGGAGACATGTGCACAGCACTTTTTTTTTTATATGTAGACCTGCCAGTAACGCTAATTGTTTGGCTGCTAAACAATCACTGAAAAAACTGTTGTATAATCACAGCACAAACTCATATACCATACCTTTCTCATAAGCCCACATCAGACAGGTCTGCTCATCCTTCTCTCCACTGGATCTGCTGGGATCACAGGCGACAAGATTCATGTCAGCTCCGTTGTCCAATAAGAACTGTACCAGGCGTATGTGCCCATGGTAGCAAGCGCAGTGTAATCCTGCAATGCAAACAGACAGAAGGGTTCAGAACTATAGGAATGCCATTCGGAAGAGAATTTTATAATTGTCTGCAGTGTTTTATTGGACACATTGAAAGGGTTTCCTCCCACTGAGATGCTTTGCACCATGCTCAGCAAAACAGCCAGGGACATACACTATATTGTCAAATCATCCCAGTCTTAGTCCGTAGGGTTCAATATTGAGTTGGCCCACCCTTTGCAGCTATAACACCTTCAACTCTAATTCATCCCAAAGGTGTTCTATCGGGTTGAGGTCAGTCACCCCAAACTCACTCACCCATGTCTTTGTGGACCTTGCTTTGTGCACTGGTCCAAATCATTTGGTGGAGGGGGATAATGGTGTGGGGTTGTTTTTCAGGGGTTGGGCTTAGCCTCTTAGTCCAGTAAAGGGAACACTTTAAGGGGCAGCATACCAAGACATTTAGGACAATTTCATGTTCCCAACTTTGTGGTTCCAACATGACATCCCAAAGGTGTTCTATTGGGTTGAGGTCAGGACTGTTTCTCCACCCCAAACTCGCTCATCCATGTCTTTATGGACATTGCTTTGTGCACTGGTGCGCAGTCCTGTTGGAACAGGAAGGGCCATTCCCAAACTGTTCCCACAAAGTTGGGAGCACGAAATTGTCCAAAATGTCTTGGTATCCGTAAAGACATGGACGGGCGAGTTTGGGGGTGGAGGAACTTGACTGTCCTGCACAGAGTCCTGACCTCAACCCGATAGAACACCTTTGGGATGAATTAGAGTGGAGACTGTGAGCCAGTCCGTCTTGTCCAAAATCAGTGCCTGACCTTACAAATGCGCCTCTGAAAGAATGGTCAAACATTCCCATAGACACACTCCTAAACCTTGTGGACGGCCTTCCCAGAAGAGTTGAAGCTGTTATAGCTGTAAAGGGTGGGCCACCTCAATATTGAACCCTACGGACTAAGACTGGGATGCCGTGTAAAGGCAGGTGTTCCAATACTTTTGACAATATAGTGTATATGAAAATTTAGATCCTAGGTTTCTATATACTTTAATGCCCCATACACACGATGGTTTTTCATGCCGTTAAAAATGCCATTTTTAAAAATGGACATTAAAACCGATCGTGTGTATGCTCCAGAGCATTTTTAACGACGTGAAAAACGGGCATTAAAAATTTCGAACATGCTCTATTTTTTCACGTAGTTTTTCGTGTCGTTTTTTTTAACGACGTGAAAAAACGATAGTGTGTATGCTTTGACAAGGTGAAAAAAACGCGCATGCTCAGAATTAAGTATGAGACGGGAGCGCACGTTCTGGTAAAACTAGCGTTCGTAATGGAGATAGCACATTCGTCACGCTGTAACGGACTGAAAAGCAGGAGGCTGAAAAGCGCGAATCATCGCTCAACAAACTTTACTAACATGAAGGGTGGCGCCATCCGAACGGAACTTCCCCTTTATAGTGCTGTCGTACGTTTTGTACGTCACTGCGCTTTGCTTGAACGTTTTTTAAAATGATCGTGTGTACGCAAGACAGGCTTGAGAGGAAACAAGAAAAAAAACGACGAGAAAAACGTCGGTTTAAAAAATGGCATGAAAAACGATCGTGTGTACGCCGCATAAGGCTTTCTTTGCATTCATCTCCATACACCTCTGCTATTGGAGACATGATGCCAATGTAGCATGGCCCACTCAACCCTGATTGCCCCCTGGCCACAAGCAGCTGAATATAATAAGACTGCGCCCAGCGTTCACACCGCCAGGAGTGATAGCCTTTCCACGGAAATACGTTATACAGAAAATTACCATGTGCTGAAAGGACAAGATGATTTGATTTTATTACAGCCAACAAGCTGGTCGTTATTCTGCCAGCCAGGAAGAATGATAACCTCCCAACAAAAATGAATATGTAAGAAAGAGAGGGAAGAATAATTGTGGAAGCTCTGGGAGTGTGTAAAGGACAGGCTGCTACATCATTTCCAAGACAATAAACTTTCCGCAATCTAAATTAATTAATTTGGGCGGGACAAGACGCAAATTAAAAAAGGATCAACTTTATGATTATAAAATCTCTTTTTATTATTGTGTTAAAGGGGAATATCGGATTTTATTATTTTGCCTCGAAAGGATAAAAAAGTATCAAAGCTACCACGTCATAATAAATACAGTATGTTGGCAAGAAAATTAAAGCAGATGTAAATCCAATCACTAAAATCTCATATTATCATGGTGAGTATTTAAAATTTGTGTCTTTCATTAAACTAAACTGAGGAAAAGACACCACTCAAACCAACCCGATGTAGTGACGGTGTAACGTCTCAGCCGGCGCTGGTGCTTCCTGAGGACTATCGTGGGGAGGTTTTGGGGCAGATGTGAGAATCCCGCTTCCAAGTAGGACAATGCAGGAATCGGAGAGTCTCTTGGTATCAATAAGTTTCTAATTGGCTCCAGCATATCGTCTTGGCCCCAGTCCCCTAGTTGTTGGACTTGGGAAGCCACGAAGTAAAACCTAGAGTGGGGGATCACAAGACCGCCCTGGTCTTTTTCAAACTGCAGCGTGGATAAGCTAATGGCGCTGGTGCTTTCTATGTACTTGTACTCTAGCGATGGCTGCATAGCATTTTTCAGGACTTGGTAGAGAGTGATAGGTGTCCTGGGAGCTACACATCAAGTCAAAGCCTGCTGTGTGATAGTGAATGGCAGTCTCAGCCTGGACCCCCACCAGGCCACGCCCCCAAATGTATTTCACTCCACCCACCGGAGCTTACTCATGGTGAAGGACTTGTTCCCTACAAGTGACAACAATGGACTATGGCAATGTAAAGTGTGTTGAAATGGTCACCTTGTAGCCTCCACCGGAAACCATGTGACAGGGTGACAACACTATTGGGAGCATGATCAGCACCCTATATGCCTCAATGGCAAGGTCACAGTGTGCTATTTTAAAGTGGTTGTAAACCCTTTTCAAACATTTTTTACTACAGGTAAGCCTATAAAGATGACGTCATCGCGGCTCCAGCCAGTCACAGCGCCGAAGCCTGCGATACCCGGAAGTAACTCCAGGTGCGATGTCGCCGGCCGGAGCGGTGTATGAGGACTTCTGTGGGGGCTTCGATCTAAGGTAAGTAATTTATAATTATTATTATATATAAATTTTTTTTTTTGTGGGTTTACAACCACTTTAATGAAAGGCTTGTAGCGCTACTCCAAGATGGAGGCTTCAGGATCTCCCTACTGGTAACAGAACGCAGGAGCAGGTGTTTGAGTGCACCAATCCAGAAGTGTAGGTAAACCGAGGAAAAGAAGCCACTCAAACCAACCCGATATACTGTAGTGACGGTGCATGCCTCATCTGGAGCTGCTCTGGCCACACCCCCTGACGTATTTTGCTCCACCCACTGGGACTTGGTCACAGAGGGCCTCTGTGACCAAGCAACCCAGAAGATGAGAGGTTTCATGATAATCAAGCAGGTTTCAGCTTTCATTGATAATGGTTTGTCAGACAATTAGAAAACACCAATATTAGTAAATCTGCCCCTAGTCTAACTCAGGGTTGTCCAACCTGTGGCCCAAGACGGCTATAAATGCGGCCCAACTCAGAATCGTAAACCTCCTTAAGAATAGCAAACACATGCAGCCGGAGAAAAATTTGACAGCGTCTTTTTACTGGCCTTCATAAGTTTTAACTTCCCAAAGAAGACTTTCCCACTCTTCACGCCTTATTCATGTCATCTGTTTTCGGCAGCACCTATATTTGTGAGCAACTGTTTTCAAGGATGAAGCACATGAAGGTCAAAATTCAAACCAAAATAAATATGTGCTGCGCTACCAATCCTCCAACAATTAAATGTGTCACAATATACTAAAAAGTTCCGTCATGGCCCACAAATGAATAAAACCAAATGTTGAAGAAGTCACAAGATGCCTAATGTAACGCGTAGGGCGAAGCCTAATGCCCCATACACACGATCATTTTTCATGCCATTAAAAATGCCATTAAAAAAAATGGCCATTAAAAATGATCGTGTGTATGCTCCAGAGCATTTTTAACGACGTGAAAAACGACCATTAAAAATTTCGAACATGCTCTCTTTTTTCACGTCGTTTTTCATGTCGTTTTTTTTAATGACGTGAAAAACGATAGTGTGTATGCTTTAACGACGTGAAAAAAAACGCGCATGCTCAGAATCAAGTATGAGACGGGAGCGCTCGTTCTGGTAAAACTAGCGTTCGTAATGGAGATAGCACATTCGTCACGCTGTAACGGACTGAAAAGCACAAGACTGAAAAGAGCGAATCGTCTCTCAACAAACTTTACTAACATGAAGGGTGGCGCCATTCGAACGGAACTTCCCCTTTATAGTGCCGTCGTACCTGTTGTACGTCACTGCGCTTTGCTCGAGCATTTTTTAAAATGATGGTGTGTACGCAAGACAGGCTTGAGAGGAAACAAGAAAAAAAATGACAAGAAAAACGTCAGTTTTAAAAATGACATTAAAAATGATCGTGTGTATGGGGCATAAGGGTCCGCGAACCGCAAGTGACGTCATACCAGGAAGAACGTGAGTAGGTAAGATGCTCTTAAAGGGACCATTACCGTATTACCCTGGAGGGACACTGAATTGGACATGAGCACCCCAGTGTGAGTGGGAGGCCACATTACAGGTATACGGAGGACCCTGCCATGACACATTGACTGGAGAGAAGCAAGCTGGATGTGGTTTTATATTAAGGTGAGGGCACTGAGAGTGAGGTGGTGATTGGAAAGAAGTGCTTTAGAAGACTTATTGGAATTGAAAGTCACAATTATTCACCTTCTCAACACTTCTGATATAAGAATTTTTCATTGAATTTATTCATTTTTGGGCCATCACGCCCTACACATTACTTCACGCACCATGTGACTTCATCAACATTTGGTTTTATTCATTCGTGACAGAACTTTTTATTATGTTGTGACACATTTAATTGTTTTGGGATTAGTAGGGCAGCACATATTTATTTTATTTTGACACTAATGAATTATTTGAACACAATTTTGTGCATGCAGCAACTCGTTGATTTCCTGTACATTAATAGTATTTTGACTCTATCATTTTTTGATTGATTTCATCGAGCACACTTGGTAGCGCAGGAGTTACTTACTCACACTTTAACCTCTTCACACCGCACCCCTTTCACACTGAGCTGCCCATTGCGTCAGCGGTAAAATGCCGCTATTTTTACCGCCGACGCTATGGGCGGATTTGCAGCGCATTTCGGCCGCTAGCGGCCAAGAAAGTGTTAAAACCGCATTGCGGGCGGTATAGCCGCGCTGTCCCATTGATTTTAACGGTCAACAGCGGTGGAGGAGCGGTAAACACACCGCTCCTTCTCCGCTCCAAAGATGCGGCTAGCAGGACTTTTTTTTACCGTCCTCCTAGCGCAACACTTCCGTGTGAAAGCCCTCGAGCTTTCGCACTGGAGTGAATGTAACAGCTTTTTAAGGGTGGATTGCAGGCGCTATTTTTTACGCTATAGCGCCTGCAATACGCTACAGTGTGAAAGGGGTCTAAGTGGTTTAAGATTCCGGGAGGCGGGGCTTAAGATCATGTGACTGCCGTGATTTGTTGTCACGGCAGGTCACGTGATCCGAAAACCCCCGATCGCATGTAACGTTTGGGAGCTTTCGGTTAGATGGTGGCCACTGTGCTGGGAGCACGCAGGACACGCTCTTTCAGTACAGCACTATTGATCGCAATTCACACAACTATGTGGCCTCCCGGCACTAAAGCCCAAGCACCGAGACGCTGCATATTTGTGCCAAGGGGTTAAAATTAGAACCAAAATATCTGATGAGCATCTTGAGAATTCATTGAGAATTGCTACTTCATCCATCCAACCAGATAATGATGCATTAGTTTATCAAAAACAGCATCAAATATCACACTAGTTTTATGTTGCCCTCTTTTACTTTTATAATAAAAAATATTACAAAAAATTAAGTTTTATTACTCACTCTTTCTATATCAGTGATCGATAACTTGTGATCAGCCCGACTTTTTCTGCTCATCAGCTATTCTTATTGTTAGTGTAATTCCTCTTCTTCCAATGTGGTCCAGAAAGGACAAAAGGTTGGACACCCCAGGCTGTGCACCCGCCCCGGATCGGCCCCTCTGCAGCCACAGCTCAAAGCGGCCCCAGGGCAGGCGGCCTACCAAGAAATTTCCTGCTATCCCGGTAGGCCAGTCCAGCCCTGCCCCTGATCTAACTGGTCCCTGTGGCTTGATGCAGTTTTTTTCACTCTCAGACAATTCTTCCCTAATGCTCCTTGGAGCGGAGCTTGACTTACCTGTATGTCCATCTCTACCCTGGTGATTGATGTTCAGGACGTTTTGATCAAGAAGGAATTTTATAAGCTCCAGATTCTTCCCATACGTGCAGGCACTGTTATAATCACAGAAAGGCCATCAAGTTGTTAAAAAGTGAAAATTACAGACGGCTCTACACGACAAAGATTTTAGAGATACAACTTTGAGTTTCAAAAATATATATTTACAGAAACATACAGGAGAGTCATTAGAACCTGAACTGAGATATAATATACTTTGCTAGCTTGCTATGTCTCCAGTTTTCTGTAAAATACAGCATAAAATTCTCTATCTTACACAAGAAATATAAAGAGAGTAATTTTGTACTTGGCATATAATATATGTAGCGGCATCCCCGACCTCCAACGGCCTAATGGTGACCGCCAGGGTGAGGGAGAGCTGACATCCTTCTTCACAGTATGGGTTACCAGGCATGGTGGGTGTAATGGAAGTTGGAAACATGGGCGCCAGTCACTTTTTGAATGCGAACAAAAGAGATTTATTGTCTCTTAACAAGAACTGAGGGAGAGAGGGTTAGGGCCAGGACACCCTTAGGCAGATTGAATAGTAATTGTCAGACTCCGAGAAAAAAATATTTAGACAGCTATAGAGGTCTACGTCATTGGATCCCCTGAGCTCTTCCACAGCTAACCCGCTGTAAACTCCTCAAGCTTCACCCACGCTAACCCGCTGGGTACCTGGCTTGGCACTCTGCTGAAGCTTTCCCACTTCTTCACCATCCCCAGCTGGTGAAAAGGCTGCTCTGGTACTTCTTCAGACTTTCATACACTGGCCTCTGATAACAGGAATGGTTGTCCCTTGCTGTCAACTATTCCTCCCTTTACCTCTGGCCTTGATCATCACTTGCCCGTGGCAACAGGAGTGGTCGTCCCTTGTGGCAACTGCTTCTCCCTCACCGCTAGGGATGAGCCGAACACCCCCGGGTTCGGTTCGCACCAGAACCTTCGAACGGACCGAAAGTTTGCGCGAATTTTCGAACCCTATTCGTTATAATGGACGCGAACGTTCGAAATCAAAATTGCTAATTACAACGGCCAATATGCATGTTAATGTCATAAAACAGGTTTGGGGACCCGGGTCCTGCCCCAGGGGACATATATCAATGCAAAAAGAAATTTTAAAAACTAAATTTTTTTCGGGAGCAGTCATTTTAATGATGCATAAAGTGAAAAAAAAAAAAGTGAAATTTTCCTTTAAATATGGTACCTGGGGGGTGTCTAAAGTATGCCTGTGAAGTGGCATGTGTTTCCCGTGTTTAGAACTGTCCTTGCACAAAATGACATTTGTAAAGGAAAAAAAGAAGCCATTTAAAACCACTTGCGGCTTTAATGTCATGTCTTGTCCTGGCCGCCATATGGCTGAAAATCCTTGAGAAAAATGGCATGGCTACCCCATCACCCCCCCCCCCCCACCCCAGCCCCTTTGGGTCTTGTATGGATACTAAGGGGGACCCCGCACCCAAAATAAAACCCTATACCTACAACCCTATATACTCTGAACAGCAGTATATAGGTGGTGCAAACAAGACATGGACTGTAGGTTTGTTCTTAAGTAGAATCTGAACAGGTACATTATGAAGTGTAGCTACATCCCAAAAAAATCAATTTTTAAGCTTTTTGGAGAACATAGGGAGGGGTTATCACCCCTGTAACATTTGCTGTCTTTGCACATCTGTTCAGAACATGTCACCTCACTTTCCGTCCCAATGACAAATGTTTTTGGAAAAGTGGGGTTTTAATTGAAACAAGGATTGGTGATAAAGCATCAGTAGAGAGGAGATACCTTTTTCCCAAATTAAATCTAACAGGATAGAATTTTCCTTCCTAGGGGTAGATTTCCTCTCACTTCCTGTTTTCTCTTGCCGTTTGCAAGTAGGAGTCGTTTGTAAGTTGGATGTTTGAAAGTAGGGGCCTGCCGTATATACTCTGCAGAAATTTGCCCTATTAGATGTTGGTGTAGCCACAAGACTGGTGGGCACAGGAATGGGCCCTGCTGTGAGTTAATAGATCAAGATTTGTACTTGCATGCACCTGTTGAACCGGGCAGAAAAATTGGGCCTTTGGTGGTGGTGGTGGTGGTGGTGGACGGTGTTGCCACAAGACTGTAAGCCCTCACAGTTACTCTTGGTGGGTGCAGGAATGGGCCCTGCTGTGAGTTATTAGATCAAGATTTGTAATTGCATGCACCTGTTGAACAGGGCAGAAAAATTGGGCCTTTGGTGGTGGTGGTGGTGGTGGACGGTGTTGCCACAAGACTGTAGGCCCTCATAGTTACTCTTGGTGGGCGCAGGAATGGGCCCTGCTGTGAACTATTAGATCAAGATTTGTAATTACACGCCCCTGTTAAACAGGGGCTGAAAAATTGTGCCTTAGGCATTGGTGCTGGTGCCACAACACTGCAACCCCTCACAGATACTGTACTTGGAGCACAGCAGTCACACCTGTTGCGAAGCATCTTTTTAAAAAATTGTAATTACACGCCCCTGTTATACAGGGGCTGAAAAATTGTGCCTTAGGCACTGGTGCTGGTGCCACAACACTGCAACCCCTCACAGATACTGTACTCTGAGCACAGCAATGAGACCTGTTGCAAAGCATTGCCTAAAAATTGTAATTACACGCCCAAACAGGGGCTAAAAAATTGTGCCTTAGGCACTGGTGCTGGTGCCACAACACTGCAACCCCTCACAGATACTGTACTCTGAGCACAGCAGTCACACCTGTTGCGAAGCATCTTTTTAAAAAATTGTAATTACACGCCCCTGTTATACAGGGGCTGAAAAATTGTGCCTTAGGCACTGGTGCTGGTGCCACAACACTGCAACCCCTCACAGATACTGTACTCTGAGCACAGCAATGAGACCTGTTGCAAAGCATTGCCTAAAAATTGTAATTACACGCCCCAACAGGGGCTGAAAAATTGTGCCTTAGGCACTGGTGCTGGTGCCACAACACTGCAACCCCTCACAGATACTGTACTCTGAGCACAGCAGTCACACCTGTTGCGAAGCATCTTTTTAAAAAATTTTAATTACACGCCCCTGTTATACAGGGGCTGAAAAATTGTGCCTTAGGCACTGGTGTGGTGGCATGGATCATTGAGGAGGAGGAAGAGGATAGTCAGTGAACATAACAGGACAGTCACTCAGCATCAGCATAGGCAGTCTTGAAGGGATGTGACATTATAAATTATTCCGTTATATCCGCTTCAGGTGTCTGGTAGCTGGTGGTGATCCAAGACTGATTCATTTTTATGAAGGTCAGTCGATCAACCGAGTCGGTGGACAGGCGCACCCTATGATCGGTGACAAATCCTCCAGCAGCACTGAATGTGCGTTCGGAAAGAACGCTGGATGCAGGACAGGCCAGTAGCTCAATTGCATACTGTGCAAGCTCTGGCCAGTGATCCATCCTCAGGACCCAGTAAGCCAGAGGATTTTCGGTGGGAAAGGTGTCCAAGTCTGACCTTGCCCCTAGGTATTCCTGCACCATGTATATCAGACGCTGGCGATGGTTGCTGGAACCGATCATACCTTGGGGCTGCGAACTAAAAAATTGTCTGAACGCATCGGTCAGACGTCCACCTTCCCCACCGCTCCTTCTGCTACTGACCGAAGCCTCAGCAACTCGTCGTCCAGGACCAGGAGTTTGTAACCTCCCAGTTTCTGGGAACGCGTTGCACAGACCTTTCTGCAAGGCCTCCCTGAGATGTCTCATCCTCTGCTCCCTCTGCGACGGCAAGATAAGGTCCGCAACCTTACCCTTGTACCGTGGATCAAGGAGAGTGGCCAGCCAGTAATGGTCACTCTCCTTGATCCGAAGAACACGAGGATCCTTCCGCAGGCTTTGCAGGATCAGGGAGGCCATGCAGCGTAGGTTAGCTGAGGCATTCGGTCCGGAGTCTTCTGGGTCACTGAGGATGACATGATCGCCAGCCACCTCCTCCCAGCCACGTACAAGTCCACTGGTTTGTTGGGACTGTACATCATCCCTAAAAGACTGCTGCTGCTGATGCTGAGTGCCAGGCTCCACCTCCATGCTCACACAATCCTCCTCCTCCTCCTCTTCCTGTGTGATGGGTGGGACAGAAGGAACATTGTCTGGATAAAGGGGGCCTTGAGAGACAAGGAAGTCCTCCTCTTCCTGCCTCTGTTCTGCCTCAAGTGCCCTGTCCATTATCCCACGCAGCGTATGCTCCAACAGGTGGACAAGAGGTACAGTGTCACTGATGCATGCACTGTCACTGCTCACCATCCTCGTGGCCTCCTCAAATGGTGAGAGGACAGTGCATGCATCCCTGATCATGCTCCACTGGCGTGGGGAAAAAAAGCCAAGCTCCCCTGACCCTGTCCTGGTGCCGTAGTCGCAAAGGTACTCATTGATGGCCCTCTGCTGCGTGTGCAGTCGCTGCAGCATGGCCAACGTTGAGTTCCACCTGGTGGGCATGTCACATATTAGGCGGTTCTTGGGCAGGTTCAGCTCCTTTTGCAGCTCAGTCAGCCGAGCACTGGCATTATAAGATCGGCGGAAATGCACACAGACTTTCCTGGCCTGCCTCAGGACATCCTGTAAGCCTGGGAACCTGCCCAAGAACCGCTGCACCACCAGGTTGAGGACGTGAGCCATACAGGGCACATGGGTGAGCTGCCCCTGTCGCAGGGCGGAGAGGAGGTTGGTGCCATTATCAGAAACGACCATTCCTGGCTTAAGCTGGCGTGGCGTCAACCACCTCTCGGCCTGCCCCTGCAGAGCTGCCAGAACCTCTGGCCCAGTGTGGCTCCTGTCCCCCAAACACACCAGCGCAAGCACGGCATGGCATCTTTTTGCCTGCGTACTCGCGTAGCCCCTTGTACGCCTACGGAGCACCGCTGGTTCCGAGGACAGAGCACTCGAAGAGGACATGGAGGAAGAAGAAGAGGAGGGGGTGGAGGAGAGAGGTGTATCACAACCAGTAGTAGCATTTTGGAGGCGTGGTGGCGGAACAACCTCCAACACTACTGCACCTTGTCCTGCATCCCTCCCAGCTACCAATAGAGTGACCCAATGGGCCGTGAAAGAAAGATAACGTCCCTGTCCATGCCTGCTGGACCATGAGTCAGCGGTAATATGCACCTTACCGCTGACCGCCCTGTCCAGCGAGGCATGGACATTGCCTTCCACATGCCAGTAGAGAGACGGAATCGCCTTCCGTGAGAAAAAGTGGCGTTTGGGAACCTGCCACTGAGGAACCGCACATTGAACAAACTCACGGAAGGGGGCCGAGTCTATCAACTGAAAAGGCAGCAGTTGAAGTGCTAGCAATTTAGCCAAGCTAGCATTCAACCGCTGGGCATGTGGATGGCTGGGAGTATACTTCTTTCGACGGTCCAGCAGCTGGGGCAGGGAAATTTGCCTGCTACAATCGGACGTCGGTGTACTGCAAGTACTTGGTTGTGACACACCTAATTCTACACCTTCAGTCCTCTCAGAGCAGCTTTCAGAGAGGACTGAAGATATAGTGGGGATGGAGATCCCAGCTGATGAGGAGCAAGGAGAGGTCCGCTTTGTTCTTTGGTGTGGGTCTTTTATGTGTGCTTGCCAACGAGCTGCATGGCAGGTCGACATATGTCTGCTCATGCTTGTGGTGCCCAAGCGGCTGATGTTTTGGCCACGCGAGATACGCTTGAGACAAATATTGCAAATAGCAGTGGTGCGATCTGATGCACTCGTCTCAAAAAAGGCCCACACCAAAGAACTTTTGTGATAACGTGCAGAGGCAGCGCCCTGCACAGGCGGAGCTCTGCGGTGTGGTACAGTTGCTGTGCTGGCCTCTAGCTGGCCTCCAGGGGGCATCCTGCCTCGTTGGACATGTGACGCTGCATCCTCCTCCTCCTCCTCCTCTCTCCCTTCAGGCACCCACGTGGAGTCAGTGACCTCATCATCCCCTCCCTCTTCACCACTAGAGCAAACCTGGCAGTAAGCTGCAGCTGGTGGAACACTACTGCCAGATTGCTGTCCTTCAGCATCCCCTCTCTCTGCGCGCACACTACTGACTTCCTCAAGCTGGGTATCATCATCCGAGCCTTCGAATCGTTGGGCATCCTCCTGGAGCATGTACCCAACACTGTGCTCAAACAGTTCGGGGGACTCCTCAGGAGGACATGGTGGGTCTAGGGAAGGGGTGGCTGATGATGCCATTGAGTACGCGTTGGCAGCTGCTCTGCCAGTACCCTGAGCCTGGGTGAGAGAGGATGAGGAGGATGAGGAGGGCTTGGTCATCCATTCTACCAAGCCTTCGGCATGATGCGGCTCCACATGTCCAGCTGCCGAAAACAAAGACAAGCGTGTCCCATGGCCACGTGCTGATGACGATGCACGACCACGTCCACGGCCAGCACTGTTGTCTCTAGAAACAGAGCCTGCCTGCCCTGTGTTCTTGCCTCGGCACGCTCTGCCTCTCCTTGGCGGTCTTCCAGCCATTGTAGTCGGTAGTGTATATAGTATAAAAAATAGAACTCCTATGTGTGCTCACAACACACTGTAGGTCCTATGGGTGCTGACACTAACACACTATAGGTACTATGTGTGCTGCTGACAAGAAAATATAGGAGCTCTGTTTGCTGCCACTAACACACTAGAAGTCCTATGGGTGCTGCTGAGAAGAAAATATAGGAGCTCTGTGTGATGCCACTAACACACTAGAAGTCCTATGGGTGCTGCTGAGAAGAAAATATAGGAGCTCTGTTTGCTGCCACTAACACACTAGAAGTCCTATGGGTGCTGCTGAGAAGAAAATATAGGAGCTCTGTTTGCTGCCACTAACACACTAGAAGTCCTATGGGTGCTGCTGAGAAGAAAATATAGGAGCTCTGTTTGCTGCCACTAACACACTAGAAGTCCTATGGGTGCTGCTGAGAAGAAAATATAGGAGCTCTGTGTGATGCCACTAACACACTAGAAGTCCTATGGGTGCTGCTGAGAAGAAAATATAGGAGCTCTGTTTGCTGCCACTAACACACTAGAAGTCCTATGGGTGCTGCTGAGAAGAAAATATAGGAGCTCTGTTTGCTGCCACTAACACACTAGAAGTCCTATGGGTGCTGCTGAGAAGAAAATATAGGAGCTCTGTTTGCTGCCACTAACACACTAGAAGTCCTATGGGTGCTGCTGAGAAGAAAATATAGGAGCTCTGTTTGCTGCCACTAACACACTAGAAGTCCTATGGGTGCTGCTGAGAAGAAAATATAGGAGCTCTGTGTGATGCCACTAACACACTAGAAGTCCTATGGGTGCTGCTGAGAAGAAAATATAGGAGCTCTGTTTGCTGCCACTAACACACTAGAAGTCCTATGGGTGCTGCTGAGAAGAAAATATAGGAGCTCTGTGTGATGCCACTAACACACTAGAAGTCCTATGGGTGCTGCTGAGAAGAAAATATAGGAGCTCTGTTTGCTGCCACTAACACACTAGAAGTCCTATGGGTGCTGCTGAGATGAAAATATAGGAACTCTGTGTGATGCCACTAACACATTAGAAGTCCTATGGGTGCTGCTGAGAAGAAAATATAGGAGCTCTGTTTGCTGCCACTAACACACTAGAAGTCCTATGGGTGCTGCTGAGAAGAAAATATAGGAGCTCTGTGTGATGCCACTAACACACTAGAAGTCCTATGGGTGCTGCTGAGAAGAAAATATAGGAGCTCTGTTTGCTGCCACTAACACACTAGAAGTCCTATGGGTGCTGCTGAGATGAAAATATAGGAACTCTGTGTGATGCCACTAACACACTAGAAGTCCTATGGGTGCTGCTGAGAAGAAAATATAGGAGCTCTGTTTGCTGCCACTAACACACTAGAAGTCCTATGGGTGCTGCTGAGAAGAAAATATAGGAGCTCTGTGTGATGCCACTAACACACTAGAAGTCCTATGGGTGCTGCTGAGAAGAAAATATAGGAGCTCTGTTTGCTGCCACTAACACACTAGAAGTCCTATGGGTGCTGCTGAGAAGAAAATATAGGAGCTCTGTTTGCTGCCACTAACACACTAGAAGTCCTATGGGTGCTGCTGAGAAGAAAATATAGGAGCTCTGTGTGATGCCACTAACACACTAGAAGTCCTATGGGTGCTGCTGAGATGAAAATATAGGAGCTCTGTTTGCTGCCACTAACACACTAGAAGTCCTATGGGTGGTGCTGAGAAGAAAATATAGGAGCTCTGTTTGCTGCCACTAACACACTAGAAGTCCTATGGGTGCTGCTGAGAAGAAAATATAGGAGCTCTGTGTGATGCCACTAACACACTAGAAGTCCTATGGGTGCTGCTGAGAAGAAAATATAGGAGCTCTGTTTGCTGCCACTAACACACTAGAAGTCCTATGGGTGCTGCTGAGAAGAAAATATAGGAGCTCTGTGTGATGCCACTAACACACTAGAAGTCCTATGGGTGCTGCTGAGATGAAAATATAGGAACTCTGTGTGATGCCACTAACACATTAGAAGTCCTATGGGTGCTGCTGAGAAGAAAATATAGGAGCTCTGTTTGCTGCGACTAACACACTAGAAGTCCTATGGGTGCTGCTGAGAAGAAAATATAGGAGCTCTGTGTGATGCCACTAACACACTAGAAGTCCTATGGGTGCTGCTGAGAAGAAAATATAGGAGCTCTGTGTGATGCCACTAACACACTAGAAGTCCTATGGGTGCTGCTGAGAAGAAAATATAGGAGCTCTGTTTGCTGCCACTAACACACTAGAAGTCCTATGGGTGCTGCTGAGAAGAAAATATAGGAGCTCTGTTTGCTGCCACTAACACACTAGAAGTCCTATGGGTGCTGCTGAGAAGAAAATATAGGAGCTCTGTTTGCTGCCACTAACACACTAGAAGTCCTATGGGTGCTGCTGAGAAGAAAATATAGGAGCTCTGTGTGATGCCACTAACACACTAGAAGTCCTATGGGTGCTGCTGAGAAGAAAATATAGGAGCTCTGTTTGCTGCCACTAACACACTAGAAGTCCTATGGGTGCTGCTGAGAAGAAAATATAGGAGCTCTGTTTGCTGCCACTAACACACTAGAAGTCCTATGGGTGCTGCTGAGAAGAAAATATAGGAGCTCTGTTTGCTGCCACTAACACACTAGAAGTCCTATGGGTGCTGCTGAGAAGAAAATATAGGAGCTCTGTTTGCTGCCACTAACACACTAGAAGTCCTATGGGTGCTGTTGGGGTGCAATGCTGTGCTAACAGCACTGCGGTTGGTACTACTGCAATACTGTACTAACAGTAAGCACGCACCAGACTAATCCCCAGCAGCAGCTAATAACACACTAACTGTGCAATCAGCAGCAATGAACGATCAATGACTTAGGTAGCAATGGTTTAGCAAAGAAATAGCCAATGGTTTAGCAAAGAAGAGCAAATCTTTCAGTATCAAGCAAAGACAGAATCAGCAGACTAATCTCTCCTAAAGCCGGAACTCATGTGACCGGGGCCGATGGCGTGGCGGCCTTTTAAATGGTGGGGCGTGTACTAAAGCCCCTGAGCTGTAATTGGCTACAGGCGTCCTGCCTGTAGCCAATTATTGCTCTCCGAGTTTCGGGCGCTGTGATTGGCCAAGCATGCGGGGTCACAGTGCATGCTTGGCCAATCATCAGCCAGCAATGCACTGCGCCGGCCGCGCCGGCCGCAATGCATTGCGGGGCCGCTCGCATCACACGAATGTGATGCGAACGGCCCAAATAGTTCTGGGCTCGACGAGCGAGCGAACGCCCGATGCTCGATTCGAACATGGGTTCGAATCGAGCACCGGGCCCATCCCTACTCACCGCTGGCAACGATCCAGTTCCCCTGTCCAGCGGAACCTCTGCAACTTGGTTGGGCTTACAGCCTGAAGCCCCAACCCCACGCTGCCTCTCTCAAACCTGGATAGGCCTCAGACAGCCTAGCAGCTAGGTGCTCCCAGGATAGGCCTCAGGCTTCTGGCCTAGCAGCCTGAAGCCTTGTGACATGCATCCACCCAGACAGCTATCCAGGTGGCACAGAACACTGATCGCCTGAGTCCTCCCGAATAAATAGGCTCTCCCAGCAGGCCAAGGGACTAAAGAAACCCCTGCCAATTGGCTGAGACAACCCATCTACTCCTAGTCTTAATTCACTATGCCCTGGTCATTCTAATGCCACAGGCAACAATGCCACCTAGTGACAGAAGAGAGAGGTGCATCAAATCCAGAGTTAGGGAAAAGCCAGTGAATCACCTATCAATCAACCAATCAATCACCAATCAATCAACCAAGCTAATTACCATCTAGCAAGCTAAATTTGTTAGCAACCCTGCCTACTACCAGGGTGCTACATTTATGAAGAATCCAAAAAGAGAATATAGAAAATGTACTAACTGTGAATTTGAAGTGTTCTAGTTCTAGAGTAGAAGCAAAAGACCTAGCACAATAGATATCAACTATAAGCACCGCAAACTTGTGTCACCACCAGTAAAGCATTTTGCAGACTTGCACTACAGAATGTGATCCATAGGAATCCACGTTAAATGAACCGTAATGCAAATCTGCAAAATGCAAAAAAGCACTAAAAATGCAGAGGTGTGAATCAGGCCTAAAACTCCACATTGGTGTGAAAAAAGATAGCAAATAATAATTAAAAAAAATAACCTTTCCTTTTCAATCTGCAGCTTTGCAAGTTTCTGTAAAATGCAATACAATATGGCTACCTGGAAGCATTCTGTACATAGATGGTGTATGGAACGCCCCACAGAAATGTTATTTCCTGCTTGTGTGATTGGCTGCACAAGTCATATTTTGGGAATCCCCTGCAACAATAATTTCATTTTGAAGGAAAATCATACCTTAAAGGAGTTGGAAAGGTTCGGGTTTTTTAAATAAAAATAACAAACATGTTATACTTACCTGCTCTGTGCAAGGGTTTTACATAGAGCAGCCCCGATCCTCCTCTTCTGGACTGCCCCACCGGCGCTCCTGGCTCCTCCCCTTAATCGGGTGCCCCCACGGAAAGCTTCTTTCCATGGGGGCACCCATGCAGGCGCGCTATCGAGTCCTGCTGCTGCGTCCATTGACACTGACAGCAGGACTCGACCCCGCCCCCGGCTCCCATTTCACTTGATTTGATTGACAGCAGCAGGAGCCAATGGCTCCTGCTGCTATCAATCTGTCCAATGAGATAAGAGCCAATGGCTGGAGCCGCTGGGCTCGTGCACGGCGCTGGAATGAATGGGCTCAGGTAAGAAAAAGGGGGGGGATCTGGGTGGGCACTGCAGCAAAGTCGACTGCAACAAAGTCGTATAGAATGCATTGAGGTGCAAAACTTTGAGATTTTACAATCCCTTTGAGGGATGCAAACCCTGCCATTCTCCTTATTAGAGCTCTGCAGGTGCAACAGCTGATTGGTAATTATGAAATCACTCCCATACAGATTCACTCTGAACATGGACACAGACCAAATAAATAGCGATTTCTTTAGAAGAACAAAAGGTAGGAATCTGCAACAAAGTTTGTTAAAGTGGGAGTAAACTTCCTTGGTTGATTTTTTACCTATAGGTAAGCTATAATAAGGCTTACCTATAGGTACAGTAAATTGCCCCTAAATGTGCACCATTTAGGAGATATTTACTTGTTAAGCCACCAGTGTCGTCACCGGCGCATGTGCTCTGAAGGAACGGCATACCTCTGCCGTTGCTTCAGAGCCCTGTGCTGTGAACAGCGACCCCTTCGCACATGCGTGGGAGTGACATCATTGCGGCTCATCCAATCAAACGACCGGAACCCGCCAACCCGGAAGGAAGACCGGGTGAAGATGGAAGCCCTGTCAGCAGTGACAGCACGCCGCTGGAGGGCTTACTTTTAAGGAAAGTTTTAGTATGCACCCGCGTGATGTGACAGGTAACTAAGTATGTATTTATATTGTTATAATGTATATATGACTTTGTTATGAGACACGCTTTTTACTTGCTGAATCATGTTTGTAATATTATTGTTCACATTGGGTTTAGTGGGATATCGTTCCTTTCCTGATGAAGCAGACCTTGTCTGTGAAACATGTTGATGTCATAAAAAGCCATTCCACTGTGCACTACATTATCAAGAAATCCACGTTGGAACATTACATTTTTGTAAATGGACGAGTACCTTCTGGAGTATAATAAGGTTTTGTATGTGTAACTGAATACATGTGTACGTATACACAACTGCTACACTATTGTGTGTTTTTTTAGGGTCTTGGGTCCATTATGTTTTAAAAAGTCTGATATCAATAAAAATGAAAATATTTTAATGTTGTGTTTCCATGTGGTACCAGTAAAGTCCACTCAAGTCGTTTTCGTGGTGTTTGGATAATACGGATGTGGTACATTTTTTCTCCATATTATCTGGTTGTCAGACAAGGGGTTTGACAACCAGTCTAATTTCAACTTGATCTTTTTCTTTGGGGTTAGAAGTTATTTAAATGCTACCCAGTGCTCATCTGATAAGATGGAAAGTGGCTAAAGAAATAGTTTTTCACTTTATGCATACTTTTCAGCCAGTTTAAACTTTAACCTCTTCTGGACCGCCCTACGCAGATATACTGCGGCAGGGTGGCCCTCCTGTGCAAAATCACATACCTGTACGTGATTTTGTGAAGTGGGTCTGAGGCACGCGTGCCACCGGCGAACCGATCTCGCTGTGATTGGACACAGCAGAAGCCAATCAGCGGGTCCGGCGGAACCGATGTTTGCCGGCCCCCCCGCAACCGTTCTCAGGAGAGGCAGAATGGTGGTCTGCCTATGTAAACAAGGCAGACCGCCATTCTGTGAGAGGGGAAGATGGAGATCTTGTGTCTCTGTTAAGCAGGAACATGGATCTCTGTCTTCCCCAGTCAAAGCATCCCCCAAACAATTAGAAAGCACTCCCTAGGAGCACATCGCCCCTGATTTTAATCCCTTCCCTGGCAGTGTCATTAGGACAGTGACAGTGCATTTTTTTAGCACTGATCACTGTATTAGTGTCACTGGTCCCCAAAAAAGTGTCAGAAGTGTCAGTTAAGTGTCTGATTTGTCTGCCACAATGTCACGGTTCCACAAAAAATCGCTGATCGATGCCATTTCTAGTAAAAAATAATTAAAAATTCCATAAATATATCCCATAGTTTTTAGACGCTACAACCAATCAATATACGCTTATTGGGATTTTTTTTACCAAAAACATGTAGCAGAATACATATTCCCCATAATTGATAAATACATTAGATTTTTTACATTTGGGGGGGGGGGGGGGTGGTATGTTATAGCATAAAGTAAAAAATATATTTAAAAAAAAAATTGGCGCTCTTTTTATGTTTTTAGCGCAAAAAATAAAAACTGCAGAGGTGATCAAATACCACCAAAAGAAAGCTCCATTTGTGGGAAAAGAAAGGACATCAATTTTATTTGGGTACAGCGTCGCATGACCAGGCAAATGTCAGTTAAAATAATGCAGTGCCATATTGCAAAAAATGGCCCGGTCCAGTGGTTAATGTGTAAAAGACATCAGCATGGGGACAATTACCTATGGAAGGCCGTTTCACTGAAAATATTTTCCTTGGTAAGACTTTCTGTGCCAGCCAGCTGAATTAACTCCTTTACCACTTCAAACTTCCCGTTGTAACAGGCACTTATGAGAGGGAAAAAAGAAGAGAGAGAAAGAGAATGAGAGAGGGAAGGATTCAAATAAAAAAATTAAAATAAAAAAATAAAAGGATAGAGGGGAAAGGAAGGAAGGAAGGAAGAGAAAAGAAAAGAAAGAAAAGAAGGGAAGGAAGTAGGCAAGTGAAAAGAAAGGAAGAGGGGAAGGGAAGGAAGGAAGCAAGAGAAAGAAAAGAAATAAAGAAAGAAAGAGAAAGGAAGGGAGGAATGGAAGTATGGAAGCAATAGAAAAGAAAGGAGGAGAGGAAGGCAGCAAGAGAAAAGAACAAGAGGAAGGAAAGGAAGGAAGAAAAAAAAAAGAAAGGAAGGGAAGGAAGGAAGCAAGAGAAAGGAGAGGAAGGGAAGGAAGGAAGCAAGAGAAAAGAAAGAAAGAGAGGAAGGGAAGAAAGGAAGGAAGCAAGAGAAAAAAAAGGAAGAGAGGAAGGGAATGAAGGAAGTAAGAGAAAAGAGAGGAAGGGAAGGAAGGAAGCAAGAGAAAAGAACGGAAGAGAGCAAGGGAAGGAAGGAAGCAAGAGAAAAGAAAGAAAGAGAGGAAGGGAAGAAAGGAAGGAAGCAAGAGAAAAAAAAGGAAGAGAGGAAGGGAATGAAGGAAGTAAGAGAAAAGAGAGGAAGGGAAGGAAGGAAGCAAGAGAAAAGAACGGAAGAGAGCAAGGGAAGGAAGGCAGCAAGAGAAAAGAGAGGAAGGGAAGGAAGGAAGGAAGCAAAAGAAAAGAAAGGAAGAGTGAGAAAAAGGAAAGAAGCAGTAAAAAAAAGAAGGAAGGAAGGAAGGATAGAATAGAAGGAAGGAAGGAAAGTGGGAAAAAGAAGGAAAGAAGAGAAAATAAAGAAAAGATGAATAAGCTCCAGATTGAGCCAAGCACATTAGCAGGATCAGGTGGAATAGTCTGTGCACTGGATATTTCAATAAAAGCGTTTACAAAACTTTTAAATGGAGAGAGGCTTTCTTTTCTTCTCTTTTGTCTTTTGCAGTGCAATTAAAAAAAAAGGGTTTTTAAGAGGTTCAGAAGAAAGAGCAGGAAAATGAAAGGGAGTGTAGCGGGGTCCTCAATTTAGGGGTAGTGTTTTAGTGGCAGTTATGCTCAAACACCCAAATTGTTAGGACATTATCAACCATTTTGTCTGCAGGAAGAGTATCAGTGTACTGTTCCCTGTGGCCTGCAGGTGGCGCTGCCATAGTGGGCCAGGGTTGAACCGCTGATACAGTGCTGTGCCTTGTGTGTCCCCTCTCGGCAACCATGCAGTGGGAGTGGTCGGCCTGCTGTGTATGCTGGGAGAGGGTATAAAAGGGGCAGACGCGGCCTGTTTGTCGTTCGTTGTCGGGAGTCCTACTCCCAGGGAGTGTGTGTTCCTGTCTGCCCTGGGCACCTTTGGCCCAGGGGCGGTGGTCGGTGAATCAGTCCCAGGCACCTTTAGCCCTGGGACTGCAACTAAAGGCCTTGGTCCCATCACCTTTGGCTGGGGCCCACCAAGGATCGAGGAATCTCAGGGTGTTGCCTTGCGAGGGGACCCGCATCTTAGACGAGGAGGCCGGGGAAAGACCGTTCCGAGGGACCGGTGAGAAGTCACGGTGAAGGATAGGGGCCCGGTAACTCTCTGGAGGGATGTCTGCTCCTTACAAAGAGGCCAAGTTTTGAAAACCAAGTTTACCAGGTCTGTGGCAGAGACCGAGATCACCAGTTTGTGTAGTGACTGGGCGTTTAGTTTGAGTACCATTTTGGCTGCTAGTCCCTGTCTAGGGAGACTATCCAAATGGGCTAAGTCTGCTTGAGAAGCCAAGCAGTGAAGTGTATTATGTTTGTGCCTGGACCTCTCCCACACCTTACACTGTCCTGTTCTCTCTCCAACCTTTCCTATCAGAGACTGTGCTTTAAGAGAAATAAACTCTACGTTGGAGTTACGGCTGGTGTGGACCTTGGAGTTATTGGGGGAAATAGAGACTTGTCTTTATTGAGCATAGAGATAAGAGCCATTCTCTGGAAGACCTGGCTGTGGAGACCTGTTTCATAACACCGCTCAACCTCTTTACACAGGAGGGTTCGGGCATGTAGCGGGGTGTACCCTCTCTTCCTGCGAGGAGCCAAAGACAAGGGAGAGAGGGTGTGAGGCGCTACAGGAGGAATGGAAGAAAGGAAAGAGAAGAGAAGGGGAGGAAGGAAAAGAGAATAAAGAGGTAAGAAAGAAATTAGTTCTAATGAGGTTCAGTAGTTAGATGAGCTGACTTACAGGTGTAGGGGTGTGTCACCATATATATTCACAACATGAGGCTGAACATCTGCATTATTCTGCAGAAGATATTTGACGATTTCGTGGTGTCCAAACCGGGAGCAGAAGTGCAATGGGACATGATCCTCATTATCTTGGGCATTGGCTAGAAGATAAATCCATGTACAAATAACATGATGCAACATCCAGTAATGCAGATTATCATATGAACATTGGATCATATCACCAGAGTCCACACTCACTGTCTGCTTTGGTTCCCTCTTCCAACAGTAGTTTTGTGATGGTTAAGTAGCCCTTGGCAGAGGCCAAGTGCAGAGGTCTGTCCCCCACCTCTCCACACATGTTAACATCGGCTCCAAATTTTAGTAGCAAGCGGGTGACCTAAGGTATAGAAAAAAAAATAGCTCAGCAGTCTGAATAAATATAAGACAAATGGTCAAATATATGGTACAAACAAAGTCACTTAGCTGCAAAAAACACTGATCAGGACCTCAAGTAGGCACCCAAATTCATTTGTTGTCTGTTCTCACTTGCTTAAAGCATATCTAAACCCAGAAACAGTATTAAAAAAAAAATTCAGCTTGTGAGTTCATAGATGTGGTGGCTGCATTAGTTTAATCAGGCTGTTCCCACTTTATTTTCACCTAGCGATCCTATAAACACACTTTCTGTTTTTGGGTGGCTATGCTGAATCCTCCACTGTACCTTTGGAGGGAACAATAGTTTTCTTCAAACATGTCTGCTTTTAATCCATCTCCATTATATGAGCAGTGGAGAAATTATTATTTTACATATAACATTTATAGAACTTTCAATTCATCTCACAGTAAGTGACAAGGACAAGAACACTGCATTTTTGAAAAAAAATAACAGGTATTTTCTGTGTTTACTGAAAATGATCTTAGCCCGAAAAAATGAAAACGAATGCAGGGTCCACATCTGTGACATGGAAAGTTGCAACATATTTCATGTTTGTTCTTGGGTTTAGTTATCCTTTTAAATAATTTGGCGTCAAAAGGAGCTGCGTTGTTTCTTTGCCCACTCTCTGGTATTGATCGCTTTGAAAGGCTGATCAGAAAAACTAAACATAAAGAGACAACCCCCTCCCAAATACTCTCAGGCCTCGTACACACGGCCGAGATTCTCGTCGAAAAAAACATGTCGTTTTTTTCGACGAGATTCTTGGACAAGAAAATTGTCCCGGCCGAGTGTACACACGCTCGTTTCAAAGAACCCTCGGTTCTTTGAATGGAGCGTACGCGGTGACGTCATCGACTACGACGAGCATGCGCTCGTCACATTCGATGCCGTCGCCGCCATCTTGGTATACCCTACGTATGCCTAGGAAGCTACCGCGCATGCGTCGAATTCATTTCGAACATGCGCGGGCTTCCGGGAGGACAGGTAAGTGTACACACACTCACTTTTCTCGTCGAGAAACATGCCGACGAGAATCTCAACGAGAAAATAGAGAGCAGGTTCTCTATTTTCTCGTCGAGATACTTGTCGATTTTCTTGACGAGAAACCATACACACGAACGAGTTTCTCGGCAAAAAATCTCTGCCAGCAAGTTTCTTGCTGGTTTTTGCCGAGATACTCGTTCGTGTGTACGAGGCCTCACTGGCAGCATGGTACATGGAATTGTATCACCGGCCAGGGACTAACAGAAGGACCAGTAGATAGCTGGACCAGCGCTACAAGACTAACTCCTGCTCCAGGCTATTTAGGAGCCAATCACAGGTAGCCTTCTTGTTAGCTTTACCCCTGCCACCACGGGTTAGGCTTAGGTTGAGCCTGTTGTGGGTTTTTTACACCTTCGACCCCTTGGTCAATCAAGGGTAGGTACCGGTGTAATGCCTGCAGCTGCATGCATCGACCCGGTAAAACCCCTTGAAGCAATATCAGTAATATCAGCCAGTTTTTTGACCGATATCGATACTTCTAAAAAAGTGAATATCGGCCGCACCTATAATTGGTCGATCCCTAGAACATAGCCCTCGAAATTGCCTCCCAGGTTGATTTTTTTAGTTGTATTGAGTCTAAGATACCCAAGATACACTGATTTGGGATTGAGGAACCTCATTCTTAAGGCTGGTTTCACACGGGCGGTCCGATCAGGTCCGCCTGTCAGTTTTTCAGGCGGACCTGATCAGACCAGCCATTTCTTTCTATGGAGCAGCGGATGTCAGCGGACACCCACCAGCATCTGATCCTGTCCACCAAAACAGACAGATGGGGGATCCATTCCCATCCGTCTGGCAGATCAGATCGGTTGACAGTCTTATGGAAACAGACAGGCGGTCCACTTCCATCTGACAGCCCCATAGGGAACAGCGAGGTTGTGTCTGTGTCCGCTCTGCATAGTGGACCGGACCCGGACCTGTCATCTGTCTGCTCGGCGGGGATCAGCACAGAGTCCCCCCCCCCCGAGCAGGCCAGATGCGCATTATGGAGACCACTCGTGTGAAATCAGCCTCTACGTAAAAAATAAAATAAAATAAAAAAATAAAATAAAAAATGAAACTAATAGTTTTACATAATGCAGCAGCATCTGTACACGTAGGACACCCAATATCAGAGGTGATTTTATTTTTCCAAAGCAGATATACCTTTGTACTCTGGTACTGACAAGTTATACAGTATATTTCCTCACTTTATCTTCTTCACTAGGGATGAGCTTCGTGTTCGAGTCGAACATACGTTCGACTCGAACATTGGCTGTTCGATCGTTCGACGAAGATCGAACGATTTGGGCCGTTCGCGCCAAATTCGAGTGACGCGAACGGCCCACAATGCACTACGCCATCGCAGTGTCATCCAGGCGCTGTGATTGGCCAAGCATGCACTGTGACCCCGCATGCTTGGCCAATCACAGCGCCGGCAGCGAGGAGAGCAATGATTGGCCACAGGCAGGATGCCTGTGGCCAATTATTGCTGAGGGTGTTTAGTACACGCCCCACACTATAAAAGGCCGCCAGCACGGCGGCCTAGTGTAGTGTGTTCCGGAGCAGGGATAGAGTAGCATAGGCAGGGACAGTGACTGTTATTTCTTTCTTGCTTAACCTGGATTCCTTTAGTTTAGGGAAAGAGAAGGATAGGTAGGGAGAGTGTCAGTGTGTTTTGTGCTTCTGCTATAGTGTGCTTAAAAAAAAACATTTATTCTAGGGACAGAAAACTCTAGGTAGGGACAGTGTCAGTTTCTTTCACTCTGCAAGTCCTTGTTTCCAGGGACCTGGAAGGACAGTGAGTGAATTGTCCTTTTGCTATATTGTGATTAAAAAAAACATTTATTCTAGGGACAGAAAACTCTAGGTAGGGACAGTGTCAGTTTCTTTCACTCTGCAAGTCCTTGTTTCCAGGGACCTGGAAGGACAGTGAGTGAATTGTCCTTTTGCTATATTGTGATTAAAAAAAACATTTATTCTAGGGACAGAAAACTCTAGGTAGGGACAGTGTCAGTTTCTTTCACTCTGCAAGTCCTTGTTTCCAGGGACCTGGAAGGACAGTGAGTGAATTGTCCTTTTGCTATATTGTGATTAAAAAAAACATTTATTCTAGGGACAGAAAACTCTAGGTAGGGACAGTGTCAGTTTCTTTCACTCTGCAAGTCCTTGTTTCCAGGGACCTGGAAGGACAGTGAGTGAATTGTCCTTTTGCTATATTGTGATTAAAAAAAACATTTTTTTCTAGGGACAGAAAACTGTAGGTAGGGAGAGTATTTTTTTTCTTTCACTCTGCAAGTCCTTGTTTCCAGGGACCTGTAAGGACAGTGAGTTAATTGTCCTTGTGCTATATTGTGCTGAAAAAAACATTTATTCCAGGGACAGAAAACTCTAGGTAGGGACAGTGTCAGTTTCTTTCACTCTGCAAGTCCTTGTTTCCAGGGACCTGGAAGGACAGTGAGTGAATTGTCCTTTTGCTATATTGTGATTAAAAAAAACATTTTTTTCTAGGGACAGAAAACTGTAGGTAGGGAGAGTGTTTTTTTTCTTTCACTCTGCAAGTCCTTGTTTCCAGGGACCTGTAAGGACAGTGAGTTAATTTTCCTTGTGCTATATTGTGATTAAAAAAAACATTTATTCTAGGGACAGAAAACTCTAGGTAGGGACAGTGTCAGTTTCTTTCACTCTGCAAGTCCTTGTTTCCAGGGACCTGGAAGGACAGTGAGTGAATTGTCCTTTTGCTATATTGTGATTAAAAAAAACATTTATTCTAGGGACAGAAAACTCTAGGTAGGGACAGTGTCAGTTTCTTTCACTCTGCAAGTCCTTGTTTCCAGGGACCTGGAAGGACAGTGAGTGAATTGTCCTTTTGCTATATTGTGATTAAAAAAAACATTTATTCTAGGGACAGAAAACTCTAGGTAGGGACAGTGTCAGTTTCTTTCACTCTGCAAGTCCTTGTTTCCAGGGACCTGGAAGGACAGTGAGTGAATTGTCCTTTTGCTATATTGTGATTAAAAAAAACATTTATTCTAGGGACAGAAAACTCTAGGTAGGGACAGTGTCAGTTTCTTTCACTCTGCAAGTCCTTGTTTCCAGGGACCTGGAAGGACAGTGAGTGAATTGTCCTTTTGCTATATTGTGATTAAAAAAAACATTTATTCTAGGGACAGAAAACTCTAGGTAGGGACAGTGTCAGTTTCTTTCACTCTGCAAGTCCTTGTTTCCAGGGACCTGGAAGGACAGTGAGTGAATTGTCCTTTTGCTATATTGTGATTAAAAAAAACATTTATTCTAGGGACAGAAAACTCTAGGTAGGGACAGTGTCAGTTTCTTTCACTCTGCAAGTCCTTGTTTCCAGGGACCTGGAAGGACAGTGAGTGAATTGTCCTTTTGCTATATTGTGATTAAAAAAAACATTTATTCTAGGGACAGAAAACTCTAGGTAGGGACAGTGTCAGTTTCTTTCACTCTGCAAGTCCTTGTTTCCAGGGACCTGGAAGGACAGTGAGTGAATTGTCCTTTTGCTATATTGTGATTAAAAAAAACATTTTTTTCTAGGGACAGAAAACTGTAGGTAGGGAGAGTATTTTTTTTCTTTCACTCTGCAAGTCCTTGTTTCCAGGGACCTGTAAGGACAGTGAGTTAATTGTCCTTGTGCTATATTGTGCTGAAAAAAACATTTATTCCAGGGACAGAAAACTCTAGGTAGGGACAGTGTCAGTTTCTTTCACTCTGCAAGTCCTTGTTTCCAGGGACCTGGAAGGACAGTGAGTGAATTGTCCTTTTGCTATATTGTGATTAAAAAAAACATTTATTCTAGGGACAGAAAACTCTAGGTAGGGACAGTGTCAGTTTCTTTCACTCTGCAAGTCCTTGTTTCCAGGGACCTGGAAGGACAGTGAGTGAATTGTCCTTTTGCTATATTGTGATTAAAAAAAACATTTATTCTAGGGACAGAAAACTCTAGGTAGGGACAGTGTCAGTTTCTTTCACTCTGCAAGTCCTTGTTTCCAGGGACCTGGAAGGACAGTGAGTGAATTGTCCTTTTGCTATATTGTGATTAAAAAAAACATTTATTCTAGGGACAGAAAACTCTAGGTAGGGACAGTGTCAGTTTCTTTCACTCTGCAAGTCCTTGTTTCCAGGGACCTGGAAGGACAGTGAGTGAATTGTCCTTTTGCTATATTGTGATTAAAAAAAACATTTATTCTAGGGACAGAAAACTCTAGGTAGGGACAGTGTCAGTTTCTTTCACTCTGCAAGTCCTTGTTTCCAGGGACCTGGAAGGACAGTGAGTGAATTGTCCTTTTGCTATATTGTGATTAAAAAAAACATTTTTTTCTAGGGACAGAAAACTGTAGGTAGGGAGAGTATTTTTTTTCTTTCACTCTGCAAGTCCTTGTTTCCAGGGACCTGTAAGGACAGTGAGTTAATTGTCCTTGTGCTATATTGTGCTGAAAAAAACATTTATTCCAGGGACAGAAAACTCTAGGTAGGGACAGTGTCAGTTTCTTTCACTCTGCAAGTCCTTGTTTCCAGGGACCTGGAAGGACAGTGAGTGAATTGTCCTTTTGCTATATTGTGATTAAAAAAAACATTTTTTTCTAGGGACAGAAAACTGTAGGTAGGGAGAGTGTTTTTTTTCTTTCACTCTGCAAGTCCTTGTTTCCAGGGACCTGTAAGGACAGTGAGTTAATTTTCCTTGTGCTATATTGTGATTAAAAAAAACATTTTTTCTAGGGACAGAAAACTGTAGGTAGGGAGAGTGTTTTTTTTCTTTCACTCTGCAAGTCCTTGTTTCCAGGGACAGAGAAGGACACCTGAAGGTAGCCCTTATTGCTTTTTTCCCATCTCCCTGCAGGCCATCTATTAGAATGTCTGGAAGGCAAACAAGGAGAGGCAGACAGTCAGGAGGCAATAAAAGAGGGCAAGCAGGCTCTGTGTCTGGGGGCAACAGTGCTGGTCGTGGACGCGGTGCATTGTCATCAGCACATGGCCATGGGACACGCTTGTCCTTCTTTTCGGCAGCTGGACATGTTGAGCCACATCATGCCGAAGACTTGGTAGAGTGGATGACCAAGCCCTCCTCCTCCTCCTCATCCTCTCTCACCCAGGCTCAGGGTACTGGAAAAGCAGCTGCCAAAGCGTCGTCTTCCCTGGTATCAATGTCAGACAAATCATCAGTCACTCCTTCCCTAGACCCACCATGTCCTCCTCCTGAGGAGTCCCCCGAACTGTTTCAGCACAGTGTTGGGTACATGCTCCAGGAGGATGCCCAGCGTTTCGAAGGGTCTGATGATGAAACCCAGCTAGAGGAAGGCAGTAGCGTGAGAGCAGACAGAGGGGATGCTCAAGAAGGACACCAATCTGGCAGTCATGTTCCAGCAGCTGCAGCATACTGCCAGATTGGCTCCAGTGATGAGGAGGGAGGGGATGATGAGGTCAATGACTCCACGTGGGTGCCTAATAGGAGAGAGGAGGAGGAGGAGGATGAGGAGGAGGCACATCTCCAACGAGGCAGGATGCCCTTTGGTGGCCAGCGTAAGGGCAGTACACCGACGGAATCACACCGCAGAGCTCCGCCTGTGCAGGGCGCTGCCTCTGCCCGTCATTCAAAAAGTTCTTTGGTGTGGGCCTTTTTTGAGGCTAGTGCATCAGATCGCACAGCTGCTGTTTGCAACATATGTCTCAAGCGTATATCGCGTGGCCAAAACATCAGCCGCTTGGGTACCACATGCCTGACCAGACATATGTTGACCTGCCATGCAGCTCGTTGGCAAGCCTACCTCAAAGACCCACACCAAAGAACAAAGCGGACCTCTCCTTGCACCGCATCAGCTGGGATCTCCAACCCCACTATAACTTCAGTCCTCTCTGAAACATGCACTGAGAGGAATGAAGGTGTAGAATTAGGTGTGTCACAGCCAAGTACTTGCGCCCACTCTGCTAGCAGTACACCGACGTCCGATTCTAGCAGGCAAATTTCCCTGCCCCAGCTGCTGGACCGTCGAAAGAAGTTCACTCCCAGCCATCCACATGCCCAGCGGTTGAATGCTAGCTTGGCTAAATTGCTAGCGCTTCAACTGCTGCCTTTTCAGTTGGTAGACTCGGCCCCCTTCCGTGAGTTTGTGCAATGTGCGGTTCCTCAGTGGCAGGTTCCCAAACGCCACTTTTTCTCACGGAAGGCTATTCCGGCTCTCTACCGGCATGTGGAAGGCAATGTCTTGGCCTCGCTGGACAGGGCGGTCAGCGGTAAGGTGCATATTACCGCTGACTCATGGTCCAGCAGGCATGGACAGGGACGTTACCTTTCTTTCACGGCCCATTGGGTCACTCTTTTGGCAGCTGGGAAGGATTCAGGACAAGGTGCAGTAGTGTTGGAGGTTGTCCCACCGCCACGCCTCCAAAATGCTACTACTGGTTGTGACACACCTCTCTCCTCCACCCCCTCCTCTTCTTCTTCCTCCATGGCCTCTTCCTGTGGTTTGTCCTATGAACCAGCGGTGCTCCGTAGCCGTTCACGGGGCTACGCAAGTACGCAGGCAAAAAGATGCCATGCCGTGCTTGCGCTGGTGTGTTTGGGGGACAGAAGCCACACTGGGGCAGAGGTCCTGTCTGCTCTGCAGGGCCAGGCCGAGAGGTGGTTGACGCCACGCCAGCTTAAGCCAGGAATGGTGGTTTGCGACAATGGCACCAACCTCCTCTCCGCCCTCCGACAGGGACAACTGACCCATGTGCCCTGTGTGGCTCACGTCCTTAACCTGGTGGTGCAGCGGTTCTTGGGCAGGTACCCGGGCTTACAGGATGTCCTGAGGCAGGCCAGGAAAGTCTGTGTGCATTTCCGCAGATCTTATAATGCCAGTGCTCGCCTGGCTGAGCTGCAAAAGGAGTTGAACCTGCCCAAGAACCGCCTTATATGTGACATGCCCACCAGGTGGAACTCAACGTTGGCCATGCTGCAGCGGCTGCACACGCAGCAGAGGGCCATCAATGAGTACCTGTGCGACTACGGCACCAGGACAGGGTCAGGGGAGCTTGGTTTTTTTTCTCCACGCCAGTGGGGCATGATCAGGGATGCATGCACTGTCCTGGCACCATTTGAGGAGGCCACGAGGATGGTGAGCAGTGACAGTGCATGCATCAGTGACACTGTACCTCTTGTCCACCTGTTGGAGCACACGCTGCGTGGAATAATGGACAGGGCACTTGAGGCAGAACAGAGGCAGGAAGAGGAGGACTTCCTTGCCTCTCAAGGCCCCCTTTACCCAGACAGTGTTCCTTCTGTCCCACCCATCGCACAGGAAGAGGAGGAGGAGGAGGAGGAGGAGGAGGAGGATTGTGTCAGCATGGAGGTGGAGGCTGGCACTCAGCATCATCAGCAGCAGTCTTTTAGGGATGATTTACAGTCCCAAGAAACCAGTGGACTTGTACGTGGCTGGGAGGAGGTGGCTGCGGATCATGTCGTCCTTAGTGACCCAGAGGACTCCGGAGCGAATGCCTCAGCAAACCTACGCTGCATGGCCTCCCTGATCCTGCAAAGTCTGCGGAAGGATCCTCGTATTCTTCGGATCAAGGAGAGGGACCATTACTGGCTGGCCACTCTCCTTGATCCACGGTACAAGGGTAAGGTTGCGGACCTTATGTTACCGTCGCAGAGGGAGCAGAGGATGAGACAACTCCGGGAGGCCTTGCAGAAAGGTCTGTGCAACGCGTTCCCAGAGACTGGGAGGTTGCAAACTCCTGGTCCTGGACAACGAGTTGCTGAGGCTTCGGCCAGTCAAAGAAGGAGCGGTGGGGAAGGTGGCCGTCTGACCGATGCGTTCAGACAATTCTTTAGTCCGCAGCCCCAAAGTATGATTGGTTCCAGCAACCATCGCCAGCGTCTGATAAACATGGTGCAGGAATATCTAGGGGCAAGGTCAGACTTGGACACCTTCCCCACCGAAAATCCTCTGGCTTACTGGGTCTTGAGGATGGATCACTGGCCAGAGCTTGCACAGTATGCAATTGAGCTACTGGCCTGTCCTGCATCCAGCGTTCTTTCGGAACGCACATTCAGTGCTGCTGGAGGATTTGTCACGGATCACAGGGTGCGCCTGTCCACCGACTCGGTTGATCGACTGACTTTCATCAAGATGAACCAGTCTTGGATCACCACCAGCTACCACACACCTGATGCTGATATAACAGACTAATTGATTTTAAAATGTCACATCCCTTCAAGACTGATGCTGATGCTGAGTGCCTGTGCTGTTATGTTGACTGGCTATCCTCCTCCTCCGAGTCCTCAATGATACGATTGATGATGATAGCTTGGAAGATCATTTTTGTTTATGGGTGCCGCCACCAGTGCCTAACGCCCAATTTTTCAGCCCCTGTTTAACAGGGGCGTGTAATTACAATTTTTGAAGCAATACTTTGCAACAGGGCTCATTGCTGTGCTCCAAGTACAGTATCTGTGAGGAGTTGCAGTGTTGTGCCACCAGTGCCTAAGGCCCAATTTTTCAGCCCCTGTTTAACAGGGGCGTGTCATTACAATTTTTGAAGCAATACTTTGCAACAGGGCTCATTGCTGTGCTCCAAGTACAGTATCTGTGAGGGGTTGCAGTGTTGTGCCACCAGTGCCTAAGGCCCAATTTTTCAGCCCCTGTTCAACAGGGGCATGTAATTACAATTCTTGATCTAATAATTCACAGCAGGGCCCATTGCTGCACCCACCAAGAGTAACTGTCAGGGCTTACAGTGTTGTGGCACCAGCACCACCATCAAAGGCCCAATTTTTACTACCACTGTTCAACAATTATATGTAATTAAAATTCCTGATATAATAGTTGACAGCAGGGCGTTCCAGCACCAACCAAGAGTAACTGTGAGTGCTTACAGTGTTGTGCCAACACCAACAACTAAGGGGCCTATTTCTGCAGAGTATATACGGCAGGTCCCTACTTTCAAACATCCAACTTACAAACGACTCCTACTTGCAAACGCAAGAAGACAACAGGAAGTGAGAGGAAATCTACCACTAGGAAGGAAAATTCTCTCCTGTAAGAATAAATATGGGAGAAAGGTGTCTCCTCTGTACTGATGCTTTATCAGCAATCCTTGTTTCAAGAAAAACACCACATTTCAAAAACAGTTGTCATTGGGACGGAAAGTGAGGTGAAATGTTCTGAACAGGGGCACAGACAGCAAAACAAATGTTACAGGGGTGATAACCCTTACCTATGTTTTCCAAAAAGTTTAAAAATAGATTTTTGGGCTGGAGCTACACTTCAACAATGTACCTGTTCAAAATTACAAACAGATTCTACATAAGAACAAACCTACAGTCCCTGTCTTGTATGCACCGCCTGTATACGGCTGTTCAGAGTATATAGGGCCTTTTTTATTTTATGTGCGGGGTTCCCCTTAATATCCATACAAGACCCAAAGGGGCTGGTAATGGGCTGGGGTAGGGGGGGGGGGGGTCATGGGGTAGCTATGCCATTTTTCTTAAAGAATTTCATCCATATTACCGGGACCAGACATTACATTAAAGCCGCAAGCAGTTTTAAATGGCTTTTTTTTCCTTTAGAAGTGTCATTTTGTGCAGGGACAGTTCTAAACACGGGAAACACGTGGCACTTCACAGGCATACTTTAGACACCCCCCAGGTACGATATTTAAAGGAATATTTGACTTTTTTTTTTCACTTTATGCATCATTAAAATGACTGCTCCCGAAAAACGACCGTTTTTAAAACTTCTTTTTGCATTGATACATGTCCCCTGGTGCAGAACCCGGGTTCCCAAACCCTTTTTAGGACAATAACATGCATAATAGTTGTTATAATTAGCACTTTAGAATTCGAACGTTCGCATCCATTGTATTTAATAGGGTTCTAATGTTCGTTCGAACTTCCGGTCCGTTCGCGGGTTCTGGTGCGAACCGAACCCGGGGGTGTTCGGCTCATCAC
Source organism: Rana muscosa (assembly GCA_029206835.1). NCBI lineage: Eukaryota > Metazoa > Chordata > Amphibia > Anura > Ranidae > Rana > Rana muscosa. The sequence continues at coordinate 45,694,557 of CM055120.1, read as the reverse complement.
TATTCTTCACATAGCTATTGATGAAGAGGACCTGATGTGCTGATGTACTCCTTGTGAACCAGTGATGCCAGCAGTTGCTAGGATGCCAGTGGCTGGCCAGAACAGTGCCCAAGGTTGTAATGCTGCACAATAAAAACCTGTGGCATTGTGTAACAAGAAAAGGTAGACTTGATCCATCTGCCAGCTTGTTTACAATTTCTGGGCAATTTTAAGGCATTTTTCAGGGCACCCCTGAAAAACCCAGATGGCACCACAGGGTGCCGTGGCACCCTGGCTGAGAGAGCAGCAATAGCAATGCCACTGTGATACACCTAGAAACACTGAGCATGATTCATATTAGTTACATAGTTACATAGTAGGCAAGGTTGAAAAAAGACACAAGTCCATCAAGTCCAACCTGTGTGTGTGATTTTATGTCAGTATTACATTGTATATCCCTGTATGTTGTGGTCGCTCAGGTGCTTATCTAATAGTTTTTTGAAATTATCGATGCTCCCCGCTGAGACCACCGCCTGTGGAAGGGATATCCACATCCTTACCCGCTCTTACAGTAAAGAACCCTCCACGCAGTTTAAGGTTAAACCACTTTTCTTCCAATTTTAGTGAATGGCCACGTATTTTATTAAATTCCCTTTCGCAGAAAAGCTTTATCCCTATTGTTGGGTCACCAGTATGGTATTTGTAAATTGAAATCATATCCCCTCTCAAGCGTCTCTTCTCCGGAGAGAATAAGTTCAGTGCTCGCAACCTTTCCTCATAACTAAGGTCCTCCAGACCCTTTATTAGCTTTGTTGCCCTTTTCTGGACTCTCTCCATTTTCAGTACATCCTTCCTGAGGACTGGTGCCCAGAACTGGACAGCATACTCCAGGTACGGCCGGACCAGAGTCTTGTAGAGCGGGAGAATTATCGTTTTATCCCCTTTTTAATGCATGCCAATATTCTATTGGCTTTGCTTGCAGCAGCTTGGCATTGCATGCCATTGCTGAGCCTGTCATCTACTAGGACCCCCAGGTCCTTTTCCATTCTAGATTCACCCAACTTATTGGTTAAGTTTTGGGCCATCATTCTATAGTATGGATAATTAAAATATTTTTACATGAACAAGAAAACGGACCACAACTTTTAATCTTTTAAATCTATACACGAGTATTACCTCTGGAAGCTGTTCCACATAACAGGATATTTCTCAGAAATTACATCTTGAGGGTTTTGTGACCTGTTTGGATATAACTCTATCACATAATGTTACTTTGCATTCACTCGGTATACCTCACCTGCTCATGACCGCTGTACGCTGCGATGTGTAGCGGAGTGAAGAAGACGGCGTCCTGAACATTGACATAGGCTCCATGTTGCAGTAAAATGTCCACAGCCTGAGCAAAGAAAAGACATGACGTGTGACAAAGACACGATGACAGAGAGACAATGACATGAACACGTCGGCAGTCAGGCTTGGTGTGGGATGGACAATGAATGGATTGGGTTGATAGGAGTTGATTTAAAGGAAATGTGTTTGTCCCTGGGCAAAACTAAACGATCAGAAGCTATACACTGTGATCGCTGCGTGAAATGCGCCAATAACAGGGGGAGAAACAAACAAAAAGTGTAATTTAACGCTGACCTACTATTTCCTCCCTCAGCTATAAGGAATGGAAATACAATTTGTGTTATTTACTGTGTCTTAAAACAGCACGAAAATTCAATAATTGCCTTTTAATTCTGCTCCCCAAGGCTAAAGTCAGCCTCCATCTTTCAATTTTACGCTGCTAGATTAGGCCCTCATCGTGAATGGAAGATGTAGGCATTACAGTGTATGTGAGCCTGAAGGCAAGATGTACAAACAGATCATTGGGCCCCATAATAAAATATTGATGGGGCAACCTGACAACCTCCATACTGTCATTGATCTTGGCATAAAGCATGTCTCAATCAAAGACAAGTAGCAGGAGAGCTGTCAGAATATTTAGCATATTACTAGGGCCCCGGGAAATGGACAAAAGCTGTCAGGGAAGAGGGGGGCATCAGTGCAGAGAATTCACTTTTAAAATTAAAGTGATAGCAAACTATGGATTTTTATTTTCACCTACAGGCAAGCTTATAATAAAGCTTACCTGTAGGTTATGTGAACATCTCCTAAACTGGTGGTATATTTTTTTTTTTGGGGGGGGGGGGCGGCAAACAAAGCACCCACATCCACCCCCCTGGTCGGTCAGTTACCAGCCCCGCACCTACCCCATCTATGGCGCGGGGGCAGCGGTTCCCTCCGGGCGTCCGTGTGTCTCCTCCCACCTCCTCCTAGGCCAATAGGATTGCTTCTCCTTTCGGCCACTCGGGAAACGGGTCTCATGACTCGCTTCCTGATTGTCCGGGAGGAGAATCAGTGTGACAATAGCGAATGTTCATTCGCTATTGTCACACAACTGGGTGGGCTTTGGGCGTGACACACATATAAAACCTAACTGGCTATAGAACATCAATAATGTTAAAATACAATATTAAATCCATTAAGTATTCATAGAAAAACAAAACCCCTAAGGGATAATAGCATACTAGATATTGATCCTATAGATTAAAGAGGTTGTAAAGGTTCGTTTTTTATTTTCTAAATAGGTTCCTTTAAGCTAGTGCATTGTTGGTTCACTTACCTTTTCCTTAGATTTTCCTTCTAAATATTTTTTTTCTTTGTTTTCTTTGTCTGAATTTCTCACTTCCTGTTCCTCCTCAGTAAGCTGTTCAGTAAGCTGTTCTGGCTGACTCCACACCACTTGGATGATGGTGTGAAGTTTACTGAGGAGAAACAGGAAGTGAGAAATTCAGACAAAGAAAAAAAACATTTAGAAGGTAAATCAAAGGAAAAGGTAAGTGAACCAACAATGCACAAGCTTAAAGGAACCTATTTAGAAAATAAAAAACGAACCTTTACAACCCCTTTAATACACCCTGAGGTTTAGAGTCTGTGTACTGAACTGAAACCCGCATTGCGTCAGAGGGGGGTGGGGTCACCCGTACATGTCACTGGTTAACCCCGGCAATTTCCCCGTTGCGTCAGAGGGTCCGGGGTCACCCGCGCACGTGATGGGTGGCCGCGCCCTCAGCTATAAAAAAGCTGTCACGGCGGGAGAGCGTCATTCCGCGGGTGCCTCCCATGGGGGCAGGATCGAGTCGACTTTTTTTTTTCTCTCCGTATCGCTAGAGAATGGATTACATCGTTGGAATTATTATTTATTTTTCTTTTTTTTCTTTTTGATAAAGGACTTGTCCCAAGCTGTCTACTGTGGTTTTTAAAATTTTGACACATTTTTTTGTGAAATGCTAGGGGTACAATGTACCCCGTTACCAATTCACATGGGGGGGGGCGGAATCTTCCAGATTCCGATAAGCCCCTCGCCCGCAGACCCCCACAACCACCGGGCAAAGGTTGTGGGGATGAGGCCCTTGTCCCCATCAACATGGGGACATCCTCCCCATGTTGAGGGCATGTGGCCTGGTACGGTTCAGGAGGAGGGGGCGCTCTCTCGGCCCCCCTCTTTTCCTGCGGCCTGCCAGGTTGCGTGCTTGGATAAGGGTCTGGTATGGATTTTTGGGGGGAACCCCACGCCATTTTATTTTGGCGCGGGTTCCCCTTAAAATCCATACCAGACCTAAAGGGTCTGGAATGGATTTTGAGGGGGACACCTACTCAATTTAAAAAAAAAAGATTGGCGCAGGGTTCCCTTAATATCCATACCAGACCTGAAGGGCCTGATATGGAATTTGGGGGGACCCCCACGCATTTTTTTTCATTTTGGTTCGGGGTTCCCCTTAATATTCATACCAGACCCAAAGGGCCTAGTAATGGATTGGGGGGGGGGAACCCCTGCCGTTTTTTTTCAATGACTTTTATCTGTATTGCCGGGACCCGACAATTCATGAATAGCCGCGAGGAGTTTTAAATTACTTTTTTTCCTTTAGAAATGTCATTTTGTGCAGGGACAATTCTAAACACGGGAAACATGCGCTACTTTACAGGCATACTATAGACACCCCCCAGGTATGAAATTTAAAGGAATTTTTCACTTTTATTGTTTCACTTTAAGCATTAAGCACTTTAAGCATTATTAAAATCACTACTCCTGAAAAAACTGCAGTTTTTAAAACTTTTTTTGCATTGATACATGTCCCCCTGGGGCAGGACCCAGGTCCCCAAACACTTTTTATGACAATAACTTGCATATTAACCTTTAAAATGAGCACTTTTGATTTTTCATGTTCGTGTCCCATAGACTTTAACAGGGTTCGCGTGTTCGAACAAATTTTTTGCCTGTTCGCATGTTCTGCTGCGAACCGAACCCGGGGGTGTTCATCTCATCAGTATTGATATATTGATATATACTGTATGCATGAAATTCATCAAACAGTATGTATGGAATGAATGAATTCAACACAATGATCCGGACAGAGGGGAAGTTCTCGCTTACTGCGTTCCGGAAACAATGTTAACCACTTCCCGCCCAGTCAATAGCGAATTGACGTCCGGGAAGTGGTTGCAATATCGATACTGGACGTCATATGACGTCCTGCAGGATAATGCCTTGCGCGCGCCCGCGGGGGCGCGCAGCGCGGTGATCGGGGACGGCATGTGTCCCTCGGACACAGCGCTTCCCCGATCACGGTAAACAGCCAATTTCATTGGCTGTTTACCATGTGATCGGCTGTGTCAAAGTCACAGCCGATCACCTGTCAAAACAAACTCGGCGGCGCGCTCCGTGCGCGCCGCCACAGGCTTGCAGAGCGGGGATCGGGGAAGGCGAGTGTCCCTTGGACACAGCGCGTCCCCGATCAGAGTAAACAGCCAATGAATTGGCTGTTTACCATGTGACCGGCTGTGTCCAATCGCAGCCGGTCACAAATGTAAACAAACTCCACAGGAGTTACTACCTGATCCCTGCTCTCTCCTCACACACCGATCTGTGAGGAGAGAGAAGAGATCAGTAAGTTAGCTCAGTGTAGTTTGTCTACATAAGTTTACAGTGCACAACACGCCCCCCCCCCATAAAGAGGACCTGTCACACAGCCCAGCACATCAATCAGCCCAGCCAATCAGCCCATCTGTCAATCAGCCCATCTGTCAATCAGCCCATCTGTCAATCAATCAGCCCATCTGTCAATCAATCAGCCCATCTGTCAATCAATCACCCCACCTGTCAATCAATCACCCCATCTGTCAATCAATCAATCAGCCCATCTGTCAATCAATCAGCCCATCTGTCAATCATCTGTCACAGGCCCACCTCCATCGGTACCGCCATTGGCACCGCCACACAGGCTACCAGTACCGCCATCGGTACCAGTACCACCACCAGTACCGCCACCAGGCCCAGCATCTATACTGCCACACAGGCCCACTACCAGTATCACCACTAGTGCCGCCATCGGTACCACCACCAGTACCACCACCCGTACCACCGTCGGTAGTGCCACCACCACCTGTACCACCACCTGTACGGCCATCGGTACCATCACCACCCGTACCACCACCACCTGTACCGCCATCGGTACCACCACCACCTGTACCGCCATCGGTACCACCACCACCCATACCGTCATCGCTACCACCACCACCCGTACCGCCACCTGTACCGCCATCGGTACCGCCGCCACCATCACCACCCGTACCGCCATCGGTACCACCACCACCTGTACCGCCATTGGTACCACCACCACCCATACCGCCATCGGTACCACCACACAGGCCCACCACTAATACCTCCATCGGTACTACCACACAGACCGCCACCACTACCACCAGCAGTACCATTACACAGGCCCACCAATAAGCACTGCCATAATGTCCCAAAGGGTTTACACACCTGAGGAGGCATATGCCATTCTTGCCATGTCGGATGATGAGAGCAGCGGGGAGCTCCCATTATCCGATTCTGGTTCGGAATACGAGCCAGTGGAGGATAGTGGCTCAGAGTCCGAGTCCCCGGAGGAAACCGTCCCTCCCAAAAGAATGCGATCGGCACCAAGATCAGCACCAAGATCAGCACCAAGATCAGGAGAACTGCCCACCACCAGCAGCGCCATACCCCAGGAAGAGGAGCCCAGTACAAGCAATGGAAATGCACGCCCAACCCGAAGAATCCAGCCCCAATCCTACCTTCCCGATGCCCTGGCAAACCCCTTATGGTTGCCTGCCAACTCAGGATCCGCTATCATCCCCCCTTTCACCGCACAGCCAGGTGTGCAGCCCGACACTACAAATTTTTCTAAATTTGATTATTTTTGTTTATTTTTCCCACAAGATTTGCTGCAGAATATAGTGGATCAAACGAATCTGTATGCATCCCAATTTATTGCTGCCAACCCCGATTCTTCCTACGCCCGCATGTTCCAGTGGCGGCGTCTAACATTGGAGGAATTTAAATTATTTTTGGGCCTTATGTTCAATATGGGGCTTACAAAAAAGAACGAAGTCCATTCATATTGGTCCAAACGCCCCATCCAACACATGCCCATATATTCCGCTGTCATGTCCAGGAAAAGATACGACATGATTATGCGCTTTCTCCACTTCAATGACAATTCACAGTGCCCTCCCCGAGATCATCCCAACTACGACAAATTGTACAAGATACGCCCACTAATCAGAGCCAGGTATGGGTTAAAATTAAATAAATTATGTGATCGAGCCACTGGATACGTCTGCAAATTCAGGATCTACGAAGGCAAAGACTCCCAGCTCCAGCCCCGTGATTGCCCCACATATATTGGAACCAGTGGGAAAATTGTCTGGGAGTTGGCATACCCCCTGTTCGGAAAAGGTTACCATTTATATGTTGATAATTATTATACCAGCCTGCCCCTTTTTCGCCACCTTTACAGTAAACAAACCCCGGCCTGCGGTACCTTCAAAAAAAACCGGAAGGGATTCCCACAAAATTTATTGACAAAAAAATTGCGACCTGGAGAATCGGCATCCATGAGGAACGAGGAGGTGTTGGCCATGAAGTGGAGGGACAAGAAAGATGTCCACATCCTCTCTACGATCCACAATGACACCATGGTGGAGATCCCAAGAAGACGCGGCTCCATTGTAAAGCCTGAATGTGTCCACGACTACAATTTGTACATGGGGGGGGGGGGGGTGGATTTAAACGACCAGATGCTAGAGCCCTACTTATCAACCAGAAAGTCCCATTATTGGCACAAAAAAGTTGCGTTTCACCTGTTTCACATGGCCCTTTTTAATTTGTTTGTCTGCTACCAAAAAGCAACTCAAAATCACCGACTCCACTACCTCCAATATATCGAAGATATCATCGATGCCCTCATTTACCAACAAGATCCCGCCCCAGGAAGCATTCGCTCTGATAGTGTGAGTCGGCTTCACGAGCGACACTATCCCTTTAGCATCCCCCCCCCCACAGAATCTGGAAGAAGACGCCAAAAGAAATGCCGTGTATGCAGCAGAGGAGGAGTAAGAAGAGACACCAGCTATTATTGTCCCGATTGTCCCTCCCAACCTGGCCTGTGCATCGGAAATTGCTTCAAAAATTATCATACATCCATTAGTTCCCCTTATTATTAACAGACTGCCATTTCCCTATTTGCCTGCTACCATGTTACTAACTACCTTCCATGTTAATTAACTGACCCTGGCCTGTTTACCGACGATGCCTCTGCCTGCCGATTTAAACCACGTTTCTGACTTCCACGTGTACCGACCTTGGCCTGTTAATCGACCATGTTTTTGCCTGCCACTTGGACTGATCTTTTGGCCATCTACTTTTAGTACACAGGGGTCTCACATATGTGAGGGGCTTCAGAATAGCGTTCTGAGTAGAGAAAACCAGTTTTTCGTTTTCTGTGCTCCAAGAACAGGGTCTGGTTGCCCGGAGGCTTCAAAGCGATTTGGGTGGGAGAAGCCTCTACCCCTGTCCCCCTGGCCCTAAGCTTGATGGTCCTTCCTGCTGCCTGGACCAATAATTTGGCTGTGCTGACCATATTACTGCCTGTAATGACCCATGACATTATGGACCATGTTTCTTCCTGCTGCTTGGACCAATACTTTGGCTGTGTTGACCATATATCTGCCTGCTGCCTCTACTGACTTTGGACAGCATTTCTGCCGGGACACCTCTGCCTGCTACCTGGACCTGTGCTTTGGCTGTGCTCTGGCTGTGCTGACAGTATCTCTGCCTGTGCGAACTATGGACAGTATTCCTGCCTGCTGCCTGGATGATTGCTTTTGCTGTCGCTGACCTCATCCCTGCCTGCTGCCTGGACCGATGCTCTCCTCTGTGGACCACTGCACTTCTAAAACCACAGGTAATCTTTTGTTATTTGGTATGTACCTGCTATGTGTTAGATATATGAAGGGCCTTCAAAAATGTGATCGGTAGTCAGAAAATGATATGTGCAATTAATGCTGCTAGAATGCCTGGAGGTGCTACTTGGATGTTGGGCCTCTGTATGTGGCCAGGCTGTGTAAAAGTCTCAAACATGTGGTATCGCCATACTCAGGAGGAGTAGCAGAATGCATTTTGGGGTGTATTTTTTGCTATGTACATATTATGTGTTAGAAATATCTTATAAATTGACAACTTTGTGTAAAAAAAATGCATTTTAATTTTTTCTCCACATTTTCCAAAACCTTCTGGAAAAAAATGAACCGTTCAAAAGACTCATAATGCCTCATAGATTATACGTTGGGGTGTGTGCTTTCAAAAATGGGGTCATTTTGTGGAAAATTCTATTGTCCTGGTGCTCCAGGGCCTTCAAAATTGTAATAGGTGGTTGAGAAAGGATATGTGCGATTTATGCTTGTAGAACGCCTGAAAGTGCTACTTCAATGTTGGGCCTCTGTATATGGCCAGGCTGTGTAAAAGTCTCACACATGTGGTATCGCTATACTCAGGAGGAGTAGCAGAATGCATTTTGGGGTGTTATTTTTGCTATGTATATGCTATGCGTTAGAAATATCTTATAAATGGACAACTTTGTGTAAAAAAAATGCATTTTCATTTTTTCTCCACATTTTACAAAACCTTCTGGAAAAAAATGAACCGTTCAAAAGACTCATAATGCTTCATAGATTATACGTTGGGGTGTGTGCTTTCCAAAATGGGGTCATTTTGTGGAAAATTCTATTGTCCTGGTGCTCCAGGGCCTTCAAAATTGTAATAGGTGGTTGAGAAAGGATATGTGCGATTTATGCTTGTAGAACGCCTGAAAGTGCTACTTCAATTTTGGGCCTCTGTATATGGCCAGGCTGTGTAAAAGTCTCACACATGTGGTATCGCTATACTCAGGAGGAGTAGAAGAATGCATTTTGGGGTGTTATTTTTGCTATGTATATGCTATGCGTTAGAAATATCTTATAAATGGACAACTTTGTGTAAAAAAAATGCATTTTCATTTTTTCTCCACATTTTCCAAAACCTTCTGGAAAAAAATGAACTGTTCAAAAGACTCATAATGCTTCATAGATTATACGTTGGGGTGTGTGCTTTCCAAAATGGGGTCATTTTGTGGAAAATTCTATTGTCCTGGTGCTCCAGGGCCTTCAAAATTGTAATAGGTGGTTGAGAAAGGATATGTGCGATTTATGCTTGTAGAACGCCTGAAAGTGCTACTTCAATGTTGGGCCTCTGTATATGGCCAGGCTGTGTAAAAGTCTCACACATGTGGTATCGCTATACTCAGGAGGAGTAGCAGAATGCATTTTGGGGTGTCATTTTTGCTATGTATATGCTATGCGTTAGAAATATCTTATAAATGGACAACTTTGTGTAAAAAAAATGCATTTTAATTTTTTCTCCACATTTTCCAAAACCTTCTGGAAAAAAATGAACCGTTCAAAAGACTCATAATGCTTCATAGATTATACGTTGGGGTGTGTGCTTTCCAAAATGGGGTCATTTTGTGGAAAATTCCATTGTCCTGGTGCTCCAGGGCCTTCAAAAGTGTAATAGGTGGTTGAGAAAGGATATGTGCGATTTATGCTTGTAGAACGCCTGAAAGTGCTACTTCAATGTTGGGCCTCTGTATATGGCCAGGCTGTGTAAAAGTCTCACACATGTGGTATCGCTATACTCAGGAGGAGTAGCAGAATGCATTTTGGGGTGTTATTTTTGCTATGTATATGCTATGCGTTAGAAATATCTTATAAATGGACAACTTTGTGTAAAAAAAATGCATTTTCATTTTTTCTCCACATTTTCCAAAACCTTCTGGAAAAAAATGAACCGTTCAAAAGACTCATAATGCTTCATAGATTATACGTTGGGGTGTGTGCTTTCCAAAATGGGGTCATTTTGTGGAAAATTCTATTGTCCTGGTGCTCCAGGGCCTTCAAAATTGTAATAGGTGGTTGAGAAAGGATATGTGCGATTTATGCTTGTAGAACGCCTGAAAGTGCTACTTCAATGTTGGGCCTCTGTATATGGCCAGGCTGTGTAAAAGTCTCACACATGTGGTATCGCTATACTCAGGAGGAGTAGAAGAATGCATTTTGGGGTGTTATTTTTGCTATGTATATGCTATGCGTTAGAAATATCTTATAAATGGACAACTTTGTGTAAAAAAAATGCATTTTCATTTTTTCTCCACATTTTCCAAAACCTTCTGGAAAAAAATGAACCGTTCAAAAGACTCATAATGCTTCATAGATTATACGTTGGGGTGTGTGCTTTCCAAAATGGGGTCATTTTGTGGAAAATTCTATTGTCCTGGTGCTCCAGGGCCTTCAAAATTGTAATAGGTGGTTGAGAAAGGATATGTGCGATTTATGCTTGTAGAACGCCTGAAAGTGCTACTTCAATGTTGGGCCTCTGTATATGGCAAGGCTGTGTAAAAGTCTCACACATGTGGTATCGTTATACTCAGGAGGAGTAGCAGAATGCATTTTGGGGTGTCATTTTTGCTATGTATATGCTATGCGTTAGAAATATCTTATAAATGGACAACTTTGTGTAAAAAAAATGCATTTTAATTTTTTCTCCACATTTTCCAAAACCTTCTGGAAAAAAATGAACCGTTCAAAAGACTCATAATGCTTCATAGATTATACGTTGGGGTGTGTGCTTTCCAAAATGGGGTCATTTTGTGGAAAATTCCATTGTCCTGGTGCTCCAGGGCCTTCAAAAGTGTAATAGGTGGTTGAGAAAGGATATGTGCGATTTATGCTTGTAGAACGCCTGAAAGTGCTACTTCAATGTTGGGCCTCTGTATATGGCCAGGCTGTGTAAAAGTCTCACACATGTGGTATCGCTATACTCAGGAGGAGTAGCAGAATGCATTTTGGGGTGTTATTTTTGCTATGTATATGCTATGCGTTAGAAATATCTTATAAATGGACAACTTTGTGTAAAAAAAATGCATTTTCATTTTTTCTCCACATTTTCCAAAACCTTCTGGAAAAAAATGAACCGTTCAAAAGACTCATAATGCTTCATAGATTATACGTTGGGGTGTGTGCTTTCCAAAATGGGGTCATTTTGTGGAAAATTCTATTGTCCTGGTGCTCCAGGGCCTTCAAAATTGTAATAGGTGGTTGAGAAAGGATATGTGCGATTTATGCTTGTAGAACGCCTGAAAGTGCTACTTCAATGTTGGGCCTCTGTATATGGCCAGGCTGTGTAAAAGTCTCACACATGTGGTATCGCTATACTCAGGAGGAGTAGAAGAATGCATTTTGGGGTGTTATTTTTGCTATGTATATGCTATGCGTTAGAAATATCTTATAAATGGACAACTTTGTGTAAAAAAAATGCATTTTCATTTTTTCTCCACATTTTCCAAAACCTTCTGGAAAAAAATGAACCATTCAAAAGACTCATAATGCTTCATAGATTATACGTTGGGGTGTGTGCTTTCCAAAATGGGGTCATTTTGTGGAAAATTCTATTGTCCTGGTGCTCCAGGGCCTTCAAAAGTGTAATAGGTGGTTGAGAAAGGATATGTGCGATTTATGCTTGTAGAACGCCTGAAAGTGCTACTTCAATGTTGGGCCTCTGTATATGGCCAGGCTGTGTAAAAGTCTCACACATGTGGTATCGCTATACTCAGGAGGAGTAGCAGAATGCATTTTGGGGTGTCATTTTTGCTATGTATATGCTATGCGTTAGAAATATCTTATAAATGGACAACTTTGTGTAAAAAAAATGCATTTTCATTTTTTCTCCACATTTTCCAAAACCTTCTGGAAAAAAATGAACCGTTCAAAAGACTCATAATGCTTCATAGATTATACGTTGGGGTGTGTGCTTTCCAAAATGGGGTCATTTTGTGGAAAATTCCATTGTCCTGGTGCTCCAGGGCCTTCAAAAGTGTAATAGGTGGTTGAGAAAGGATATGTGCGATTTATGCTTGTAGAACGCCTGAAAGTGCTACTTCAATGTTGGGCCTCTGTATGTGGCCAGGCTGTGTAAAAGTCTCACACATGTGGTATCGCTACACTTAGGAGGAGTAGCAGAATGTATTTTGGGGTGTAGTTGCAATTATGCATATGCTGTGTGAGAGAAAAAAACTGTTAATATGACCAGTTTGTGTAAAAAAAAAAAAAAAAAAATTAAATTTTCCCAAGAATTGTGGGAAAAAAATACAACTTCAAAAAACTCACCACGCCTCTTAGTAAATACCTTGGACTGTCTACTTTCCAAAAAGGGGTAATTTTGGGGTATTTGTACTTTCCTCGCTTGTTAGTGTCTCAAGAAATGAGATATCCCTTCAGTACATCAGGCGTGATCAGATGTGATTAATTTTCAGTGATTGCCCCCATAGTTTGTAGACTCTATAACTTTCACAAAGACCAAATAATATACACTAATTTGGGTTCATTTTACCAAAGATATGTAGCAGTATACATTTTGGCACAAATTTATGAAGAAAAATTACTTATTTGCAAAATTTTACAATAGAAACTAAAAAAAAGTGTTTTTTTTTTTAAAAATTGCTGTTTTTTTGCTTATATCGCAAAAAATAAAAAACCCAGTGGCGATTAAATACCACCAAAAGAAAGCTCTATTTGTGAGAAGAAAATGATAAAAATTTTGTTTGGATACAGTGTAGCATGACTAAGTAATTGTCATTCAAAGTGTGAGAGTACTGAAAGCTGAAAATTGGTCTGGGCGGGAAGGTGCATAAGTGCATGGTATTGAAGTGGTTAATGACAAACCAGCAAGCACTAATTGCCGGTTTTGTCGCTGTAATGTGCACATGCGCGGTGACGTCATTCAAAACGAAATATGACTTTTGCAAAGGAAATACAGCGGTGAGTACACTTACACAGGCAGCGATCAACTGCCTGTGTTATGGCGAATGTTTTTAAGCAATGTTATGACAGAGAGTTTACAACCACTTTAAGGTTTCGCAATTGGCTTTGAAGATGAAGAAACTGGTTGCCTACATACTCTATTCAAAGCTGATTGCCATTCGTTATTACCAAGTTCGATCAAGTTTAGGGCCTTATAATGTTATACTGAGAGACAAGATATTCACTACAAAATCCAGTATGTAATTATCCCCCAGGGGGTCTGTTTATGATTTGTTTTTTTTACGAGTAATGAGTGGTTTTAATGCTGGGTTTTAATAAGAAAGTGATTTTGTTATTATATTTTTATTATATTTTATTTACACATAAAGATGGTTATAAAGAGGAGTAATATATATACAGTGTGTATATACAGTATAAATATATAAATATATATATATATATATATATATATATATATATACACACACACATACACACACACTATATTACCAAAAGTATTGGGACGCCTTTACACGCACATGAATTTTAATGGCATCCCAGTCTTAGTCCGTAGGGTTCTATATTGAGTTGGCCCACCCATTGCAGCTATAACAGCTTCAACTCTTCTGGGAAGGCCGTCCACAAGGATTAGGAGTGTGTCTATGGGAATGTTTGATCATTCTTCCAGAAGCACATTTGTGAGGTCAGGCACTGATGTTGGATGAGAAGGCCTGGCTCGCAGTCTCAGCAGTAATTTATCCCAAAGGTGTTCAATCGGGTTGAGGTCAGGCCTCTGTGTAGCCCAGTCAAGTTCCTCCACCCCAAACCCGTTTATCCATATCTTTATGGACCTTGCTTTGTGGACTGGTGTGCAGTCATGTTGGAACAGGAAGGAGCCATCCCCATACTGTTCCCACAAAGTTGGGAGCATGAAATTATCCAAAATGTCTTGGTATGCTGGCGCCTTAAGAGTTCCATTCACTGGAACTAAGGGGCCAAGTCCAACCCCTGAAAAACAACCCCACACCATAACCCCCCCCCTCCACTAAATGATTTGGACCAGTACACAAAGCAAGGTCCATAAAGACAGAGTCCTGACCTCAAATCAATAGTACACCTTTGGAATGATTTAGAGCGGAGACTGTGAGCCAAGCTTTCTCGTCCGACATCAGTGCCTGACCTCACAAATGCGATTTTGGAAGAATGGTCAAACATTCCCATAGACACACTCCTAAACCTTGTGGACAGCCTTCCCAGAAGAGTTGAAGCTGTTATAGCTGCAAAGGGTGGGCCAACTCAATATTGAACCCTACGGACTAAGACTGGGATGCCATTAAAGTTCATGTGTGCGTAAAGGCAGGTGTCCCAATACTTTTGGTAATATAGTATACATATATATATATATATGTATATATATATATATATATATATATATACAACCCCAAAAATACACACACACGCATATACATATGATATATACACACATTTTTTTGTATTGTTATTTAAACAAGCTGGAAAATCAAAAGAATATCTAACTCTACTAAAGGAACCAAGTGGATCATCAGCTGAGTCAGTTTCCCAGTATTTGCACATACCTCTATTACTTTACAGTAGCTATGATGTTTATTTTCAGCAGTCTACAGAGAGAAGCATAACATCTTCCCTGACAGGAACAGTGAAAACTTCAAAGTTTCAATCATTGCAAAGCAAGCTAAAAGGTATGCAGCAGAAAGCTAAATATTCCATCCCCTAGCTTTAGGATACAAAAACCAAAAGGTAGAATTTTTCTTTGATGGAACCATAATAGTTTTAAGTCAATTCAACTGTAGTCTATTTATACAGTATATATGGTATGTAAGATCTACATTCACATTCAACACTTGACAAAGGAATCCTGCAGCACCATGGGCTATCAAAAGACACAACACAGTAGTAATTTTCTTATTTGAGTCTCCCTTTGGCTTATTGAACCTTAGAATGAGTACTCTGATAAAGAACTTATACAATAACTTATATTACCTGGTTAAAAAAATATATATATTTTTTTAGTCCTGACCAATATAAAGAAATAAATAGTATAAAATCACTATACATTTTACTTTACTTTCTCCCTACTACCACATTTAAAAAGTGTGGGAAGGTGGACATCCATTTCTGATGTGGTGTTTATAAACACCACATCAGAAATGACCCTCGGGTGGTCAGTGCACTCGTTAATGGTGGTGAACTGATTCACAGACACAATGTACAGAGCCAGTTTGAGCTGCTCTGTAGTACAGTGAAACCTCGGATTGCGAGTAACGCAGTTAACGAGCGTTTCATAATACGAGCACTGTACTTTTAAAAATCCTAACTTGGTTTGCGAGTGTTGTCTCGTGAAACGAGCAGGATTCAAGCCACAGCGGTGTGTACCGTGTTTTGCCTGGGGTGGGGGGTGCCGGAGCCGTTCGGAAATACTCTGAAAAACTCAGAAATACTCAGTTCCCGAGCAGGGATGAGCCGAACACCCCCCTGTTCGGTTCGCACCAGAACCTGCGAACAGACAGAATGTTCGCGTGAACTTTAGAACCCTATTAAATACAATGGACTCGAACGTTTGAAATCTAAAGTGCTAATTATAAAGGCTAATATGCAAGTTATTGTCCTAAAAAGTGTTTGGGGACCCGGGTCCTGCCCCAGGGGACATATATCAATGCAAAAAAAAGTTTTAAAAATTGACGTTTTTACGGGAGCAGTGATTTTAATAATGCTTAAAATTAAAAAATAAAAGTGAAATTTTCCTTTACATTTCGTACCTGGGGGCTGGGGGCTGGGGGGGGGGTATAATATGCATGTAAAGTGGCGCATGTTTCCTGTGCTTAGAACTGTCCCTGCACAAAATGTCATTTTTGAAGGAAAAAAAGTCATTTAAAACTCACTCGCGGCTATTAATGAATTGTCGGCTCCCGGCAATAGAAAAGTAATTGATAAAAAAAAAAAGCGTGGGGGTCCCCCCAAATTCAATTACCAGGCCCTTCAAGTCTGGTATAGATATTAAGGGGAACCCCACCGCAAATAAAAAAAAAAATGACGTGGGGTTCCCCCCAAATATCCATACCAGGCCCTTCAGATCTGGTATGGATTTTAAGGGGAACTCCACCCCAAATTTGAAAAAAAATGGCGTGGAGTCCCCCCAAAAATCCATACCAGACCCTTATCCGAGCACGCAACCTGGCAGGCCGCAGGAAAAGAGGGGGGGATGAGAGAGCGCCCCCCCTCCTGAACCGTACCAGGCCACATGCCCTCAACATGGGGAGGATGTCCCCATGTTGATGGGGACAAGGGCCTCATCCCCACAACCCTTGCCCGGTGGTTGTGTAGGTCTGCGGGCGGGGGGCTTATCGGAATCTGGAAGACCCCTTTAACAAAGGGGACCCCCAGATCCCGCCCCCCCTATGTGAATTGGTAAGGGGTACATTGTACCCCTACCATTTCACGAAGAAAGTGTAAAAAAAAACACACAAACACTTTGGAAAAGTCCTTTATTAAAAAAAAAACATTCCAGCGATGAAATTCAGTGTCCCGCGGTGATCCGATGTCCAGCGCTGTCCGTCATTGGCTGAGCCTGAGTGGACCTGATGGGGAACTTCCTCCGCAGTCTATTAAATGTATAGACCCGCCCCTTCTAAAGTTCCCCATCAGGTCCGCTCAGCCAATGAATAGGTGTAAGGCTAAGCGGACCAGATGCGGAACGTGAGAAGGGGTGGGTCTATTCATGTATTACACAGTGAAGGAAGTTCCCCATCAGGTCCGCTCAGGCCAATGACGTAGGCGGGGTCTGACATACGAGGGGGTGGACCTGATGGGGAACTTCCTTCACTGTGTAATTCATGAATATTCCCCATCAGGTCCACCCCCTCGGTATGTCAGACCCCGCCTACGTCATTGGCCTGAGCGGGCCTGATGGGGAACTTCCTTCACTGTGTAATACATGAATAGACCCGCCCCTTCTTACGTTCCGCATCTGGTCCGCTTAGCCTTACACCTATTCATTGGCTGAGCGGACCTGATGGGGAACTTTAGAAGGGGCGGGTCTATTCATGTATTACACAGTGAAGGAAGTTCCCCATCAGGTCCGCTCAGGCTCAGCCAATGACGGACAGCGCTGGACATCGGATCGCCGCGGGACATCGCTGGAATGTTTTTTTTTATTTTTAATAAAGGACTTTTCCAAGGTGTCTGTGTGTATTTTTTACATTTTTTTTACACTTTCTTCGTGAAATGGTAGGGGTACAATGTACCCCTTATCAATTCACATAGGGGGGCCGGGATCTGGGGGTCCCCTTTGTTAAAGGGGTGTTCCAGATTCCGATAAGCCCCTCCCCCGCAGACCTCCACAACCACCGGGCAAGGGTTGTGGGGATGAGGCCCTTGTCTCCATCAACATGGGGACATCCTCCCCATGTTGAGGGCATATGGCCTGGTACGGTTCAGGAGGGGCCCTCTTTTCCTGCGGCCGGCCAGGTTGCATGCTCGGATAAGGGTCTGGTATGTATTTTTGGGGGGACTCCACGCCATTTTTTTTTATTTGGGGTGGAGTTCCCCTTAAAATCCATGCCAGATCTGAAGGGCCTGGTATGGATATTTGGGGGGAACCGCATGCATTTTTTTTTAATTTGCGGCGGGGTTCCCCTTAATACCTATACCAGACCTGAAGGGGCGACCCCCACGCTTTTTTTTTCTTTTTTATCAATGACTTTTCTATGTATTGCCGGGAGCCGACAATTCATTAATAGCCGCGAGTGAGTTTTAAATGACTTTTTTTCCTTCTGAAATGACACTTTGTGCAGGGACAGTTCTAAGCACGGGAAACAAGTGCGACTTTACATGCATATCATACACACCCCCCCAGGTATACGAAATTTAAAGGAATATTTCACTTTTATTGTTTCACTTTAAGCATTATTAAAATCACTGCTCCCAAAAAAACTGCAGTTTTTAAAACTTTTTTTTGCATTGATACATGTCCCCTGGGGCAGAACCCGGTTCCCCAAACACTTTTTAGGACAATAACTTGCATATAAGCCTTTAAAATTAGCACTTTAGATTTCTCCCATAGACTTTTCGAATTTGCCGCGAACACCCCAATTTGTTCGCTGTTCGGCGAACGGGCAATGTTCGAGTCGAACATGAGTTCGACTCGAACTCGAAGCTCATCCCTATTCCCGAGCCCTTCTGAGGTTTTCCGAGTTCCGCCGAGCTGTCCCCGGGCTGTTCCGAGTGTTTTCAAGGCTCTCCGGCGCCCCCCCACCTCTGGCCACATGCAGTATTGAATATCAGCCTCCGTTCCCAGTAGAAGCCTTGTACGGGGAAACGCGTCGGGTGGAGCATTTTAGTCTCTGACGTCATCACGCTACAGCTAGCTGGCTTGAGCCGCGGCTGTTTTTGAAAAAAAATAAATCTGTTTATGGATGTCAGTATGCGGTGAAACTTGTGCAATACATTTTTTAACAAGGAAATACTGCACCATGAGGTCTCTTCTTCTTCTTCTCCCTCCCTGGTAAATGTGTTGTGAGCTCGGAAGATACAGAGGTAAATCGTCTGTGTTTGCGGAGAACCTCTTAAACAGAGTGTGGAGAGCACACCTTCTCACCATAGGAGATTACCATATCTGGAGGAGCACAGAATCACAAGCAGCATTGGGAGTTACTTCCATGGTGACCAACCCCGGAGCCAACGGTCCATCCGTCTTTGAGGTGCTTGGGGAGGAATATCCAAGGGCAGATCGGCCCAGTACTGAGTATCATCATCTATCTGGTAAGCGGCTATTCTCTTATCAGTTGTTCATCGGATATGATTGTATAAAGTTGACAGCTTTACTTCCACGGCTTTTTGTCACACCAGATCCGTCATCTTTGTGGTTTTGGTTCACATACTATATGGACTAGAATAATACTCAGTTCACTTGGACTCTCATTACTTATATATATATTTTTATATATATTTTTTTTTATACATTTTTTTTTATTTTTATGATTTTTTCAAGGTGTGCAGTCACATTATATGGTGTATTAATTTCACTCATCAATCCTTCAGTATGATAGCACTATATATATTTTAATCACACATTTATTTATTGGTTAATATGTTTTAGGTTGCACAATTGATCTCTTTTTTCCACATGCGGTATTGAATGCCATAGAAATCAATGTGGAACAAATTATTTTAGTTTCCATTGACTTCTATGGGGAAACTCGCTTTGATATGCGAGTGCTTTGGATTACGAGCATTCTCCTGAAACAGATTATGCTCGTAGTCCGAGGTACCACTGCATGTGATTGCTGCAATGACCAAGCACAATAATCACAGTGATAACCCTCCGTTACCCTATGTAACCCTTGTGTCTTCACACTGTATTACAATGAATATATTTGCCATCACATGCCTGATGAAGTGGTTCTGCGTGGCTCCGAAAAATTGCACTCTCTTGCTTGTGATGTGATCATGCTTTAACTGCTTACAGACTGGAAGATTTGGCTGCTTAATGACCAGGCCATTTTTTGCTATACGGCACTGCGTCGCTTTAACTGACAATTGCGCGGTTGCACAACGTTGTGCCCAAACAAAATTTATGTCATTTTTTTTCCCCACAAATAGAGCTTTCTTTTGGTGGTATTTGATCACCTCTGCAGTTTTTATTTTTTGTGCTATAAACAAAAAAAGAGCGACAATTTTGAAAAAATATGTTTTCTTTTTACTTTTTGCTATAATAAATATCCCCAAAAATAAAAATAAAAAAATAATAATTCTTCATCAGTTTAGGCCGATATAATATTCTTCTACATATTTTTGGTTAAAAAAATTGCAATAAGCATAGATTGATTAGTTTACGCAAATGTTATAACGTCTACAAACTATGGGAAAGATTTATGGCAGTTTTAATATTATTTTTGTTTTACTAGTAATGGTGGTGATCTGTAATTTTTAGCAGTACTGTGACAGTAGTAATTGGACAGAACGTACACTCTTGACACATTTTTGGGACCATTGACATCTATACAGCAATCAGAGCTACAAAAATGCACTGATTACTGTGTAAATGTGACTGGCAGGGAAGGGGTTAACACTAGGGGCGATCAAGGGGTTAAATGTGTTCCCTCATTAGTGTTTCTAACTGTATGGGGATAGGACTGACTGGGGGAGGAGACATATGGTTGTTCCTACTTACTAGGAACAAACGATATGTCTCCTCTCCCCTGACAGAACAGGGATTTGTATGTTTACACACACAAATCCCCCGTTCTAGGTCTCGTTCCCACAATCGCTGGAGGCCGGCGGTGATTGTGCCCATCGGCCACTTGCATCGGGTCCCCCGCCGTCCCACACGGGCGATTCGCGGGAACTGGCGATTTCTAAAGGGGAAGACGTACCCGCACGGCGATTCGCGGGAACGTGCCACTTTGACGATGTATGTCGGAGTGAGCCAGTGGGCAAGTGGTTAATAAAAAACAGTTTGGACTGAAGATCCGTGGTGTGCTGGCAAATATATTCATTTCGGCTTTCATGAATTGAATTATGTTTCCTATGCCTAAGTTTATGAATGAATGGGAAGCTCTGTGCAGAGCTATTCCTTTCCATTCATTCTGTGCAGCTGAGGCTGCAGAGATACAAATTGAGGGCTGTGTCCTCAATCTCCTTTCTCTATCTCGGTCTGTTTAGACCCCTGATATTTCACCAAAGCCCCCAACGGAGGTCCTAAAAACATAATAAAACTAAAAGTGTAAAAAATTCATAAAATGCTAAAAAATCATTGAAAAAATTAAATAAAAAAATGTAAGCTAAATAGAACTAAAACACACCAAGAAACTGGAAGTTGTCATTATTTATAATTTGGGTTTAAAAAAAAAAAATGGGCTGCTCAGTCTAACATGCCTGGGCCTATTTTTTGTCCGGGCCTGCTTGCCACTGCCGCCAATGTTCCCCACACACTGCGCCGATGTTCTGCAAACTGCTGCAGGAGTGGATGATGGATACATTTTAGCAGTTTCATGGTTTGTTGTTTTAATATTCTCTACGGTTTTTAAAAAGTTTTATCTTTTTTTTTTTTGGGGGGGGGGGGGTGCAAGTAGTTGGTCTTGCCTAGGGAACAAAATAGTCTAGCACGGGCCCTGCTGTAGAGGGGATTACAGGACGCTCATACCAGGTCGATTTTTGGGGACTGCTTAAATTTATGTATTGATCACAGAGCTGCATTAATGTGTTAATATCTGCCTGAAGTTTAGCTTTAATACTGTTTCCAACTGAAATTGAAAACTTTATTAAACATTTAAAGCATCAGTGATCCCCTTAGTTGCTGTGTAATGCCAAGCTCTGACTTGCTTTGCTTTTCTACTGCAGGCGGCTTACTAGAGTTCTGTTTCGCCAGATAAGCTTGCGGAATTCCCAAAGCACCAACGTCAGAACGGCGCTGAAACAGATGCAGTAAATTATCACAGAGGAAAACATTATCACTTTTAATTCCGTGATCTAGCATTTGCTTTCTTTTCCCCAGTGATTTAATTCTTTAGCTAGAGAGATAGTGAGTTAGTTAATCCACATTTAAAGGTGTATTTTGCATGGTGTTGTGTTGCTGTACGTTCATTAAAGAAATGCATGTTTAATGGAAAACTTTACTTAGAAAACACGTTAGTTTATTTAACCCCTTCCTTACTGGGCACATATACCCCCTTCCTGCCCAGGCAAAATTTCAGCTTTCAGCACTGTCACGCTTTGAATGACAATTGTGCGGTCGTGCGACGTGGCTCCCAAACAAAATTGACGTCCTTTTTTCGCACAAATAGAGCTTTCTTTTGGTGGTATTTGATCACCTCGGCGGTTTTTATTTTTTGCGCTATAAACAAAAATAGAGCGACAATTTTGAAAAAAAAGCAATATTTTTTTATTTTTGCTATAATAAATATCCCAATTGTTTTTTTAAAAAAATATTTTTTTCCTCAGTTTAGGCCGATACGTATTCTTCTACATATTTTTGGTAAAAAACAAACAAAACACAATCGCCCTTTATTGATTGGTTTGCGCAAAAGTTATAGCGTTTACAAAATAGTGGGTAGTTTTATAGCATTTTTATAATTTTTTTTTTTTTTTTTTTTAGTAATGGCGGCGATCAGTGATTTTTTTTGTGACTGCGACATTATGGCGGACACATCGGACACTTTTGACACTATTTTGGGACCATTCACATTTATACAGCGAACAGTGCTATAAATATGCACTGATTACTGTATAAATGTGACTGGCAGGGAAGGGGTTAACACTAGGGGGCGAGGAAGGGGTTAAATGTGTTCCCTGGAGTGATTGTTACTGTGGGGGGAGGGGAGTGACTGGGGGAGGAGACCGATCTGTGTCCCTATGTACAAGGGACACAGCATCGGTCTCCTCTCTCCCTGACAGGACGTGGATCTCTGTGTTTACACACAGAGATCCATGTCCTTGTCTCTGTAACTGCCGATCGCGGGTGCATGGCGGACATCGCGGCCGCCAGGCACGCGCATCGGCATTAAAGTGACGCGCCGGGCACGTGCGCGCGCCGCCGGCGGCGCTTGCGCGCCCCCCAGTGGCCAAATTAGAGGAGGCCGTATAATAACGGCCTCCCGGCATTTGACAACCACCTTGCGGCCGTATATACTCGTACGGCGGGCGCGAGGTGGTTAATATATCCAGGATCCCAAGCAGTATTGCAGTATTTAAAAAAGAAAGAAACAAAATAAAGAATATTTTAAAATATACGTGTAGCACTACCCCCGCAGGAGCTGCTGGTTTAAGTTTTGGGTTTTGCACGTTACCTCTTTAGCTTCGTTGTCAGGGTGAGAAATTCTGTAGTAAATGCAATGTCCACACAGGATGTAAAACCTGCAACTGTTGGTTTTATTTTTGCTGCAATAACTCATATAGCAAGTAGAAGGAATGAGAAGAGAGGGCAGAGGCGGCTCTTTAATTAGGCAAATTAGGCGGTCGTCTAGGGCCTCGCACTCACAGGGGCCTCGAGGCCGCCTAATTTGTCTCTGCTCAATCACTGTGTGCTAGATCCATGCAACTTTCTGCAGCCATTTTTATTTGCTTGAATTTTTTTACCCATTATGGCCATTAGTGGGGCCCCTGTGTCTAAGTTTTGCTTAAGGCCTCACAAAGCCTAGAGCCGCCTCTGAGAGAGGGAAAGGTTCAGGTACATGTTGTAGAACACACAAAATGTCTAAAGTTATCCATCACTCTCACTGTCGAGTGGGTATTGCTCACCCGGATAGACCCCTCTCACCTGGCCTAGCAGCCGGGATGATGTATAAATCAGTATCAGGACCAGTCTCTGCCACAGACCGTTTGAGAACAAATATGGATAGCCAGGAATCCTCTGCCACAGGATTTCAGTCCCGAACTTCCAGCCGTGCAGTTGAAGAACCTTTAAGCCGATCCGGCGAACTGCTTGGCCTTTAAAGTAGTGGATCCCCTCTTAACAAGGTCACCAGGCCTCTCCCGAGACATTAGCACTTTGCTGGTCTCCTCCAGGGCAGGTCCTCCCCCGGTTTCCTTCATTAAGCAGCTTCCTCCCTCTTGGTGGACAGCTTGGGATCCCCTTTAGAATTGTAGGCCCCAGCCGGACTAGCCGGGCCTACCAAATAGCGATGCAGCCTCGGGCCAACGTGTCCCCGAGGCCAGAATCACACACACACACCTCACGGCAGGAGGGCAGCGAGGCGAAAACGGGCCCTGTCCAATGGCGTCTGCCCCTTAATGATCCCTCATCAGCATGCACAGCGGGGCACCACTCCTACTATACCGCTGCAGAGAAGGGACACCCAATACACCATGGTCTGCCTGCGTTCCAACATGGGCCTGAGGTGGTACCGCCACCTTCAGGCAAAAAGGGAAAACACTATCAGGCACCACCATAGCCAGGACAGAGGCAATTTAGATATGATCATATAAGTCTGAGCCCAACTATGGGCTCAGACACCCCCTAAATTTACAATAGCGCCCCGATCATCGGTGGCAGGGCGCTACATACAGTACAGTGAAACCTCGGATTGCGTGGTATACGAGCGTTTCACAATACAAGCTTTTTTTTTCAAATCCTGACTAGGTTTGCGAGCATTGTCTCACAAGACGAGCAGGATTCAAGCCGCTTGGGTGTGCAGTACCGCATTTGGCCAGAGGTTCGGGGGAGCCGGTGACTCTCGGAGACACTCAGAGACGCTCCGTTCCCGAGTGCCTTCGAGCATCTCCGAGTGCCCTCTGGCCAAATGCGGTAATGCGGTACTGTATACACCAGCAGTGACTGTGGAACCAATTATCTGAGTTTCCATTGATTCCTATGGGGAAACTCGCTTTGACATATGAGTGCTTTGGATTACAAACATAATTCATACTGTATCTCACAAAAGTCAGTACACCCTCACATTTTTGTAAATATTTTATTATATCTTTTCATGTGACAACACTGAAGAAATGGCACTTTGCTACAATGTAAAGTAGTGAGTGTACAGCTTGTATAACAGTGTAAATTTGTTGTCCCCTCAAAATACACAGCCATTAATGTCTAAACCGCTGGCAACAAAAGTAAGTACACCCCTAAGTGAAAATGTTCAAATTGGGCCCAAAGTGTCAATAGTTTGAGTGGCCACCATTATTTTCCAGCACTGCCTTAACCCTCTTGGGCATGGAGTTCACCAGAGCTTCACAGGTTGTCACTGGAGTCCTCTTCCACTCCTCCATGATGACATCACAGAGCTGGTGGATGTCAGAGATCTTGCGCTCCTCCACCTTCCATTTGAAGATGCCCCACAGATGCTCAATAGGGTTTAGGTCTGGAGACATGCTTGGCCAGTCCATCACTTTTACCCTCAGCTTCTTTAGCAAGGCAGTGGTCGTCTTGGAGATGTGTTTGGGGTCGTTATCATGTTGGAATACTGCCCTGCGGCCCAGTCTCTGAAGGGAGGGGATCATGCTCTGCCTCAGTATGTCACAGTACATGTTGGCATTCATGGTTCCCTCAATGAACTGTAGCTCCCCAGTGCCGGCAGCACTCATGCATTCCCAGACCATGACACTGCCACCACCATGCTTGACTGTAGGCAAGACACACTTGTCTTTGTACTCCTCACCTGGTTGCCGCCACACACGCTTGACACCATCTGAACCAAATAAGTTTATCTTGGACTCATCAGACCACAGGACATGGTTCCAATAATCCATGTCTTTAGTCAGCTTGTCTTCAGCAAACTGTTTGCAGGCTTTCTTGTGCATCATCTTTAGAAGAGGCTTCCTTCTGGGATGTCAGCCATGCAGACCAATTTGATGCAGTGTGCGGCGTATGGTCTGAGCACTGACAGTCTGACCCCACACCCCTTCAACCTCTGCAGCAATGCTGGCAGCACTCATACGTCTATTTCCCAAAGACAATCTCTGGATATGACGCTGAGCATGTGCACTCAACTTCTTTGGTGGACCATGGCGAGGCCTGTTCTAAATGGAACCTGTCCTGTTATACCGCTGTATGGTCTTGGCCACCGTGCTGCAGCTCAGTTTCAGGGTCTTGACAATCTTCTTATAGCCTAGGCCATCTTTATGTAGAGCAACAATTATTTTTTTCAGATCCTCAGAGAGTTCTTTGCCATGAGGTGCCATGTTGAACTTCCAATGAGAGTGAGAGCGATAACAGCAAATTTACCACACCTGCTCCCCATTCACACCTGAGACCTTGTAACACTAATGAGGGAAAATGGCTAAATGGGCCCACAAAAGTAAAACCAGTCTGTATATGCAGTAAAGCATGCTTGTTATACTCACTGTGGAACCCGTGAGTCAAACAAGTAAGGAGAAGTTAATCCTCAACATTGTGTAAAAAGACTGTTTGATCCTGTCTTCTCTGATCCTCTCCTTCTTCCACTGTCCCCAACCCATCTCTGACAGTACAGAGCCTTGGGGCCACTTTGCACATGCTCAGTTTGGTGTGTATTGCTAGAGAGGTTTTTTTTTCTTGGGAGGGTACATGGGATCAGCACAGGGCCAATCAGCACTGTCCAGACAGAGGGTCAGGGATCCTTCAGCCTCATAGGTCAGTCAGAGGAGAATGAAAACTCCTCCTATAAGCTTTAACCAGACACTGGTAGAAGTCACACGACTGCTATATCCTGCTGATGAGAAAGGGCAGTTAGCAGTTTAGATTGACTAAAATAGTGTAATTTCCATGTTCTGTGTACTGTGGGAGACCAGATATAGGGAATGCAGGTCGCTGGGTTTAGTAACACTTTAATTCCTGCTGCTGAGGTTCAGCTTGGCCGTACACCATTGTAGTTCAGCCATTCACAGAACCTCCCAAAAAGCTAAATTCAGTCCGAACATATGTCTGGACCAGGCCAAGAGCTCATCCCTAATTGTTTCATGTTATACACAAGGAAGGATCTTTTCATCTGAAATTGTTGCAGTTTTTGTACAAGCTTTGCATTTTGGATACTATTAAAAACATGAGTATACACGTGTAGCAATACCCCCAGTTAAGAGGGCTGCTGGTATTATTTTTGGGCCTGTAACACTCTGCTGCCAACCCCCAGTAACTGGCTCTACCCTCCCTTGGCACAGCTAGTGAGACTAAAGGATTGTGAGACCCATAGGCTATGGGTATCACAATACTGCAGATAACATACACAGTGATCACACCACACAACGTGTCTGCTTAATCACTAATGCGTTTACTGAGTAAAATAAAGATCGGATTAAACAGTAGTACATCGATTAATGCAGAGCCCTGCAATAAGATCTAGTCAGCATATAACACAGGTATACAATCCCCTCAATCCTATTCACAACAATTAATAAACCCCGCTTGCAAGCTTCCCCCTCGTGGGCAAGATGGCGCCCAGAAATGTCTCTACTCTATTCAGTCAGGCCTGACTACTTAGTTCACAATGTTTCTGTAGAGAAGGATCTTCGCTAGCAATGGTGGTGCACTTTGTAGGTTATTTGTAATCCACAGGGTGTAAAACAATTAGCTGCTGATTGTGCGACAAAGGATTTAACTAAGGCTGCACGGCACACTGTCCCTCTGGTGAGCAGCTCAACTTGATAAACGATGGGCCCTAAGCAAAAGATACTGGGCCTAAAGAGTAACTTAAGAAACCTTCGAGCAAGTGCTCTCTCACCCAACCAAACCAGTCCGTGCGGCCGACTTCCACCACTGTGCGTCCCACACACAGTCTCACGATACCCGGGGTCCCAATCCTTCCGACGAGTCTTGGAAGGTAGATACTTGAGACGTCTCAGGGATTCTTCCGTAAACAGTAGAAGGCTCTTTGGATCCACAGGGCCCAACTCTCGGGCCTCGTTCGGAACAGCAGACACAGCACAGAGTTCCACTTGCTAGGCGGGCGATGTCCAAAGAGACCCCCGTCCTGCTCCGCCCCTCCTTATATAGTCCAACCCCAGCAGACCTTGGAACTGTGGGTATCCCATTGCATGCTGGGTAAGGTAGTCTTTAGGGCTACTTAAAGCAACACCCCGCTACACACACTTTATACATAGAGAGCACCAGACTATTGTTATACCCAGCTTCCTTTTTTTAACTCGCTTTTTTCCCAGTAACTATACAGTTCTACTTTCTTTTTTTTTCCGTAACAACTGAAACAAAACAAGAAAAAAATTACCTTGATGAGGAGTCCTTGAGGAATTGATGTTTAAATGTTGTGCCAATCAAATGGAAGCGACACAACTAAAATGCTGAAATATATTGAAGTGTAGTGAAGCTTTTTAGAGGAGAATGGAAAAAGCAATGACCTCCACATTTGCTTTTAAATAGAAGTCTATATCAATTTCTATGGGTGGCAAAACATAGCGGGCCCGGGTCAGGCTGCGGCTCCTGTTTATTTCCGTGTGATTTAATACAACTGCCTGAAATTCTGTATATCTTGGAGAAGCAGGTTGCATACTGACAAATTAGATGTCTCTTATTCTTTTTCTTTATGGCGAAGTGTGTGACCCCCTCACCCAAATTCAAGACTCTCCAAAACTTGATATTGCTTTTAAGAAAGCGTGCCTACATTCGGTATTGTTAGGCATCAATTAACACTCCAACATACAGCTGAAGTGTGAAAATCGTGTTCGTCAACAATTGCAATAGCTTATGGCTTTAGCTCACAACAGTTCAAAGCTGAAAGTGATTGTAAAGTCTTACATTTTATTATTTTTAAATAGCAAACAGGTTTATACTTACCTACTCTGTGCAATGTAATTGCACAGAGCAGCCCCAATCCTCCTTTTCTTGCGTCCCCTACCGGCGCTCCTGGCTCCTCCTTTTCTCGGTGTATGGTGGCACACCTGTGGCCTCGATCCTCAGCCATGTTGCCTGTGTCCATAGACACAGACAGCGAGGCATGACCCCATTCCCTCATCACAGGAGGAGAGAGCCACTGCAGATAAGCACAGTGCTGGATCGAGTGATTGTAAACAATCACCTTGTAAAACAACCTATACGGTTTAAAATAGAAATGAGATGCAAAACATTTTTGTATAGATATATATAAAAAAAACATTATAATTACCTTTTTACCCTTTTTTATAAGTGATCACATTCCTTCTGTTCTCAGCTGCAAAAGAGCAGGGAGGAGGAGAAGCAGCAGCACACTGAGCTTCCCAGTGAATGGCTGTGCAGGGGGGGCATGTCAGGACAAGTCTGATAATAGGAGTAGAGCATACTGAGTTCCCAGCATAGCTAAACAGCTGACCATAGTGGGCTCCCCTGCTTAATGTGGTCAGTTTTTAATAGGAACGCAAGGGGACTAGCAGAAACATCAGGGGTTTCAAATGTAGCGGCCTCACCCTCTCTCTCTTTTTTAGCGGTTACTTTGGCTTCGGTCTAGGGGTACCTTGGAGGGGAGAGCGAGTTGCGCCACGGCCCATGTCCTCTAGATTACAGCATGTAGAGGTGAAGGCCAGCATCTAATTACATTCAGGCTGTGTATATGCTCAGAGCCAAGTCTGTTCTGCTGATAACCCCCTTTGCTCCCAGTAATTGGAGTACCACACACTGAAAAGGTCCAACACTTATTTATTCCATAACGGCAAACAAATAGTCCTTTGCGAGCAGACAGTTTGAGACCCATAGAACAGTTCAGTATTGGTGGGGAGTAGGTCAAGGCACAATCCTCAAAGAAAACTAAACCATTGAGGTTTCACCAACGGTTGCTAAGCACAGTGGCTGTAAATTGTACTTTTTGGCTTCAGAGTCTCTTCCAGCGACTCTAATGAACAGGAACTGGAGTTACCTTCGCTACGTTGCAGCCCCTGTCAGGGGGAAGACATCCCTTCAAGAGAGTTACCGGAGGCCCCGCCGTCAACGGATTAATGCTGTACCGGGCTATTCGGAAGGGTTACACTCCCTGGCCTCCTCACCTCAGATATGGGTCCCAACACCTTAGGGCCCCCCAGACTCCTCCACCCTTGCGGAACCCAGTCAAAGTTACTGGGCCCCAGGCCTTGATCATAGTACCTCACCCCAGGCTTAAGGTGCCTGGGATGGACTCCATCCCTCGCTCCGGCCAGGTCAAGGGCACCTGGGCCCGGAACTCCGGAACGCCAGCACCCAGGCTGAAGGTGCCTGGGTGCGGCCACGTCCTCCAACTCTGAACCCCGAGGTCAGGGCGTCCGCTCCTTTTATCTCCTCTCCCTTTGCGTCACAGCGGGTTCCCCACCCCGCTGTACCGGCGCCAGGAAAGGACAAAAAGGAACAGTCTTGCGGTGCAGGTTCAACTCCGACCCAGGGCGACAACGCCACCTGCAGGCCACAGGGAACCTTGCACCACCAGAGTCCTCCAAGAACCACGAAAGGGATTCTCAGATTCCCTAACAATTAGTACATCTGGGTTGAATAACCCAGATGCTCCCCCCCAAATTTAAATGCCCGCTACACACATAAAGAAAGCAATACAAAGAGAACAGGAGACTTTTTCATACAAATACATGGTACAGCAGGCACATATCAGGAATATGAAGTGCTGGGATAATAAACGCTTAAACCACTTACAGATCGGAAAATTTTCTCCCTTAATGACCAGGCTATTTTTTGCGATACGGCACTCCGTCGCTTTAACTGACGATTGCGCGTTCGTGCGCCATTGTACCCAAACAAAATTGTTGTCCTTTTTTTCCCCACAAATAGAGCTATAAACAAAAAAAGATTGGAGATGGTAAGTAAACTTGAGCCTATCCCAAAGGGAGAGGAAGTGCCTGGTGTTAGTTTTGTGAAGATTAGGGTGGTCAGCCGGGCACAGCCAGGAATGGATTGGCTATCAGGACTACCGGGAGCTTCCCGCTGGGCCGATCGGCTCAGTGGGCCGGTTCCAGTGACAGCCTGTCGCCTAGGGCGCATTGCTGCCTAGTCTAACCGGGAGGGTGCAGGCCGGCCCGGATTGATCAGTTTGCCAGGCTGGACGGCTGGCGCGGCTCTGCTGGAATAGTGCTGAGTGACTCTGACGGCCTGTAGTGTCACTCACTGTGTGTGCGCCTATGCTCCGTGTGCAAGCCCCACGGTCCGTCCGGGCATCGCTGTCTGTGTGCAGTGTGCACTTTCGGATTAGTGGTGAGTTGCCACTGCCTGCCAATCACTGCGGCCTCGCTGGCATTGTCTGCCCAGGACAGGTGCCGTGCCAGCCAATGAGTTGCTGAGCGCAGGCACGGCGCTCTGCCCACCTCAACATGACGTCAGCCCCTCCTCCAGGCTCCAGTCCCAGTGTCCCACCCATGACAGATCAGAGAGAAGCCCACGCAGTCCCTCCCTGGCTGTCTGGACTGTCCCACATGGTGTGTGGAATACTTATCTTTCCAGTTCTTAAAGGGGTTGTAAAGGTTTGTTTTTTATTTTCTAAATAGGTTCCTTTAAGCTAGTGCATTGTTGGTTCACTTACCTTTTCCTTAGATTTCCCTTTTAAATGTTTTTTTTCTTTGTTTTCTTTGTCTGAATTTCTCACTTCCTGTTCCTCCTCAGTAAGCTGTTCAGTAAGCTATTCTGGCTGACTAAACACCGCTCGGATGATGGGGACCAGCTTACTGAGGAGAAACAGGAAGTGAGAAATGCAGACATTTAGAAGGGAAATCGAAGGAAAAGGTAAGTGAACCAACAATGCACTAGCTTAAAGGAACCTATTTAGAAAATAAAAAACAAACCTTTACAACCCCTTTAAGTTGATTGCTGAAGAGTCCGAAAAAGGCTGCAGCATTTAAAAAGGAGAGAAAGAAGAAAGCACAGGGCTCTGGAAAAGTAAGCACACAACCTTTACTTTTGATGGGAACTGTTCTGTCCAAATTATAGGTTGGATGACTGACAACAGGGTTCCTAAAAGCAAGCCAGGGTGGTAAATCCCATATTTCAGCCCCAACAGGCTACCTTTAAAGATGCCCTAATAGCTATTCTCCACAGATTTTGTCTGTCGTCTTCATCCCCCCTGTCAGCTTCCTCCCACCCCCTGTCATCTTCATCCTCTCCGTCAGCTTCCTCCCACCCCCTGTCATCTTCATCCCCTCCGTCAGCTTCCTCCCACCCCCTGCCATCTTCATCCCCCTCATCAGCTTCCTCCCACCCCCTGTCATCTTCATCCCCTCCGTCAGCTTCCTCCCACCCCCTGTCATCTTCATCCCCCCCATCAGCTTCCTCCCACCCCCTGTCATCTTCATCCCCCGTCAGCGTCCTCCCACCCCCTGTCATCTTTATCCCCCCTGTCAGCTTCCTCCCACCCCCTGTCATCTTCATCCCCCCGTCAGCTTCCTCCCGCCCCCTGTCATCTTCATCCCCCTGTCAGCTTCCTCCCATCCTCTGTCATCTTCATCCCCGTCAGCTTCCTACCACCCCATAGTGCAGCGACCAGTGTTTTTTTTTACTTACAGTGGAATGTTTTTACTTTTTTTTTTTTTTTTTTACGCAATTGCGTATAATTTATATACTGTTTTAGTGCGTGTTCGCAAAATTAAAGTGGGCCGGTCTGGATGAAGTCCAGGGCTAAATTTTTGTCCCAGTCCAGCCCTGGGCGCAGCCATAGTAGGTTGGAGACTGATAAGGGGTCACAGCAGTGGTGGTGCGTCCATAGAGGGAGCAGGAGTGCCACCCCCTCTCACTCCTGCACCGCCACTGAAAAACAATACATAGATTCATGCATTGCATGAATCTATGTATTGTCGCCGCTGCCGCCCACTATTCAGATGGCCGGCCCCCTTGGCGAGTGCCGGCCATCTGAGTAACGGCAGCTGGTTAGCTGTGGAAGTGTCTATCAGAGCCAACGGCCCTGACAGGCTTTCCGATTACAACCTGAGGGGGGTGCATCCCTTGGTTAACACTGACACGCATCTCAGCCAATCAGGTTCAGCAGATCTGGTTACCAGTAACCTGATTGGCTGCAGCGACATCGAGGGCGGGACTACATCGAGGGATCGTGGAGGAGGATCCGAGGATGGCTGATCGAGAAAGAGGTAAGTGCCAGGCGGGGGGGGGGCAATCTGGTGGCATTTTAAGGGCAAACTGGTGGCAATTGATGGGCACAGTGGCGACAATGGCATGGCACAGTGGCGACAATGGCATAGCACAGTGGCTGCGTTTGGCTTGGCACATTGGCGACAATTGATGGGCACAGTGGCGACAATGGCATGGCACAGTGGCTGCATTTTGGCATGGCACAGTGGCGACAATTGATGGCACAGTGGCTGTGTTCGGCATAGCACAGTGGCGACAATTTTATGGCACAGTCACGTCAATTTTTTGGCACAGTGGCTGCGTTTGATGGGCACAGTGGCTGCGTTTGATAGGCACAGTGGCGGCAATTGATGGGCACAGTGGCGGCAATTGATGGGCACAATGAGGCTGCAATTGATGTGTTTTTTTTCGTTTGTTTGCGCCCCCCAAAAAAATTTGAGCACCAGCCGCCACTGGGTCACAGTCAACTGATTCAATCGCCACCCATAAAGGAATTTCATGGGTGGCATGGTATTTGGGTAGGCTAGCCACCTGCGCTGCTTTATAGTATGTTAGGATAGTAATTTTGATTACACTGATTTTATCTGGCCAGGATAGGGGGAGAGAGGACCATTACGCCATCAGGTTTGTCACTTGTTTCAGGATTTCTGGGTATTTGACTGAGAAAAGTTCTGAAGTGGTACCTGAGAGATGGATTCCCAGGTAAGGGATGGTTTTTGGGGCCCACGTATGAGGATGCACTGCTTGTGCAGATTCTAGTTCCCTGTGGGGAAGGGTTATGTTTAATGCCAAATTTCTTAGTGTTAATTAACTACCAGACCTGAGATGGTGGCAAACTTGTTCAGAATGGGTAAGAGATTGGAGCCTGAAACTTGAGGAGAGGAAAGAAATTACAGGATATCATCTGCAAATAAGCAGAGCTTATGTTGGTGGCCTCCCAATTCTATACCTGTAATAGTTGGTTCTAACCTAACAAATTCTAACAAATGTCCAAATATACAACAAATTGTGATGAATCAATAAATGTGATCCTGCTTCAATCAACGAAAATCACCACTGTGACCAAACTGAAATAAGTGAATCCACCACAAATGCAGAATGGCCTCTCACATCACTGACCTGACCCCTGCTTTACCATTAGGTCACACGCCACAGTTCTCCCTCTCAGGGGATGGTGATAGCAGCTACCACTTCCGAATCCTCTCTGCCTTCCACTCGGATAAGTGGATACATGGATGAATGGGTCTCAGATAAAAGCAGTATACATGCAGGGAGAAAAGAGCAGGAGGACGTCATGTATGGGGTTCCTCGTCCTATACACGTTGCGTCACATAGTCGGGACTTCCTCAATCATTTTGCTTGACGATATTATAATTTGCCTGACAATTTATTGCAATAGCCATCTACCTATGAACACCGATGGTTTGAAATGGGATGTCCAACAAGCTAGATGTGATGGTCAGGTGTCCACAAACTTTTGGCCTCCACTGCTGACCTTTTATTAATGTAGCGCTACCCCCAGTTAAGAGAGCCGCTGATATTGATTTGGGCCCTGCAGTGCACCGCTGTCAACCCCCGGCAATCGGCTCTAACCTCCCGTGGCACAGCTGGTGATAGAGAGATAGGACCGCGTGATCGCAACTGTTGGTGACGCAGTCCTATAACAAACATACACTTTAAAACTCCTATTAAAGTAAGCGGAACTGACACCAAATGTACTTTACCCAGATATTTTACTGAGGCTAATGGGCAAGTAATAAACAACAGTATAACAAGTTGCAGATCCCTGCAACAAACAGTAATAAAGATAAACAGAGTAATCAGAATAATAAAGTATTGCTATGCAACTCTAGCGCTGCCCTTTTACAGCTACTTCCCCTCATGGGTAGACTAACACCCAGCAATGTCTACCTATGCAGTCAGGCCTGACTGATCTAAATGGAAGTTCAGTGAAACAATATTTGCTAGCAATCTCTCGGTGGTGCACTTGAAGAACAACTTTGTAATCCCAACGAATAGTAAAGATAAAGTATCTGTCTTTAAACAGCTCTCACCACCTGGACAAGTCCAAGTCCCTTTCCTCCATCGATTCGTCTAGGAACAGGAATCCACCGACATCCAAGTCTTCAATCCTTCTGGTGTACTGCAGCAAGGAGGATTAGATGTCTCTAAGGCTCTGCTAGGCTGGCAGAGG
Organism: Rana muscosa; assembly: GCA_029206835.1. Lineage (NCBI taxonomy): Eukaryota > Metazoa > Chordata > Amphibia > Anura > Ranidae > Rana > Rana muscosa. The sequence goes on along the minus strand of CM055120.1, from coordinate 45,659,638 downwards.
GCTCTTTGGAAAGGAGCACACGGCCCAGGCTTCAGGCCTTGTGCACACAGCAGTTCAGCACAGAGATCCTCTTGCTAAGAGAGGGGTGTCCAAAGAGGCCGACCAAAACTCCGCCTCCCCTTTATAAAGTCTGCCCCAGCAGTCTCTGTTCTGGAGCAATGCACCCTGGGTGCTGCAAGATGTACTGGGAGATGTAGTCTCTCTCTCCTCTGCTTTCACTTCCATAATGTCTCTTTACTTCCTCCCGACTCACCTCTCACCTGGAACTTCTTGTCTCTCTGCATTAAAGGGGAACACCCCGCTACACACTCCCCCCACTTGAACTCTTTGGTCCCCAAAGATAAACTTCAACAAATACTGTTTACCATTTTGGACAATGTCGAGCATGATGTTGGCATAGGGAATTCCCACCAAAACTTTGGGATGGAACTCTCTTGCCCACAGGTCACACTACCATGAGTGGCCTGCCTAACTGTGCCAGAGAGTGAGCTGGGGTTGCCCTCCACCAAATGGACGGTGGAAGGATCAGGTTGTTCAACACTTCTCCTAGCCGTTACAACAGAGTCCTCTGAGCTCGTCCCCATTTGGGGGTAAGTTAGTTTCTTGGGAGGCCTGATGACTCTGCGAGCCCTCTGCTCTCTTGGTGCTTCTGACTCTGGCACCACAGGCTCTTCTTCAGGAGTAAGTTCAGGTAACATTGCTGGTTCTGGAACCTCTGATTCAGAAGTCGACTGACGTATGGAATCTCTAGAGTCCTCCTCAGCGCAAGTGTCAGGAACATCTTCCCAGTAATCAGCTGAGGGACTGAAGGGTATGAATTCAGTAGCCTCCGGATTCAGCGTTGCATCTGGGGTATCCCCTCCATTTGGGAGATCTATGGCGGACGTTCCCAGAGTCGAGGGAGGCCACAGCCAGTCCAGTTATCCACCTTCTTCTGTACTCAATTGGGAGGCCTCCCCATCTTTGGCTCGAGAGGTCTGGGACCGAGTGTTCGGCCTAGGAATATCCAGGATAGAGGCCGGTTCAGGGGAGTCTCTCACGGGAGGTATTCTGACTGCCTCAGCAAGTGGGAGCAGGTGGTTCCGATGCCACATCTTCAGTGGACCCACCTTTCCTTCTGGCTTTAGTTTGTAGACAGGCAAACCGGGCAACTTCCTACAGACAACATAGGGCTCAGATCTCCACCTGTCGGCAAGCTTGTGTTTTCCAGGGACCCCCAGATTGCGTAGCAGTACTCGGTCCCCGGGCTGCAGATCTTGCACTCGAACCTTCAGATCAAAATTTCTCTTGTTGCGGGCCCCCCTTTGATCCGAAGCCGCCTGGGCTTGTTCATAGGCCACCTGCAAGCTACGTCTAAGTCTGTCCACGTATCCCTTGTGGGATGTAGCTGAGGTATTGTCTATAGAAGTGCCAAAGGCCAGGTCCACAGGTAGCCTTGCTTCTCTCCCAAACATAAGTCGATAAGGGGAGTAGCCAGTGGCGTCACTTGTGGTACAGTTATAGGCATGTACTAGGGCTGATATGTGCTGACTCCAGTGTTGCTTCTTCTCTGTTTCTAAGGTTCCCAACATGTTGAGCAGGGTCCGGTTAAATCTCTCCGGCTGAGCATCTCCTTGTGGGTGGTAAGGCGTGGTTCTGGTCTTCTTTATTCCTAATGAATCCAAAAGTCTTCGGATCAACCGACTCTCAAAGTCCCTTCCTTGATCTGAGTGGAGTCTCTGTGGTAGTCCGTAATGGACAAAATACTTCTCCATAAGTATATTGGCCACGGTGGATGCCTTCTGGTCTTTGGTTGGGAAAGCTTGAGCATAGCGGGTGAAATGGTCGGTTATTACCAGAACATTCCCCAATCCACTCAGGTCGGGTTCAAGGCAGAGAAAGTCAATGCATACCAGATCCATTGGGCCTTGACTCTGTAAGTGGCCCATTGGGGCAGCTTGATGGGGTAGGGTCTTTCTCTGAATGCATCGTGCACAGGAATGGCAATACTCCTCTACTTCTGCCCTCATGCAGGGCCAATAGAACCGATTTCTGACAAGCTGGAAGGTCCTTTCTGCCCCTAGGTGACCATGATGGTCATGCAGGGCAATTAGTACAGTCTCTCGGTGCTTCTCTGGAAGAAATAACTGCCACTTATCTTCTGAGTCATCAGAGGGGCCCCTTCGGTAGACCACTCCCTGATGTACCTGTAGCCTGTCCAATTCCTTCCTCAACAGGCGAGCCTCCTTTGAGGGGTGATGTAGGAATTTGTTGGGATCCTGATTCTCCAGGGCTTCGAGGACCAATCTCCCCATGGGGTCTTCCAATTGGTCACACCTCAACTCCTTCTTGGACAGTCTCGGTAGGTTGTCTTCCTCCAGTTGAGTTACCCCACAATAGTGTTTGGGGACTCCTACCATGGTAACCCCTATTTCTTCTGCTCTGGAGCCTCCTCTGGCTTGGAATTCAGCCCCTTGACAAAGGGCCCGCACCCCGTCCGGTGCCACTTGGGTCCAATCTTCCCAGTCATTTGTCGTGGCATGAGACCTCCGGGACAGGGCATCTGCATCCCTATTTCCGGCTCCTGGTCTGTACTTCAGACTGAAGTTGAATCCAGACAATGCGGCCAACCACCTGTGTCCGGTGGCATCTAGTTTCGCGGTGGTGAAGAGGTAGGTCAGGGGGTTGTTGTCTGTCTTCACAGTAAACTCTGCCCCATACAAGTAGTCTTTTAGCTTGTCTACTACCGCCCATTTGAGGGCCAGGAATTCCAGCTTATGAGTGGGGTAATTCTTTTCTGAGGGGGTCAGGCTCCTGCTCACATAGGCCACTGGTCGCAGTTGTCCTTCATGTTCTTGGTAGAGTACACCACCTAGACCCTCATGGCTGGCATCCACATGTAATTCATAAGGTCTGGTAGGGTCGGCGTAGGCCAGGACTGGGGCAGTGGTTAAGCTCCTCTTCAGAGCATGAAAGGCCTCTTCACACCTTGGGTTCCACTGATCTTGAACTGACTCACCAGGCCTCCTGGGCCCTGAGTCATCCTCTTCCCCTTCTGCCTTTAGCAATTCATTCAACGGGCGGGCAATCCGAGCAAACCCCTCCACAAACCTCCTATAATAGGAGCAGAACCCCAGGAAGGATCTGAGCTCTGTTACTGTGGTGGGTCGTGGCCAGGAAGTGACTGCTTCCAACTTCTCAGGATCTGTGGCCACCCCTTCTTCAGACACTATGTGCCCCAGATAGTTCACAGAAGACTGGTAGAACCGACACTTCTCGGGGGAAAGCTTAAGTCCCTCTTCGCTGAGTCTTCTCAATACTTTCTCCAACCTGGCTTCATGTTCTTCCAAGGTTCTTCCAAAGACAATGACATCGTCCAAGTACACAAGGACTTCTATAAGATTCATGTCTCCAACAGTCTTCTCCATAAGGCGTTGAAAGGTAGCAGGAGCTCCAGACAGACCCTGAGGCATCCTATTGAATTCGAAGAATCCCACCGGGGTTATGAAGGCTGTCTTCTCCCTGTCTTCTGGGTGCATAGGGATTTGATAGTACCCACTCTTGAGGTCCATCACACTGAACCATTTGGCTCCAGACAAACTTTGTAGGGCATCTTCTATCCTTGGCGTGGTGTATTGGTCAGGGATGGTTCTCCTGTTGAGAGTCCTGTAATCGATACAAAGCCTCAACGACCCATTCTTCTTTCTGACCACCACGATTGGGGAGGCATAGGGACTTCTAGACTCCCGGATCACACCAGTCTTCTTTAGTTCTACAAGTTGTTCCCTCAGATCCTCCAGATCTGCCAGGGGGACCCGCCTGACCCTCTCTCGGAAGGGCTTATCTTCTTGGAGGCGGATCCGATGGGTGGCACTTCTTGCACACCCCACATCGAATTCATCTTCGGAAAAGATCTTCTCCCACCTGGTCAGCTGGGCCTTGGCTCTTTCTTTCCATGCCCTGGGTAGGTTCGGGTTTTCCACGGACAGTTTCTCCTAAACATCTCCTCCGTCACCCGTCCCCTTGACTTCGGACCAAGTGACCGGGGCAGCAGGGCTCACCTGACCAAGCAACACTCTGGCAGGGATCTCCATGGGTCCTCCCGTAGTGTTCCTAACACTCACCGGAACTCTGTCATGGGCCTTCTTCAGGGCCTTGAACGGAATCACTTCTGGTATCACTTCCAGGCCTGAGGACTCTTCCCTTGGGTCTGATTCCAGCATGACAAAGGGGCCAGGTTGTTCCCACGAAAGCTTCACAGTGGCCCTAAGACAGGTTACTTCTCTGGGCTGTAGTACTACTCCTTCTCTGCCAAGTCTCCACACCTTCCCTATCCCCTCTCCCGGGGTCTTCTGCTCTAAGACCAGTCGTTGGTAGGCCGTCTTTAGCATGGGATGGATTTTGGTGGCTGAATGGTTTCTCTCTTTCACGAGAGGGGTCAGGAGTCTCCTGACTAGATCCGTGTTTGTCCCAATGATCAGGGAAATCTTGCTGGCTCCAGGCGGCCGGGGACACACAACTGCCAGGGTGTCAAACACTTCAGCCTTCCCAGCCACGGATGGGTCGAAAGTCATCTTTATGGGCAGGTACCCATCATAAGGGAAACTCTGGGCTCCAAGTCCCCATATCTCCAGCTCTTCTATCTTCTGGATAGGCAGATGACTCAAGTGCCTATCATAGAAGTCCCGGTATAGTAAAGTCACCTGTGCTCCGGTGTCCAAAAGAGCTTTAGTATAGACTCCTTCCACTTGAATGGGCACAGTAGGAGACGGGCCCACCAGTTCCTTTGGGTATGGCCGGACTGGGGTCACCTCTTTTTTTTTGCTTTCGACCCTTGCCCTGCTCCTTTTGGACTTTAATTTTTCCTGAGCCTGGCATGCATTGACTTTCTCCCTCTCAATGGGGGCACAAACCCGCTGAGGGATGTTATTGTTCCTTTTAGGTGGATGTTCCTTCTTTGGGGTGCTGTACTTCCACTGAGGGGTCTTGCCCCCTCCCTCTGGGGTACATCTTGGTGGGGGTGTACTATACCTCCTCCTAGGAGTTTTGTCTCCTCCATTCTTGGCCTTTTTTTTTAGTTTGGAGCGCACTGAAGATGATGGGCACCCGGTTGACTCCTTCACCGGGGCCCTTTGGAGTTTCCCGCCGGCTTGCAATTATCTGTTCTCTTCTTCTTTGGGCTGGAGCATACGTTAGCAAAGTGGCCACTCCCTCCGCAGTTATAGCAAATCACCTCTTCTCGGTCCTGTAGGGAGGCCGGTGCTGAGGTGTTCGGGAACAACTCCTTTCTTGGGCTTGGTTTCTCTCGTCTTCTCTGATCTTTCTCCATCAAAGAGGTCAGCATCTCCAACACTTGGGCCATTTGCGATTTCAGAGTGTCAACCTCCGCATCTCTTTCTGGGCTCTTGACCGAATGGACCAACACTGGTACAGGTGTGACATTCGCCTTGGCCACCTGCTGATCTTCCTCCAGCGCCTCTTCGTCCCTAATAATTTTTATTAGATCAGAGTAGGTTAGTGACATTCCTCCTCCTGAGGTTTTCAGGTGCAGCCAGACCGGGTCTGAGCGCCGCGCTCCCCTCATGATCTGCTTCATGCGTGCTTCATCTGCATCTTTGGGCAGCATTCCCTTCTTCAGTACAATCTTGCATAACTGCCTGTTCAGCCTTCTAACATATTCTGACAGTTTCTCATTCGGCTGCTGGAGAGTGTGTTCAATTTGATAAATCATCTCTGACACCTTCTCCAGCTGACCAAACTCTTCCTGCAGCATGGCCAGGCAATCTTGAGCTGTACAGTTTTCATTTCCAAACCGGAAGCTCTTCACCGATTCTGCCGCGGCACCTTTCAGACTTTCTAAGACTCGCTGTCTCTTCTGTGCCTCAGGCACCTCCCATGCTTCTACTGCCTGCAATGCCTGTTCCACCCAAGTGTCAAAATCTTCCTCCCCCGCCTCCACATGCACCGTACTGCTTTTCTGGCACTTAATTACAAGGTCTCCTAGAGCATTCAACAATTCAGGCCCTATAGCGGCCAGCGGTGATCCCGGGCTTAATAGTTCCTTAAGCTTTTCTGCTTTAGGGGATAGTGGTGGAGATAATTGTGGGAGTGATGGCTTTGGTGTCTGAAACCATTCTTCCTTCACTGGCAGCGTATGTATCAAGTGATAGATCTGATTATCTATGGCTTGTATACTCTGACTTTTAAAATGCTCTGGGATTTCGTTTTTCCATTCTACCAGTGCGTATGTAAACGAGATCACTGGATCTGGCCTAAAATCCATCACCCATGCTTTGTGGCTCGGAGACAGTAACAATACGAGCTGTTTTATCTCCTCTTCCTTCCATCTTTCCCCCGGGAGTACAATGACTACCGCCGCGGTTGGATCGGCGCCAATCGCTGCGCACCACTGTGACATTGCCAGCGGGTCCATGCTGGTACTTCTGACCGGCTTGATTGCAGCGTGCAACGTACAAGGATCCCGGACTCGAGCCCCCACGTGTAGCGCTACCCCCAGTTAAGAGAGCCGCTGATATTGATTTGGGCCCTGCAGTGCACCGCTGTCAACCCCCGGCAATCGGCTCTAACCTCCTGTGGCACAGCTGGTGATAGAGAGATAGGACCGCGTGATCGCAACTGTTGGTGACGCAGTCCTATAACAAACATACACAGAATATACTTTAAAACTCCTATTAAAGTAAGCGGAACTGACACCAAATGTACTTTACCCAGATATTTTACTGAGGCTAATGGGCAAGTAATAAACAACAGTATAACAAGTTGCAGATCCCTGCAACAAACAGTAATAAAGATAAACAGAGTAATCAGAATAATAAAGTATTGCTATGCAACTCTAGCGCTGCCCTTTTACAGCTACTTCCCCTCATGGGTAGACTAACACCCAGCAATGTCTACCTATGCAGTCAGGCCTGACTAATCTAAATGGAAGTTCAGTGAAACAATATTTGCTAGCAATCTCTCGGTGGTGCACTTGAAGAACAACTTTGTAATCCCAACGAATAGTAAAGATAAAGTATCTGTCTTTAAACAGCTCTCACCACCTGGACAAGTCCAAGTCCCTTTCCTCCATCGATTCGTCTAGGAACAGGAATCCACCGACATCCAAGTCTTCAATCCTTCTGGTGTACTGCAGCAAGGAGGATTAGATGTCTCTAAGGCTCTGCTAGGCTGGCAGAGGGCTCTTTGGAAAGGAGCACACGGCCCAGGCTTCAGGCCTTGTGCACACAGCAGTTCAGCACAGAGATCCTCTTGCTAAGAGAGGGGTGTCCAAAGAGGCCGACCAAAACTCCGCCTCCCCTTTATAAAGTCTGCCCCAGCAGTCTCTGTTCTGGAGCAATGCACCCTGGGTGCTGCAAGATGTACTGGGAGATGTAGTCTCTCTCTCCTCTGCTTTCACTTCCATAATGTCTCTTTACTTCCTCCCGACTCACCTCTCACCTGGAACTTCTTGTCTCTCTGCATTAAAGGGGAACACCCCGCTACATTAACATTAGTTGCTTCCTGGCGGTCATAGTGATGCATGAGTTTTAATACTTTTTCTTTTTTTTTTTTTTTTTTTTTTTTAAATATTCTTTATTTATATTTCAAAAAGGGATACATACAATACATCGTTTATACATTTTCCATTACATTTCTATTCATATTATTTTCCTCATCCCATTCCATTAATTAGATCCTCTCACCTCTAAACCTCAATGTCAATGGGTTCCCTTCCCTTTTGGCCTTCACGTGTCTCCCTGTGACAGGAGGGACACATAAAGTTCCTTTCCTCTATTAAACGTCTTTGATTCTCACGCCCTTGTTTTCTTCTCCCTTACATTTTTATCCATTCCCCCTCTACCTCCCTCCCAAATCAAACCCCAAAAAAGAAAGAAAGAAAAAAAGGAAAAGAAAAAAAAAAAAAAAAAAAAAAAATTAAATAGATAAGTAGATAACTAAATAAATCTCTCTCTCCCCTCCTCACCCCAACCTCCTCCCCCGTTAGGTAAACCATAACCTCCTCAATACTTCTCTGGCTAGGTGGACGGACTTACTTCCCCATTAATCTTTTCCCTTCTTCTGTCTGCGTAAATTTTTCCCATGTTGACCAGATTTTAATATGTTGCTCTTTTCTGTCTTGGGCCGAGGCCACCAACTCCTCTATCGCCCCCACTTGTCTGACCCTGTTGAGCCATTCTGCGATTGTTGGAGGGCTAGAGCTTTTCCAGCATCTCGCTATACACGCCTTAGCCTCATTGACCAAGTGACATAATACTGACTTTTTATAGGTCTGTGTGGGTATTTGCGTTATATGCAATAGGAAAAAACCCGGATCGTCCGGCACCGGGTAAGGCTCAATTTTTTGAGCGATCCTTCTTACCTCTAGCCAGTATTGTCTGATCTGAGGGCATGTCCAATATATATGAAACAAAGTTCCCCGCTCCCCCTTACATCGCCAGCACTGATCTGATGCATCCGGGTAGAACCTGCCTAATTTTGATGGTGTATAATACCACCTCATCAGTAGTTTATAATTTAATTCTTGCATTTTAGTGCATATTGATGAGTTTAATGCCAAATATATTATCTTCTGGTATTGAGCTGGTGTAAAGGTCTTATTTAGGTCCCTTTCCCATTTTCTAAATACTGGCAGCTCAAAATTCTCTGGTGGGGTCATTAACATCGTATATATTTTAGATATTATTCGGTTGGTGGGTTCCTTCTCCTCACAGTATGTTTCAAACCTAGTTAGTTCCCGTTTAAAATTACTCATTGGGCCCAATGTCTCCAGGTAATATCGAAGTTGTATTGCCTGCCAGTGTTCTACTTCAAATTGACCTCCTGATTTCGTCAGGTCTACCATTGTGGGCCAAGTTTCGGATTGCATAAAATGCGATACCTGAGTATAGCCCTTCTCTCGAAGTCTCCGAAATGCTCTTGTCTCCATCCCTGGATCAAAGCTTGGGTTTCCCAATATTGGATATAATGGGGAATGTCTTGATGAGTATTTAGGGTTCAGACATATTTTTGCCCCTATAGATAATGTTGGTCCTATCAAAGGGTGTTTTTTAAGTGAGTCAGGTAACCTTGAATAACACCAGAGTGCCCTGCTCAAAGGCACCTGGCTAAATTCTTGCTCCAGTTTTATCCATAGTTTGAATTCTACATGTCTGCACCAGTCTATGACCCTTCCCAAATGGACTGCTTGGTGGTATTTAGACACGTCTGGGACTGCTAAGCCCCCATGGCATTTGGGGAGGGTCATTTGACTTCTGCTAATCCTTGGTCGCTTGTTGGCCCATATAAACTTAGTGAAAAGTGCATTTACTTGCCGAAAGTAGGCCCTATTAATTCCTATTGGTACAGCTTGGAATAGGTACAAGAATTTTGGCAGAATGTTCATTTTGATGGCGTTACATCGGCCGAACCATGAATGGAATCCTTGTTTCCATTTGTCTAATAGGGAGCTAACTGCATTATATAGTGAGGGGAAGTTTGCAGCAAAAACCTTCTCTAGTCTTGATGGTATATTTATTCCTAGATATTTTAGTGACGACCCTACCCATTTAAAGTTGAAATTGGGTTGTATGTTTTGCTGGACTTCTGGGGGGAGGGCAACCCCCATCGCTTCCGATTTTGCGTAATTAATTTTTAAATTTGCTAGTCTCCCATATCCTTCTATTTCCTTCATCAGGTTTGGCAGTGAAATGTGAGGTTGTGATAGGGAGAACATCATATCATCTGCATAGGCAGATATTTTATATTCTTGGGCACCTATTTGGAGACCCTGAATATCTGAATTTTGCCGAATCCTATTCAGTAGGGGTTCCAGGGAGAGAGAAAACAGCAACGGAGAGAGTGGACACCCTTGGCGCGTTCCATTTAAAATTTTAAATGTCTCCGAATAGACTCCATTCACTTTTACCGAGGCCTGGGGTGTAGCATACACCCCGGCTATCCAGCTCCGCATATGTTCTCCCAATCCCATTTGCCTCAATACTTCGAACATAAATCGCCAACTAACCCTGTCAAACGCTTTCTCCGCATCGGTACTCAAAAAAATACAGGGCGTTTTTGATATGTTAGCATGGTGTACCAGATTGAGGACTTTTACGGTATTATCCCTGGCCTCCCGGGTTGGGATAAACCCAACCTGGTCTTGATGTACCATTTGATTCAAAAGCGGCTGAAGACGGGAGGCAAGTATTTTAGTGAAAAGTTTTAAATCTGTGTTTAACAATGAGATCGGGCGGTAGCTCCCGCACTCCGCCGGGTCCTTCCCTTCTTTCGGAATAACCGAAATATATGCCATAAGGGCATCCGGCGGCAGTGCGGGGGCCCGGCCGATCCCATTGAATGTCTTTGTCATGTACACCCCTAGTATTGGGAGAAAATATTTGTAGTATTGGATAGTAAAGCCATCTGGGCCCGGTGCCTTCCCTCGTTTAACTGTTTTTATCACTGTCTCTAGTTCCCCCACTGAGATAGGTATCTCCAATTTATTACGGTCCGCTGGTGACAAACAAGGTAGATGTGCTGATAGAAGGTATTCTTCCATTGTGGCCTGAGACGTCTGAGTTGGGGTCAGGTTATAGAGGGATGAATAGTATTCTCTAAATCTCTGGACAATATTTTTAGGAAGTGAAATCAGTTGTCCATTCTTTCCCTTTATATGGGGTACGTATACTGTCTTCCCTTTCTCTCTAAGTTTCCCTGCTAATATTTTACTACATTTTTCCCCAAGTTCATAGGTTACCTTTTTCCCTATTTGTATTGCCGCTTCTGCTTTGTATCTAAGTAGCTCTGTCAGTTGTCTCCTCAAATGGGCCAGTTCTATCCCCACTGACGGCATCTGTATTTTCTTATGTTGTACCTCTAGTGCCTGGATTTCTCTTAACAGTTTAGCTATTTTTCTTTCTCGTGCTTTTTTTAATCGGGAGCCATGTTTTATTAATACCCCTCTCATTACTGCCTTATGCGCCTCCCATATCATTCCCGGGTCACTCCCCGGGGTGTCATTCGTCAGGAAATATGCCTCCATTTCTTTTGCTACATCTTCCCGAATTTCGGGGATCTGCAGTAGGCTCTCGTTCAGACGCCAACGCCACTCCGGTGCGGTAGATGAATCAGACAGCACAATATGTAGCGTCACTGGCGCGTGATCTGACCATGTTATATTCTCAATTTTTACTTCCTTCACCGCCGTCAACAGATAGTGTGGCACCATGAAGAGATCTATACGGGAGTACAGTTGGTGAGGGTTGGAGAAGAATGTATAGTCCCTTTCCCCTACATGTAGTAATCTCCAAACGTCTACCATCTGCAGGTCCCGCAACTTCTGCAGAATATTCTTCCGGACCCCCCCTGGTGTGGATGAGGTCCCCGTTGATGTGTCAACCTTAGGTTCCAATGTTATGTTAAAATCTCCCCCTAGGATCAGCTTCCCTTCTGCAAACCCCGCCAGTTTATCCAAAGTTTTGCTCAAGAAGGCGTCTTGATGTATATTTGGTGTGTAAACAGTTGCCAATGTCACCTTTGTACTTCCAATCTGTCCCTTTAAGAATAAGAAACGACCCTCTACATCTACTATTTTGTCCACCAGGGACCAAGATATTCTATTGGAAATTAGGATTGACACCCCTTTTGACTTTGATATCTGACTACATGCGTGGTATGTACATGGATAGAACCTATTTTGTAGGTATGGTAGTCCGCCCATCTTGAAATGTGTCTCCTGCACGAATGCTACATCTGAGCGGGCTCGTTTTAACTCGCTCAGGAGCATTCTCCTCTTTTCTGGGACGTTAAGTCCTTTAGCGTTGATGGTAGTTATCCTTATTTCCTCCATCCCGGTAGATTCAGAGGGTGAAGCACGGAGAGAGAGAAGAAAAAAAAAAAAAAAAAAAAAAAAAAAAAAAAAGAAAATTGCAAACCCCCCCCCTTTCCAATCCCCCCCCCCTAAATATTCAACTAACCCCTCCCCCCTTACCCCCACCCCAAAGGGAGGCACCCACTTCTGAACCTTTACCCTACGGTTCACGTGGGCGCAAGCCTAATTGGGGTGTTGTGTTGGTACAGCAGAGGTGCACCCCCAACCCTCCACCCCGGACGCCCCTTTCGTCTATCTCACTCCAGCTCCTCTCTCCATTTTTTTCCCTTCTTCCCCTCTCTTCTTCCCTCCCCTTACTTTATATTATCCTAGTTTCGAGGGGGCATCCATCATTCAGTTTTATCCTAATTTATCCCAGTTTTTTCTTCCTTTCTCTCCTCTTTCTTCCCCTCTTTCCTCTTCCCTTTTTCCCCATTATCAACCATATATCTAAACAGCTAGTGTTTACTGTATATAGAATTTAAATTCCCTTACATAGGTTACATTTTGCTTTTTAGGAATTTAATATAACTAATTTTAAATAAGATATGCCAGGACCACTTTCCCTCCTTTCTCCCCATTCCCCCATTCCATCTGTTTTGTTTTTCCTTTGCTTCCTATATCCTAATCCCTCGACCCCCCCCTTCTCATTTTCCTTCCCTAATGATAGATCTTCCGAGTACTAGCTTATTCCTATTCCTGCCTGGGGTTCCTTTCTCATTCTAACCATTAACCTCCTCAGTTGTATCCAAGTGTGTGTACCTTCTATTCTATCCTATTGTGTACAAGTGTAATGTGATATATACGTGCCCCCCTCCTCCTACTCTCTAAATATCCCTTTCTTCTCATTAACCCCTTATTTTCTACCCCCCCCCTCCCTTACCTATTATCTCCCCTCCCTCCTATATTATCTCGATCTACCCTCAGTCTACCCACTTATTATCCTAATCCCTCCCTGTGTCTCTGTGTTTAACTCCTAGCTACTCCTTTACTACCCAATACCTCCCCCCTATTTCCTTTATTATATATGTACGTGACTATATGTGTATCCCTAAATCTACTAGGGAAAAAAAAAAAAAAAAAAAAAAAAGAAAAAAGGTGTGGCACTTATACAGTACCTAAAACATTCACACCCCTCACACTTGGGAATTTCTTCCCTCTTTTCCATTCAGGCCTCTGCCTTCCCTAAAACATTCTGTTTAATTATAGGGAACCCTATCTAGTTACTTTTACCTAGTACTCCTATTGGTTTCTTCTCATTTCTTCTAAATTTCTAAACCTCCCCTCTTATTGATATCTCCTTCCCATATTCCCTCCTTTCCAGAATTAAACCGAATCACATCCTTCTCCCCCTTCCCTTCATCATATATCATCATACATTATTTATACCTTATATATACCTTATTTATACATTTATATATTATATCCACTGAACCCCTTCTAACCTCACCCCCGAAAAAATAAAGAAAAAATAAAAATTGTTTCCCAACACACAAAAAAAAAAAAAAAAAAAGGAGCCCAGTGATCTCCAGTGTTATATAGAAACATTAAATAAATTGGGGGGGGGGGCAGGGGGTGAAACCCCCCAGTCCATCCCTCCCTCCCTCCTACGGGCACCCCTCCGTCTTGAAGGGGGCCAATATGTGTATACATGTGTATATAATTTTAGAGGATACTCACATATATCATACATTACATCTTATAGTATATTCCGCTGCAACACATCCTCTCCCATTACCCTTAACATTATCCCCTTTACCCCCACATCTAATAATCAACAACACACAAAAAAAATAAATAAATAAATAAGTAAATAAATAGTTTCCCCTCCCCCTTCTCCTAAAAGAAAAAAAAAAAAGGGGAGGGGGAAGAAAAAAAAAAAGGGATTTATCACCCGTATTTGCCAATATATATAAAAAAGGGGTCAGAGGACAAAGCGATAGCAATCCCCCATATTTCCGTGTTCCCCAAATCCTGAAGGGGGGGGGACCAGAAAAAAAAAATGGAAAAAGGGGTGCATGTAATTACACCCCGACCATATCTGTCTCCCGTCAGTTAGATCATCTCCTGAAACACCCGTTCCCTTCCCTCTTGAGTCTCTCTCAAAAAGAAAAAAAAAAAGGGGGGAGGGGGAGGGCAAACGGAGACATCCTCCCCAAAAGAAAAAGAAGGGGAAAAAAAGAAAAAAAAGAGGGATATGAATACCTCTTCAAGGCAAGACCCACCAAAAGTTCAGAAAATAGAATTCTCCCACATAAGGGGGACAAGGGGGAGATAAAGGGGAAACAAAATAAGAGAGGGGACTCCCCCCTCCCCTCTCCCAGGGGGGCTGGTGGACCAGGTTGAATCTCCCACCAGGGGGGTCCTCTGATTCTAGCCCCATTGTTACTATTAGGGGGTCAGGAGCTAGAGAGGAGAAAAACAGAGAGCATTGTTCCTATCTTCACTTCTTTAGAGGAGGGGGGATAGTAGAGTGTTTCTTGCTTCCTTCTCCCTTTCCCCTTACAGCCTCGAGTCTCCTATCCCTCATTGTCTCCATTCTTCTCCCAGTTCCTGGGATTTCCTGCAGCCAGTTTGGGATCTCTATAGCTTCCATCTCCATGAAGGAAAAAAAGTCTAATAATTCCCGCGGGTGCCGCAAAGTAAATGTATGGGAGTCTTTCTTCACTATTAATGCAATGGGGTACCCCCATCTATACGATCCCCCCAATGATTTAATTTTATCCAGGAGCGGGCGTAGCATAGCCCTACGTTGCAATGTAGCCCGTGAAAGATCTGGCAGGATTTTTACCCTAAATCCTTCTTGTTCTATTTCACCTTTTTCCCAGGCCATGCGACTTATTAGTTCCTTGTGTGCGTATCGGTGAAAACGGCCTATAACATCCCTTGGTCTGTCTATGTTTACTGAGGGGGGTCCCAGGGCTCTGTGTAGTCTCTCAAATTCCAATGTTTGAGGTGGCGCTGGGGTAGCCAACTGCTGACATATTGCTAGGACTGTTGCCTGTAATGTCTCTCCCCCTACTGTCTCGGGGATCCCCCTAAACCGTAGGTTCAAACGACGTCCCCGGTCCTCAATTTCCTCCAATTGCAGCTGTATTGAGGTAACATGTAATGAGTTAAGACCCTGTCCCAGCTCCAGTTGCTGTACCCGATTCTCTAGGGTAGTTACCCGACCCTCCTCCCCTGACAATCTCTCTGAGAGAAGCTTCACTTCAGTATGTACTCGATCCCACTCTTTTCGGTGCATTTCTTCCAAACGTAGCATCATTGTTTGTATGTCAGCGCGGGTCGGGAGGGATTCTATGTCTGCACGCGTTGGCAGGGCTTGCAGCAGAGCTCTAAGGTCCAGTTCACCAAAGTCAGGAGTTCCCTGTATCATCCTGTCCTGGGGGCTATGCTCCTGCCCCCCTTGCCTACTCTGCTTCCCCCCTTCCATAGACCCCCGTACCTGCACCTGTGGGGTGAGTGCTGTCGCTGCTGCCGATGCTGCCGACTCCTCCAGTGCTTCGGGACCGTGTGTCTCTTCGTTCTGGTGTCTCTCTGGGCGCTTACACTGTTCTGTCTCACCGCTCGCTGCCCCACGTGACTCCACCGCTTGTAGCCTGGTCAGCGCGGCTCGTGTGCGGGGGAAGAAGGATTCAATCTCCGGCTGCGACCCCGTTTTTTTCGCTGCTCTCTCCCTCCTCTTCATCCCAGGTAGGCTGGGTTACTGAGCCGTACACACATGGAGCTATACAGGAGGCTATGCGGCCATTATCCTCGCTGGGTGTCCGGGTGGAGAGTCAAAGGGCTACAGCGTGTTCCTCCTCACTCTGCCATCTCAAAACCACACCCCTCACAAAGCGGTCATAGTGATGCATGAGTTTTAATACTTTTTCAAGTCAATCTTCAAGAATATGCAAGCAGATCAGACATTCCATAACCCTAATCGTATCCACGCTTATGGTAAGCAATCCAAACCAAACAAAAACAAAAGTAAAGCCTCGTACACACGAACGAGTTTCTCGGCAAAAACCAGCAAGAAACTTGCTGGCAGAGATTTTTTGCCGAGAAATTCGTTCGTGTGTATGGTTTCTCGTCAAGAAAAGCGACAAGAATCTCGACGGGAAAATAGAGAACCTGCTCTCTATTTTCTCATCGAGATTCTCGTCAGCCTGTTTCTCGACGAGAAAATTGTGTGTGTGTACACTTACCTGTCCTCCGGGAAGCCCGCGCATGCTCGAAATGACTTCGACGCATGCGCGGTAGCTTCCTAGGCATAGGTAGGGTGAACCAAGATGGCGGCGACGGCATCGAATGTGACGAGCGCATGCTTGTCGTAGTCGATGACGTCACCGCGTACGCTCCATTCAAAGAACCGCGGGTTCTTTGAATCGAGCGTCTGTACACTCGGCCGGGACAAGTTTCTTGTCCAAGAATCTCGTCGAAAAAAAACGACATGAGCGCACTGAAGATGATGGGCACCCGGTTGACTCCTTCACCGGGGCCCTTTGGAGTTTCCCGCCGGCTTGCAATTATCTGTTCTCTTCTTCTTTGGGCTGGAGCATACGTTAGCAAAGTGGCCACTCCCTCCGCAGTTATAGCAAATCACCTCTTCTCGGTCCTGTAGGGAGGCCGGTGCTGAGGTGTTCGGGAACAACTCCTTTCTTGGGCTTGGTTTCTCTCGTCTTCTCTGATCTTTCTCCATCAAAGAGGTCAGCATCTCCAACACTTGGGCCATTTGCGATTTCAGAGTGTCAACCTCCGCATCTCTTTCTGGGCTCTTGACCGAATGGACCAACACTGGTACAGGTGTGACATTCGCCTTGGCCACCTGCTGATCTTCCTCCAGCGCCTCTTCGTCCCTAATAATTTTTATTAGATCAGAGTAGGTTAGTGACATTCCTCCTCCTGAGGTTTTCAGGTGCAGCCAGACCGGGTCTGAGCGCCGCGCTCCCCTCATGATCTGCTTCATGCGTGCTTCATCTGCATCTTTGGGCAGCATTCCCTTCTTCAGTACAATCTTGCATAACTGCCTGTTCAGCCTTCTAACATATTCTGACAGTTTCTCATTCGGCTGCTGGAGAGTGTGTTCAATTTGATAAATCATCTCTGACACCTTCTCCAGCTGACCAAACTCTTCCTGCAGCATGGCCAGGCAATCTTGAGCTGTACAGTTTTCATTTCCAAACCGGAAGCTCTTCACCGATTCTGCCGCGGCACCTTTCAGACTTTCTAAGACTCACTGTCTCTTCTGTGCCTCAGGCACCTCCCATGCTTCTACTGCCTGCAATGCCTGTTCCACCCAAGTGTCAAAATCTTCCTCCCCCGCAGGGACGGGGAGCTTCCCTGAGAAGGTGCTAAGCTTCCGGTAACCGGCCTCCACATGCACCGTACTGCTTTTCTGGCACTTAATTACAAGGTCTCCTAGAGCATTCAACAATTCAGGCCCTATAGCGGCCAGCGGTGATCCCGGGCTTAATAGTTCCTTAAGCTTTTCTGCTTTAGGGGATAGTGGTGGAGATAATTGTGGGAGTGATGGCTTTGGTGTCTGAAACCATTCTTCCTTCACTGGCAGCGTATGTATCAAGTGATAGATCTGATTATCTATGGCTTGTATACTCTGACTTTTAAAATGCTCTGGGATTTCGTTTTTCCATTCTACCAGTGCGTATGTAAACGAGATCACTGGATCTGGCCTAAAATCCATCACCCATGCTTTGTGGCTCGGAGACAGTAACAATACGAGCTGTTTTATCTCCTCTTCCTTCCATCTTTCCCCCGGGAGTACAATGACTACCGCCGCGGTTGGATCGGCGCCAATCGCTGCGCACCACTGTGACATTGCCAGCGGGTCCATGCTGGTACTTCTGACCGGCTTGATTGCAGCGTGCAACGTACAAGGATCCCGGACTCGAGCCCCCACGTGTAGCGCTACCCCCAGTTAAGAGAGCCGCTGATATTGATTTGGGCCCTGCAGTGCACCGCTGTCAACCCCCGGCAATCGGCTCTAACCTCCTGTGGCACAGCTGGTGATAGAGAGATAGGACCGCGTGATCGCAACTGTTGGTGACGCAGTCCTATAACAAACATACACAGAATATACTTTAAAACTCCTATTAAAGTAAGCGGAACTGACACCAAATGTACTTTACCCAGATATTTTACTGAGGCTAATGGGCAAGTAATAAACAACAGTATAACAAGTTGCAGATCCCTGCAACAAACAGTAATAAAGATAAACAGAGTAATCAGAATAATAAAGTATTGCTATGCAACTCTAGCGCTGCCCTTTTACAGCTACTTCCCCTCATGGGTAGACTAACACCCAGCAATGTCTACCTATGCAGTCAGGCCTGACTGATCTAAATGGAAGTTCAGTGAAACAATATTTGCTAGCAATCTCTCGGTGGTGCACTTGAAGAACAACTTTGTAATCCCAACGAATAGTAAAGATAAAGTATCTGTCTTTAAACAGCTCTCACCACCTGGACAAGTCCAAGTCCCTTTCCTCCATCGATTCGTCTAGGAACAGGAATCCACCGACATCCAAGTCTTCAATCCTTCTGGTGTACTGCAGCAAGGAGGATTAGATGTCTCTAAGGCTCTGCTAGGCTGGCAGAGGGCTCTTTGGAAAGGAGCACACGGCCCAGGCTTCAGGCCTTGTGCACACAGCAGTTCAGCACAGAGATCCTCTTGCTAAGAGAGGGGTGTCCAAAGAGGCCGACCAAAACTCCGCCTCCCCTTTATAAAGTCTGCCCCAGCAGTCTCTGTTCTGGAGCAATGCACCCTGGGTGCTGCAAGATGTACTGGGAGATGTAGTCTCTCTCTCCTCTGCTTTCACTTCCATAATGTCTCTTTACTTCCTCCTGACTCACCTCTCACCTGGAACTTCTTGTCTCTCTGCATTAAAGGGGAACACCCCGCTACATTAGCATTAGTTGCTTCCTGGCGGTCATAGTGATGCATGAGTTTTAATACTTTTTCAAGTCAATCTTCAAGAATATGCAAGCAGATCAGACATTCCATAACCCTAATCGTATCCACGCTTATGGTAAGCAATCCAAACCAAACAAAAACAAAAGTAAAGCCTCGTACACACGAACGAGTTTCTCGGCAAAAACCAGCAAGAAACTTGCTGGCAGAGATTTTTTGCCGAGAAATTCGTTCGTGTGTATGGTTTCTCGTCAAGAAAAGCGACAAGAATCTCGACGAGAAAATAGAGAACCTGCTCTCTATTTTCTCATCGAGATTCTCGTCAGCCTGTTTCTCGACGAGAAAATTGTGTGTGTGTACACTTACCTGTCCTCCGGGAAGCCCGCGCATGCTCGAAATGACTTCGACGCATGCGCGGTAGCTTCCTAGGCATAGGTAGGGTGAACCAAGATGGCGGCGACGGCATCGAATGTGACGAGCGCATGCTTGTCGTAGTCGATGACGTCACCGCGTACGCTCCATTCAAAGAACCGCGGGTTCTTTGAATCGAGCGTCTGTACACTCGGCCGGGACAAGTTTCTTGTCCAAGAATCTCGTCGAAAAAAAACGACATGTTTTTTTCAACGAGAATCTCGGCCGTGTGTACGAGGCTTAAGTGATGTTTCACTAGCTGCTGCTGTCTAAGCCCCTGGTTTACACTGGTGCAGCTTTGAAATCCATGTGATTTCAAAGCTGCAGATCAGTACTCTTTGCACCTACGGTTTCATTGTGGCTTGCGACTTCGTTTAACAGAAGTCTGTGCAAGTCGTAATGAAATTGGCCAAAAGTAGTGCATGGACCTTTTTTAAAGTCTCTGTGAAATGAGTCGCAGCTATTTGAACGGCTCGATTGCCAAGAATGGGGTGGGACTTGTCATGCGATTTGGAACTGGTCCCGGTGTGAACGTGGGCTAAAGATGATGAATCACTTTACAGGACATATAACAAATACAGTATCCCTTAGTAAAGAGAGGAGATAGTGCTTGCTAACAGTATGAATAAACAATACAATAACTCCGACGGCCATCTTGGATAAGGCAACATATACAGTAGTTTTAAAGCTACACACATTGTTTTGCATGCTGTGAGTGCAAGGTTTTAAGAATTTTTTTAAAATAAATGGTACTTTCACTATTTGGAGCACTTCTTTCTTCGCTAATGCATTCCACTTGATGAAAGTATTCTGGAGATCTGTACTAAGAAGGAAACAGTGGGGGGAAACATCCGAAGAGAAGCAGACCACCAGCTACTCAGGAGTGGATGTTACAGAAAGCTATATTGACTCACTTGATAACACAAGGGGTCAGTATATTCCAATGAGTGCAGTATGTTATCCCTATCCTCAGGATTCTCTCTCTGTCTGGAACATACCCTACCTGTCAGAAGCGTGTTGCGCTCCTGCTCCATCACAGGTGCTGGTGTCATTCCAGCATACTGGTTTTAGTTTTGATACATTCTCCCTGTCTGTCTGTCCACCTGCAAGGTGATTGAGGTGGCCAGTCTCTAGGTGGAGGACAAACCTGATTTAGGCCAGTCAAGCCTGCAGTCTCATGCTTGTGAAAGCGCTACATGTACCTGTGATAGCGCTGGTTACATGTGCTCAATCTCCCTGTTTGTCTGCCCTGCTCTGCTAGATTGGATTCCTTAGTAGACAACCTCGAAACGGATATCGACTATTCTCTGAACTATGTCTGCCTTTTGACTACAGATTTAACCCTAACTATTCTGAGCCTTACCTGCCTCGTACCTGGACTGTCATTGAACCGCTCTGCCTGTTTGCCAAACACAAGTGCCTGTTTGCTATGCTCAGTTTACGCCTGCCCCGGCGTGGTGGCCAGGCACTATAACATTGTGTATAAGTCCTGGGGGCGAGTACCTGTAGGCCTGTTTGCCTTAAGGGGAAGGAGCCTGCTATAGGTGAAGAACACAGAAGGCAGCTATAGTGCCTAACCACCTGCGTTAGGAGTAAGCGTGACACCATCTGGGAACACCACCTTTATCAACCCTTTTTTTTCTTTGCGCAAAATTTCATTGGAATGTTAAAAACACTAAAACACAAGCACATGTGGACTAGTGAACTTTTAACATTTTTCCGTTTATCTAATTAGTAATATATTGTATTGTTAATGCATACTATTGGCAAGTGCTGTCTTCTCTCTTAACTAAGGGATATTTGTTATAAGATCAGCCATTCTGTCTTCACTTTCCACATACTTTTTTCAGGTCATTGATTCAGAAAGCCTTGGCACTAGAAACACCCAGGCAATTAACACAGAAGAAGTCAACAACGGCAGCCTGCATGTCTCTTTCAAGACCGCAGGATACAAACCTTTATTTCCTTGTATCTCTATCCTGCACACTGTTGCCATATTCGCTAAATGCCTTACAGAGCCTTGATTTGTGATCCACCTGTCATCTTTAGTCTATCTTAGATTTGTATCCTGCTCCCATGTCTGTTTGGTAAGGGTTGGGTACCCCTTTGTCCCTTTCTTCATGGTCTGCCCTGGCCATCGAGTAACTCTGAAAATTTATCTGCTCCCTAAAGCTCCTGAAGAAGCAGTGAATACCATGAAACGTGTTGAGAATCATTGACTGTTATTGCGGGATCTCTGATATCTCTGCTATCTCAGTTGTATACATGAGCTATTGGAAAAGCAGATCATTGCATTTGGAATATTTGCCCTTATATGGGCACTTCCTTTTAATTATCCCAAAGTGTGTTGCATGTTTTATTAATATGATGTTTTATGCCGCGTACACATGACATTTTTTCCTTTGGACGAGAAAAACGATCGTCTGTGGGCGTTTTGCAGTTTTTCCCGACGGGAAAAACGGCATTAATCACGACGAGAAAAATTAGAACATGCTCTAATTTTTCTCGTCGTGATTCCTGTCATTTTTTTCCGCGGCAGTTTTCCCATAGGGAAACACTGCCGCGGAGCCTACACACGGTCGTTTTTCTCGCCAAGAGAAAAAATTACGGGGAAAACGGCCGTGTGTGGGGGAACAAGCCGTTCCCTCGTTTTTCCTGTCGTGATTCATGGCGGTGTTTTCACCGCCGTGAATCACGATCGTGTGTACGTGGCATTAGAATCATTTTAATTCATTGTTGTACGTGAAGTCTATGGTGGTACCAAAAAAAATAAATCACATTCCTCAGTATTCTTTTTTTCTTTCTTTTCTATTTAATAGTCTTTAGGGTGAGGTACCAGAGTCATAATAATAGCACCTAACCCATAATTTCCTAAAGCACAATGCAGTTTTAAAAAACAAAACAGTTTCCCACTCCATCTTCACCCACCCAAATTCTTTTAAGCCTCCAAGACCCAGAAAAACATTACATGCTCTCACATGAGCCTCTGCAGCGTTCTTTCCAGTAGTGGAGGAGACCAGTTGGTGCTCTATTGTCCAGGCAACCCGTCTTGTTTCTGCCCCTTGTATGATGTCACTACTGGAGGCTTTAGGACCCCTTGATGGACTTTGCCAACGGGCAGTGCCCAGGTCACAAAGAAGTGATATGGATACTGCAGTCTGGACCCTTTCACACTACAGACCAGAAGAAAAAGGCGCTGGCATAGGACTGGACATGTGATCATAGTCTAGACCGGCCCTACATGGTTCGAATCTCGGCTGGTTCAGCAGGCACCAACTGAGATTTGAACCATTAATGGGCAGGCTGAATGTACCAAGTCGGTCGATCAACTTGAGTACAACCAGCCTGCCGAATTCGCTTGTGATTATCGCAAGCGGCTACTATAGCCGCTTGCAATAATCACTGTCTTCTCCCAGCAGGGACGGCTTTCCCCACCCGCCTCCCGCCGGGAGAAGACGATTGCTTGGCAGTAGGGATTCCACTGTCAACACTGTCTGTGTTGATGGGGGAATGGTGTGCATTTGTTTCCTGCAACCAATGTCTATGGACTGCCTTAGGTAAGTAATTGAGCAGAGGTTTTTTAATGAAATATAAAGAGAGGGTGGATTGGAAAAGGGTCTTTCTTTTTTTTTATCCTTGTAGATTCTTTTTAAATTATACATGCAATCACCTCGTGGTTTCCAGCGATGGTTGCGATGTGAAGTGCCGTTAAAGCGCCGTAACCCACCTGCTGGATGTCAGCTCCACCGTGCAGCAGGGCTGTCAGCAGCTCAGCTCTGTCCTAACAAAAGGAATATAAATTACATTCATACATTTTCTGGTGAGAGGTGACAAGCAAAACCAGAGAGAACGTCAATATGTATTGTATTCTATACAGAAAAGCAAATCAATTTGCAGCAATTTTGCCTTTCCCTTTAAATGACCCAGGATTGAGTGCTGACAGCTGCTTTGGATACACAGATTGGGACCCGGCTTTTCCACTGACAGCTGAGTCCTACAGACTACAGTCTCCCGTAGTAATCTGCCAGTTCGACAGCTCTGTGTATGGAGAGCGCTGACAGCGGCTCCTGCAAAATGAAGCCTACAAACAATATTCTCAGAATTAAGTTCCTTATTATTCTTTAAGTAAAAATGTATCTAAATCTAAGAATATAAAATATATTATTTTGTTGCTTACCAGTCCTCAGATGTAGTGGCTGCGTTCGTTTTATTTTTACAGGGGTCTTTCTGTTTATTTTCACCTGCATCTAACACTTCCTGTTCTAGGGTGACAACGCTCAGTCACTGTATATATAGAGGAACAGTGTAGTCACCAGTGGCAGCTGGTGGGGTTTTCTTTTGGAGGGGCAGCAAACAAGAGCAAACAAGCACTCCCTCCCCCCCTGGGCGGCACTGGCACCCCCTGGCCCGCAGCTAGGATGACCACATTTCCAAACTACCATTCAGGGACACCCTCCCTTCCCAAAAATCAGCTTGTGCTGTAACAAATCACAGCACAGTGATTGGACACAAGAGACGGGATTTATGATTTCTCCAATCACAAGCAGGGGGCGGGGATTGTGCTCCTCCAGGCATTCCCGGCCAGGACAAGTACTGTCAGTGAGTAAAGCGGTGATGTGGCGGCCTTTTTTGGGGGCATCAGATTGGCCCGGGGGGTGGCTGAGTCAGTTTTATTCCGGGAAACTGAAATTTTGTCCTGGAATGAATGTGCCCGGGACAGACCTGCAAAATGCGGGACTGTCCCAGGCAATCCGGGACATGTGGTCACCCTACCCGCAGCGCGGGATTTAAAGACATCCAGCCCAGCACTCCCTGCCCAGCCCGCGGCACGGGACTGACAGACATCACCCCCCCCCGCCAGCCTACCTGATATAGGGCTGGGGCATCTTCTCCTCCTGTTAGGGCAGCAGCTCCGTTGTCTGCTCCTCCCGTGGCCTCTTCCGTCTCCTCTGTTCCGTCAAAGCTAGCCATCCAATAGAATTGCCTGATGCTTTGGCCAATCGGGAAACAGGTCTCACGACCTGCCTCCTGTCCTGATTGGTGGGGAGGAACTTTAGTGTGAAAATAGCGAAAACTCACTCGCTATCATCACACAATTGGGTGGGATTGGGGCACACTCTCTGCGCCTGAGCCCACCCTCTTTTGAAGCCTTTTAGAGCCTCTAGCTCTAATCGGGGGTTCAAAAGACACACCCTGCCCCATCCCCGCAATTGTAATTAATGCGCCCGGTGTCCGGAAAGTGTTTTAAGGACTACAGACCACCTACCCCTCTCCATAACATGGGGGAGACGTTCTATAGTCCACAGAGAGATCAGAAATCATTGCTAACAGATGGTAATCAGCAGATGCAGAGAGCAGAGCAGTTTTCCAGCTTAAATTATTTCTAGCATGATCAACAAATATTTTTGCACTTATCCAACAGATATATCACATTTTTTTCCAATCGTATATTTAACAGACTAAAGGGGGCCTTATTTTGAGTCATTATCTGCCAGGTAGCCTGGTACCTGTCCACTAGTCAGCTCAGTAGGACAGTTTAGCAAAGCGTCTCCTATCCTTGACAGAGAACATGAAGAGCTTTCATAGATCATACCTTATAGGCCGCCATGTGCAGTGCAGTGAAGCCATTTTTAGTCAATCTGGATGGTCTTAAGCCTTTCAGCATTAACGTTCGGATATGAGATTTTGTACCTGCAAAAAAAACATGGTTGAAATGCAATTTGCAGTACCAGAGGTACAAGGTATTTCTGCTATGTGATTCATGTCCTGTGTGCAGCTCCAGACAAAACATCCTATTTTTTTAGGATTTGGATGGCGTAGGGGAAGGGTTAAAAACTCTATCAGTGTTTTTTTGCTTTCTATATATATATATATATATATATATATATATATATATATATACTGTGTGTATATACACTATATTGTCAAAAGTATTGGGACACCTGCCTTTCCACGCCCATGAACTTTACCGGGTTCCCAGTCTTGGTCCGTAGGGTTCAATATTGAGTTGGCCCACCCTTTGTAGCTAGAACAGCTTCAACTCGTTTGGGAAGGCTGTCCACAAGGTTTAGGAGAGTGTCTATGTGAATGTTTGACCATTCTTCCAGAAGTGCATTTGTGAGGTCAGTCACTGATGTGGATGAAAAGTCCTGGCTCGCAGTGTCTGCTCAAATTCATCCCAAAGGTGTTCGGGTTGAGGTCAGGACTGTGCAGGCCAGCCAAGTTCCTCCACCCCAAACTCACTCATCCATGTCTTTATGGACTTTTCTTTGTGCACTGGTCCAAATCATTTGGTGGAGGGGGGATTATGACGTGAGGTTGTTTTTCAGGGGTTGGGCTTGGCCCCTTAGTTCCAGTGAAGGGAAATCTTAAGGCCCATACATACTATCAGAAAATCGGACGTAACATTTTGTCCGATTTTCTGATTGTTAGTACGGTGCTTTTCAACAGCTGATTCCGAATTTTCGGACGACAAAAACTGGATGTGCAGGCTATAAAATTTTTGTTGTATGTGAACACAACGTCCGATTTTTGTTTAATTAGTACAATTTTCGTCCAAAAAAAAAAAATTGTAAGAGCAAGACTAGGCATGCTCGGAAACTAAAGAACACATACAAAACTATTCAACACATTACATTACTTCTGAAGTTGAATTCTGTTGTACCAGAATTTTCGTATGGTGAGTAACCTCTTCACTTTCGATATGAGACTAGCATGCAACAAAAAACGGATGAAAATTTGTCCGATAATCCGATCGTGTGTACACGGCTTTAAGGTGTCAGCATACGAAGACATTTTGGACAATTTCATGCTCCCAACTTTGTGGGAACAGTTTGGGGATGGTCCCTTCCTGTTTCAACATGACTGCAAACCAGTGCACAAAGCAAGGTCCATAAAGACATGGATGAGCGAGTTTCGGGTGGAGGAACTTGATTGGCTTCAACCCGATAGAACATCTTTGGGATGAATTAGAGGAGACTGCGACATCAGTGCCTGACCTCACAAATGGGCTTCTGGAAGAATGATCAAACATTCCCATACACACACTCCTAAACCTTGTGGACAGTCTTCCCAGAAGAGTTGAAGCTGTTAAAGCTGCAAAGGGTGGGCCAACTCCATATGGAACCCTACAGACTAAGACTGGGATGCCATTAAAGTTCATGTGTGTTTAAAGGCAGGTGTCCCAATACTTTTGACTATATATTTTCATTTATAGATATGTTTTACTTGCTGAGGAGCGCTTAATTACTCAATGTGTATTTAACCTCTTGCCACCCAAATAATGTATATGTGCGGTGGCAAAGATGGTGGGCTTTAATGCCCGCTTCTCCCACATGCGTCCATGAGCGGCAGAGATTTGTATGGTGCTAGCACACTCACTGCATACTCTAGGAAAAGTGACCAAGCTGTTAAAGACAGCTCCCAGTCTCTAGTAATGATCGCGAGCTGCCAAGACCGACCCCCGATCATGTGACTATTGTGACAGCCAATCACAGTGGTCAAGTGATCAGGAAGACATTCCTGCTCCCCCCCCCCCCCCCGGGTTAAAAAAATAAAATAAAAAATACTATGGAAAAAATTACCATGAACAGACTAATAAAAAAAAAAAAAAGAAAGAATATGATAACAATTAAGTCCAAACTAATGATAAATTAAAATTAATGAGTTAAAATCTATTCAGTCTAAAAGGTTATTTCTAATCTCATACATGTATAACCAATTAAAAAAAATGACATATTGTATAACCTTTTTACTTTAATCTCATTTATACATAACCAATATCGTTTAATATCTTTTAATAGGTTATATATGAATAAGATTAAATAAAAATAACCTTCTACTGAAGTTAGAATTAATTAATTTATTTTTTAAATTAATTCATAATTATTTGTTAGAATATCGTATTCACATATTTGTTTGTATATCCTTGTCATTTTTTTACAGGATTTTAATATTGTTTATGTAGCGGGTGTTTGAATTTCTGTGAGAACTCTGTGGTGTGGGGTTCCTTGGGGCCTACAGGTGGCGTTGTTGCCTTGGGCCGGAGCTGAACTCACACCGCAAACTGTGCCTTTTCGTCCTCCCCTGGAGCTGGTACAGCGGGGCGGGGAACCCGCTGTGACGCAAAGGGAGAGGTCATAAAAGGGGCGGA
This sequence comes from Rana muscosa, assembly GCA_029206835.1. Taxonomy (NCBI): domain Eukaryota; kingdom Metazoa; phylum Chordata; class Amphibia; order Anura; family Ranidae; genus Rana; species Rana muscosa. The sequence goes on along the minus strand of CM055120.1, from coordinate 45,632,312 downwards.
CGCCCTGATTTGGGGCAGAGAGTTGGAGGACGCGGCCGCACCCAGACACCTTCAGCTTGGGTGCTGGCGTTCCGGTGCTTCAGGCCTAGGCGCCCTTGGCCTAGCTGGAGCGAGGATGGAGTCCATCTCAGGCACCTTTAGCCTGGGGTGAGGTACTATGGCAAATGCCTGGGGCTCAGTACCTTCGACTGAGTTCTGCGAGGGTGGAGGAATCCGAGGGGGCCCTAACTCCTTGGGTGCCCGTGTCTGAGTTCGTGAGGACTGGTGTGCAGTAACTTCTCCGAAGAGCCCGGTGCGGCATCGCTGGTGACGGAGAGGCCTCCATTTCTCCCTTGGACGGATTTCTTCCTCTGACAGGGGCAAAGTGAGCGAAGGTAATTCACGTTCTATATCACCTAGTCAGTGGCAGTGACTATTCACCACTGGTGACAGCACAGTGGGCAGCAGCAAGAAGGGAAAGGATTGTGCCTCGATCTCTCCCCATTTTCCAAAGGAGAAAGATTGTTTTATTGCTTGGCAAGAAGAATAAAACTGAGTTGTACCTATTCACTGTGTGGAACTCGGGTTACTAAAGCAAAGGAGTCAGGGACGAAGGACTGGACTTGACTCTAGGACACCTACACAAAAGCCCAATCTTCTGGCCTTCACCTCTCAGTTACGGAGGACATGGGCCGTGGTGTGTTTTATCTCTCTCTCCCAGGTACCCCTAGACAACAGCCATATAACCGATAAAGCAAGGGAGAGGGGTGAGGCCGCTACATTTAGATATCATTTCATATGTTTATAAACCTAAAGGGGGGACTCATTTACTGAAATGTGTTGGCTTTTCCATAGTGTTTATTGCTGTCTGTGTCTCTTTTGGGGAAATGTCCCCTCACTTCCTGTTCCAGTGACAACTTTGCCATTGGGAATGGAAATGATGGTTAATCAGTTTTGGATATATCAGGGAAGGGTTATAACTTTGCTCAGGTTTTCAATAGAATGAAGTCATTTCAATTTAGAATTCATTTATACTTGTAATATTTTCTAACTTTCTATACATATGTTGTAACACTTTATATTGTTTTACAGTATTTTTAACATAATTTAGTATGAAATTGATTAATTTCACAGTTTTATACAGTTATAGCCCTGAAGAATTAGCACTCTCACATTCCTGGAATACTGTATGTTGGCCTTTCTTATGTTGTTTGTTATCTTTTGTACATGGGATTTTTTTCGTTTTTTATTTTTAATAAATTTGCAAAGAGTTTTAACAAGCTTCTTTCACGTTGTCATTATTTCAGGTCACCTGAAGTCAGGTGACAGATGCACACCGTTGGGGCCAGGAGTGCACCGCTAAGGTAGTGAACCCTATGGCTGACTGCTGTGGATGGAACTCTGGGTGGTTAAGGAAGGCACAAGAGCAAAAACAGGGATCCCACAGGGAGCTGGAGCCCAAGATTCCCCAGGGCGCGGAGTCTAAGATCCAGCAGGTGTTCACCAGAGCCTCTAGTGGTGAGGATGGACTGGGCTGCAACTGGATCCAGGTCGCGGCCCCCAGAGGCCCCCAGCTTACGCTCCCAGTGGGCTATAGAGGATAGAGGGATAGCAGCAGCTCAGGATACAAGAGATAGTGAGGGGATAAGCCAAAGGTCGGGGTGACTAGCAGACAAGGATAAACAAAGGACACGCCAAAGGTCAAGGTCACAAGCAGACAGGGATAGTCAAGAACAAGCCAAGATCGGTAAAACAGAGACAGACGTGGCACACGGCAAGCAGGAACCCAAACACACAATAGCTTAACAAACAACGTTGATCAGCAAGGCTGGCTTGCAGTGCACAGGTTAATATAGAGTTCCCTGATAGGGCCTGGGGTGGAGCCATGCTTGGAGGAGAGATTATTTAAGAAGCCAGGTGAGAGTGTCTGGCCTCTAAGGTGAACACATGGAGAAGGGGTAAGCTGAGAGACAAACATTACTGCATAACCATGACACATTATGGGGTATTTTTTTGTAGAATTTTGAGGAAAATAATGAATTGAATCCATTTTGGAATAAGGCTGTAACATAACAAAATTGGGAAAAATTAAGGCGCTGTGAATACTTTCCGGGTGCACTGTATATTATTTAGTAATGATATTGATGAAATTCACACTTTTATATGTTTTTAGCCCTGAAGAAGGGGGGGCATATTTAATGAAACACATTAGCTTTTGCTGAGTGTTTTGCTATCTTTGTCCCTTTTGGAGCGATTTCCCCTCACTTCCTGTTCAAGTTATAATGTGGCCACTGGGAAAGGATCAGCTCTGGTAAGATCGGGGAAGGGTTTTAAAAATGTCTGTCTATCCCCCATAAAGGAGGCCTCGCTCCTCTCCCTGTTCTGTGTGACAACCATGGGAACAAGTGAAACTAATACAGTGATCAGTGCTAAAAAATACGCACTGTCACTGTATTAATGACACTGGCTGAGAAGAGGTTAAACATGTGTGGCAATCAAAGGGTTAAATGTGTGCCTAACCAGTGTTTTGGTGTACTGTAGGAGGTGCTTTTACTACGGGAAGTAATAGATTACTTTTACGTTGGCAGAATGGCACGGCTGCGTAAAGGGACTCGATGTCTGCCGGTGACCCGTGATCGTGTCACGGAGCTGCAGAACGGGGAGATGCCTATGTAAACAAGGCATCTCCATGTTCTGCCTAGTGACATGACAGAGATCTACTGCTCCCTGTGATCAGGAGCAGTGATCACTGTCATGTCACTCAAAAGTAGCCCAGCCCCCACAGAGTTAGAATCACTCCCTAGGACACACTTAACCCCTTGATCGCCCCCTAGTGGTTAACCCCTTCCCTGCCAGTGTTATTTACAAAGTAATCAGTGCATTTTTATAGCACTGATTGCTGTATAAATGTGAATGGTCCCAAAATAGCGTCAAAAGTGTCCGATGCATCCGCCATAATGTCGCAGTCAGGATAAATCCTCAAATCCTCTCTCTCTCTCTCTCTCTCCAAATCTCCCCACCTAGTGAAAAAATTCCCCCCTACCCAAATCACCCATCCTAGCAAAAACCCTCTATTCCTTAAATTACCCCTCTGAGCACAAATATTTCTCAAGTCCCCCCTTCTAGCACAAACCCCCCCCCCCCCAAAAAAAAAAAAATCACTGTGATCAAACATGCCCCCCCAGCACAAATAATTCAGTTTAGCACAAATAACTCCACAAACCCCCCCCCCCCCAATTCCAAATTTTCCTCCTGAGCATAAATCCCCCTAAACCCCTCTCCTAGCACAAATCCCCCCCCCCCCCAAGTTTTTCTATTATCAAAAATACCCCCCCAGCACAAATATCCCTTCTTTAGGACAAATCCCCCCCGGTCATCCCTACTATAACAAATCGTCCTCCCAAATCCTCCTTCCCAACCAAAATGGCAGGAGGAAGAGCAGGATGGGAGAGAGAGCACAGCCCGCACCTCCTCCCGGCTCTCTTCTGTTCTTCAGATTCGGCTTGTCACTTCCCATGCTAAGCTGACAGGATTAGTGATGCTGCTGTCACTACTCCTGTCATCTTGTAGCGACAATAAATCTCCATGAGGCGCCCCACTCCCCCTCCCCCACGATACCACAGTGCCCAGGGCAGCTCCCCCTTCTGCCCACCCCTTGTCCCAGACCCTGCACCCATGGAGGTAAGTGCCGGAGGTTGGTGATGGTGTAGGGTGTTAGTTCACCTTTTCAGAAAAAGCAAACTAAAACGTCAAAGCCAAACTCCAGCCAAATCTTCATTTTTTCATGTATTTGGTTGTAGATGGGTTCAAACCTCTGTCAAGTTTTAACTGGTATCCCTATATAGTTTATTAGTTCACCCATTAGTAACAGTACTTCACCTACAACGTTTGTCCTTGCTCACAATATCCAATGAGATTTCAGCTGTCATATAGTGGTTAGAAAAAGATAGGAAGGATTTGATTGGCCACAGCCCTTTTTACTTTTAGATGCTTTTTGATAACCGAGGCCAAAAATAGACTCCATCTTACTGCTGGCTTGACAAATAATTCCTGTTTTGCGATGAAACGGTGAAGTCTGAACAGCAATATATCCCTCTCTACTCATTTGAATAAAAAGATTGCTCTGCTTATTGTACCATTAAATGTGTTTATATTGTATTCATTTTTAAATAGAAGTAGTATTTATTTATTTTATATCGAAGGAACCATACTTACCGCCGCAGATGCAGCACAAGTGAAGGAGAGATAGGCCATTCTCTGTTCGATAGTTTAAATTGACTTTGCCGAAGGCGTCGTCTGAGCTGCAAAATAGATTTTACAGCTGATCACACAGGCTTTATCGCTAGCGCTATTTTATTTAGTTATGTGAATTTTAATCAGACACATAGAGAAAGCAAAGTGTTGATGGATTCAACCTGATGTAAAGTGATTGACGGCATAATGTTAAAGTAGAATTAAACATAAAAGAAGAAAAAAAAAAAACTAAAAAGGAAAAACTTCAATCCATTATGTTTTTTATAATCGTTCCCCTGCAAGTTCTAAAATCAGTTTACTTAGATCTAAACCCTAGCAGGATATTTATTTTTCTAAAATACTGTTTATTACAAATTATTGTCATATTTTTTTTTTTATCTATAAAATACTGTTTGTACTGTTTTCATCTTCTTTTTCATGTCACTGATCTCCTCCAGCATCTTTAAGCCATTTCTTGTGTACACAGGGCCGTCTTTTCGCATTGGGCACGCTGGGCAGTTGCCTGGGGGGCCCTACCTGCCCAGTGACCCCAGCAAAATTTGTTGCGGGCTGGGCGGGTTGAGAGAACGGGCGGCTCCGCGGGTGGGTGAGAGAGCGGGCGGATCCGCGGGCGGGTGAGAGAGTGGGCGGCTCCGCGGGCGGACCGGGCGGCTCAGTTTATGGGTGGGTGGGCGTGGGGCTCAGTGTGTGGGCGGGTAAAAGCAGGCTAGGTGTGAGTGGGGGGCTGGCCAATCAGCGAGCCGGCGGGCAGGGGAGGAGAGAGATGACATCATCTCTCACCGCCCCCCGCATCCCTGCAGTAACTTCCGCCCTCACTGTGCAGGCAGAGTGGGCAGCAGAGAGATTACATTATATCTCTGCTGCCTGATTCTGGGACAAAGAAGCAAGAGATAAGCAAAACACCACCTTAGCAGGCACATGACAATCCACAAGGTGTGGCAGGTGACGTGGCAAGTGACAATCCGCAAGCTGTGGCAGGTGACGTGGCAAGTGACAATCCGCAAGCTGTGGCAGGTGACATGGCAAGTGACAATCCGCAAGCTGTGTCAGGTGACGTGGCAAGTGACAATCCTCAATGTGTGGCAGGTGACGTGGCAAGTGACAATCCGCATCTGGTGGCAGGTGACATGGCAAGTGACAATCCGCAATGTGTGGCAGGTGACCTGGCAAGTGACAATCCGCATCTGGTGGCAGGTGACGTGGCAAGTGACAACCCGCAACATGTGGTAAGTAACAATCCGCAACATGTGGCAGGTGACAATCTGCATCTGGAGGCAGGCAAGTGACAATCCGCAATGTGTGGCAGGCGACGGTGGCAAGTGATACGCTCAGGGCTCCCACTGATTCTGCATTATGGTGAGTTGAAACGTTTAATTTTATATTATAATGTAATAATAGAAATAATGCGCTTCAATCATCCTGACACCATAACAACCATGGTGCCGGGATGATTGAAGCGCCAACACCAGCCATTTGTTGGAAGTACCAATAAATATAGCCTTATTGATAATTTGCATTTTTATTCTCATGCGTGATTGTGTAGACAGGGCCCCAGTGCACTGTATTGCCTGGGGGCCTATAATGCTCTTAAGATGGCACGGTGTGTACTTGCTTAAGTGTTGGCTGCGTATTTTTTCTCTTGTCCAGCTTCCTGATATGGTGGACAATGTCTATACAAAATATAGTTACATAGTTAGTCAGGTTGAAAAAAGACACAAGTCCATCTAGTTCAACCAAAAATAAAAAATACAATCCCATATACACAATCCTTCACCCACAGTTGATCCAGAGGAAGGCGACAAACCCCAGCAGAGCATTATCCAATTTGCTACAGCAGGGGAAAATATTCCTTCCTGATCCCCCAAGAGGCAATTGGATATTCCCTGGAAATGTCAGTACCCAGTTATATTATGTACATTTAGGAAAGTATCCAGGCTTTTTTTAAAGCAATCTACTGAGCCAGCCAGAACCACCTCTGGAGGGAGTCTATTCCACATTTTCACAGCTCTTACTGTGAAGAAACCTTTCCGTATTTGGAGATGAAATCTTTTTTCCTCTAGATGCAGTTCAGTTTTGGGCACCAGTTCTCAAAAAGGATATCAGGGAACTGGAGAAAGTGTAGAGAAGGGCAACCAAACTGATAAGAGGCATGGAGGAACTCGACTAGGAGGAAAGATTAGAGGAACTGAGGACAAGGGGGCACTCTTTACGTCTAGAGGAAAAGAGATTTAATCTCCAAATACGGAAAGGTTTCTTCACAGTAAGAGCTGCCAGCTCAGGAAATTGCTTTAAGAAAGTCCTGGATTATGGATACTAACATTTATAGGTAAAGTTGATCCGGGGAAAATCCGATTACCTCTCTGGGATCAGGAAGGAATTTTCCCCCCTGCTGTAGCAAATTGGATCGTGCTTTGCTGGGGTTTTTAGTCTTCCTCTGGATCAACTGTGGGTATAGATTTGGGTATATGGGATTGTACGATATTTTTTATTTTTTATGGTTGAACTGAATGGACTTTTTTCAACCTGACTAACTATGTAACTATGTAAACAGTGTCCTCTTGTCCTATGTGATGACCTTAAAGTGAATAACTCAACACCAAGTTCACCATATGGACCCCTTAAATATTTGTACATGTTGATCATATCCCCCCTTAAAGGGGTTGTAAACCTTCGTGTTTTTTCACCTTAATGCATCATATGCATTAAGGTGAAAAAACACCTTGCAGTGTCCGGCCCAATTTCCGTGGGCGCGATCCCGCGTCGTTCTCCCCATGGCTGATCGGCTCTTCATTGGATAGATTTATAGCAGCGCAGCGATTGGCTCTCACTGCTGTCTGTCAAACCCAATGACGCGGCCGCCGGGGGGCACGGGGCCGAGTCATACAATCGGCGGCTATGGCCGCCGATTGTATGACATGGGAGCGCGCGCGCAAGGTAACCCCCTCAGGAGAGAGCTTCCCAGAGGGGGTCAGCTCTTGCGGGGAGGAGCTGTGAGAGCCGCCGTGGGACGCCAGAAGAGGATGATTGGGCCACTCTGTGCAAAACGAACTGCACAGTGGAGGTAAGTATGACATGTTTGTTATTTAAAAAAAGTGAACCTTTAGTGTCACTTTAATCTCCACTTTTTAAGAGTGAATATATTTAGTTCCTCTAATCTTCCCTCATAGCTGAGCTCCTCCATGCCTCAGTTTGGTTGCCCTTCTCTGCACTTTCTCCAGTTCCCCAATATCCCTGATATCCTTTTTGAGAATTGGTGCCCAAAACTGAAGTGCATATCCCAGATAAGGTCTTACTAATGATTTGTACAGGAGCAAAATGATATCTCTCTCTCTCTCTCTGGAGTCTATACCTCTCTTAATAAAAGAAAGGACTTTGCTCGCTTTGGAAACCCGCAGCTTGGCATTGCATGTTATTATTGAGCTTATGATCAACCAAAACCCCCAGATCCTTCTCCACTACGGATCCCCCCAGTTGTACGCCCCCTAGTATGTATGATGCATGCATATTCTTAGCCCCTGAGTGCATAACTTTACATTTATCAACATTAAACCTCATTTGCCACTTAGTTGCCCAATTACACAGTGCACCGAGGTTGGCTTGTAAATTAGAGACATCCTGTAAGTTGGTAAGGTTTAAAAACACCAGTCCATCCAGTTCACAACCCGTGTGTGTGTGTGTGTATGTGTGCGTTTATGTTAATACCATTTCCCATAGCCCTGTATATTGCGTTGGCTAAGATGTCCAAATAAGAGTTTTCTTATTTTTCGGTACTCCCTGCAGACACCACCAACCGTCGAAGGGAGCTCCACATCCTTACTGCTCTGACACTAGAGAACCCCCTACACATTTTAAGGTTAAACTGCTTCTCATCAACTTCATTGTGTGGCCAGATGTCCCAATTAGTGACCTGAGACTGAATAGCTTCCTCCCTATGCTAGAATCACCATTAAAGTGGGAGTAAACTCCCATTCATGATTTTTACCTATAGGTAAAAATAAGGCTTACTTATAGGTACAGTATATATCTCATAAACTTGCACCATTTAGGAAATATTTACTTTAGATACAGACTGTGCATCACTGGCGCATGCGCTCTGAAGGATCGGCATTACTGTGCCGTTCCTTCAGAGTTCTGTGCCGTAAACGGTGGCTTCCGTGCGCATGCAGGAGAGTGACGTCATCGCAGCTCTGGCCACTCACACAGCTGGAGTCTACGAACCCGGAAGGAAGATCGGAAGAAGATGGAAGCACCTTCAGCTGTGACAGCGTGCCGCTGGAGGGCTTTGTTCTAAGGTAAGTTTCATATAATGTTCTAACATGCAATGCATACTATCACATTTGTGGCATTGCCTTGCATGTGTAGCGGCCCTTAACTTTTTAGGGGTGTTATATGCCTAAATTTAGGGGTTGGCCTGAGCTGTTACCCAGGCTCAGACCACTTTGATTGCTAGGTATTCGCTTCTGCTTATGTGATGCTGCCTGGTGTATGGTTCCCTGTGGCCTGTAGGTGGCGCTGCCATATCAGGTCAGGGTTGAGCCAGGGGTGGCATTGCTGGCCTTGGGGTGTCCTCTCGGCAGCGGTACGGTGGGCGTGGTCGGCCTGCTGTGCATGCTGGGAGAGGGTACATAAGGGGCAGACGCCATATTTTTAGGGGGGGGTCGTTGGTGTGGTCGGAGGAGGAGTAGGAGCCGGAGGGGGTGTGCTCCTCGGGGGTGCAAGGACTGGCCGGAAGGTCTCGGGCACCTTTGGCCCGAGGCTGCAACGTTCCAGGTAGGCCCAGTACCTTTAACTGGGTCTACAGTTCGCCCATTGGAGTCCCAGGGTGCCCGGGAGAGGGTACCCGCTCTGACCGAGAGGAAGCCAGGGGAGGATCGGTCCCACTGAGGAGATGAGTAATGGGAGATTGCTGTCTCGGGAGAGGCCTGGTGACCTGTCAGAGGGAAGGATTCTTTATTCAGGGAAGCTAACCTGTAGAGTGCCCATTGGCATTGTCCTGTTCTTAAAGTCTACAGAGGTTAGAGGATTTCTTGTACCCGTCCCAGGAGGGGATAGGGTGGCAGAACTGTTCGAGCTCCATGCCGGCTGCTAGGACTATGAGAGAGGACTATCCGGGTGAGCTAAACCCACTCGGGATCGAGTGGCGACGAGGTTACTGGTTGTGCCTGGATCTTATCTCATACTTACTTATCCCTTCTTCATCCATCTGTCTCTATCTACTACGCAGCAAATAGAGAATAAACTCTCTGTTGGAGTTAGAGTGTTTCTGGACATTGCTTTCTTTGGGGGAAGAAATAGAGACTTGTCCCCATACTCTGGGGAAGAGAACCAGTGGAAGAAGGTAACTCGCTGCAGGACCCAAAATCTGTGAACACTGCTTAACCTCTTCAAACAGGAGGGTGGGGGCATATAGCACGGTGTGCCTTGACTTGCAAGTGAGCCAGGCGAGAAAAAGGTCCGTGTGCTACACATGTTAAAAAAAAACAAAAAAAAAACAAAAAAAAAACGGCGGTTTACTATCGCTTTAAGGTATATGTATATCACCATCATATCCCTTCTTGAGCGTCTCTTCTCCAGAGAGAATACATGTAATGCTTGTAGTGGTTCCCTCATAAATGAGGACCTCCAGCCTCCTTATTAACTTTGTTGCCCTACTCTGTTCTCTCTCCAGCTTAAGCACATCACTCCTGAGGACTGGTGACCACTGTGAGTAGCTGAACCTAGTACCAAAGCAGTATTCTCACCAGCCGGGGACGGTGAAGAAGTGGGAAAACTTCAGCAAGTGCCAAGCCAGGTACCCAGCCAGTGGAGGTGACGTTTGCAGAGCATTATTGTGTGCCGAGCAGGCCAGTGGGGTGATGTTTAAGGAGTATCTGTGAGTGCCAAGCTAGGGACCCAGCAGGGACACGGGGGTGACGCTTGAGGAAGATACTGAGTGAGAAGATTGGAAAAGTTCAGGGGATCCAGTGGCAGTGGATCAGGAAGTCTAGTGAAAGACTGGGGGCTTAGTGGAGTGAAGTTGTACAATAGGAGATTGTAGAAGAAGTGTTAAGCCTCGTACACAGGATGGTTTTCTTGGCAAGAAAGCTCCTGGGAGAGCTTTTTGCTGTGAAAACCGTGCGTGTGTATGCTTTCTCGACGAGAAAACTGCCGGGAATCCCGACGAGAAAAAAAGAGAACCTGCTCTCTATTTTCTTGTCGGGATTCTCGGCAGAGTGTTTCCTGCCAAGAAAACCGTGAGTGTGTATGCTTACCTGTCCCTAGGTAAACCTGCGCATGCTCGAAAAGACTTTGACGCATGCGCGATAGCATACAAGGGTAGTGTAGGGTGTAGCAAGATGGCTGCGATGGCATCGAATGTGACGAGCGCAGGCTCGTCGTAGTCGTTGACGTCACCGCGTTCTTGCCATTCAAAAGAACGGCGGTTCTTTTGAATGGCCGTCTGTATGCACGGCTTGGCAAGGAAAGCTTGCCAGGAATCCCGTCAGGAAAACCAACGTTTTTTTCCTGACAGGATTCCCGGCCGAGTGTACGAGGCTAAAGAGTTAGAAACTGTTACAAGATTGTTGCCATAGGAGACAATGTTCCTACTCATGCAGACATGGTGTTTAGCTGGATACCTGTCCCTGCATGGCTGTCTGCCCATAGAAGTCTCAGAGTCTGCCAATTAACATTGCATCTACTTAAGGGTGTCCTGGCCCAAACCCTCTCTCCCACAGTTCTGTTTAAAGCCTGGTACACACGATCGGACTTTCTGCGGACAAAGCCTCTGACTTTTGTCCGAAGGGCGTTGGCCGTGAACTTGTATTACATACAAACGGCAAAGAATTGTCAGCCAACAAACACAAAACTACGTGGTTTTTCAGCTCTTTAGCGCCACCCTTTGGGCAACTTCTGCTAATGTTGTGTTATGGTTAGCATTGCTTCTGAGCATGTGTGTTTGTTCTCCGAAGGACTTGTGTACACACGATCGGATAATCCGACAACACACATTTGTTGGCGGACAATTTTAAAGCATGCTATCCCACATTTGTTGGCGGAAAATCCGATAACAATTGTCTGATGGAGCGTACAAACTGTCGGATGTTATGACAACAGCCTGTCATCACACAATTCCCGTCGGAAAATCCGATCGTGTGTAAGGGCCTTTAGAGACAATAAATCTCTTTGCATTCAAGAAGTGTCTGACGCCCATCACTTCATCTTGCATTACACCGACCATGCCTTGTAACCCACTCTACATAGAAGGATGTCAGCTCTCCCTGGCTCTGGAGGTCACCATTAGGCCTAAAGAAGCCATGGGACTTTGCTACATTAGCTTTTTTTTAGCAAACCTATACTTCCACAAAAGCTTATGGCTCAAAAACGCTAATAAACGTTGAATAGTCGCATTTTTAAAACTTATATCAGAGTTAGAAAGTTTTTACAGTTGAAAAACTCCTCTTAAAAACCTATTAGTTCTGGGGGGTTTTTCCAGACAGAAAACACCCCAGCCAAAAAACGCTGATAATAGCCTATGTGTGCACCAGGGCTGGCCCAAGACATTGCGCTGCCTGGGCCCAAGAATGAAATGCTGCCCCCCCCCCCCAAAAAAAAAAAATTCTATGCCCATCCAGCAAAGAGACGTTTCCATAAAGCAAAGAGACAGCCCAATATATTCAGCAAGAGACATACCATATATTCAGCAAAGAGACATGCCCCTTCTAGGGTGACCACGCATTTTGCAGATCTGTCCCGGGCACATTCATTCCAGGACAATACAGTGTCCCAGAATGAAACTGACACAGCCACCCCCCGGGCCGATCTGATGGCCCCAAAAAAGGCCGCCACATCACCGCTTTACTCACTGACAGTACTTGTCCTGGCCGGGAATGCCTGGAGGAGCACAATCCCCGCCCCCTGCATGTGATTGGAGAAATCATAAATCCCACCTCTTGTGTCCAATCACTGTGCTGTGATTCATTACAGAACAAGCTGATGTTTGGGAAGGGGGGGTGTCCGTGAATGATAGTTTAAAAATGTGGTCACCCTAGCCCCTTCCTGCAAAGAGTATTGTGTAGCACCACGAAAGCTCCCCCCTTTCTCTCCACTGCCACCGACCAGCTACGCTCTGATCCCAGCTCAGTGATGCAACATGCTGCAACAACAGCGCTGCATTGACCACATTTCCAAACTGCCATTCAGGGATACCCCCCTTCCTTCCCAAAAAAAGATGAGGGGGGGGGTGGAGTCTCGCTGACAGGGAATTTGGCAGCGGGTGATTTGTCGGGCGAATGGCTGGTGTTAGCACTTAAATCATCCTAACATTATGATTGATATGGTGTCAGGATGATCAAATCACATTATTTCTATTACTACATTGTAATATATAATGAAATAGTTTAACTCACCATAATGCAGAATCAGTGGGAACCCTGAGCTTGTCATTTGCCACCATTGCTTGCCACCAGCTGTAGCTGTGCCACTTGCCACCCATAGCCTGCCACAACATGCAGCGTGTCACTTGTCACCAATGCCTGTCACCAGATGCAGCCTGTCACTTGTCACCAATGCCTGTCACCAGATGCAGCCTGTCACTTGTCACCATTGCCTGTCACCAGATGCAGCCTGTCACTTGTTACCAATGCCTGTCACCAGATGCAGCCTGTCACTTGTCACCAATGCCTGTCACCAGATGCAGCCTGTTACTTGTCACCAATGCCTGTCACCAGATGCAGCCTGTCACTTGTCACCATTGCCTGTCACCAGATGCAGCCTGTCACTTGTTACCAATGCCTGTCACCAGATGCAGCCTGTCACTTGTCACCAATGCCTGTCACCAGATGCAGCCTGTCACTTGTCACCATTGCCTGTCACCAGATGCAGCCTGTCACTTGTTACCAATGCCTGTCACCAGATGCAGCCTGTCACTTGTCACCAATGCCTGTCACCAGATGCAGCCTTTTACTTGTCACCAATGCCTGTCACCAGATGCAGCCTGTCACTTGTCACCATTGCCTGTCACCAGATGCAGCCTGTCACTTGTTACCAATGCCTGTCACCAGATGCAGCCTGTCACTTGTCACCAATGCCTGTCACCAGATGCAGCCTGTCCCTTGTCACCAATGCCTGTCACCAGATGCAGCCTGTCACTTGTCACCAATGCCTGTCACCAGATGCAGCCTGTCACTTGTCACCGATGCAGCCTGTCACTTGTCACCAATGCCTGTCACCAGATGCAGCCTGTCACTTGTTACCAATGCCTGTCACCAGATGCAGCCTGTCACTTGTCACCAATGCCTGTCACCAGATGCAGCCTGTCACTTGTCACTGATGCCTGTCACCAGATGTAGCCTGTCACTTGTCACTGATGCCTGTCACCAGATGCAGCCTGTCACTTGTCACTGATGCCTGTCACCAGATGTAGCCTGTCACTTGTCACTGATGCCTGTCACCAGATGCAGCCTGTCACTTGTCACTGATGCCTGTCACCAGATGTAGCCTGTCACTTGTCACTGATGCCTGTCACCAGATGTAGCCTGTCACTTGTCACTGATGCCTGTCACCAGATGCAGCCTGTCACTTGTCACTGATGCCTGTCACCAGATGTAGCCTGTCACTTGTCACTGATGCCTGTCACCAGATGTAGCCTGTCACTTGTCACTGATGCCTGTCACCAGATGCAGCCTGTCACTTGTCACCGATGCCTGTCACCAGATGTAGCCTGTCACTTGTCACCGATGCCTGTCACCAGATGCAGCCTGTCACTTGTCACTGATGCCTGTCACCAGATGCAGCCTGGCTCTCTCTCCCTCCCCTTCAGCTGGGCATGCTGGGGGCTGCAGTTTCCCCCCTAGAATTGCAATGGGCCAGCCATTTGCACTACATATCCCATAATCCTCTTTTCTCCTTTTAGTTTTTTTCCCTGGCCAATGGGAGGAAAAGGGGGAAGAAACATAGCGGTGGCTGTCCTGGGAACAGCAGCATGAGGAGGAGAAAGAGGGGGGAGAAGAGCCCACAGCTGCTCTCTCTCCACACACACACACAGCCGCTCCGATCTCATGCTGTTACATACAGGGAGGAGGTGGGTGGAGCTAGCGGAGGAGGAGGAAGTGAAATACTCTCTGCAATGAATGGTGGGTCTCTCTCTCCTGACGTCACTGGTTGCTAGACACAAAGCGGTCCGCGGCTAGCAACCAGTTTGGGCAGTGAAGCAGGGGCCGCTGGTGAGACCCTTGAAGTGGGTCTTGCCACTGCGGCCAGTGACAGCGGCGCCGGCGATGCAGTACAAGTATGACACTGCACACTAGATGGAGGGAAACCCAGGTCCTCAGGCAGTGCGCCCATGTTGCCGCCCCTCTTAAAGTGCCGCCTGGGACCATGGTCCCACCGGGTCCCATGGTAGGGCCGGCCCTGGTGTGCATGGACACATAGGGGTTCATTTACTAAAGGTAAATCCACTCTGCACTACAAGTGCACTTGGAAGTGCAGTCGCTGTAGATCTGAGGGGAAGCTCTGAAATGAGGGGAAGCTCTGCTGATTTCATTATCCAATCATGTGCAAGCAAAAATGCTGTTTTTTATTTTCCTTGCATGTCCCCCTCAGATTTACAGCGACTGCACTTCCAAGTGCACTTGTAGTGCAAAGTGGATTTGCCTTCAGTAAATAACCCCCATAGGATAACATGCTGTGGAGTTTACTGGCTGCGGAAAAAAACGTCTAAAGCTAAAAACAGCAGCTGTAAGGCCTCATGCACATTGGACGTTATAAAAACACCAGTAGCGTTAGCTGTAGAAAACTGTAGCTGTAGAATGAGTTTTGCAGCCTTTTTGCAGTAGCGTTTTCAGCATTTTTTTGTTGTTTTTCTAGCTGTAGCATTTTATAGCAAAAATATACGCCCATAAAAGCTTAGGGCTCAAAAATGCTGATAAACGTGGAAAAACTGTGTTTTTTATTGTTTTTAAGCTTTTATCACAGTTAGAGCATTTTTACAGCTGAAAAACTCCTCTGAAGGCCTCATGCACACTGGACATTATAAAAAAAAGCCAGTAACGTTAGTTGTAGAAAGCTGTAGCTGTAGAATTAGTTTTTTAGCTGTAGTGTTTTTTAGCAAAACTATACTCCCACAAAAGCTTATGGCTCAAAAACGCTGATTTACGCAGAATAGCCAAGTTTTTTTTATTTTTTTTCAGCTTTAGAGTTAGAGCGTATTTACAGCTGAAAATCTCTTCTAAAAACCCACTAGTTCTGGGGGGTTTTTCTTCCAACCAGAAAACACCCCTGCCAAAAATTGCTGATAGCCGATGTGTGCATGGACACATAGGATAACATGCTGGGGAGTTTACTGTCTGCAGAAAAAAACACTGGAAGCCAAAAACAGCAGCTGAAAAAAGTCCAGTGTGCACGAAGCCTAAAAACAACCAATGTTTATGAGGCCTAAAAACGTCCAGTATGCATGAGGCCTAAAAACGTCCAGTGTGTATGAGGCCTAAAAACGTCCAGTGTGTATGAGGCCTAAAGACGTCCAGTGTGTATGAGGCCTAAAGACGTCCAGTGTGTATGAGGCCTAAAGACGTCCAGTGTGTATGAGGCCTAAAAACGTCCAGTGTGTATGAGGCCTAAAAACGTCCAGCGTGTATGAGGCCTAAAGACGTCCAGTGTGTATGAGGCCTAAAGACGTCCAGTGTGTATGAGGCCTAAAAACGTCCAGTGTGTATGAGGCCTAAAAACGTCCAGCGTGTATGAGGCCTAAAGACGTCCAGTGTGTATGAGGCCTAAAGACGTCCAGTGTGTGTATGAGGCCTAAAGACGTCCAGTGTGTATGAGGCCTAAAAACGTCCAGTGTGTATGAGGCCTAAAGACGTCCAGTGTGTATGAGGCCTAAAGACGTCCAGTGTGTATGAGGCCTAAAAACGTCCAGTGTGTATGAGGCCTAAAGACGTCCAGTGTGTATGAGGCCTAAAGACGTCCAGTGTGTATGAGGCCTAAAAACGTCCAGTGTGTATGAGGCCTAAAAACGTCCAGTGTGTATGAGGCCTAAAGACGTCCAGTGTGTATGAGGCCTAAAGACGTCCAGTGTGTATGAGGCCTAAAGACGTCCAGTGTGTATGAGGCCTAAAGACGTCCAGTGTGTATGAGGCCTAAAGACGTCCAGTGTGTATGAGGCCTAAAGACGTCCAGTGTGTGTATGAGGCCTAAAGACGTCCAGTGTGTATGAGGCCTAAAAACGTCCAGTGTGTATGAGGCCTAAAGACGTCCAGTGTGTATGAGGCCTAAAGACGTCCAGTGTGTATGAGGCCTAAAGACGTCCAGTGTGTATGAGGCCTAAAGACGTCCAGTGTGTATGAGGCCTAAAGACGTCCAGTGTGTATGAGGCCTAAAGACGTCCAGTGTGTATGAGGCCTAAAGACGTCCAGTGTGTATGAGGCCTAAAAACGTCCAGTGTGTATGAGGCCTAAAAACGTCCAGTGTGTATGAGGCCTAAAGACGTCCAGTGTGTATGAGGCCTAAAAACGTCCAGTGTGTATGAGGCCTAAAAACGTCCAGTGTGTATGAGGCCTAATGGTCAGACCCAGGGTAAATCTTTTTATATTGCATGGTCACATTTATCCAGCTCAAATGGGCTTGTCAAAAAAATTCAATTATATATGATCAGTAAACTGCTCCATGTCTAAACATTCCTTGAAAAAATTAAGACAGAATCCCAGATGGCAGTGAGCATTATACAATAGGACAACATGGGGAGATCTAATCTGTGACAGAAATAACTGCCCAAATATGAAGACCTTTATACTGGTAAGATTTATTTTGTGTTTGTGCTGCTTTTATCTCCTCCTCCCATATAGATTATAGAAATTCTAGACTGAAAGGAATTACCTGCACCAGGAAAAACCTCAGGAGACCTGACATTATCAGAGAGCAGCACAAGTGACTACTGTATCCAGCAACCTTTTCAGTATTCACCTCTACCTTCCAATTCGTCTTAAGATGAAGCCGGTATATTGTCTCTGCTGCATACTTACTATGTACTTCTTTCTCCTCAGTGTTATACATAGGAGGTGCAGTCTAAAATACAGCACAGTTCAGTTCATATTTGTGTTCATGTAAAGCAGATAAAAAAACAAAAACAAACATTAATTAATGTAGTTATCATTAAACAGATTTTCCAAATACAGCTAATGCAGGTACCATAGGCGTGCGCGGCCTATTGCATTAGGGTGTGCACCCGAAAGCTCAAGCACACATACGTGTGTGCATATATATATATATATATATATATATATATATATATATATATGTAGCGGGGTCTCTAAATTTAGGTAGGACACTCAGGTGTGTAAGTATGGGAATAATGGACCATTTGTGTTCGTGGAGGATTGGACGGTGTAATAATCTCTTTGGCCTCTGGGTGGCGGGGTACCCGTAGGCTCAAGGTAGATTGGCCGTCACAGTGCTACCCTTTTTGTCCCTTTCCGGAGATGGTACAGCGAGGGCGGGGAACCTGTCGTGGTGTCGATGGGAGGGGATAAAAGTGGGAGACGCCCTAACCACAAGGTCTTCAGGAGGATCTTCTTCACGCGCCCAGGCACCTTAGGCCTGGGTGCGGGCGGTTCCGGATTCCGGCCCAGGCGCCCTAGGCCTGACCGGAATGGAGTTGGAGTCCATCCCAGGCACCTTCAGCCTGGGGTGAGGTACTAAACCAGGAGGCCTGGGGCCCAGTGACTTCGACTGGGTCCCGCGAGGGTGGAGAAGTCCGAGGGTCCCTGAAGTGGATGGGGCCCATGTCTGAGGTGAGGAGGCCGGGGAGGTTACCCATTCGGAGAGTCTGGAGCAGCATCAACCCAGTGACGGATGGGCCTCTGGTAACTCCCTTGGAGGGACATCTTCCCCTGACAGGGGCCGCAACACAGTGAAGGTACTCCTATCTATGTTCTCTTGAGTCGCTGGTAGAGACTCTCAATTTCTAAGTCCTTTCTAGCTAAGGCTATAGTAACCGCTGGCGAGATCGCAGTGGTTTAGCTGACAACTAGGATAGTGCCTCGACCTGCTCATTCCCCGTATCAAAATGTTATCAAGTCGCAACGAGTTGGCTACTGAAGCACTGTTTATTGTGAGATATACAATAAAACAAGAGTTGGACTGTGATCGGTGTGTGGAACTCTGGTTAATGGGAGCAGAGGGAAGTGTTGGCACAGCGGGACTTGATTCTAGACAAAAGCACATAGGCCCGAGGAAATATCTGGTACTGGCCTTCACCTCACCCACAGCTATGGGGAGGACATGGGCCGTAGCGCATCTCACCCTGTCGTATGACATACCCCTAGACAATGGAGATGGGGTGAGGCCGCTACACGTGGGGGCTCGTGAGTCCGGGATGATATGTGTTTTGACTTTGGAAGTAAGAATGGCTGTGTCTAGACTTTGCTGCCCGGAGGAGTTCCGAGCAGGTTGGCCATGTGATCGGCCAAAGTGCATCCCTGCTCAAAGTCGTGGAAATGACCCTAGGACGGGAAAGGCCCATGCAGAGGAGCGAGAAGAGGGAAGAGTCCAGCCGTGTGAGGTACTACATGTGGGGGCTTTTATTGCACTGCGCCACGAGGCACCCCGTGACTACACAGTTTGTGGGCAGAGCTTGATGGAAGCTCGCGAAAATGTGCAAGTCGTGGGAGGAGTCTGGCCATGTGGAGGAACTCACGTGGAGACTTTGGCGCGTGGTCAGTGCGTGATGGAGCAGCAGACAGTCGGGATGGCCTCAAGCTCCCCGTGGATTCCGGTTCCCTACCCCACGAAGATGACTAAGTTCGCTGCTCCCCTTACAGACACGGGGATAAGACTCAGGCCCTGAGGACAGTTGGCTCTGTACACCTGCAGAGACACGGAGGCCCTCGTGTGATCTGTCCCGGATGCTCGGGACTGGTGGTTCACCTGAAGCCATTCAGGCGTTGGGAAGCATGCAAAGAGTTCTTGTTCGAGGTGGAGCCATCCACAGTAAGGCCCCGGGCCCTTCGCCTCAACAGCCTCACAGGACCCGCTACTCCGGAAGGGGAGATCCAGGCCTTTGCGGAGGTTCCCATACGCACTGACCAGGGCGATGTGACTGCCCAATCAGAGACTGAGAGAGAAAAATCCGAGGTTGCTGCTTCGGTCACCACAGATTCTCTGCTCCCACCTCCGAAGAGGAAAGTCGGCTTGGTGCAGGCCTCCTGTGGTCGTGGAAGAGCTTCACCCCGTCGCTTGCCTGGCCTGGATGGATCCGGTTGGAAGAGTCCTGGACATCCCAGTTCTACAAAAGGTCAAGGTGAGCCAGGGGCTGGGACTGTGGTGGTGGTTGGAGGTGTCGGGGGTCCACAGTCGGTGGAGCCCGCAAGGGAGGGTAGTACCACGTCTACCAGAGACTACCTTCCCGCCGAGATGTATGACACTTCCGACCTAGAGTCACTGTCGGATTGTGGAGATGACGGTGAGATCGATGAACTGTTTCACCAGAAGGGCTGGGACAAACGCCCGTTATCTATGTTACGTGCACTGCAGGATTCCCCTATGTCAATAGGAGACAGCACGCCCCGGGTACAAGCCCCGGAGTCTACGAGGAAGTCTAGTCCTCAAATTACCTTCCCACAATCTACAACATCGCCCGTCTTGGTGGCGGGGATGCAACGCGCATCACTACGAGCACCGAGAGAAAAGCCATCAGAGGTAGTGAAAGTACCTCGGCACCCGGAGGCCATCGTTCAACCCGGAGAAGGTGAGCGGGATGCCATGCCTCCTTTGGCCAGATTGCAACGACTTTTCTCACAGAGAGTCGCCCGTGAGTATGGGTTGGAATATCCCTACTTGCCTCAGGACTTACTTTTTGAAGTTGAGGTCATACGCCAGAGATGGTATGACGAATTTGTTTGGGAAAAACTCAAAGTACCCCATGCACGAAGATATTTGTCCTGTTCGCCACCTGTGTCTAAAAAGTTTAGAGATTGCAGAGCAGACTGGATGTGGGGGCGCCATATCCACGCAGACAAGGTGCGCATCTGCAGGAAAGAGGGAGAGGACGCTGACTATTCGATTGAGGTTTTCGATAAACATCTGAAACCCTTGTTCTTGCCTGACCCGAAGTTCTATTTGTGAGAAGAGACTCACTTGTTTGTTTTCCTTTCCTACAACCTTCTAGAAGTGTTCCTGCCGGAGCATCTGAACTGTATCCTAATTTTTTTATTTGGGTTTTTGTTTTCTACTCTTTGGAGGAATGAGAGCAGTTTTTGTTGTTCTCTCTTCCTCACAGTTCAAAGACAGACTTTGGGGGTAGAATCAGTGTAGGGACGCAGGAAGAATGAAGATTGCACGAAGTGTCATTACCGCGGCACTGTCACCAGGTGGCAGTGTTGTGCAACGGCTGTTTTTTTTTTTTTCACACGCATCACTTTACTCATTGGAGCGAATGGGTCTATTGGCTGATGGACCCAATTATTCCAAATTAACACAAAATGTTAGGATGTTGTGTTTTCTTTTTGTTTCCCTTCTGCAGGAGATTCGTCTATCAAGACTACTGAGTGTGGGGTGGTTCTTAGACAGTGAAGGGAGGGATTGTCTATGTGTACATGTTAGATGGTTTTAGGGAAAAGTTTTATTGTTTTATGTTCCCTCCCCCTTTGAGCAGGTCTTGGTATGGTTGAGGTTCAAAATTTTAGGGATAGCCTCTGGGGCCAGGCTTATGTCATCACTTCATGGGAGACATGGGTTTGCACCAGACGCTGGGGACCAGCGTCAAATCACAGGGGGGAGTATGTAGCGGGGTCTCTAAATTTAGGTAGGACACTCAGGTGTGTAAGTATGGGAATAATGGACCATTTGTGTTCGTGGAGGATTGGACGGTGTAATAATCTCTTTGGCCTCTGGGTGGCGGGGTACCCGTAGGCTCAAGGTAGATTGGCTACCCTTTTTGTCCCTTTCCGGAGATGGTACGGCGAGGGCGGGGAACCTGCCGTGGTGTCGATGGGAGGGGATAAAAGGGGGAGACGCCCTAACCACGAGGTCTTCAGGAGGATCTTCTTCACGCGCCCAGGCACCTTAGGCCTGGGTGCGGGCGGTTCCAGATTCCGGCCCAGGCGCCCTAGGCCTGACCGGAATGGAGTTGGAGTCCATCCCAGGCACCTTAAGCCTGGGGTGAGGTACTAAACCAGGAGGCCTGGGGCCCAGTGACTTTGACTGGGTCCCGCGAGGGTGGAGAAGTCCGAGGGTCCCTGAAGTGGATGGGGCCCATGTCTCAGGTGAGGAGGCCGGGGAGGTTACCCATTCGGAGAGTCTGGAGCAGCATCAACCCAGTGATGGATGGGCCCCTGGTAACTCCCTTGGAGGGACATCTTCCCCTGACAGGGGCCGCAACGCAGCGAAGGTACTCCTATCTATGTTCTCTTGAGTCGCTGGTAGAGACTCTCAAGTTCCAAGTCCTTTCTAGCTAAGGCTATAGTAACCGCTGGCGAGATCGCAGTGGTTTAGCTGACAACTAGGATAGTGCCTCGACCTTCTCATTCCCTGTATCAAAATGTTATCAAGTCGCAACCAGTTGGCTATTGAAGCACTGTTTATTGTGAGATATACAATAAAACAAGAGTTGGACTGTGATCGGTGTGTGTAACTCTGGTTAATGGGAGCAGAGGGAAGTGTTGGCACAGCGGGACTTGATTCTAGACAAAAGCACATAGGCCCGAGGAAATATCTGGTACTGGCCTTCACCTCACCCACAGCTATGGGGAGGACATGGGCCGTAGCGCATCTCACCCTGTCGTATGACATACCCCTAGACAAAGGAGATGGGGTGAGGCCGCTACATATATATATATATATATATATATGTAGCGGGTGTTTGAATTTTAGGGGAGGCATCTGGGTGGTAGTGTAACCCAGATGCACCAATTGCTAGGGGATCCGAGACCCTTTTCTGGTTCTTGGAGGACTCTGGTGGTGTGAGGTTCCTTGCGGTCCACAGGTGGCGCTGTTGCCCGGGGTCGGAGCTGAACTCACACCGCAAGACTGGACCTTTTCGTCCTCCCCTGGCGCTGTGGCGCGAAGGGAGAGGGGATAAAAGGGGCGGACGCCCTTACCATGGGGTTCAGAGTTCGGAGAGAGTTGGAGGATGCGGCCGCACCCAGGCACCTTCAGCTTGGGTGCTGGCGTTCCGGAGTTCCGGGCTCAGGTGCCCTTGACCTGGCCGGAGCGAGAGATGGAGTCCATTCCAGGCACCTTTAGCCTGGGGTGAGGTACTATGGCGGAGGCCTGGGGCTCAGTACCTTCGACTGAGTTTCGCAAGGGTGAAGGAATCCGAGGGGGGCCCTAACTCCTTGGGTGCCCGTGTCTGAGTTCGTGAGGACTAGTAAGCGGAACTTCTCTGAAGAGTCCAGCGCAGCATTGCTGGTGACAGAGAGGCCTCCTGTTTCTCCCTTGGACGGATCTCCTTCCCCTGACAGGGGCCGTGCTAGCGAAGGTAATTCACATTCTACTCAATATAGTCA
This sequence comes from Rana muscosa, assembly GCA_029206835.1. Taxonomy (NCBI): domain Eukaryota; kingdom Metazoa; phylum Chordata; class Amphibia; order Anura; family Ranidae; genus Rana; species Rana muscosa. Next base: position 45,609,600 of record CM055120.1, on the reverse strand, counting down.
GTGGCAGTGACTACCCGCCACTGGTGATATCACAGTGGTTAGCAAGAGAAGGGAAGGGATTGTGCCTCGATCTATTCCCCATCACTACTCAGTAGAAGAAACTGTTTATTGTTTGGCAAGAAGAATAAAACTGAGTTGGACCTATTCACTGTGTGGAACTCTGGTTACTAGGAGCAAAGGAGTCAGGGACGAAGTACTGGACTTGACTCTAGGACACCTACACAAGACCCAATCTTCTGGCCTTCACCTCTTAGCTATGGAGGACATGGGCCGTGGTGTGTCTCATCCCTCCCCCAGGCACTGAGACCCCTAGACGAAGAAAGACAAGCCGAGTATGAGAAGGGGAGAGAGGGGTGAGGCCGCTACACGTGGGGGCATCGCGTCCGGGATGTGTGTGGTGTCTGAACTTGAACTTTGCTGCCTGGAGGAGTTCCGAGTAGGTCGGCCATATTGGCAAACGCGGCACGAGGCAACCCATAGCTGCGTAGTTCGTGGGCAGGGAGAGGAGAAAGCCCGCGAACAAGTGCAGAGTGTGGGAGGAGTCTGGCCATGTGGACGTACGCACGTGGAGATTTCGGCGCGGGTGGGTCAGTGCGCAATGGAGCAGCGAAGAGAGAAGATGACTTCAACTACTCCATGGATTTCAGTTTCTTCCGGAATGGACATGACTTCTCTGGCTGCTCCGATCATGGATAGGGGGATAAGACTAAGGCCCCGGGGGCGATTGGCTCTGTACACCTGCAGAGACATGAAGGCCCTCGGTGTGATCTGTCCCGGCTGTTCGGGACTGGTGGTTCAGCTGAAGCCATTCGGGCGATGTGAGGTCTGAAAGGAGTTTCTCTTCAAGGTGGAACCATCCACGGAAAAGCCTCGGGCTTTCCACCTCAACTACCTCACAGGGACTGCCACTCCGGAAGGAGAGATCGATGCTGGTAGGTTTCCCGTGCGCACTGATCCGGGCGAAGTGACTGCCCAAGCGGAGATGAAAAGAGAAAAATCAGAGGATGCTGCCTCGGTCACCAGCAGCTCCCTGCTCCGACCACCGAAGAGGAAAGTCGGCCTAGTGATGGCCTCGTGTGGTCGTGGAAGAGCTTCGCCCCGCTGCTTGCCTGGCCTGGATGGATCCGGTAGCAAGAGTCCTGGACATCCCTATTCTTCTGAAGGCCCAGGTGAGCCAGGGGTTGGGACTGTCTGTGTGGTTAAAAGTGGCGGAAGCCCACAGTCGGTAGAGGCCGTCAAGGGGGATAGTTCCGTGACTGGGAATTATCTGCCCGCTGAATGCTACGACACCTCTGACCTAGACTCATTGTCTGACAATGGCGATGATGGGGAGATAGACAAAATCTTCCATCAGAAGGGATGGGACAAGATGAAGCTACCCTCGTCCCGTGTCATCAGGGACCTGCCCATGTCTACTGGAGATAGTACACCCCGGGTGGAGGCCTCGGTGCCTAGGGAGGAATCTGGTCCCCTGTCCGAAGTTCCTCTTCTGGACTCAACATCCATTTCACCTGTTCCTGTTGCGGGAGTGCAACGCAAGTCATTGCGGGCTCCTAGGCCAAGATCTACTGAGATGGTGAACGCACCTCGCCACCCAGAAGCGATTGTTCCGCCTGGAGAAGGAGACCGGGCCACCATGCCACCTTTGTTAAGGCTGCAGCGTCTCTTCGGCCAGAAGGTTGCCCAGGAGTATGGGTGGGAATACCCGTACCTGCCTCGAGAACTGCTTTATGAGGTGGAAGTTTTTCGCCAAAGATGGTATGATACCTTTGTGTGGGACAAACTTAAAGTACCGCAAGCACGGCGATACCTTTCTTGTTCACCAACGGTCACCAAGAAGTTCCAGGACTGTAAAGCTAAGTGGATGCTGGGAAGGCATATCCATGCGGACAGAGTGGTGATTTGCCGCAAGGAAGGAGGAAATGCTGAGTACCATGTGGAGGCTTTGGACAGACATTTGAAGCCTGTGTTCCTACCGCATCCAAGGTTTTACCTTTAGGAGAAAGGAAAGACTCCTGTGTGTTCTTTTGCTGTTCATTGCTGAACTTTCCGGAGTGTCTTCACCGGAACACAGGGACTGTGCCCTAGTTTTTTTTTGCATTTGGGCAGTTCTACTCTTCGGAGAAATGGGAGCTGTTATTGTTTTGTTCTCCCTCTTTCTCCTTGCACTTCAGAGAAATCAGTGACTTTGGGGTTTTAGTCAGTGTAGAGTTACAGAGAAAAAAAAAAGAGTTCATCTGAAAGTGATGAGTGTCTTGACCGCAGCATTGTCACCAGGTGGCAGTGTTGCGCTACGATTGTTTTGGTTTTTTTTACATTATGCAGCACTCATTGGAGTGAGTGGGTTTCTTTTGGGATAGACCCATTCATTCCAAGCAGACACACATGTATTGTTAGGATGTATGTTTCTTTTCTTTCCCTCTGCAGGAGACTCGTCTATCAAGACTGCTGAGAATGGGTGGTCCTTAGATAGCCAGGGGGAGGGGAGAGCATACATGTGTGAGATGTGTAAAGTGTTTTATTGGGAAGTTTTATAGTTGCATTGTTTTAAGTTTTCCCTTTCCCATTCAGGTCTTGGCACAATTCAGGGCTGAATTGTGTAGTTTGGTTTCTGGGCTGAACTTATGTCACCACCCTTGTGGGATATGAGTTTGTACCAGACACTGGGGACCAGTGTCAAATCACCATGGGGAGAGTGTAGCGGGTGTTTGAATTTTAGGGGAGGCATCTGGGTGGTAGTGTAACCCAGATGCACCAATTGCTAGGGGATCCGAGACCCTTTTCTGGTTCTTGGAGGACTCTGGTGGTGTGAGGTTCCTTGCGGTCCACAGGTGGCGCTGTTGCCCGGGGTCGGAGCTGAACTCACACCGCAAGACTGTACCTTTTTGTCCTCCCCTGGAGCTGGTACAGCGGGGCGGGGAACCCGCTGTGGCACGAAGGGAGAGGGGATAAAAGGGGCGGACGCCCTTACAATGGGGTTCAGAGTTCGGAGAGAGTTGGAGGATGTGGCCGCACCCAGGCACCATCAGCTTGGGTGCTGGTGTTCCGGAGTTCCGGGCTCAGGTGCCCTTGACCTGGCCGGAGCGAGAGATGGAGTCCATTCCAGGCACCTTTAGCCTGGGGTGAGGTACTATGGCGGAGGCCTGGGGCTCAGTACCTTCGACTGAGTTCTTCAAGGGTGGAGGAATCCGAGGGGGGCCCTAACTCATTGGGTGCCCGTGTCTGAGTTCGTGAGGACTGGTGTGCGGAACTTCTCTGAAGTGTCCAGCGCAGCATTGCTGGTGACAGAGAGGCTTCCTGTTTCTCCCTTGGACGGATCTCCTTCCCCTGACAGGGGCCGTGCTAGCGAAGGTAATTCACATTCTACTCAATATAGTCAGTGGCAGTGACTACCCGCCACTGGTGATATCACAGTGGTTAGCAAGAGAAGGGAAGGGATTGTGCCTCGATCCATTCCCCATCACTACTCAGTAGAAGTAACTGTTTAATGTTTGGCAAGAAGAATAAAACTGAGTGGAACTCTGGTTACAAAGAGCAAAAGGAGTCAGGGACGAAGTACTGGACTTGACTCTAGGACACCTACACAAGACCCAATCTTCTGGCCTTCACCTCTTAGCTATGGAGGACATGAGCCGTGGTGTATCTCATCCCTCCCCCCAGCACTGAGACCCCTAGACAAAGAAAGACAAGCGGACTAGCGGAGTATGAGAAGGGGAGAGAGGGGTGAGGCCGCTACATATATATATATATAGTCAAAAGTATTAGTACACCTGCCTTTACACACACATAAACTTTAATGCCATCCCAAGTCTTAGTCCGTAGGGTTCAATATTGAGTTGGCACACCCTTTGCAGCTATAACAGCTTCAACTCTTCTGAGAAGGCCGTCCACAAGGTTTAGGAGTGTGTCTATGGGAATGTTTGACCATTCTTCCAGAAGCGCATTTGTGAGATCAGGCACTGATGTTGGACGAGAAGGCCTGGCTTTCAGTCTCCACTCAAATTCATCCCAAAGGTGTTCTATCAGGTTGAGGTCAGGACTCTGTGCAGGTCAGTCAAGTTCCTCCACCCCAAACTCGCTCATCCATGTCTTTATGGACCTTGCTTTGTGCACTGGTCCAAATAATATGGTGTGGGGTTGTTTTCCAGGGGTTGGGCTTGGCCCCTTAGTTCCAGTGAGGGGAACTCTTAAGGCATCAGCATACCAAGACATTTTCATGCTCCTAACTTTGTGGGAACAGTTTGGGGACGGCCCCTTCCTGTTCCAACATGACTGTGCACCAGTGCACAAAGCAAGATCCATAAAGACATGGACTTAGCAGGGGTGGTGGAAAATTTACTTCAAGTGCAATAATTCACATTATAACCGTGACTAAAACATACACAATTAAGTGTAACAATCAAAAAAAATTAAATTCCAAAGTGCTATAATGGTGTGAACCTCCCAACTAAAAAGTTGTTGCACTTGAAGGTAATTTGTATTGCAATTATCTGTAGAGGGGTTTCCACCATCCCTGCTAAGGCAGCACTGGTGGGCACTGATAGGCAGCACTGATGGGCACTAATAGACTGCACTGATTGGCAGCACTGATTGGCAGCGTTGATGGACACTAATTGGTAGCACTGATGTGCACTGATAGGTGGCACTGATAGGCGGCACTGATGGGCACTGATATGCATCACTGATGGGCTCTGATTAGTTGCACTTATGGGCACTGATAGGCTCTGATTTGCAGCACTGATTGGCAGCACTGATGGGCACTGTTAGGCAGCATTGATGGACACTGATAGGCAGCACTGATAGGCAGCACTGATGGGCACTCATATGCAGCATTGATGGGCTCTGATTGGCGGCACTGATTGGTAGCACTGATGGGCACTGATTGGCAGCACTTATGGGCAGTGATAGGCGGCACTGATGAGCACTGATAGGCAGCATTGGTTGGCACTGACAGCATTGGTTGGCACTGATTTACAGCATTGGTTGGCACTGATAGGCAGCACTGACTGGCACTGGTTGGCACTGATAGGCAGCATTGGTTGGCACTGATAAGCAGGACTGGCAGTGATAGGCAGCATTGGTTGGCACTGAAAAGCAGCACTGGCACTGATAGGCAGCATTGGTTGGTACTGATAGGCAGCATTGGTTGGCACGGATAGGCAGCATTACCAAACCTTTGTGTCCATGAAGCTGCATGGCAGGGATTCCCACTCTCACAGCGCATTGTCCCGGCACTGACAGCTGACTTTCGGATTTGGCCAATTATGGGTTTGGACTGAACTGGGAGCTGAACCCAAGCTCATCCCTAGTAAGGAGGAGTAGTAGAAGAGCTAAAAATACTTACTTTTCCCCAAAACAGCCCTGAATCACCTTCTGGTCATTTAGCCAAATGTCTAATGCCATGTACACACGATTGGAAATTCCGACAAGAAAAGTTTGATGGGAGCTTTTGGTCGTAAATTCCGACCGTGTGTAGGCTCAATCTGACTTTTTCTGTCAGAATTTCCGCCAACAAAAATTTGAGAGCTGGTTCTCAAATTTTCCGACAAGAAAAGTTCTTGTCGGAAATTCCGGTCATCTGTATGCAATTCTGACACACCAAAAACCACGCATGCTCTGAAGCAATTCGACGCATGCTCGGAATCATTGAACTTCATTTTTCTCGGCTCGTTGTAGTGTTGTACATCACCGCGTTCTTGACGGTCGGAATTTGGTCTGACTGTGTGCATGCAACACAAGTTTGAGCCAACATTCCGTCGGAAAAAAATCCACGGTTTTCTTGTCGGATTTTCCCATCGTGTGTACGTAAGAATTTTGACATGCTGGCTCAGCGCACATCAGTCAGTCTGATCTTTTGGTCCCATGGCCACTTACAGGAGCCTGGAGCAACGTTTTCATCAGAAAAGTTACGTATTTCTAATCTACAATGGTACTTTATTTATCCATCCAAGACTTTTTTGTTACCATCTCAGCATAGGTCCGCTTTAAAGGAATCTTCTGTTCCATACAGCCTTTGCACAGGGCAGTCCATTGGAGAAAAAAATAAAAAAATCCTAATGGGCAATCCCTTTAAACCCAACAGTCAATAACAAATTCAATCTATTAAAATTACAATCTCCTTTCTTTCCAGAGTTTGAATGTTTCTCAATAAATGGATTAAACATAAGTTAATTTTACGACAGTAAAACAAGTTGCAGCATCCATGAAGCATACCGGTGAAGACTCCCATTGAATCTTTAATAAATTCTGCGCACTATTTATTGGCTTGCCAAGAAGAATTGTTTAAATAATGATAAGCCACAATCTGCATCAGCACTAATGGAAATAATATCTCACTGACATAATTACAGCCTAATTAACCGTGACATTCCACAAATCAGTTTTTTGCATATTGCCCTGTTCTTGTAAATTTTGTACAGGGAACAGAAATACGAGTAACAAATAATCAATTTCCAGCATTATAAAGTCTTGCTTCTATTTGAAGTTTATTTTTCAATTTTTTTTCCGTATCTAAAAGGCTGTAAAAATTATCTGCAAGACTTAATGGGGACTTCTGTCATACATGGCACATGATCAGAGTGTTGTAGAGCAGAAATAAACGGGAAATTTGGAAATCAATGTAACTTCATAAAGTGAACCTGTATTGGTTGATGAAGAGTTAAAGCGGTTGTATACCCCGCTTTCTGATTTTTACCTACAGGTAATCCTATAACAAAGCTTAACTGTGGGTAAAATGAATATCTCCTAAATGTGCACTGTTTAGGAGATATTGACCCTGATGTCAGCGGCGCATGCGCTCTGAAGGTCCGGATTACCGTGCCGGAACTTTAGAGCTTCTTCCCGGAACCGAGGGCGCCACTGAGAGGGCTTCTTTCTAAGGTGAATATTTCCTAATGTGCTAGTATGCGGTGCATACTAGCACATTATGCCTTTGTCTTGCAGGTTTTTTTTTCTTCCTCAGATTACAACTGCTTTAAAGCTGAACTTCGGCCTTTTTTCAGTCTTTGCACAGTTGTACAGGCCCCTCTCCTGTATTGCTTAAGCCCCGTACACACGGTCGGACTTTTGGCCAACAAACTTCATTTTGAGCAAGTTGGACCAACAATCCGACCGTGTGTACGCTGCATCGAACAAACTGTGAACAGCAGGATTTTTTCCAACAAAGCAGACAAGGAGAACCTGGAAAACATATGGAAAAAAGCCAAAATAATTACCCGTATTTATCGGCGTATAACTTTAAGAGGGAAGTTTCAGGGAAAAAACTTTCCACAGCCCCCTCCGTATAACACGCAGGCACAGTTTACCCTCTATTTTCAGGGTAAAAAAGTGAGTTTTATACGCCAATAAATACAGTATATGCAATATTTTGTTTTCATTTATTTTTTCAGTTCCTGCTGTTCACAGAGCCCAATCGCATAAAGTGGTTCTAAAGGCAGAAGGTTTTTTACAATATAAAGAAAGAAAATCACATCCCTTCCATGTATATTCATGTCATGAAAATCCCAAAAGGCGGGAGTGGAATCTGCTCTTTATTTTTACAGTTATAGAGGAAATTAAAAACAACTGTCCTTCACTTTTAAAGTGTGTTCTGCCTTTCAGAAACCCGAGCGAGGCAGCAGAATCTGCCTCGTAGTTCTGGTCCTCTGGAATGCACCGTGTCAAGGATGGTACATATACTGCGTATTAACCTCTCTATTACTCCACAACCTTGGCAAAAGAAGAGGAATTGTTTCCTAAATCCCCCAGCCAATTAATCTGCTGCTGCGTGCCTGTGATATACTGCACAACATTACAATCTACATGCACCTGTCTCCGGGGACTGGAAGCCTACAGCCTGAGCAGATTCAGCTAAAAGGGGAAAGCTTGGATACCAGAACAGTGAAATCTAGAACAGAACTACGGCTTATAGAAGCACAGTGAACCAAATAAAGAGAATATCTAATTTCATACTGTTACTGTCATAGCACTTTTGTATTTGAATTTCATCTGATTCCATATGTATTTCCAGATTGTAAGCTCTAACGAGCAGGGCCCTCTGATCCCTTCTGTATTGATTTGTATTGTAACTTAAGGTGATAAGATTTTTAAAATGAAATCCGGGGACATTTTTTTTTTTTACTAGTAATGGCGGCAATCAGCGAATCTCTGCCCGTCGCCGCTGCCGCCCGCCTTACAGCCTGTCAAGTCTCACTCTCCGGGTCCCGGCTACTACTACTGGGTGGGGAACGGAGGAAGATCACTCGGCAGGGAAGACAAGGAGATAAGCAGGCAGGCGGCTGGCCAGGACTTGAGCCAAGACAGAAGAACATGTGAGCGGAGCTGAATGGGCACCCGAAACTGAAGAAATATTCCCTCCGCTCCGACCAGCACATGATCATCAGAAAGGGGCACAGATAATGGAAAAAATACACTCCCCTAAGCTAGTAGGAGCAGCAGAGCAAGGGTGTGCAATTCAGATTTTTTTTTTTTATTCTGCGCTGACTGTCTTTGAAATTGCTCCAGCCCCTGTTCAAATCCAATCCGGGGACAAAACTGGGGACAGACTTGGTCCGGGGACAGTGTACTCAATCCGGGGACTGTCCCCGGAAACAGGGGATGTCTGGTCACCCTACATTGTAACTGTACTGTCTGCCCCCATGTTGTAAAGCACTGTGCAAACTGTTGGCACTATAAAAATCCTGTATAATAATAATAATATGTAGGTAAGAATAATAATAAGTCAAGCCTGTTATTCTTACCATCTCTGTGTATAATGTTTTTTCACAGAGCAGCCCCAATCCTCCCCTTTTCACGTCCTCCGCCAGCACTCCTGGCACACAGTGTGGCTCGCCCCCCGCCCACCACTCCCTTGTCACTGAATTTGATTGACAGCAGTGGGAGCCAACGCTGAGTCTGAGTCCAGTGAGGAGAGAGGGAGAGAGCAGCGCCTCTGCTCTCGGGCACAGAGCTGGACAGAGATCAGGCTCAAGTAAGTATTTAGGGTGGGCTGGGGGGGGGGAGAGCTGGACCTAGAAGATTTTCTACTCTAATGCAGGGAATGCATTAAAGTGATTGTAAAGTCTTGTTTTTTTCTTCTATAAAAATAACAAACATGTTATACTTACCTACTCTGTGCAGCAAGGATGTGCAGAGCCTCACCTGCCATGAACCTAATAAAAAAAAAATGATTCGAGGGTCGTAGCTCGGCAACCTGTGGGCCTGAAGTCCTACCCCACCACCACTAGGACCTATGGTTCCGGAGATACAGAGCGGCCAGTATAAATACACTCTGTTTGCAGTAAACTGAGAGGATGAGCTCACAGTGACTTCTTGTCAGAGGCACTGAGCTCAATGGGCAGCTTGGAGCCTTGGACCAATGGTAAAGCACCATTGGTCCAAGCTGTCAAATAAAAATGCTGCAGTGGAGGCTCTCCTCTCACTGCAGTGTATAGAAGGGGGCATGTGTCTAAAAGACAAATGCTCCCTTCCAGCCCATCCATCTTAACTACAAGGAAAAACATGTTAATGGGTATAAGGCTTACCCACAATCCCATGTTTTTCTCACACAGTTAAGAGGGGAAATCTGCTGCTGCTGAAACTGTACTTTTTTTAATCACGCTAAATAATATATTTATATGCTATATGTAATAACATAATAATTTATTATTTATCTATTTACTGTGAAATTACTGGTTTGAAGTTATAACTTTAAACTTCAGTAATTTGTCCGTTAAACCACCTGCTTGGGTACAGTTGTTGAAAATATAGTAAATTACCCTAAAAACAATATATAATAATTATTTGTATATTACTTACTTATGGTAATAAACCCCTTGCCACCCAGGGCGATTCTGACACTTATCTCCTACATGTAAAAAATTATCATTTGCTAGAAAATTACTCAAACCCCCCCAAACATTATATATATTGTGGTAGTGTGGTACCCCACCAGTGTAGTGACCAAAAATTCTCAACTGGACGGGTTGAAGGGCTCCAGGGAGCTTATAATGTACAGAGGAAACTGGCATTTCAGTTTCCTCATTATTTAATAAAGTCCACTTTGGGACCTGGAGCTCGGGGATTTCTTAGAGATCCGGGTGGAATGAGATCCGGGTGGGATAAAATCCCCAGTCCTGGGTCCGGGTTTTAAGATTCAACGGCACACTGATTGTTCAGGTGTGTGTGGACCTGATAGGAGAGTCAGGACCAGGATTCTGGGCTCCACAATCCCGAGGAGTCCAGGCTTGCAAGGGAGAACCCAAAGTGTGCAGGTGTGCATTGGAGTAGTTAGAGAAGCTAGAGTAGCTAGAGAGTGCAGGTTGCACTGTGAAACCCAGAGACCTGAGTCTGAGGTTGCTGACAGGAGTCAGGAGGGCTCCATGCGGGAGCCTGAGCAGTGGTGCTGCTGCTGAAGAGAGCCAGGCGGCTCGGTATTTTCATTTGCACTTTTGTGTGAGCCAGGAGGCTGAACATACTACCATTTAATGTTGATGGTGAAAACCCCCTGCGAGGGAAACCACATTTGTTTTCATTTCTGGAACTTTGTTTGATTTTCTTTAATAAAACTGGGCCAACGAGCCCTCAAAAGGAAACATTTGTGTGGGACTGTTCTCGCTTGCGGGTGTTACACTTGAGCTAACAACCCCCAAACATTACAATATATAAATATATTGTGACAGCAGGAAGGTAAAGTCACCTGGTTGCATCCAGGTGGGTAGATATATTTCTCCCAGATTCAGGCTTTATGCCGACTTATACAACTAGGGAGGGAGTTGATGAAGCCCAGCTGAGGCTAGTGGGCTCATGGATGACTCATACCTCTAGGGAGAGTGCTGGGCGTCGTGCAGGCAGGGAGTTGATGAGACCAGCTGAAGCTTGTCAGCTCGTTTAAGGCCTCTATAAAAACTCCCAGCTTCATTAGGTGTTTGCTCAGGCCTGGACCCAGACCTGTGTGGACTGTCTAGGGAGAGTGAACCCCTGTGCGGTGAGACCAAGCCTGTGTGGCTATTTGTTTGGACATTGACTAAACCAGGGACTTAGGGACTAGGACAGCACCAGGCTGATCCCAGTTGTTAGTTAGGAAACCTGCATGTTTAGTCAGAGGTCAAGCTGACCAGGATTTATTTTGTTTATGTTTCTTTTTGGCTTTGCTGTGTTTTTGTCACTGTACATAGAGAAATAAACCGCACCTTTTGATTTTGAAAACCACAACCTCCGTCTGCTGGGCCTGTTTTTGTGTGGGGAGCCCAACCAGGGGGTCACACACACCCGCTACCGAGTTAACCCCCTCACAGTTGGTGGAGAACCAGTGGCAGTTTTTTTTAAGCCAGCATGGAGGAGATACTGAAACAGCTGGCTCTAGCAAATGCCAATCAACAGCAGACAAATGCAGGTTTGCAAAGGAGCCTTGCAGCCCAGCAGCAAGCTCATCAACAGAGCCTTGCAGCCCAGCAGCAAGCTCACCAACAGAGTCTGGAAGCTCAGCAACAAGCCCAGCAGCAATCTGAGGCCCGCTTCATAGACCTGTTACAGAAGCAAGAGCAGAGACTACAACAAATGGAAGCAGTAGTGCAGCAACGTCCGCAGACCAGTGAGGAAAGCCGTCCCACTAATACCGCGTCCTTTGGGGTGAGTCGTTTATTGCCAAAAATGACTGGAGAGGATGATCCAGAGGTATTTTTGACCACATTTGAAAGGACTGCTGAAAGAGAAAAGTGGCCTGAGGAGCAGTGGGCTGGACTGGTGGCTCCTCTGTTAACTGGTGAATCGTAGAAGGCTTACTATGACCTAGAGCCTGACCAAGCAAAAGACTATGTGATGCTAAAAGCTGAAATATTGGCAAGGCTGGGTGTCACCCTGGCTGTCCGGGCTCAGCGTGTGCATAACTGGACTTTCCAGCTTGGAAAACCCCCCAGGTCTCAAATGTATGATCTCATTCACCTGAGCAGGAAGTGGCTACAGCCAGAGACTTTGTCCGCACCAGAGATTGTGGAACGTGTTGTAATGGATCGGTTTTTGAGAGCTCTTCCTACTGCCATCCAAAAGTGGGTAAGCCATGGAGACCCAGAGACGGCCGGTGGTCTTGTGGATCGTGTAGAGAAATACTTGGCTACAGAGAACCTGACGGCCTCTTCCAGAGACTCTCGGACTTTCCACCCTAAGACCAGACCATCCCCAGGGGCGGATAAGAGGATTCCAAGGGGTGAGGGTGGAGAGAGTGAGAGGGTGGGAGCTCTGCCCAAAGTTTGGCGAGAACAGCCTGGGAAGTCAGGGGCTCAAGAGGCAGCCAAAAGGATTGTTTGCTACCGCTGCCGGCAAGCGGGACATATTGCAGCAAATTGCCCGGTTGTGGAGGAACCCATGCAATGTGACTTTCTGACGGACAGACGTCAGTCGCTGTGTGCGACAGTCGCATGCACTGCCATTCGGGGAACTGAGAAACATTTATGCAAAATGTGTATTAATGGTAGAAATGTTGTGGTATTGCTGGATTCAGGTAGCCTTGTGACCCTGATAAAGGCTGAATTAGTTAAAACAGAGGTCTCTGGGAATAGCAAGGTAGCTGTTATTTGTGTGCATGGGGACACCCGAGAGTATCCAGTGACTACAGTGTGTTTCGAGACCCCCAAAGGTACCCTCTCTCATCCAGTGGGGTTAGTATCTCAATTACCGCATGATGCCATTGTGGGAAGGGATTTTCCGAAGTTCTGGGAACTGTGGGATGATCCTGAGCCCCCCACTGGTGCCCCTATGTACCAGGAATGTGATAGCCAGAACTCCTCTGAGAGTGGTGAGGACTCTCCAGAATTTCCCTTGTCAGTATTGGCAGGGGAGACTCAAGAAACTGGAGAGGAGCCCACCTCCTCAGACGAAAACCTACCGTCTGTGGAGTTTTCTGATCTGGAGGTTCACAGGGAAAATTTTGCCACAGAACAGTTAAAAGACCCCGCCCTAATAAAGGCACGGGAAAACGTAGTGGAAATGGATGGCGAGTTAGTGAACCCAGATAATACCTGCACTTACCCATACTTCAGCGTAGAGAAGGACCTACTGTATCGGGTGGCAAAAAGGGCAGAAGAAACCGTTGAGCATGTTGTGGTGCCCAAACCTTACAGGAAGTTGGTGTTGGAGTTGGCCCATGGGCACATTCTTGGAGGTCATCTGGGGACAGAGAAAACCCGAGAGAGGGTATTACAGAGATTCTATTGGCCTGGGGTGATGAAGGACATAGAAAATTATTGTTCCTCCTGCCCTGTGTGTCAGAGGTCGGCCCCGATGCCACATTTCCGTAGCCCGCTGGTCCCTCTACCCATCATTGAGGTCCCGTTTGAGAGAATCGCAATGGATTTGGTAGGTCCTATAATCAAGTCCGCTAGGGGGCACCAGTACATATTGGTTATAATGGACTATGCCACCCGTTATCCAGAAGCTATCCCTCTCAGAAATACCTCGGCCAAAACCATAGCCAAAGAGCTATCTCTTGTTTTTAGCCGGGTGGGTATTTGTAAAGAACTGCTTACGGACCAAGGTACACCCTTTATGTCCCGGGTTATGAAAGAGCTGTGTAAATTGTTCAAAGTGACGCAATTGCGTACATCTGTGTATCACCCCCAAACCGATGGGCTGGTTGAAAGATTCAACAAAACCCTAAAACAAATGTTGAAGAAAGTGGTGGATAGAGATGGAAAGGATTGGGACTGTCTACTTCCTTATTTGATGTTTGCTATTAGGGAGGTGCCCCAATCCTCTACGGGATTCTCCCCCTTTGAGTTACTGTATGGGAGACACCCAAGAGGGCTGTTGGATATTGCCAAGGAGACTTGGGAAAGTGAGAGTTCTCCCCACAGGAGTGTGATTGAGCATGTCGCCCTGATGCAAGATCGAATTGCACAGGTAATGCCCATCGTGAAGGAACATTTGGCCCAAGCGCAGTTGGCACAGCAGAGAGTGTACAACCGTGGAGCCAAGACCCGTACCTTTTCCCCGGGGGATAGGATATTGGTACTTGTCCCTACGGTTGAAAGTAAATTCCTTGCCAAATGGCAAGGCCCCTACGAGATAATGGAAAAAGTGAGCGAAGTGAATTACAAGGTCAGACAACCAGGAAGGCGAAAGCCCGAACAGATATATCACGTTAATCTGTTGAAAGCCTGGAGGGATAGAGAGTCCCTAGTCGCAGAAACTTGGTCACCAGCTCAAACTGGTTGCGTGATTCCGGAGGTTGGAATAGCAGCCACCTTGTCACAACCCCAACAACAGGAGGTTAAGGAGTTTGTGCTTCGCAACAAGGAGGTGTTCTCTGAGCTGCCGGGACAAACATCTGGGGTAGAGCATGATATTATTACCCCGCCCGGTGAAAGGGTGAAGTTAAAACCCTATCGGATCCCAGAGGCCCGACGGGAGGCAATACGGGAGGAAGTACAGAGAATGCTGAACTTAGGGGTGATAGAGGAGTCCCAAAGTGATTGGTCTAGTCCCATTGTGTTGGTGCCTAAACCGGATGGGAGCTGGCGATTTTGTAACGATTTTCGTCAGTTGAACAAAGTTACAAAATTTGACACCTACCCCATGCCACGTATAGATGAGTTGATCGACCGGCTGGGAACAGCCCGATACATGACGACTCTTGACCTCACAAAAGGGTATTGGCAAATTCCCCTGGCCAAGTCGGCCAAAGAGAAAACCGCATTTGTAACCCCAGACGGGGCGTTCCAATATAAGAGAATGCCGTTCGGGTTACAGAATGCGCCGGTCACATTCCAGCGGAAAATGGACCAGATACTGAGGCCCCATCGGAAGTATGCTGCGGCTTACCTGGATGACGTAATTGTCCATAGCACAGATTGGGCCTCACATCTGCCAAAAGTGCAAGCAGTCCTAGACTCTATCCGGGAAGCGGGGTTTACGGCTAACCCCAAGAAGTGTACCATTGGGCAGGAGGAGGCCAAATATCTTGGGTACACCATTGGCAGGGGAGTGATAAAACCCCAACTCAACAAAGTCGAGGCCATCCAGAGTTGGCCACGTCCCAACAGCAAGAAACAGGTACGGGCCTTTCTGGGAATCGCGGGTTATTATCGGCGCTTCATTCCCCACTTTGCTTCTAAGGCTGTGCCCCTAACCAACCTGACGAAAGGGAAAGGGTCGGCCATGATTAAATGGACCCCCGAGGCTGAGGCAGCATTCCAATTCTTGAAACAAGCCTTATGTAGCCAGCCAGTGTTGTACTCACCCGACTTCTCTAAAGACTTTGTCGTACAAAGTGATGCGTCAGATGTGGGGTTAGGAGCAGTATTGTCCCAGGTCTGGAACGGGGAAGAGCACCCAGTCATTTACCTCAGCAGGAAGTTGAAGTCCCATGAGGTAAATTACGCCACGGTTGAAAAGGAGTGTTTAGCGGTGAAGTGGGCTCTAGATTCCCTTCGGTACTATCTGCTAGGTAGGCACTTTGACATGGTTACGGATCACGCTCCGTTAAAGTGGATGGCTCAAAACAAGGAGACAAATAGAAGAGTGAATAGGTGGTTCCTGGCCCTACAGGAATTCAACTTCACAGTAAAGCATCGCCCTGGCGTTCAAATGGGGAATGTGGATGCTTTGTCTCGAGTACATGAATGCCTGATTGCTGGTGTTCCAACCCCAAGGTTAAAACAAGAGGGGGGGGTATGTGACAGCAGGAAGGTAAAGTCACCTGGTTGCATCCAGGGGGGTAGATATATTTCTCCCAGATTCAGGCTTTATGCCGACTTATACAACTAGGGAGGGAGTTGATGAAGCCCAGCTGAGGCTAGTGGGCTCATGGATGACTCATACCTCTAGGGAGAGTGCTGGGCGTCGTGCAGGCAGGGAGTTGATGAGACCAGCTGAAGCTTGTCAGCTCGTTTAAGGCCTCTATAAAAACTCCCAGCTTCATTAGGTGTTTGCTCATGCCTGGACCCAGACCTGTGTGGACTGTCTAGGGAGAGTGAACCCCTGTGCGGTGAGACCAAGCCTGTGTGGCTATTTGTTTGGACATTGACTAAACCAGGGACTTAGGGACTAGGACAGCACCAGGCTGATCCCAGTTGTTAGTTAGGAAACCTGCATGTTTAGTCAGAGGTCAAGCTGACCAGGATTTATTTTGTTTATGTTTCTTTTTGGCTTTGCTGTGTTTTTGTCACTGTACATAGAGAAATAAACCGCACCTTTTGATTTTGAAAACCACAACCTCCGTCTGCTGGGCCTGTTTTTGTGTGGGGAGCCCAACCAGGGGGTCACACACACCCGCTACCGAGTTAACCCCCTCACAATATATATATATATATATATATATATATATATATAATGTAGCGCCTGCCCCTCTTCTCTCTCTGTGTCTGTGCGGCTCGCACTGTCTCTTGTCTAGGGGTATCTGATGGTGGAGAGAGAGAGAGCGGGTGGGCTACGCCTAGCCTCCACCACGTGGGAATACCTGTGGTATCAGCAATGTCTTGTTTACCTTCAGGTCTGTACTGTGCACCCGGATCCTCCCTCCAAGAGTCACCGTGAACTTCGTCCGCCAGGAATTGAGCCTCACACCATTAAAGTCCAACACTTCTTTATTAGAACACACCGTACAGGGACTTCCTTGATAGATAGAGCAGAAAAGGAGGTGTGAGTGTGAATAGGCCCAGACACAAATTCGATCCTCTACTCTCCTCCTGGAGAGTGGGCTATGGTCTCCGCACGAGGTAAAGGGGATCCTTCTGGACGGTCTCCGACAAGAGACTCACCAGTCACCGGCAGTCTGCTGCACCGGGTCTTCGAGTGAGGAGCTCTCCCCGGTCCATTGCGTCTTACTCAGATTCAGGCCTCCATCCCCGAAGTGCCTTAGGACCCTTCCCTCGCGGAACTCAGTGTTGGGCACTGAGCTCCGGACCTTCTTGCGAGTACCTCACCCCAGGACTGAAGGTGCCTGAGGTGGAACACGATCTCCGGTGGTCCTCTAGGCCGAGGCCTCCTAGAGGACGAGCACGAACCCACGTCCGCAAGCTGAAGGTGCTTGGGATGAAGACCCCGTGACCAAGATGGCCGGCCCCTTTATACCCTCTCCCAGCAAGCATGGCGGGTTCCCCGCCCCACCATACCGCTGCCGAGAGAGGACAAAAAGGAGGCTCGGCACACAGTGATATTCGTCCCTCCGGCCACAGTGACAGCGCCACCTGGTGGATCGCCGGGAACATAGCACTGATGTCACAGCCATATTCAAAAAATGCACCCGGGAAAGTAAGTACCCGCTACACTCTCCCCCTTGTCTTTTGACA
The DNA here is from genome assembly GCA_029206835.1 of Rana muscosa. Taxonomy (NCBI): domain Eukaryota; kingdom Metazoa; phylum Chordata; class Amphibia; order Anura; family Ranidae; genus Rana; species Rana muscosa. Next base: position 45,592,339 of record CM055120.1, on the reverse strand, counting down.
CTGGACCCCAGTGTCTGGAGTGAATCACGCCCTCAACGGCTGACATAATCCAATCCAGAAACCAACTAACAATTTGAAAAACAAAAATTTTTAGGAAACTAACCTAACGGAGAAGTTGTGTCTGAGCCCCGGCAACAAAAGAGGAGTGAAAGACAACATTTAAAACATAAAACCACATTCCAACATTATACTTTTCCCTCCCATCCTAACTAAGAACCACCCCAGGTTCCATAATCTTGACGGGATGCTCTCCTGCTGAGGGAAGAGAAAAGAAACAATAAAACCCTGACATGTGTATGTGTGAGAGAAAAAGAAACTCCTCCGAAGAGAAATATCTTTTCCTCCAGTGTGAGTGTGTACAATGTGTAACGTTGCACAAGACTGCCACCTGGTGACAGCCTCGCGGTAACTGCACCCGTTGAACCATCTTCTCTTTTCTCGTTGTTTGACTCCGGGCCCTATCTACCCCAAAGTCTGCAACTTCTCACCGGAAAGGAAAGAACAACAACTGGAACAGTTCTTCCTTGGAATGACACAAGCCCCCTTCTTGCGGGGTAAAACATTGATGATAGCACCAACAAGAAAGTCAAACAGCAAAGTTCAGGGGGTGCAAGGTCCTTTTGAAAAGCAAACAAATGGAGTCTCTTTCTCCTCAGAGGTAGAAGCGGGGATGCAGCAGAACAAGAGGCTTCAAATGCCGGTCCATGGTCTCCAAATGGTACTCCACATCTTCACCTTCTTTGCGTCGGATCAACACTTTATCCGCATGGATGTGTCTTCCCAACATCCACTCTGCCTTGCAGTCTTTGAACCGCTGAGATGCATTTGGAGAGCATGTCAAATACCTGCGGGCGTGTGGGACCCTAAGGTGGGTCCACACAAAGTCATCATACAAGCGCTCTCGGTACACCTCCACTTCGTAAAGTAACTCCTTGGAGAGGTACGGATATTCCCACCCGTAGTCAGCAGCAACTTTCTGGCAGAAGAGTCTCTGAAGCCTTGACAGCGAAGGCATTGTGGCTCTGTCCCCTTCGCCGGGCAAAACTATAGAGTTCGGGTGGCGAGGGGCCTTGACCACTTCTGGTTGGGGCATAGGTGCCCGTAGCATCAACTTCTGTTCCCCAGTACCTGATGCAGGTGGCACCGGAGATGCAGATGTGGGCTGGGGACGGGACCCTTGTTCAGGCGCTGGTGCCCCCACCCGGGGTGTACTCTCCCCCGTGGACATGGGTGAACCTCGGGGCCTTCGGAATGAAGCTAGCGGTACTTTGTCCCAGCCCTTCTCTGCAAACAGTTCATCAATAGCGGTGTCATCTCTCAGATCAGAGAGCGACTCCAGATCCGAGGTATCACACTCCTCCGCGGGTATGTAGCCCGTTGTAGAGACGGAGCTAACACCTCCCGCGGGCGTACTGGGCCATGTCTTCCCGGCACCTCCGCCCATGCACCAAGTCTCTTTGCCCGGCTCACCTCGGCCTTTACTTGAAGCGGGACGTCCGGAACACTCGTCAACGGATCCGTCTAGGCCTGGCGTAAGCTGGCGAGATGGTCCGCCACCACCGCTGGTCGGGGCCACCACGCTGGTTCTCTTCTTCGGTGGCGGACGCTGTGAGACAGTGGTGACCGAGTCAGCATCCTCGGATTTCTCCCGTTGAGTTTTAATGACCTCCTCCGCGGTCGCTGCAGTGTGCGCTGGGATCACTTTTACAGCAGTAATTCCTCCTCTGCGAGTAGTGTTACCTGAAGCCCGGCCTGGGTAGATGGTTCTCGGCCTGTCTACTGCCGGATCCACCTCGAACAGGAACTCCCCACAGGCCTCACATTGTCCGAAGGGCTTCAGGCAGCACACCAGTCCCGAGCACCCGGGACAAATTACACCCAGGGCCTCTACGTCCATGCACGAATACAGGGCGAATCGACCCCTTGGCTTCAGCCGGATCCCGGTATCCGTTATCGGAGCAGCAGCAGTCATCGTGGTAGTAACAGGGTGAACTGGAATCCATGAAGTATGTCCAAACATGGTGACTTGTTGCTGGTCCATCGCACACTGCAGAGTTTTCGCGCCAATGTCCCACGTGTAGCCCTCTCACGTATTGGACTCCTCCCCTTTGCTCCAGTTCGCGGGCTTTTTCACTTTCTTTGGTTGAGCCACGCCCACAAACTAAGCGGCGGGGGTTGTGTCTGTTGGCGCAGTGCAATTAGAAGCCCCCACGTGTAGTACCTCACACGGCTGGGCCTCCCCCGTTCACCGCTCTTCCTGCGCGGGCCTTTCCCTTGTCTAGGGTCAATTCCACGACTTCGAGCAGGGCTGCACTTTGGCCTATTCAGTTAACTCATCCAGCAGACTTGTTCCATACTGTGATGCACAACACAATACCGGACCCGAGCCCCCACGTGTAGCGCCTGCCCCTCTTCTCTCTCCGTGCGGCTCGCACTGTCTCTTGTCTAGGGGTATCTGATAGTGGAGAGAGAGAGAGCGGGTGGGCTACGCCTAGCCTCCACCACGTGGGAATACCTGTGGTATCAGCAATGTCTTGTTTACCTTCGGGTCTGTACTGTGCACCCGGATCCTCCCTCCAAGAGTCACCGTGAACTTCGTCCGCCAGGAATTGAGCCTCACACCATTAAAGTCCAACACTCCTTTATTAGAACACACCGTACAGGGACTTCCTTGATAGATAGAGCAGAAAAGGAGGTGTGAGTGTGAATAGGCCCAGACACAAATTCGATCCTCCACTCTCCTCCTGGAGAGTGGGCTATGGTCTCCGCACGAGGTAAAGGGGATCCTTCTGGACGGTCTCCGACAAGAGACTCACCCGTCACCGGCAGTCTGCTGCACCGGGTCTTCGAGTGAGGAGCTCTCCCTGGTCCATTGCGTCTTACTCAGATTCAGGCCTCCATCCCCGAAGTGCCTTAGGACCCTTCCCTCGCGGAACTCAGTGTTGGGCACTGAGCTCCGGACCTTCTTGCGAGTACCTCACCCCAGGACTGAAGGTGCCTGAGGTGGAACATGATCTTCGGTGGTCCTCTAGGCCGAGGCCTCCTAGAGGACGAGCACGAACCCACGTCCGCAAGCTGAAGGTGCTTGGGACGAAGACCCCGTGACCAAGATGGCCGGCCCCTTTATACCCTCTCCCAGCAAGCATGGCGGGTTCCCCGCCCCACCATACCGCTGCCGTTAGAGGACAAAAAGGAGGCTCGGCACACAGTGATATTCGTCCCTCTGGCCACATTGACAGTGCCACCTGGTGGACCGCTGGGAACATAGCACTGATGTCACAGCCATATTCAAAAAATGCACCCGGGAAAGTAAGTACCCGCTACATACATATATATATATATATATATATATTTAGCAGACACCCTAGGGAATAAAATGGTGGTCGTTTTTTATGTGACACGGTATTAGCGCAGCAATTTTTCATGCGCTTGTCAACTGTCTCATGAATAAAAAAATAAAAAACCACTAAAGTTAGCCCGATTTTTTTGTATAATATGAAAGATGATGTTATGCAGAGTAAATAGATACCTAACATGTCACACTTTAAAATTGCCACACACTTGGGGAATGGCACCAAACTTCAGTACTTAAAAATCTCCATAGGCGACACTTGTGGTTTGAAAGCCGTTTACAATAGTACCTCAACAGCCACTGACCTCACCGCATGGCCCTGATGTGCAGTGGATTTGCACAGGGCAGCCTGGATCCTCCTCTTCTCAGGTCCCTCTTCTGTGCCCTGGCCCCTCCCTCCTGTCGAGTGCCCCCTCAGCTTGCTATGGGGGCACCCGAGCTGAGTCACAGCTCCCTGTGTCCATTCAGACATGGAGCTGCCCCGCCCCCTCTATCTCCTGATTGGCTAACTGACTTTGATTGACAGCAGCAGCAGCCATGACAGTGCTATGTATTACGGTAATTGTGGCACAGGCAGTGAGTCCATATTGCCATACCACAGATATTGATGCCAGGTAAGAATGTGAAGCCTGCTGGAGTGTAACACATGGTGACCCTTAGAACCTGATGATTCCCAAAGGCCTGAGCAACCAACAGAGGTGGACAGATGAGTATGCACAACCCTTGAAAGGTTTTTACAGACTTTGTTGAGCAGCTAGAGCTGGAGTAGGAATGTACAAGTCTACAATCGGCACTCCTGCTGCTCAACTCAAGAACACCAGGCGCAGCAACGCTCAAGAGCAGGCATGTCAAACTGGTGTTTTTTGGGCCTCATGCAACACTCTCTTTTCTTTCTTTCTTCAGCTACCTTCGGATTTTAACAGAGATAGAGTTTTAGTTTGAGCGCTGAACCAAATCCGCAGCTCTCTCTGTTATCCGGGGTGACCTCATGGGCCCCCAGATTATTTTAGTGGATGTATAAACACATCTTTGGAAGCATTGATAGGAGAATTTTTCTGTGTGGGACAGTGCCAAAATGAAGTGAGAGCGCTGGATGTCTTGCCTCTGGTGGAAGAAATTTGTAATGAGATAGAGAACTAGCATCCATTAAGCTTTAAACAGGACTTGGTGTGGTTGGAATTTATTCACATATTGTTTACACAAAAGCACTGGAGCACTATGAAGCTGGTCATCCAAGTGTACTGCAGCTATCAGTAACACTGGTATTAACCATTTAGGCTGGCTTCCTACTTTTGTATTCACTATTGATGGTATTTATATATATTGGCACTAGTTATTTATTTTTCAGGATTGGCAGGGAAAATAATATTATTTTATCATCACAATTAATTATTTCACTGAACTTTTTATCAGCACTGAGTTTATATTTTTATTCACGAAGATTTATTTGTATATATTTATTGTTTATCACGGATCATATTTTATATCACGGATCATTCAATTACGGAGATTATTTATTCACGGAGCTTTATATTACTTGACACTGTGTTCAATAAGAGGGTTGGTTTCTAGCGCACCATTATATTTAATCTTTTATTTGACCACCTCTGCGGTTTTTATTTGCGGTATATTACAAGGGTAGTGTAAGGTCTAGCAAGACGGTGGCGACGGCATCAAATGTGACGAGCGCATGCTCGTCGTAGTCGATGACGTCACCGGGTTCTTGCCATTCAAAAGAACAGCGGTTCTTTTAAATGGCCGTGTGTACACTCGGCGAGCAAGGCAAGCTTGTCGGGAATCTCGTCGAGAAAACCAAAGTTTTTTTTCCCGACGAGATTCCCACCCACCCATTCCCACTTCAGATACAATATCTAGATCAGTGATCGTTAACTTAGATTGCTGACTTTTTCGATCGGCTATCCTTATTGTTAGTGTATTTTATGTGCGGCCCAAGACAATTCCTCTTCTTCCAATGTGGCCCAGGAAGGTCAAAAAGCTGGACACCCCTGTCCTAAATTTTTGGTTAAGATAGTGTTCAAATCTAGTACAAATGATGAGATATCTGCCTCCAGACAGGGATAACTATGGAAAACAAAGCTTCCCAGCATCCCTCACGAGGAGAACTAAGTAGAATTATTCCTTATGCCGCGTACACACGATCGTGATTCACGGCGGTGAAAACACCGCCGTGAATCACGACATGAAATAAAATGAAAAACGAGGGAACGGCATGTTCCCCCACACACGACCGTTTTTCCCGTCATTTTTTTCTTTGTCGAGAAAAACGACCGTCTGTGGGCTCCGCGGCAGTGTCTCCCTATGGGAAAACTGCCGCGGAAAAAAATGATGGAAAAAACGATGAGAAAATTTAGAACATGTTCTAATTTTTCTCGTCGTTTTTTCTGCCGTTTTTCTCAACGAGAAAAACGACATAAAGCCCACAGACGATCGTTTTTCGTCGAGAAAAGCGGTCGTGTGTACGCGGCATTAGTGGAAGTCCAAGAAAAGAGCATCATAAATGTTAAGCTTATTTTTTTATTTTTTTATTTTATGTAACAAATCTAAAGTAGGTAATATCCTAAAAAAGCATAAATACCCTTAACTGTAGAAAAGATGACAGCGCCGCAGAACTAGTTAAAGTCCAGTCAATTTGTATTGTCCAAAGATAAGCCATGAAAATAATGCTGCGTACACACGATCGATTTTCTCGACGGTGAAAACACCGCCGAGAAAATCGACGGGAAAAACGAGGGAACGGCTTGGTTCCCTACACACATCCGTTTTTCCCGACATTTTTTTCTGGTCGAGAAAAACGACCGTGTGTGGGCTCCGTGGCAGTGTTTCCCTATGGGAAAACCGCAGCGGAAAAAAACGACAGGAATCACGACGAGCATGTTCTAATTTTTCTCGTTGTGATTAATGCCGTTTTTCCCGTCTGGAAAAATGACAAAAAGCCCACAGACGGTCGTTTTTCTTGTTAAAAAAAAAAATGTCATTTTTCCAGACGGGAAAAATGATTGTGTGTACGCGGCATAAGTCAATGTGTTTTGAGGGCTCAAAGCTACCCCTTCATCAGGGCTCAACATGTTGGAAATAATTGAGGATAAAACTGAACAAGAAGCACTGAAAATTAAAACCTAAGATCTGTGGTTGTAACTGGTCACTGGCGATCTGTTACAGCTGCAAAATCTTATTTATGCCTTTATTCCTCTTGAGCCCATGAAATGCATTGGCTTATATTCATGGCTTATTTTCGATAAAATAAAAATTGACTTGGACTTTAACTAGTGCTATGGCACTCTCATCCTTTCTACATTTACAACACTTAGGAACCTAAACTGAATAAACTTTGGAATTTAAACTATATAAGGCTCCAGTTGATAAAGGCTACATAATATGTCAGCTAAATTGTTCATAAGATGTTTTATGAACCCTTTCTCAGTGATAAATAATGTAAGTTACAGTTGCTACTATAATGTTAAATACCAAAACTGAATACTTCAGAACCCTTTGTGATAAAATGCTGTAATTTGCAGTTGATAAAACTACCAAAGTGCAATGATCTTTTTCTGGAATTAAAGTGATATCAAAGTTTAGTTTTTCTTTTTGTATTAAAATAATAAACATGTTATTCTTACTTGCTCTGTGCAATGGTTTTGCACAGAGCAGCTCCAAACCTCTACTTCTCGGGTAGGGTTTCCATGTGTAGCAAGGGGTTACGATCCAAAGTATCCTAAAGACTACGTTGTGTTCCTAACTAAGAGGTTGGCTCCCTCTGGTGTCTGTTTGTGTTGTGACATAGAAGTTTATTCAGTCCAGTTGCATTATGGAACAAAGAATGGTGGGCATTGTAGTGCGAGAGGAAGTGACTCTATTGCCGTGGGTTGGCTTGAGACTACAATACCCACAGTGCTACTGTGCTACCAGAAAACAGTGCGCCACTGCACAGCCTGCTGGGGGATCTTATATAACAGACTAGTAAGGCCTCGGCACGCTCTCTCTGGACATCATCTTTCAACAGGCAGGAGGCCTGCTGTGAGCGTGCCTAGGCTGGAGAAGCCTGGGCCTAAAGTTGGAGAGCGGATCGCCGACGAGGTGATCCTTGTGGACCGCATCGCTGACTGCGCACTATGCTCCACAGCATCTGAGACCGTCCGTCCATCTGCACCTTGTGGGGGCCGCGCGGCGAACGGGCGACATCTTGCCTAACGGGGATATCAGTGAGCCAAGGTTTCCAGCCGGGTGAGAGGGCACTTGCTTACCAACATAGTTTACTGAGTTGCAGGAGAGTGCTCTATATAATCCCACTTGTAGTTGCTGACACTTGCAGTGCCACAGATAGGGATCCCTTGCAACCGCGGGCATTACTGCGGCTTAGGAGAACTAGCAGTTCCTTTGCTTCTATTCTACCTTCACTGAGTGATTGCTTTTTGCCTCTTTACATACTGATTGGAATACAATTAAGTGCACCAACTGGGCTAGCAGAAGACAAGCTGAACTTAAAGGAGCAGTCATCACCTTATCCTTTTTCAGCGTTTACTGCAAAGGGATACGCACCAGTTTGAACTGCCCGCTAGAGGGAGCCATATAGTCATATGAACTCTAAGGTTTAATGTAACTGTTTGCACTATATCTGTTGCTTTGTTGTTTAGTGATTTGTGTGAGCATTGGTGGAGAGGTGTCCCAGTGCTGGTGCCATAGTATTGGGAGAATTCTCCAACACACTCATTCACATCTGACTCAGGATATGGTAATTGGGTCTTGTGTTATAGAAATCTTGGACCGGTTATGCTTCTTTGACTTTGCAGGGATCTGTGTACAGTCGAATGTTATTTGTTTAACCATTGTGTTACTCTTTTCAATGTGTAGCGGGGTCCTCAATTTAGGGGTAGTGTTTGAGTGGTAGTTATGCTCAAACACCTAAATTGTTAGGACATTATCAACCATTTTGTCTGCAGGAAGAGTATTGGTGTACTGTTCCCTGTGGCCTGCAGGTGGAGCTGCCATGGTGGGCCAGGGTTGAACCGCTGATTCAGTGCTGTGCCTTGTGTGTCCCCTCTCGGCAACCATACAGTGGGAGTGGTCGGCCTGCTGTGTATGCTGGGAGAGGATATAAAAGGGGCGGGAGTCCTACTCCCAGGGAGTGTGTGTTCCTGTCCGCCCTGGGCACCTTTGGCCCAGGGGCGGTGGTCAGTGAATCAGTCCCAGGCACCTTTAGCCCTGGGGGAATCTCAGGGTGCCGCCTTGCGAGGGGACCCGCATCTTAGACTAGGAGGCCAGGGGAGGACCGTTCCGAGGGACTGGTGCAAAGTCACAGTGAAGGAAGGGGCCCGGTAACTCTCTGGAGGGATGTCTTCTCCTTACAAAGGGGCCAAGCTTTGAGAACCAAGTTCACCAGGTCTGTGGTAGGCTTGTGCACAACGGAAAAATTAGTTTCGTTTCGGTTCGTTTCTTTTCAGTCCTGTTGATTCGTAATCATTCGTAATTTTGCTAGACGGGATTTTTCGTGTTCGGACTAATTCGTATTTTCGCAAGCGTAATTTTTCGTTGAATTTTTAGTTGATTTATAATTCGTACTTTCGGTAGGGTACGTTGTTTTTTGTTGATTCTGGACACAACTCCTACTTTCGTAACTTTTTTGGGGTTCGTTGATTCGTAATTTTCCGTGTCTCTCTCACAACGACGCTGCCTATTATGCCTAATGTGCTTCGAATGGATTTGTACTTTTCTAAATACATAGCGGTTATTTGTAACGATTGTAAATCTCGTATTTTACTTTTGTTTTTTACATGCGGCTATAGCCTCCGCCCCTGTACACCATTTTGGGAGGGTTCAGCACGGTGAGGGAGAAGCAGAGAGCAGAGTGAGTGTTATTGTGCTTCGTATGGATTCGTACATTCGTAACTTTTTTCATAACTAATTATGCCGAAGACATTCAGGCATTCGCTATTTTGCGGTATAATTTATTTCGGATTCGGTTTTATTCGTAATTGCTTTGTTCGGAAATTCGAATGCTTCCGAATGTCCGAAAGTTGCTAAATTCGGACGAATTTCGATTCGTTACGAAACAAATTGCACAAGCCTAGTCTGTGGCAGAGACCAAGTGTACCAGTTTGTGTAATGATTGAGCGGTCAGTTCGAGTACCATTTTGGCTGCTAGTCCCTATCTAGGGAGACTATCCAAATGGGCTAAGTCTGCTTGAGAAGCCAAGCAGTGAAGTGGATTACGTTTGTGCCTGGACCTCTCTCACACCTTATGCTGTCCTGTTCTCTCTCCAACCTTTCCTATCAGAGACGGTCTTTTAAAGAGAAATAAACTCTACGTTGGAGTTACAGCTGGTGTGGACATTTAAGTCATTGGGGGAAATAGAGACTTGTCTTTATTGACTATAGAGATAAGAACCATTCTCTGGAGAATCTGGCTGTGGAGACCCATCACAACCCCGCTCAACCTCTTCACACAGGAGGGTACGGGCATATAGAGCTGGGTGTGCCCTTTCCTCCTGCGAGGAGCCAAAGACAAGGAGGAGAGGGTGGTAAGCGATATACAAGTAAACAGTTTACAACTGGTTAAGTACTACATGTGTGGGACTCTGTCTATTTCAGCTGCGAACCAGGTGACCAGTGCCAAGGTAACAGTAACTATATACATTACAGTGTGGTGTTCTTATGGTCCCCTCTGCTACTGGGTTCCGCAATTATATTGTTGTCCATTTGTGCCAAGGGGGGTTCGAGACAAATTTCTGGGGTTGACAAGCAGAGTGCAGACCCGAAATTAAACCAGCAGCTCCTACGGGGTAGTGCTACACATGTTTTCTTTAAACTAAACCCGAACACTTTAGCGGCGCACAGCAATTTTTTTTCGTTTTAGTATACACTATAGGATTGTAACAGACCTGGGATACCTTTGGGCGCTCCAAAGAGAATGGTAATGTGGCGCACATAGTGCCCTCTCACCCTCCTATCAGGCCCTGTTCTGAGCCATATTCCTGTCTAAATATTGTGTCCATGTTTCAGGCGGACTGAAACTGTGACACATGATTCAAAACCCGAACTGTCCGGGGGAATCCAGGACAGGTGGTAACCCTATTCTTGGGTCCCCCGCTGGCGCTCCCGACGACTCCTCTTCTTGGGTTCCCCGTTGGCACTCCTGGCTCATCCTCTTCTCAGGTTCCCCGCCGGTGTTCCTTGCTTTCTATGGGGGCAATCATGTGGGCTTGCTCCCAAGCCGCCTTGTTTGTGTCTATAGAAACAGACAGTGGAGCTCAGCCCCGCTCCCTGGTCACAGAATTTGACTGACAGCAGCCGGAGCCAATGGTGTCATCCAATAAGTAGGCATCGTCCTTTAAAAGGGTAGTAAACCGCAGCAAAAAAAAAAAAAATTGGGGCCGGGTAATTAAAGTCATAATGCGCTAGTATGCATTGCATACTAGCACATTATGACCGGCTTACCTGAAAAGAAAGCCCTCTAGCAGCACGCTGTAACCGCTGAATGTGCTTCTGTCTTCATGGGCTTCAGCGGTATGAATGGCCGAGTCGTGGGAGTCACTGTTTACAGAACGGCTCTGAAGGAACAACAGAACAACAGAACAACATGGATATGCCATTCCTTCTGAGCACATTGGCCAGTGATGTTATCGGCTGCATCTAAAGCAAAGAACTCTTAAATGGTGCACATTTAGAAGATATTTACTGTACCTATAGGTAAGCCTTATTATAGGCTTATCCAGGGCTTTTTTTCAGCTGGAACTTGGAACTCAGTTCCACCACCTCTGGCTCAGGCTCTCTGCTCCCTGCTCACCACTATCACTTGTAAACACAGAAGTCCGGCTTCTGTATTTACAAGTGCATGCCGAGGTCAGAGCTGAAAAGAGGTGAAAGTTAGATGTGGATGGGGGATGCAGAGGTCAGCAACTGTGGAAAAAAGGCTGAACTCTGCACTTTGTATGCAGTGCACCCCCGAACACTGCACTCTGTTTGTAACCCCCCTTCCCGAACTCTGTATAGTGTATGTAATGCATTCCTTTACCTGTCAGAACAAGACGATCTGAGGGGAAGTTCTCCTCTCCCCCTCCCTCCCTGCAGTCTTCTGGGACATGTCACAGGCCACAGAAGACTGCTGGACCATTTTGCACTGTGCGTACCCGGCTGTGAAGCCGCAAGTCACATGCCGACGCTGAAGAGGGAGAGGAGCGTCAGTTTAGGTGACCACTTCGCTGGATCCTGGGACAGGTGAGAGTGTTTATTAAAATTCAGCAGCTACACTTTTTGCAGCTGCTGACTTTTAATAAACACAAAAAACAACTGGAGCTAACCAACTAAACCAGGGGTCTCAAACTGGCGCCCCTCCAGCTGTTGTGATACTACAAGTCCCATCATGCCTCTGCCTGTGGGAGTCATGCTTGTAACTGTCAGCCTTGCAATGCCTCATGGGACTTGTAGTTTCGCAACAGCTGGAGGGTTGCCAGTTTGAGACCCCTCAACTAAACGGGGTGTCGGAGAAGCACGCAAAGGAGGGTTTTATATCCAAGGTAATTGATGGCACCTCTTTATGGTGTTCGTTTTAAGGCAGAAACATGTCATACTTACCTGCTCTGTTATCAACCCGGGCCAAGTCTGACGTCACTTCCTGCCGCCGACAGCCGTTTGCGCTCCAGGCTGAAACGTATGCCGCTGCGGGGCTAGTTCCGGCTCAGCCAACCTTCACTGCGCCTTACAACGTTCCCCCCGCCACGGCACGGACCATCCAGCACTGGAGGAGATGTTACACTGCACGGAGCTTCAGCTAACAGAGTGATATTGACAGAGTGACCCCACATTCCTATTCTATATGTGTGTATTCCATGACATGTTAAAGACCGATCCTTCACTTTGACTTAAACTCTACCACCTTACCCACCCCCTTGTACCATTCTAATAAATAACGACTGACAAGGTTGTGGAGTAAAATTGGCCTTCCGGCCTATTTATTTTAACAACTTTTATATGAAATAAATAACCACTTAAATAACCGTTTAAATAACATTTATAACACTTCCAATACCACTGGTGGGCTTATAGACCACCAACTCCCAACTTGGGCACTGGGACTAACATATCCCTTAGGCCTCCAGTCGCAAGACACCGACTCGGAGACGGTACACCTGTCCACAGTGCCCTACCATTTACCCCCCTTCCTGGTTAACCCTTGTTGACCAGAAGGTACTCAAAAAACCCCATACCACGTATGGGTACCACCTTTTTCTCCAGACCTTCCCCTTTTACCTCCTTTTCCAGGAACCAAACTCCGCCACAGCTCGCAAGGGGTAAAACCTTACCCTTGCGAGCAACCCCACACCCTAAGGGCCTGCTGAATTCCTTCCTGCAAACCCATGTTCCACAGGTCGATGCCCACTGCATTCAGGTGGACCCCATCTCCCCTTAGGTACCTCCACGTATCCACCTCCAATTCGCGGTGGCGCACCACCAGGCCCCCATTCCTCACAAAAAATCTCCCCACTTCCTTATTGACTTTTATCCAGGCCTTATTGACTTTGTCCACCGACCATGCCCACCGCCAGGATGTCCTGCCTACCATGTCCGACCAAATAACCACCATACCCGGGAATGTAGTGCGCAACCTTAAAAAATCAGACTTAACGTCCCGTATCAGTTGGTGCATTGATCTGGCCCCCATGTCGTTACCTCCCGCATGTAGCACCAATACATCCGGTGCCCTCTCCCGACCAGCGAACCTCTGTATTTCCGGCATAACCCCACTCCACGCCATCCCCGGCACCCTGATCCAACGGACCCGAGCTTCTCGTAAGGGAATTCCCAACTGCCGTCCATTGGGCCGAACATCGGCCCGTTTTGCCCCCCAGAACACGTAAGAGTGACCCAAAATCCAAACTAGTCTGGGTTCACCACCTGAAAAACATGAAAATAACATTAGGACAACGAATTATTGGCACATTCTAACCTGCCATCACACAGACCCCATACAACACCAACCCAAATGCCCTCTACTCCTGTAACAGCTGAGGGCGAACATAAAGGCGAAACCTATCAGACTCCCACCTCCCAATCTTCCTCACCGCGTCCGCCTGCAGTCCTGCCCTAGCCGCCTCTGTAGCTGCCCCAATGCGGAAGGAGTGAGAGGCATAACCCTTCGGGTCATACCCCGCTGCCACCAAACATTTTTTGAACACCGCTATGAATTGAAACCTTGACAACGCTGCCCCATCCCGATGCATAAGAAAAGAACCCTCTAGTCCCGGACGCATGGAACAAAAGGATTCCACCGCCCGTACAGGACAGATCGACGCCTCTGGGATGCGAAACAACTGGAGCCGCATACCTTTTCCTACTTGGTCCGTTTTGGACCTGCTTACCCATATGCCCACCGAATCACCCGAACATTGCACATCCTGCGCCAACAACCCCCCCGGAGCCATTTTGGAAGAACTGACCAGCTCTCCTACCCTCAGGGCCCCAAAAAAGGCAAGCGCGAATGCTGCCCGGAACAACTGACACTCATATTCCGAACTGCACACGGAGCGTAGCTGCAGAAACAATTTTTCCAACATTCTGAACGAGACCGGCCTGCGGCTATCAGCCGCCTTCCGACCTTTTCTGTACCCCTTCACTGCCTGCTTCACCCAAAATTCTTTAGTATGGTCCTTGCAGCCCTGCCATTTGAACAGAAACGCCAAACCCGCTAGTGTACGGTCCACCGCGGACACAGAAACGCCTTGCTCCATTTTCAATGTGAGAAAATAAATCAGAGCCGCTCCCTCTTCTCTACCCCCCGGGGAAACTCCCAGCCCCCGAACAAATGACCCCCACTCCTGCCACACCTTAGCATAGGCATTCCACGTGGCCCCACTCACCGACCGTTTAATCCACTGTGCTGCGCTGTCAAGGCAATGTCCCACATCCAGTCGGGACAGGTAACCCCTCGTTGCTCCGCTGCTGGTGCCAACTCCCGGAACCTGTCCCACTGAAAACGAGACAAAGCGTCAGCCAGGGTGTTATCCACCCCAGGAAGATGTACCGCGTACACAAACACATTGAACTGCAAGCAGCGCAAAACCAGATGCCTCAGCAAACGCACCACTGGCTGTGATGTGGCTGACACTTTATTCACTACCTGAACCACTCCCATGTTATCACAGTTCAGGCGCACCTTGCTATTCCGGAATGAATCCCCCCATAACTCAAACGCCACCACAATTGGGAAAAGTTCCAATAGTACCAGGTTCTTCAAGAACCCCGCTTCTTCCCACTCCTTTGGCCATGGAGCCGCACTCCAATTTCCCTGACAGAACGCCCCATACCCCGTGGAGCCAGCCGCATCTGTAAACAAGTCCAGATCGAAATTGCTAACGGGCCCCTTCATCCACAACGCCCGCCCGTTGAAGGATTCAAGGAATCCATGCCACACTTCCAAATCCTCACGAAGCTCTCTTGTTAGGCTCACAAAATGAGTAGGAACCCGCACCCCGGCTGTCGCAGCCAACAACCTGCGGCTAAATACCCTGCCCATGGGCATGATCCTGCAAGCGAAACACAACTTACCCAATAGTGACTGCATCTGTCGCAACTGGATCTTACGACGGCCGATAACACCTCGCACCTCCCCCTTCAATGCTTCCAGCTTATCCTCCGGCAGTCGGCATTCCATCTCCTCAGAATCTAGCTCTATGCCCAGAAAAACTAAGGACGACGTAGGGCCCTCTGTCTTCTCCGGGGCCAAAGGGACCCCAAAACGGTCGGCCACGTATTGCAGCGTACCCAGCAGGACCCTGCAAACGGTAGACCCCGGCGGGCCCACACACAGAAAATCATCCAGATAGTGGATGGTCGAACTGATCCCCGACACGTCCCGGACCACCCATTCTAGGAACGAACTAAAAGTCTCAAAGAGCGCGCAAGAGATGGAGCAACCCATGGGCAAACAGCGGTCCACGTAGTAAGCCCCGTCCCACATGCAGCCCAAGAAACGAAAGCTGTCCGGGTGTACTGGTAGCAACCGAAAAGCAGATTGAACATCGGCTTTTGCCAACAGCGCTCCCCGTCCACACCTACGCACCCATGTCACAGCCGCATCGAAAGAGGTGTATGATACCGTGCAGTCCTCCGGCGCAAGAGCATCATTCACCGACCCACCCCTGGGAAAGGACAGGTGATGAATCAAGCGAAATTTTTGAGGTTCCCTCTTGGGGACAACCCCCAAGGGAGACACCACTAAATCAGGTATGGGCGCATCGGTGAACGGTCCGGCCATACGCCCTAACTGCACCTCCTTCTCCAGCTTCTCCGAAACCACCAAAGGATGTAGCAACGCAGACCGGAGGTTCTTGGCTGCCGGGGGGACTGCAAACGGCGCGCACGGAATTCTGAAACCACCGGCGAAACCCTCCTCCAACAACTTAGCTGCACACCTGTCGGGATACCTATTGAGAAAGGGAAGCATCCTTTCCACCCGGATTGGCGTCGTTCCCTTTTCCCCCAGAATCCCCGGGGCGACCCCTGCCTCGCTTAAAGCATTTGGACAAGGCATGACTGCCCCCACATCCTGAACACACATGCTTGAAACGACAGCTTGCTCCGTACTTGCAGGTGCCCTCGTTGAACTGCCAGCAGTAGCCCTACCTTTTCTCGGTCGGTTGTCCTGAGGCCGCAGCACCTCCGACCCCCCCCTGAAAAAACTGATTGGATGCCCGCGACGCTGTCATCAGTCGCATCCACAAGTTGATGTCCTTGTGATCCCATCGCAGTCCCGGTCTCATGGCCATCCTCTGCCGGAACTGTTCGTCATACCTCAACCAGGCTATGCCACCATACGTCCTGTACGCTTCGCTAACCGCCTCCAAATAAATGAACAGCCCAGAACAATGTTCTGGGGCCTTCTGCCCTATCACACAAGCCATGATCGCAAACGCTTGCAACCAATTGGTGAAAGTACGGGGTATAAGACGATAACGCCTCTTTTCTTCGTCCTCCTTCCTGCTCTCTTCCGGCTTCACCCTATCCAGGTTGAATTTGTCCAAGGGGAGCAACGTGAAGATCTCCACATACTCACCTTTCCACAGCTTTTCTCTAACCTCCGGCTTGAGGTGAGTTCCTAACGGTGCCTCAAAACAAATGTACATCTCATTTCTAGCGGCGTCCGCCAGCCTGACCACCTCCTTGTTTTTCTCACCGGTAGCCACTTGCCCCCCTGCTGTGGCTGCCCCCCCTTCCAATGGGGCCTGCACCTCCTCTGACACCTCTACCGTTTGCACGCCTAGGGCCCCGGCTGTGTCCGAAAGCCCCGCCCCCTGCGATGAACCCCCAGTTGTCCCCCAAGCCGCCGCGGGCGACCCCATGTCGCCCCCGCCCGGCTTAAAACGCCTGACCAAATCCTCCAACCCCGACCACAAGTCCTGCGTCTCCCCTGCCGCTTTTTTCCCCAGTGGGGAAGAACGCGACCCAGGTGTTGCACCTAAGCCCCCCCCAACACCCCCTTGACCCAATAAATCTTGTAATAAGGAACAAATAACCACCGAAGAGTGGGACTCACCGGGCTGCCTGAGACTGGGTCCACCAGCCGCCGAACTGTTCTCCCTCGAAGCCAGTTGTCCCGAGTCCTCGCCACCGTCTGACCCGGACAGCTCCCCTTCAGACCTGTTGTCATCCGATCCCGCCGACACAAGCGCTGGCTGCACACCCTGCGGACGCGACCCACGTGGCAAGGGTTTTTGCGGCTGGGCCTCACGTCCTCTCGATCCCGGCACACCCGACCCACTCGCAACCTCCACCGGCGAACTGCGGGTCCGCCCCCTGGCCCGGGTGCCATCCGCTCGACTCCCATCCGTCCCTCCAGGCGCCAAACCCCACACCGCTCGTCCTGCTGGCACCGCCGGACCCCTGACCGCCACCGCCTCCCGGCCACTGGCCCGCGAAATAGATCCTCCACGCTGGGCCGCACGGCTGTTCTGGGCAACCCCCGCAGCCTCGACCGCGATGTCCCCGCATCTCCGACGCGCGGGAGGGGGAGGAGCAAGAGGGCCACTCGTCTCCCCCACCGCAAAACTCCGTCCACGGCGCGGATTCCTCCCGGCCCCCCCCGCCGACACAGGCTGCGTGCGGCCAGGGGATGCGGCCGGAGGGCCCCCAACGGGTCTCCGGACGGAAGTTAAACCACTCGGGGATGCCTCCGGACTGTACCGCTCAGGCGGCCTGGACCGCCTAGCGCGCCCCGGAGCGACCCCCCCACCGGCGGGCGCCGCCGCCTGCTCGTCCACCACTGCAGCAACCTGTTCCTGCAGCCAATCTGCCCCCTGCGCGGCCACCGCGGCCCGCAATTGCGCTAATAGTCCAGCCACATCAGCCATGGCACCGGCTGTGAAGCTTTCTACCTCGTGAGTGAAAAGGAGGAAGTGAGAAAACGTCACTTCCTCCCTGACTAACTGCACTCCCCCTCCCCTTCTTCCCCACAGCCACCCCCCTTTTCTTAAAGGAACCATAACCTCTACTGGCTACAGCCTGTCTCACCTGTCATGCCGTCCCTCCGCTTATTTCCCCTTTTGTCATTGCTCCAGGACTCTCTCTACTGTCTTGTGAGTAGCCATTTGGCTGATTTTTATCAATAAACCCATCACTGTTTTACATACTGCACTTAGTAGGCGCACTTTTCTTGTTCTGTTCTGTTCTTTTCTTACCTGCTCTGTGCAGTGGTTTTGCACAGAGCAGCCCTGATCTTTTTCTTCTCGGGTCCCCCCGCCGACGCTCTGGGCCCCTCCTCCTTGTTGAGTCCCCCCCATAGCAAGCTGCTTGCTGTGGGGGCACTCTGACATGCTCGCTCTCTGTGTCCATAAGACACAGAGAGCACAGCTCAGCTACCCCACCCCCTGCCCCTGCCTCACTGGCTGTGAGTGACAGCAGTGGGAGCCAATGGCTCCTGCTGCTGCATCTCAGCCAATCAGGAGGGAGAGACCTGGGAAAGCTTAAGGTCTTGTGCACGTCGCTGGATCGAGATTGAGCTTAGGTAAGTATAAGGGGGCTGAAAGGGGAGCTGCACACTGAAGGTTTTTTGCCTTCATGCATAGAATGCATTAATATAAAAAAAAAACCTTCAGCCTTTTCAACTGCTTTAAGTTTTGAAAGTCTTGATCCTCCTGGGAAGTGAACATTTTGGCAATTCCATTTAAACAGGAAATTGAAGGAGCTAATCCTGAGAAAACCTCACATTGGAGAGTTTAAATTATATATAAGTGATCTATAAACGGAAAGCAGAAGTATTACATTTCTGTATGACACAATTATAATTATTATACAGGATTTATATAGTGCCAACAGTTTGCGCAGTGCTTTACAATATAAAGGGGGACAGTACAATTATAATACATTTCAATACAGAAGGAATAGGAAGGCCCTGTTCATGGAGCACACAATCTAAAATATAATAAATATACTATAAGCCTCATGCCCACGGACGTTTTTACAGCCGCGTTTTTGAGCGTTTTTTACAGCTTAAAAACGCCTGTCCATGTTATTGTATAAATTTTTTGACCGCGTTTTTTTATGCCTAACGCCGACGCTGCGGAACGCACTGGTCCTGTTTTTTTTTTACAGCTTAAAAACGCCTATGCTATTTGCAGCTTAAAAACGTCTAGGTGGGCATGAAGCTATAGACTAACATGGACAGGCGTTTTTAAGCTGTAAAAAACGCTCAAAAACACGACTGTAAAAACGTCCGTGGGCATGAGACCTAAATATTACCTGTTAACCGTTTTCGGACCAGCTGCCGCAATTACACTGCAGCAGGCTGGCTCCCCTGCGCGAGCCGTTGTAGCTGTACATCGGCTCTTTAGGATGCGTGCCCGAAGCGTGTCCCCGGAGCCGATGCGAGTGCCCAGAGGTCGCGATGTCCGCTGGGCACCCGCGATCGCTCGTTACAGAACGAGAAAGGGGATGTGTGTGTGTAAACACACAAATCCCGGTTCTCTCAGGGGCGAGGAGACTGATCGTGTGTTCCTACTATGTATGAACACCGATCAGTCTCATCCCCCTACAGTTAGAACACACATTAGGGAACACAATTAACCCCTTAATCGCCCCCTAGTGATAACCCCTTCCCTGCCAGTGACATTTTTTACAGTAATCAGTGCATTTTTATAGCACTGATCGCTGTATAAATGCCAATGGTCCCAAAAATATGTCCGCCATAATGTCGCAGTCCCGATAAAAATCGCAGATCGCCACCATTGCTAGTAAAAAAAATTATAATAATAAAAATGCCATAAAACTATCACCTATTTTGTAGACGCTATATCAATATACGCTTATTGCGATTTTTTTTTTGTTACCAAAAATATGTAGAAGAATATGTATCGGCCTAAACTGAGGAAAAAAAGTAAAAAATAAATAAAAGAAAATGGATATTTATTATACCAAAGTTTAAAAGATATTGGGGGTCATTTACTAAAGGCAAATCCACTTTGCACTACAAGTGCACGTGAAATTGCACTAAAAGTGCACTTGGAAGTGCAGTCACTGTAGATCCGAGGGGGACATGCAAGGAAAATAAAAACAGCATTTTAGCTTGCACATGATTGGATGATAAAATCAGCAGAGCTTCCCCTCATTTCAGATCTACCCCTCAGATTTACAGCGACTGCACTTCCAAGTGCACTTTCAGTGCAATTTCAAGTGCACTTTGCACTTGTAGTTTTCACTTGTAGTGCAAAGTGGATTTGCCTTTCGTAAATAACCCCTGGTTTTTTTTTTCAAAATTGACGCTCTTTTTTTTGTTTATAGCGCAAAAAAAAACAAAAAAAAAACCGCAGAGGTGATCAAATACCACCAAAAGAAAGCTCTATTTGTGGGAAAAAAAGGACGTTAATTTTGTTTGGGTACAACATCGCACGACCGCACAATTGTAAGTTAAAGCGACGCAGTGCTGTTTCTCAAAAAATGGCCTGGTCATTGAGTAGCCAAATGATTACTGTGCATAAGAGACGGTTAGTTCAGCAAGTAAATATTACTGTGTATGTTATCTGCCGTAGCCTACGGATCGCACAATCCTATAGTTACCGCTAGCTGTGCCAAGGGAGGGTAGAGCCAGTCACTGGGGGTTGACAGCAGAGTGTTACAGGCCCGAAAATAATACCAGCAGCCCTCTTAGCTGGTGGTTGCTACAAATATAAAAAATAATATATAATAATGAATTTAATTAAATATATGCCTAACAATTGTAGTTTGAACTCACGTGAAAACCATTTTAAGTTCGGCGTGCTCGACTTCTTTAAGTTGAAGGTCATCTTCCAGCCTCTCCACAATAACGGTGTAGGACTCGCTTACTTTTTTCTTCCACTCATCTATAACAACAAAAAAAGAAAAGATTAATGGTGCAATAAGAGAAAATGATAGCCATAATAATTTACTGTTGCTTTGCCATATTTTTTAGTACATAGAGTGGAGACTTCCCCTTTGTGTAAGTGGAAATAGCACATGCCACGGTGGAGCCTGCAGGAATTGTAGCCGGTGTGTTTTTTTTACTTTGATATTTTGTGATGCTTGTAATTTGGCCTGAACATTGCACAGTAAACGGGATGGAAGTGAATGTGAAAAGGAGTCAAAGTAATAATCCAAACGGATTCATTGGAAGAAATCTCAAGGGTAGAATGAAGCCGACCAAGGAGCACAAATAGTATTGTAGCAGCAGGGAGCAGATAGTAGACATTACTGTGACCTCAGCTCTAGCTGGAGTCGGCTCTGACCCCAGAATGCTTGACCAGTGTCCCAATAGAAACATTACTATAGGTTGATTACTTAGAAAACGCTTCCAGCTTCTCATGCATTTTATATTGTATGAACCATTTAGGCTGGGGAACAATGATGTATTCAAAGGGAAAAAAGTGACGCTGGTAATGGCGGGGGAAACATAAATGGAAACCATAACCAAGGTCATTTTTATTTTATTACTTTTCTGTTTATATTTATTAACTATCCATCTCGGAAAGGCACTACATTCCAAAACTACTTGCTCAACATGCTGATTTTATTCAACATATTGTAATTTTGTCATTTTTGAAATACATTCAGCATATTGAGCAAGGAACTTTGTAATTTGGTGACCTTCCTGGATGAATAAAGTATTGTGCATACGTGGAAGGAGCACCAGCCCAAAATACTTCAAATTCCTTTATTGGTATTGTGTTTAACCACTTCAGCCCCGGAAAATTTGGTTTCTTAATGACCAGGCCATTTTTTGCGATTCGGCACTGCGTCGTTTTAACTGACAATTGCGCGGTCGTGCGACGTTGTACCCAAACAAAATTGACGTCCTTTTTTCCCCACAAATAGAGATTTCTTTTTGGTGGTATTTGATCACCTCTGCGGTTTTTATTTTTTTGTGCTATAAACAAAAAAAGAAAATACAATATTTTGTACTTTTTGCTATAAAAAATATCCACAATTAAAAAAAAAAAAGCTATACAATAATTCTATATTAAGATAACCCATCTCATAGCCTTTAATATACAATCCTCCACTACAAGGTTAACTTCTACTAATCAACTGTATTCTTCTAATTTACCCTAAAGTAAGGTTTTGAAATATCTTACATCTTATCTCACTGTAAATCTCTTATTATCATCGTAAATTATCGCCTGATCCATATTTGATGCCTTTTCTTATGATTAATTCATGTATGATACCTCATCAATGAATATATTGTCTTGCTTTGTACTGAAATTTGTATTCCTCCTGTCTTCCAAATAAAAACTTTTGTAAACAAAAAAATAAACACCAATACAGGCAGGCATTGCCAATGTAAAAAACTAAAAAATAAATATCCCCAATTTTTTTTAAAAAAAAGCAATTTTTTTCCCTCAGTTTAGGCCTATGTGTATTCTTCGACATATTTTTGGTGATAAAAATCACAATAAGGGTATATTGATTGGTTTGCGCAAAAGTTATAGCATCTACAAACTATGAGAAAAAGATGTATGGCATTTTTATTATTATTATTTTCTTTACTAGTAATGGAAGTGATCTGCAATTTTTATCGGGACTGCGACATTATGGCGGACAGATCGGACACTTTTGACACATTTTTGGGACCATTGACATTTATACAGCAATCATTGCTATAAAAATGCTCAGATTACTGTGTAAATGTCACTGTCAAGGAAGGGGTTAACAGTAGGGGCCGATCAAGGGGTTAACTGTGTTCCATCGTGTGTGTTCTAACTGTAGAGGGATTGGACTGACTAGAGGAGATTACAGATCATTGTTCCTAGCTAGTAGGAACACACGATCTGTCTCTCCTCTCCTCACAGGACGGGGATTTGTATGTTTTTCACACACACGTCCCTGTTCTGGCTCTCGTGCCAGCGATCGTGCGTGGCCGGTGTTCATTGCGACCACCGGCCACTCCCATCGGGTCCCCCCACAGTGCAGCGGGCATGCGCCTGCTATCCCCGCTTAAAGGGGCGATGTACAGCTACAACGGTTTGCGGGAACGTGCCGACCTGCCGCAGTATAATGACGGCGGCTGGTCGGCAAGCGGTTAAAGACAGCCAACGTGCTCCGGGAGCAGAGGAACTTTCCCTTCATCAGGGCTTCAGTTAAAAATGAGAACCTTGAATGGACTCTATGGTTTTCCCGTGTGGATCTGTACAGAGATGCTAGCTGCTGGATGGAAAAAATTACTGGCCAGCAGTATCTGCTTGAGCAGTCAAGATAAGAACTTATCAAGACACGATCTTATCTTGATTGCTCATGCAGATATTGTTGTGCAGTAATTCTTCCTATCTAGCAATTGGCTTCCATGCACACAGGAAAGCCCTAATCCCCTTTCAGAGTTAGCGGATCCATCCAATCTGCCTGCTCAGCAGGGGGATGGGTTCTCTCCGCTGATCCCCACTGAGCAGGCAGGTGACAGGTCCGTGTCTGCTCCGCTATGCAGAGCAGAAACAGACACAGCCCGCTCTCCTCTATGGGGCTGTTGGATGAGGACGGACTGCATGTCCCTTTCCATCCAATCCGATCCGCTGAATGGATGGCGATTGTATCGTTATACGTCTATTTCTAGTGGATTTTATCAGATTGGATGCCTGGCAGGTGTCAGCGGACATCCACCGCCCCGTACAGATCAATGGATGGTCAGATCGGGGTCCATCTGAAAAACTGACAGGCGGACCTGATTGGTTTGCTGGTGTGAAAGGGGCCTTAAGCCAGCCATAGGCGGTTCGAATCTCAGCTGGTTATGCAGGAACCGGCCAAATTTCAAACCATGTATGGGCAGGCTCAGTGTACCCAAGTTGATCGATCGCAGTGTTAATCTTGTTGACTAGAACGAATAAAAAATTTTAGTCGACTAAATTAATACTATTTTAGTACTAACCAATGTAATAATGGTTAGTATCCCCAAAAATTGTAATTTGGGGTCAGATTTGTCTGCTGCAATGTCACAGTCCCGTTAAAAAAATCGCAGATCGCTGCCATTACCAGTAAAAACAATAAAAAAAAGTCCTTTACTCGATCCCAAAAAAAAAAAAAAAGGAAAAAGAAAAAAAGGATGCAAATTTTGTTTGGGTACAGCATTACATGACCGTGCAATTACCAGTTAAAGCAGCGCAGTGCCAAATTGTAAAAAGTGCTCTGGTCAGGAAGGGGGTAAAAGTGGGGCTTACGTGGTTAAGCTTTGAAGGCCCACTAATAAAACAGCAATACATTGTAACAAGTGTACCATTACCTGTGCCCATCAAATGCAGCCACTTTGCCTTCAAACCCAGCCACTGTGCCCATCAAACCCAGCCACTGTGCCCATCAAACGCAGCCACTGTGTCATCAAATGCAGCCACTGTGCATATCAAACACAGCCACTATGCCCATCAAACGCAGCCACTGTGCCCATCAAACACAGCCACTGTGCCCATCAAACGCAGCCAGTGTGCAATCAAATGCAGCCACTGTGCCCATCAAACGTAGCCACTGTGCCATCAAATGCAGCTCCTGTGCCCATCAAACGCAGCCACTGTGCCCATCAAACGCAGCCACTGTGCCATCAAATGCAGCTCCTGTGCCCATCAAACGCAGCCACTGTGCCCATCAAACGCAGCCACTGTGCCCATCAAACGCAGCCACTGTGCCCATCAATTGCAGCCACTGTGCCCATCAAATGCTGCCACTGTGCTCATGAAATGCAGCCACTGTGCCCATCAAATGCAGCCAATGTGCCCTTCAAATGCCGCCACTGTGCCCATCAAAAGTTACCTGTGCATGTCTGGGTCGGTCTGGATTTGTAGTTCCCCATAGGTCTTTCTTTTTCTTCTTCCCTTCAGCCAGAGAATTCCTGTTAATGCAATTCCAACTGCAAGAACAATGTCCCAACTGCTAAGAGTGCTCTGATAGTCACCCGGCTAAAAATAAACATTGCTGTCTATGGAATGTCACACAACAATGACACCAAACAACTTCTAAGAGCAGGCAATAGTCAACGCTGGTGAAAATCACTCAATTAGGTTGTCAGTTATTAAAATTAAAAAAAAATAACTGATTTGTGCTTTTGTAAGAACTTTTTGTTTTTACCACCTTTCCATGCTTGCTTACAAATTCCAGATGCACTGTATCAGGACCCATAAGAGCCACATAGCAGATTTGAACACAAAAATACTTCATATGAAACACAATTAAATTGTTCCTGTTATAAGAACTTACACGAATCAATAGTGCACTTTCCAGCATTACCAACAATATAGATCTGAGCTGAAAATACCTAATTTTGCTATCAATAAAATATGCCTGTTAATAGAGCTCAATAGCTGAAGTTTAGATTATACACACAGCTGAATGAGCCAGAGAAGCTCTGCAATATGTTTCAATTAGAGAGAGACTCAGTCTGAAATGAAAAAGGCAACTACTGTGCTTTTTTTAGGACAACTTATAGGGGATGATTTACTAAAGGTGAATAGACTGTGTGAATAAAAAAGAAAGAGAAAAGAAACTGCGCTAAATAAGCTAAATGAAAGGAAACCCCAGACATTAGCTGGTAGCTTTGTGAATGTTGGGAGCTGCGATTTAAAAATGTGAACTACCATACATGGTAGAAATTGGAAAAAAATGGTGAAAATCGCGCTAACCCGTGACCAATCACTATGACAGTAATGGGATGAATTAAAAAATAAATAATAACCAATGAAAAACACAAATATAATAAGTGAAATCAGAGGTATAATACAGAGAATAAACTATAAATGTATGATCATCAAATATAGATTTATAAATAATAGTCCATCAGAAAATCTTTGAATAAATCCAAATGAATAACACCAGTGCTTCAAGTGAAAATCATATAAAGTGTTGTGTCCACATTCATCTGTGACGTTCCACCACCAAATAGCAGGATTTCTCCTTACCAGCTGTGCACGACCCCCCGTAACAGAGGGTCAATATGAGCATCAAGTAGTTTCTCCCACGAATCACTGCAGCACATAGCCCATAAGATTCCTAAAGCACCAACTTCCGGTTCTCATCAATAGGCACATATATATGGAAAAAATGGAACACACTCCACATAGTGCATTAAACCTTTTAAAATGTATTCCATAAAAACGAATTGCACTTACACGTATGCAGTTTTAAAAATGCCTGTTTACGTCTGGTGTGCCGGCCGTAGCACATTCAACAGACACCCGTCCTTGTCGGAAGTGTTAGAGGTGACGTCAGCGCGCCGCTCCGCCCTACGTCCGTTTCGTAACAGCTTACTTCTTCCAGGGGCACGGGTTAGCGCGATTTTCACAATTTTTTTCCAATAGACTGTGTGGTCTGCAAAGTGAAGTTGCTCCAGAGCTTAGTAAATGAGGCTTCACTTTGCAAAGAATACCCAATCACATGCAAGGAGTTAAAAAAAAAATGAATTTTTGCTTGCACATGATTGGATGATGGAAGTCAGCAGAGCTTTAGCTCATTTACTAAGCTCTGGAGCAGGAGTCTCGTGACTTTAGGGGGCCCGGACTGTGGCCAGTGGGAATATAATTTTTCTCTGTCATCAGTAAGAGAAACAGTGCCCCGTCGTTGGTATCAGTGGCAGGAATTATGCCCCATCGTTGGTATCAGTGGCAGCGCAGTGGTGGCTGGTGCTCAAAATTTTTGGGGGGCGCAAACAAACTGAAAAATTCTGAAAAAAAAACCATCAATTGAAGCCTCACTGTGCCCATCAAATGCAGACACTGTGCCATTAAACCCAGCCACTGTGCCTATCAGATGCAACCACTGTGCCATCAAACGCAGCCACTGTACTCATCAATTGGACCCACTGTGCCCATCAAAAAAAGCCACTGTGCTCATCAAATGCTGCCACTGTGCCTATCAAATGTCGCCACTGTGCCCATCAAATGCCACCACTGTGCCCATCAAAAGTTGCCACTGTGACCCCCCATCCCCTCGCTGTCTACCCAGCACTTACCCTATCTCAGTGGCGGGTCAGGAAGCGGGTGACAAGCTGTGGGACCTTGCAGCGGCGAGCTGTATCCTCCATCCGTCTCCTCCCCTCCTCCTGATACGCATCAAAATCGCAGCGCCTGTCACTTTCAGTCAATCAGGTGACAGGTATCAGACCCACGCTACCTGATTGGTGGAGAGGTGGTTCAGTGTTAGAAAAGCAAATAATTATTCGCTTTTCTAACACACCTGGGTGGACTCCGAGTGCAATGCTTTAATTGACGCACCGGCACCGGTGGCTGGAATTATGCCCCATTGTTGGCATCAGTGGCAGGAATTATGCCTCATTGTTGGTATCAGTGGCAGGAATTATGCCCCATTGTTGGTATCAGTCGGCAGAATAGTGTCTTGTATCAGTACTAGGATGAAGTGCCCCAGGGGCGGATAAAGGCAAGCAAAGGGCTGCAGTTTGGAGACCACTGCTCTGGAGTAACTGCACTTGTAAAAAGCACAGTCTATTTGCCTTCAGTAAATCAGCCTCATATTGTTTGTGCGGCGTCATGGGTGCACCCTGGTGGAAATCACTTTAGTAAGGACTTCAAATCACCCAATCTTAAAATGAAAATGTTTTCTGCTTTTATAAGATTTTTTTTTTTTTACATCTTTGCATGCTTGCTTACATGTTCCAGGTGCTTTAATAACCTAGTTTATATTGTGGACAGAGATGCAGATGATACAGTTATTTAAAGTGGTAGTAAAGCCCTTTAATGATTTTTACTTATAGGTAAGCCTATAATAATAGGGCTTACCTGTAGTAACAGAAAGTATCTCCTAAATGTACACGTTGATGTCACCAACGAATGCGCACTGCGCTCTCAATGGACGGTATGCTGTGCATGCGCGGTAGTGATGTCATTGCAGCTCGGCTAAAATGAGAGCGGAGACTGTGAGCCAGGCCTTCTCGTCCAAAATCAGTGCCTGACCTTACAAATGCGCTTCTGGAAGAATGGTTAAACATTCCCATAGACACACTCCTAAACCTTGTGGACAGCCTTCCCAGAAGAGTTGAAGCTGTTATAGCTGCAAAGGGTGGGCCAACTCAATATTGAACCCTACGGACCAAGACTGGGATGCCATTAAGGTTCAGTGTGTGTAAAGGCAGACGTCCCAATACTTTTGACAGGATAGTGTATTACTAATGTGTAAGAGATAAAATTATGGTCAGCGATGTAATCGTGAGGACAACCTCTCGGGAAATACCTCTAAAACCATCTTGGGAACTAGCTCTTAAACCATGTAGCTCAGCATGACCAGGCTGCCTGCCTGCCAAAGTGCAGGAAAATCACAAAATTAGGAAGGAGGGGCTTAATTACCAACCTTCCTTTGCAAGATGTCCAACCTTGGACTTTCAGCTCTCAAAAGGTTTGGCAGGGCTTAGGATAACTTTTACAAGTAAAATAGAGTTAAGGGAAAAAGAAATGAGACTCTGAACAAAATTGGCAAGATGAAATTTATTTCAGCAATAAATACCAGAAGGATGTCAGTGCGGATGGCGAGGAATACGGCTTTTCATCAGCCACTGCAATTAATCTATATATCACTCAGTGTAATAACTGACCTACTTTGCATGCATTTAATGACAAGATAAAGTGATATACACCGGGGAACGGCTGGCGTTTTTCCGTCAAAAGAGTGTGCTGCAAATTTTGCGGCGTACAGTAGATCAAACAGCTGGAAGTCTGTTATTGTATTATTGGAATATTAATAATATTTATTTGCTTGTCAGATTTAGAAGCGATGAATGCATCTCAATCCCACTTGAAGATATTTTACTGTCTGTCCGATGTTATATTTACATATCCTTGGATGATAGACATAGATCATAGTTCTTGACTGGCTTAAAACATTTATCATATTCATCCAGATCATGCCAACAAATTTCATTTTACAAAATGAAGTCAATTATTAGTCTAGGCCTTGAAGGCGTTCAGAATTAGTTGTTCTGATCGAGATTTAGGCCCTTTTCATATGGGCAGCTTCTTTGTCCATAGACGGAACAAAAATGGTTTTCCCCAAAACCCTGGCCCAATGGTTGTGGGGGTTTGCAGAGTGAGTGAGTGATAACTTATATAGCGCTGCAAATGCGAACTAAATCGCCTCAAGGCGCTTTGCATCCAGTGACGGCCTGATCCTACAGAAGAGGTGGGTCTTTAGTTTTTTCCTGAAGGCCCGATGGTTTTCTTCCATGCGGATGTCCGTGGGAAGAGCGTTCCATAGCCGTGGTCCTTGAACTGCAAATCTTCGTTCTCCTTTCCATTTGTAGCGGGACTTGGGGATGTGGAGGAGGTTTTTATTGGTTGATCGGAGAATGCGTTTGGGGGAGTAGTGTTTTATTTTCTCGCATAAATATTGAGGAGCGTTTCCTTGTGTGCACTTGTGGGTGAGGCAGAGGGTCTTCAAGGTGACTCGATCCTTTACGGTTAGCCAATGCAGGGTCCTCAGTGAAGGTGTGATCGATTCCTAAGGTTTTTTCCCTGTTACCGGTCTGACTGCCGTGTTCTGGATGACTTGTAGGCGCGAAATCTGATATTTAGGAAGTCCTATGTAGAGGGAGTTTGCATAGTCGAGTCGGGAGTTGATGATTGTTCCAACTACTACTGCTGTGTCCTCTTCCGAGATGAAGGGGATGAGTCTCCGTAGCAGACGGAGGAGATGGTGCTATCCGCTGACTACTGATCCTATTTGTGCATCCATCGACATCTCCGAGTCAAAGATGACTCCGAGACTTTTGACTTTGGTGCTCAGGGTAATGATCTGTCCAAGAATAGTGGGTGGTGTACAAGAAGTCTTTGCTTTTGTCTTTCAGTTTGCGTGGAGGAGAAGAAGTTCTGTTTTGGATCCATTGGGTTTGAGGGAACTCTCAGTCATCCAATCATCGATTAATGTGAGGCACTCTTCCAGTCCGTGATATTGGTCTTTTTTTCCGGTGAAGTAGAGTTGGGTGTCGTCAGCGTATGAATGGTAGCAGAGGCGGGAAGCCCTCTTTATAAGTGACCCCCCAGATACTGGGGTTACTCATTTACAAGAAAAACTGATAAGAAAAAAAGGGACCAACTAAGATTCGATCCATTTATGGACAAGCCGCTTGTACCCAAGTTGATCCATCGGTCGTCTTGGGTACAACCAGCATGTTGGATTTATTTACATGCAATTACTGCCAGCAACTATAACTGCAAGCAGTAATCATCACCACCCTCCACCCCACCCTGGCAAGAACACAATAGCGCTGCGTGGGGCATTCCCCCATCAACACTGACTTCCCATGGTGGAAGAAAATCAAATCATCTATTGGCTGTTTAGGTAAACACACACCTGATTAAAGATGCCCACTGACCCACCAAAACAAAAAACATGGCAGCATTTCCATTCCTGACAAAGACTTGCCACGAATGATGCAGGGGTTTCCAGGGTGATATCAGGGACCAAATATGAACATGTTCCTGAAATGTCCAAAAAAATTATACTGCTCCAACCTCCCAAATGCTCCTCTCCTATGCTGGAGCCAAAGCAATCCAAAAGAAAGCGGAAGCCAGATGAGGTTTTCACTGGCAAAACTTAAAGTGGATATAAACCCAATTCAGGAAATTTGAGCTGGGCACATATACCTGCAGTGTTTTGTTATCTCTCTTCAAAGAGCTAAGTCCCATAGCTCTCTCTTATACTGTTCCTCTGTTATCATATCAGCCTGAAAACTCCAGACGAATTCTCGGACACATTAGCTAAAAGCAGCCTGACATTTCTGTCTGGGGAGTTTGCTATGAATAGATTAGCAGGGAGCTAGCCCTATTACAAAACACCTCTGAGAGTCTCTGCCTATGTGGAGAGGGGGTGTGTGCCTTTCCTCCAATCAGCAATTTTAGCTATCTTGGCTCTTTGCCCAGACATCACACTCTGTGTTAAACAGGAAGAGAAAATTTCCTAACATGATCTGAACTTTCTAAACAGTATATAAATGTGAAGACAGCAGATATACATGTAAAACCTATGTAGGGAGATTTGGTTCATCTCTGTGTATCATCTGAGGCTTTTCATTTCACTGGGTGTATGGAGGGTTTACATCCACTTTAATCGTCCGAAAAGCTTCAGCACAGGGTCCTGCCCCCAAGACCACCCTTCTAACATGCTTTACCTGATAGGTAAAACATGGAAAAGGATAATTGGGACTTTTCAAGCGCATACAAAGACAATATTTAGAAAAATAGAAAATGTATTAATTAAAAATTCATAGGTGAGAACATAAAAATTCCACAATAGATCAGTAACAAATACCAACAAAAGTGCAATTGTATCTCTACATGTTTCACCTTTTACGGCTTCTTCAGGAGATTCTGTTACAATAGACACTGTGTATGTACACTGATCACTAAAATAGAAAAATTTATATCAGAAAAAACTATTTGGGAAAAACAAACAAACAATAGAAAACATAAAAAAAAAAAAAAAAATTCTGTACAATTATATAGTGGACTGTAGACAATAAACAATAAATATGTTCTGATCACGGTACCAACCTTTCAAGATTTAAAGTTACAATCATCAATAATTGTGGAAAAGCATATGGGACCATTTGGAAGCATCATAGAGAAGGGTAATAGACTGGGAAGATCTGAAAGTCCATCTAAATTGAAGGTAAGTAGGCTTTAGACTTGCCCTCAAAAACTACTGAGGTAGGCTTTCACTGGTAGTGAGTTCCTCCTTTGTGCCTCTTGGCTTTTGGAAAATATCTATTGATTTTTTGCCTACTTGCCTTCAATTTAGATGGACTTTCAGATCTTCCCAGTCTATTACTCTTCTCTATGATGCTTCCAAATGGTCCCATTTGCTTCTCCACAATTATTGATGATTGAAACTTAAAATTTTTAAAGGTTGGTACCGTGATCAGAACATATTTATTGTTTTTTGTCTACAGTCCGCTATATAATTGTACAGAATTGTTTTTTTTGTTTTTTTATGTTTTCTATTGTTTGTTTTTCCCAAATAGTTTTTTTTATATATATATTTTCTATTTTAGTGATCAGTCTACATACACAGTGTCTATTGTAACAGAATCTCCTGAAGAAGCCGTAAAAGGCGAAACATGTAGAGATACAATTGCACTTTTGTTGGTATTTGTTACTGATCTATTGTGGAATTTTTATGTTCTCACCTATGAATTTTTAATTAATACATTTTCTAAATATTGTCTTTGTATGCGCTTGAAAAGTCCCAATTCTCCTTTTCCATGTTTTATCTACTAAAAGGGATGTGGCGCCTTCAATGAGTCTTTCCAACAGACTAGCTCTACAATTATAATTCTCCTTTACCTGATAGGTTCAAACACAGAGGTTGATCCTTTAGCTAAATCAGGTGAAACCTGTCACAGGGAAGGTCCTGGAGGCAGGACCCTGCTTGTCAACTGATTGAAGTTTTTCCTGTGAATACATCATTGGTTTGTAGCTTTTCCTTTGGATTATACTGAGCCATGTTCCAGAGTAGTTGCATTTTGGTTTTTATTGATGCAGGGTTACCCTAAAAATGATCAGCCTGCAGCTTTTGTGGTCACTAGCCTGGGTAGCCAGTACACGCTCTACTCCAAGGTGTTATCTACAGAGACCAGGGAACTCTGGTACTTTAGCATACATTGCTGATCAATATATTTGAGGAGGCCCTTACTAGAAAGAAAGGGCTGTACCCACTATAGATCTAGCAGTGTTCCCCCTTAACAATGCACTGAATATTTGTGTCAAGGATGCTCCCATGTGTAGTATCTCACAAAAGTGAGTACACCCCTCACGTTTGTAAATATTTTATTATATCTTTTCATGTGACAACACTGAATAAATTACACTTTGCTACAATGTAAAGTAGTGAGTGTACAGCTTGTATAACAGTGTAAATTTGCTGTCCCCTCAAAATAACTCAAGACAGCCATTAATGTTTAAACCGCTGGCAACAAAAGTAAGTACACCCCTAAGCGAAAATGTCCAAATTGGGCCCAAAGTGTCAATATTTTGTGTGACCACCATTATTTTCCAGCACTGCCTTAACCCTCTTGGGCATGAAGTTTACCAGAGCTTCGCAGGTTGCCACTGGAGTCTTCTTCCTCTCCTCCAGGACGACATCACGGAGCTGGTGGATGTTAGAGACCTTGCACTCCTCCACCTTCCGTTTGAAGATGCCACACAGATGCTCAATAGGGTTTAGGTCTGGAGACATGCTTGGCCAGTCCATCACCTTTACCCTCAGCCTCTTTAGCAAGGCAGTGGTCGTCTTGGAGGTGTGTTTGGGGTCATTATCATTTTGGAATACTGCCCTGCGGCCCAGTCTCCGAAAGGGAGGGGATCATGCTCTGCTTCAGTAGGTCACAGTACATGTTGGCACCACCATGCTTGACACACTTGTCTTTGTACTCCTCACCTGGTTGCCGCCACACACGCTTGACACCATCTGAACCAAATAAGTTTATCTTGGTCTCATAAGACCACAAGACATGGTTCCAGTAATCCATGTCCTTAGTCTACTTGTCTTCAGCAAACTGTTTTCAGGCTTTCTTGTGCATCATCTTTAGAAGAGGCTTCCTTCCAGGACAACAACTATGCAGACCAATTTGATGCAGTTTGCGACGTATGGTCTGAGCACTGACAGCCTGACCCCCCACTCCTTCAACCTCTGCATCAATACTGGCAGCACTCATACGTCTATTTCCCAAAGACAACTTCTGGATATGACGCTGATCACGTGCACTCAACTTCTTTGGTCGACCATGGTGAGGCCTGTTCTGAGTGGAACCTGTCCTGTTAAATCGCTGTATGGTCTTGGCCACCGTGCTGCAGCTCAGTTTCTGGGTCTTGAGCTGAATGGTCTGGTGACAAGGCCCCTTTAAGTGACTGTCAACAGATGCCAGCCGATGTACTGAAAAATCTCCTGGCGCAGTCCTTCTGAGAAGTCCAATTCATCCTGGAAACGCTCTCTGCTCCCTGAGAAAATACAGCAAAATAGAGACATATGCCCCCATTGACATCAGTGTGCGGGGGGAACGTTTGTGTAACTGAACGCTAATGTGCCAAGCAAAAATGTCCTTCTTGTTGACATTCATTCTTAATGGCAGCTTGCTAATACGCATGTGCTCTAGTGCGCCAAAACACATGGTAACAAAGTATGCGTCTAAAAAGGAAAAAAGGTGCATGCACTTCTTTGGGGCGATTGTTGTGCATTGAATAGCCGTATCAAATGAATAGGCGCTGAACATGTAAAACCTTAATGCATGTAGAACGCTGAGGCCTGATTAACATTGCTTGTGGCACTGCTAAAAACAAGAAAAAAGCCTCTTCCCTGTATCCAAAAGAAAGTGGGGTGCTGCCCAGTGACAGGCCCGTCCATTAGGACCTCCCCATCCCTGTGTCTGGCCCCCTGATCTACATGCAGGGCACCGGATTATGGATTCCAAAGGGGGGGGGGGGGTTTAGCAAGGCGTTGTTGCAATATTTTATGTCACACAGTATTTGCACAGTGGTCTTTTAAACGCAATTTTTTTGGAAAAACAAAACACTTTTTTAAATAAAAAAATAAGAAATCAGTAAAGTTATCCCAATTAATTTGCATATCTTGAAAGATGATGTTATGCCGAGTAAATTGATACCTAACATGTTACGGTTTAAAATTGCACGCACTTGTGGAATTGCGACAAACTATGGTACTTAAAAATCTCCATAGGTGATGTTTAACAATTTTTAACAGTTACCAGTTTAGAGTTACAGAGGAGGTCTTTTGGTAGAATTATTGCTCTCGCTCTGATGATCGTGGCGATACCACACGCAGGGACGGGGGCACTTTAACCTCCCTGACGGTATTACCGAGTCTGGCTCGGGGTGAAATTTCAGTACCATTAGCGGTAACCCCAAGCCAGACTCGGGGCGGCATCGCAGGATACAGGGAGAGTTACTGACCTTGTCCCCTGGATCCTGCGATGTCTCCCCGCTGTGTGCGCGATCTGTCTCCTCGCTCGATTCACACACAGTGCCACCGAGCTCCGTTCCCTGCAACGTTGCGGTGCACGGGGGCGGAGATCGGCGCCAAATTCAAAAAAGTAAAAGCACAATACACATACAGTATACTGTAATCTTACCGATTACAGTACTGTATAAAATAATAACACATCCCCTTTGTCCCTAGTGGTCTGTCCAGTGTCCTGCATGCACTTTTATATTATAAAAACTGTTTTTTTCTGCCTGGAATTTGGAGATTGTCCATAGCAACCAAAAAGTGTCCCTTTATGTCAAAAGTGGTTTTAGACCGGCTAGAAAACAGTGATAATAAATTAGAATCACTCGCAGAATTGAGCGATAGCGATTTGTGGGGAAATTCGTCATCAAACACTAAAAGTAATGACAGCGACAATTCTGCAACTGAGCAAGTATCAGTGTTTTTGATATGATTACATTATTGAATAATTTTTATTATTATTATATTATTATTTGTTATAATTATTTATAGTTATTTATTATATTATTGTAGCGGGGTGTTCCCCTTTAATGCAGAGAGACAAGAAGTTCCAGGTGAGAGGTGAGTCGGGAGGAAGTAAAGAGACATTATGGAAGTGAAAGCAGAGGAGAGAGAGACTACATCTCCCAGTACATCTTGCAGCACCCAGGGTGCATTGCTCCAGAACAGAGACTGCTGGGGGAGACTTTATAAAGGGGAGGCGGAGTTTTGGTCGGCCTCTTTGGACACCCCTCTCCTAGCAAGAGGATGTCTGTGCTGAACTGCTGTGTGCACAAGGCCTGAAGCCTGGGCCGTGTGCTCCTTTCCAAAGAGCCCTCTGCCAGCCTAGCAGAGCCTTAGAGACATCTAATCCTCCTTGCTGCAGTACACCAGAAGGATTGAAGACTTGGATGTCGGTGGATTCCTGTTCCTAGATGAATCGATGGAGGAAACGGACTTTGACTTGCCCGGGTGGTGAGAGCTGTTTAAAGACAGATACCTTTATCTTTACTATTCGTTGGGATTACAAAGTTGTTCTTCAAGTGCACCACCGAAAAGATTGCTAGCGAATATTGTTTCACTGAACTTCCATTTAGATCAGTCAGGCCTGACTGCATAGGTAGACATTGCTGGGTGTTAGTCTACCCATGAGGGGAAGTAGCTGTAAAAGGGCAGCGCTAGAGTTGCATAGCAATACTTTATTATTCTGATTACTCTGTTTATCTTTATTACTGTTTATTGCAGGGATCTGCAACTTGTTATACTGTTGTTTATTACTTGCCCATTAGCCTCAATAAAATATCTGGGTAAAGTACATTTGGTGTCAGTTCCGCTTACTTTAATAGGAGTTTTAAAGTATATTCTGTGTATGTTTGTTATAGGACTGTGTCACCAACAGTTGCGGTCACGCGGTCCTATCCCTCTATCACCAGCTGTGCCACGGGAGGTTAGAGCCGATTGCCAGGGGTTGACAGCAGTGCACTACAGGGCCCAAATCAATATCAGCGGCTCTCTTAACTGGGGGTAGCGCTACACGTGGGGGCTCGAGTCCGGGATCCTTGTACGTTGCACGCTGCAATCAAGCCGGTCAGAAGTACCAGCATGGACCCGCTGGCAATGTCACAGTGGTGCGCAGCGATTGGCGCCGATCCAACCGCGGCGGTAGTCATTGTACTCCCGGGGGAAAGATGGAAGGAAGAGGAGATAAAACAGCTCGTATTGTTACTGTCTCCGAGCCACAAAGCATGGGTGATGGATTTTAGGCCAGATCCAGTGATCTTGTTTACATACGCACTGGTAGAATGGAAAAACGAAATCCCAGAGCATTTTAAAAGTCAGAGTATACAAGCCATAGATAATCAGATCTATCACTTGATACATACGCTGCCAGTGAAGGAAGAATGGTTTCAGACACCAAAGCCATCACTCCCACAATTATCTCCACCACTATCCCCTAAAGCAGAAAAGCTTAAGGAACTATTAAGCCCGGGATCACCGCTGGCCGCTATAGGGCCTGAATTGTTGAATGCTCTAGGAGACCTTGTAATTAAGTGCCAGAAAAGCAGTACGGTGCATGTGGAGGCCGGTTACCGGAAGCTTAGCACCTTCTCAGGGAAGCTCCCCGTCCCTGCGGGGGAGGAAGATTTTGACACTTGGGTGGAACAGGCATTGCAGGCAGTAGAAGCATGGGAGGTGCCTGAGGCACAGAAGAGACAGCGAGTCTTAGAAAGTCTGAAAGGTGCCGCGGCAGAAGCGGTGAGGAGCTTCCGGTTTGGAAATGAAAACTGTACAGCTCAAGATTGCCTGGCCATGCTGCAGGAAGAGTTTGGTCAGCTGGAGAAGGTGTCAGAGATGATTTATCAAATTGAACACACTCTCCAGCAGCCGAATGAGAAACTGTCAGAATATGTTAGAAGGCTGAACAGGCAGTTATGCAAGATTGTACTGAAGAAGGGAATGCTGCCCAAAGATGCAGATGAAGCACGCATGAAGCAGATCATGAGGGGAGCGCGGCGCTCAGACCCGGTCTGGCTGCACCTGAAAACCTCAGGAGGAGGAATGTCACTAACCTACTCTGATCTAATAAAAATTATTAGAAACAGAGAAGAAGCAACACTGGAGTCAGCACATATCAGCCCTAGTACATGCCTATAACTGTACCACAAGTGATGCCACTGGCTACTCCCCTTATCGACTTATGTTTGGGAGAGAAGCAAGGCTACCTGTGGACCTGGCCTTTGGCACTTCTATAGACAATACCTCAGCTACATCCCACAAGGGATACGTGGACAGACTTAGACGTAGCTTGCAGGTGGCCTATGAACAAGCCCAGGCGGCTTCGGATCAAAGGGGGGCCCGCAACAAGAGAAATTTTGATCTGAAGGTTCGAGTGCAAGATCTGCAGCCCGGGGACCGAGTACTGCTACGCAATCTGGGGGTCCCTGGAAAACACAAGCTTGCCGACAGGTGGAGATCTGAGCCCTATGTTGTCTGTAGGAAGTTGCCCAGTTTGCCTGTCTACAAACTAAAGCCAGAAGGAAAGGTGGGTCCACTGAAGACGTGGCATCGGAACCACCTGCTCCCACTTGCTGAGGCAGTCAGAATACCTCCCGTGAGAGACTCCCCTGAACCGGCCTCTATCCTGGATATTCCTAGGCCGAACACTCGGTCCCAGACCTCTCGAGCCAAAGATGGGGAGGCCTCCCAATTGAGTACAGAAGAAGGTGGAGAACTGGACTGGCTGTGGCCTCCCTCGACTCTGGGAACGTCCGCCATAGATCTCCCAAATGGAGGGGATACCCCAGATGCAACGCTGAATCCGGAGGCTACTGAATTCATACCCTTCAGTCCCTCAGCTGATTACTGGGAAGATGTTCCTGACAATTGCGCAGAGGAGGACTCTAGAGATTCCATACGTCAGTCGACTTCTGAATCAGAGGTTCCAGAACCAGCAATGTTACCTGAACTTACTCCTGAAGAAGAGCCTGTGGTGCCAGAGTCAGAAGCACCAAGAGAGCAGAGGGCTCGCAGAGTCATCAGGCCTCCCAAGAAACTAACTTACCCCCAAATGGGGACGAGCTCAGAGGACTCTGTTGTAACGGCTAGGAGAAGTGTTGAACAACCTGATCCTTCCACCGTCCATTTGGTGGAGGGCAACCCCAGCTCACTCTCTGGCACAGTTAGGCAGGCCACTCATGGTAGTGTGACCTGTGGGCAAGAGAGTTCCATCCCAAAGTTTTGGTGGGAATTCCCTATGCCAACATCATGCTCGACATTGTCCAAAATGGTAAACAGTATTTGTTGAAGTTTATCTTTGGGGACCAAAGAGTTCAAGTGGGGGGAGTGTGTAGCGGGGTGTTCCCCTTTAATGCAGAGAGACAAGAAGTTCCAGGTGAGAGGTGAGTCGGGAGGAAGTAAAGAGACATTATGGAAGTGAAAGCAGAGGAGAGAGAGACTACATCTCCCAGTACA
Source organism: Rana muscosa (assembly GCA_029206835.1). NCBI lineage: Eukaryota > Metazoa > Chordata > Amphibia > Anura > Ranidae > Rana > Rana muscosa. The sequence goes on along the minus strand of CM055120.1, from coordinate 45,553,581 downwards.
TCTTGCAGCACCCAGGGTGCATTGCTCCAGAACAGAGACTGCTGGGGGAGACTTTATAAAGGGGAGGCGGAGTTTTGGTCGGTCTTTTGGACACCCCTCTCCTAGCAAGAGGATGTCTGTGCTGAACTGCTGTGTGCACAAGACCTGAAGCCTGGGCCGTGTGCTCCTTTCCAAAGAGCCCTCTGCCAGCCTAGCAGAGCCTTAGAGACATCTAATCCTCCTTGCTGCAGTACACCAGAAGGATTGAAGACTTGGATGTCGGTGGATTCCTGTTCCTAGATGAATCGATGGAGGAAACGGACTTTGACTTGCCCGGGTGGTGAGAGCTGTTTAAAGACAGATACCTTTATCTTTACTATTCGTTGGGATTACAAAGTTGTTCTTCAAGTGCACCACCGAAAAGATTGCTAGCGAATATTGTTTCACTGAACTTCCATTTAGATCAGTCAGGCCTGACTGCATAGGTAGACATTGCTGGGTGTTAGTCTACCCATGAGGGGAAGTAGCTGTAAAAGGGCAGCGCTAGAGTTGCATAGCAATACTTTATTATTCTGATTACTCTGTTTATCTTTATTACTGTTTATTGCAGGGATCTGCAACTTGTTATACTGTTGTTTATTACTTGCCCATTAGCCTCAGTAAAATATCTGGGTAAAGTACATTTGGTGTCAGTTCCGCTTACTTTAATAGGAGTTTTAAAGTATATTCTGTGTATGTTTGTTATAGGACTGCGTCACCAACAGTTGCGGTCACGCGGTCCTATCCCTCTATCACCAGCTGTGCCACGGGAGGTTAGAGCCGATTGCCAGGGGTTGACAGCAGTGCACTACAGGGCCCAAATCCATATCAGTGGCTCTCTTAACTGGGGGTAGCGCTACATTATAATTTATGATTTTGTGTTTTAAACTTCATCATACCCGGGATGTCTACTAGACTCTGGTTTGGACAGATTTAAGTGAGTTATACCTAAGAATTACAGGCCTACAATATAAAACGCCAAATTTCCATGCAAAATAATGGTACCCGCTTTCAGCACCTAAAATCTGACAGAATCATACCGCCAGGGAGGTTAAAAACATTTTTTTTCTTATTTATTTTATAAAAATTTTTTTACACTGTCCCCTTTTAAAAAAAACCAAACAGGTCACTTTTATTGCTGTCACAACCGGCACTATTTATGGAGGGATCTGACCCCAAACCCCTCCTCTGCACTTCAAAGTATTCAAAACTTCAAAATCTGCGTTTTTTAATACTATGGATTTTTTTAAATCGGCGTCGCTTCCGGGTTACTACATCGGAGACCCGATCGAAGCCAATACTGCCAACTAGTCGCTCGGGTCGCCTAGTGGAATGGGAGACCCAGGCAGAGCGGCGGAAGGAGGCGGGGGCGTCCCCTCCCGTTGCTTGTCACAACGGGCAAGCGGCTCATTAGCCGCATCGGTTGTTATCACTTGAAAGCCTACCGCCAGCTCTTGCTGCAGGCATCCCCCGGTGCAACCACTTCAAAATTATGTACAGGTACGTGATTTTGCGTGAAGTGGTTGGTTAAACCCCCCTCCCCAAACATTGGCATGACATTGGTGGTCAGTGGATTTTAACCCCCCCCCACAATCACTGTTGGTGGCTGGCACTTTAACCCCCCCCCCACCTTTGATTGCAGTCTGATAAGGGCGATGTCCGGTGGTTTAGCTGCAATGTAAGGTAGACAGACAGACAGATGATTTATAGATAGATACCTCCATTGGTGGTCTATCACTATTAGTGTAGGAGTATTCATAGCTCCCAACTGTCCCTGATTTCGAGGGACTGTCCCTGATTTCGAGGGACTGTCCTTGATTTGGAGCAATGTCCCTCTGTCCCTCATTCCTCCTCATTTGTCCCTCACTTTGGTCTGATCTATATAGATGTATATAAATTCACTTTTTAGATATCAAAGAGCGTTTTCCAGTGCTAAACCTTTCATCTGATTTCTAAATTGCTGCATTTGTAAATTCCAAAAGCCAATATAAAGGAATAGAAGTGGTAAAAAAAACACTTGTGGGTTTAACCAATCTTGTTTTTTTTTGTACAATTCTCCTTTAAGGGGGCGTCGTAAGGGGTGTGTCCTAAGCCTGCATATTTTTGATGATAGGTGTCCCTCATTCCCCATCTCAAAAAGTTGGGAGGTATGAGTATTTGCTAACACTGGAATGCGGTGCTGCTGATGTGAATATTATCAATCATTGGCTCTATGTAAAGGCCCATACACACAATAGGACTTTTTGACAACAAAAGTCAGACGGCCCTGTTTGACAATCCGACCGTGTGTACGCTCCATCGGACAAACTTTTTCGCGGAAAAGACCGATGGAAGTCTGATCGTGTGTATGAGGCTTTAGACTTACATCTCATTGGAGATAAAATAACTGCCAGTCTTCTGGAAACAAGGACCCTTCTCCTGATGTTGGAAGCTTTGAGTGTATTGCGATTTATAAATTACAGTCACATGGATCAATAAAAGATCTTTGTCTTTCTGCTAAATCTTTATGAAATAAACTTTCTAGGTTTTTTTTAAGGTTCTTCTCAATGCACTGAAATTGCAGTACTGCCAATAGAATTCTTGTCAACCAATCAGCGATCAGGGATTCAGGCCTTAAACAGACACAGAGAGCAATAAATATCTGAAAGAGATGGTGATCCTCCCACACTGAATGCACACCTAAGAAAGAAAAAGTTTGATCTGCTGCTTTATTGTTCATTTGTATGACCTCTCTTTTCATTTGTTTTATGTAGATTCTCCACTCATGACCGCTGGCAAGAAATTCAGCGCAAGGCGTATAGCCATGGTTCACCATCCAGGACAAACACCAACTGCGGACGAAGAACAAACACTGACTGTGGAAGAACAACAAACGGCAGCTGTGGAGAAACCAGTCACTACCACCATCCAGGCGACATCTGCGGCCAGAGAACAAGCAGCAAGTTTGGACGAAGAAACGGAATTAGAGGAGTATGAAGTACAAAAAGTTTCTCCGACTGTGTCATTATGTATCAACTATGTATCAAGGGCTGGTGCAAGGATTTTTGACACCCTAGGCGAAACCTCATTTTTCTCCACCCCTGACTCCACCCCCTTTCCCCTGCCCATAGAAACCCCACCTTTTTAATGCAGCGCCCATCAAATTCAGCCTTCCAGCGCCCATCAATGCAGCCTCACCAGCGCCCATCAAATGCAGCCTACCAGCATCCATCAAATGCAGCCTCACCAGCGCCCATCAAATGCAGCCTCACCAGCGCCCATCAAATGCAGCCTCACCAGCGCCCATCAAATGCAGCCTCACCAGCGCCCATCAAATGCAGCCTCACCAGCGCCCATCAAATGCAGCCTCACCATCGCCCATCAAATGCAGCCTCACCAGCGCCCATCGAATGCAGCCTCACCAGCGCCCATCGAATGCAGCCTCACCAGCGCCCATCGAATGCAGCCTCACCAGCGCCCATCGAATGCAGCCTCACCAGCACCCATCGAATGCAGCCTCACCAGTGCCCATTGAATGCAGCCTCACCTGCACCCATCAATGCAGCTTACCAGCGCCCATCAATGCAGCCTCACCAGCACCCATTAAATGCAGCCTACCAGCGCACATCAATGCAGCCTCACCAGCGCCCATCAATGCAGCCTACCAGCACCCATCAATGCAGTCTACCAGCACCCATCAATGCAGCCTACCAGCACCCATCAATGCAGCCTCACCAGCGCCCATCAATGCAGCCTACCAGCACCCATCAATGCAGCCTCACCAGCGCCCATCAATGCAGCCTACCAGTGTCCATCAATGAATGTTTGCTTGCTTCCATTCATTCGGGAGTTGGGACACAGACACAGTCCTCCGCTGCGCCTCTGACACTATGTGCGAACAGAGCGGCGGCTGCCTGCTGATGCTGAGACTTAGTTGCTTGCTGCAGAGAGAAGAGAGTAGGAACACCAGTGGCTGGGCGCTTTATGCAGCCGTGCGCCCTAGGCGGCTGCCTAGTTTGCCTAGTGGTAGCACCAGCCCTGTTTCCTACACCGCACTCACTGTCCTCTGTTAGACATGTGTAATTTTTAATGGCACTTAAGACACATCTAGTAAAGCGCACACATTTGCCACTACCAGGTTGATGCAGGGCAATGTTAGGCTCCTGACAGACTTTTTTCACTTTCCCACACATTTGGCTCCCCACTAAGGCCCCTTCCACACGGGGACAGATCCGTGAGCGGCGTACGCCAGCTCAGCGGGAGATCGCTCTGTTGATCTCCGCTGAGCCGGCAGATGACAGGTCTGTCTCTGCTCACTGAGTGGGGATGGGCTTGTCGAGCACAGCTGCTTGCTATGGAGAGATCGGACGGAAACGGACAGCATGTCCAATTTCATCAGATCTCACCCGATCCGATCCGCCAGGACAGATGGCGACGTATCGCCATCTGTCTGATTTTAGCAGATCGGATGTCAGCGGACATGTCACCGCTGACATCTGACGCTCCATAGACAAGCATGAAGTGGGCCGTTCAGGTCCGCCGAAAAAACTGACAGGCGGACCTGAACGGTCCGCCCGTGTGAAAGGGGCCTAAAATGAATGGACTGTCAAAAACGTATAGCGATACCCCCAGTTAAGAGGGCTGCTGGTATAATTCTTTTGGGCCCCTGTAATGCACCCTGTCAACCCCCGGCAGTTGGCTTCAACCTCCCCTGGCACAGCTAGTAGGGGATGGCAGGACTGCGTAGCCTGCAACTCATGGAGACACAATCCTATAATAGAACACACACAGTAATATAGTTTAACTATCCTTACCCATCTCCTCTACAAAGTAAATGACACAACACCAGTATACTTAACCCTTGCACTTTTACTCAGATGGTTGGGTAAGAATATAATCAACAGTTTACATATCATGTGCAGAGCCCTGTAATAAAAGAGTATCTCAGCAAACAGACAGATATACAGTATGATGCATAAATCTAACGGTCCCCGCTGCAGCTATTCTCCCTTGTGGCAAAAAATGGTGCCCAGCAATGTCTACGCTAAACAGGCCTGACTGTACTGTGTAGGAGTTCTGTAGGGGAAATTCTTCGCTAGCAGACGGTGGTGCACTTGCTGAAGAAACAACTGTAATCCACAGGGTAAAAGGGGTTTTGATAACTTGGTGAATAAAGGAAATCTCTAAAGCTGCTCCGATGCACTGTCCCTCCGGTGCGCAGCACAACACTAATGAAAGCTCTGGGTAACAATTATGGGGCCTAGAGATCCTATGTAGTTCTCTGAGCAGGTGCTCTCTCACCCAACCGGACCAGTCCGTGTCCGTATCTTCCGCTGCTGTGTCTTGGTACACAGGTCTCACGACATCCAAGTCTTCGGTCCTCCGGGGAGCGATGCGGCAACGGTATGCAGAAACGTCCCTCAGGTTCCTCGTGAGAGCAGAAGGCTCTTTGGAGAAAGGCCCAGGCTTCAGGCCTTGCAGCACCGCAGGCTCGGAAAGGAGTTCCTCTTGCTGGGCGGGCGGTGTCCAAAGAGACTGAAGCTGGCTCCGCCTCTTTCTTATGAAGTCCACCCCAGCAGTCTTTGTGGGCTGTGGGGTTATGGGTATAGTAGTCTCTGAGGCCTTAAAGGAAACCCCCGCTACACACGCACCACGCGCGAATGTGCAAAACCATCCAAACGCTAACGCGTGTGTTGTGATGTGTACCAGCCCTCAAAGTCATCCTGGGTTTAGATCTACTGATATAGTATACCTTGAAGTTTTACATATTCATCTCTCAGTCTGCTCTCACCTTTTGCACAGACATTCCATCAAAATACTTCTTTAGTTTCTTTTTTTATTCTTTCAGCATTAAATATGTTTTACCACAGCATTTGTAACATCCAAGTCCAGGAAATGTAGGTATGTTAATGATCGGGATACAAATAACTGCAGTAAAATAATAAACAAATGAAAGTGGGTCAGAAAATAAATGGTGTGTATACAATGTGTGATCTATGCTAATTAGCGGGATATTAATGGCCGGTGTAACACTCCGATATAGACGGGGGGAGTGGAAGTAGGTTGCAGATATCTATATGAGTGAAGATTTCTCAGCCTCTTGGTAGACAGCAGACATTAATACAGGGAAATGCGTTTCGGAATCCCATTATTTACCTCTGGTTACACAAACATGGGGGATATATATAATTTATCATCAGGAGGAATAAGTCCTTAACCTCTTTAAAAAAGGACCTTGATTATCATCATGTAACAAATAGTATTTGGAAATCATATCTATCTAATCTAAATGTAATATTTATATACTGTTATACTCCGTACATAGACTGTTTTTCTTGTGTAAATGACATTCTGGAGATGCTTTATTTACATAGAACACATATAGGAAGCCTTCCTTCCTGTTTCTTGTTGCCTCACTGCCTCTAAAATCTCAGGAGACTTTCCATGGTCATATGGCTATCTGTATCAGAGGAAATTGATGACATCACAAGTCCAATATACAGTACCAGAAATCGTCAGAACTGGGTGTCTTACCGGCTTGGCAAAACGTTGCAACAAAATTGAGCCGGTGTTTTGTCGATATGGGTCCCCCATTGGATAGTGCCCGGCCTGGACTGCGCAGTCGGGGCCGACGGAAATCTCAGAGGATGAACACATGTTCATCAGCTGTAGACGGAGCATGCGCAATCAACACATCGCTCGCTTCCGATGCTCGGGGTTGGTTATAGGGGCGGATGCTTTTGTCAAAGGGGCGGATGTATGGGTGACCCATCTCGATAGAACACCGCATGATGGCCAGTGCTTTATGATGGGCAGTGCTTTTCTCAAAAGGGCAGATGTGTTATTGAGAAGCGTGGCTCTGCCCATCATAAAGCACTGGCCATCATGCGGCCTCTTATAACCATACAACTATCGAGGTGGGTCCCCCCATACATCTGCCCCTTTGACAAAAGCATCCACCCCTTTCACAAAAGCACTATCGAGATGGGTCCCCCATACATCCGCCCCTTTGAGAAAAGCATCCACCCCTATAACCAGTCCCGAGCATCGGGACCAAGCGGCGCGTTGAATGCGCATGCTTCGTCTACAGCTGATGAACATCTGTTCATCCTCTGAGATTTCCGTCGGCTCAGATTGCGCATGCGCAGTCCAGGCCGGGCACTATCTGATGGGGGACGGGGGACCCATATCGATAGAACACCGGCAGGGCTAAACTCTTTAAAGAGACACTGTCACACTCATGCCATGCTTCCCTGCTGCTCCTTTCTCCTCTGCAGCCAGGGACACTATTTATGGGACCACCTCTGTGACCATGCTCAGGTCTAGTGTAGCGCTTACCCCCAAGAAGGCCACTGATTTGTCCCAGGTGTAATAGCAGCCAGGCACACAGCAACAGTCACTCTTTTGGCTCAGTAAACAGTCTACAGGTTTCTTTTGCATTTTTATTGATGTGAAACTGGGATGGGGATGGAGGGAGGCTGTGGGATACTCCAGTAGCACAGTATAGTGATAAGAAGACACTCTTCAGTATATCAAAACTTTTTAGCACAGTTCTTCTAGCATACCTCTCAACTTTTTGAGAGGGGAATGAGGGACACCTCTTAGCAAAAGTATGTAGGCATAGGACACACCCCCTGCCACGCTCCCTTAACCGCTAGCCGACCAGCTGCTATGTTATACTTCGGCAGGTTAGCATGGCTGCGCAAATCGCTGTAGCTGTACGTCACTTCCTTAAGACGTCGCCGGAGGGTTTTTACCCTGATGGGTTTTACTTCCTCTTTGTTATCCTGCAAAGTAAAAGCATAATGGGCTAGTATGCATTGCATACTAGCCCATTATGTGGCACTTACCTGCAAACAAAGCCTGCGCTGTCCCCGCTGGTGGTCGTATCCATCTTCGGCTCCGTGACTGACCGGAGCTGTGTAACGTTACTCCTGTGCATGCGCGCAGGAGCTGTCAGTCACAGCACTTACGAGTGAAGAAGCGGCACGGAGGTCCGTTTCTTCACAGCGCTTGTGCGGACGACATCATTGGCGCACTACAAGGTAAAATCTCCTAAACAGCGCAAGTTTAGTAGATATTTCCACTACCTATAGGTAAGCCTTATTTTAGGCTTACCTATAGGTAAAAGTTAAAATCGGGGGTTTACAACCACTTTAACAGCAAGAGGAATAGCAGCCACACACTCCAGAAGAGGACCACCCACTTCCCAATTTGTCCGACCTCTTGGGGGGGGGGGGGGCTACCAGATCTAAATGATCTGGCCTAGTCATTGGAACCCTAGGGTTCCTCCAAGGGTTGCTAGGGATTCCTTGGGCTGTGGTTAATTTACCTCCCATTTGATGGTTCCTGCATAGTTCCAGGGCCAACGCCACATGGCAGAGTCATCGGCATGACATCAGTGATATTTTTTAGTTGTCTGTAAGAGTGTTATTTTGACCACAATTGTAAAGGTGGCATTCTTCCTACTGGCCACCAATGAAAGGGGCTTTTTTCCCACTGACCACCAATGAATTGGTTTTAACAGGCGTTCCCCAAGACATAAAAATAATTTCAAAGGTTCCCCGGGGGGGGGGGGGTAAAAGGTTTGAGAAAGGCTGATCCAGGCTGTCACCCAGCTAGCAGCTTAATTGACGATCATTCGCAATAGGGCATGAATATAATAGCTGACAAGACCCCAATGTGGTAGCACAATGAAAGTGACAGGCTCCCTTTAATGAGACATCAGGGGTCTATTAGACCCCTAATGTCACCACTGCACTCCATTGAAGCTGATCATCTGATGGAACAAATCGTTTGATATGTCACTGGCAGCAAAAGAGTTTATGGAGATGGATTTTACGATTAGTACAATCATTTTTTCTAGTGATTAGTCATTCAAGAATTCTAGGTTGCATGCGATATCAAGCGATATTACTGTTTTCGAACATTACACTTACCCTGACATTTACAGCCCAAGCAGAAGAAGGGCATTGCAGTCTAACGGAAGGTTGGATTTATACTGATTAAAGGTTTAATCGTTTTATTAAAAGATAACTGTAACCGTTAGTAAAGTATTTTATTATTTTATTTACGTCTTTAATCATGGGAACATATGACCCCCCCCCCCCCCGTGCCCATCCCAAATCTTGACTGAAGCACCATGCTATTGGATGGCAGGCACACATTGGATCGTGGCCAACCCGTCACAAAGACCAACTCTCTGTATCAACAAGAGACAAGGAGCGGGCAGGGGGTGACGCCATTCACAGCGGTACTGTGTATTCTCAATGCTGGAACCTAAACCAGCCGTACTGTGTACAAAGAGAAGGATCATCATACTGGAAACATTCAATTATTTCTGACCCGGTGACTTCTATGAAAAGGTTATGTCTGATTTGTAGAATGTTTTACAAACCAATTCTTATTATATAGAGTTCTAAGGCTCAGTTATAATCCCGCAGTGCGACCCCCAATTACTAAGACGTTAGGTACGTGGTCTGCTTCCTTGGTGCACTAAGTGTCGGTGCCAGGAGCTCCTTATCAATTAGGTGAAAATGTGTCAAATTACCCAGTGTTCCTAAATATCCCTGAACGCCAACCTATCCCTGTTCATCTTATATTAACAGTTAACCCTTACCCTGTACACTTAACCCTTACCCTACCATGTAACCCAACCATTTACACTTCATCAAACCCTAATGCCCCGTACACACGATCGGATTTTCCGTCGGAAAAACCTTGGATGGTTTTTCCAATGGAATTCCGCTCAAGCTTGGCTTGCATACACACGGTCACACAAAAGTTCTCTGAACGTTCGACCGCCAAGAATGCTGTGACGTTCAACACTACAATGAGCCGAGAAAATTAAGTTCAATGCTTCAGAGCATGCATTGAATTGTTTCCGAGCATGCGTCGGAATTTTGCATGTCGGAATTGCTACAGACGAACGGAATTTCCAATAGGAGTTTTGTCCGTCGGAAAATTTGAGAACCTGCTCTTAATCTTTTGTTGGCGGAAATTCCGACAGCAAAAGTCCGATGGAGCCTACACACGGTCGGAATTTCGAACCAAAGGCTCACATCGGACTTTTCTTGTCGGAATTTCCGATCGTGTGTACGCGGCATAACACATATTTATAATGTAGTGGATGCAACTTTTAGCAATCACTGGTGGTGAATCAATTACTGTCATTTAAAGCACATGCACCTGGAAAATTTACCTGCAGTAAATGTTTGATGAATGTCAGATATGTAGCTTTATTATTATGCCCTTGTTCTTTATCCCCACACAGAAATTAACTATTTAAGCCCTGTACACACGATCGGTTTTACAGATGAAAACACTTCGATGGACTTTTTTCATCGGACAAACCGATCGTGTGTGGGACCCATCGGTCTTTTTTCCATCGGTTTTAAAAAATAGAACATGTTTTAAATTTTTCCGATGGATCAAAAACCGATAGCAAATTCCGATCGTCTATGGGCAAGTCCATCGGATAAAAACCCCACGCATGCTCAGAATCAAGTCGACGCATGCTCAGAAGCATTAAACTTAATTTTTCTCGGCTCATCGGAGTGTTTTACGTCACAGCGTTTGGAATGGTCGGTTTTTTGACTGATGGTGTGTAGGCAAGACTGATGGAAGTCAGCTTCATCAGATTTCCGATGGACAAAACCATCGGATTAGAATCCATAGGATATCCGATCGTGTGTACGATAGGGTGACCAGACATCCCTGGTTTCAGGGGACAGTCCCCTGTTTGGATGGAGGGAATATTTCTTCACTTTCGGGTGCATGCCCATTAAGCTCCGCTCGCATGTTCTTCTGCCTTGGCTCAAGTCCTGGCCAGCCGCCTGCCTGCTTATCTCCTTGCCTTCCCTGGCGGAGTGATCTTCCTCCACTCCCCACCCAGTAGTAGCCGGGCTGTGAGGTAGGCGGCGGCAACTGGCAGAGATTTGCTGATTGCCGCCATTACTAGTGAAAGAAAAATATGTCCCCGTATTTCATTTTAAAAATCTGGTCACCTTAGTGTACGAGGCTTAACACTTAAAGGAGTTGTAAAGGTTAGTTTTTTATTTTCTAAATAGGTTCCTTTAAGCTCGTGCATTGTTGGTTCACTTACCTTTTCCTTTCATTTACCTTCTAAAGGTTTTTTTCTTTGTCTGAATTTCTCACTTCCTGTTTCTCCTCAGTAAACTTCACACCATCATCCAAGTGGTGTTGAGTCACCCAGAACAGCTTACTGAACAGCTTACTGAGGAGGAACAGGAAGTGAGAAATTCAGACAAAGAAAACAAAGAAAAATAATATTTAGAAGGGAAATCTAAGGAAAAGGTAAGGCCTCGTACACACGACCGATTTTCTCGTCGTAAACAGTCAAGAAAAGTGCCGCGAGAGTTTTTTTGTCTAGAAAAACGTTCGTGTGTATGGTTTTACGACGAGAAACTTGACGAGAATCTCGACGAGAAAATAGAGAACCTGCTCTCTATTTTCTCGTCAGGAGTCCAGATTTCCTCGTCGTGTTTCTCGTCGGCCTGTTTTGTGACGAGAAAATGGTTCGTGTGTATGCTTTTACGACTCTTCCAAAAGTGCGCATGCTCACAAGCAACTATGAGACGGGAGCGCATCTTCTGGTAAAACAAGCCTTCATAATGGAGAGAGCACATTCGTCACGCTCATAAATATTTCATCGTTTAAATGTTCTGCATTGAATTCTTCGTTAGAATGTTACATTAATCAAAACGAGAGACCTTCTTTTGCTGCTGATATTCACACAGAGTTCTGCCTTATTTTTAACCTTTTTCATGCTGCTCTTTATAAGATTTATGTGTATTATATCGTGCAAGTTTTTAGGAATAATTTAAATGGTTAGATTTTTCAAAATGATGTTAATTATAATTTCTCAATGTTTTGATAGCGATCTCCCATTTAATTTTCTAATCTATATTTTTAAAATTTCACACCATGTTTTTGAGCTAATCAGATTTAGTTATTCTTTTGGGGGGGTGATATCTGTGCCTTTTATTGTCAGTCAAATGTATCTGCTTACTCCAAAGCTTGTTTTTTTTTATTTAAAAATACACATAGTCAAGTATGAACTTAAACAAAAAACACATTTATTCATGTTTATAAATTAAATAAAGAGAAGGCAGCGCTGGAGAAGCTGCTGCCATTTGTGCATCCCAGGGACCCCAGAGCAAGCAGCAACCCTGTGTGGACACTAAAATTGGGAGCTTGAGAAGGCCCACATTTCAGAACACAATCTGATGCTGGCCTCCCAGAGGTCAGGAACAGCAGCAGGTGAGATATATGTCCCAAGTGTGTGGTACTACAGATAGCAGAACAGGTGTCTGGGATTATGAGGCCCAGAGCCTGGGGGGAGATGCCTGTGGTGAACTTCAAGTCCTGAAGACTTCTCCCTGTCGCCAGGTAACGCAACGTGGCGATGAGCCTCTGCTCAGCACTGATGGCTTCCCGCATAACGGTGTCCTTCCTGGTAATATAGGGGGACACCAAAGCCAACAGTTCCTGAAAAACGGGGTCAGACATCCTCAGAAAATTCCTGTAGTCCTCAGGATTATTCTCGACGATCTCCCGCAGCAGAGGCATGTGGCAGAATTGGTCCCGCTGGAGCAACCAATTCTTGGTCCATGAACTCCTCCTCACACCATTCATGGACTGGTCTTGGTCCAAAACAAGCAGACCAACACCAAGCGCACGCACAGCACGAACTCGACGACGAGAACGTCCAGGCGACATGGCTAGGAAACGGTCGTCTAATCAGAACGTACAGAACAGAACGCACTTTAGAACAGCAAGGCCTATGAATAACGAACTGAAATTCAGAAACGAACAGGCAAGAACGCACTGTAAAACAGATACGACCTGCCTAGACGCCCTGAAAGTCAAGATACGAACCCACAAGCACAAACTGAACGGCAGAAAACGATCTGAAAAGTACGAAGACTGAAAAGCGCGAATCGTCTCTTCCCAAACTTTTACTTCACACGCGGTAACACGAGATCAGCAAAAGCAGCCCAAGGGGTGGCGCCAAGAAAAAAGATCTTCCCCTTTATAGTGCCGTCGTACGTGCTGGACGTGAGCGCAGAGAACCACGAGGAAATTGGGAAATGCCAGTGTGTACGCATAGAAAGCTTGACGAGAAAATCGACAAGCTTAACAAGAATCTCGTCGAAAAAAACGACGTGTTTTTTACGACGAGAAAATCGGTCGTGTGTACGAGGCCTCAGTGAACCAACAATGCACTAGCTTAAAGGAACCTATTTAGAAAATAAAAAACAAACCTTTACAACCCCTTTAATAAGATCCTAAATACAAACAGAACACTGAATAAAACCCTAAAAGTAGGATCCTAACACTTAAAATGACAGCACGACTTTGGGGGCAACTCGGCAAGGCGATCTCAAGACGACTTGAGAGGCGATTTGCAAATTGACTTCTGTATTGAAGTCAATGCAAGTCGCCCCGAGTCGCCCCCAAAGTCGTACAAGAACCTTTTTCTAAGTCGGAGCGACTTGAGTCGCTCCTATTAGAATGGTTCTATTGAACAGAGCGGGACGCGACTTGTCAGGCGGCTGAGTCGCCTGACGAGCCACCCTGGTGTGAACCGGCTCTAACACTGAATATCAATAACAGAAGGACCATAACACTTTACATAACTCCAACGCTGCATATAACCCTAATGCCGCGTACACACGCTCGGAATTTCTGTCAACAAATGCTCGATGGGAGCTTGTTGTCGGAAATTCCGACCGTGTGTAGGCTTCATCGGACATTTTCTGTCGGAATTTCCGACAACAAAAATTTGAGAGCTGGTTCTCAAATTTTCCGACAACAAAATACGTTCTTGTAAATTCCGATCGTGTGTAGACAATTCTGACGCACAAAATTCCACGCATGCTCTGAATCAAGTACGAGACGGAAGCGCTCGGTCTGGTAAAACTAGCGTTCGTAATGGAGATAGCCCATTCGTCACTCTGTAAGGGACTGAAAAGCACGAGGCTGAAAAGCGCGAATCGTCTCTCACCAAACTTCTACTAACACGAATGGTATTGAACTTCCCTTTTATAGTGTCGTCGTACATGTTGTACGTGACCGCATTCTTGGCGTTCGTAATTTCCGACAACATTTGTGCGATCGTGTGTATGCAACACAAGTTTGAGCCAGCATCCGTCGGAAAAAAATCTACGGTTTTGTTGTCGGAATGTCTGATCATCTGTACGCGGCATTACAGTATGATCATAACACCTAATATGACCCTAAACACAGACTATAGCCTTACAAGTAGGATCATAACAATGAATATGACCCTAACACTGACTATATAACCCTAACAGTAGGATTATAACACTTATTATGATCCTAACACTGCATATAACCTTAGCAGTAGGATCATAACACTTATGACCCTAACACCAACTATAGCCTGACCAGTAGGGTCATTACAACTAATATGACCCTACCCAGGGGTCAAGTCCTGGACAAAAAAGTGTGGGAACTCCCACCCAAGATCCACTCCCCCACCAAAAAAAAACCAAAAACCTACGCTGACGGTAGTGACCTATGTACACTGACACGCCTACACTGACGGTAGTGACCTATATACACTGACACACCTACACTGATGGTAGTGACCTATATACACTGACACACCTACACTGACGGTAGTGACCTATATACACTGACACACCTACACTGACGGTAGTGACCTATATACACTGACACGCCTACACTGACGGTAGTGACCTATATACACTGACACACCTACACTGATGGTAGTGACCTATATACACTGACACACCTACACTGACGGTAGTGACCTATATACACTGACACACCTACACTGACGGTAGTGACCTATATACACTGACACGCCTACACTGACGGTAGTGACCTATATACACTGACACACCTACACTGATGGTAGTGACCTATATACACTGACACACCTACACTGACGGTAGTGACCTATATACACTGACACACCTACACTGACGGTAGTGACCTATATACACTGACACACCTACACTGACGGTAGTGACCTATATACACTGACACGCCTACACTGACGGTAGTGACCTATATACACTGACACACCTACACTGACGGTAGTGACCTATGTACACTGACACGCCTACACTGACGGTAGTGACCTATATACACTGACACACCTACACTGATGGTAGTGACCTATATACACTGACACACCTACACTGACGGTAGTGACCTATATACACTGACACACCTACACTGACGGTAGTGACCTATATACACTGACACACCTACACTGACGGTAGTGACCTATATACACTGACACGCCTACACTGACGGTAGTGACCTATATACACTGACACACCTACACTGACGGTAGTGACCTATGTACACTGACACGCCTACACTCACGGTAGTGACCTATATACACTGACACGCCTACACTGATGGTAGTGACCTATATACACTGACACACCTACACTGACGGTAGTGACCTATATACACTGACACACCTACACTGATGGTAGTGACCTATGTACACTGACACGCCTACACTGACGGTAGTGACCTATATACACTGACACACCTACACTGATGGTAGTGACCTATATACACTGACACGCCTACACTGACGGTAGTGACCTATATACACTGACACACCTACACTGACGGTAGTGACCTATATACACTGACACACCTACACTGACGGTAGTGACCTATATACACTGACACGCCTACACTGACGGTAGTGACCTATATACACTGACACGCCTACGCTGACGGTAGTGACCTATATACACTGACACACCTACGCTGACGGTAGTGACCTATATACACTGACACACCTACACTGATGGTAGTGACCTATATACACTGACACGCCTACACTGACGGTAGTGACCTATATACACTGACACACCTACGCTGACGGTAGTGACCTATATACACTGACACACCTACGCTGACGGTAGTGACCTATATACACTGACACACCTACACTGACGGTAGTGACCTATATACACTGACACGCCTACACTGACGGTAGTGACCTATATACACTGACACGCCTACACTGACGGTAGTGACCTATATACACTGACACACCTACACTGACGGTAGTGACCTATATACACTGACACACCTACACTGACGGTAGTGACCTATATACACTGACACACCTACACTGACGGTAGTGACCTATATACACTGACACGCCTACACTGATGGTAGTGACCTATATACACTGACACGCCTACACTGACGGTAGTGACCTATATACACTGACACACCTACACTGATGGTAGTGACCTATGTACACTGACACGCCTACACTGACGGTAGTGACCTATATACACTGACACACCTACACTGATGGTAGTGACCTATATACACTGACACGCCTACACTGACGGTAGTGACCTATATACACTGACACGCCTGCACTGACGGTAGTGACCTATATACACTGACACACCTACACTGACGGTAGTGACCTATATACACTGACACACCTACACTGACGGTAGTGACCTATATACACTGACACGCCTACACTGACGGTAGTGACCTATATACACTGACACACCTACGCTGACGGTAGTGACCTATATACACTGACACACCTACACTGATGGTAGTGACCTATATACACTGACACGCCTACACTGACGGTAGTGACCTATATACACTGACACACCTACGCTGACGGTAGTGACCTATATACACTGACACACCTACGCTGACGGTAGTGACCTATATACACTGACACACCTACGCTGACGGTAGTGACCTATATACACTGACACGCCTACACTGACGGTAGTGACCTATATACACTGACACGCCTACACTGACGGTAGTGACCTATATACACTGACACGCCTACACTGACGGTAGTGACCTATATACACTGACACGCCTACACTGACGGTAGTGACCTATATACACTGACACACCTACACTGACGGTAGTGACCTATATACACTGACACGCCTACACTGACGGTAGTGACCTATATACACTGACACACCTACACTGACGGTAGTGACCTATATACACTGACACGCCTACACTGACGGTAGTGACCTATATACACTGACACGCCTACACTGATGGTAGTGACCTATATACACTGACACGCCTACACTGACGGTAGTGACCTATATACACTGACACACCTACACTGATGGTAGTGACCTATGTACACTGACACGCCTACACTGACGGTAGTGACCTATATACACTGACACGCCTACACTGACGGTAGTGACCTATATACACTGACACGCCTACACTGACGGTAGTGACCTATATACACTGACACACCTACACTGACGGTAGTGACCTATATACACTGACACACCTACACTGACGGTAGTGACCTATGTACACTGACACGCCTACACTGACGGTAGTGACCTATATACACTGACACGCCTACACTGACGGTAGTGACCTATATACACTGACACACCTACACTGATGGTAGTGACCTATATACACTGACACGCCTACACTGACGGTAGTGACCTATATACACTGACACACCTACACTGACGGTAGTGACCTATATACACTGACACGCCTACACTGATGGTAGTGACCTATATACACTGACACACCTACACTGACGGTAGTGACCTATATACACTGACACACCTACACTGACGGTAGTGACCTATATACACTGACACACCTACACTGACGGTAGTGACCTATATACACTGACACGCCTGCACTGATGGTAGTGACCTATATACACTGACACGCCTACACTGACAGTAGTGACCTATATACACTGACACACCTACACTGATGGTAGTGACCTATGTACACTGACACGCCTACACTGACGGTAGTGACCTATATACACTGACACACCTACACTGATGGTAGTGACCTATATACACTGACACGCCTACACTGACGGTAGTGACCTATATACACTGACACACCTACACTGACGGTAGTGACCTATATACACTGACACGCCTACACTGATGGTAGTGACCTATATACACTGACACGCCTACACTGACGGTAGTGACCTATATACACTGACACACCTACACTGACGGTAGTGACCTATATACACTGACCTACCTACACTGACACGCCTACACTGACGGTAGTGACCTATATACACTGACACACCTACACTGACGGTAGTGACCTATATACACTGACACACCTACACTGACGGTAGTGAGGTAGTGACCTATATACACTGACCTACACTGACCTATATACACTGACATTTACATACACATTACACTGTCTGACCTACCTCAGCTCAGCGGTGTCACAGCAGGCACTACTGCAGTCAGTCATTCCATCAGAGGAGGAGCCTGGAGGGGAGGAGAGCCGAGGAGTCTGGAGGAGAGCCGGAGAGGAGAGAAGAGCGCCGAGCGGGTATGTGGCACGGCGGCCGATTTGTAATTCCCGCCTTCTGGAATCTGCAGCGCCTATGATGAGTGTCACACGTCCCACGGTCGCGGCATTGGACCAGTGGGGAGTCCATTATAGGCGTTGCGTAGGCTCCAGAAGGCGGGACCTGCTGTTATGGCACTCGGCGAGTCGGCAGGACTCGGCCACACTCGACCACATTCGGCGGCGCTCGGGATCAGATCGGTCCCGGCGCTCGCCACTCGGGGGCTGCAAAGGGAACGGACACATTATTCCGACCGGGCTGTGGCTCCCCAAGTAACCAAGATAGTCACACACAAATCTGTTGTTGTTTGGGAGCTGCGGGCGGCTGTCTGGGGGCAGGTTCGGCATCATTGGGGGGCACGGCGATGATGTCATCAAGAGTAATTTGGCCACACCCACTGTTCGCTTCGGCACGCTATGCGCACCACATTACTACACTCCCTGGGGCACACAAAGGTGTCCCAGGCCACTAAAGTGTTTGAGTTTGGCTTGAAGAAAGGGTGGAAACCCTAGTTGTGATCCCTTTAAGGGGGACAACTTGTATGCATTTTTGGAGTATTCAGGGCTTCTTACTCATGACAGGTGAGGGATTCCGGGGTAGTCTGATGAGAGAGAAGAGGACTGATTTACAGTGCTCTCATGATTGGTAAATCCTCTGGACCTTGGGACTGTAAATTTAGATGCTTGGAGAGATTTTAGGGGGGAAAGAGCCTCCAACTCTGATTACAGGGACTCTGGTCCTGAAAGGGTAACCTGTCTGCAGGGGAGTCCAGAAAAGTAGCAGGAAACATTCAGCAAGTGTCTGTGAGGTGGAAGAGAGCAAAACACAGCTGATTGAGCAGTGTGGACTAGCCTGTGACTGAGACACAGTTGCTAAACTGTGGAGACCTCTGCTTTGGAACCCCTGAAACAGGTGAGATCTTTCAAAAACCCTGTCGAGAGACAAGTTTAAGGGCAGTGAGCCAAGTTTTTATTTTTTGGTTTTCCATGCTAAGGACAAGCTGTTTCCTGTTTGCCTGGTTTAAAAAAAAAAAGGGGACTGTTTGCTTTTACCAATATGGTTGGTTGGTGACCTTGGGTTCCAATATTGCATCCGCCATACCTCACCCCCCATGGCTCCTCTCCTGTAGAAGTAAAGTGAACTAGCCGATACTTCTGGGCATAGTGACTGTATGGCTTACTTTTCTCCCTTTCATATGACAGTGCTGGTACTTGGTGATTGGCCACTCAAGTACCCAACACTGTAGGGCAGGGATCTCCAAACTACGGCCCTCCAGCTGTTGCGGAACTACATGTCCCAAGAGGCATTGTAAAACTCTGACATTTACAGACTTGACTAGGCACAATGGGAATTGTAGATCCTGAACAACAGAAGGGCCATAGTTTGGAATCCCCTGCCATAGGTAGTGAGGCATGAGTCCTCAGCCTGGTATAAGCTCCAAGTGGCGGCTTGGAGCTAACACTGGGGTTTTTTAGCTGTCAGACAAGTGTTTTTTCCCCATGCCTATACATATTGGGGTACATTTACTGAAGGCAAATTGACTGTGCACTTTGCAAGTGCAGTTGCTCCAAAGCTTAGTAAATACCCAATCAAAAGCAAGAATAATATAAAAAGCAGCACTTTTGCTTGCACATGATTGGATGATGAAAGTCAGCAGAACCCCCTCCCCATTTACTAAACTCTGGAGAAATTGTACTTGCAGAAGTGCACAGTCTATTTGCTTTTAGTAAATCAACCCCACTATGTTGTTGGTGGCAAAAGCATACTTACCAACATTATCCACTTCTGGACCGCCGCACGCCGATATACGTCATCTCTTTGAAGAGGGATATCTCTGTTATGGCAGCAGCTAGCTGCCATAACCCAGGTATCCTCTTCTTCAGCCGGCGGTCTGGTTTATGGTGGTCTCTGCAGCAGATTCGCCGCAAGTTCACCGTTGTCGGCGGCGGGAGAGGGGCCTGTGTCAAATCGCATGTCAAATCGCACCAGTGTGAACCAGGGCTAATACTGTGATCCCGGGACATGGCCCGGGACAAAGAGCCAAGATACGTGACTGCCCCAGGACAGTTGCCGTGTATCCAGAAATGAACCAGCTTTTTTTTTTGTACCAGTTAGAATAGGTTTTATTTTATGTGATGTTTCTTTGTTTAATTGACTTTTTTCTCCACTAAAATAAAATGTATTTTTTTTTTTTTAGTCTGGCAGATGTTGTCTTATGGTAAATTAAAATGTATTTCTAATTTGTTCATTCTGACACGGGGTCCTTTAACTGCTGACAAAACTTTCCTTCAAGAGAAAAAGTTCACGACAATGTAAATAAACACTAATTAGGTTCAGAGACAGTCATGTATAGATTGCACTCAACGGTGAGATTTAGGGGTGACAGGGAAGTAGACATTACTGGAGAGCAAAGAGGATATAAATTTAATTAGCAACCCAGATGATTAGCGTATAATTGCAATATAAATTATTTTTGCAATTTCTCAGATTCTCATTAGAATGCCCATTAAAACCTCTTCACATCATATTTAAAAATATATCTTCATTCAGCACAACAGCCTAATATATCTGGATGCATTTGTGGATCATTTATTATATAAAGAAATATGGCCTGTTTTAATAATGCAATGTGAGAAGTGTAAAAACACAATATCGTGCTGTAAAGTATAATGAAGTAATGTTCTATTTCATTTATTCAATAAATATTCTTAAAGCTGAACTCCCACAACTTTTTTTTAAATATAATCCTCAATAGCCACAAAGGATATACAGTAAATTAACTTTGTGTGCACCAAATCTCTTTGCAAATGCAGTTATTACCTTGTAAAAGTAGCAATGACATTGTCATTGTGCTATACATAGCCTGTGCAAAGTACAGAGCTGTGGGAGGGACCCAGCAGGCTCCACCCACTACAGTAGTGGGCGGTGACAAGACCAGTCAGCCTGCATAAGGAGTGGGAGCAACAGTGAGCGGTCTTTTTTACAGGAAGCTCCTACACGGGGGCAAAGTTTCACACTGGATTACAGCACAGATCTGGAAGAAATACACAAAGCAGGCAAACATTCAAGGAAAAATACACATAACTCTTTATTTAGACCAGGGGTCTCCAAACTTTCTAAACAAAGGGCCAGTTTACTGTCCTTCAAGCTTTAGAGGTGCCAGACTGTGGTCAGTGGGAGTAGAAAATGTCCAGACGTCAGAAGGAGAAAATAATGCCCCATGATTGATGTTAGGGGGAGTAATAATGCCATATCATTGGTGTCAGTGGGAGGAATAGTGCCCCATCATTGGTATGAATGGGAGGAATAGTGCCCCATCATTGGTATGAATGGGAGGAATAGTGCCCCATCATTGGTGTCAGTGGCAGAAACTATGCCCCACTGTTGCTGACAGTGGAGGGAATAATGTCCCAAGGGCCAGATAAAAGCAAGCAAAGGGCGGCATCCCGCCCCCGGGCCATAGTTTGGAGACCACTGATTTAGACTAATATTTAGGTCCCCTGATTGCAGATGACAACGATCCTTCCGGCAATGCCATACTCTCTGGCACACCAAGGCTGAAGAAGGAGGATTTATTTGAGCTATACACCCAACAATGCCTCACCAGCGCCCATCAATACAGCCTCACCAGCGTCCATCAATACAGCCTCACCAGCTTCCATCAATGCAGCCTCACCAGCTCCCATCAATGCAGCCTCACCAGCGTCCATCAATACAGCCTCACCAGCTCCCATCAATGCAGCCTCATCAGAGCCCATCAATGCAGCCTACTAGTGCCCATCAATGAATGTTTGCTTGCTTCCATTCATTCGGGAGTTGGGACACAGACACAGTCCTCCACCGCCACTGCGCCTCTGACACTATATACGAACGGATCAGCGGCTGCCTACTGATGCTACTACTTATTTGCTTGTTGCAGAGAGAAGAGAGTAGGAACACCAATGGTCGGGAGCCCCTAGGCAGGAGCGCGCCCTAGGCAGCTGCCTAGTTTGCCTAGTGGTAGCACCGGTCCTGGCAACAACAAAAACAAAAAACAGCAATAAACAGTCACAAATTAAAATAAATTTGAACATCCAAGATAAAGCAAGGACCAAGTATTTCTGGACCAAATCCCCTCTAGGTACCTGAATCCTAAATCTTGGGGTCCTAGAGTTGATACTTGCCTAGAGGCTGAAAGGTCCTAAAGTCTCTTCAAAACCCCTCCCACTGGCCAGTGCGGTACTAAATGTTAAGGCCTGTGTTGGAGTGCTTTAGTCATTTTGCAACGGGAAGGAGTAAAGGTCTCTAAAGCTATAGTGGCACTATCTCAATAAGAGGAGGGTACTGAGGTTGCGACCAGCGGACGCTCACCACTGTGCAGTCTGTTTTGAAGCCTCCTCCTGTTCTTCAGGGAAGCACATGGAAGGGCAACGCATAAAAAAAAAAAAAGAAATTCCCAGCTCAATTTACTGACCCCCTGCAACATACTGAATTATCCTGTCTAACAGTATGCTATCAAATCAGGGGTTTAGTTTGCGCACATTTGCAAATACAGGTGTAGCGACCTCACCCCTCTCACCCCTTCTCATTCTCGGCTTGTCTGTCTTTGTCTAGGGGTGTTAGTGTTGGGGAGAGGGATGAGATACACTACGGCCCATGTCCTCCATAGTGAAGAGTAGTGATGAGCCGAACACCCCCGGGTTCGGTTCGCACCAGAACCCGCGAACGGACCGAAAGTTCGAACGAACATTAGAACCCTATTAAATACAATGGATGCGAACGTTCGAATTCTAAAGTGCTAATTATAACAACTATTATGCATGTTATTGTCCTAAAAAGGGTTTGGGAACCCGGGTTGTGCACCAGGGGACATGTATCAATGCAAAAATAAGTTTTAAAAACGGTCGTTTTCCGGGAGCAGTCATTTTAATGATGCATAAAGTGAAAAAAAAAAAGTCAAATATTCCTTTAAATATCGTACCTGGGGGGTGTCTAAAGTATGCCTGTGAAGTGCCACGTGTTTCCCGTGTTTAGAACTGTCCCTGCACAAAATGACACTTCTAAAGGAAAAAAAAGCCATTTAAAACTGCTTGCGGCTTTAATGTAATGTCTGGTCCCGGTAATATGGATGAAAATCTTTAAGAAAAATGGCATAGCTACCCCATGACCCCCCCCCCTACCCCAGCCCATTACCAGCCCCTTTGGGTCTTGTATGGATATTAAGGGGAACCCCGCACATAAAATAAAAAAGGCCCTATATACTCTGAACAGCCGTATACAGGCGGTGCATACAAGACAGGGACTGTAGGTTTGTTCTTATGTAGAATCTGTTTGTAATTTTGAACAGGTACATTGTTGAAGTGTAGCTCCAGACCAAAAATCTATTTTTAAACTTTTTGGAAAACATAGGTAAGGGTTATCACCCCTGTAACATTTGTTTTGCTGTCTGTGCCCCTGTTCAGAACATTTCACCTCACTTTCCGTCCTAATGACAACTGTTTTTGAAATGTGGTGTTTTTCTTGAAACAAGGATTGCTGATAAAGCATCAGTACAGAGGAGACACCTTTCTCCCATATTTATTCTTACAGGAGAGAATTTTCCTTCCTAGTGGTAGATTTCCTCTCACTTCCTGTTGTCTTCTTGCGTTTGCAAGTAGGAGTCGTTTGTAAGTTGGATGTTTGAAAGTAGGGACCTGCCGTATATACTCTGCAGAAATAGGCCCCTTAGTTGTTGGTGTTGGCACAACACTGTAAGCACTCACAGTTACTCTTGGTTGGTGCTGGAACGCCCTGCTGTCAACTATTATATCAGGAATTTTAATTACATATAATTGTTGAACAGTGGTAGTAAAAATTGGGCCTTTGATGGTGGTGCTGGTGCCACAACACTGTAAGCCCTGACAGTTACTCTTGGTGGGTGCAGCAATGGGCCCTGCTGTGAATTATTAGATCAAGAATTGTAATTACATGCCCCTGTTGAACAGGGGCTGAAAAATTGGGCCTTAGGCACTGGTGGCACAACACTGCAACCCTTCACAGATACTGTACTTGGAGCACAGCAATGAGCCCTGTTGCAAAGTATTGCTTCAAAAATTGTAATGACACGCCCCTGTTAAACAGGGGCTGAAAAATTGGGCCTTAGGCACTGGTGGCACAACACTGCAACTCCTCACAGATACTGTACTTGGAGCACAGCAATGAGCCCTGTTGCAAAGTATTGCTTCAAAAATTGTAATTACACGCCACTGTTAAACAGGGGCTGAAAAATTGGGCGTTAGGCACTGGTGGCGGCACCCATAAACAAAAATGATCTTCCAAGCTATCATCATCAATCGTATCATTGAGGACTCGGAGGAGGAGGATAGGCAGTCAACATAACAGCACAGGCACTCAGCATCAGCATCAGTCTTGAAGGGATGTGACATTTTAAAATCAATTAGTCTGTTATATCAGCATCAGGTGTGTGGTAGCTGGTGGTGATCCAAGACTGGTTCATCTTGATGAAAGTCAGTCGATCAACCGAGTCGGTGGACAGGCGCACCCTGTGATCCGTGACAAATCCTCCAGCAGCACTGAATGTGCGTTCCGAAAGAACGCTGGATGCAGGACAGGCCAGTAGCTCAATTGCATACTGTGCAAGCTCTGGCCAGTGATCCATCCTCAAGACCCAGTAAGCCAGAGGATTTTCGGTGGGGAAGGTGTCCAAGTCTGACCTTGCCCCTAGATATTCCTGCACCATGTTTATCAGACGCTGGCGATGGTTGCTGGAACCGATCATACTTTGGGGCTGCGGACTAAAGAATTGTCTGAACGCATCGGTCAGACGGCCACCTTCCCCACCGCTCCTTCTTTGACTGGCCGAAGCCTCAGCAACTCGTTGTCCAGGACCAGGAGTTTGCAACCTCCCAGTCTCTGGGAACGCGTTGCACAGACCTTTCTGCAAGGCCTCCCGGAGTTGTCTCATCCTCTGCTCCCTCTGCGACGGTAACATAAGGTCCGCAACCTTACCCTTGTACCGTGGATCAAGGAGAGTGGCCAGCCAGTAATGGTCCCTCTCCTTGATCCGAAGAATACGAGGATCCTTCCGCAGACTTTGCAGGATCAGGGAGGCCATGCAGCGTAGGTTTGCTGAGGCATTCGCTCCGGAGTCCTCTGGGTCACTAAGGACGACATGATCCGCAGCCACCTCCTCCCAGCCACGTACAAGTCCACTGGTTTCTTGGGACTGTAAATCATCCCTAAAAGACTGCTGCTGATGATGCTGAGTGCCAGCCTCCACCTCCATGCTGACACAATCCTCCTCCTCCTCCTCCTCCTCCTCCTCCTCCTCTTCCTGTGCGATGGGTGGGACAGAAGGAACACTGTCTGGGTAAAGGGGGCCTTGAGAGGCAAGGAAGTCCTCCTCTTCCTGCCTCTGTTCTGCCTCAAGTGCCCTGTCCATTATTCCACGCAGCGTGTGCTCCAACAGGTGGACAAGAGGTACAGTGTCACTGATGCATGCACTGTCACTGCTCACCATCCTCGTGGCCTCCTCAAATGGTGCCAGGACAGTGCATGCATCCCTGATCATGCCCCACTGGCGTGGAGAAAAAAAACCAAGCTCCCCTGACCCTGTCCTGGTGCCGTAGTCGCACAGGTACTCATTGATGGCCCTCTGCTGCGTGTGCAGCCGCTGCAGCATGGCCAACGTTGAGTTCCACCTGGTGGGCATGTCACATATAAGGCGGTTCTTGGGCAGGTTCAACTCCTTTTGCAGCTCAGCCAGGCGAGCACTGGCATTATAAGATCTGCGGAAATGCACACAGACTTTCCTGGCCTGCCTCAGGACATCCTGTAAGCCCGGGTACCTGCCCAAGAACCGCTGCACCACCAGGTTAAGGACGTGAGCCACACAGGGCACATGGGTCAGTTGTCCCTGTCGGAGGGCGGAGAGGAGGTTGGTGCCATTGTCGCAAACCACCATTCCTGGCTTAAGCTGGCGTGGCGTCAACCACCTCTCGGCCTGGCCCTGCAGAGCAGACAGGACCTCTGCCCCAGTGTGGCTTCTGTCCCCCAAACACACCAGCGCAAGCACGGCATGGCATCTTTTTGCCTGCGTACTTGCGTAGCCCCGTGAACGGCTACGGAGCACCGCTGGTTCATAGGACAAACCACAGGAAGAGGCCATGGAGGAAGAAGAAGAGGAGGGGGTGGAGGAGAGAGGTGTGTCACAACCAGTAGTAGCATTTTGGAGGCGTGGCGGTGGGACAACCTCCAACACTACTGCACCTTGTCCTGAATCCTTCCCAGCTGCCAAAAGAGTGACCCAATGGGCCGTGAAAGAAAGGTAACGTCCCTGTCCATGCCTGCTGGACCATGAGTCAGCGGTAATATGCACCTTACCGCTGACCGCCCTGTCCAGCGAGGCCAAGACATTGCCTTCCACATGCCGGTAGAGAGCCGGAATAGCCTTCCGTGAGAAAAAGTGGCGTTTGGGAACCTGCCACTGAGGAACCGCACATTGCACAAACTCACGGAAGGGGGCCGAGTCTACCAACTGAAAAGGCAGCAGTTGAAGCGCTAGCAATTTAGCCAAGCTAGCATTCAACCGCTGGGCATGTGGATGGCTGGGAGTGAACTTCTTTCGACGGTCCAGCAGCTGGGGCAGGGAAATTTGCCTGCTAGAATCGGACGTCGGTGTACTGCTAGCAGAGTGGGCGCAAGTACTTGGCTGTGACACACCTAATTCTACACCTTCATTCCTCTCAGTGCATGTTTCAGAGAGGACTGAAGTTATAGTGGGGTTGGAGATCCCAGCTGATGCGGTGCAAGGAGAGGTCCGCTTTGTTCTTTGGTGTGGGTCTTTGAGGTAGGCTTGCCAACGAGCTGCATGGCAGGTCAACATATGTCTGGTCAGGCATGTGGTACCCAAGCGGCTGATGTTTTGGCCACGCGATATACGCTTGAGACATATGTTGCAAACAGCAGCTGTGCGATCTGATGCACTAGCCTCAAAAAAGGCCCACACCAAAGAACTTTTTGAATGACGGGCAGAGGCAGCGCCCTGCACAGGCGGAGCTCTGCGGTGTGATTCCGTCGGTGTACTGCCCTTACGCTGGCCACCAAAGGGCATCCTGCCTCGTTGGAGATGTGCCTCCTCCTCATCCTCCTCCTCCTCCTCTCTCCTATTAGGCACCCACGTGGAGTCATTGACCTCATCATCCCCTCCCTCCTCATCACTGGAGCCAATCTGGCAGTATGCTGCAGCTGCTGGAACATGACTGCCAGATTGGTGTCCTTCTTGAGCATCCCCTCTGTCTGCTCTCACGCTACTGCCTTCCTCTAGCTGGGTTTCATCATCAGACCCTTCGAAACGCTGGGCATCCTCCTGGAGCATGTACCCAACACTGTGCTGAAACAGTTCGGGGGACTCCTCAGGAGGAGGACATGGTGGGTCTAGGGAAGGAGTGACTGATGATTTGTCTGACATTGATACCAGGGAAGACGACGCTTTGGCAGCTGCTTTTCCAGTACCCTGAGCCTGGGTGAGAGAGGATGAGGAGGAGGAGGAGGGCTTGGTCATCCACTCTACCAAGTCTTCGGCATGATGTGGCTCAACATGTCCAGCTGCCGAAAAGAAGGACAAGCGTGTCCCATGGCCATGTGCTGATGACAATGCACCGCGTCCACGACCAGCACTGTTGCCCCCAGACACAGAGCCTGCTTGCCCTCTTTTATTGCCTCCTGACTGTCTGCCTCTCCTT
Organism: Rana muscosa; assembly: GCA_029206835.1. Classification (NCBI taxonomy): domain Eukaryota; kingdom Metazoa; phylum Chordata; class Amphibia; order Anura; family Ranidae; genus Rana; species Rana muscosa. The sequence continues at coordinate 45,525,438 of CM055120.1, read as the reverse complement.
GTTTGCCTTCCAGACATTCTAATAGATGGCCTGCAGGGAGATGGGAAAAAAGCAATAAGGGCTACCTTCAGGTGTCCTTCTCTGTCCCTTGAAACAAGGACTTTCACAGTGAAAGAAACTGACACTGTCCCTACCTAGAGTTTTCTATCCCTAGAATAAATGTTTTTTTTAATCACAATATAGCACAAGGACAATTCACTCAATGTCTCTCCAGGTCCCTGGAAACAAGGACTTGCAGAGTGAAAGAAACTGACACTGTCCCTACCTAGAGTTTTCTGTCCCTAGAATAAATGTTTTTTTTAAGCACAATATAGCACAAGGAAAATTAACTCACTGTCCTTACAGGTCCCTGGAAACAAGGACTTGCAGAGTGAAAGAAACTGACACTGTCCCTACCTAGAGTTTTCTGTCCCTAGAATAAATGTTTTTTTTAATCACAATATAGCACAAGGAAAATTAACTCACTGTCCTTACAGGTCCCTGGAAACAAGGACTTGCAGAGTGAAAGAAACTGACACTGTCCCTACCTAGAGTTTTCTGTCCCTAGAATAAATGTTTTTTTTAAGCACAATATAGCACAAGGACAATTAACTCACTGTCCTTACAGGTCCCTGGAAACAAGGACTTGCAGAGTGAAAGAAACTGACACTGTCCCTACCTAGAGTTTTCTGTCCCTAGAATAAATGTTTTTTTTAATCACAATATAGCACAAGGAAAATTAACTCACTGTCCTTACAGGTCCCTGGAAACAAGGACTTGCAGAGTGAAAGAAACTGACACTGTCCCTACCTAGAGTTTTCTGTCCCTAGAATAAATGTTTTTTTTAATCACAATATAGCACAAGGACAATTAACTCACTGTCCTTACAGGTCCCTGGAAACAAGGACTTGCAGAGTGAAAGAAACTGACACTGTCCCTACCTAGAGTTTTCTGTCCCTAGAATAAATGTTTTTTTTAAGCACAATATAGCACAAGGACAATTAACTCACTGTCCTTACAGGTCCCTGGAAACAAGGACTTGCAGAGTGAAAGAAACTGACACTGTCCCTACCTAGAGTTTTCTGTCCCTAGAATAAATGTTTTTTTTAATCACAATATAGCACAAGGAAAATTAACTCACTGTCCTTACAGGTCCCTGGAAACAAGGACTTGCAGAGTGAAAGAAACTGACACTGTCCCTACCTAGAGTTTTCTGTCCCTAGAATAAATGTTTTTTTTAATCACAATATAGCACAAGGACAATTAACTCACTGTCCTTACAGGTCCCTGGAAACAAGGACTTGCAGAGTGAAAGAAACTGACACTGTCCCTACCTAGAGTTTTCTGTCCCTAGAATAAATGTTTTTTTTAAGCACAATATAGCACAAGGACAATTAACTCACTGTCCTTACAGGTCCCTGGAAACAAGGACTTGCAGAGTGAAAGAAACTGACACTGTCCCTACCTAGAGTTTTCTGTCCCTAGAATAAATGTTTTTTTTAAGCACACTATAGCAGAAGCACAAAACACACTGACACTCTCCCTACCTATCCTTCTCTTTCCCTAAACTAAAGGAATCCAGGTTAAGCAAGAAAGAAATAACAGTCACTGTCCCTGCCTATGCTACTCTATCCCTGCTCCGGAACACACTACACTAGGCCGCCGTGCTGGCGGCCTTTTATAGTGTGGGGCGTGTACTAAACACCCTCAGCAATAATTGGCCACAGGCATCCTGCCTGTGGCCAATCATTGCTCTCCTCGCTGCCGGCGCTGTGATTGGCCAAGCATGCGGGGTCACAGTGCATGCTTGGCCAATCACAGCGCCTGGATGACACTGCGATGGCGTAGTGCATTGTGGGCCGTTCGCGTCACTCGAATTTGGCGCGAACGGCCCAAATCGTTCGATCTTCGTCGAACGATCGAACAGCCAATGTTCGAGTCGAACGTATGTTCGACTCGAACACGAAGCTCATCCCTAGTGAAGAGGTGAAGGCCAGAAAGATCAGGCTTTATGTAGGTGTCCTCGGGTCAAATCCTTTCCTCCGTCCTTGACTCTCCCTTTGCTCCTAGTAACCAGAGTTCCACACACTGAATAGGTCCAACACAGTTTTATTCTTCTCAGCGAATAAACATACAGCACAATCAAGTTGGGACCTTTGCAACAGTTCAGTATTAATGGGAGTAGGTCGAGGCACAATCCCTCCAGATATAGCTAAAAACTGTGGTGTCACCAGTGGCGAATAGTCACTGCCACTGACTATATGAAATAGAACATGAATTACCTTCGCTAGCACAGCCCCTGTCAGGGGAAGGATATCCATCCAAGGGAGTCACCGGAGGCCTCTCTGTCACCAGCAATGCTGCGCCGGACTCTCCAGAGAAGTTCTGCTCATCAGTCTCCTCTGAACTCAGACACGGGCACCCAAGGAGTTAGGGCCCCCTCGGATTCCTCCACCCTCGCGGAACTCAGTCGAAGGTACTGAGCCCCAGGCATCCGCCATAGTACCTCACCCCAAGCTAAAGGTGCCTGAGATGGACCCCATCTCCTGCTCTGGCCAGGTCAAGGGCACCTGGGCCCGGAACTCCGGAACGCCAGCACCCAAGCTGAAGGTGCCTCGGTGCGGCCGCGTCCTCCAGACTCTGAACTCTGAACCCTGTGGTAAGGGCGTCCGCCCCTTTTATCCCCTCTCCCTTTGCGTCACAGCGGGTTCCCCACCCCGCTGTACCAGCGTCAGGGGAGGACAAAAAGGCACAGTCTTGCATTGTGATTTCAACTCCGGCCCCGGGCAATAAGGCCACCTGTAGGCCGCAGGGAACCCCACACCACCAGAGTCCTCCAAGAACCATAAAAGGGTCTCGGATTCCCTAGCAATCAGTGCATCTGGGTTACACTACCACCCAGATGCTTCCCCTAAATTCAAATACCCGCTACACAGGCATAAGAAACAGAGACCTGTCAAGGCACCCTGGTATTTTCTGTAGTCCTAACTTAAAATTTTGAGAGCCTCCACAGTGGAAGCACATCTTGCCCCCTTTAACCGCAGAGGTGATCAAATACCACCAAAAGAAAGCTCTATTTGTGGGGAAAAAAGGGACGTCAATTTTGGGAGCCACGTCGCACGACCGTGCAATTGTCAGTTAAAGCGACGCAGTGCCGAATCGCAAAAAGGGGCCTGGTCATTTAGCAACAAAATGGTCCGGGGCTTAAGTGGTTAACCACTTCAATACCGGGCTATTGTAATATGACGTCCGCAGGAGGGATCTCCCATCCTGGGTGGACGTCATATGACGTCCTGGGCTTCCCGGCCGTCTATGTGGCGCGCGTCGCTCAGGAACCGGAGCGCGTGCCTGGCGGCCGCGATGTCAGCCGTGCGCCCGCTGGACCGTGAATCTGTGTGTGTAAACACACAGATCCACGTCCTGTTAGAGGTGAGGAGACCGATGTGTGTTCCCAGTACAGAGGAACACAGATCGGTCTCCTCCCCTTGTGAGTCCCCGCCCCCTAAAGTTAGAATTACTCCTTAGGACACACATTTAGTCCCTTGATCGCCCCCTAGTGTTAACCCCTTCCCTGCCAGTCACATTATACAGTAATCAATGCATTTTTATAGCACTGATCGCTGTATAAATGCGAATGGTCCCAAAAATGTGTCAAAAGTGTCCGATGTGTCCGCCGAAATGTCACAGTCACAATAAAAATCGCAGATCGCCGCCATTACTAGTAAAAAAAATATGAATTAATTAAAATGCCATAATTCTATCCCCTATTTTGTAGACGCTATAACTTTTGCGCAAACCAATCAATATACGTTTATTGCGTTTTTTTTTTTACCAAAAATATGTAAAAGAATACGTATCGGCCTAAACTGAAAACTTTTTTTTTTAAATTGTGATATTTATTATAGCAAAATGTAAAAAATATTGTGTTGGTTTTTTTTTTCAAAATTGTCGCTCTTCTTTTGTTTATAGCGCAAAAAAAAAAAAAAACACAGAGGTGATCAAATACCACCAAAAGAATCTCTATTTGTGGGGAAAAAAAACATAAAAATGTAATTTGGGTACAGCGTTGCATGACCGCTCAATTGTCATTCAAAGTGTGACAGCGCTGAAAACTAAAAATTGGTCTGGGCAGGAAGGAGGTGAAAATGCCCGGTATTGAAGTGGTTAAAATCCTTCCAGGAAGCAGAATGAGTTAATTTCCTTCTGGCAGGATCATTTAATAATCTGGGTGGAGCTTAGCTTAGGGTCTTTTCTGGCTGATGGGAAGAGCATTGCCAGGAAGGAAAGTCATGACTTAGGAGAGAAAATCTTTATTCTTTGCTACCCCTTATGGGCATCCCTGCCAATGGGCACATGAAGGAGCACTGCTACACTAAGACCCCTTTCACACTGCAATGCCATTAAAACAGTGCTAAGTAATTGTAAAGTCTTGTTTAAAAAATCAAACAAACACTATACTTACCTGCTCTGTGCAGTTGGTTTTGCACAGAGCAGCCCTGATCCTCCTCTTCCTGGGTCCCTCTTCTGGGCTCCTGGTCCCTCCCTTCTGTTGAGTGCCCCCATAGCAAGCAGTTTCCTATTGGGACACCGGGGCGGAGTCACAGCTCTGTGGTTCATTCAGACACAGAGACCCAGTCCGGCCCCGTCCCCTCTCTCTTCTGATTGGCTAACTGACTTTGATTGACAGGCGTGGGAGCCAATGGCACCACTGCTGTGTCTCAGTCAATCCGGAGGAGAGTCCCGGATAGCTTAGACACTTGTGGACATCGCTGGATCGAGATGGGGCTCAGGTAAGTATTAGGGGTCTAAGAAGGGCTCCTACACACAGAAGTTTTTTTTTTATCTTAATGCATAGAAAAACATTCTCATGAAGGAGCACTTCATGAGATGCACTCTCTAGCATAGCTTAAAGGAGTTGTAAAGGCAGAAGGTTTTTTTGTGGGCAACATGGCAAAGAGGGATCCAGCTGTACCCAACTGTTTGCAAACCTGATAGGGCTAGGAGATGGTGGTGGATGGGGGAATAATGGGGAAATAAAAACATTGGTCCCAGCGCAAGGGGTATATCCAGTCAGTGTGTAGCGTGAGACCAGGAGTATGGTGGGCACAACCTATTTTAGTTATAAAGAAAAATTACTGCGCTACTAGTCATAAAAAATAAGCTGCCGGCACCAACAATAAGACTAATTCTAAATAGAAAATGTGATACAAAAGTGCGGGCGCTACAAATGCGTGTATACCCCAGGTGTGTTTCCTTCCGCCGGCTTGTATGTCCTGTAGTGATATAGTAGCAGGGTTGGGAAAACCACAGCATACAGAGGAGAAGCAGGTGTTCGGCTCACCTGAACGGATTGAACCAGGGCTGTGCCAGAGGCAGATACCACCCAAGTTGGCCATTTGTGCCACCCCTGCAGCCTGCTTGATAGACACAGTGGCCAGCCAGAGAGTTTAGTGACGCTGAGGCTGCAGTTTTACCAGGGTCAGCATTACGGAGCTGCACCGGCAGGGCTTTTTTTCTTAGAGAATAGGTGCAGGAATTCTCCCTTTTGGAGTTACCCTTTGTCTCCATCCCCTACCCACCTCCGAGCACCGTCCCTTGGTTTCACCCCCCACCCACCTCCCAGCACCGCCCCTTTTAGAGAATACAGAACTAAGTAACATTTGTGGTACTAAGTAATTTGTATGGAATTTGTTAATGATAACAAGAAAATAAGTAAAATAGATCCCATGCAGAGACAACAGGTTCCCCAGCAGCAACAATAGAACAATAGACCTCCGCAGCAACAATAACACCCCCCCTGCAAAAATAGATTCCCTTTAGCAACAATAGATCCCCCAGCAACCAGCATTAATGGACACTGTAGCACAACCCAGTACACCTTGCCATTATATACATTCAGTGCTGGAGGTGCCGGAACTGCGTTTCCCCACGTTCCCACTGAAAAAAAGCCCTGTGCACCAGTATGGACACTCTAGCCTCAGTTCTGTCCTGTCGTTGTATTTATCTCCGTGAGTGCCACCTTAGCCACCTCCCTCAATTGGCCACATGGGTTGTACAGCCCTGGGTAGATCACTGCAAATACACTCAATAAAATGGTTACTAAGGACGTATTTATAAAGCAGAGAATCTGAAGAGAGGAGACATTGTCCCTATCATGCCAGTCCACCCCAGTGACCAAGAAGGGCCCCAAGAAAGCTGTGACCAAGAGCCAGAAGAAGGACGGTAAGAAGTGAAAGTTGGGCAGGAAGGAGAGTTATGCCATCTACCTGTACCAGGAAAAAATCTGCCATCTATCTGTACAAACATTGGATGTAAGTGAATCTTCCTAATGCATGTAAACTCATAACAGTGATTGATTCACCACCAGTGAATATTTAGAGTAAGTCGCATTGACTGCTTTATAAATATGCCCACAAAAGAAGAAATGAGATTTTGGAACAGTAACGCAGATTGTCTTATGTTTAGAGCCACTAAAATGATAATGAACTCCAAACCGAAATCATGCAAATCTTCAAAGTGTTTATTTGACATAAATACATTTCTATTTTAGGATACCGAGAGGAATATTTAGTTCCCCTTCTGGTTCAGGACTGGAAAATGTGTATATACATATTATACTAAAGAGTGGAACCTCATCAGTATGATATAGTGTCAGCATCGCAAAAGACATACTCAGCAATGTATGTTTTCATCCGTAACGAGCGTGAAATCGCCAGTCATATGTATGTACAACATACAGTATATGATTTACATTCACATGTCCGCGTGAGATTTTTGCATAATAAATGTCTCTCACAGCAAGCGCAAATGATTGGGATTTCACAACCGCAAGTAAAAAAAAAGTAAATTAAACTTCAACGGAATAATTTATTCATTGCGTGTTCAGAAAGCCAACTGCTACCCACTGCCGCTCTATAGACTTGAAGGGCTTCGTTTAATAGGGCTTCCTTTATTAAAGGAAACCTGTCACTATAGAAATATGAGGGCTGCCACTGCTGATGTCTCCCTGAAAATGCTTGGCTTGCCCATAATTATAATAAGGGATGAGCAAAGTCTATCTAACAAATTTCAACAAAATTCTCATTTAACTCTTTTTTCTTTATTTAAAAGGTATTTTCTCTTTTTTATTTGTTCTGTATTGAAGTTAGTTTTATTTTTATTTATTTCATTTAGTTTTCTATGTATTAGGCCCCTTTCACACTGAGGTGTTTTTACCGCGTTTTCGCGGTAAAAACAGCGCTGTAAAAATGCCTGAAATAATCCTGCCCCATCATTCTCAATGTGAAAGCCCTGAGGGCTTTCACACTGAGGCGTTTTGCTGGCTGTGCTTGGAAAAAATCCTGCAAACAGCTTTTTTGGAGCATCTTTGGGGCGCATAAAATAGCGCTGTAAAAACGCCTATCCCCATTAAAATGAATGAGTACCGCTGTAAAAACGCGGTAAAAACGCGGTAAAAACGCGGTAAAAAACACCCAGAAGCTGTGGGGAGGTCACATGACCGGAGTAGAGTGGGGGATACCAAATAATCCTTTTTACCGCAAAAACGCGGTAAAAACGCGGTAAAAACGCATATGCGTTAGTGCTATTTTTACCACGAACGCAGTAAAATCGCGGTTAAAAAAATCATAATTTTTTTGCGTTTTTTCAACGCCTCAGTGTGAAAGGGGTCTTAGTGTTTTTCCCTTTATTTGCATGTCACTGTTTCTTCAAGTTGCTTCAACTATTTATTTATTTTCACTGTTTGCCTATTTACATCTTTTTATACTAAAAAAGTAAAATTATAACCCTATTGAGGCATCTGTTTATGGCATAAGAAGAGCTCTGGGTTAGTTGAAAGGAGCTTCAATAAACCTCAGGAGCCATTTAAAGCCCATTGCATGGGCGTCCGCAGAACTTTTTTTTAGGGAGGGGGCATAATTTTAAGGTCACACATGCAATATAAAAAGATGTACATTCTCTAGGCCAGTGATGGTGAACCTTGGCACCCCGGATGTTTTGGAACTACATTTCCCATGATGCTCACCTACACTGCAGAGTGCATGAGCATCATGGGAAATGTAGTTCCAAAACATCTGGGGTGCCAAGGTTCCCCATCACTGCTCTAGGCTATATTTATATGGGCATGGCATGCCTGGCCTGAGTAATTTCCAATAAAAAGTGACGCTGAATTATCTCTTATATAACACATATATCTTTCCAGTGGAGCAGCCAATTACTGAAGAGGATCGGCGGAACAGCCGAGCTGCCGTGCCATCTCATGCGATGATCAGGCCGGGGGTGAGGGAGGGACATCAGATGTGTCAGGATAGAGAGCAGCCGGCTGACTCACAAAAAAGTCAGCGGCGGACACTGCAGCTGGCAACTACAACACCTTTTTGGCGATTCCAAGGGGGGCAGCTGCCCCCCCTTGCCCCTACCTGCGGTCGCCCATGGCCCATTGTACCCTTAAAGTGGTATTAAAACCACAATCTAAAATGTAATATAATGCAGCTTACCAATCGTTAGATGTGGTGGCGGCATTCATTTTCTTTTTTATGCTTTTCTGCCTCTATTTTCACCTGGTGATCTGGCAAGTAACACGCTTCATATATTAGAGTACCCCTACTCTGGATGAAAGAGCACAGGGGCCACCTTTGGTCAGCAGAGTTGTCAGTCTGATAGGTGAAAGAGTGTTAAATGTACTAGCTGATTTAGATAAACTAACAAATTGAAGCAACGTTTTTTTCATTTTGTTTTAGTTTTTACCTAAATAAATAAAAGCTGATCATTTTAAGCTTCTCTGTCAATGGTAAATGGTCTGTCCCATCCCTGTAAACTGATATATCTGGACAATATATTGTTCTTTTGAAAAACAATGGATTGCCTGGTGAAAATAGAAGAAACAAACAATAATAATGGTTAGAAAAGAAATGCAGGCATTTATAATGTGCCCCTAACATTGGTGATCAATGGAGAAATGTCCCATTGCACTGGTGGTCAGTGAAGAACCCTTCACATTGATGGATAGCGGGATAAGGACCACCTTTGTTTTTAATCGTTGGCCACTCTGTAGAGTCCAAGGTGGTCAGCGGGAGAAAATGCATCCTTATGCCGCGTACACACGATCGGAATTTCCGACAACAAATGTGCGATCTGAGCTTTTGGTCGGATATTGCGACCGTGTGTAGGCTCCATCGGACATTTGCTGTCGGAATTTCCAACAACAAATGTTTGAGAGCGGGTTCTCAATTTTTCGGATTGTGTGTATCCAATTCTGACGCACAAAAATCCTACGCATGCTCGGAATCAAATTGTACTTCATTTTTCATTGTAGTGTTAAATATCTAGCGCACCCACCTATCCCCCGGCCTGCATTCAACTCGGCTCCTCGCAGGGGGAGAAAGGCACACCGCCTGTACCCTCTTGTGCAAAAGGTTGAGCGGTGTTATTGTTGGGTCTTGTCTGCAGCCAGGGCCAGAATCCTCCTGTGACAGGAGGGTCACTTTGGACACAGGGTGAGCCAGGAAATAATGGACATTAAGAAATATATCTTGGGCTACCTAAAATGGGTCTGTAATATTTATCCACCATATCCCCAAGGATATCTGTAAAGGACTATTTACTGTTTCTGAACTCAACAGGTTAATTGAGAGATACTGAGGTGTTCAGCCTCAATCACCTGTCTGCCTAGTGTAATGCTAATCCCAGCTTCTAAAAAGACCTGTTCATTGTTTGTGGTGATTTACATTCTATTGTCCATTGTGGTTTGGGGGAATTAAGCCTATAATTATAGGTTGTGGAACTAGCAGCAGACGGGTTAATTGAAGAGATGTTGATGAATCACCTGCATACTTGTGCGTATTGGGCTTGTTATGTGTGGGTGGAGCTGGGCCATTGTTCATGTTAAACTAATGCAGTAGTAGATGTGTATAAAAGTTACAATATCTTTTTCAATAAAGAGTCTATCCTGGAAGAGACAGAGTACGTCTCGTTTCTTCTGGAAGGATTAATCTTATGGGAAGTGATCGCCTGGCTGTGGAGGGTCGATAGTGGTTGTGTGTTCAGAGAGGGAATATTCTAAACAGCGTTAACCCCTTTCATATTGGGGGTTGTCGTTACATTGGTTGGCAGCAGTGGGATTTTCCCTCCAGTTCCTGGGACACTCCAAGCCACCACAGTGAATGACCAGCTATGCAGCCTGCAGGAAAGCCACGCTGAAAGACTTACTTGAGAGCCGAGATGGACCAGAGGGATGGTGATGCAGGACCCCGGTCAGTTGAAGATTTGTTTCAGCAACGAGTTCGAGAGCGCTTGGCATTATATAGTGCTAACCCATCAGAGACCGCCATACAGGAAGCCATTAGAGAAATCGAGCGGCAGGATGAGCGGCAACATGAGCAGAGAATGGCGGAAATACGGCAATCAGAGACAACACCTAAAAAAGCAGCACCAACTGAAAGGAGAGGAGAGATACAGATACCAGCCGACATGGAAAAGGAATTCAGAAGGAGGTTGCGAGAGATGCAGATACAGCATAGAGGACCAGTATCAGAGGAGGTTCTGCCGGGATGGTCTGATTCAATCCGCTGCGAACTCTGGAAGAAAGTGCTAGCTCTCGAGCAGCAACACCAGGGAAAAGTTCTCCCCTCCATCCATGTAAGGTACTGGTCGCAGTATGAAGTAGGAATGCTGTTATTGGGGGAACAACCGAAGCAGGAGTGGACAGCGGAGTTAAGCAGGCTGATCCAGGCAGAGATGCGGTTGGACGAGAGCTACAGAGCCCTCCATTGGTATGTAGCCCAAGAGTGCCAGTGGTCAGCGGATGACAGCCCCACGGAAGGCTTTGACTATAATGGCCTGGGATTGTTGTATTGGAGGCTGTCCGAGGACCCTGACTTTGGGAGTGATCAGGAGTGGCGTTTGGAGGAAATAATGGAGCACAGAGAGCAAAGACTGAATGTCTCGGAAGGGCACTGGGCACAGGAAGATTTGGAGTTTCTGGCCGTTCAGGAATGGGAGCTGGAGATTGCCTACAGGCAGCTGCTAGACTCGGCTCAGCAGCAGGGTGGGGCTACCTTTGCCTGGGACTATCAGGAAATACCAGTTGACAACTATGAAATCCTGGCTGAAAAATCAGCAGTGGAAAATCTGAAGATTGCCATCCCTAAAGCCGAAGTGAATGATACGGAGTTCCAGGGAGCTAGCCTGGCTGAAGAATCGGCAGTGGAAAATCTGAAGATTGCCATCCCTAAAGCTGAAGTGGATGATATGGAGTTCCAGGGAGCTAGGGCAGTTGGCTCATCTTCCCAGCTACAGATTACAGAAGGTATGGACTTAAGGGACTGTTCAGAGGATGTTATGTAACTCCCGCTTCGGTCCTTCGGAATGATCCTCCCTTCTCTGAGAGTGCGGGTCCTCTCTCAAGGCGGCACCCTGGACTCCTCAATCCTTAGCGGACCCCAGCCGAAGGTGCTGGGCCCGGGGCCTTCTCCGCATCCCCTGGGTCTTCATACCCAGGCGAACAAAACAGCAGGGTAGTACCTCATCCCAGGCCAAAGGTGCCTGAGATGGAACAGGAACGCAGCCTCTGGGCCAAGATGAACGGCACTCACTCCCAGGCTGAAGGTGCCTGGGGGTGGACCCCGATCAGGAGATGTCTGCTCCTTTTATATCCTCCCCCGGCATGCACAGCAGGTTCCCCGCCCCACCGTACGGCTGCCGAGAGGGGACACAAAAGGCACAGCACTACGCTCGTGGTTCAACCCCGGCCCAGAATGGCAGCGCCACCCGCAGGCCACAGGGAACTCATCACCAGAATTATCCCCTGAAGACAAAAATGGTCCATAACCCCTAACAAATCAAGGTGTCTGAGCCTAATTACCACTCAGAGACTCCCCCTAAATTGACCACCCCGCTACACATAGTTACATAGGTACATAGTTAGTCAGGTTGAAAAAAGACACAAGTCCATCCAGTTCAACCATAAAAAAAAAATATATCGTACAATCCCATATACCCAATTCTATACCCACAGTTGATCCAGAGGAAGGCAAAAAACCCCAGCAGAGCACAATCCAATTTGCTACAGCAGAGGGAAAAAAATCCTTCCTGACCCCCTGAGAGGTAATCGGATTTACCCTGCATCAACCTTACCTATAAATGTTAGTACCCAGTTATATTATGTACATTTAGGAAAGTATCCAGACCTTTCTTAAAGCAATCTACTGAGCTGGCCAGAACCACCTCTGGAGGGAGTCTATTCCACATTTTCACAGCTCTTACTGTTAAGAAACCTTTCCGTATGTGGAGAGATGAAATCTTTTATCCTCTAGACGTAAAGAGTGCCCCCTTGTCTTTTGTGTTGACCGTAAAGTGAATAACTCAACACCAAGTTCACTATATGGACCCCTTATATATTTGTACATGTTGATCATATCCCCCCTTATTCTCCTCTTCTCAAGAGTGAATAAATTCAGTTCCTCAAATCTTTCCTCATAGCTGAGCTTCTCCATGCCTCTTATCAGTTTGGTTGCCCTTCTCTGCACTTTCTCCAGTTCCCCAATATCCTTTTTGAGAACTGGTGCCCAAAACTGAAATGCATATTTCAGATGAGGTCTTACTAATAATTTGAACAGGGGAAAAAATACATCTCTCTCTCTGGAGTCCATACCTCTCTTGATAGAAGAAAGGACTTTGTTTGCTTTGGAAACCGCAGCTTGGCATTGAATGCCATTATTGAGCTTATGATCTACCAAAATCCCCAGATCCTTCTCCACTACGGATCCCCCCAGTTGTACTCCCCCTAGTATGTATGATGCATGCCTATTCTTAGCCCCCAAGTGCATAACTTTACATTTATCAACATTAAACCTCATCTGCCACATAGTCGCCCAATTAGACAGAGCATTGAGGTCGGCTTGTAAATTGGCGACATCCTGTAAGGACGTTATTCCACTGCATAGCTCAGTGTCATCTGCAAAGACAGAAATGTTACTTTTGATCTCAGACCCCATATCATTTATAAAGATAATAAAAAGTAAAGGTCCCAGCACTGAACCTTGGGGTACACCACTGATAACCTTAGACCATTCAGAATAAGAGTCATTAACCACGACTCTGAATTCTGTCTTTTAGCCAGTTTTCTATCCATTTACAAACTGATATTTCCAATCCTGTAGACTTTACCTTACACATGAGCCGTGTGTGGGGAGCTGTATCGAACGCTTTTGCAAAATCAAAGTATACCACGTCCTCCGCCACCCCTCTGTCCAAGTACACCACGTCCTCCGCCACCCCTCTGTCCAAGTATACCACGTCCTCCGCCACCCCTCTGTCCAAGGTTTTAGGGTACTTACCTCTTCAAAAAGGAATCAGGTTTGTCTGACAACTTCTGTCTTTCATGAATCCATGCTGTCTGTTGCTTAAATACTTTTTTCCAGCAAGAACTCATCTATGTGGTCTTTTATTAATCTCTTCCCAACTATAGAAGTTAAACTAACAGGTCTATAGTTACTTGGTAAAGACTTTGTTCCCTTTTTAAATATAGGCACCACATTGGCCCTGCGCCAATCCAGTGGTACTATTCCTGTCATTAATGAGTCCCTAAAAATTAGATACAATGGCTTTGAAATTACAGAGTGTTGTACGTCACCGCATTCCTGACGTTCGGAATTTCGTGTTTGCAAGACAAGTTTGAGCCAACATCCATTGGAAAAAAATCCACGGTTTTGTTGTCGGAAATTCCGATCGTGTGTATGCGTCATTAAACTTGTCAATGTGAAGAATGTCACTTATATTGGTGGTCAGTGGGACCATCTCCATTTACATTGGTGATCAGTGGGAAGAATTCTCTTGACATTGGTGATTTATGGGAAAGATTCTCTTTAGATTGGTGGTCAGTGGGAAGAATACTCCTTACTGTGTTGGTTAGTCGGAAGAATGCCCTCTTATAGATAGGTAAGATATCATCATGTCAGTGGACACTTATCTGAAAAACAGAAATTACTGATTACTCAAGAAACCCCAATCAACCACTGGAGGAACCCTAGGGTTCAACAGAACCCTGGTGGAGAAATGCTGGTCTAGGGTGACAACGCTATTTCTTGATAGATAATGTATGGTAAGTGAGTGTTGTCACCCTGGGACTGGAATCGTAATTCTGGCAGGACCACCAGGTGAAAATAATGGAACAAAAAAAAGAAAATGAATGCAGTCAACACACCCAAGGACTGGTAAGCTGCAATATATTATTTGTTTGCTTTGAGGTGTAGCGGTACCCCTATATGGGACCCACTGAAGAGATGATGATAACTTGAGTTCTCACCTACTTGTACAGAGGCTGCCAGCACACCAGAGCACAGGCCAAAGCACAAGAAAGCCGTCTAGGGACATTTCTTTTTTATGATTTATTGCTAGAACTTGAACAATGGGAGAGGATGCAGACTATAAAGTTCAATAAGAAGACATTCTCTTCTGTGCTACACTCCTCAAAGATTGATTTTCTGCGAAACCTCAGGATATAGTTCCCCGCAAGAGGCTGAAGGAAAGCCAGAGATAGGTACCCTATAAATAAGAATTACTTGGCTCAGATATCCCAAAAGTGCATAGCCACGAGGATCTTGTAGAACAGTTAGTACTTAGGCCAGGGAGCAGCTGTCTCCAGATGCCTTCTAGTGAGGCTTTGCAGATCCGTCAGGTGAAGTCTTGGAGTGTTGAAGATAACTTTAAGTTTAGGGCCCCAGCTCTGCTACAGCTGGGACCTTGAAGACCCGCAGACTGGTGAAATCTCTTCAACAGGAAGACCTTGCTGTTGTGGCGTTCACACTATTTATCAGCCTCTCCAGCCACCTACTGGGCCATCCCATCCCAGGGATTGGCTGGAGTTCAATAAATATTAAACTAACTATTTGACTCACCCCTCCTTGAACCCACTAGAAAGCAGGGGGGTAGTCAAACCTGCAAACTGTGAGAACCAGAACAGCCTAAATACATCAATAGCCACTCCAATGATTATAGATAAGCCAAAAAAAGAACAAAGTTTACCAAACATCCAAGCAGCCTATCTAAGAGGGTGCTACATCTGTTAAAATATGTTTAAGTGTTACTAAACCCAGGACCCTGCATTTACTACATCTGGTCTCCCACAGTACACACAACATGGAAATGCAATTATTTAAGTAAATATAAACGGCAAAATACCTTTTCTCATCAGCATTATATAGCAGTCTTGTGACTTCTATGAGTGTCTGGTTAAAGCTTGAACGCCGGCTGTCCAATAACACTGCAGGAATCCTGACCCTTTGGACAGTGCTGATTGGCCCTGTGCTGATCACATGCACCCTCCCAAGAAAAAAAAACTCTTTAGCAATACACACCAAACTGAGCATGTGCAGAGTGACTGCAAATGCTCTGTCTTATTAGGAGTTGGATTGGGGACAGTGGAAGAAGAGGAGGATCAGAGAAGACAGGAACAAACAGCCTTTTTACACAAAAGGGAGGATTTATCCCTTAGGTTCCACAGTGAGTATAACAAGCATGCTTTGCTGCATTTACAGACTAATTTTACTGTTGTGGGTTTAGTAACACTTTCAATTTCACCTTTTTTATTGACTCCAATGCAGTTCAGCAAGATTTTCAGTGATATTTCTGCTACAACAAAATGATCAATTTCTGATAGTTATTTCCTTCATTTCAATATGTAAATAGGCAGAATGGATGCAGAGGTCAGCTCTTATAGGGGCTCACCCATCCTTCTACCCTTAATTTTCCTGGTAGAGTGTCTCCAACATTGTGAGTGTGAGGACACATACCTGCATGACTTTGATGAATAAGCTGTTGTCTCACATTGTCAATGAATTAATCGTGCGTGTGGAATGAAAGCATTCCTCCTGAAAGTGTGTCTGTGTGATTTTCATAGACAACAGGGGGGTCTGACAACTGAGAGCCGCACGGAAAAAATTAGCTCTGAACATCAGAAGAATGACAAGATGTGGGATTCCCAGGAGAGGACGGTTCATCCGCTGACAATCACAGGACACACTTCCCTAACAATGAGGAATATTAGAAGCTGAGCATAATTGTGGATTGAGCTACATGTGGTAGACAGTATCTATTAATATTTAGTAAAAGAATGCAATGCTTTAAAATTCTCAAGAAAATGCAATTGCTGCTATTGTTGACCTTTGTCTGAAAATGCTAGCTGCCTGGCGAATGTGCTCAGCCAGTGGCTTCAGCATTTTCTGAAGGTATAGGGAGAACAAGAGTACCACTCCCAAGGTTTAGGAGTCTATTGCCTCGTACACATGACCGGTTTTCCCATCTGAAAAACTGTGATGAGAGCTTTTGGCCAGGAATCCCAGCCATGTGTATGCTCCATCTGAGTTTTTCCAATAGGAAAACTGCCGGAAAAAAAAGAGAGCAGGATCTCTTTTTTCCCGTCAGGAAAAAATCCTAGCGGGAAAACCGTTCGTCTGTGTGCTTTTCCGACAGGAAAAAAAAACGTGCACGCTCAGAAACTATTCAAGGCATGCTCGGAAGCATAGAACTTAATTTTTTCGGCTCGTCGTAGTCTTTTACGTCACCGTGTTCTTGGCAGTCAAAAGTTCACCGGACTTTTGTGTGACCGTGTGTATGCAAGGCAGGCTTGAGAGGAATTCTGTTGGGAAAACCATTGGTTTCTTATCCGACGGGAAAACCGGTCGTGTGTACGTATGTGTATTTACAGTATATAGCAAGTGTGATGCCAGAAGTGGTCCATTAGGTTGGAGAAAGGGTTGTTTATGATTAGGAGTACAGGCATACCCCACTTTTAAGTACACAATGGGACCAGAGCATGTATGTAAAACGAAAATGTACTTAAAGTGAAAAAATACCTTTTTTCACTTCTAGGGTGTAGTGGGGGGTCAGGGGCGGTAGTGGGGGTGTCAGGAGCTGTAGTTGAGGTCTCAGGGGCTGTAGTGGGGGTGTCAGGAGCTGTAGTTGAGGTCTCAGGGGCTGTAGTGGGGGTGTCAGGGGCACACTGGAACAGGGCGGGCTATGCTCTCTGAGCTTCAGCTCCTTCTACTGTGGCTGCAAAATATCTGTACAGTACTTGTGAGGCACTTTACATACCCTAGCGGGTATGTCCTTACTCGCGAGTGTATGTAAAGTGAGTGTACTTAAAGCGGGGTATGCCTGTAAATGTGTTTAATTTTACCTACCATTGATTGCCACCCTACCTCTTCTGGAAGTCTGTTCTAAGCATTAAAAAGGAACTTCAACCTCCACACCTGTAATGTTGGGTTGTCCTCAATTCTCATACTCATCTGCCCAAGAAATCCAGCTTTGTCCTGCTGAGATCCACAGCTCAGGTGCTGCAACATGGGTCCCATTTTTCCCTCTGGCATATTGGGAACTCAGCTGCCTCTAAGGTCCCTTTCACACTGGGGCGGGAGGTTGCGGTGGCGGTAAAGCGCTGCTATTTTTAGAAGCGCTTTACCGTCGGATTTGCGGCGGTATTCGGGCGCTAGCGGTTTTACCCCCCGCTAGCGGGCGAAAAAGGGTTAATACCGCCTGCAATGCGCATCTGCAGAGGTATAGCCGTGGTGTCCCATTGCTTTCAATGGGCAGGAGCGGTGGAAGAGCGGTAAACACACCGCTCCTTCACAGCTCCAAAGATGCAGCTAGCAGGACTTTTGGAGCGGTCCTGCTAGCGCACCGCTCCAGTGTGAAAGTCCTCTGGGCTTTCACACTGGAGAAACAGCAGCGGCTGTTTCAGGTCGGGTTGCAGGCGCTATTTTGCGCCTGCAAACTGCCCCAGTGTGAAAGGGGTCTTATAGGTTTTTGCAGATGGCTTCAGATGGCATGTGCCAGGCCTGTCCACTGGCCGCTGTGATTCCCTGCTTCTGCAGCCTCCTTGGTTATGATGGGGATGGTTGTCATGGGGATGTAAGCAGTGGTTTGTACCCCTTTTAAGGAGGCCTCTCCCCTGGGTGGATATTTTAGGTGGGGTAACCTTAGTCCCCAATCCTAATCTAGAGCTGGAAGAGCTTGGGGCAGGGGTTGATGAGAAAAGGCTACCCTCAGTATACTACCATGTAAGCTTGTAGGCTCATGAAGTGAACCCTTCAGGGCAGGCAGTGGCACAGTATAAGGGTTGGAGAACCCACAGAAGTGGACCTACAATGAGGGAACTGGAAGGCTCATTGGCAATCCTTTGTTAAACTTTATTTTGAATTGTGCAGTGTTAATGATGTCAAGGGTAAATATGCAGAGGTAAAGTTGTGTTTTGGTAAAGAACTGTACATTCTGTTCTTACTGCATTAAAACATTAAAAAGACAGAACGTGTGGGCATTTCTTTATTTCTGGAGGTTGGCCTCGGGCTAGGAGAATGTGAGTAACCAAGATGGCAGATTTCCTCCATGTTTACTGTGGGTTATGTTCTATATCGCTCCTGTTGCAGGAGGTTGATAGGAGGTACTCTTGGCCAGAATAGCTATTGCTGGGGGTGAATTTAGGGCCCCGATTACAGGGATATCCCAGGAGGAGAAGAAACATGTCATTCTCACCTAGATAAAAATGGCAACAGGGGGTGGGGCTATGGCAAAAAAAAATTAAAAATGTAAGCAACAAAAAAAAAGTCACCTCCATTTTCACAATACAGAAGAGGGGAGAAAGCAGGGAGTAAAGCTTAAATGAAATGAATGGAAAGAACAAAATTTGGGACTTTAAAATTGAACCAAAATGAGACCAAAATTGAGTTCTTTGGCATTAACTTGACTCGCATGTTTGGAGGAAGAAAAATGCTGACTATGACCCTAAGAACATCATCCCTACAGTCAAGCATGTACATGGAAACATTATGATTTGGGGCTGTTTCTCTGGTACAGGCTGACTTTAGCATTGGACTGGGCCATGTATTGTAAAATCTTGGATGAGAACCTTCTTCCCTCAGCCAGAATACAAAAAATGGGTCATGGATGGGTCTTCCAGCATGACAATTACCCAAAACATACTGCCAGGGCAACAAAGGAGTGGCTCAAGAAGAAGCACATTGAAGTGATGGAGTGGCCTAACCAGTCTCCAGATCTTATATATATTTGTTGCATGTACATTGTTTGTATTTTCTTCAGCACAGATGAAGGGAGAACCTCGTAGTGTTGACCCCCTGAGCGCTTGATGGTAATGGGGTTTAATGTGTTTATACATCAAAATGTGGTTAATTTAACCACTTGCTCACTGGGCACTTAAACCCCCCTCCTGCCCAGCCCAATTTTCAGCTTTCAGCACTCTCACTCTTTGAATGACAATTGTGCGGTCATACAACACCGTACCCAAGTTAAATATTTTTTTCCCCACAAATAGAGCTTTCTTTTGATGGTATTTGATCACCTCTGCGTTTTTTATTTTTTGTTAAAAAAATTAAAAAAGACCGAATAAAAAAAAAAAATACAAAACAGTTTTATATTTTGTTATAAATTTTTGCAAACGGGTACCTTTTCTCCTTTATTGATGTACGCTGATGAGGCTGCACTGATGGGCACCGATGGGCTGCACTGATGGACACCGATGGGCTGCACTGATGGGCACTGATAAGGCGGCACTGGTGGGCACTGATAGGCGGCACTGGTGGGCACTGAGAGGTGACACTGAGAGGTGGCACTGATGGGTGGCACTGAAGGGCATTGATAGGTGGTACTGGTGGGCACTGAGAATTGGCACTAATAGGTGGCACTGATAGGTGGCAGTGATGGGCACTGATGGGTGGCAATGATGGGCACTGATCAGTACTGTAAGGTGAGACTGATAGGCAGCACTGCTAGGTGGCACTGATGAGGCACTGACTGGCACCACTGGTGGGCATTGACAGGTGGCACTTTATTGCACTGGTGGTCACTATGGGCACTGGCAGGTGGAACTGGCAGGGGGCACTGGCAGGCGGTACTGGTGGGCACTAATGAGGCTGATGTGCCTCTTCCACTGAGGACCGATGTCCCTTACACAAGAGCCGGTGATCAGCTTTTTTTTCTCCTCACGCTGTCAGCATGAGGAGAAAAAAAAAAGATTTCCGAGCTTTGTTTACATCACGTGATCAGCTGTCATTGGCTGACAGCTGATCACGTGGTAAGGGGCCGGGATCGGCCCCTTACTCGGATCTGTGATCACCCGAGTCTTAGTGACTTGGTGATCACAGCACGCGCCACACGCGCCCTGCAGGGGGCGCGTGCAAAGGGGAGGACGTCTATTGATGGCCTCCCAGCAATTGAGATCCACGCTGTAGCCGTCATTCGACTATAGTGCGGAGGGCAAGTGGTTAAATTAAATCGAAAACCAAAACATATTTATTTTCATTTTAAATAGAGTAGGGAATGGTTAAAACCTCTGCCTTTTTCTATCTGTATCCCATTAGAGAGATTCCCTTTCACTTCCTATTCCAAAGACACAACAGAAATTTAGAGGAAACCACTTGAAGACAGTTGTAACTGGAACAAGTGTCCACGTTGGAAGATTTCTCCTCTATTCCTGTTTTGCTAACAACAATGTTGGATTTGCCTCCACTTCCAGTCCTGGGGACAATGGTCACCAGAACAAAAAGAGAAAATAAATATCCATAAATAAATATCCTGAGAGGTGTTCTAACCCTACCCTTGTCTAGTCAAACCCCCGCCTCCCCCGACAAAAAATTGGCTTTAGATACACTTTATTATTGGAGGTTACCTTATGAGTTGAAGTGAACCTGGGCTTTCCCACTGTAGGGCCAAGCAACCAGTTTAGCTCAATGACAGGCCAAAAGCTGAGAAATGTGTATACTTATCAGTTCATCTTCTAAACCAACCCCCCCCCCCCACCCCCTTCAACTCCAAGGAAGTGATGTGACCAGGGCTGGACTTACCATTGGGCTTGACTGGGCTCAAGCCCATGGGCCCCGCCCAATAGGGGGCCCCCTGCTTGCGCACATTAGCCCCTCTAAAACGGCATTTAAAGCTTGCCGGAATGCAGTCTGTGAGAACTTCCCCTCTGTCCGGCACAGAGGAGAAGTCTCGCTGTGTTTAGCTCCTTCCACTCTTCCTGATACTCCCCCGTGTGACTAAAGAAGACGTCACAAAAGGGGAGTGAAAGAAAACAGCAGCCGCAGACACAGCAACAAATGGTTACGGCGCAACGGCGCATGCGCGAGATTACCGACAGGGACACAGTAAGGGCGGAAGCGACGTCATAATTTGAATCACATAACAGCAGTACGAATGGCGCTTGAGATACCCGAAAATACAGAGAACTAAACCATCCTAAAAAAGGTATTTTCAGGCCTCGTTTTTGGGGGATATATATATGTATTGCATTGCGATAAGCTGTTATAACTTAATAATTGAAAAACTGCAAAAATCGGCCGGGGTTTACTTCCTCTTTAATTTTTCATTAAATTGATCTATTTAAATTAATGTATAGAAGGTAGGGCCCGAAAGTGACTCAAGCCCAGGGGCCTCCACCACCTTAAGTCCTGCCCTGGATGTGACATACCCAAAACTCCCATATACAGGGGAACATGTGACAGCTCACCCCCTTTCCTACCAAAGGACAGAGGCTAGTGCTTGGCCTGCATGAGTAATGTAGAAACAATGAAAGAGACGTACCGCTCCAAGCTGTGGATACTCCAATAGTTGCTCCCACCCTGTTACTCAAACAGGTGCTGGCTCTGCACTAATGCATGAGAAAAGGAAAGAGCATTGGACTGCCCATGAGTAAGCATCAACATTTGATGTGAAACATGTCAGCCACCCACCCCTGCATGACTACTTTCTGTTTTTTGCTTGTTTTTGGACTTATGGATTAAATTTTGGATTTTTTCAACCATTTTCTGAACAATAAATTGTTTATACAGCGTGCGGTAGTCCAGGGCTCTTTCCTTTTCTCATGAGTAATGTAGAGGCTTACTTGGTGGGGTGTCCCTTAATGCTGGGATGTCCAATCTTTTGACCTTCCTGGGCCACATTGAAAGAAGAGAAATTGTCTTGGGCCGCACATAAAATACACTAAAGCCTCGTACACACGATCGCATATCCTATGGATTCTAATCCAACGGTTTTGTCCATTTGAAATCCGATGAAGCTGACTTCCATCAGTCTTGCCTACACACCATCAGTCAAAAAACCGACCGTTCCAAACGCTGTGACGTAAAACACTCTGATGAGCCGAGAAAAATGAAGTTTAATGCCTCTGAGCATGCGTCGACTTGATTCTGAGCATGCGTGGGTTTTTTATCCGATGGACTTGCCCACAGACGATCGGAATTTGCTATCGGTTTTTGATCCATCGGAAAAATTTAAAACATGTTCTATTTTTTAAAACCGATGGAAAAAAGACTGATGGGTTCCATACACGATCGGTTTGTCTGATGAAAAAAGTCCATCGGACTGTTTTCATCTGTAAAACCGATCGTGTGTACAGGGCTTAACAATAAGGAGAGCTGATTAGCAGAAAAAGACGGTCGGGTCATAGGTTAGCAATCACTGACATAGATAATGTACCTATCTGATTTGTTTGTAAAAAAAAATATTTTAAAAGAGGGAACATAAAACTAGTGCGATATCTGACACTGTTTTTAAAAAACTAAAGCACCAATATCTGGTTGGATGGCTTTAGAAGCAATTCTCAATAAATTCTCAAGGTGCCCAACAGATATTTTGGTTCTAATTTTGCCCTTTATGTGCTTTATCCTTGAAAATAGTTGCTCACAAATATAAGTGCTGCCGAAAAACTGATGATGTGAATAAGGTGTGATTGTGAACAGTGGGATTTTTTTTCTTCAGGAAGATGAAACGTATAAAAGCCCAGTAAGGAGACACTGTAACATTTTTCTTCGGACGCATGTGTTCACAAAGTGTAAACGCAAATTTTTTTTAATTTTTTTTTAAATCAACATTTTTAAGTAAGTTTATGATTTTGTGTTGGGTTGCATTCATAGCCATCTTGGGCTGCAGGTTGGACACCCCTGCTTTAACCCCTTCACGCCGACCATACGCAAATTTGCGTTCATGGTTTGAAGGGGTTATACCGGGATGATGCCTGCAATTGCAGGCATCAGCCCGTTACCGTTTTTTAGCGCGGACGGATGGCTCTTTAGTGATAACAACCGATGCGGCTAAAAGCCGCTCAGTTGTCATCCTAAAGGAGCGGGAGGGGACGTCCTTCCGCCACCTTCCGCCGCTCTTCCCGTGCCTCCCATCCCACTGGGAGACCCAAGCCACCATTTGGCCCGTCCGCCAGCTAGGCTGAGACCCAAACAAAGCCGGATTTGGCTCTGATCGGGTCTCCAATGTAAAATCCCAGAAGCGACGTCACAACGTCACTTCCGGTTTACTTGGTTGCCAATGGCGCAGATTTAAAAAAAAAAGACAGTATTCAGAATGACCAATTTTGGCGATCTGAATACTTTAAAGTGCAAAGGAGGGATTTGGGGTCTTTTAGACTCCTGATTCCTTCATAAAGAGTACCTGTCACCACCTATTTCTGTCACAAGGGATGTTTACATTCCTTGTGACAGCAATAAAAGTATTTTTTCTTTTTTAAAGGGACAATGTAAAAAAAATATTAAATTAAATAAATGAAATAAGAAAAAAAACATAAACATTTTTAATGCGCCCCTGTCCCCACGTGCTTGCGCAACAAAGAAAACACATATGTAAGTCGCGCCCGCATATGTAAACAGTGTTCAAATCACACATGTGAGGTATTGCCCCGATCGTCAGAGTGAAAGCAATAATTCAAGCAAAAGACCTCCTCTGTAACTCTAAACTGCTAACCGTTAAATTTTTTTAAAGCGTCGCCTATGGCAATTTTTAGGCACTGTAGTTTGTCGCCATTCCACGAGTGTGCGCAATTTCAAAGCATGACATGTTAGTTATCTACTTACTCGGCGTAACATCATCTTTCACATTATACACAAGAATTAGGCTAATTTCACTGTTTAGTTTATTTTTAATTCATGAAAGTGTATTTTTTCCCCAAAAAAATATGTTTGAAAGACCGCTGCGCAAATACCGTGTGACATTAAATAATGCAACGATCACCATTTTATTCTCTATGGCCTCTGCTAAATATAAATATATATATATATATATATATATATATATATATATATATATATATATAATGTTTGGGGGTTCTAAGTAATTTTCTAGCAAACAACATTGATTTTAACTTGTAAGCAGCAAATGTCAGAAACAGGCTTAGGCGTGGAAGGGTTAAACCCCTAAAGTAACCCCTAATACTAAGATAATCCTCTTCTGCCTTATAAACACAATGGGGTTTATTTACTAAAGGCAATCAGACTGTGCACTCTGCAAGTGCAGTTGCTCCAGAGCTTTGCAAATTAGGTAAAACTTCACTTAACAAAGAACAACCAATCACATGCAAGGAAAATAACAAAAATGCATTTTTGCTTGCAGCTGATTGGATGATGGAAGCCAGCAGAGCTCGCCCTCATTTACAAAGCTCTGGAGCAACTGCACTTTCAAAAGTGCACAGTTAATTTGACTTTAGTAAATCAACCCCTTTATCTCCCACCAACAGTAACCATGCCAAAATTTAAAAAAAAAGTCCACAAAACCGAAAACTACCAGCACCCAACTGCATTTTGGACAAATGTACAGGCAAACAAGAGAACTGGATACATCTACAAATGAGAGAAAAACCCTAAAAAAAAATTCAAAAATAAATGATGCATTGTTAAAAAAATAATTTATTGGCTTGGGCACAACCATTTATTTTTTAAATTACTTATTTTTTATTTTAGAAAGTTATTCTCATAACACATACAATTCGTGCATTTTTTTCAATAAAACATTACACATAGAAAAATAAAAAGAACATATCTAATCTTACGTCCATATAATATTTTATGTCAATCTTGTGTAATTGCATCTATATCTTATCACTATCCTCTTTTCCCCTTTTCTCCCCTTCCACCTCCCCCCTAATCCCGTGGCTACATCCATCACCTATACCTCCTAATATCTGATCACCACAAGTCGTTTTTTCCACCTCCAATGTTCTCTCCTTTCCAGATGTTCAACCTTTGCTCCTCAGGCCGTTCTTTCCTTCTCCTCTCTTCCCCTCCCTCCCCTACACCTCCCCGGGGTCTCTACATCTGGAGTCTTTCCACTACCAGTTGAGATGGCACTAGGTCAGCATCCCCCAGCCATGGTTGCCAAATAGTATCAAATTTACCCACTTCTCTCCTACAACTGTATGTCAATCGCTCTCTAAGAAGCAAGGAATTTGCATAGGAGATCCACTGCTTCCCCGTGGGTACCGCTGGAGCCATCCAGTATTTTGAAATACGTTTTCTAGCTAGATACATCAGTCTAGTTAACATGTAGTACATTTCTCTTGGGAACATTTCTACATCTATGGCTCCAAGCAAGTACACTACAGGGTCTAGAGGGACAGGGACCTGTGCTAGTCTAGTAATGCACTGGGAGACATCCTCCCAGTACCTGTGTAGTTTTGGACACCTCCAAATAAGGTGTATAAAGTCCCCCTTATGTACTTTACATTTTGGACACAGGGGGGAGTCTCTTCCTCCCCACCTATATAACTGCTATGGTGTTCTATATGCCCTGTGCAAAATGAATAGTTGTGATAATCTATGGGATGCAGATACCGATACCTCAGGGATAGAGTTAAGTGCCATTTCCCACTGGCACCCATCTATGTCCCCTATGTCTTCCACCCATTTACTTTGGCTTCTCAAAGAGGTATGGTCCTGGATCGAGGACAGCAATTCCATGTAAATTTTTGATATTAATCCCTT
The DNA here is from genome assembly GCA_029206835.1 of Rana muscosa. Classification (NCBI taxonomy): domain Eukaryota; kingdom Metazoa; phylum Chordata; class Amphibia; order Anura; family Ranidae; genus Rana; species Rana muscosa. The sequence goes on along the minus strand of CM055120.1, from coordinate 45,499,690 downwards.
TCGGGTGTCCGCTCCAAGAACTTCCCTCAGCATAGGTGACGATGACACTATCATAGAATGTGTTTTTTGTTGTTCCTGCAGAGCATGACGGAGCTGAAGGTATTGATAAAAGCCCTTAGGGCTTAACTGAAATTCCTGAAATAGCTGTCCATATGTCTTCAACTCCTTCCCTTCATATAATTGTGCAAAAAACCAAATCCCCCTCTCTTTCCAGGGGGTAAAGCCCTGCAGTTCCTGTACCTCTGGGTATCTCGGATTATGCCATATCAGAGTAAAGGGCAGCAAACCCTTTATCTTCAGAGCTTTCCGGATCTCCCCCCATACTCTTTTGAGAAGGACGCTTATGGGTGCTGAGTCTGGTATGCTCGGCAGGTCCAGTTCCATATGGGATGCCGCTTCTAGTGTTGGAGCGGGTATAGTCACCATTTTACATATCGGGTCCTCCCTCCCTTTCCGCCCCCATCCTGCCATCTGCTGAAACTGTGAAGCCAAGAAATACATTCTGGGGTGGGGTATTGCCAATCCTCCTCTATCCTTTACATACTGCAGGGTAGCTAGGCTAATCCTGGCTGTCTTTTTTTTCCAAATTAATTCCCTCATTAGTGTGTCTATCTGTTTAAACCACTTATTGGTGATCCACATGGGGGAGTTATGAAATACATACAGTAGCTGCAGGGCCCATACCATTTTTATTAAGTTTGCCCGTCCTACTACTGACAATGGAAGCTTACACCAGCTGTTACATTTTGCTTTCTGTCTAACCAGCAATGGACCCAGGTTTAGCTGAATATACTCCGCCGGTTCCAGGGACACTATTACTCCCAGGTATTTAAAACTTTTTGCTATAGCTATTTGCTCTGCCCCCTCTGGCAACCGTTCCTTCCACTGGTCTATGGGCATTAAAATGGATTTAGACCAATTAATAGTGAAACCTGAGAAACCTCCAAAAGCCTCGATTATCTCCATCACTGCTCGCAGCAAGGCGGCCGAGTCGCCTAGATATATAAGCGCGTCGTCTGCGTATAAAGATATTTTTTCCTCCCTCTGGCCCCTGCGAAACCCCACCACTTCCGAGGCATTACGAATCAGGATAGCCAGAGGCTCCACCGCCAGGGCGAACAGCAGTGGGGACAATGGGCACCCCTGACGTGTGCCTCTATGTAGCTCAAATGAGGGGGAGACATTGTTATTAATGTGAAGTCTGGCTCTGGGTTTGGAGTAAAGCACCTTTACCCACTTTATAAACGTATCCCCCAGTCCAAACCTTTCCAGGATCTCCAGGAGGTAGGGCCACTCCACACTGTCAAACGCCTTCGTGGCATCCAGTGACAGAATGGCCCTACCTCCCAGGATTATCCACCGGCACCTGTAAGTTCATATATAATCGCCTAATGTTGTCCGCAGTGGAGCGTGGGGCACAACCATTTATAACAGACAACTGGATTACAAAATTTAGAAGGCTTCAAGGATTTTTCTCTTTTTTTTTTATTATGTTGCAAAACGGAGTAATACCCCTGCGGTTCATTCAGTGGGTCAAACTAAGCACTTTGCGGTTACATTTAACATGTTGATGGTTTACTAAAGAGTATTTAAAGACAAAGCTGTTTATATTTTTGGATGGAGTAGTGTAGGTTAAAACCCCTGTCAAGGGGTTGGGGAGATCTTCCTTCCCTTCCTGTCCACTGAAGTGGAAGTGAGAGAAAATCTCTCCTAATTTAGACATCCACATAGAGTCCCCATTGGAAGATTCCCTCTCTATTCCTATTCTGGAGACATTTCAAAATCTTCCCAGTGATCAAAGTCAACAGGACAAACAGAGAGGGTGAATCTCCCCAGCAAGGACACAGAGAAGTTTTGACTTTAAATACACTTTTAAGATTACTACAGAAAATGTAACACCACCTTTCACCAGTAAGCTGCACTGCAGGTAAAATCTGGAATTGTGACTCCTGTTCCAGGAAAAAGAGGTGAAGGGTGGAAAGATGTACATGGAAATCTCAATTTCAGTGGCAGTGCGTCCATAAAGGATGCACGGCGCCGCCCCCTCTCTCCTGCCACCTCTCTCCCACCATAGATAGATTCATGCATTACTTGAATCTATCTATGGCTGCCGCTGCCACCCCCTATTCAGGTGTCTGGCCCCTTTTCGGCGCCAGGCACCTGAATCACAGCAGCGTTTTATTTTTTGGAAGCACCTGATTAGAGCCATAGGCTCTAATAGGCGACCAAAAAAGTGAACAGCGGGCGCCTTGCTGGGCGCTTGCTGTTCACTCAGCGTTGTGTTAGGAAAGTGAATGAATCGCTTTCCTAACACTGACCCGCCTCTCAGCCAATCAGGTGCTCTGGTCTGTTACCTGTCACCTGATTGGCTGAAACAACAGGCGCTGTGATTGGACGCCTGATAGAGAGGACGGGAGAAGACATCGAGGAGCATGGACGTTGAGGACGCCACCGTGACCCGCTGCAAGACAGGTAAGTGCCGGGCCATGCACACTGGCAGCATTTGATGGTGCACAGTAGCAGCAATTGATGGGCACACTGACAGCAATTGATGGGGCACAGTAGCGGCAATTGATGGGCACACTGGCAGCAATTGATGGGCAAACTGGCAAAATTTGATGTGGCACAGTAGCAACAATTGATGGGCACACTGGCAGCAATTGATGGGGCACAGTAGCGGCAATTGATTGGCACACTGGCAGCAATTGATGGGCACACTGGCAGCAATTGATGGGGCACAGTGGCAGAAATTGATAGGCACACTGGCAGCAATTGATGGGGCACAGTGGCAGCAATTGATGGGCACACTGGCAGCAATTGATGGGCACAGTAGCGACAATTGATGAGCACACTGGCAGCAATTGATGGGTACAGTAGCCGCAATTGATGGGCACAGTGGCAGCAATTGATGGGCACACTGCTAGCAATTGATGGGTACAGTAGCTGCATTTGACAGCACAGTGGCGGCAATCTTTGGGTACAGTGGCTGCATTTGATGGCTCAGTGGCGGCAATTGATGGCACTGTGGCGGCAATTGATGGTCACAGTGGCTGCATTTGATGGGCACAGTGGCTGCATTTGATGGGCACAGTGGCTGCGTTTGATGGCACAGTGGCTGCATTTGATAGGCACAGTGGCTGCGTTTGATGGGCACAGTAGCTGTGTTTGATGGGCACAGTGGCTGCAATTGATGTTTTTTTTTTCAGTTTGTTTGCGCCCTCCCCAGAAATTTTGAGCACCAGTCGCCACTGCTCAATTTGTCAATTTGTTTTAGGGCACCAATGTTTTAGAAGTGTCTCTTTGGAAACCGGCTGCTTTACGAGGACTTTATCCATGGGTTGCGCTGTAACATGTTGACCCTTTATGGCTGTGACATGAACCTGGGCTTCCTGCAACCGGTCATTGCTTTTCTGATGAATGAGAGAGTCCACAGCAAACTTTTCGGAAGTGTTTTCAACCTGGAGCACCAACTGCCTGCAAAAAATGGAAGTATCAGTTACAGTAGATCATCACTTTAATAGTATGTTACAACATTGAATTTAACATTAGCATTTCAGGTCCTTAACCTCCCTGGCGGTATTCCCGAGTCTGGTTCGGGGTGAAATTTCAGCACCAAAAGCGGTAACCCTGAGCCAGACTCGGGATTGCATCGCAGTAATCCAGGCAGAGTTACTTACCTTGTCCCCTGGATCCTGCAATGTCTCCCCGCTGTGTGTGCGAGCCGTGTCATCTCGCTCGATTCACACACTGCCGAGTGCCGCCGAGCTCCGTTCCCTGCGACAATACGACGCACGGGGACGGAGATCAGCGCCAAATTCAAAAAAGTTAAAATACAGTACACATACAGTACACTGTAATCTTACTGATTACAGTACTATATAAGATAATTACACAAACCCTTTGTCCCTAGTGGTCTGTCCAGTGCCCTGCATGCAGTTTTATATTATAAAAACTGTTCTTTCTGCCTGGAAACTGGAGATTGTCCATAGCAACCAAAAAGTGTCCCTTTATGTCAAAAGTGGCTTTAGACCAGCTAGAAAACAGCGATAATAAATTAGAATCACTCGCAGAATTGAGCGATAGCGATTTGTGGGGAAATTCGTCATCAAACACTGAAAAACACTTTTATTATTTTTATATTATTATTTGTTATAATTATTTTATAGTTATTTATTATATTATAATTTATGATTTTGTTTTTTTAACTTTATCATACCCGGGATGTCTACTAGACTTTTGTTTGGACATATTTAAGTGAGTAATTCCTAAGAATTACAGGCCTACAATATAAAACGCCAAATTTCCATGCAGAATAATGGTACCGCTTTCAGCACCTAAAATCTGACAGAATCATACCGCCAGGGAGGTTAAAGTAAACCTTTGCAAAGAGAAATATGGAGGCTACCATTGCTGACCTTCTACGCTACTTGCCTGACTTTAATGCTGACCTGCCGGCATCAGTACTTTTTGAATCACTGACCAACCATTGATGGTAGCCGATACCTCCGGATGTGTTGAACACTGGGTCCTTCACCATGCACTGTGGTTCTGCCCCCCCAATCTCTCGATTAATATTGTGTCCTCTATATGTGGTGCAGTGCTCTTCATTGTGACTGGTACCCCAACACATTGTACAGTAGAGACCATAGCACCACAGTGCACTATAACTCATACACCATGTGCTGCGGTGTACTACATTGCTAAAAAGGGTCATGTATATTTTCTCAACTAGTTGTGCTGCGCTGGAAGCTCATTCATAATAAATGGGCTCCCTTTGTGCAACACATGTTAATGCGTGCCATAATGCATGCACTGCCAGCCAACCAGCCAGCCGGCACCAGTCTCCAGCGCAGATCCACCCCATCCTTGCCTCCACTGTGGTCAGTTGCTGGTACTGCTGGCCTGGCCCTAGAATTGATGGAAGGACAGGACTTCCTCTCTCCAGGCTTTCTCCACCTCTACCTGACAGGTGAGGGGGAGACTCTGCTGGGCACACATGAATGTAAGGGGGGACAATGCTGGCAAATATGGGGGGGGAGGAAACTGATGGCACACATGAATGTAAAGGAGACTGCTGGCAATATGGGGGGGGGGGACACTGATGGCACACATTTATGTAAGAAGGGACACTGCTAGAACACAAGATGTAAGAGGGACACTGCTGGCACACATGGATGTAAGGGGTGACACTGCTGGGCACACATAAATGTAAGGTGGGCTTCTTCACAAACTATACCCCAAGTTATAGTCAGGCCTGACTCGGTAGTATAGGACATTGCTGGGCGCCATTTTTTGCTCATGGGGATAGCTGCAGTGGGGTTATTATATTATCATTGCATTGCTGAATGTTATACCCTGTTAATGTGTACACCTATATTGCAGGGATCTGCATGAGATATTGTATACAAATTACCTTTTATACTTTTACCAATAGTAAAAAGTTATAGTTACCGTAAGTAATTTGGTTGTCAGTGTCAATTACTGTCCTGGGATATAAAGGGGTTGTGCCATATAACAGTATAGATATAGTACAGTTATACCATCCTTCCCCTTTCCTAACTGTGCCATGAGAGGTTAGAGCCGATTGCCAGGGGTTGACAGCGGTGCATTACAAGGCCCAAAACAAACAGGCAGCCCTCTTAAACTGAGGGTATCACTATACATGGAAGTAAGGGGGACACTGCTGGCACACATGGAAGTAAGGGGGACACTGCTGGCACAAATGGATGTAAGGGAGACATTGCTGGCACACATGGAAGTTAAGGGGGGAGACTGCTGGCACACATGGATGTAAGGGGGACACTACTGCCACACATAGAAGTAAGGGGGACACTGCTGGCACACATGGATGTAAGGGGGACACTGCTGGCACACATGGAAGTTAAGGGGGGAGACTGCTGGCACACAGGGATGTAAGGGGGGACACTGCTGGCACACATGGAAGTTAAGGGGGGAGACTGCTGGCACACAGGGATGTAAGGGGGGACACTGCTGGCACACATGGAAGTTAAGGGGGACACTGCTGGCACACATGGATGTAAGGGGGGACACTGCTGAGCATACATGTAAATTAAGGGGGACACTGCTGTCACACATGGATGTAAGGGGGGACATTGCTGGTACACATGGTAGTAAGGGGGGACACTGCTGGCACACATGGAAGTAAGGGGGGCATTTCTGGCACACATGGAAGTAAGGGGGACACTGCTGGCACACATGGAAGTAAGGGGGGCATTTCTGGCACACATGGAAGTAAGGGGGACACTGCTGGCACACATGGAAGGGGGCATTTCTGGCACACATGGAAGTAAGGGGGGACACTGCTGGCTCACATGGAAGTAAGGGGGACATTGCTGGCACACATGGAAGTAAGGGGGACACTGCTGGCACACATGGATGTAAGGGGGACACTGCTGGCACACATGGATGTAAGGGGGACACTGCTGGCACACATGGATGTAAGGGGGACACTGCTGGCACACATGGATGTAAGGGGGACACTGCTGGCACACATGGATGTAAGGGGGACACTGCTGGCACACATGGATGTAAGGGGGACACTGCTTGCACACATGGAAGTAAGGGGGGACACTGCTGGCACACATGGAAGTAAGGGGGGACACTGCTGGCACACATGGAAGTAAGGGGGGACACTGCTGGCACATATGGATGTAAGGGGGGACACTGCTGGCACATATGGATGTAAGGGGGGACACTGCTGGCACACATGGAAGTAAGGGGGGACACTGCTGGCACACATGGAAGTAAGGGGGGACACTGCTGGCACACATGGAAGTAAGGGGGGACACTGCTGGCACACATGGATATAAATTGGGACTCTGCTGGGCACACACAAATAAAAGGGGTAACTTTGCTGCTCACTCCTGAATGTCAGAGGGGACACTTATGGGCACTTTTTGAAGGTGTGTAAAATGTATTTTTTTAAGCCCATGAATATATGTAAAAAAATACAATGCGGCTCTTATACAGAAAATGATGGAGGCCTCTGCCTAGGTGTATTGGGGTGTCATTTAAAATGAAAAGAACTGTAGTGCAGCAACACATGCTAAGTGTTACGGCAGTGAGCGGTAATGCATGCATTTCTGAATGGGTCCTAAAATATAAAAAACATTTTCTGAAGAAAAATATTTTTTTTTCTGGAAAGAAGTCCTTACACTAGCTGCAAATCTACGTTCAGACAACAATAAACAGAGAGAGGCAGAGACAAATGCACTGACCCCGAGTTCAAAAATAATACGTTATGCCATTATTGGTGAATGGAAGAAGTGTGTGATGTCCTATGGCCTAACAAGAAATCGTTAGGTCTAAACAGGACTATAATTGCCTTGTCGATGTTTCTATACAGACTAATGCACATGGTCACATCTCAAGATTCCCGGTCTAGGAGTGTGGAACTGGAGAAACAACATACTAGGAGAAACAATCAATTAAATAACCGTATTAAGCATGATCTGCATCTATTCTGGCCATGTAACAGGAACTCAAGTCAATTTCTGGAAAAGAACAACCCTAGCGGTAAAAAATATTTAAAAAAAACTTTAAAAAAAACATGCATTTAAGATGTCCCCAAGCCTCAAGCACATGTTGAAGATTTTAACAAAATTATGACCTATGTTCAACCATTCCACCATCTAATGCCGCGTACACACGATCGGATTTTCCTTCGTAAAAACCTTGGATGGTTTTTCCGACGGAATTCCGCTCAAGCTTGGCTTGCATACACACGGTCACACAAAAGTTCTCTGAACTTTCGACCGTCAAGAACGCGGTGACATACAACACTACGACGAGCCGAGAAAATTAAATTAAATGCTTCCGAGCATGCGTCAAATTGTTTCTGAGCATGCATCAGAATTTTGCGCGTTGGAACTGCTACAGCTGATCGTAATTTCCAATTGGAATTTTTTCCGTTGGAAAATTTAAGAACCAGCTCTCAAATTTTTGTTGGCAGAAATTCTGACAGGAAAAGTCCGATGGAGCGTACACACGGTCGGAATTTCTGTTCAAAAGCTCACATCTGACTTTTCTTGTCGGAAATTCCGACTGGGTGTAAGGCATTAGTCTTAGGTGAGCAAATCATGGTTCCCTTATTCTGATCTATATTAGATGTACTTAGCTAATGGGATGGAATTATAAAAAGACTACAGTCAAATTTAAAGCAGATCATCATCAATAGGCCAGCGAAAAACAAAAAAAGAAGAAGCCAAGCCACCGATGATGTCGATTTTTTGAAAATGGTGGCATGGGATAGAAGGAGGGGAAAGAGCGGTGCATTAGCATGAGGGATACAGCAAAAGAGAAGACAAGATTTGAGCTTTGAATATTTATCATATGTGTATATACAATACCATACTGTATACCACAAAAAATAAAAAAAACGCAGATCGCCGCCATTTCTAGTAAAAAAATAATAAAAATGCCATAAATATAACCCCTATTTTGTAGACACAATAATTTTTGAGCAAACCAATCAATATACGTTTATTGCGTTTTTGTTTTTTTTTTACCAAAAATATGTAGAAGTATATATAGAGGCCTAAACTGATGAAGACATTTTTATTTTATTTTTTTAATTTGGAATATTTATTATAGCAAAAAGTAAAAAATAATGTGTTTTTTTTCAAAATTGTCGCTCTTCTTTTGTTTATAGCGCAAAAAATAAAAATCGCAGATCACCGCCATTACTAGTAAAAAAAAATTAAATGCCATAAAACTATCCCCTATTTTGTAGACACTATAACTTTTGCGCAAACCAATCAATATACTCTTATTGCGATTTTTTTTTTAGCAAAAAATTTAGAAGAATATATATCGGCCTAAACTGAGGAAGACGTTTTTTTATTTTCTATTTTAAATTTGGAATATTTATTATAGCAAAAAGTAAAAAGTAATGTGTTTTTATCAAAATTGTCGCTTTTGTTTTGTTTATAGTGCAAAAAAAAAAAACGCAGAGGTGATCAAATACCACCAAAAGAAAGCTCTATTTGTGGGAAAAAAAGGACGTCACTTTTGTTTGGGTGCAACGTCGCACGACCGCGCAATTGTCAGTTAAAGCGACGCAGTGCCAAATCGCAAAAAGTGCTCTGGTCAGGAAGGGGGTAAATTCTTCCGCAGCTGAAGTGGTTAAAAATCGCAGATCGCCGCCATTACTAGTAAAACAATTTTAATGATAAAAATGCCATAAATCTATCCCCTATTTTGTAGACTCTATAACTTGTGTGCAAACCAATCAATATACGCTTATTACGATTTTTTTTTTTACCAAAAATATGTAGAAGACCATATATTGGCCTAAACTGAGAAAGAAATATGTTTAATTTTTTTTAGTTGGGGATACTGTACATACTCGAGAATAAGCCGACCTGAATATAAGCCGAGGCACCTAATTTTACCACAAAAACTGGGAAAACGTATTGACTCGAGTATAAGCCTAGGGTGTCCATCTGCATGCCTCACTGTGCCTCACTTTGCCTCACTGTGTCCATGTGCATGCCTCACTGTGCCCATGCCTCACTGTGCCCATGTGCATGCCTCACTGTGCCCATGCCTCACTGTGCCCATACCTCACTGTGCCCATGACTAGACTGACGTTTAACATGGGAGTCTATGGAAGGGGTGCCCGGCTTTGAAAATCAGTGCTCCCTGGCCGTAGGTCCCCTAGACAGAAAACTTTAAAAAACTTTGCACACTTGTAGAGGAGAAAAGGGGCTACATGTGTGCTAAGTTTCGGGGTCCAGGAGACCTACGACTGGCCAGTTTTTGGTCCCCAAATTCACCAGAGAAATTACCGTTTAACATGGGAGTCTATGGAAGGGGTGCCCGGCTTTGAAAAATCGGTGCTCCCCGGCCGTAGGTCCCCCGGACAACAATCTTTGCACACTTGTAGAGGAAGAGTGGGGCTACATGTGTGCCAAGTTTGGCCAGTACCGGGTCCTCAAAGTCCGGGAGATCAGACGCAAAACTGTGACTCGAGTATTAGCCGAGGGGGGCATTTTCAACACAAAAAAAGTGATGAAAAACTCGGATTATACTCGAGTATATATGGTATTTATTATAGCAAAAAGTAAAAAACAATGTTTTTTTTTTTTTTTTAATTGTTGCTCTTCTTTTGTTTATAGCACACAAAATAAAAACCGCAGAGGTGATCAAATACCACAATTTTGATTGGGTACAACATCGCACGTGTGATACCGAAATGCAGCAGAGGCAAACTGAGTCTCTCATCCTGCCAGACAGGACTGTGCTGTGGAGAGAGCTGTGCTGAGCTCAGTAGCGCCCTCTACAGGCCATTCAAGCTGTGTTCATGCACATGCACTCTCTCCTTATCTATCTGAGCTCAGCTCCTCAGAAGAGAGCGCACTGCGCGTACACGCAATTTGAACAGCCCGGAGCACCCACTAGGGGGCGCACAACTATAGTGTTGAGTGTATTCTGCATACCATACCTGTGTTCCTGGAGATATTTAATTAACTGTTTCTGCTTTTCCTGGTCATCTTTTAAACCTTGCACAAATTTCATTTTCCTTTGCGCTTCTTCCTGGGATCTGATTAATCGATCGTGTCTCATTAAAGTTTTTGTAACAGAAGTGTGCTGGGAGTTGAATTCCCTGACTGCTGCATTTTCTAATCTTCTGGCCTCCTTTTCATAAAGAAACTGTTTATGTCTATACTTGACATGGTCAATAAAGTTGGCTTTATCCAGGAGGTTGTACTGCGCGCTTTGCTCCAGCTTCATGCCGTCTGTCTGGTTTTGCGTTATGGTTTGTTTTTTTCTTGCCTCCAAAAACTCTTGTGTGTGATATTTTGCTTGTTTTATATCAGCCTGCATCTGAACAACCACATTTCTTTTTTGTATTAGTGTATTATATTTCTTCTGCTTCTCATACGCCTTGTCTATCGCGTGTAGAGGTAAGAGGGTAACCAGTTGGCTTTCCTGCATGGAACGCCTCGTTGACATTCGACCTTTCTCCAGACTCGCTGGATCCCGCTTTGCTTCTATAATTGAATGGATTTGTTGAATGGAGGAGCGGATGTCTTTTGCTGACTTTCCATTGGATAACAGAAGGTCTTTGGAAGGGTCTGATTGGTGGAAAAAGGCCTTTAGCCCGGAAAGGCTAAATTGATTCTCATTTACTTGTTCTGCCTGTATTAAATCTATATAATAAAAAATAGTATTAAGGTATATGTAAACCCTCACCTTGTAAAAAAAAAAAAAAAAACAGAAATAAAAGGTAAAACATGTGTGTATAAATATAAAAAACATTATAAATATTTTTGTTAACTTTATAAGTGATCACATACCCTCTGTTCTCAGCTGTATAAGGAGCTCAGAGAGTTGAGGGAGGAGAAACAGCAGCACACTGGTAAATAGCTGTGTGTGTGTGTGTGTGTGTGTGTGTGTGTGTGTGTGTTGTGGGGGGGTTGTCAACACAAGTCTGATCATTGGAGGAGCGTAGACATGTGCACTGCCCAAAAAATTGTTTGTTTTTGTTTCATTCAGTTTTTTGTTTGTTTGTTTTTTTGTTTTTCAGGTCATTCGTTATGATCGAAAATTCGTAAATTCAAACATTTGGAAATCTGGAAATTCAGAAATCGGAAAATTTGGAAATTCTAAAATTCAAAAATTCAAAAATTCGAAAGAACTAAAATAAGAACGAAAATCCAAAAATCTGAAATAATGACTAACTAACTAATAGACATGTGCAGAACGAAAAAATGTGTTGTTTCTATTGGTTATTTACATAAATTAATTTAGTTAAATTTGTTTCATTCATTTTCAGGATTCGTTTTGTTTATTTGTTTTCGAATCGATTTGAAAAGTTTTTGAATCAATTACGAAAACTTTTTTGAATCAAAATTCGAAAAGTTTTCAAATCAATTTTAAATTTTAAATGTTTTCAAATCAATTTTGAATACTTTTCGAAGTCGAAAAGTTTTCGAATCAATGTCGAATAGTTTTCGAATTCAAATCGTTTTCCAAATTCCAAAAAGAATGAAATAGAATAGAAAATAAAGGAATAGAAAGGAAAAAAATATATATTTTTTCTATTCTATTCCCTTATTTTTTATTCTATTTTATTCTCTTTGGAAATTGGAAAGCTTTTCGAATTCGAAAAAGTATTCGAATTAGAAAAGTATTTAGTTATTTCGGATTTGTTTATATTCGGTACTATTCTAATTCGGTATTTCTGATACATCCGAATTTCCCAATAACGAAAATTTTTCGGAATTTTAATTACATTTTCGGAACAAAACGAACTGCACTAACTACTACTAACTAATAATAGATAACTATTAAATTCTAGGTATTGGAATTTCCTTTTAAATTTGGTTGTTATTGAAGGAAACTAGTAGCAATTTATCCGATGTTACAAATTATCCGAAATAACGAATGTTGCATCTAAACGAATGTAACGTAACATATTAATAATAAATAATAATAATAAAAAGCTTTTATTATTATTTATTATTATTAATTTGTTCCGTTCCATTCGTTTAGATGCGGTATTCGTTATTTTGGATAAATCGTAACATCAGAGAAATTCGTATTTATTACGTTCAGTAACAGCCAAATTTGAAAGGAAATTCCAATAACTATCATTTAATACTTAGTAATAGGTATAATTTGTTCGTTAGTTATTATTTCAGATTTTCTGATTTTCAAATTTTCGTTCTTATTTTCGGATTTTCGTTCTTTTGAGTTTTCGGAGTTTTGAATTTTCGGATTTTTGAATTTCCGTATCTCCGAATAGTCAAATTTTCGATTTTAAAAATTTGTTAAACGGGTTTTCGTTTATTCGAATATTTCCGAATGAACGAATTTGTCAAAGTTTGTCTAAAAATTAATTTGGAATGAAACTAATTGCATAGGTCTAGATTAGAGTAGGCTGAGTTCCCAGCACAGACAGAAAACTGACCAAGCTGTGTTCTCATGCCTAGGCTGGCCAGTTTTTAATAGGAACGCAGAGGGACTGGCAGAAACACCAGGAATTGTTAACACAAAGAAAGCGATACAAAGAGAACAGGAGACTTTTTCATACAAGAACACGGTACAGCAGGTACATATCAAGAATATGAAATCTTGGGATAACATATTCTTTAACATACTGGCTTTTGTATTTGGAGAAGAAAGAAGGAAGAAGAGAAGAAAAAAAGGTGAGAAGAAGGAAAGGAAGAGAATAAAATGGTAAGAAGGGAATGGAAGAAAAAAAGTTAGGGATGAATAAAGGAACAAGGAAGGGAAGGAAAAAGACCTCTTGTACATGGATGTAATAATTTAATGATGGTCATGTGCAGGATTTCTCTGGCAGAAAGATCCGGGGTAAAAGACACAAGCTATGTTCTGTAATGACCTCAGGTTCAGGTATACATGCTTACTAGCATTTAAAGCAGGGGTCCTCAAACTACAGCCCGCGGGCCGCATCCGGCCCGCCAGTGTGATTTTCCCGACCCGCGGACTGCTCCTTTAACATTGCAAGAAAACCCCCTCCCCTGACCTTTTTTTTCAATGTTCAAGGAGGCACTCCGCTGGGGACACCTGAGATGTAAGGAGGCACTCCGTTGGCTGGGGACCGTGACACCTGAGCTGTAAGGAAGCACTCCGCTGGGGACACCTGAGATGTAAGGAAGCACTCCGCTGGGGACACCTGAGATGTAAGGAAGCACTCCGCTGGGGACACCTGAGATGTAAGGAAGCACTCCGCTGGCTGGGGACAGTGACACTGGAGTTTATGTTGGGGGGCTTTGTAATGGGGAGATTTGTGATGGGGGGGTCTGTGATGGGGGATCTTTTATGGGGGGCTTTGTGATGGATGACCTTATATGGGGGGAATCTGTGATGGGGGATCTGTGATGGAGAGGTTCTGTGATTAGGGGGTTCTGTGATGTGGAGGGGGTTCTGTGATGGGGAGGGGGGATCTGTGATGAGGGGAGTCTCTGAAATACTAATACGTTTATGTTGATTAAAATATTTTTTTTTATTTAAAATATTAAATATTTTTTTCCTGTTTTTTTGCACTACAAATAAGATGTGTGCATAGGAATTTGTTCATATTTTTTTAAACTATAGTCCGGCCCCCAACAGTCTGAGGGACCATGAACTGGCCCCCTGTTTAAAAAGTTGAGGACCCCTGACTTAAAGTATGTATGTAAGTATGTACAATTCTTCATCTTTCCCTAGAAAGGTTGTGTTTCCAGTTATTGCTGCACTATGGATGTTTATGTAGCTGTGTGCATTGTCCCATAGACAACAGCAGGCCTGTGTTCTGATCCATAAAAAAGAAGAGAAGAAGAAAAGGGAAGGAAGGGAAAAAAAAATGAAGAAGGGGAGGAAGAAGAAAAAGGAGGGAAGTAAGAAGAAATAATGAAGGGAAGGAAAAGAAAAAGGGAGGGAAGAAGAAATTAAGAAGGGAAGGAAAAGAAAAAGGGAGGGAAGAAGAAATGAACAAGGGAAGGAAGGCAAACACATAGGATAGAAGAAATGAAGACGAGAAGGAAGGATAAAGATAGAAAAGAGGAAATGAAGAAAGGAAAATGGAGAGAAGAAACAAATAATGGAGGGAAGGGATAAGTGAGAGAAGAAGAAATTAAGAAGAGAAGGAAGGGAAAAAGGAAAGAAGAAATGAAAAAGGGAATGAAGGAAAAAGATAGGAAAGAAGAAATGAAGAAGGAAAGGAAGGGAAAAGGGGACAGAAGAAGAGATGAAGAAGGGAAGGAAGGAAAAAAGATAGGAAAGTAGAAATCGAGAAGGGAGGAAAGGGAAAAGCAAGGAAATAAGAATTGAAGACGAGAGAAAAGGAATAAAATAGAAAAGAAGAAATGAAGACTAGAAAGAAGGAAAAAGATAGAAAAAAAGAAACGAAGATGAGAAAAAAGGAAAGAAGAATTGAAGAGTTGAAGAATGGAAATAAGGAAAAAAACTATAGGAAAGAAGAAAGAAATGAAGAATGGAAAGAAGGAAATAAGATAGGCAAAAAATAAATGAAGAAGGGAAGGAAGGCAAAAGGGAAGCAGGGGAGAAGGGACAGAAAAAGAAATGAAGAAGGGAAGGAGGGGAGAAGGGACAGAAGAAGAAATTAAGAAGATAGGAAAGAAGATGGGAGGTAGGAAAAATATAGGAAAGAAGACATTAGAGGAAGGGAAGGAAGGGAAAAAAGATAGGAAAAAATAAATAAATAAAGAAGGGAAGGAAGAAAAAAGATAGAAAATAAGGAATGAAGAATAGAGGAAAGGATTAAAAGAAAGAAAGAAAAAGCAAAAGGAAAATGAAAACAATCTGGGTAACAACATACCCTGATCTTTGTGTGATAGGAAAGAAGAGATGATGAAGGGAAGGATGAGAAACTAATAGGAAAGAAGAAATGAAAAAGTGAAAGAAGGGAAAAAGATAGGAAAGAAGGAATAAAGAATGGAGGGAAGGAAACTTATTGGAAAGAAAGCAAAAGGAAAATGAAAACATAATCTGGGTAACAGCATACCCTGATCTTTGTGTGTTTTTAATTCGCTCGTGTCCTTCTCATGTCCACATTCAGTCACACTTTCAGCCGGCTGCTTTTGATTTTGATTCCTGAGATCAGGAATAGTTTCTGCTTCAGATAAGACCTGCATATTAATAGAGATATTTAAAAAAACAAAAAAGGATAATATGGGCCCCTGTGGATAAAGGGCCAATAAAGAGACGTACAATTAGGAGAGCTTAGAATGTGGGGCTCGTAGCTACCTGCTGCTTTAGGAAGACATTCTAGTTTAATTAAAGCGGAGACTGTAATGGTTTTGCGTCAACCATAAATTAATTTTTTTTTTTTGTAAAAACCAATAGATTGTCTCTTTAAAGTAACCCAGTTTTCGATCCCTTATTGAAATAAGAATGTAAATACCTACTTCTCCTGCTGCCTATGCCACTGAACGCTGCTTCGTTGAAGAGGAACTGTGCCCCAAGGTCTGCTGGGAAACCATCACTTCCAGGTGGGGGGGTCACCTGTGTTCTGCAGAGAGCTTTGTGTTCCTGCCAACTTCCATGTCAGCACAGTTCCCAATCAACATGACAGCCAATCATGTTGATCACATAAGACTTGAGGTTCATTCAAAAAATTTACCACATCATTTTATAGGTGCCACTGCAGCCTAAAGATGGTAGTGTACTTCTGCTTAATACTATAATTGTCAGATGCAATTATGGTGTTAAAAAAAATGAATTAATTATTGTAGAAAAATCTATTTACAAATTAACATTTTTTTCAATGCATTTGTCAACCTAAAATAAAGAACCTGTGAGCATTGTAATTATTAAAACAGCTTACAAAGCCTTATATATATATACATAAAAATCATTTAGGTAGACAAATTAGTCATAGGATTATTGTCAACCAGCACATACTAAAGCCAGCCATGGATGGATCGACTCTCGGATGGTTCAGCAGGATCCAGCTGAAATTCAGTTCATCTATGGGCAGGCTGGTTGCACTGAAGTGGAAGGAAAGAAAATTGCATAATCTACAGGCTGCTTTAAGCCTCGTACACACGATCGGATTTCTATCGGACAAACCTGTGGATTTTTGTCCGAAGGGCGTTGGCCGTGTACTAGTTCTGCATACAGACAACAGAACTTTTTCAGCCAAAATTCACAAAACTACGTGGTTTTTATGCTCTTTAGCGACACCCTTTGTGCAACTTCTGCTAATGTTGTCTTATGGTTAGCATTGTTTCGGAGCATGCGTGTTTGTACTTTGGATTTTAGTCCGATGGACTTGTGTACACACGGTCGGATAATCCGACGGAACACATTTGTTGTCGGACAATTTGAGAGCATGGCTATCCAACATTTGTTGTCGGAAATATCCGATCGCGTGTACGGGCCTTAACACTTATAATTATAAGTGTAACACACCCCTCGTAAGAGCTGCTGAGTAAGGGTTTCCCCACTGCTGCACAGCCACATACTTAGCATTTCCTTCATTCACTCTATCACAAAAAGATCAGTCCTTGGCTTGTTTTGTTGTTTTTATTAGGGGATGATACCTTGGATAGGGTAGGGAATTTATGGGATGGCCAACTTGAAAAATGTCCAAACACGGAATAGAGGGACAACTTCCTCCCTATTTACATGATCTTCTCCTTCCTTCCTCCTGCACAAACTTGGTTCTTTTGTACAGCACCTGTTGCCCACTCCTGGTGGAACTAGCAGTATATTGCTAGCTCAGAAAAGGCCCATTACAGCCAGGAACTCTCAGTCCCTTGGCAATAGTAGCACAAATGAAGTGAACAGCATAACATCTCTCCTTCTGCTTCCCTGTGGCCACTAATCCCAGTTCCACTTGCCCGCAGAATGTTAGCCCACCTGCCTGCCACTAGGCAGTCCTGCCCGACTTTCTCTCTGCACCAGTCTTGCCCGACTGACACACACACACACATATGGAGATTTTCCAGGACAAAGTTAGATGAAGACTTGGCACATCGCGATCTTCAGG
This sequence comes from Rana muscosa, assembly GCA_029206835.1. Taxonomy (NCBI): domain Eukaryota; kingdom Metazoa; phylum Chordata; class Amphibia; order Anura; family Ranidae; genus Rana; species Rana muscosa. The sequence continues at coordinate 45,482,205 of CM055120.1, read as the reverse complement.
AGAGCAGTGTTACAGCTGACAGTCTCTCCCCTTGTATTGTCCCTGCACCATGCTAATCTACTCATTGTCTTTCCTTGCTCCTTCCCGTTGCCTCTCCGGCATGAATCCTTCCAACTGCCTCCTGTGGTAGGATCCTTCCAGGCCAGCTGTATGAGCTTCCAGCCCGTGGTAAAACCCCTCCCTGGCAGAGATCCCTCAAGGGCCACGACAGCCTCCCTTAGCACTCCTTCTCCACCTTCCACCCGATCCCCTTGCTGGCATGGCTCATGTCTATTTAAGGGCTTCTTCGGTTATCTGCCAGGCCCTCAACATGGGGATTCGCCAAAGGCCCCTAAATATTCAAGGCAACCCCTCCTAGCCCCCTCCTACTATTTTCTAGAACGTTTCCTCAACATCCTAGAAAGGGGGGGGGGGAACCAGAGAGCTTCCAGGATGAGTCATCCAGCCCTGGCCTCTAATAAACCTGACCCAGATTCAATGAGCCAAACTATGTTTTACCTGCACTACACTTCTAGTTGCACCCACTAGAGGGTGCTACATAAGGGTGTTTACACTTACAGTTTTCTTTTGGTCACCCTGCAGAGTTGCACAAATACTGTGGCTGTGGAGTCTGCAAGTGAAGTCCATCTAAGGCAGCTTCCTGTGATGGTGTGGCAACAATGCTGCACTGCTCCAGTGGAATGAGATGATGCTGCAGGAGGCGTGTTTATCAGCATTGTCACTGCTGATTCATAAGCCTATAGCTTGTCAATCATCACCCGGCTACACCTAATCCTGCACACTGCTATCTGGATTGGCAGTACTGCCTCTGTTACTGAAACCCTCCCACTGGGAGCTGCAGTGTCTGGAAGGGGAAGCGTGTGAGACACAAATGAAGGATACATATACATATACAAGTGTCCAGCAGCTCCACTGCACCCTGTTAGCCTGAAATATTCCCAACCTTGGCCACCATGTGAATATGTAGTCAGTGGCGCCCCGTCCATAAGGGGCGCAGGGGCTCCGCCTCCCTAATCCATGCACCCAGCCCCTAATCTACATTAAAGGGAATGCTTGTCTTGCACCTCAGAATTTACATGCATCTAACTGGCATATCTATTTGAACCCTATGATGTCCATATGAACCTGCAATCTATAGTAAGTTTGCAATACCACCCCACTACCTTTGCCCTTTATTTCTCTTGGATATTTGATACTTTGGATGCAGTGATGGCTGCTCATTTGGGGCCCACGGGCGCCGCCCCCCTATTCCATGCGTCCGGCTTCTAATCTACATGCTGGGTTCTGGACGCATGGATTTCAACCTTTTTGTTTTTAAGCACATGATTAGAGTCTAAGGCTCTAATTGGCTTCCAAAAATGGTGGGCTCAGGGAACAGTGAACCCACCCAGTTGTGTGACAATAGCGAATTAATATTCGCTATTGTCTTCCTGATTCTCCAACCAGGAAGCAGGTCTTAAGACCCGATTGGCTGAGAGGAGAAGTGATCGTATTGGCTGCAGAGGAGAGGAGACGCAGGGTGAAGCCACAGAGTAGGAGGAGACGCAGGAAGGAGCCAAAGCTGCCCGCGTCCTAGATGGGGTAAGTGTTGGGCTGGTGGGCGGAAGAGCGAGCGAGGGAACAACTGGGGAGGGGGGTCGTGGGGCTTTGGCTGATCGACCAAACGAGGGGGGGGGGCTGGGGGGTGGCTGGTGGTTTTGTTTGACACCCCCCCGTTCCAAAAGATGGAACACCAGCCGCCACTGTAGGTAGTAAATATTTCCATAACTTTATAGAGCACTGGATACATTGGCATTATATGCCAATTGAAATCAGTAAGCTGCAAATAAATAATAAATGAATAAAAAAAGAAAAAATTAAGAATGCACAACAATATACAAAATACTATTTGACAATGGGGGTTTGTCTTACAGATACCCTTTAAGTAAATGCACAGGATATACTGTATGTACATAAGCCTGTGTCAATATCCAGAATTACCGCATACCGCCTGAGAGGCGGAGGAAGCGATCACAGCAGATCGTTTACACATATGCAAAGGCGCACATTAATTTTTCGTTTTAGTGTACAATGGAGAATTTATGAGTCTTGCTCTCATCATAGTTTTATTGTTTATAGATTGGAACCAGGTTCCGCTTGAGGAGGCGGAATGAGTATTTAAACTTAAGCTGATAAATCCAAGCAGCTTAAATAGCTTTCTTCAAATGAATTCTGTATGCTTTTAAGCCAGTCATTGCCTTATAAAACGTCTACAGATACGAGAGGAAGGAAAAAAAAAAGAAGCTTCAAGCAAATATATATTAGTAACAAATCAGTATATGGTGATGAAATACACAGAATTATGTAGATGAATGTGTAACATGTCCACCATTGAAGGACAGGATGGTAGAAGTACACATATATTTATTATTTATTATACATTACAGCAGGGGTCAAGTCCTGGCAAAGAAAGTGGGAACTCACCCAAGATTTCCACCCCGTCAAAAAAAAAAAAAAAAAAGCGTGTGTGTGTATATATATATATATATGTGTAGCGGGGTCTCCAAATTTAGGGAATGTTTGAGTGGTAGTTGTACTCAAACACCTTATTTGATAGGGCTTTACTAACCATTTTTATACCGCAGGTGGGATACTGGTGTATAGTTCCCTGTGGCCTGTGGATGGCGCTGCCATCAGGGGCTAGGGTTGAATCGCTGGTATAGTGCTGTGCCTTGGATGTCCCCTCTCGGCGGTGGTATGGTGGGCGTGGTCGGCCTGCTATGCATGCCGGGGGAGGATATAAAAGGGGCAGACGCTGCCAGTGGGGGTTTTTTTATTTTTTCCTACCCCGGGGAGGGTGTCGTTGTTTTGTTCATTGGCCACCTCGGGCACCTTCAGCCCGAGGGTGGGGTTCCAGGTTCGAGAGTACTGGGTCTTCCTGGCCCGGTACACTGGCGTATCAGTCCCAGGCACCTTTTGCACTGGGGCTGCAACTGAAGGCCTTGGGTCCAGCACCGTTGGCTGGGGCCCATGGAGGGAAGAAGAATCCCAGGGTGCTGCCTTGCGAGGAGACCAGTATCTGGAAGAGGAGGCTGCTAAAGGAACGTTCCGAGGGACTGGTGAGAGATAACAGTGAAGGAAGGGGCCCGGTAACTCTCTGGAGGGATGTCATCTCCCTGAAAGAGTTCTAATACCACAACCAAAGTTCACCAGGTCTGTGGCAGAGACCCAATTTCCATCAGGTCTGTGGCAGGGATCTAAAGCTCACCAGATCTGTGGCAAAGTTTGTGCAGAGACTGTGTGTAATCTAATTCGAGCATCACTCCGGCTGCTAGGATCCACTCTAATGGGAGACTATCCTGATGAGCTGAGACTACCTGAAGATATGGGTAGTGAATATGTATTCGTTTGTGCCTGGACCTACTCCAACACCTCTTGCTGTCCTGATCTTCCTCCAACCTTTCCTATTTAAATGACTATGCATAAGAGAAATATAAACTCTACATTGGAGTTGCAATCGGTGTGGACCTTGGAGTTATTGGGGGATAGAGACTTGTCTTTATTGCAGTGAAGACGGGAACCATTCTCTGGAGAACCTGACCATAGAGACCCAGTTACATTACACCACTCAACCTCTTCACACAGGAGGGTACGGGCTTGTGGCATGGTGTGCCCCTTTTCCTACAAGTGAGCCAAAGGTGAGGAATAGGGGGTCTGTGTGCTACATATATATATATATAAAAATAGCGGTGCTTTGCCGCCACTAAAAATAGCGGCGCTTTACCGCCACCGCCGTTACCGCCCCAGTGTGAAAGGGGCCTTACTGTGCCCATCAATGCAGCAGCTGAAAGATGCCTTTGCCCCTCTCTCTCTCTTGCCGCTAGACCTCCTCTGTAACTCAAAACATGCAACCTGTAGAATTTTTTAAACGTTGCATATGGAGATTTTTAAGGGGAAAAGTTTGTCGCCATTCCGCGAGCGGGCGCAACTTTAAAGTGTGACATGTTGGGTATCAATTTACTCGGCATAACATCATCTTTCACAATATGAAAATAATGAACGCTAACTTTACTGTTGTCTTATTTTTTAATTAAAAATTACATTTTTTCCCAAAAAAAGTGCGCTTGTAAGACCGCTGCGCAAATACGGTGTGACAAAAAGTATTACATTGACCGCCATTTTATTCTCTAGGGTGTTAGAAAAAATATATAATGTTTGGGGGTTCTAAGTAATTTTCTAGCAAAAAAAAAATAAAAAATTTAACTTGTAAACAACAAGTTTGAAAAATAGGCCTGGTCCTTAAGTGGTTAAAACATTGAAAATGGCCTTTGAAATGACATTAACGTGTTAAAGCTTACATGATATTTTAGTGACTGGGTTTTCATACACTTTCATTTTTAAGGATGGAGGCAGGGCTGGGTGAAGCTATATGCAAAGTCGTTGGCTTTTTTTTAGGATGAAGATAAAACACACAAGCAAGTATTGCGGCTCACCTGTCGTACGTCCCGCTGTATCTTCCACAAATCAACCGTAATTCGCTTCACTGGCGTTGTATCCGGAGTGCTGTTTACTTGTCTCATGGGCTGTTAAATGTTTATGATAGAAAAAAGGCCTCATGAAGCAACGTCCTTCCACCCAGCAATGTCACAGAGTCTAATGTCCATGGCTGTACCAAGGTCAGAAGAGCTTACAAACTTCCATGGATGCTGAAAGCACATCAGCCAAACCTGTCTGCATTTAGAGATTACGGTATTTACCTAAATTTCATTTTTGGTAATCAATATATTGCAAAAATAATGAAATAACTCTGATAGGTTTCTCCTGAAAAGAAAAAAATAGTTAGTACATACGGCTCTATTTAAAGAGTAACTCCACTTTTATTGATCAAAAAAAAACCTCTCCTCTGGGTGATCTGTGAATGCTATATTGCCAAAAGTATTGGGACGCCTTTACACACACATGAAATTTAATGGCATCCCAGTCTTAGTCCATAGGGTTCAATATTGAGTTGGCAATTTTTTTTTATTTTGAGAATCTTGCAAACAAGAAACACATTCCAACTTTTGTTTTATACAAAAATACAAAAAATAAATATATATTTTTCCTTTTTTTTTTTTTTTTTTTTTATATATGCATAACATATTGTATACAAGACTAATAATAATAAAGGCATACTTCAACCTATAATATATGAACAAACGTTTTTTTCCACCAAGAGAAATATCACTGCATTAAATTATACTATATATACACACACACATCACTACAAGCACGGACATCTTCAAAAATACTACACATTACTCAACTTGATTAACACTCAGACCAAGAAACATAGATTATCATGTGTATGTAGCCTTTCTTCAAAAATGATGTGTATCCTTGAAAATCTAAGGGAGTGCCCAGAGAGAAAACAGGGAAAGAACCCAACACCCAGAGATCAACAAACAGCAGCTACAGGCCTGATATTCCTCCACGCCTTTATCCAGACCCTTTGCCGCCATCTGTCTTTCTCGAGACCCCGAATTTTCCCTACCTCACCAAGAATCTCACACACCACCACCGGAACAGGAAGGACTTTCTGCCGAAGGGATACCTGACACCGTGCATTCCAGGTGTAATATCGGACTACTAAGCTGACTAAAAAAAGAGTGTCCAAATCAAATCCCTTGCGATTCTGCAATGCTCCATACACCCACTCAGCATAAGACATGCTAGGCAAGAAAGGAATATTTAGAGCCCTCCCCACCTTTTTATAGACTTCTATATTGAAAGGGCACTGAAGCAAGAAGTGGTCCATGGTTTCCACTTCACCCTGACACTCCACTCTTGGACAACCACGATTGTCCAAAGAGCGGCACTTCACGTTCCCCCTCAGATAGAGCCTACCGTGGAAAGCGAGCCAGGCCTGGTCCCTAAATTTCAAGGGAATCCGCTCAGAATTTATTAAACGTAAACCTTCCCTCATAATATGACCTGGGCAATCCCTTAAGGCCAGTGGCGCATGAAAGATAGTACCCACGATCTTCTCACCCAGGAGTCTCCTAGGGAGGGACCTGATATCCTCCGCTGTCACATGCCACCGTTTAAGAATTTTCAGGCACGGGGCAACATAAGCCGGGAGCTTACCATGCTTGATCCTTAGGCTTTTCACTGGCCCGCCACTCTCCCAACAGCCCAGAAAAGGTCTAAACCAGATCTGGAAAATACCTACCCATCCAGGCGGTCTCTCTGCTAGCATGTTACCAAAATTGTGTTTCAAAAACATCAGAGAGAAGAACACAACCGGGTTGACCATCCCTAGGCCACCCTTCCGCCTTGATAGGTAAGTCACATTCCGCTTCACAAGATTCAGCCTGTTCCCCCATAATAATTGGAAGAAACAACTATAAATCCTGGTATAGAAGGACTCCGGCAAGATGCAAACAAAGCTGACATACAGAAAGGTAGGAATCAGGTAGGTCTTAATCAAGTCAACCCTTTCCCTCAAGGAGAGCCGCCACCCCTTCCAGCATTTCACCTTGACATCAGCATCATTCAGCCTGGCTTCCCAATTTGACTTACTGTAATCATCAGGGCCAAACTCGATGCCTAATATTTTGACTTTCTGCTGAGGCCTCGGGAAGGTGTCCGGAAGTGCAAAGCTCTCACCTCCCTCGCTCATCCAAAAAACTTCACTTTTATCACGGTTGACCTGGGAGCCCGATGCCTCGGAATACTGCTCTATAACTGAGACCACCTCCTGCGCCTCCTCTGTCCCAGAGATAAAGACAGAAACGTCATCAGCATAGGCTACAACCCTCAAGGGTGGCTCACCAGTAATGCCCACCGGCACCCCGCACAACGGTCCGCTCTCTAGCCTTCTAATGAAGGGGTCGATTGCGAACACATATAGCAAAGGGCTCAGTGGACACCCCTGGCGCACCCCGGATCCAACCCTGAAGGGTCATCCAACCCAACCGTTAACAAGCATGAAGCTCTCTGCCTCTCTGTATAAAGTCTTAAGCCATCCAATAAACCCACCCTCCAGGCCATACTTGTCAAGGAGAAACCAGAGGTACTCATGGTTGACACGATCAAAAGCCTTCGCCTGATCCAATGCCAGCAAATACTTTCCCCAGCCTTCAGCCCTGCAACGTTCCAGAGCCTCCCGGACAGCTAACACCGCTGAAAAAGTGCTCCTGCCCTGGACCGAACAGTGCTGCTGACGAGAAAGCAATCTGTCTGCTACTGACGACAAGCGCCAGAAAATTATCTTCGCCAGAATTTTTCTATCGACATTGAGAAGGCTAATGGGGCGCCAATTCTCAATCATCGAGGGATCCTTGCCTTTTGACAACAGAATCACAGCAGATTGTCTCATGGAGGGAGGGAGCGAACCCTCTTGCAGGCAGCCATTAAATACCTCCACAAGATAGGGTACCAAGCTGGATTTGAAAGTCTTATAAAATTCAGCTGTCAATCCGTCTGGCCCAGGTGTTTTCTTAATAGCCAGACCGTCTATAGCTTTGACTACCTCTTCTGCTGTGATTTCCCCCGTCAAACTTGCCAGCGGAATGTTATTTCCCAGACCTGGTGTAGAATCCAGAAAACTTGACATCTTTGCCCGATCGAGGTACTTCTCCCCCAGAAGATCCACATAAAAAGACCTTGAGACCTCCAGGATCCCTGACCTGGATTTCGTCAAAGAGCCCGTACTATCCCTTAGCCCAACAACCGTCTTAACTGCTGCGCTTTGTTTGCAGTTCTGATAAGGGTCGGGCGAGTGATATTTCCCGTAGTCCCTTTCCAGAACCAAAGAAGCGTGCCGATCATACTGATACTTCCTAAGGAGAAGTTTTACCTCAGAGATTGCCCCTGAAGCTCCACCACTCGAGACAAGGCGATCAAGTTTTCTCCGCAGCTGCTGGTAGGCAATGTACCTACCAAGCTGTTTCCTTTTTCCTATGGCCTTGAAAAACCCACTAATCCGGCTTTTGGCAAGCTCCCACCACTCTGACTTACTGCTGCAGAAATCCAGGATAGTTACCTGAGCCTGAAAAAAATCCTCAAAAGATTGTCTTACCTCCTCGTCATCCAGCAGAGCCGAATTCATCCTCCAAATACCCTTTCCTTTAGGTGGCATATCTGAAGCATTGAGAATAACAGACAGCATAAGGTGATCAGAGAACTCCACTATACGACACTCAGGAGCCGAAAAGGCAGAGTCCCCCTTAAAAAAAAACCTGCCTATCCTGCTTTCACAACTGCCTCGCTTAAATGTGTACCCCGTGCTGTCTGGGCAACGCTTAATATGCGCATCTTCCAGACCTGCTTCCCTGGCTATCGAATTAAGAAAGACGCTATCATATCTCAGGCTGTCAGTGGAGCCTTTCCTGTCTTTGGGCCTAGTAACGGTGTTAAAATCACCTCCAAAGACAACTTGCCGAGATGTAAAAAGGAAAGGCTTAATCTTTGTAAAGAGGCATTTCCTCTCCCATCTAGTTTGTGGTCCATAAATATTTACTAAACGTAGATCATGCCCCTTCACAGAGACGTCCAAGACCATACACCTTCCAATCTCTACCTCGATAACCCGCAGACACGTTACCATGCCAGTAAAAAGGACTGCAACTCCGCTGTAAGGCTCGGCCGCAAGAGACCAGAAGGAGGGCCCACGCCTCCACTCCCTCTTTGCCAGGTGGACATCGGCAAGGCTATTTAGCCGGGTCTCTTGCAAAAATAAAACATCAGCATCCATCTCGCTGAGCAAAAATAAGGCCATGTTACGAGCCCCTACAGATTTTATGCTGGCAACATTAATGGTTGCCACCTTTATCGGAGTGGGAACTGCCATCAGGATGATTGAGGTAGGCGTTTCTTAGCCTGAGCTCCCTCCCCCTTTACTGGAGACCTTGACCTCTTTAGGGAGCACTCTACCTCATCCTCCTCCATCTGAGATACGGAATTAGAAGACTCCTTCTCCCCCTCAGATAAGGACCCAAACTTGTTTCCCAGAGGTAGATCATCTACCTCTAAAGATGAAACCGAGGAGGCAGAGGTCAGGACTACCTTATTCCTCCTTCTGCCCACCTTGGTCCACTCTCCCTCCTCCCCTGAAACATCACCCTGAAAGGCCTCATCTACATCATTAGCAGTGGCAACTTCCCCCTTCTTCCCCTTAGAACCTCCACTAGAGGTCTTACGTTGCCTCAGGGATGGCCCAGGTGAAGCTGCCACCTCAGATCGGCATGAATCTGCCCCTTTGGCAGCCTCAGCCAATCTGGATGACTTATTTACACCTGGAACACTGGGCACCTGAAACACTGGGGAAGAACACACAACAGAAGTAGACACTGATACAGTAGGGAGCACAGACTGGGGAGCAGACACAAGAGGGGTCACACCTTCAGATTGGGAAACTGACACCTGGGGGGGCCCCTCAGGACTAGCTGAAACAGCTCCACCAACCCCTTGCTGCCCCCCACGTTCCTCCTCCTCCATCCTCAGCAGTTCTTCCACCACCTCTGGCTGATTATGGAGGGCTTCAGGGCAAAGGCTATAGGGGTGACCTAACTTGTTACAAAGATTACAACGAATACTATTGCAGTCCTTTGCAACATGCCCTGAGCCCTGACAGAGGGAACATTTCTGCGCAGAACATGAGCTTGAAAATGGCCCTTTTCACCACAACGATGACAAAGCTTTGGTTGCCCTGCATAAAAGGTAATAATCCTGTCACGACCTATAAAGGCAGACGAAGGGATGTGCCTAACAACATTACCCGTGACATGTAGTTTTAATAACACTGTCCATCCTCCTGTCCATATCCCCCTGTCATCTACAACTTTCCTCAAGGGGGCTTGGACATCCGCATATCTCCTCAACCACACCACCAGATCCGCAGCAGGAATGGACTCGTTACGCACTAGAATGGTGACGTTCTTGTATAATGGCTGGCGGGAGACTACTTTAGGTGACAAACCTGCCCATCTTGGGGACTCCTTACACCTCTGCTCATACCTCTCCCAAAAGACATCTAAACCTTCCGCCTTGACAAAGGAGAGGTCATATTCATATGACCCAACTGGGCTGATAAGGGCAAAAATCTCCTCTGCTTTAAAACCCATCCCCAAAATACGGTCCACCACATCTCTCCTATTTGGGGGGGGGGGGGCTTCTCCAGTCCACCTCAATTGGACCACATTGCGGCGTTTAAAGGAGCTACCAGATGGTGACAGATTGGCCTGACCTTCACTCACATTACTCCCAGTGACCGCAGAATAACTGGTCCTACTCACCCCGGGGACAGGTGCAGCCAGTGCTGCAGCATGGGAAATAACCGCACTCCTTGCAACATCAGGCACATCACTTTTAGTAACAGACCCTTCTTTAGATAAAGTATTAACATTATTGTCAGGAACAGATGGAGCAGAGACTTCTGACACAGAAATGTCATTTACATTACCCTTGGTAATTCTTACTTCATTACCAGCAGTAGAGATGTCTTTGTCAGCACTCTTCTCAGCAGAGTCTGCACTGGCTGGCTGTACACAGGTGGAAGTCTCAGCCAGGAGATGAGCTTGCTCTCCGCTGCCCTCTACTGCACCATCCATAGGAACTACACCTCCATTACATTGTACAGGCAAGTCATGACCAAAAACCTCTTTTTCTGTCACCCGATGTTTCAAAGGTTTTGGGGGGACATCATCAACCTCTTCTTCATCCTCAGATGATCCAGACACTTCAAAATTGCGACCATGCAAAGGTGATTCCATTTCTGATATGAAGTTCAGCATACCTGCTCCCTCCACAGGCTCAGATGGATCATCTTGCTCCATGGCCTCCTGCTGCGGTGGTAAGGGCACAGAACTTCCTTGGCCCAATGACATACTGCCAGTCAAAACACCTGACTGCTGATCACCCGCAGCCTGTGTGCCAGAGCTTTCTCCACTTTTTGCAGGCATACTGATAGTTGGCTCGGGATGCAAAGATTTTCCAGCGTGCTGGCCAGAAACACAATCCGAGCCCACAGAAACTTTTTTGCTTTGCACTGACCTTTGCTTCTCGCACTCTGATGATGCCTGCCCTCCACTGGCCTCTATGGCCCCTCTGCGCATTGCACGGAAGCGATCATCGTTGCCATACTTCTCCTTGAAAGCACCGCTGGTTTCTTTCAATGTGGCCACCAGCAGACTCTGCTTTTCCACTTTGGCCTCCAAAGCCATTAACTCAGGCCGCATCTGTTTCCTCTTAGAACTGTGAAGCCGGTCACTTGCAATTTTTTTATGCTTGAAGTCAAACTTCAACTTCGCCAGTACTTCTTCCTCCTTAGCGACTCTCGCAATCCTAGCACAAACCTTCTTTCTGTAGGTTGCCAGGCTTTCACCTTTAGCTGGGCCATTTCCCAGGTCCTCAAACACTGGTATGGGAGGACCAGTACTCTGGCCATCCGGGGGATCCTCCCCTGGGTCCACCCCAGGTTCCTGCATCCACCCTGGGTATAGGGAGAAATCAAGCTCCTTGGATCAGTAGGCCTCACTGGAGCTCAGGAGATCAGCAGTAGTGCAGCCACACCCTTTGCAGCTGTAACAGCTTCAACTCTTCTGGGAAGGCCGTCCACAAGGTTTAGGAGTAGGGATGAGCTTCGTGTTCGAGTCGAACATACGTTCGACTCGAACATTGGCTGTTCGATCGTTCGACGAAGATCGAACGATTTGGGCCGTTCGCGCCAAATTCGAGTGACGCGAACGGCCCACAATGCACTACGCCATCGCAGTGTCATCCAGGCGCTGTGATTGGCCAAGCATGCACTGTGACCCCGCATGCTTGGCCAATCACAGCGCCGGCAGCGAGGAGAGCAATGATTGGCCACAGGCAGGATGCCTGTGGCCAATTATTGCTGAGGGTGTTTAGTACACGCCCCACACTATAAAAGGCCGCCAGCACGGCGGCCTAGTGTAGTGTGTTCCGGAGCAGGGATAGAGTAGCATAGGCAGGGACAGTGACTGTTATTTCTTTCTTGCTTAACCTGGATTCCTTTAGTTTAGGGAAAGAGAAGGATAGGTAGGGAGAGTGTCAGTGTGTTTTGTGCTTCTGCTATAGTGTGCTTAAAAAAAACATTTATTCTAGGGACAGAAAACTCTAGGTAGGGACAGTGTCAGTTTCTTTCACTCTGCAAGTCCTTGTTTCCAGGGACCTGTAAGGACAGTGAGTTAATTGTCCTTGTGCTATATTGTGCTTAAAAAAAACATTTATTCTAGGGACAGAAAACTCTAGGTAGGGAGAGTGTTTTTTTTCTTTCACTCTGCAAGTCCTTGTTTCCAGGGACCTGTAAGGACAGTGAGTTAATTTTCCTTGTGCTATATTGTGATTAAAAAAAACATTTATTCTAGGGACAGAAAACTCTAGGTAGGGACAGTGTCAGTTTCTTTCACTCTGCAAGTCCTTGTTTCCAGGGACCTGTAAGGACAGTGAGTTAATTTTCCTTGTGCTATATTGTGATTAAAAAAAACATTTTTTCTAGGGACAGAAAACTGTAGGTAGGGAGAGTGTTTTTTTTCTTTCACTCTGCAAGTCCTTGTTTCCAGGGACCTGTAAGGACAGTGAGTTAATTTTCCTTGTGCTATATTGTGCTTAAAAAAAAACATTTTTTCTAGGGACAGAAAACTGTAGGTAGGGAGAGTGTTTTTTTTCTTTCACTCTGCAAGTCCTTGTTTCCAGGGACCTGTAAGGACAGTGAGTTAATTGTCCTTGTGCTATATTGTGCTTAAAAAAAACATTTATTCTAGGGACAGAAAACTCTAGGTAGGGACAGTGTCAGTTTCTTTCACTCTGCAAGTCCTTGTTTCCAGGGACCTGTAAGGACAGTGAGTTAATTTTCCTTGTGCTATATTGTGATTAAAAAAAACATTTATTCTAGGGACAGAAAACTCTAGGTAGGGACAGTGTCAGTTTCTTTCACTCTGCAAGTCCTTGTTTCCAGGGACCTGGAGAGACATTGAGTGAATTGTCCTTGTGCTATATTGTGATTAAAAAAAACATTTATTCTAGGGACAGAAAACTCTAGGTAGGGACAGTGTCAGTTTCTTTCACTGTGAAAGTCCTTGTTTCAAGGGACAGAGAAGGACACCTGAAGGTAGCCCTTATTGCTTTTTTCCCATCTCCCTGCAGGCCATCTATTAGAATGTCTGGAAGGCAAACAAGGAGAGGCAGACAGTCAGGAGGCAATAAAAGAGGGCAAGCAGGCTCTGTGTCTGGGGGCAACAGTGCTGGTCGTGGACGCGGTGCATTGTCATCAGCACATGGCCATGGGACACGCTTGTCCTTCTTTTCGGCAGCTGGACATGTTGAGCCACATCATGCCGAAGACTTGGTAGAGTGGATGACCAAGCCCTCCTCCTCCTCCTCATCCTCTCTCACCCAGGCTCAGGGTACTGGAAAAGCAGCTGCCAAAGCGTCGTCTTCCCTGGTATCAATGTCAGACAAATCATCAGTCACTCCTTCCCTAGACCCACCATGTCCTCCTCCTGAGGAGTCCCCCGAACTGTTTCAGCACAGTGTTGGGTACATGCTCCAGGAGGATGCCCAGCGTTTCGAAGGGTCTGATGATGAAACCCAGCTAGAGGAAGGCAGTAGCGTGAGAGCAGACAGAGGGGATGCTCAAGAAGGACACCAATCTGGCAGTCATGTTCCAGCAGCTGCAGCATACTGCCAGATTGGCTCCAGTGATGAGGAGGGAGGGGATGATGAGGTCAATGACTCCACGTGGGTGCCTAATAGGAGAGAGGAGGAGGAGGAGGATGAGGAGGAGGCACATCTCCAACGAGGCAGGATGCCCTTTGGTGGCCAGCGTAAGGGCAGTACACCGACGGAATCACACCGCAGAGCTCCGCCTGTGCAGGGCGCTGCCTCTGCCCGTCATTCAAAAAGTTCTTTGGTGTGGGCCTTTTTTGAGGCTAGTGCATCAGATCGCACAGCTGCTGTTTGCAACATATGTCTCAAGCGTATATCGCGTGGCCAAAACATCAGCCGCTTGGGTACCACATGCCTGACCAGACATATGTTGACCTGCCATGCAGCTCGTTGGCAAGCCTACCTCAAAGACCCACACCAAAGAACAAAGCGGACCTCTCCTTGCACCGCATCAGCTGGGATCTCCAACCCCACTATAACTTCAGTCCTCTCTGAAACATGCACTGAGAGGAATGAAGGTGTAGAATTAGGTGTGTCACAGCCAAGTACTTGCGCCCACTCTGCTAGCAGTACACCGACGTCCGATTCTAGCAGGCAAATTTCCCTGCCCCAGCTGCTGGACCGTCGAAAGAAGTTCACTCCCAGCCATCCACATGCCCAGCGGTTGAATGCTAGCTTGGCTAAATTGCTAGCGCTTCAACTGCTGCCTTTTCAGTTGGTAGACTCGGCCCCCTTCCGTGAGTTTGTGCAATGTGCAGTTCCTCAGTGGCAGGTTCCCAAACGCCACTTTTTCTCACGGAAGGCTATTCCGGCTCTCTACCGGCATGTGGAAGGCAATGTCTTGGCCTCGCTGGACAGGGCGGTCAGCGGTAAGGTGCATATTACCGCTGACTCATGGTCCAGCAGGCATGGACAGGGACGTTACCTTTCTTTCACGGCCCATTGGGTCACTCTTTTGGCAGCTGGGAAGGATTCAGGACAAGGTGCAGTAGTGTTGGAGGTTGTCCCACCGCCACGCCTCCAAAATGCTACTACTGGTTGTGACACACCTCTCTCCTCCACCCCCTCCTCTTCTTCTTCCTCCATGGCCTCTTCCTGTGGTTTGTCCTATGAACCAGCGGTGCTCCGTAGCCGTTCACGGGGCTACGCAAGTACGCAGGCAAAAAGATGCCATGCCGTGCTTGCGCTGGTGTGTTTGGGGGACAGAAGCCACACTGGGGCAGAGGTCCTGTCTGCTCTGCAGGGCCAGGCCGAGAGGTGGTTGACGCCACGCCAGCTTAAGCCAGGAATGGTGGTTTGCGACAATGGCACCAACCTCCTCTCCGCCCTCCGACAGGGACAACTGACCCATGTGCCCTGTGTGGCTCACGTCCTTAACCTGGTGGTGCAGCGCTTCTTGGGCAGGTACCCGGGCTTACAGGATGTCCTGAGGCAGGCCAGGAAAGTCTGTGTGCATTTCCGCAGATCTTATAATGCCAGTGCTCGCCTGGCTGAGCTGCAAAAGGAGTTGAACCTGCCCAAGAACCGCCTTATATGTGACATGCCCACCAGGTGGAACTCAACGTTGGCCATGCTGCAGCGGCTGCACACGCAGCAGAGGGCCATCAATGAGTACCTGTGCGACTACGGCACCAGGACAGGGTCAGGGGAGCTTGTTTTTTTTTCTCCACGCCAGTGGGGCATGATCAGGGATGCATGCACTGTCCTGGCACCATTTGAGGAGGCCACGAGGATGGTGAGCAGTGACAGTGCATGCATCAGTGACACTGTACCTCTTGTCCACCTGTTGGAGCACACGCTGCGTGGAATAATGGACAGGGCACTTGAGGCAGAACAGAGGCAGGAAGAGGAGGACTTCCTTGCCTCTCAAGGCCCCCTTTACCCAGACAGTGTTCCTTCTGTCCCACCCATCGCACAGGAAGAGGAGGAGGAGGAGGAGGAGGAGGAGGATTGTGTCAGCATGGAGGTGGAGGCTGGCACTCAGCATCATCAGCAGCAGTCTTTTAGGGATGATTTACAGTCCCAAGAAACCAGTGGACTTGTACGTGGCTGGGAGGAGGTGGCTGCGGATCATGTCGTCCTTAGTGACCCAGAGGACTCCGGAGCGAATGCCTCAGCAAACCTACGCTGCATGGCCTCCCTGATCCTGCAAAGTCTGCGGAAGGATCCTCGTATTCTTCGGATCAAGGAGAGGGACCATTACTGGCTGGCCACTCTCCTTGATCCACGGTACAAGGGTAAGGTTGCGGACCTTATGTTACCGTCGCAGAGGGAGCAGAGGATGAGACAACTCCGGGAGGCCTTGCAGAAAGGTCTGTGCAACGCGTTCCCAGAGACTGGGAGGTTGCAAACTCCTGGTCCTGGACAACGAGTTGCTGAGGCTTCGGCCAGTCAAAGAAGGAGCGGTGGGGAAGGTGGCCGTCTGACCGATGCGTTCAGACAATTCTTTAGTCCGCAGCCCCAAAGTATGATCGGTTCCAGCAACCATCGCCAGCGTCTGATAAACATGGTGCAGGAATATCTAGGGGCAAGGTCAGACTTGGACACCTTCCCCACCGAAAATCCTCTGGCTTACTGGGTCTTGAGGATGGATCACTGGCCAGAGCTTGCACAGTATGCAATTGAGCTACTGGCCTGTCCTGCATCCAGCGTTCTTTCGGAACGCACATTCAGTGCTGCTGGAGGATTTGTCACGGATCACAGGGTGCGCCTGTCCACCGACTCGGTTGATCGACTGACTTTCATCAAGATGAACCAGTCTTGGATCACCACCAGCTACCACACACCTGATGCTGATATAACAGACTAATTGATTTTAACATGTCACATCCCTTCAAGACTGATGCTGATGCTGAGTGCCTGTGCTGTTATGTTGACTGGCTATCCTCCTCCTCCGAGTCCTCAATGATACGATTGATGATGATAGCTTGTAAGATCATTTTTGTTTATGGGTGCCGCCACCAGTGCCTAACGCCCAATTTTTCAGCCCCTGTTTAACAGGGGCGTGTAATTACAATTTTTGAAGCAATACTTTGCAACAGGGCTCATTGCTGTGCTCCAAGTACAGTATCTGTGAGGAGTTGCAGTGTTGTGCCACCAGTGCCTAAGGCCCAATTTTTCAGCCCCTGTTTAACAGGGGCGTGTAATTACAATTTTTGAAGCAATACTTTGCAACAGGGCTCATTGCTGTGCTCCAAGTACAGTATCTGTGAGGAGTTGCAGTGTTGTGCCACCAGTGCCTAAGGCCCAATTTTTCAGCCCCTGTTTAACAGGGGCGTGTCATTACAATTTTTGAAGCAATACTTTGCAACAGGGCTCATTGGTGTGCTCCAAGTACAGTATCTGTGAGGAGTTGCAGTGTTGTGCCACCAGTGCCTAAGGCCCAATTTTTCAGCCCCTGTTTAACAGGGGCGTGTCATTACAATTTTTGAAGCAATACTTTGCAACAGGGCTCATTGCTGTGCTCCAAGTACAGTTGCTGTGAGGGGTTGCAGTGTTGTGCCACCAGTGCCTAAGGCCCAATTTTTCAGCCCCTGTTCAACAGGGGCATGTAATTACAATTCTTGATCTAATAATTCACAGCAGGGCCCATTGCTGCACCCACCAAGAGTAACTGTCAGGGCTTACAGTGTTGTGGCACCAGCACCACCATCAAAGGCCCAATTTTTACTACCACTGTTCAACAATTATATGTAATTAAAATTCCTGATATAATAGTTGACAGCAGGGCGTTCCAGCACCAACCAAGAGTAACTGTGAGTGCTTACAGTGTTGTGCCAACACCAACAACTAAGGGGCCTATTTCTGCAGAGTATATACGGCAGGTCCCTACTTTCAAACATCCAACTTACAAACGACTCCTACTTGCAAACGCAAGAAGACAACAGGAAGTGAGAGGAAATCTACCCCTAGGAAGGAAAATTCTCTCCTGTAAGAATAAATATGGGAGAAAGGTGTCTCCTCTGTACTGATGCTTTATCAGCAATCCTTGTTTCAAGAAAAACACCACATTTCAAAAACAGTTGTCATTGGGACGGAAAGTGAGGTGAAATGTTCTGAACAGGGGCACAGACAGCAAAACAAATGTTACAGGGGTGATAACCCTTACCTATGTTTTCCAAAAAGTTTAAAAATAGATTTTTGGTCTGGAGCTACACTTCAACAATGTACCTGTTCAAAATTACAAACAGACTCTACATAAGAACAAACCTACAGTCCCTGTCTTGTATGCACCGCCTGTATAGGGCTGTTCAGAGTATATAGGGCCTTTTTTATTTTATGTGCGGGGTTCCCCTTAATATCCATACAAGACCCAAAGGGGCTGGTAATGGGCTGGGGTAGGGGGGGGTCATGGGGTAGCTATGCCATTTTTCTTAAAGAATTTCATCCATATTACCGGGACCAGACATTACATTAAAGCCGCAAGCAGTTTTAAATGGCTTTTTTTTCCTTTAGAAGTGTCATTTTGTGCAGGGACAGTTCTAAACACGGGAAACACGTGGCACTTCACAGGCATACTTTAGACACCCCCCAGGTACGATATTTAAAGGAATATTTGATTTTTTTTTTTCACTTTATGCATCATTAAAATGACTGCTCCCGAAAAACGACCGTTTTTAAAACTTCTTTTTGCATTGATACATGTCCCCTGGTGCAGAACCCGGGTTCCCAAACCCTTTTTAGGACAATAACATGCATAATAGTTGTTATAATTAGCACTTTAGAATTCGAACGTTCGCATCCATTGTATTTAATAGGGTTCTAATGTTCGTTCGAACTTTCGGTCCGTTCGCGGGTTCTGGTGCGAACCGAACCCGGGGGTGTTCGGCTCATCACTAATACAGAGTCATTCTCCCCCACATCTATTACTATAGAGTCTTTCTCCCCCACATCTATTACTATAGAGCGTCCACCTCCACATCTATTACTATAGAGAGTCCTTCTCCACCGCATCTATTACTATAGAGAGTCCTTCTCCACCACATCTATTACTATAGAGAGTCCTTCTCCATCACATCTATTACTATAGGGAGTCCTTCTCCACCACATCTATTACTATAGAGAGAACTTCTCCACTACATCTATTACTATAGAGAGTCCTTCTCCACCACATCTATTACTATAGAGAGTCCTTCTCCATCACATCTATTACTATAGAGAGTCCTTCTCCCCCACATCTATTACTATAGAGAGTCCTTCTCCACCACATCTATTACTATAGAGAGTCCTTCTCCACCATATCTATTACTATAGAGAGTCTTTCTCCACCACATCTATTACTATAGAGAGTCCTTCTCCACTACATCTATTACTATAGAGAGTCCTTCTCCACTACATCTATTACTATAGAGAGTCCTTCTCCACCACATCTATTACTATAGGGAGTCCTTCTCCACTACATCTATTACTATAGAGAGTCCTTCTCCACTACATCTATTACTATAGAGAGTCTTTCTCCCCCACATCTATTACTATAGAGCGTCCACCTCCACATCTATTACTATAGAGAGTCCTTCTCCACCACATCTATTACTATAGAGAGTCCTTCTCCGCCACATCTATTACTATAGAGAGCCCTTCTCCACCACATCTATTACTATAGAGAGTCCTTCTCCACCACATCTATTACTATAGAGAGTCATTCTCCCCCACATCTATTACTATAGAGAGTCATTCTCCCCCACATCTATTACTATAGAGCGTCCACCTCCACATCTATTACTATAGAGAGTCCTTCTCCACCACATCTATTACTATAGAGAGTCCTTCTCCACCACATATATTACTATAGAGAGTCCTTCTCCCCCACATCTATTACTATAGAGAGTCATTCTCCACCACATGTACTACTATAGAGAGCCCTTCTCCACCACATCTATTACTATAGAGAGTCCTTCTCCACCACATGTACTACTATAGAGAGTCCTTCTCCACCACATCTATTACTATAGAGAGTCCTTCTCCACCACATCTATTACTATAGAGAGTCCTTCTCCACCACATCTATTACTATAGAGAGTCCTTCTCCACCACATCTATTACTATAGAGAGTCCTTCTCCACCACATCTATTACTATAGAGAGTCCTTCTCCACCACATCTATTACTATAGAGAGTCCTTCTCCGCCACATCTATTACTATAGAGAGTCCTTCTCCACCACATCTATTACTATAGAGAGTCCTTCTCCATCACATCTATTACTATAGAGAGTCCTTCTCCACCACATCTATTACTATAGAGAGTCCTTCTCCCCCACATCTATTACTATAGAGAGTCCTTCTCCACTACATCTATTACTATAGAGAGTCCTTCTCCACCACATCTATTACTATAGAGAGTCCTTCTCCACCACATCTATTACTATAGAGAGTCCTTCTCCACCACATCTATTACTATAGAGAGTCCTTCTACACCACATCTATTACTATAGAGAGTCCTTCTACACCACATCTATTACTATAGAGAGTCCTTCTCCACCACATCTATTACTATAGAGAGTCCTTCTACACCACATCTATTACTATAGAGAGTCCTTCTCCACCACATCTATTACTATAGAGAGTCCTTCTCCATCACATCTATTACTATAGGGAGTCCTTCTCCACCACATCTATTACTATAGAGAGAACTTCTCCACCATATCTATTACTATGGAGAGTCCTTCTCCACCACATCTATTACTATAGAGAGTCCTTCTCCACTACATCTATTACTATAGAGCGTCCTTCTCCACTACATCTATTACTATAGAGAGTCCTTCTCCACCACATCTATTACTATAGGGAGTCCTAATCTCTACCATATCTGTTACTATAGAGAGTCCTTCTCCACTACATCTATTACTATAGAGAGTCCTTCTCCACCACATCTATTACTATAGAGAGTCCTTCTCCACCACATCTATTACTATAGAGAGTCCTTCTGCACCACATGTATTACTATAGAGAGTCCTTCTCCCTACACATCTATTACTATAGAGAGTCCATCTCCACCATATCTATTACTATAGAGAGTCATTCTCCCCCACATCTATTACTATAGGGAGTCCTTCTCCACCACATCTATTACTATAGAGAGTCCTTCACCACATCTATTACTATAGAGAGTCCTTCTCCACCACATCTATTACTATAGAGAGTCCTTCTCCCCCACATCTATTACTATAGAGAGTCATTCTCCCCCACATCTATTACTATACAGCAATGATTCTCAACCAGGGTTCCTCCAGAGGTTGCTAGGGGTTCCTCCAGAGGTTGCTAGGGGTTCCTCCAGAGGTTGCTAGGGGTTCCTTCAACATTAGGCAATTTCTGCCTCTCAGGTAAGTTCCCACTGACACCATTGATCTTTTTAGCTATCTGAAAGAGGTAATTCTTCCCAATGACCACAAGTGTCAGGACCATTCTTCCCACTGACCATCACACTAATGTATCATGAGTTGTAGATTTCAAATTTTAAGCAGGGGTTCCCCGAGAACTATTTCAAGGGTTCCTCTGTGTTGAAAAGGTTGAGAAAGGCTGCTATAGAGAGTCCTTCTCCACTACGTATATTACTATAGAAATTCCTTCTCCACCACATCTATTACTATAGAGAGTCATTCTCCACCACATCTATTACTATAGAGAGTCCTTCTCCACCACATCTATTACTATAGAGAGTGCTTCTCCACCACATCTATTACTATAGAGAGTCCTTCTCCACCACGTCTATTACTATAGAGAGTCCTTCTCCACTACATCTATTACTATAGAGAGTCCTTCTCCACCACATCTATTACTATAGAGAGTCCTTCTCCATCACATCTATTACTATAGAGAGTCCTTCTCCACCACATATATTACTATAGAGAGTCCTTCTCCACTACATCTATTACTATAGAGAGTCCTTCTCCACCACATCTATTACTATAGAGAGTCCTTCTCCACTACATCTATTACTATAGAGAGTCCTTCTCCACCACATCTATTACTATAGAGAGTCCTTCTCCACCACATCTATTACTATAGAGAGTCCTTCTCCCCCACATCTATTACTATACAGAGTCCTTCTCCACCACATCTATTACTATAGAGAGTCCTTCTCCACCACATATATTACTATAGAGAGTCCTTCTCCCCCACATCTATTACTATAGAGAGTCATTCAGCACCACATCTATTACTATAGAGAGTCATTCTCCCCCACATCTATTACTATAGAGAGTCTTTCTCCCCCACATCTATTACTATAGAGCGTCCACCTCCACATCTATTACTATAGAGAGTCCTTCTCCACAACATCTATTACTATAGAGAATCCTTCTCCACCACATCTATTACTATAGAGAGTCCTTCTCCACCACATATATTACTATAGAGAGTCCTTCTCCCCCACATCTATTACTAAAGAGAGTCATTCTCCACCACATGTACTACTATAGAGAGTCCTTCTCCACCACATCTATTACTATAGAGAGTCCTTCTCCACCACATCTATTACTATAGAGAGTCCTTCTCCCCCACATCTATTACTATAGAGAGTCCTTCTCCACCACATCTATTACTATAGAGAGTCCTTCTCCACCACATCTATTACTATAGAGAGTCCTTCTCCACTACATCTATTACTATAGAGAGTCCTTCTCCACTACATCTATTACTATAGAGAGTCTTTCTCCCCCACATCTATTACTATAGAGCGTCCACCTCCACATCTATTACTATAGAGAGTCCTTCTCCACCACATCTATTACTATAGAGAGTCCTTCTCCACCACATCTATTACTATAGAGAGTCCTTCTCCACTACATCTATTACTATAGAGAGTCCTTCTCCACTACATCTATTACTATAGAGAGTCTTTCTCCCCCACATCTATTACTATAGAGAGTCCTTCTCCACCACATGTATTACTATAGAGAGTCCTTCTCCACCACATGTACTACTATAGAGAGTCCTTCTCCATCACATCTATTACTATAGAGAGTCCTTCTCGCCCACATGTATTACTATAGAGAGTCCTTCTTCACCACATGTACTACTATAGAGAGTCCTTCTCCACCACATCTATTACTATAGAGAGTCCTTCTCCACCACATCTATTACTATAGAGAGTCCTTCTCCACCACATCTATTACTATAGAGAGTCCTTCTCCACCACATCTATTACTATAGAGAGTCCTTCTCCACCACATCTATTACTATAGAGAGTCCTTCTCCACCACATCTATTACTATAGAGAGTCCTTCTCCGCCACATCTATTACTATAGAGAGTCCTTCTCCACCACATCTATTACTATAGAGAGTCCTTCTCCATCACATCTATTACTATAGAGAGTCCTTCTCCCCCACATCTATTACTATAGAGAGTCCTTCTCCACCACATCTATTACTATAGAGAGTCCTTCTCCCCCACATCTATTACTATAGAGAGTCCTTCTCCACTACATCTATTACTATAGAGAGTCCTTCTCCACCACATCTATTACTATAGAGAGTCCTTCTCCACCACATCTATTACTATAGAGAGTCCTTCTCCACCACATCTATTACTATAGAGAGTCCTTCTACACCACATCTATTACTATAGAGAGTCCTTCTACACCACATCTATTACTATAGAGAGTCCTTCTCCACCACATCTATTACTATAGAGAGTCCTTCTACACCACATCTATTACTATAGAGAGTCCTTCTCCACCACATCTATTACTATAGAGAGTCCTTCTCCACCACATCTATTACTATAGAGAGTCCTTCTCCACTACATCTATTACTATAGAGAGTCCTTCTCCACCACATCTATTACTATAGGGAGTCCTTCTCCACCATATCTGTTACTATAGAGAGTCCTTCTCCACCACATCTATTACTATAGAGAGTCCTTCTCCACTACATCTATTACTATAGAGAGTCCTTCTCCACCACATCTATTACTATAGAGAGTCATTCTCCCCCACATCTATTACTATAGAGAGTCCTTCTCCACCACATCTATTACTATAGAGAGTCATTCTCCCCCACATCTATTACTATAGAGAGTCTTTCTCCCCCACATCTATTACCATAGAGAGTCCTTCTCCACCACATCTATTACTATAGAGAGTGCTTCTCCACTACATCTATTACTATAGAGAGTCCTTCTCCACCACATCTATTACTATAGAGCGTCCTTCTCCACTACATCTATTACTATAGAGAGTCCTTCTCCACCACATCTATTACTATAGAGAGTCCTTCTCCACCACATGTATTACTATAGAGAGTCCTTCTCCACCACATCTATTACTATAGAGAGTGCTTCTCCACCATATCTATTACTATAGAGAGTCCTTCTCCCCCACATCTATTACTATAGAGAGTCCTTCTCCACCACATCTATTACTATAGAGAGTCCTTCTCCACCACATCTATTACTATAGAGAGTCCTTCTCCACCACATCTATTACTATAGAGAGAACTTTTCTATCACATATATTACTATAGAGAGTCCTTCTCCACCACATCTATTACTATAGAGAGTGCTTCTCCACCACATCTATTACTATAGAGAGTCCTTCTCCACCACATCTATTACTATAGAGAGTGCTTCTCCACCACATCTATTACTATAGAGAGTCCTTCTCCACCACGTCTATTACTATAGAGAGTCCTTCTCCACTACATCTATTACTATAGAGAGTCCTTCTCCACCACATCTATTACTATAGAGAGTCCTTCTCCATCACATCTATTACTATAGAGAGTCCTTCTCCACCACATATATTACTATAGAGAGTCCTTCTCCACTACATCTATTACTATAGAGAGTCCTTCTCCACCACATCTATTACTATAGAGAGTCCTTCTCCACCACATCTATTACTATAGAGAGTCCTTCTCCACTACATCTATTACTATAGAGAGTCCTTCTCCACCACATCTATTACTATAGAGAGTCCTTCTCCACCACATGTATTACTATAGAGAGTCCTTCTCCACCACATCTATTACTATAGAAAGTCCTTCTCCACCACATCTATTACTATAGAGAGTCCTTCTCCACCACATCTATTACTATAGAGAGTCCTTCTCCACCACATCTATTGCAATAGAGAGTCCTTCTCCACCACATCTATTACTATAGAGAGTCCTTCTCCACCACATCTATTACTATAGAGAGTCCTTCTCCACCACATCTATTACTATAGAGAGTCCTTCTCCACCACATCTATTACTATAGAGAGTCCTTCTCCACCACATCTATTACTATAGAGAGAACTTCTCTACCACATGTATTACTATAGAGAGTCCTTCTCCACCACATCTATTACTATAGAGAGTGCTTCTCCACCACATCTATTACTATAGAGAGTCCTTCTCCACCACATCTATTACTATAGAGAGTGCTTCTCCACCACATCTATTACTATAGAGAGTCCTTCTCCACCACGTCTATTACTATAGAGAGTCCTTCTCCACTACATCTATTACTATAGAGAGTCCTTCTCCACCACATCTATTACTATAGAGAGTCCTTCTCCATCACATCTATTACTATAGAGAGTCCTTCTCTACCACATATATTACTATAGAGAGTCCTTCTCCACTACATCTATTACTATAGAGAGTCCTTCTCCACCACATCTATTACTATAGAGAGTCCTTCTCCACTACATCTATTACTATAGAGAGTCCTTCTCCACCACATCTATTACTATAGAGAGTCCTTCTCCACCACATCTATTACTATAGAGAGAACTTCTCTACCACATGTATTACTATAGAGAGTCCTTCTCCACCACATCTATTACTATAGAGAGTCCTTCTCCACCACATCTATTACTATAGAGAGTCCTTCTCCACCACATCTATTACTATAGAGAGTCCTTCTCCACCACATCTATTACTATAGAGAGTCCTTCTCCACCACATCTATTACTATAGAGAGTCCTTCTCCACCACATCTATTACTATAGAGAGTCATTCTCCCCCACATCTATTACTATAGAGAGTCTTTCTCCCCCACATCTATTACTATAGAGCGTCCACCTCCACATCTATTACTATAGAGAGTCCTTCTCCACCACATCTATTACTATAGAGAGTCCTTCTCCACCACATCTATTACTATAGAGAGTCCTTCTCCACCACATCTATTACTATACAGAGTCATTCTCCCCCACATCTATTACTATAGAGTCCTTCTCCACCGCATCTATTACTATAGAGAGTCCTTCTCCACCACATCTATTACTATAGAGAGTCCTTCTCCATCACATCTATTACTATAGGGAGTAGGGATGAGCTTCGTGTTCGAGTCGAACATACGTTCGACTCGAACATTGGCTGTTCGATCGTTCGACGAAGATCGAACGATTTGGGCCGTTCGCGCCAAATTCGAGTGACGCGAACGGCCCACAATGCACTACGCCATCGCAGTGTCATCCAGGCGCTGTGATTGGCCAAGCATGCACTGTGACCCCGCATGCTTGGCCAATCACAGCGCCGGCAGCGAGGAGAGCAATGATTGGCCACAGGCAGGATGCCTGTGGCCAATTATTGCTGAGGGTGTTTAGTACACGCCCCACACTATAAAAGGCCGCCAGCACGGCGGCCTAGTGTAGTGTGTTCCGGAGCAGGGATAGAGTAGCATAGGCAGGGACAGTGACTGTTATTTCTTTCTTGCTTAACCTGGATTCCTTTAGTTTAGGGAAAGAGAAGGATAGGTAGGGAGAGTGTCAGTGTGTTTTGTGCTTCTGCTATAGTGTGCTTAAAAAAAACATTTATTCTAGGGACAGAAAACTCTAGGTAGGGACAGTGTCAGTTTCTTTCACTCTGCAAGTCCTTGTTTCCAGGGACCTGTAAGGACAGTGAGTTAATTGTCCTTGTGCTATATTGTGCTTAAAAAAAACATTTATTCTAGGGACAGAAAACTCTAGGTAGGGACAGTGTCAGTTTCTTTCACTCTGCAAGTCCTTGTTTCCAGGGACCTGTAAGGACAGTGAGTTAATTTTCCTTGTGCTATATTGTGATTAAAAAAAACATTTTTTCTAGGGACAGAAAACTGTAGGTAGGGAGAGTGTTTTTTTTCTTTCACTCTGCAAGTCCTTGTTTCCAGGGACCTGTAAGGACAGTGAGTTAATTTTCCTTGTGCTATATTGTGATTAAAAAAAACATTTTTTCTAGGGACAGAAAACTGTAGGTAGGGAGAGTGTTTTTTTTCTTTCACTCTGCAAGTCCTTGTTTCCAGGGACCTGTAAGGACAGTGAGTTAATTGTCCTTGTGCTATATTGTGCTTAAAAAAAACATTTATTCTAGGGACAGAAAACTCTAGGTAGGGACAGTGTCAGTTTCTTTCACTCTGCAAGTCCTTGTTTCCAGGGACCTGTAAGGACAGTGAGTTAATTTTCCTTGTGCTATATTGTGATTAAAAAAAACATTTTTTCTAGGGACAGAAAACTGTAGGTAGGGAGAGTGTTTTTTTTCTTTCACTCTGCAAGTCCTTGTTTCCAGGGACCTGTAAGGACAGTGAGTTAATTTTCCTTGTGCTATATTGTGATTAAAAAAAACATTTTTTCTAGGGACAGAAAACTGTAGGTAGGGAGAGTGTTTTTTTTCTTTCACTCTGCAAGTCCTTGTTTCCAGGGACCTGTAAGGACAGTGAGTTAATTGTCCTTGTGCTATATTGTGCTTAAAAAAAACATTTTTTCTAGGGACAGAAAACTGTAGGTAGGGAGAGTGTTTTTTTTTTTTCACTCTGCAAGTCCTTGTTTCCAGGGACCTGTAAGGACAGTGAGTTAATTGTCCTTGTGCTATATTGTGCTTAAAAAAAACATTTATTCTAGGGACAGAAAACTCTAGGTAGGGACAGTGTCAGTTTCTTTCACTCTGCAAGTCCTTGTTTCCAGGGACCTGTAAGGACAGTGAGTTAATTTTCCTTGTGCTATATTGTGATTAAAAAAAACATTTTTTCTAGGGACAGAAAACTGTAGGTAGGGAGAGTGTTTTTTTTCTTTCACTCTGCAAGTCCTTGTTTCCAGGGACCTGTAAGGACAGTGAGTTAATTGTCCTTGTGCTATATTGTGCTTAAAAAAAACATTTATTCTAGGGACAGAAAACTCTAGGTAGGGACAGTGTCAGTTTCTTTCACTCTGCAAGTCCTTGTTTCCAGGGACCTGTAAGGACAGTGAGTTAATTTTCCTTGTGCTATATTGTGATTAAAAAAAACATTTTTTCTAGGGACAGAAAACTGTAGGTAGGGAGAGTGTTTTTTTTCTTTCACTCTGCAAGTCCTTGTTTCCAGGGACCTGTAAGGACAGTGAGTTAATTTTCCTTGTGCTATATTGTGATTAAAAAAAACATTTTTTCTAGGGACAGAAAACTGTAGGTAGGGAGAGTGTTTTTTTTCTTTCACTCTGCAAGTCCTTGTTTCCAGGGACCTGTAAGGACAGTGAGTTAATTGTCCTTGTGCTATATTGTGCTTAAAAAAAACATTTATTCTAGGGACAGAAAACTCTAGGTAGGGACAGTGTCAGTTTCTTTCACTCTGCAAGTCCTTGTTTCCAGGGACCTGTAAGGACAGTGAGTTAATTTTCCTTGTGCTATATTGTGATTAAAAAAAACATTTTTTCTAGGGACAGAAAACTGTAGGTAGGGAGAGTGTTTTTTTTCTTTCACTCTGCAAGTCCTTGTTTCCAGGGACCTGTAAGGACAGTGAGTTAATTTTCCTTGTGCTATATTGTGATTAAAAAAAACATTTTTTCTAGGGACAGAAAACTGTAGGTAGGGAGAGTGTTTTTTTTCTTTCACTCTGCAAGTCCTTGTTTCCAGGGACCTGTAAGGACAGTGAGTTAATTGTCCTTGTGCTATATTGTGCTTAAAAAAAACATTTTTTCTAGGGACAGAAAACTGTAGGTAGGGAGAGTGTTTTTTTTTTTTCACTCTGCAAGTCCTTGTTTCCAGGGACCTGTAAGGACAGTGAGTTAATTGTCCTTGTGCTATATTGTGCTTAAAAAAAACATTTATTCTAGGGACAGAAAACTCTAGGTAGGGACAGTGTCAGTTTCTTTCACTCTGCAAGTCCTTGTTTCCAGGGACCTGGAGAGACATTGAGTGAATTGTCCTTGTGCTATATTGTGATTAAAAAAAACATTTATTCTAGGGACAGAAAACTCTAGGTAGGGACAGTGTCAGTTTCTTTCACTGTGAAAGTCCTTGTTTCAAGGGACAGAGAAGGACACCTGAAGGTAGCCCTTATTGCTTTTTTCCCATCTCCCTGCAGGCCATCTATTAGAATGTCTGGAAGGCAAACAAGGAGAGGCAGACAGTCAGGAGGCAATAAAAGAGGGCAAGCAGGCTCTGTGTCTGGGGGCAACAGTGCTGGTCGTGGACGCGGTGCATTGTCATCAGCACATGGCCATGGGACACGCTTGTCCTTCTTTTCGGCAGCTGGACATGTTGAGCCACATCATGCCGAAGACTTGGTAGAGTGGATGACCAAGCCCTCCTCCTCCTCCTCATCCTCTCTCACCCAGGCTCAGGGTACTGGAAAAGCAGCTGCCAAAGCGTCGTCTTCCCTGGTATCAATGTCAGACAAATCATCAGTCACTCCTTCCCTAGACCCACCATGTCCTCCTCCTGAGGAGTCCCCCGAACTGTTTCAGCACAGTGTTGGGTACATGCTCCAGGAGGATGCCCAGCGTTTCGAAGGGTCTGATGATGAAACCCAGCTAGAGGAAGGCAGTAGCGTGAGAGCAGACAGAGGGGATGCTCAAGAAGGACACCAATCTGGCAGTCATGTTCCAGCAGCTGCAGCATACTGCCAGATTGGCTCCAGTGATGAGGAGGGAGGGGATGATGAGGTCAATGACTCCACGTGGGTGCCTAATAGGAGAGAGGAGGAGGAGGAGGATGAGGAGGAGGCACATCTCCAACGAGGCAGGATGCCCTTTGGTGGCCAGCGTAAGGGCAGTACACCGACGGAATCACACCGCAGAGCTCCGCCTGTGCAGGGCGCTGCCTCTGCCCGTCATTCAAAAAGTTCTTTGGTGTGGGCCTTTTTTGAGGCTAGTGCATCAGATCGCACAGCTGCTGTTTGCAACATATGTCTCAAGCGTATATCGTGTGGCCAAAACATCAGCCGCTTGGGTACCACATGCCTGACCAGACATATGTTGACCTGCCATGCAGCTCGTTGGCAAGCCTACCTCAAAGACCCACACCAAAGAACCAAGCGGACCTCTCCTTGCACCGCATCAGCTGGGATCTCCAACCCCACTATAACTTCAGTCCTCTCTGAAACATGCACTGAGAGGAATGAAGGTGTAGAATTAGGTGTGTCACAGCCAAGTACTTGCGCCCACTCTGCTAGCAGTACACCGACGTCCGATTCTAGCAGGCAAATTTCCCTGCCCCAGCTGCTGGACCGTCGAAAGAAGTTCACTCCCAGCCATCCACATGCCCAGCGGTTGAATGCTAGCTTGGCTAAATTGCTAGCGCTTCAACTGCTGCCTTTTCAGTTGGTAGACTCGGCCCCCTTCCGTGAGTTTGTGCAATGTGCGGTTCCTCAGTGGCAGGTTCCCAAACGCCACTTTTTCTCACGGAAGGCTATTCCGGCTCTCTACCGGCATGTGGAAGGCAATGTCTTGGCCTCGCTGGACAGGGCGGTCAGCGGTAAGGTGCATATTACCGCTGACTCATGGTCCAGCAGGCATGGACAGGGACGTTACCTTTCTTTCACGGCCCATTGGGTCACTCTTTTGGCAGCTGGGAAGGATTCAGGACAAGGTGCAGTAGTGTTGGAGGTTGTCCCACCGCCACGCCTCCAAAATGCTACTACTGGTTGTGACACACCTCTCTCCTCCACCCCCTCCTCTTCTTCTTCCTCCATGGCCTCTTCCTGTGGTTTGTCCTATGAACCAGCGGTGCTCCGTAGCCGTTCACGGGGCTACGCAAGTACGCAGGCAAAAAGATGCCATGCCGTGCTTGCGCTGGTGTGTTTGGGGGACAGAAGCCACACTGGGGCAGAGGTCCTGTCTGCTCTGCAGGGCCAGGCCGAGAGGTGGTTGACGCCACGCCAGCTTAAGCCAGGAATGGTGGTTTGCGACAATGGCACCAACCTCCTCTCCGCCCTCCGACAGGGACAACTGACCCATGTGCCCTGTGTGGCTCACGTCCTTAACCTGGTGGTGCAGCGCTTCTTGGGCAGGTACCCGGGCTTACAGGATGTCCTGAGGCAGGCCAGGAAAGTCTGTGTGCATTTCCGCAGATCTTATAATGCCAGTGCTCGCCTGGCTGAGCTGCAAAAGGAGTTGAACCTGCCCAAGAACCGCCTTATATGTGACATGCCCACCAGGTGGAACTCAACGTTGGCCATGCTGCAGCGGCTGCACACGCAGCAGAGGGCCATCAATGAGTACCTGTGCGACTACGGCACCAGGACAGGGTCAGGGGAGCTTGGTTTTTTTTCTCCACGCCAGTGGGGCATGATCAGGGATGCATGCACTGTCCTGGCACCATTTGAGGAGGCCACGAGGATGGTGAGCAGTGACAGTGCATGCATCAGTGACACTGTACCTCTTGTCCACCTGTTGGAGCACACGCTGCGTGGAATAATGGACAGGGCACTTGAGGCAGAACAGAGGCAGGAAGAGGAGGACTTCCTTGCCTCTCAAGGCCCCCTTTACCCAGACAGTGTTCCTTCTGTCCCACCCATCGCACAGGAAGAGGAGGAGGAGGAGGAGGAGGAGGAGGAGGAGGATTGTGTCAGCATGGAGGTGGAGGCTGGCACTCAGCATCATCAGCAGCAGTCTTTTAGGGATGATTTACAGTCCCAAGAAACCAGTGGACTTGTACGTGGCTGGGAGGAGGTGGCTGCGGATCATGTCGTCCTTAGTGACCCAGAGGACTCCGGAGCGAATGCCTCAGCAAACCTACGCTGCATGGCCTCCCTGATCCTGCAAAGTCTGCGGAAGGATCCTCGTATTCTTCGGATCAAGGAGAGGGACCATTACTGGCTGGCCACTCTCCTTGATCCACGGTACAAGGGTAAGGTTGCGGACCTTATGTTACCGTCGCAGAGGGAGCAGAGGATGAGACAACTCCGGGAGGCCTTGCAGAAAGGTCTGTGCAACGCGTTCCCAGAGACTGGGAGGTTGCAAACTCCTGGTCCTGGACAACGAGTTGCTGAGGCTTCGGCCAGTCAAAGAAGGAGCGGTGGGGAAGGTGGCCGTCTGACCGATGCGTTCAGACAATTCTTTAGTCCGCAGCCCCAAAGTATGATCGGTTCCAGCAACCATCGCCAGCGTCTGATAAACATGGTGCAGGAATATCTAGGGGCAAGGTCAGACTTGGACACCTTCCCCACCGAAAATCCTCTGGCTTACTGGGTCTTGAGGATGGATCACTGGCCAGAGCTTGCACAGTATGCAATTGAGCTACTGGCCTGTCCTGCATCCAGCGTTCTTTCGGAACGCACATTCAGTGCTGCTGGAGGATTTGTCACGGATCACAGGGTGCGCCTGTCCACCGACTCGGTTGATCGACTGACTTTCATCAAGATGAACCAGTCTTGGATCACCACCAGCTACCACACACCTGATGCTGATATAACAGACTAATTGATTTTAAAATGTCACATCCCTTCAAGACTGATGCTGATGCTGAGTGCCTGTGCTGTTATGTTGACTGGCTATCCTCCTCCTCCGAGTCCTCAATGATACGATTGATGATGATAGCTTGGAAGATCATTTTTGTTTATGGGTGCCGCCACCAGTGCCTAACGCCCAATTTTTCAGCCCCTGTTTAACAGGGGCGTGTAATTACAATTTTTGAAGCAATACTTTGCAACAGGGCTCATTGCTGTGCTCCAAGTACAGTATCTGTGAGGAGTTGCAGTGTTGTGCCACCAGTGCCTAAGGCCCAATTTTTCAGCCCCTGTTTAACAGGGGCGTGTCATTACAATTTTTGAAGCAATACTTTGCAACAGGGCTCATTGCTGTGCTCCAAGTACAGTATCTGTGAAGGGTTGCAGTGTTGTGCCACCAGTGCCTAAGGCCCAATTTTTCAGCCCCTGTTCAACAGGGGCATGTAATTACAATTCTTGATCTAATAATTCACAGCAGGGCCCATTGCTGCACCCACCAAGAGTAACTGTCAGGGCTTACAGTGTTGTGGCACCAGCACCACCATCAAAGGCCCAATTTTTACTACCACTGTTCAACAATTATATGTAATTAAAATTCCTGATATAATAGTTGACAGCAGGGCGTTCCAGCACCAACCAAGAGTAACTGTGAGTGCTTACAGTGTTGTGCCAACACCAACAACTAAGGGGCCTATTTCTGCAGAGTATATACGGCAGGTCCCTACTTTCAAACATCCAACTTACAAACGACTCCTACTTGCAAACGCAAGAAGACAACAGGAAGTGAGAGGAAATCTACCACTAGGAAGGAAAATTCTCTCCTGTAAGAATAAATATGGGAGAAAGGTGTCTCCTCTGTACTGATGCTTTATCAGCAATCCTTGTTTCAAGAAAAACACCACATTTCAAAAACAGTTGTCATTAGGACGGAAAGTGAGGTGAAATGTTCTGAACAGGGGCACAGACAGCAAAACAAATGTTACAGGGGTGATAACCCTTACCTATGTTTTCCAAAAAGTTTAAAAATAGATTTTTGGTCTGGAGCTACACTTCAACAATGTACCTGTTCAAAATTACAAACAGATTCTACATAAGAACAAACCTACAGTCCCTGTCTTGTATGCACCGCCTGTATACGGCTGTTCTGAGTATATAGGGCCTTTTTTATTTTATGTGCGGGGTTCCCCTTAATATCCATACAAGACCCAAAGGGGCTGGTAATGGGCTGGGGTAGGGGGGGGGTCATGGGGTAGCTATGCCATTTTTCTTAAAGATTTTCATCCATATTACCGGGACCAGACATTACATTAAAGCCGCAAGCAGTTTTAAATGGCTTTTTTTTCCTTTAGAAGTGTCATTTTGTGCAGGGACAGTTCTAAACACGGGAAACACGTGGCACTTCACAGGCATACTTTAGACACCCCCCAGGTACGATATTTAAAGGAATATTTGACTTTTTTTTTTTCACTTTATGCATCATTAAAATGACTGCTCCCGGAAAACGACCGTTTTTAAAACTTATTTTTGCATTGATACATGTCCCCTGGTGCAGAACCCGGGTTCCCAAACCCTTTTTAGGACAATAACATGCATAATAGTTTTTATAATTAGCACTTTAGAATTCGAACGTTCGCATCCATTGTATTTAATAGGGTTCTAATGTTCGTTCGAACTTTCGGTCCGTTCGCGGGTTCTGGTGCGAACCGAACCCGGGGGTGTTCGGCTCATCACTATTTAGGAGTGTCTATGGGAATGTTTGACCATTCTTCCAGAAGAGCATTTGTAAGGTCACACACTGATGTTGGACGAGAAGGCCTGGCTCACAGTCTCCTCTCTAATTCATTCCAAATGTGTTCTATCGAAATGAGGTCAGGCCAGTCAAGTTCCTCCACCCCAAACTCGCTCATCCATGTCTTTATGGACCTTGCTTTGTGTACAGGTACGCAGTCATGTTGGAACAGGAAGGGGCCAACCCAAACTGTTCCCACAAAGTTGGGAGCATGAAATTGTCCAAAATGTCTTGGTATGCTGACGCCATAAGAAATCCCTTCACTGGAACTAAAGGCAAGCCCAACTCCTGAAAAACAACCCCACACTATAATCCCCCCCCCCTCCACCAAATGATTTGGACCAGTGCACAAAGCAAGGTCCATAGAGACATGATTGAGCGAGTTTAGGGTGGAGGAACGTGACTGGCCTGCACAGAGTCCTGACCTCAACCCGAGAGAACATCTTTGGAATTAATTAGGCTACTTTCACACTGAGGCGCTTTACAGGCATTTTAGCGCTAAAAATAGCACCTGCAAAGCACCTCTCCTGTCACTCCAGTGTACAAGCCTGAGTGCTTTCACACTGGAGCGGTGCGCTTGCGGGACGTTAAAAAATGTCCTGCAAGCAGCAATCTTTGGAGTGCTTTAGGAGCAGTGTATACACCGCTCCTAAAGCGCCCCTGTCCATTGAAATCAATAGGCAGC
This sequence comes from Rana muscosa, assembly GCA_029206835.1. Taxonomy (NCBI): domain Eukaryota; kingdom Metazoa; phylum Chordata; class Amphibia; order Anura; family Ranidae; genus Rana; species Rana muscosa. The sequence continues at coordinate 45,447,479 of CM055120.1, read as the reverse complement.
ACCGCTGAAGCGCCTTCATCAGCCGCTAGCGGGGGTTAAAAGCGCCCACTAGCGGCCAAAAGGCACTGCTAAAACGACGGTAAAGCGTCATCGAGGCCCCCGCTCCAGTGTGAAAGTGCCCTTAGAGCGGAGACTGCGAGCCAGGCCTTCTCGCCCACATCAGTGCCTGACCTCATAAATGCGCTTCTGGAAGAATGGTCAAACATTCCCATAGACACACTCCTAAACCTTGTGGACAGCCTTCCCAGAAGAGTTGAAGCTGTTATAGCTGCAAATGGTGGGCCAACTCAATATTGAATCCTACAGACTAAGACTGGGATGGCATTAAAGTTCATGTGCATGTAAAGGCAGGTGTCCCAATAGTTTTGGTAATATAGTGTGCATTGTAGGGATTTTAACAGATTCCTACCTTTTGTTATTCTGACAAAATAGCTATTGGTTTGTCTGTGTCCATGTGCAAACCTAATTTGTATGGCAGTGACTTTATAATTATCAATCAGTTGCTGCACTTGCAAGTAGATGTGCGCCCATGGGAAATTTTGGTGCCGAAACCGAAAATTCAGGATGCACCTGGCCAAAACCGAAACTGAAAATTACAGCTTTTTAAAAATATATATATTTTTATATATAATTGTATTATATATATATATATTTTTATATATAATTGTATTATATATATATATATATATTTTTATATATAATTGTATTATATATATTTTTTAAATAATATCATAAATTTAACAGAATATGAATTTATTGTCGGCCATTATCAGCACCTTTAGCGCAAAAAAAATAAAAAATCAAGCAACATGCATCCCTGTAAATTCTATGTATGGCTCCTCCGTTGCTCTTCCGTTGTGGTAAATATCTTGCTTTCTGCATTTTCGGTCAGTTAAACCTCCCTGTTGAAATGCATTGAATACGCAGCTAAAATGCATCAATAACACACCCGTGTTATGTTTTTGATGCAGTTTTTGAGTCACATGACCTAATAAAAACACACCATAAGCACAGGAAAATCGTGGTAAAATTGTGGCAAAATCTAAGCAAATTTACTGTGAAATCGCAGCCACTGGCGTTTTCAGAGCCATTATCTGCGCCTTTTTTTCTCTATTGGCAAAATGCCAAAAAGCACCATTTTCGGCCGATATGTTTCAGCCCCTGAAATTTTGCCTCATCTCTACTTGCAAGGTTCTGAGGAAAGTGGCAGGGTTTGCATCCCTTTAGACGTGATTTCCTATTATAAGAAGCTCACCAAAAATTTCAATTTTGTTGCAGGGGATGCCTGAAATCTGACTTGTATCTTAGTTCAGACTTCTTGTAAAATCAGGGAGCCAATCACACAAGCAGGAAATGACATTTCTAGAGGGCGCTCTGTACACCATCTGTTTACAGAAAGCCTTAAGGTAGCCATATTGCATTTTACAGAAAATGACAGCAATGCAGAAATGAAAAGCTGATTTTTAATAACATTCAATTATAATATGACTTGTGTTATAATTGTATATGCTATATTATTGTTTTTTTATTTGCTATTTTTTTTCCCCCAGGAAAGTGAAGTTACCCTTTAAACCTGTCGAAGTAGAAGGAAGCCACCATTGTTGGTTTTCTTAAGTCTAAGTAGAAGGAAGCCACCATTGCTGGTTTTCTTAAGTCTAAGTAGAAGGAAGCCACCATTGCTGGTTTTCCTAAGTCTAAGTAGAAGGAAGCCACCATTGCTGGTTTTCTTAAGTCTAAGTAGAAGGAAGCCACCATTGTTGGTTTTCTTAAGTCTAAGTAGAAGGAAGCCACCATTGCTGGTTTTCTTAAGTCTAAGTAGAAGGAAGCCACCATTGTTGGTTTTCTTAAGTCTAAGTAGAAGGAAGCCATCATTGCTGGTTTTCTTAAGTCTAAGTAGAAGGAAGCCACCATTGCTGGTTTTCTTAAGTCTAAGTAGAAGGAAGCCACCATTGTTGGTTTTCTTAAGTCTAAGTAGAAGGAAGCCACCATTGCTGGTTTTCTTAAGTCTAAGTAGAAGGAAGCCACCATTGCTGGTTTTCTTAAGTCTAAGTAGAAGGAAGCCATCATTGCTGGTTTTCTTAAGTCTAAGTAGAAGGAAGCCACCATTGCTGGTTTTCTTAAGTCTAAGTAGAAGGAAGCCATCATTGCTGGTTTTCCTAAATCTAAGTAGAAGGAAGCCACCATTGTTGGTTTTCTTAAGTCTAAGTAGAAGGAAGCCACCATTGCTGGTTTTCTTAAGTCTAAGTAGAAGGAAGCCACCATTGTTGGTTTTCTTAAGTCTAAGTAGAAGGAAGCCATCATTGCTGGTTTTCTTAAGTCTAAGTAGAAGGAAGCCACCATTGTTGGTTTTCCTAAGTCTAAGTAGAAGGAAGCCACCATTGCTGGTTTTCTTAAGTCTAAGTAGAAGGAAGCCATCATTGCTGGTTTTCTTAAGTCTAAGTAGAAGGAAGCCACCATTGCTGGTTTTCTTAAGTCTAAGTAGAAGGAAGCCACCATTGTTGGTTTTCCTAAGTCTAAGTAGAAGGAAGCCACCATTGCTGGTTTTCTTAAGTCTAAGTAGAAGGAAGCCATCATTGCTGGTTTTCTTAAGTCTAAGTAGAAGGAAGCCACCATTGCTGGTTTTCTTAAGTCTAAGTAGAAGGAAGCCATCATTGCTGGTTTCCCTAAGTCTAAGTAGAAGGAAGCCACCATTGTTGGTTTTCTTAAGTCTAAGTAGAAGGAAGCCACCATTGCTGGTTTTCTTAAGTCTAAGTAGAAGGAAGCCACCATTGTTGGTTTTCTTAAGTCTAAGTAGAAGGAAGCCATCATTGCTGGTTTTCTTAAGTCTAAGTAGAAGGAAGCCACCATTGCTGGTTTTCTTAAGTCTAAGTAGAAGGAAGCCACCATTGCTGGTTTTCTTAAGTCTAAGTAGAAGGAAGCCACCATTGCTGGTTTTCTTAAGTCTAAGTAGAAGGAAGCCACCATTGCTGGTTTTCTTAAGTCTAAGTAGAAGGAAGCCACCATTGTTGGTTTTCTTAAGTCTAAGTAGAAGGAAGCCATCATTGCTGGTTTTCTTAAGTCTAAGTAGAAGGAAGCCACCATTGCTGGTTTTCTTAAGTCTAAGTAGAAGGAAGCCACCATTGTTGGTTTTCTTAAGTCTAAGTAGAAGGAAGCCACCATTGCTGGTTTTCTTAAGTCTAAGTAGAAGGAAGCCACCATTGCTGGTTTTCTTAAGTCTAAGTAGAAGGAAGCCATCATTGCTGGTTTTCTTAAGTCTAAGTAGAAGGAAGCCACCATTGCTGGTTTTCTTAAGTCTAAGTAGAAGGAAGCCATCATTGCTGGTTTTCCTAAATCTAAGTAGAAGGAAGCCACCATTGTTGGTTTTCTTAAGTCTAAGTAGAAGGAAGCCACCATTGCTGGTTTTCTTAAGTCTAAGTAGAAGGAAGCCACCATTGTTGGTTTTCTTAAGTCTAAGTAGAAGGAAGCCATCATTGCTGGTTTTCTTAAGTCTAAGTAGAAGGAAGCCACCATTGTTGGTTTTCCTAAGTCTAAGTAGAAGGAAGCCACCATTGCTGGTTTTCTTAAGTCTAAGTAGAAGGAAGCCATCATTGCTGGTTTTCTTAAGTCTAAGTAGAAGGAAGCCACCATTGCTGGTTTTCTTAAGTCTAAGTAGAAGGAAGCCACCATTGTTGGTTTTCCTAAGTCTAAGTAGAAGGAAGCCACCATTGCTGGTTTTCTTAAGTCTAAGTAGAAGGAAGCCACCATTGTTGGTTTTCTTAAGTCTAAGTAGAAGGAAGCCACCATTGTTGGTTTTCTTAAGTCTAAGTAGAAGGAAGCCACCATTGCTGGTTTTCTTAAGTCTAAGTAGAAGGAAGCCACCATTGCTGGTTTTCTTAAGTCTAAGTAGAAGGAAGCCACCATTGCTGGTTTTCTTAAGTCTAAGTAGAAGGAAGCCACCATTGTTGGTTTTCTTAAGTCTAAGTAGAAGGAAGCCATCATTGCTGGTTTTCCTAAGTCTAAGTAGAAGGAAGCCACCATTGTTGGTTTTCTTAAGTCTAAGTAGAAGGAAGCCATCATTGCTGGTTTTCCTAAGTCTAAGTAGAAGGAAGCCACCATTGTTGGTTTTCTTAAGTCTAAGTAGAAGGAAGCCACCATTGCTGGTTTTCTTAAGTCTAAGTAGAAGGAAGCCACCATTGCTGGTTTTCTTAAGTCTAAGTAGAAGGAAGCCACCATTGCTGGTTTTCTTAAGTCTAAGTAGAAGGAAGCCACCATTGCTGGTTTTCTTAAGTCTAAGTAGAAGGAAGCCACCATTGTTGGTTTTCTTAAGTCTTTAGAAGGAAGCCACCATTGCTGGTTTTCTTAAGTCTAAGTAGAAGGAAGCCACCATTGTTGGTTTTCTTAAGTCTAAGTAGAAGGAAGCCACCATTGCTGGTTTTCTTAAGTCTAAGTAGAAGGAAGCCACCATTGTTGGTTTTCTTAAGTCTAAGTAGAAGGAAGCCACCATTGTTGGTTTTCTTAAGTCTAAGTAGAAGGAAGCCACCATTGCTGGTTTTCTTAAGTCTAAGTAGAAGGAAGCCACCATTGCTGGTTTTCTTAAGTCTAAGTAGAAGGAAGCCACCATTGCTGGTTTTCTTAAGTCTAAGTAGAAGGAAGCCACCATTGTTGGTTTTCTTAAGTCTAAGTAGAAGGAAGCCATCATTGCTGGTTTTCCTAAGTCTAAGTAGAAGGAAGCCACCATTGTTGGTTTTCTTAAGTCTAAGTAGAAGGAAGCCATCATTGCTGGTTTTCCTAAGTCTAAGTAGAAGGAAGCCACCATTGTTGGTTTTCTTAAGTCTAAGTAGAAGGAAGCCACCATTGCTGGTTTTCTTAAGTCTAAGTAGAAGGAAGCCACCATTGCTGGTTTTCTTAAGTCTAAGTAGAAGGAAGCCACCATTGCTGGTTTTCTTAAGTCTAAGTAGAAGGAAGCCACCATTGCTGGTTTTCTTAAGTCTAAGTAGAAGGAAGCCATCATTGCTGGTTTTCTTAAGTCTAAGTAGAAGGAAGCCACCATTGCTGGTTTTCTTAAGTCTAAGTAGAAGGAAGCCACCATTGTTGGTTTTCTTAAGTCTAAGTAGAAGGAAGCCATCATTGCTGGTTTTCCTAAGTCTAAGTAGAAGGAAGCCACCATTGTTGGTTTTCTTAAGTCTAAGTAGAAGGAAGCCATCATTGCTGGTTTTCCTAAGTCTAAGTAGAAGGAAGCCACCATTGTTGGTTTTCTTAAGTCTAAGTAGAAGGAAGCCACCATTGCTGGTTTTCTTAAGTCTAAGTAGAAGGAAGCCACCATTGTTGGTTTTCTTAAGTCTAAGTAGAAGGAAGCCATCATTGCTGGTTTTCTTAAGTCTAAGTAGAAGGAAGCCACCATTGCTGGTTTTCTTAAGTCTAAGTAGAAGGAAGCCACAATTGCTGGTTTTCTTAAGTCTAAGTAGAAGGAAGCCATCATTGCTGGTTTTCTTAAGTCTAAGTAGAAGGAAGCCACCATTGTTGGTTTTCTTAAGTCTAAGTAGAAGGAAGCCACAATTGCTGGTTTTCTTAAGTCTAAGTAGAAGGAAGCCATCATTGCTGGTTTTCTTAAGTCTAAGTAGAAGGAAGCCACCATTGCTGGTTTTCTTAAGTCTAAGTAGAAGGAAGCCACAATTGCTGGTTTTCTTAAGTCTAAGTAGAAGGAAGCCACCATTGCTGGTTTTCTTAAGTCTAAGTAGAAGGAAGCCACCATTGCTGGTTTTCTTAAGTCTAAGTAGAAGGAAGCCACCATTGTTGGTTTTCTTAAGTCTAAGTAGAAGGAAGCCACCATTGCTGGTTTTCCTAAGTCTAAGTAGAAGGAAGCCACCATTGTTGGTTTTCTTAAGTCTAAGTAGAAGGAAGCCACCATTGCTGGTTTTCTTAAGTCTAAGTAGAAGGAAGCCACCATTGCTGGTTTTCTTAAGTCTAAGTAGAAGGAAGCCACCATTGCTGGTTTTCTTAAGTCTAAGTAGAAGGAAGCCACAATTGCTGGTTTTCTTAAGTCTAAGTAGAAGGAAGCCACCATTGCTGGTTTTCTTAAGTCTAAGTAGAAGGAAGCCATCATTGCTGGTTTTCTTAAGTCTAAGTAGAAGGAAGCCACCATTGCTGGTTTTCCTAAGTCTAAGTAGAAGGAAGCCACCATTGTTGGTTTTCTTAAGTCTAAGTAGAAGGAAGCCACCATTGCTGGTTTTCTTAAGTCTAAGTAGAAGGAAGCCACCATTGCTGGTTTTCTTAAGTCTAAGTAGAAGGAAGCCACCATTGCTGGTTTTCTTAAGTCTAAGTAGAAGGAAGCCACCATTGCTGGTTTTCTTAAGTCTAAGTAGAAGGAAGCCACCATTGCTGGTTTTCTTAAGTCTAAGTAGAAGGAAGCCACCATTGTTGGTTTTCTTAAGTCTTTAGAAGGAAGCCACCATTGCTGGTTTTCTTAAGTCTAAGTAGAAGGAAGCCACCATTGTTGGTTTTCTTAAGTCTAAGTAGAAGGAAGCCACCATTGCTGGTTTTCTTAAGTCTAAGTAGAAGGAAGCCACCATTGTTGGTTTTCTTAAGTCTAAGTAGAAGGAAGCCACCATTGTTGGTTTTCTTAAGTCTAAGTAGAAGGAAGCCACCATTGCTGGTTTTCTTAAGTCTAAGTAGAAGGAAGCCACCATTGTTGGTTTTCTTAAGTCTAAGTAGAAGGAAGCCACCATTGTTGGTTTTCCTAAGTCTAAGTAGAAGGAAGCCATCATTGCTGGTTTTCTTAAGTCTAAATAGAAGGAAGCCACCATTGCTGGTTTTCTTAAGTCTAAGTAGAAGGAAGCCACCATTGTTGGTTTTCTTAAGTCTAAGTAGAAGGAAGCCACCATTGTTGGTTTTCTTAAGTCTAAGTAGAAGGAAGCCACCATTGCTGGTTTTCTTAAGTCTAAGTAGAAGGAAGCCATCATTGCTGGTTTTCTTAAGTCTAAGTAGAAGGAAGCCACCATTGTTGGTTTTCTTAAGTCTAAGTAGAAGGAAGCCACCATTGCTGGTTTTCTTAAGTCTAAGTAGAGGAAAGCCACCATTTGTTGGTTTTCTTAAAGATCAAAAACCACACTTGCTGAGCGTTGAGGCAATGCATGCATTATTGCAACACGTCACTGAGCAGGAACAAGTATAAGATCAGGGATTTTGACTTCACTGGCTGCATGCTTCCTCCAAATTGGCTGCTCAAGCCTGAGATGAGGCAGGCAGCAAGCATTTCAAAAGCTGGTCAGCAATGCACACGTTTCCTATCTCATAACACTGAAACGAATAAAGTGCCGGGGACACGGGAAGTCCCATCTTCTGGATGACCTACCTGCTTAATGGCGGCCTTTCTTCTGCTGTTGGGGAGGTCGGAAAAGTTATCTATCAATCTGGATTTTACAAGAAGTCTCTTCCCGTCTTCCTCCTGACTTCTCCTCCGGTGAGAATGCAATTTTGTCCTCCGCTTCTCCGGCTGAAAAATAAGGCTACAAATATACACGCGACATATTATTTTTAGTATACCGTGCAAATATTCTAAGCCCCGGGTAATGGATGGGGGATGAAGAGTCACACTGTGACCCTCCACATCCATAAAGAAAAGCTCCGATGGCAGCCATAGCGCAGATTGGATTTTCTCTACCTTATTTTATTTTGTATATGGATACTTCATTTTTCTTTTTTATACCCCTATCACTCCTCCCGAACTCCCAGCGCTCTATTTAGCTTTGAGCTATGTCTCGGCTGCCTTCCTCTCTCTCTCTCTCCCAGCTCCTCCACCGCGCTTTCTGCTACTTACTCTTCACTCAGACAGGCGGCTCCCAGAGGAAGATGCTGGAGTATTATCCAGATCATGGGCTCAGCTGACACTACAAGGCAGGCCCAGGCTGTCAGCTAAACAACAGCAGCAAAGCAGCAAAACACCGCAGAGGTGAAAAGTGCTCGCTGAAGACTAGGGAACTTTTTTTTCATTCTGCATTTAAAGAGACCCTGTCACCAGTTCTGACTTTTCTTCTTTTTTTTCTTTTTCTTTTAAAAAAAGATAATATCATACATATTTGTGTCAATTTTGTTTTATTTAGCTACTTTATTTATTTTTTTAACCCTTGTAAAATGAAGGGCTCAGGCTCACTGCAGCTCAAAAAAAAATGCTTTTTCAAGCATTTGAGCTTTTTTTTTTTTTTTTTTTTCCTCTAAACTCTCCTCTATGTCAGCCTACATGTCCATTCACACTATAGGCCTTTGCAGGAGTTTTAACTTGGTATTTTAAATAATAAAATGATTTATGTAATTTAAAAAAAGTAATTTGTTTCAATGTTGAAAATGTAATAAATATATCTAAATATATATACAGTGGAACCTTAGTTTACGGGTAACGCGGTTAACGAGCATTTTGAAAGACAAGAAACTTTTTTTTTTTAAAGCGGAAGTAAACCCATCGATTTAACAGTTTCAAAAAGCAGTTACATTCCCGGCGTGCCGGGAATGCCAACTGTCACATTGTTTGTGCTCTCAACCAAACTGTCAAACCATCCAATGGCTGGTGTCATAACTGATCACATGTGCAGCATCATGGCAGTTAAAGATTAAACAGAGGCCAAGATGGCAGCTTCCTTGCCTGAAAATGATAGGAGGGTTTACTTCCACTTTAAGTTCTTACTCGGTTTGCGAGTGTTGTCTCGCAAAACGAGCAGAATTCACGCTAATGGGGTGTGCAGTACCACATTTGGCCAGAAGTGTGGGGGCGCCGGTGACACTCGGAACGGTTCGGAGCCGTTCGGAAATACTCAGAATCACTCGGAAATACTCAGAAAGACTCAGTTCTTGGGTGTTTCCGAGCCTTTCCGAGGGTTTCCGAGGTGTCCCCGAGCATTTATGAGGCTCTCCGGCACCCCCCACCTCTGGCCACATGCGGTATTGCATGCCATTGAAGTCAATGCGGAACAAATTATTGACTGATGGGGAAACTCGCTTTGATATACAAGTACTTTGGATTACGAGCATTATCCGTTCCAGGAGAAAATTCGGAAATTCAACTTTCCAAATTTCCCATTTTCGAATTTTAGATTTTAGATTTTTTTTAGATAATGCTCGTAATCCAAGTTTCCACTGTATATAGATCAATATATATTAGACATGTGCACTGCCGAAAAATTTGTTTTTTCCGTTTTCGTTTCATTCGTTTTTTTGCTTTTTTCGGAAATTCGGAAAATTCGAAAAATTCGTTTTTTTTTTCGTTTTCGGAAATTCGGAAATTATGGAAATTCGAAAATTCGGAATTCCGAATTCCGAATTTGAATTTCCCAAATTTCCGAATTTCCGAATTTTGGAAATTCAAAAAATTTGGAATTCGGAAATTCGAAAATTCGGAAATTCCAACTTTCCAAATTTCCCATTTTCGAATTTTAGATTTTCAAAATTTAGATTTTGGAAATTTTAGATTTTAAAATTTTAGATTTTAAAATTTTAGATTTTAAAATTTTCGAATCTGTAATTTTCGAAATTTCGAATTTTTGAATTTTCGAATTTCCGAATTCGGAAATTCAGAAATTCGGAAATTGGAAAATCCGAATTTCCGAAATTCGGAAATTCGAAATTCCGGAAATCAGAAAATCCGGAAATTCGGAAGCTGAAAAATTCGGAAGTTCGGAAATTTCGGAATTGACGAATTTGTCAAAATTGCAGTACTGTGCACCTAGACGCGCTCCTAAGGGGGCGTAATCGGCACAGTACAAATAGTATATCATCATCATCATCAGAGCTATATACATCTATAGATATAGATATATATATATATATCTATATCTATATCTATGTCTATAGCTCTATCTATATAGATAGATAGATAGATAGATAGATAGATAGATAGATAGATAGATAGACCGATAGATAGATCAATATAATGTATATGAGGTAAATAAAAATTGTTTAAAATAATAAAAAATTATTAAATAATTAATAACATTTTACAATTTAATACAATTATATAAAATAACATCAATAATATCATTTTAATTTCATTATCATTAGTGTGCACAGTCTATTGCATAAGGGTGTGCACCCCATAGCACAAACACACATGTGTGAATAGCAGAAGAGCAGAGATCTGTATCAGCAGGGCAATGGACGGTGTCAGTAGATTTTATTTTTATTATTTATTTATTTACAATTATTATTATTTTTTTATAGGAGCCCTGTTGGGGGGCTTTGGTGAAATAGGGTTTAAACAGAGAGAAAAAAGTACAGAGCTTCCCCAGTCTTTTTCTCTGCAGCTTCAATGAATAGGAAGTGCTCTTTGCTGAGCGACCTCCTGTTCATGCACAAACTGAAGCATAGTAAACATAGCAGTAAGATCCCTTGTGTGAATCCTGGTCAGGACACTATCAGCATGGAGTTTGCATGTTCTCACTGTGCTGGCACAGGTTTATTCCCACACAGCAATGACATGCTGGTAGGTTCGTTGGCCCTATTATGGGTGCAAGTCTATGTTTGCATATGAGATGGGAACTTTAAATTGTAAGCTCCTTGGAGGCAGGGACTGATGTGAATGTGCAGTATGTGAAGCGACGTGTGGTATATAAACCCCTGTAATAAGTAAAAACTTAAAATAAAACCAAAACTGGGAAAAAAAGTGAGGTTATTTACTAAAACTGGAGCATGCAAAATCTGATAAAAGATAAGGAGCGGAGAAGGCACCTCTAAGTGCAGAATTAAAAACGTTTATTGGATCAACAAAGCGAAATGCACTTACAAGATAAAAGTGAGAAGGGGCTCATCTGACCATCACATTAGGGTTCAGTTCCTGTCTCTGTGGCTCTGACGCCTCTGAGCGACCAGCAGCGATAAGGGAGATGTGGTGTGCCGAACCGGGGAAGGGCCTGTCATCTGAGGCCGCAGTGCAACGAATACCTCGCTCGTGGACCACACAGAGCGTAGTGACATCAGAATGGGGGTGGTAACGCGTTTTGGAGCATGCACACAAGAGCTCCTTCGTCTGATCGTCAGCTTCTGTGAAGCTCTGCACACAATCAGCTTCCAGGTTTTATTGCCAACACTTAAAGGCTTTTTTTTCTAAATTCCAGCCCCCCTATGTACCAATAAAGCATTAATGTACTTATTTTGCAAGAATAAAACAGCTTTCCATTAATTCTACACAGGCTTACCTCACTCTCTTCATAGCTGTTTAAACACACTGCTCAATTACTTCTGCCTTACTTCCTGGTCAGATTTTGGATCATCACAAGGAAGGAGTTGACCAGCTGCGCTTATTAGCACACACCCATTATCATCTACCCTCAGCTGGTCAACTCCTTCCTGTGTCATGACCTAAAGTCTGACCAGGAAGTAAGACAGAAGTAATGGGTCAGTGTGTTTAAACAGCTATATAGAGAGTGAGGTAAACTGGTGTAGAATTAATGGAAAGCTGTTTTATTTTTGCAAAATAAGTACATTAATGCTATATTGGTGCATAAGGGAGCGGGGGGGGGGGGGAAGGTGAACAAAGGTATACTTAGCCTTTAATTTGACAAGCTAAAGTTAAAAGATGATTGGCTACCATGCACAGCTGTACCAAATTCTGAGAGCTCCAGTGTTAGTAAATCTCCCCCACTGTAGTTTTTACATATAGAGTATCTCACAAAATTGAGTACACCCCTCACATTTTTGTAAATATTTTATTATATCTTTTCATGGGCCAACAAAATAACTCAACACACAGCCATTAATGTCTGAACTGCTGGCAACAAAAGTGAGAACACCCCTAAGAGAAAATGTCCAAATTGGACTCAAAGGCCTCGTACACACGGCCGAGATTCTCGTTGAAAAAAACATGTCGTTTTTTTCGACGAGATTCTTGGACAAGAAACTTGTCCCGGCCGAGTGTACACACGCTCGTTTCAAAGAACCCGCGGTTCTTTGAAAGGAGCGTACACGGTGACGTCATCGACTACGTCGAGCATGCACTCGTCACATTCGATGCCGTCGCCGCCATCTTGGTATACCCTACGTATGCCTAGGAATCTACCGCGCATGCGTCGAATTCATTTCGAACATGCGCGGGCTTCCGGGAGGACAGGTAAGTGTACACACACTCACTTTTCTCGTCGAGAAACATGCCGAGGAGAATCTCGACGAGAAAATAGAGAGCAGGTTCTCTATTTTCTCGTCGAGGTTTCTTGTCGGTTTTCTCGACGAGAAACCCGATAGCAGCGTACACACGACCGATTTACTCGGCAAGACCTCTCTGCCAGCAAGTTTCTTGCTGGTTCTTGCCGAGAAAATCGGTCGTGTGTATGAGGCCAAAGTGTCAATATTTTGAGTGGCCACCATTGTTTTCCAGCACTGCCTTAAGCCTCTTGGGCATGGAGTTCACCAGAGCTTCACAGGTTGCCACTGGAGTCCTCTTCCACTCCTCCATGATGACATCACGGAGCTAATGGATGTTAGAGACCTTGTGCTCCTCCACCTTCCGTTTTGAAGATGCCCCACAGATGCTCAATAGAATTTAGGTCTAGAGACATGCTTGGCCAGTCCATCACCTTTACCCTCAGCTTCTTTAGCAAGGCAGTGGTCGCCTTGGACGTGTGTTTGGAGGTCGTTATCATGTTGGAATAATGCCCTGCGGCCCAATGAACTGTAGCTCCCCAGTGCCAGCAGCACTCATGCAGCCCCAGACCATGACACTCCCACCAGCATGCTTGACTGTAGACAAGACACACTTGTCTTTGTACTCCTCACCTGGTTGCCGCCACACACTCTTGACACCATCTGAACCAAATAAGTTTATCTTGGTCTCATCAGACCACAGGACATGGTTCCAGTAATCCATGTCCTTAGTCTGCTTGTCTTCAGCAAACTGTTTGCGGGTTTTCTTGTGCATCATCTTTAGAAGAGGCTTCCTTCTGGGACAACAGCCATGCAGACCAATTTGAAGCAGAGTGCGGCGTATGGTATGAGCACTGACAGACTGACCCCCCCACCCCTTCAACCTCTGCAGCAATGCTGGCAGCACTCATACGTAGAGCTGGGATATTTTCTCCCAAAAAAAAAATTGCGATTTTTAAAAACAAAAACGCGATTCACGTTTCGAATCAAGTTTTTTTTTTTTTTGATGGACACCGCGCCGGTCCTGAGGAGCTGCGGGCAGGAGTTTTTAGGTGAGGCCGCGGCTTCGGCCTAGTCCGCGAGGCCGGAGGCTGCAGACTAGGCCGAAGCCGCGGCCTCGCCTAAAAACTCCTGCCCGCAGCTCCTCAAGACCGGCGCGGGGTCAGCGCCAATTCTGGTGAAAAAATAAAAAAAAATCGATTTGCTGAAATTTTGAATCGATTTGACCTCTCAACTCGATTCAAGATTTAAATCAATTTTTTCCCCAGTCCTACTCATACGTCTATTTCCCAAAGACAACCTCTGGATATGACGCTGAGAACGTGCACTCAACTTCTTTGGTCGACCATGGCGAGGCCTGTTCTGAGTGGAACCTCTCCTGTTAAACCGCTGTATGATCTTAGCCACCGTCCTGCAGCTCAGGCCTCGTACACACGGCCGAGATTCTCGTCGAAAAAAACATGTCGTTTTTTTTGACGAGATTCTTGGACAAGAAACTTGTCCCGGCCGAGTGTACAGACGCTCGATTCAAAGAACCCGCGGTTCTTTGAATGGAGCGTACGCGGTGACGTCATCGACTACGACGAGCATGCGCTCGTCACATTCGATGCCGTCGCCGCCATCTTGGTATACCTTACGTATGCCTAGGAAGCTACCGCGCATGCGTCGAATTCATTTCGAACATGCGCGGGCTTCCCGGAGGACAGGTAAGTGTACACACACTCACTTTTCTCGTCGAGAAACATGCCGAGGAGAATCTCGACGAGAAAATAGAGAGCAGGATCTCTATTTTCTCGTCGAGATTCTTGTCGCTTTTCTTGACGATAAACCATACACACGAACGAATTTCTCGCCAAAAAATCTCTGCCAGCAAGTTTCTTGCTGGTTTTTGCCGAGAAACTCGTTTGTGTGTACGAGGCTTCAGTTTCAGGGTCTTGACAATCTTCTTATAGCCTAGGCCATCTTTATGTAGAGCAAAAATACAAATTTTCAGATCCTCAAAGAGTTCTTTGCCATGAGGTGTAATGTTGAACTTCCAGCGACCAGTATGAGAGAGTGAGAGCGATAACAACAAATTTAACACACCTGCTCCCCATTCACACCTGAGACCTTGTAACACTAAAGAGTCACATGACTCTGGGGAGGGAAAATGGCTAATTGAGCCCAATTTGGACATTTTCACTTAGGGATGTACTCACTTTTCTTACCAGCGGTTTCGACATTTCTGGCTGTGTGTTGAGTTATTTTGAGGTAATTAGCAAATTTACACTGTTCTACAAGCTGTACATGCACTACTTTACATTGTAGCAAAGTGTAATGTCTTCAGTGTTGTCACATGAAAAGATATAATAAAATATTTACAAAAATGTGAGGGGTGTACTCACTTTTGTGAGATACTGTATATATATATATATATATATATATATATATATATATATATATATATATACATACACAGTATATATACACTAACAGTTCTTTCTCCAATGTCTCATGCAGTTATCACCCCGCAGATGAGATGCAGCGATTCCTTCCGTAGCGCTCATGCCCTCCAGATTTGACTACTTAACAGTTTATTTCCCCCAAAAGATCGGGGCTCAGGGATCTGCGGGCTCTTTATAGGAGGCCATTATTGTTATACGGCCGTGTGTTCATGGGACGCTAGGGCTCATATGCTTTATGGGAACATAAACCACTTTCTGAAATGTGTTTCTTATTTTCTCGGCCCGCTCCAAACAAACATAAAACCGTTCGGAGAGCATTCTACGTACCCCATCCTCCGCCGCACTAAATACCCTCGTATCCATTTCTGGACAATTAGCACCGGAGAAGAGGCGGCCAGAACGCAATTGATTTTTGTAATGATTTTGCTGGTGTCTTTTGTCTCGCTTTGCACGGAGATCTCCTGCAACACAACACAAGAAGGTCATAGGAGATGGAAATTCACGCTTATTTAACCTGGACCCTTCATTAAGGCTTGCATTTCACGTGAATCAATAAAGTATATGTCGGCATTACCAAATCACATTATTATTTTGAGTAAATAAGTATCTCATTCTTGCCATCAATAACAATTGTTGTTCCCCAGCTCCCAACCTAGGCTACCCAGGTCACATGATTTCTGCTTACCAATCATTACTGTTGCTTTTAAAGCTAAACTCCAGGAATTAAAGGGGTTGTAAAGGTTTGTTTTTTATTTTCTAAATACGTTCCTTTAAGCTAGTGCATTGTTGGTTCACTTACCTTTTCCTTCGATTTCCCTTCTAAATATTTTTTTTTTTGTCTGAATTTCTCACTTCCTGTTCTTCCTCAGTAAGCTGTTCTGGCTGACTAACCACCAGCCAGAACGGCTCGGATGATGGGGCAAGCTTACTGAGGAGAAACAGGAAGTGAGAAATTCAGACAAAGAAAAAAAACATTTAGAAGGAAAATCTAAGGAAAAGGTAAGTGAACCAACAATGCACTAGCTTAAAGGAACCTATTTAGAGAATAAAAAACGAACCTTTACAACCCCTTTAAGCTCCTTTGTAAATAGTGAAGTCACACTATGAATTAAAGAAGAACTATTGACAAAGCTTTTTTGTCAATTTTTTTCCCCCGCCATTTGTGTCCCATTGTGGAGATTTCCCTTAACTTCCTGTCCCATAGCCAAACAGGAAGTGAGAGGAAATCCCTGCAAATCAAGGAAATTCCTTTGGAACCCCCAGGTCACCAGAACTAGTGTCCCCATTGGAAGATTTCCCCTCTATTACTTTTCTAGGTGTAGCACACGGACCTTTTTCCTGCCTGGCTCACTTGCAAGTTAAGGCACACCATGCTATATGCCCGTACCCTCCTGTTTGAAGAGGTTAAGCGGTGTTCACAAACTTTGGGTCCTGCAGCGAGTTACCTCCTTCCACTGGTTCTCATCCCCAGAGTATAGGGACAAGTCTATATTTCTCCCCCCATGAAGGCCAATGTCCAGAATACTTTAACTCCAAAAGAGAGTTTATTTTTCCTTTTGCTCCAGTAAACGGGAAATTGAAGAGAGAAAGAAGTTAGCAGAGTCAGAAGGCAGATTCAGGCACACACACCTTAGTCACTCGTCACCACTCGATCCCGAGTGGGTTTAGCTCACCCGGATAGTCCCTATGAAAGTGGCCCTAGCAGCCGATGTGGAGCTCGAACAGTTCTGTCACCCTATCCCCTCCAGGGACGGGTTCAGGGAATCCTTTAACCTCTGTAGAATTTAGAGAACAGAACAATGCCAATGGGCACTCTACAGGTTAGCTTTGCGGAGTAAAGAATCCTTCCCTCTGACAGGTCACCAGGCCTCTCCCGAGACAGCGATCTTCCATCACTCATCTCCTCTGTGGGACCGATCCTCCCCTGGCTTCCTCTCGGTCAGAGCGGGTACCCTCACCTGGGCACCCTGGGACTCCAGTGGGCAAATTTTAGACCCAGTTAAAGGTACTGGGCCTACCTGGAATGTTGCAGCCTCGGGCCAATGGTGCCCGAGACTCCTCGGCCAGTCCACGCACCCCCCGAGGGGATCACCCCTCCGGCTCCTCTCCAACACCCCAACTCCTCTGTGAACATGGCGTCTGCCCCTTTTGTACCCTCTCCCGGCATGCACAGCGGGTAGACCACGCCCACTGCACGGCCGCCGAAAGAGGACACCCAATAATGCCACTGTGTCACATATGGTTCAACCCCAGACCTGTGCAACAGCACCACCCGCAGGCCAAAAGGGGAACTGCACACTAGACAACACCACAGCAGAGCAGAGTCCAATATTAAATCAGAAAGTCTGAGCCAAACTATAGCTCAGACCAGCCCCTAAATTTGGCCATAGCGACCCCCTAAATTTAGGGGTCCGCTACATAGGGACAACCCCAAATTTGGGATTTTCTTTCACTTTCAATGATAATGATAAACAGGACAAATAGAGAGGGTGAATCTCCCTAATGGGGGCACAGACAACAATACAAACCTGACAGGGGTTCTAATACCTCTGCATTCTATCCAAAACTAAAGAAAAAAAAAAGCTTTGCCTTTAGTTATACTTTAGGTCCAAGGTGGTGCTTGACATCTTCTGGGCTTATCTCTATTATTTACATTTGACAGTTTTATTGAACTGCCAGAAGACGACTATCACTGTATATCTAGGAGCCCAACGCTTATGGTTCAAGTTTTAGCATCTTCAACATCAGAGCCGGTGCAGCGGCTATGTCTGCCCCTCACCTTCTCTTGCCCAATCGCAGAAGCCTTTGTATTACGCAAACTCATTCAGAAGGTACAAAGGCTTCTCTGAATGGGCAGCAGAGGGGAGGAGCATAGCTTCTCTGTGTGCCTCTCTCTCCTCTCACAACCCCAGTGTGTGCTCCGGCAGAGCCATAAACCTGTCAGATATAAATATTGGATAAGTTCAGGAGATGTCATGGACCTCCTTGCACTCAACTCAGATTGTGCCTTAACTTTTTACAAAGTGGCTGAATTACTGTAATTCAGCTTTAAAGTGATTGTAAAGTTTTTTCTTTTTTTCTTTTAACCACTTCTGGACCAAGCCTATTTCTGACACTTGTTGTTTACAAGTTAAAATTAGTATTTTTTGCTAGAAAACTATTTAGAACCCCCAAATATTATATATATTTTTTTAGCAAACACTCTGAAGAATAAAATGGTGGCCGTTGCAATATTTTATGTTACACAGTATTTGCGCAGCGGTCTTTCAAGAGCAATTTTTTGGAAAAAATACACTTTTTTGAATTACATGTAAAAGATAAGAAAACAGTAACGTTAACCCAATTTTTTTGTATATTGTGAAAGATGATGTTACGGCGAGTATGTAGATACCTTAACATGTTACGGTTTAAAATTGTGCACAGGTCTTTTGCTAGAATTATTGCTCTCACTCTAACGATGGTGGCGATACCTCACAAGTGTGATTTGAGCACTGTTTACATTTGTGGTCGCGACTCATGTATGTGTTTTCTTTGGTGCGTGAGCACGCGGGGACAGAGGCGCTTTAAAAAAGTATATATATATATATATATATATATATATATATATATATTTTTTTTTTACACTTTAAAAAATAAAATAAAATCTGATCACTTTTATTGCTGTCACAAGGAATGTAAACACTCCTTGTGACAGTAATAGGCACATGACAGGTACATGACAGGTACTCTTTATGAAGGGATCTGGGGTCTAAGAGACCCCAAACCCCTCCTCTGCACTTCAAAGTAGCCAAAATCGTTGTTTTTGAATACTAAGAATTTTTTTAAATTGGCGCCATTGGCAGCCGAGTAAACCGGAAGTGACGTTGTGACAGGGCCATCTTTAATATTGATTGGACCCTGGGCAAACAATTTCTTGAGCCCTTCCCAAATCCACTTATCAACTATTTGCTGGCAGCTGCGCCCTTGCGGGCTCAAGGGGCAGCTGCTGTGGGACCCACAACAATGACTGGGCCCGGGACAGCTGCCCCTTTTGCCCTGTGTTAAAGACGGCCCTAGTGTGCTGCAACCACAAAATTTGCTTTAGATACAAGTTTTTCTGTGCTAGGGAAGAAAAAGAAGGGAAAGCAGAATGTTCTTACAGATTGCAGACATCCAATATAAGATAAACAACCGTTCTGATAAAACTCCAGCGTACGTTTGCTGCATTTATCACAGAAAACATACGGATGGAGTTATATTGTACATGACGTACGGAGAATTGTACAAAAATTGCTCTTGGTGCTTGAATTTTTATTTTTATTTCTAAGAAACAAAGTAATGCACAGAGCTGAGAGCCTATAGTATACAAACATTAAAGGAAAGCCAACCAGGATCATGGAGAGGACAATTTATTTGATTGCCTGGGTCCCCGGGGGATTTCATGACCTTTACTCGTCTATAACCAGCTTACTAATGTATCATTTAACGTCTGATTCTTAAGAGGGCCACCTGGGAGCCAGTCAGCACAGGAAAATAACCCGGCAGGTTTTTTTACCGCACTTAAACCAGTAACAGAGTTTGTGTACAACGGTGGATATACCTTTGTCCTGTGCGTGTTAACCCTTTTGCTGCCAGAGCCAAATTTGCTTCTTTTTTTTTTTTTTTTAACCTACATGTTTAAAAAAATAATTTTAGGCCAGAGGATTTTTTTAAAACACCAAACTTTTAATATATTTTCCTGACACAGCATGACAGCATATACAGGTCCTTCTCAAAAAATTTGCATATTGTGATAAAGTTCATTATTTTCTGTAATGTACTGATAAACATTAGACTTTCATATATTTTAGATTCATTACACACAACTGAAGTAGTTCAAGCCTTTTCTTGTTTTAATATTGATGATTTTGGCATACAGCTCATGAAAACCCAAAAATCCTATCTCAAAAAATTAGCATATTTCATCCGACCAATAAAAGAAAAGTGTTTTTAATACAAAAAAAGTCAACCTTCAAATAATTATGTTCAGTTATGCACTCAATACTTGGTCGGGAATCCTTTTGCAGAAATGACTGCTTCAATGCGGCGTGGCATGGAAGCAACCAGCCTGTGGCACTGCTGAGGTGTTATGGAGGCCCAGGATGCTTCGATAGCGGCCTTAAGCTCATCCAGAGTGTTGGGTCTTGCGTCTCTCAACTTTCTCTTCCCAATATCCCACAGATTCTCTATGGGGTTCAGGTCAGGAGAGTTGGCAGGCCAATTGAGCACAGTAATACCATGGTCAGTAAACCATTTACCAGTGGTTTTGGCACTGTGAGCAGGTGCCAGGTCGTGCTGAAAAATGAAATCTTCATCTCCATAAAGCTTTTCAGCAGATGGAAGCATGAAGTGCTCCAAAATCTCCTGATAGATAGCTGCATTGACCCTGCCCTTGATAAAACACAGTGGACCAACACCAGCAGCTGACATGGCACCCCAGACCATCACTGACTGTGGGTACTTGACACTGGACTTCAGGCATTTTGGCATTTCCCTCTCCCCAGTCTTCCTCCAGACTCTGGCACCTTGATTTCCGAATGTACTTTGGACCACTGAGCAACAGTCCAGTGCTGCTTCTCTGTAGCCCAGGTCAGGCGCTTCTGCCGCTGTTTCTGGTTCAAAAGTGGCTTGACCTGGGGAATGCGGCACCTGTTGCCCATTTCCTGCACACGCCTGTTCACGGTGGCTCTGGATGTTTCTACTCCAGACTCAGTCCACTGCTTCCGCAGGTCCTCCAAGGTCTGGAATCGGTCCTTCTCCACAATCTTCTTCAGGGTCCGGTCACCTCTTCTCGTTGTGCAGCGTTTTCTGCCACACTTTTTCCTTCCCACAGACTTCCCACTGAGGTGCCTTGATACAGCACTCTGGGAACAGCCTATTCGTTCAGAAATTTCTTTCTGTGTCTTACCCTCTTGCTTGAGGGTGTCAATGATGGCCTTCTGGACAGCAGTCAGGTCGGCAGTCTTACCCATGATTGCGGTTTTGAGTAATGAACCAGGCTGGGAGTTTTTAAAAGCCTCAGGAATCTTTTGCAGGTGTTTAGAGTTAATTAGTTGATTCAGATGATTAGGTTAATAGCTCGTTTAGAGAACCTTTTCATGATATGCTAATTTTTTGAGATAGGATTTTTGGGTTTTCATGAGCTGTATGCCAAAATCATCAATATTAAAACAAGAAAAGGCTTGAACTACTTCAGTTGTGTGTAATGAATCTAAAATATATGAAAGTCTAATGTTTATCAGTACATTACAGAAAATAATGAACTTTAACACAATATGCTAATTTTTTGAGAAGGACCTGTACGTATGGGAAGGCTCCGCCTCCCTGCCCAATTCAGGACCGGTTATATTATAAAAGTAGGTCTCCTCCCTTCCTGTAGTATTCTCTTGTTTTCCTCACTGCTACAGCCGGTTATGCTACTGCTAAAAAGCAGAATTTTTATTTTTCCCTCACCTTGCCGGACGCTTCTGGCCAAGCCGCACAGGTTCAAGCCTTTCCTGTGACGAAGCTCCCCGCTGTAAAGGCAGACATGAACGCCTATATGGGGGAGACCCCACCCCCCCTCTCAAGATCCAGGAAGATATGGGGGTGAGGGCATCTGGTCTCTAGGGAGTGCTCCTTTATCATGATGCCATGTGTAGCGATACCTTCACTTAAGAAGGCCGCAGATTTAGTTTGGGCCCTGAAGACAGCTCCGCCAACCCCCGGCAATATACTCGACCCCCTACTGGCACTGCTAGTTCTGACAGCAATATGTATGTCTTATACTGTATGAGTAATTAAACATGAAGACAATAATAGTATAAAACGGGTATAAGATTTACTTAAGCTTTTGATAAAAATCAGGGGTTAACATTTATCACAGTTCACAAAGTATATATATAATGCAGAGCCCTGCAACACTAACACACTATGAATATGGAGTTAACAGCAACAAGTGCGCCACGTGGGTGACCGTTAGCTAGGCGTCCTGTGGCGCAGCAACCAAACAAACTAGAAAACTGACCAGGCCTGGTTCTGATATCTACAACTTAGTCTATAGGGGATGATGTTCTTTTCTTCACCGGCAGGTCTTTAACGGTGGTGCACATTAACAGAGTATGATTTGTAATCCAATGGGAAAAGTAAAGATGGGGTAAACACTTTGCTATGCGAACTGAGTTCAGCTCTGATAAGGTTCTTCAGTAAAAGTATCAGGAACAACTTGTGGGCCACGGCAGTCTATAGGCCTATTAGCAGTAACAGTATATGGTTTGGGCGTACGCCCTCTCACCCTCTTCACTGCGGTCCCAGTCTGGGAACTTCCACCAACTGTGTCACACACACACACGGTGTCTCCAGTGATTGGGCCCCCGATCCAACGAATGCAGTAGTTAGCCAAAGTCAGATGCCACCCCGGCTCGCAGAGGGGTGGAAGGCTCTTTGGTGCTGCGCAAGACCTCAGGCTTCAGGCCTTGCACTCCGACACATCCGCACAGGAGGATCAGTCTCTGAAGTCTCGTGTCCCAAAGAGGCCGAGCCCAGCCTTGCCTCCTCCTCTTATAACCCCTCCCATGAGTCTCTGCGGTGGAAACATTGCCGAACAGGGTTCTGGGTAACGTAGTCTCTCTGCGTTAAAGGGGAACACCCCGCTACACACTCCCCCCACTTAAACTCTTTGGTCCCCAAAGATAAACCTTAACAAAGACTATGTACAACTCTAGTTAATTCTGCAAACGATGTCGGCATAGGGAGTTCCCACCAAAACTGAGGGGTAGAATTCCCTTGCCCACAGGTCACATTATCATGGGTGGCCTGCCTAACTGTGCCAGAGGGTGAGTTGGGGTTGCCCTCCACTAAATGGACAGTGGAGGGATCCGGATTTTCAGCATTCCTCCTAGCGGTAACTACAGAGTCCTCTGAGCTATTCCCCATTTGTGGGTAGGTCAGCTTCCTAGGAGGCCGGATGACTCTTCGAGCCCTTTGCTCTCTTGGGATTTCTGGCTCTGGTGCCACAGGCTCCTCTTCCTCTGAGCAACTATCATGGGCATCTTCCCAGTAATCTGTTGAAGGACTAAATGGGATGAATTCTGTGGCTTCTGGGTTCAGTGTTCCATCTGGAGTGTCTTCAGTGGTTGGAAGATCTATAGTAGAAGTTCCCGGAGTTGGGGAAGGCCACAGCCAATCAAGTTCTCTTTCTTCACTTTCACTAAGTTGAGAGGCCTCTCCATCTTCGGTTCGGGAGGTCTGCGACCGAGTGTTCGGCCTAGGAGTATCCAGGATAGAGACCGGTTCAGGGGAGTCTCTCACGGGAGGTATCCTAACTGCCTCAGCAAGTGGGAGCAGGTGGTTTTGATGCCACGTCTTCAGTGGGCCTACCTTTCCTTCCGGCATCAACTTGTAGACAGGTAAGCCCGGCAACTTCCTACAGATGCCATAGGGTTCAGATCTCCATCTGTCTGCAAGTTTGTGTTTTCCAGGGACCCCCAGATTGCGTAGCAGTACTCGGTCCCCGGGCTGTAAGTCCTGCACCCAGACCTTCAAGTCGAAGTTTCTCTTGTTTTGAGCTCCCCTTTGATCTGAGGCCGCTTGAGCTTGTTCATAGGCTACTTTCAGGCTGTGTCTGAGCCTGTCCACATATCCTTTGTGAGATGCGGCTGAGGAATGGTCCAGAGAGGTGCCAAAGGCCAAGTCTACAGGTAGTCTCGCCTCTCTCCCAAACATGAGTCGATATGGGGAGTAGCCTGTCGCATCACTAATGGTGCAGTTGTAAGCATGTACTAGGGCTGCTATGTGTTTGCTCCAATGTTGCTTTTTCTCACTTTCCAGAGTCCCCAACATGTTAAGCAAGGTTCGGTTAAACCTTTCCGGCTGAGCATCTCCCTGTGGGTGGTAAGGTGTAGTTCGAGTCTTCTTGATTCCCAACGAATCCAGGAGTTTTCGGATCAGTTTACTCTCAAAGTCCCTTCCTTGATCTGAATGAAGTCGCTGGGGCAGCCCATAATGGACAAAGTACTTCTCCATAAGTACCTTGGCTACGGTGGAGGCCTTCTGATCTTTGGTTGGGAAAGCTTGGGCATACCGGGTGAAATGGTCGGTTATCACCAGAACATTTCCTAGTCCACTCAGGTCGGGTTCGAGGCAGAGAAAATCAATGCATACCAGATCCATTGGGCCTTGACTTTGTAGATGGCCCATTGGGGCAGCTTGATGGGGTAAAGTCTTCCTCTGGATGCATCGTGCACATGAGTGGCAGTACTCTTCTACCTCTGCCCTCATGCAGGGCCAATAGAACCGACTTCTAACAAGTTGAAAGGTCCTTTCAGCCCCTAGATGGCCATGATTGTCATGCAGGGCAATCAGAACAGTCTCTCAATGTTTCTCTGGGAGGAACAGTTGCCACTTATCTTCTGAGTCATCAGAGGGGCCCCTTCGGTAGACCACTCCCTGATGTACCTGCAACCTGTCCCATTCTTTCCTCAGCAGGCGAGCTTCCTTTGAGGGATGACGCAGGAGTCTGTTTGGGTCCTGATTCTCCAGGGCCTCCAGGACCAATCTTCCCATGGGGTCTTCCAATTGGTCACACCTCAACTCCTTCTTGGACAGTCTCGGCAGGTTGTCTTCTTCCAGTTGAGTCACTCCACAGTAGTGTTTGGGGACTCCCACCATGGTAACTCCTATTTCCTCTGCTCTGGAGCCTCCTCTGGCTTGGAATTCAGCTCCTTGACAAAGGGCCGCACCCCGTCCGGTGCCACTTGGGTCCAATCTTCTGCATCACTGGTGGGGGCATGAGACCTCCTGGACAGGGCGTCTGCGTCTCGATTCCCAGTCCCTGGCCTGTACTTTAGGCTGAAGTTGAACCCAGACAGCGTGGCCAGCCACCTGTGTCCAGTGGCATCCAGTTTGGCCGTGGTGAAAAGGTAGGTAAGGGGGTTATTGTCAGTCTTTACAGTGAACTCCGCCCCATACAGGTAGTCTTTGAGCTTGTCCACTACCGCCCACTTGAGGGCCAGGAACTCCAGCTTGTGGGTGGGGTAGTTCTTTTCAGAGGGGGTCAGGCTCCTACTCACGTAGGCAACAGGCCGCAGTTGTCCCTCGTGCTCCTGATAAAGCACTCCTCCCAGACCGTCATGACTAGCATCTACGTGTAGTTCATAGGGCTTGGTTTGGTTGGGTCTGCGTAGGCCAAGACTGGAGCAGTGGTCAGGCTCTTTTTCAACGCCTGGAAGGCCTCTTCACACTTCTGATTCCACTGATCTCTGATGGACTCTCCCGGCTTCCTGGGCCCTGAGTCATCCTCTTCTCCCTCGGTCTTGAGCAGTTCATTCAATGGTCTAGCAATTCGGGCGAATCCCTCCACAAACCTCCTGTAATAGGAGCAGAACCCCAAGAAGGAGTTCTGTTACTGTGGTGGGTCGTGGCCAGGAGGTAACTGCCTCCAATTTCTCGGGGTCTATGGCCACCCCTTCTTCAGACACTATGTGCCCCAGGTAGTTCACAGAAGACTGGTAGAACCGACACTTCTCAGGCGAAAGTTTGAGTCCCTCCTCACTGAGTCTCCTCAAAACTTTTTCCAGCCTCTCCTCGTGCTCCTCCAGGGTTCTTCCAAAGACAATGACATTGTCCAGGTATACAAGGACTTCAATAAGGTTCATGTCTCCTACAGTCTTCTCCATGAGACGTTGGAAGGTAGCTGGGGCTCCAGACAGACCTTGAGGCATCCAGTCGAATTCAAAGAACCCCACTGGGGTTATGAAAGCTGTCTTCTCCTTGTCTTCTGGGTGCATAGGGATCTGATAGTACCCGCTCTTGAGATCCATAACGCTGAACCACTTGGCTCCAGACAAACTCTGTAAGGCATCCTCTATCCTTGGAGTGGTATACTGGTCGGGTATGGTTCTCCTGTTTAGAGTCCTGTAGTCGATACAGAGCCTCAATGACCCATTCTTCTTCCTGACCACCACTATCGGAGAGGCATAGGGGCTTCTAGACTCCCGTATCACAACAGTCCTCTTGAGTTCTGCAAGTTGTTCCCTTAGATCCTGCAGATCTGCTAGTGGGACCCGCCTGACCCTCTCTCTGAAAGGCTTATCTTCCTGGAGGCGGATCCGATGGGTGGCACTCCTTGCACACCCCACATCGAACTCATCTTTAGAGAAGATCTTCTCCCATCTGTTCAACTGGGCCTTGGCTCTCTCTTTCCAAGCCCTGGGCAGATTCGGGTTTTCCATGGATATCTTCTCCCAAGCATCTCCTCCTTCGCCCATCTCTGACAGGTTGACAGGGGCAGCAGGGCTCACCTGGCCCAGCAGCATCCTGGCTGGGATTTCCATGGGGCCATCTGTATTGTTCCTAACACTCACTGGGACTCTACAATGGGCCTTCTTTAGGGCCTTCAGCGGAATCACTTCTGGTATCACTTCCAGACCGTGGGACCCTTCCCTTGGGTCAGATTCCAACATGACAAAGGGTCCGGGCTGCTCCCAAGTAAGCTTCACAGTGGCTCTGAGACAGGTTACTTCACCGGGC
Organism: Rana muscosa; assembly: GCA_029206835.1. Lineage (NCBI taxonomy): Eukaryota > Metazoa > Chordata > Amphibia > Anura > Ranidae > Rana > Rana muscosa. The sequence goes on along the minus strand of CM055120.1, from coordinate 45,421,410 downwards.
TGCAACACTATCCCTCCTCTTCCAAGTCTCCACACCTTCCCTATCCCCTCTCCTGGGGTCTTCTGCTCTAAGACCAACCGTTGGTAAGCCGTCTTCAGCATGGGGTGGATCTTGGTGGCCGCTTCCCCTTCTTCTTTCACTATAGAGGTCAGAAGTCTTCGGACCAGATCCGTGTTCGTCCCTATTATAAGGGAACTCGTGTTGGCTCCCGGCGGCCGAGGGCACACAACCGCCAGGGTGTCAAACACTTCGGCTTTTCCAGCCACAGATGGGTCAAAGATCATCCTGACAGGCAGATAGCCATCGTAGGGGAAGTTCTGGGTTCCAATCCCACATATCTCTAGTCCTTCTATCTTCCGGATGGGTAGGTGACTCAAGTGCTTATCGTAGAAATCTCTGTATAGCAGGGTCACTTGCGCCCCAGTATCCAAGATTGCTCTGGTGTAAACTCCCTCCACTTGAATGGATACTATAGGAGATGGGCCTACCAGCTTCTCCGGATATGGCCCGACAGGGGTCGCCTTCTTCAGACTTTTTATCTTTGAACCTTCTCTCATCCAATCCCCTTTGGACTTCAGTCTTTCTTGAGTCTGGTATGCATTGACTTCCCTCCTTTTACTGGGTGTAGGGACCCGCTGAGGGATACTATTAGATCTCTTAGGTGTAGACCCCCTCTGGGGAGTGCTGTGCCTCTTCTGAGGGGTCTTGCCCCCTTTCTCTGGGGTGTATCTCTGTTAGGGATTTTGTGTTTCCCCCGAGGCATCTTATCTCCTGTTATTTTCTGCTTTGCTTTCAGCTTGGAGCTAACTGAAGGTGATGGGCACCCGGTTGACTCCTTCACCGGGGCCCTCTGAAGTTTCCCGCCGGCTTGCGGTTGTCTATTTTCTTCTTCCTGGGACTGGAGCATGTAGCCGCAATATGTCCAATTCCTCCACAGTTAAAGCAGACTACATCTCCCCATTCTTGTAAAGATGCGGGTGTTGAGGCAATTGGGAATAATTCCTTCCTTGGTACTTCTCTCTTGGGACCCTCTCTCTCTTTTTCCATCAGAGAGGTCAACACCTTTGACATTTGAGCTTTTAGGGTGTCTATCTCCGAATCTCTTTCAGGGGTCATCACTGGATTGACTAGCACCTGTGCGGGTACAACATTTGTCTTAATCATCTGCTGGTCCTGTTAAAAGCGCCTCCTCATCTCTGATGATTTTTATCAAGTCAGCATAAGTCAGCAACGTTCCTCCTCCTGAGGTTTTCCGGTGCAGCCAGACTGGATCCGAGCGTAACGCTCCCTTTAAGACTTGCTTCATTCTTGCCGCATCTGTATCTTGGGGCTTCATCCCCTTCTTCAACACAATCTTGCACAACAACCTATTCAGTCTTCTAACATACTCGGAAAGTTTCTCCTCTGGTTGTTGGAAAGTATGTTCAAATTGGTAGACCATCTCTGTCACCTTTTCCAATTGACCAAACTCTTCTTGCAGCATGGCTAGACAGTCTTGAGCCGTGCAATCTGCATTCCCAAACCGAAAACTTTTCACTGCTTCTGCTGCTGCGCCTTTAAGGCTTTCCATCACTCGTTGCCTCTTCTGTGTTTCAGGCACCTCCCATGCCTCTACTGCCTGCAATGCCTGCTCCACCCAGGTGTCAAAATCTTCTTCCCCTGCGGGGACAGGGAGCTTCCCTGAGAATGTCTTTAGTCTCCGGTAGCTAGTCTCTACATGCACCGTGCTTGCCTTCTGACACTTGGTTAGCAGATCCCCTATCGCACCTATCAGTTCTGGTGATATAGCAGTGACAGGTGCAGGTGCCACCGGAGGCGTCGCCCTGTCCCCTTTTTCCGGTGGGGTACGGGCCGCAGCCTGCGGTGATCCCGTTGGTGATGGTTCCTTTTTTTCAGTTACTGCGTGCGCCAACCTATAGGTTCTGTTGTCTGGCGTCCGCACACACTTGCGCTTACAGGCCTCTGGCATCCCATCCCAGTACTCCACTAATGCATACTGATATGAGATGTCTGGGTCTGACTTTATCTCCGTCACCCACGGTGTGTGATCTGGGGACACTGACTTCATTAACTCCTCTACCGTCCCAGTCGACCATTCCTCCCCAGGGAGGCTGATGACTATCGACTGGTTTGGCTCTGCGTTAGAGGCTTTGCACCATGCTTCTACTGTTTGTGGATCCATGCCGGCACTTCTGGCGTTCACCTGCTGCATCAGGATCCCGGACGAGAACCCCCACGTGTAGCGATACCTTCACTTAAGAAGGCCACAGATTTAGTTTGGGCCCTGAAGACAGCTCCGCCAACCACCGGCAATATACTCGACCCCCTACTGGCACAGCTAGTTCTGACAGCAATATGTATGTCTTATACTGTATGAGTAATTAAACATGAAGACAATAATAGTATAAAACGGGTATAAGATTTACTTAAGCTTTTGATAAAAAATCAGGGGTTAACATTTATCACAGTTCACAAAGTATATATATAATGCAGAGCCCTGCAACACTAACACACTATGAATATGGAGTTAACAGCAACAAGTGCGCCACGTGGGCGACCGTTAGCTAGGCGTCCTGTGGTGCAGTAACCAAACAAACTAGAAAACTGACCAGGCCTGGTTCTGATATCTACAACTTAGTCTATAGGGGATGATGTTCTTTTCTTCACCGGCAGGTCTTTAACGGTGGTGCACATTAACAGAGTATGATTTGTAATCCAATGGGAAAAGTAAAGATGGGGTAAACACTTTGCTATGCGAACTGAGTTCAGCTCTGATAAGGTTCTTCAGTAAAAGTATCAGGAACAACTTGTGGGCCACGACAGTCTATAGGCCTATTAGCAGTAACAGTATATGGTTTGGGCGTACGCCCTCTCACCCTCCCGGACTGCGGTCCCAGTCTGGGAACTTCCACCAACTGTGTCACACACACACACGGTGTCTCCAGTGATCGGGCCCCCGATCCAACGAATGCAGTAGTTAAGCGAAGTCAGATGCCACCCCGGCTCGCAGAGGGGTGGAAGGCTCTTTGGTGCTGCGCAAGACCTCAGGCTTCAGGCCTTGCACTCCGACACATCCGCACAGGAGGATCAGTCTCTGAAGTCTCTTGTCCCAAAGAGGCCGAGCCCAGCCTCGCCTCCTCCTCTTATAACCCCTCCCATGAGTCTCTGCGGTGGAAACATTGCCGAACAGAGTTCTGGGTAACGTAGTCTCTCTGCGTTAAAGGGGAACACCCCGCTACACATGGATGGACATTCATTGGACTTTCTGTTTGGACATGAAGCATGCAGGTGGTAAGGCACCACATGGTGCACAATTCCATTCAGTTACTGCTGCAAGTATGTGGTTAAGCTTGCATTTCTGAAGGGTTGTAGTTGTGTCTGCAATACTGCTAATGATGATAGCAGGTGTGCTGTGCTGTGCTGTGCTGAAGCCTTCCTACTAACTGAACAAGCCTGGTCATACAGTCTTGACTTATTTTCTGCAGGTATGCTGTTGCATACCTCCCAACTGGCACGGATTCTGCGGGTTTTACCCGCATAGGCCCCTCCTTCCCGCAGTCCTGCGAGAGTGTCCTTTTTCCCGCACAGCAGGAAGAAGAGAAGGCACAGCCGACAGCATGAAGAGGATCAGAGAACGAGCAGGTAAGCCCCCCCTCCCCCCGCGATTTGAACTGATAACAGGTGATATTGAGCCCTTTCCTTTTAATGCAGGGCCTGGCCCTGCAGGCTGGGCTCACTGTGTATTGATGCTTGGTTGTGGTATGATCCTTGGTGGTACGTGTGTCTAAGGTAGGTTTAACCTGCTAGTGCTAATTGTCAGATGACTATTAACTTGCGCTGCTTGTCTATGATTACATTAACTCTACAGTGTGAATGACTGTGATGTGTTTATTTCTATGCATTTACATGCTGACCTTGGTTCTAAAATAAAAGTCAGGATCTGTTTAGTCACATTCCTTAGTACTTACCTGTTAGCAATATGTAATTGCTTGTATTATTTGGGGTACCCCACAGAAAGATATGTGGTTTGTAGTGGTTACTACTTATGGCAAATACCCCAGGCATGGCTCCAGGCTTCAGCTCATCTGTGAACCAGTAGCAATCAGCCTTCCTAGAGACCAGCAACTTTAACTAAGGTGAGGGCAGGTAGGTATATGGTATATCCTAAAAGAGTGCATATTATGGGCATAATGAGCGTAAATCTCTCCAGCCCTCAACACCAACACCAGTCAACCTACTTCTGCAACAGAGGACAGATCCTCTTCAGCCCTGAAAGAACCACTATGTAGTTAACTGCCAGTGGAGGCAGATCAAGAAGTCTCTACAGTAATCATAGTGGTCTGGTGGTAACTGGTGTGTCGGCCAAAATGCAAAACAAGGTTGCAGGCCAAAGACAGTGACAAATGGGCAGAGACCTGAAAAGGCCTACAGTCACTAATGGTTCCATACCAAGCCTAATCAAACAATTGTGTTTGTTTAAAGGCATCATCTACCTCAGAGCTTGCTTCTGGGAAATTGCTATGACAAGTTGGCATATCAGAAGCAAAAGGTGGATACTTTAACCCCATCCAAACTGACTGTGTGGAGCTCAGGGACTAAGCTATTCAAACAAAGGCATTTAAAGGGTACCTCTGCCTCAAAAGCAGCCGGCCAAACAGGCTGCATCAGATTAACCAAGGGTGCCATTCTTGCAACAGAAGAGGCAATATCCTTTGCAGAGACCCTGGGACAGCAAATAGATCCAGAGATGGAGAAGGTTCATACTACTGTTAAGTAGTGTTTTGTGTCCTGCGATTGTGCTCACTTCGGTAGCCAGACTGTCAGGACCCCAGACCAGATGAAAGCAGAGCTCTGCTCAGTGATAAACTCTCTATGATGGCGGATCCTAGATTGAAAATGGAGTAGCCAATGATGCAGTTCAGACACTGCGAATACAAAACTATATGCGGTTTCTCCAGTAATCATTGTGGTCAGTGAACCCTTATGTCCCATCCCACAAGTAAACACATGCCGCTTTAAGTTAGAGTGGTGACTGTTCAAGTCGGATCTGGTGATATTTAGAAGGAGGATTAATTCCTGATGTTAATCACCAATGACCAGAGGATGGCCAAAAGGCAAAGTTACAAAGAGTGAATGACAGGTTAGACCTGGGAGAACTATAGCGGAGAATAAAGAATCAAGAATTATCTTTATTTGCCTAAACCCAAGCCGCCCAATAGGGTCAGCTGACAGTGATATGTAAATTTGAGCTTAGGATCCGTGGGTCCTGTGCATTAAGGAAGCCAATGGAATTTTTTCATTTCTCTACCAATTCATTGCATTCCCTTCATGATGCATCAGAGCACAAGGGTTGTGATTACATGGTCGTTAGTCAAAAGTAAGACTTGAATAACAGGCGGAAGGTTAAGGATCCAAAAAATTGCACAGGCCATCGTTGCAATTAATCTCTACAGCCGTCATAAAGGCTTCACCTCCACAAATCATACCCCATGATTTCCAAGGAGTATCGTTCATAGCGGTGCGACCCCCCAAGTCGCTGCAACGGTAAAGTAGTCCCTACACTACTTTTAATCCCACTGTGATCTAACTTGGGGCCATAGACATCAAGAATACACAGGCATTGATTCAAGACACATAGAAATCGCAGTAAATCGCACGATTTTAGGTCGCAATAGTGGAAACCTAGGCTAAGACTGTCGATGGTCTTTAGACCTAGCAAGTTGTATATTTGCATGGTTGCATAGGGAGTGAGGTTGAGGGTGGACACAGGTCCATCAAGTCCAACCTATGTGTGATTATATGTCGATATTACCTTATATATCCCTGTATGTTGTGGTCATCCACAAGTGTGTGTGTGTGTATACTGTATACACACTTCAAAATACCCATGTTGCAGCAAGTACCTTCGCTTGGCAATTCGAGTTTACTACGAGTTCATCTGGCAGACTGTGACCTTTCCACAAACTCCGGACATTTCCTGGGATCTTGGGTCCAGTAAGGGCCGACTTGCGGGACCAAGGACTTCTGGTGAGCCTTGTCTGGACAACAGACTGGCGCAATGACTTCCAGATTCTGGGAAAAGAGTCCCAGTACAGACTCTGATCGAGTTGGGAGGAACCATCATCGAGAGACCATCATCGAGAGACCAACTAGTCTCATCACAACAATGACCTACCGGGAAGCAATTCTGAATCTCTGAAAAAAAATACAATAAAGTTACACTCAGAGAGAGCAACAGTATAAGTATCTCACTTGAACAAATGGCTCTTTCCCATTGGTTGCATCCCACGGTCGCAAGAGCAATAAAGTAGCCGGGAGTAATCCATGAGGTCCGAGGTGCCCAAGGGAAGGTTGACAACTGTGTTAACTGGTTTTGTAGTAAGGAAAGACTTACTTCCTGCACTAGAAACAGTAACTCCACAGAGGAGAAAAGTCCCCACTTGGGGAGGTAGCTAAATGAACGAATCTTTCAGCGTATCAGCTATTAGGCATACCAATCATCCCAAGTGGTTACTCGTCGGGTATTCATGCCAATGGAGGACAAGGTGTCCAAAAGTCAGAGTTATAGCGGTCGCAGACTGGAGTCTTTCCGAAACGCAACAAATAAGCCTCAACTATGCTGAAAAGACTCAGCAAAATGGGGAAGTCCTATCTTCGCTGTCAAGAAGGAATGCAAAACTAGTCAACTTCTGTCAGATGTATCTCCCAGCACGTTAAGTAGGGTTTTCTAGAACTTACGGCCAGATGGCGTAAGATACAAAAGCCGTCGGATGACAAGGGACAGTCTCCAAAACAAAAAGCTGGTCAAGAGATCGGCAACAAATAAGGCTATCAAGATATTGGTCTGACTGTAACCTGGGTGGCTTCCCAGAGGTGGAAGCAAAGAAATTAATGACAGCCAACTGGGTCGGCAAATTAGCCAATATGTATATTCAACAAACCTAATACTCTCCAGGATCCTTATCCGGATTCACAGTCATTCGGTGGTGATAACAATAATTGCCCTGTGGCTTGCAGGCCATAATATCCGCGGGTACAGTCTCAGATCCGAGAACCTCCTCCTATTCTCCTTCCTGAGATCCAACACCTCATACAGCGTAGTCAACGGTATCTTCCAAATTTCATACAAGTTATATCTAGAGGCTGGAGACCAAGAAGTAGAGGTCTCACCGTTTAGTGTTTGAAGTCCTATGGAGGTCAGAGCGCCTACTCCAAACTTCAAGTACATTAGATACGAGAAAAACCTACAGAATTTAAAGGATGGAATTCTCTACTCCTTACTGTAAGGATTGCATTGTATACAAGTAAGCCTAGATACGACATTAAAGGATACATGAAACTCAGTCGTGTCCTCACTCTATGGGCTCCAGTAACGGTGGGCTCCAGTAACGGTGGGCTCCAGTAACGGTGGGATCCAGTAACGGTGGGATCCAGTAACGGTGGGATCCAGTAACGGTGGGATCCAGTAACGGTTGCATATCTTAGCAACCAATTCCGAAAGACCTGGGCAAGTTATTCTTTTCCCCATTTAGTCTTCCAAATAGTGTGAGACACATTATCTCACTCTCCATTTAGAGGGATAGGACATCCTAAATATGGCCAGTAACATGGAATAAGTATTCCTTTTGGCCAATAGGTCTAGAAAGATCTCAGACATCCAAGTGTCAAGCTATAAACTACCTTGTTGCTGAAATTATCAGGCAAAATGGCTCTAGTCTCTTCCTCAACACTATACAAAGGTTGGTATCTTTGCAATCTGGGTTAGAACATCAGCCTTCTGGCATATCCAAACTAAAGTGTTTGAAGTACCACGAACATTGAAAATAGTCAAGGTTTAAAAGAGACATAGAATTGGCCCTTCTTCTAGGAGAAAAACGATAGACTCATCAGGCCTAACAGCATCAGAAAAAGACAATCACTGTCTAACGAAGACAATCGCAGTGGTGCGGATCAAGTTAGTCAAAGCTTAGATGACTAGGAAAAACCCATCAGATGAGGGCAGAGACCGCTCTTCCAGTCTGATTGCGCATGCATTGACGGAACTCCAGAATAGTTCCTCCAGAGTTAATATGTAAACTACGACCTGGTCTACATTCAACACGTTTGGGGGTCCATTCTTGTGGACCCAGCAGTCTTAACTACAATACATCTCAGTCGTTAGTGGGGATAGAGCTAATCCTCTTAAACACTTGAGCAGTACCCACCCTTGTTGTCTGGTGATTTGGTACATCCCATACGTATATGCTGTCATGCTGTGTCAGGAAAAGGAAAAATTTTATACTTACCTGACGGTAAGTTTCCTTTCCTGATGCAAGCATGACAGCATATAGGTCCCCTCCCAAAAAAATAAAATAAAAAATAAAATAAAATAAAAATATCACGAAAATATAATAAAGGCCTTCGCAGTGATACTAAGTTACGAGAATACTGCAGGAAGGGAGGAGACCTACTTTTATAATATAACCGGTCCTGAATTGGGCAGGGAGGCGGAGCCTTCCCATACGTATATGCTGTCATGCTTGCATCAGGAAAGGAAAATTACCGTCAGGTAAGTATAAAATGTTCCCTTTTCTGAAAGCAGACACCCTGGAGAATAAAATAGTGGTGGTTCTATGTCTGGGTGATGCGAATTCAGCAATGCAGTTTGTATGGTTGAAATTGCAGCGCTTTCGCACCGAAATGGCACAGGACCCTTTTTTTTGGTCCACACCGGATTGCACGGGTGTACACCCGGGCACATCGGGTATCAGGTATCCCGAGTCCTCCCTATTTTGAAGCCAATTAGAGCCTCTGGCTCTAATCAGATGCTTAAAAAAACATAGGATAGGTTAGGCGGCGCTCGTGCGCACACAATGGACGGCCCACCCCTGGTTTGAGAGGGGCGGCCCATCTGACGATACAAGGGAAATTTCGTATCTTCCTCACGGGGAACTTGATTCCCCTGAGGAATATACGATATTTCCCTTGTATCATCACACGTAGGGGAGGGGACAGGACGATGTAGGAGGTAGTTGAACTGCTTCACAGAGAAAGGACACACGATCTCATCTAAAACCCATCGACTTAAGGAAAATAATAGAGCGGTTCACTAAACGCACCTAATCCATGTGAGTACCCTATATTTAGGCTTTCTTGTGTAGCGGACCCCCCATAATTGGGGTCGCTATGCCTAAATTTAAGGGGTAGCCTGAGCAAATATTTAGGCTCAGGCTGTTTGAATTCTTTTAACCACTTGAGACCCGCGCTATAGACGAAAAACGTCTCACGCGATCGGCTGTTACAGAGGCAGGACGTGGATCTTTGTGTGTAAACACAGAGATCCACGTCCTGTCAGGGAGAGAGGAGACCCATGTTGTGTCCCTTGTACATAGGGACACAGATCGGTCACCTACCCCAGTCACTCCCCTCTCACACACAGTTAGAATCTCTCCCAGGGAACATATTTAACCCCTTGATCGCCCCCTAGTGTTAACCCCTTCCCTGCCAGTCACATTTATACAGTAATCGGTGCATATTTATAGCACTGTTCGCTGTATAAATGTGAATGGTCCCAAAATAGTGTCAAAAGTGTCCGATATGTCCGTCGCAATATCGCAGGCCTGACAAAAATCGCAGATAACCGCCATTACTAGTAAAAAAAAAAAATTATAATAAAATAAATAAAACCCTAATAAAAATGTCATAAAACTATCCCCTATTTTGTAGGCGCTCTAACTTTTGCGCAAACCAATCACTATACGCTTATTGCAATTTTTTTTACCAAAAATATGTAGAAGAATACGTATCGGCCTAAACTGAGAAAAAAATGTTTTCTTTTTTTTAATTGTCGCTCTATTTTTGTTTATAGCGCAAAAAAAAAAACCGCAGAGGTGATCAAATACCACCAAAAGAAAGCTCTATTTGTGGGAAAAAATTATAAAAATATCATTTGGGTACAGCGTTGTATGACCGCGCAATTGTCATTCAAAGTGCGTCAGCGCTGAAAGCTGAAAATTGGTCTAGGTACGAAGGGGGTTTAAGTGCCCAGTAAGCAAGTGGTTAAATTGGTTTCTGCTTTGTTGTCGTGTTGCCTGGCAGTACAGTTACCTTTGATCTGTGGGGGGCGCTGTCACCCAGGTCTCAGGTTGAACCACAGGTAGCATTGCAGCGCGATTGGGTGTCCTCTCTCGGCAGGCGTGCAGTGGGCGTGGTTTACCCGCTGTGCATGCTGGGAGAGGTTACTTAAGGGGCAGATGCCATTGCTTGGAGAGCAGTTCGCGCCTCCCGGCCCTCAAGGCCAGGGGTGCGTGTGTGTGTACCAGCCCTGAGGCTGCATCGCTGCAGGTAGGCCCAGCACCTTTAGATGAGGCCTACACCCGAAGAGGAGTCCCAGGGTACCCAAGTGAGGGGTGACCCACTCTGAAGGAGAGGAAGCCAGAGGAGGATCGGTCCCAAGGGGATTGGTGAAGAAGTCACTGTCTCGGGAGAGGCCTGGTTACCTGTCAGAGGGAAGGATTCCTATCCGCCAAAAGACTGGAATTGTGCCCATTGGCACCTAAGTACTAACTATTACTAGGTCGGGAAGTTCGGGACTTAAAGATTCTGTGGCAGAGGATCTCCTGATCGTATCCCAGGGAAATGGCAAGTAGTTGTTTCGTGCTTCACACCGGCTGCTAGGACTGTGAGAGAGGACTATCTGGGCGAGCAAAAGCCCACTCAGGACTGAGTGGAGATAACTGACAGTTAAGTGCCGCGTGCCTGAACCTGCCTCCCTGTTAAATTCTCTATCTCCAACTTTCCTATCAAGTTTCTACGCAAGTAAAATACACCTTTCTTTATTGGGTTTAATACTGTCTGGACAATGGCCTTATTGAATACAAGGAGAGAATAGACTTTACCCTACACTGTAGGGGAGAGAACCAACGGAAGGAGGTAACTCGCTGCAGGACCCAAAACAGATAATACCGCTCACCCTCTTTTATCAGGAGGATATTGGGCTTGTGGCATGGTGTGTCCCGTTCTGCTTGTAGAGGTAAGCAGGGTAACGGATCTGTGTGCTACACTTGTCTATTGAATAAACTGTGTAAAAACAATATCACGCTTAGGGTGACCACATGTCCCAGATTGCCCAGGTCAGTCCCGCATTTTGCAGGTCTGTCCCGGGCACGTTCATTCCAGGACAATAAAGTGTCCCGGAATGAAACTGACACAGCCACCCCCCGGGCCAATCTGATACCCCCAAAAAAGGCCGCCACATCACCGCTTTACTCAATGACAGTACTTGTCCTGGCCGGGAATGCCTGGAGGAGCACAATCCCGCCCCCTGCTTGTGATTGGAGAAATCATAAATCACGCCTCTTGTGTCCAATCACTGTGCTGTGATTCGTTACAGCACAAGCTGATTTTTGGGAAGGGAGGGTGTCCCTGAATGGTAGTTTGAAAATGTGGTCACCCTAAATGCTATGGAGCCTCTTCTTACTGTTTGCATATGAGGAGACATCACCAGTGAGCAGCAGCCTTTGAACCATACAGCTCATCTAGAATCCTTAAGGTTGTTTACAAGCATGGCTGACAAAACTTAGTTGTGAGGTCACACGCTCTGAGGTGATTGGCCATTACCTGAGGGTGGGGACTAGGGATGAGCTTCGTGTTCGAGTCGAACATACGTTCGACTCGAACATTGGCTGTTCGATCGTTCGACGAAGATCGAACGATTTGGGCCGTTCGCGCCAAATTCGAGTGACGCGAACGGCCCACAATGCACTACGCCATCGCAGTGTCATCCAGGCGCTGTGATTGGCCAAGCATGCACTGTGACCCCGCATGCTTGGCCAATCACAGCGCCGGCAGCGAGGAGAGCAATGATTGGCCACAGGCAGGATGCCTGTGGCCAATTATTGCTGAGGGTGTTTAGTACACGCCCCACACTATAAAAGGCCGCCAGCACGGCGGCCTAGTGTAGTGTGTTCCGGAGCAGGGATAGAGTAGCATAGGCAGGGACAGTGACTGTTATTTCTTTCTTGCTTAACCTGGATTCCTTTAGTTTAGGGAAAGAGAAGGATAGGTAGGGAGAGTGTCAGTGTGTTTTGTGCTTCTGCTATAGTGTGCTTAAAAAAAACATTTATTCTAGGGACAGAAAACTCTAGGTAGGGACAGTGTCAGTTTCTTTCACTCTGCAAGTCCTTGTTTCCAGGGACCTGTAAGGACAGTGAGTTAATTGTCCTTGTGCTATATTGTGCTTAAAAAAAACATTTATTCTAGGGACAGAAAACTCTAGGTAGGGACAGTGTCAGTTTCTTTCACTCTGCAAGTCCTTGTTTCCAGGGACCTGTAAGGACAGTGAGTTAATTGTCCTTGTGCTATATTGTGATTAAAAAAAACATTTATTCTAGGGACAGAAAACTCTAGGTAGGGACAGTGTCAGTTTCTTTCACTCTGCAAGTCCTTGTTTCCAGGGACCTGTAAGGACAGTGAGTTAATTTTCCTTGTGCTATATTGTGATTAAAAAAAACATTTTTTCTAGGGACAGAAAACTGTAGGTAGGGAGAGTGTTTTTTTTCTTTCACTCTGCAAGTCCTTGTTTCCAGGGACCTGTAAGGACAGTGAGTTAATTGTCCTTGTGCTATATTGTGCTTAAAAAAAACATTTATTCTAGGGACAGAAAACTCTAGGTAGGGACAGTGTCAGTTTCTTTCACTCTGCAAGTCCTTGTTTCCAGGGACCTGTAAGGACAGTGAGTTAATTTTCCTTGTGCTATATTGTGATTAAAAAAAACATTTATTCTAGGGACAGAAAACTCTAGGTAGGGACAGTGTCAGTTTCTTTCACTCTGCAAGTCCTTGTTTCCAGGGACCTGTAAGGACAGTGAGTTAATTTTCCTTGTGCTATATTGTGATTAAAAAAAACATTTATTCTAGGGACAGAAAACTCTAGGTAGGGACAGTGTCAGTTTCTTTCACTCTGCAAGTCCTTGTTTCCAGGGACCTGTAAGGACAGTGAGTTAATTTTCCTTGTGCTATATTGTGATTAAAAAAAACATTTATTCTAGGGACAGAAAACTCTAGGTAGGGACAGTGTCAGTTTCTTTCACTCTGCAAGTCCTTGTTTCCAGGGACCTGTAAGGACAGTGAGTTAATTTTCCTTGTGCTATATTGTGATTAAAAAAAACATTTATTCTAGGGACAGAAAACTCTAGGTAGGGACAGTGTCAGTTTCTTTCACTCTGCAAGTCCTTGTTTCCAGGGACCTGTAAGGACAGTGAGTTAATTTTCCTTGTGCTATATTGTGATTAAAAAAAACATTTTTTCTAGGGACAGAAAACTGTAGGTAGGGAGAGTGTTTTTTTTCTTTCACTCTGCAAGTCCTTGTTTCCAGGGACCTGTAAGGACAGTGAGTTAATTTTCCTTGTGCTATATTGTGATTAAAAAAAACATTTTTTCTAGGGACAGAAAACTGTAGGTAGGGAGAGTGTTTTTTTTCTTTCACTCTGCAAGTCCTTGTTTCCAGGGACCTGTAAGGACAGTGAGTTAATTGTCCTTGTGCTATATTGTGCTTAAAAAAAACATTTATTCTAGGGACAGAAAACTCTAGGTAGGGACAGTGTCAGTTTCTTTCACTCTGCAAGTCCTTGTTTCCAGGGACCTGTAAGGACAGTGAGTTAATTTTCCTTGTGCTATATTGTGATTAAAAAAAACATTTATTCTAGGGACAGAAAACTCTAGGTAGGGACAGTGTCAGTTTCTTTCACTCTGCAAGTCCTTGTTTCCAGGGACCTGTAAGGACAGTGAGTTAATTTTCCTTGTGCTATATTGTGATTAAAAAAAACATTTTTTCTAGGGACAGAAAACTGTAGGTAGGGAGAGTGTTTTTTTTCTTTCACTCTGCAAGTCCTTGTTTCCAGGGACCTGTAAGGACAGTGAGTTAATTTTCCTTGTGCTATATTGTGCTTAAAAAAAACATTTTTTCTAGGGACAGAAAACTGTAGGTAGGGAGAGTGTTTTTTTTCTTTCACTCTGCAAGTCCTTGTTTCCAGGGACCTGTAAGGACAGTGAGTTAATTTTCCTTGTGCTATATTGTGCTTAAAAAAAACATTTATTCTAGGGACAGAAAACTCTAGGTAGGGACAGTGTCAGTTTCTTTCACTCTGCAAGTCCTTGTTTCCAGGGACCTGTAAGGACAGTGAGTTAATTTTCCTTGTGCTATATTGTGATTAAAAAAAACATTTATTCTAGGGACAGAAAACTCTAGGTAGGGACAGTGTCAGTTTCTTTCACTCTGCAAGTCCTTGTTTCCAGGGACCTGTAAGGACAGTGAGTTAATTTTCCTTGTGCTATATTGTGATTAAAAAAAACATTTTTTCTAGGGACAGAAAACTGTAGGTAGGGAGAGTGTTTTTTTTCTTTCACTCTGCAAGTCCTCGTTTCCAGGGACCTGTAAGGACAGTGAGTTAATTTTCCTTGTGCTATATTGTGCTTAAAAAAAACATTTTTTCTAGGGACAGAAAACTGTAGGTAGGGAGAGTGTTTTTTTTCTTTCACTCTGCAAGTCCTTGTTTCCAGGGACCTGTAAGGACAGTGAGTTAATTTTCCTTGTGCTATATTGTGATTAAAAAAAACATTTTTTCTAGGGACAGAAAACTGTAGGTAGGGAGAGTGTTTTTTTTCTTTCACTCTGCAAGTCCTTGTTTCCAGGGACCTGTAAGGACAGTGAGTTAATTGTCCTTGTGCTATATTGTGCTTAAAAAAAACATTTTTTCTAGGGACAGAAAACTCTAGGTAGGGAGAGTGTTTTTTTTTTTTCACTCTGCAAGTCCTTGTTTCCAGGGACCTGTAAGGACAGTGAGTTAATTGTCCTTGTGCTATATTGTGCTTAAAAAAAACATTTATTCTAGGGACAGAAAACTCTAGGTAGGGACAGTGTCAGTTTCTTTCACTCTGCAAGTCCTTGTTTCCAGGGACCTGTAAGGACAGTGAGTTAATTTTCCTTGTGCTATATTGTGATTAAAAAAAACATTTATTCTAGGGACAGAAAACTCTAGGTAGGGACAGTGTCAGTTTCTTTCACTCTGCAAGTCCTTGTTTCCAGGGACCTGTAAGGACAGTGAGTTAATTTTCCTTGTGCTATATTGTGATTAAAAAAAACATTTTTTCTAGGGACAGAAAACTGTAGGTAGGGAGAGTGTTTTTTTCCTTTCACTCTGCAAGTCCTTGTTTCCAGGGACCTGTAAGGACAGTGAGTTAATTTTCCTTGTGCTATATTGTGCTTAAAAAAAACATTTTTTCTAGGGACAGAAAACTGTAGGTAGGGAGAGTGTTTTTTTTCTTTCACTCTGCAAGTCCTTGTTTCCAGGGACCTGTAAGGACAGTGAGTTAATTGTCCTTGTGCTATATTGTGCTTAAAAAAAACATTTATTCTAGGGACAGAAAACTCTAGGTAGGGACAGTGTCAGTTTCTTTCACTCTGCAAGTCCTTGTTTCCAGGGACCTGTAAGGACAGTGAGTTAATTTTCCTTGTGCTATATTGTGATTAAAAAAAACATTTTTTCTAGGGACAGAAAACTGTAGGTAGGGAGAGTGTTTTTTTTCTTTCACTCTGCAAGTCCTTGTTTCCAGGGACCTGTAAGGACAGTGAGTTAATTTTCCTTGTGCTATATTGTGCTTAAAAAAAACATTTTTTCTAGGGACAGAAAACTGTAGGTAGGGAGAGTGTTTTTTTTCTTTCACTCTGCAAGTCCTTGTTTCCAGGGACCTGTAAGGACAGTGAGTTAATTTTCCTTGTGCTATATTGTGCTTAAAAAAAACATTTTTTCTAGGGACAGAAAACTGTAGGTAGGGAGAGTGTTTTTTTTCTTTCACTCTGCAAGTCCTTGTTTCCAGGGACCTGTAAGGACAGTGAGTTAATTGTCCTTGTGCTATATTGTGCTTAAAAAAAACATTTATTCTAGGGACAGAAAACTCTAGGTAGGGACAGTGTCAGTTTCTTTCACTCTGCAAGTCCTTGTTTCCAGGGACCTGTAAGGACAGTGAGTTAATTTTCCTTGTGCTATATTGTGATTAAAAAAAACATTTATTCTAGGGACAGAAAACTCTAGGTAGGGACAGTGTCAGTTTCTTTCACTCTGCAAGTCCTTGTTTCCAGGGACCTGTAAGGACAGTGAGTTAATTTTCCTTGTGCTATATTGTGATTAAAAAAAACATTTTTTCTAGGGACAGAAAACTGTAGGTAGGGAGAGTGTTTTTTTTCTTTCACTCTGCAAGTCCTTGTTTCCAGGGACCTGTAAGGACAGTGAGTTAATTTTCCTTGTGCTATATTGTGCTTAAAAAAAACATTTTTTCTAGGGACAGAAAACTGTAGGTAGGGAGAGTGTTTTTTTTCTTTCACTCTGCAAGTCCTTGTTTCCAGGGACCTGTAAGGACAGTGAGTTAATTTTCCTTGTGCTATATTGTGCTTAAAAAAAACATTTTTTCTAGGGACAGAAAACTGTAGGTAGGGAGAGTGTTTTTTTTCTTTCGCTCTGCAAGTCCTTGTTTCCAGGGACCTGTAAGGACAGTGAGTTAATTGTCCTTGTGCTATATTGTGCTTAAAAAAAACATTTATTCTAGGGACAGAAAACTCTAGGTAGGGACAGTGTCAGTTTCTTTCACTCTGCAAGTCCTTGTTTCCAGGGACCTGTAAGGACAGTGAGTTAATTTTCCTTGTGCTATATTGTGATTAAAAAAAACATTTTTTCTAGGGACAGAAAACTGTAGGTAGGGAGAGTGTTTTTTTTCTTTCACTCTGCAAGTCCTTGTTTCCAGGGACCTGTAAGGACAGTGAGTTAATTTTCCTTGTGCTATATTGTGATTAAAAAAAACATTTTTTCTAGGGACAGAAAACTGTAGGTAGGGAGAGTGTTTTTTTTCTTTCACTCTGCAAGTCCTTGTTTCCAGGGACCTGTAAGGACAGTGAGTTAATTGTCCTTGTGCTATATTGTGCTTAAAAAAAACATTTTTTCTAGGGACAGAAAACTGTAGGTAGGGAGAGTGTTTTTTTTTTTTCACTCTGCAAGTCCTTGTTTCCAGGGACCTGTAAGGACAGTGAGTTAATTGTCCTTGTGCTATATTGTGCTTAAAAAAAACATTTATTCTAGGGACAGAAAACTCTAGGTAGGGACAGTGTCAGTTTCTTTCACTCTGCAAGTCCTTGTTTCCAGGGACCTGGAGAGACATTGAGTGAATTGTCCTTGTGCTATATTGTGATTAAAAAAAACATTTATTCTAGGGACAGAAAACTCTAGGTAGGGACAGTGTCAGTTTCTTTCACTGTGAAAGTCCTTGTTTCAAGGGACAGAGAAGGACACCTGAAGGTAGCCCTTATTGCTTTTTTCCCATCTCCCTGCAGGCCATCTATTAGAATGTCTGGAAGGCAAACAAGGAGAGGCAGACAGTCAGGAGGCAATAAAAGAGGGCAAGCAGGCTCTGTGTCTGGGGGCAACAGTGCTGGTCGTGGACGCGGTGCATTGTCATCAGCACATGGCCATGGGACACGCTTGTCCTTCTTTTCGGCAGCTGGACATGTTGAGCCACATCATGCCGAAGACTTGGTAGAGTGGATGACCAAGCCCTCCTCCTCCTCCTCATCCTCTCTCACCCAGGCTCAGGGTACTGGAAAAGCAGCTGCCAAAGCGTCGTCTTCCCTGGTATCAATGTCAGACAAATCATCAGTCACTCCTTCCCTAGACCCACCATGTCCTCCTCCTGAGGAGTCCCCCGAACTGTTTCAGCACAGTGTTGGGTACATGCTCCAGGAGGATGCCCAGCGTTTCGAAGGGTCTGATGATGAAACCCAGCTAGAGGAAGGCAGTAGCGTGAGAGCAGACAGAGGGGATGCTCAAGAAGGACACCAATCTGGCAGTCATGTTCCAGCAGCTGCAGCATACTGCCAGATTGGCTCCAGTGATGAGGAGGGAGGGGATGATGAGGTCAATGACTCCACGTGGGTGCCTAATAGGAGAGAGGAGGAGGAGGAGGATGAGGAGGAGGCACATCTCCAACGAGGCAGGATGCCCTTTGGTGGCCAGCGTAAGGGCAGTACACCGACGGAATCACACCGCAGAGCTCCGCCTGTGCAGGGCGCTGCCTCTGCCCGTCATTCAAAAAGTTCTTTGGTGTGGGCCTTTTTTGAGGCTAGTGCATCAGATCGCACAGCTGCTGTTTGCAACATATGTCTCAAGCGTATATCGCGTGGCCAAAACATCAGCCGCTTGGGTACCACATGCCTGACCAGACATATGTTGACCTGCCATGCAGCTCGTTGGCAAGCCTACCTCAAAGACCCACACCAAAGAACAAAGCGGACCTCTCCTTGCACCGCATCAGCTGGGATCTCCAACCCCACTATAACTTCAGTCCTCTCTGAAACATGCACTGAGAGGAATGAAGGTGTAGAATTAGGTGTGTCACAGCCAAGTACTTGCGCCCACTCTGCTAGCAGTACACCGACGTCCGATTCTAGCAGGCAAATTTCCCTGCCCCAGCTGCTGGACCGTCGAAAGAAGTTCACTCCCAGCCATCCACATGCCCAGCGGTTGAATGCTAGCTTGGCTAAATTGCTAGCGCTTCAACTGCTGCCTTTTCAGTTGGTAGACTCGGCCCCCTTCCGTGAGTTTGTGCAATGTGCGGTTCCTCAGTGGCAGGTTCCCAAACGCCACTTTTTCTCACGGAAGGCTATTCCGGCTCTCTACCGGCATGTGGAAGGCAATGTCTTGGCCTCGCTGGACAGGGCGGTCAGCGGTAAGGTGCATATTACCGCTGACTCATGGTCCAGCAGGCATGGACAGGGACGTTACCTTTCTTTCACGGCCCATTGGGTCACTCTTTTGGCAGCTGGGAAGGATTCAGGACAAGGTGCAGTAGTGTTGGAGGTTGTCCCACCGCCACGCCTCCAAAATGCTACTACTGGTTGTGACACACCTCTCTCCTCCACCCCCTCCTCTTCTTCTTCCTCCATGGCCTCTTCCTGTGGTTTGTCCTATGAACCAGCGGTGCTCCGTAGCCGTTCACGGGGCTACGCAAGTACGCAGGCAAAAAGATGCCATGCCGTGCTTGCGCTGGTGTGTTTGGGGGACAGAAGCCACACTGGGGCAGAGGTCCTGTCTGCTCTGCAGGGCCAGGCCGAGAGGTGGTTGACGCCACGCCAGCTTAAGCCAGGAATGGTGGTTTGCGACAATGGCACCAACCTCCTCTCCGCCCTCCGACAGGGACAACTGACCCATGTGCCCTGTGTGGCTCACGTCCTTAACCTGGTGGTGCAGCGCTTCTTGGGCAGGTACCCGGGCTTACAGGATGTCCTGAGGCAGGCCAGGAAAGTCTGTGTGCATTTCCGCAGATCTTATAATGCCAGTGCTCGCCTGGCTGAGCTGCAAAAGGAGTTGAACCTGCCCAAGAACCGCCTTATATGTGACATGCCCACCAGGTGGAACTCAACGTTGGCCATGCTGCAGCGGCTGCACACGCAGCAGAGGGCCATCAATGAGTACCTGTGCGACTACGGCACCAGGACAGGGTCAGGGGAGCTTGGTTTTTTTTCTCCACGCCAGTGGGGCATGATCAGGGATGCATGCACTGTCCTGGCACCATTTGAGGAGGCCACGAGGATGGTGAGCAGTGACAGTGCATGCATCAGTGACACTGTACCTCTTGTCCACCTGTTGGAGCACACGCTGCGTGGAATAATGGACAGGGCACTTGAGGCAGAACAGAGGCAGGAAGAGGAGGACTTCCTTGCCTCTCAAGGCCCCCTTTACCCAGACAGTGTTCCTTCTGTCCCACCCATCGCACAGGAAGAGGAGGAGGAGGAGGAGGAGGAGGAGGAGGAGGAGGATTGTGTCAGCATGGAGGTGGAGGCTGGCACTCAGCATCATCAGCAGCAGTCTTTTAGGGATGATTTACAGTCCCAAGAAACCAGTGGACTTGTACGTGGCTGGGAGGAGGTGGCTGCGGATCATGTCGTCCTTAGTGACCCAGAGGACTCCGGAGCGAATGCCTCAGCAAACCTACGCTGCATGGCCTCCCTGATCCTGCAAAGTCTGCGGAAGGATCCTCGTATTCTTCGGATCAAGGAGAGGGACCATTACTGGCTGGCCACTCTCCTTGATCCACGGTACAAGGGTAAGGTTGCGGACCTTATGTTACCGTCGCAGAGGGAGCAGAGGATGAGACAACTCCGGGAGGCCTTGCAGAAAGGTCTGTGCAACGCGTTCCCAGAGACTGGGAGGTTGCAAACTCCTGGTCCTGGACAACGAGTTGCTGAGGCTTCGGCCAGTCAAAGAAGGAGCGGTGGGGAAGGTGGCCGTCTGACCGATGCGTTCAGACAATTCTTTAGTCCGCAGCCCCAAAGTATGATCGGTTCCAGCAACCATCGCCAGCGTCTGATAAACATGGTGCAGGAATATCTAGGGGCAAGGTCAGACTTGGACACCTTCCCCACCGAAAATCCTCTGGCTTACTGGGTCTTGAGGATGGATCACTGGCCAGAGCTTGCACAGTATGCAATTGAGCTACTGGCCTGTCCTGCATCCAGCGTTCTTTCGGAACGCACATTCAGTGCTGCTGGAGGATTTGTCACGGATCACAGGGTGCGCCTGTCCACCGACTCGGTTGATCGACTGACTTTCATCAAGATGAACCAGTCTTGGATCACCACCAGCTACCACACACCTGATGCTGATATAACAGACTAATTGATTTTAAAATGTCACATCCCTTCAAGACTGATGCTGATGCTGAGTGCCTGTGCTGTTATGTTGACTGGCTATCCTCCTCCTCCGAGTCCTCAATGATACGATTGATGATGATAGCTTGGAAGATCATTTTTGTTTATGGGTGCCGCCACCAGTGCCTAACGCCCAATTTTTCAGCCCCTGTTTAACAGGGGCGTGTAATTACAATTTTTGAAGCAATACTTTGCAACAGGGCTCATTGCTGTGCTCCAAGTACAGTATCTGTGAGGAGTTGCAGTGTTGTGCCACCAGTGCCTAAGGCCCAATTTTTCAGCCCCTGTTTAACAGGGGCGTGTCATTACAATTTTTGAAGCAATACTTTGCAACAGGGCTCATTGCTGTGCTCCAAGTACAGTATCTGTGAAGGGTTGCAGTGTTGTGCCACCAGTGCCTAAGGCCCAATTTTTCAGCCCCTGTTCAACAGGGGCATGTAATTACAATTCTTGATCTAATAATTCACAGCAGGGCCCATTGCTGCACCCACCAAGAGTAACTGTCAGGGCTTACAGTGTTGTGGCACCAGCACCACCATCAAAGGCCCAATTTTTACTACCACTGTTCAACAATTATATGTAATTAAAATTCCTGATATAATAGTTGACAGCAGGGCGTTCCAGCACCAACCAAGAGTAACTGTGAGTGCTTACAGTGTTGTGCCAACACCAACAACTAAGGGGCCTATTTCTGCAGAGTATATACGGCAGGTCCCTACTTTCAAACATCCAACTTACAAACGACTCCTACTTGCAAACGCAAGAAGACAACAGGAAGTGAGAGGAAATCTACCACTAGGAAGGAAAATTCTCTCCTGTAAGAATAAATATGGGAGAAAGGTGTCTCCTCTGTACTGATGCTTTATCAGCAATCCTTGTTTCAAGAAAAACACCACATTTCAAAAACAGTTGTCATTAGGACGGAAAGTGAGGTGAAATGTTCTGAACAGGGGCACAGACAGCAAAACAAATGTTACAGGGGTGATAACCCTTACCTATGTTTTCCAAAAAGTTTAAAAATAGATTTTTGGTCTGGAGCTACACTTCAACAATGTACCTGTTCAAAATTACAAACAGATTCTACATAAGAACAAACCTACAGTCCCTGTCTTGTATGCACCGCCTGTATACGGCTGTTCAGAGTATATAGGGCCTTTTTTATTTTATGTGCGGGGTTCCCCTTAATATCCATACAAGACCCAAAGGGGCTGGTAATGGGCTGGGGTAGGGGGGGGGTCATGGGGTAGCTATGCCATTTTTCTTAAAGATTTTCATCCATATTACCGGGACCAGACATTACATTAAAGCCGCAAGCAGTTTTAAATGGCTTTTTTTTCCTTTAGAAGTGTCATTTTGTGCAGGGACAGTTCTAAACACGGGAAACACGTGGCACTTCACAGGCATACTTTAGACACCCCCCAGGTACGATATTTAAAGGAATATTTGACTTTTTTTTTTTCACTTTATGCATCATTAAAATGACTGCTCCCGGAAAACGATCGTTTTTAAAACTTATTTTTGCATTGATACATGTCCCCTGGTGCAGAACCCGGGTTCCCAAACCCTTTTTAGGACAATAACATGCATAATAGTTGTTATAATTAGCACTTTAGAATTCGAACGTTCGCATCCATTGTATTTAATAGGGTTCTAATGTTCGTTCGAACTTTCGGTCCGTTCGCGGGTTCTGGTGCGAACCGAACCCGGGGGTGTTCGGCTCATCACTAGTGGGGACACTGGAACACATTGTTTTCACGGAGTCACCATTATAAGGACTGTATACAATCTGTGTTGGACTGACTTTCATTTAATCAGGACTGCACTGCAGCACTTTATGATTCACGTTTGTGGCACCATTTATATTTTCTATTCCTTTGTTAGCATTTATATAATTGTATATTTTTTTTTAATTTTTTTTTTTTATATTTACTATATATATTTTTTTCATGTTTATTTATTAACGTGAAGTTAGCATGGATTAGTGCTCCACAGGGACTAAGGATTATATTTTTTATATATTTTTTCAGCTTGATTTACTGTCACTATTTATATTTGGATGTTTTATTGCAATGTTGGCACTTTAAAATTCATCATTGGGAAGATTTTGAGTGAGATAGCGCAGTATTTTTTAAAATATATTGTTATCACACAGCTTTGAGAGACGCAATTAGTGCTAGCAGCTGTCATTTATTATTACACATTTTTATTTATATATATATTTTTAATGGATAGCTTGCAAGGTCCTCATAGTCTATCTTTGTATATCCCTTTCCTGTTTTATACAGTTCAACTACCTTTTCCCGCAGATCCTTTGACAATTCTTTTGCTTTCCCCATGACTCAGAATCCAGAAACGTCAGTGCAGCACTGGATGAAAGATGCAAGGGTCTGTCAGGGGTCCAGAAACTCATTGACCTTTTATACACACACACACACACACTAATTACAAGCAAAAAGATCACAGGTGAGGATGGTTACCTTTAATATCCATTCAAATCCCTTTGTGTCCACTTGTGTGCAGGTTATCAGGCCAAAATCACCAGGGTATGTAAACTTTTAATTAGGGTCATTTTGGTAGTTTCTGTTGCCATTATGATTTAAAAAGAGTAAAAAAAGTTGATTGATAAAAATCGCTTCAGCCAAAAACTAACCATGAGTGAAAGAAAAGTTTTTGTGTTATCATTCATATTCTCCGAAAAATTACAAAGAAATTATAAATTCTGCCAGGGTATGTAAACTTATGAGCACAACTGTATATCTCTTCTATAGCGTTGCATGAGGATTGTCTAGTCTACAGAGAATTGCAAGGCTGGGGATATTATCCTGTGTTCTGTATTTTTATAGAGACACTTGAATGAGCATTAGAACATTGTGCATTCATTTGTATCTAGGCGCCTATGTTTCCTCTAATAGTTTATCCCATAATTCATTTTTATTACCATTATTGCATGATAAAGGTTATATGAGCTACTTGGACCCATTCACTATAAAAGAAAGATCTGCTGATTTTAGCAGTTGTGATATATAAGAAAAGCAACTCTTGTACAAAAAAAACCCCATCTATAAGAAGAATGGAAGAGACATGGCATTACCTTGCTGGGAGCAGGCAGCGTGTTCAGGTGCAGTTCCGGGCTTAGTGCTTTGAATCTGCCTTGCAGGGTCCAGTCCTCGATAATTTCTTCATCGGAGATAACAAAGTGATCTAAGGCTTTTAGTGACCATATACTGTTGACCACAATATGGCGGTAGTTTTTCTGTAAGCTCAGCGGCGTGTCATAGAGGGTGAGACCCAAGAGTGCAGGACAGGTGGATAAGGATTCTACATTGCTCACATTTCCGATGCGATTGTTGTGCAGGTAAAGAAGTTTCAGGTCCTTTAAATGTCTCCAGAATTCCATCCCAGGAAGATTCTGTACCTAAAATGCACACAAATTTCATAGATAGATAGATACCCTGTTTGCCCGAAAATAAGTCCTACACCAAAAATAAGACCTAGCGTGAATTTCTGGGATGACTGCATTATAAGCCCTACCCCGAAAATAAGCCCTAGTTAAAGTCCTTGTAAAATCATGTAATCCGATCTGTAAAAAGATTACCGTATTTATCGGCGTATAACACGCACTTTTTCCCCCTGAAAATCAGGGGAAAATCGTGGGTGCGTGTTATACGCCGATACCCACATCCCCGGGCGGTCTCCGCTGACTGTGAGCGGAGCGGAGTGAGATACACATAGCCGAATGTACTCGGCTATACTCTGCTTTTCTCGGCTCTGCTCACAGTCACGCCCAGTCCCGCCATTGGACCTGTGTTATGTCCATCATAGGGCGGGACTCGGCGTGACTGTGAGCGGAGCCGAGAAAAGCCGAGTATAGCCGAGTACACTCGGCTATGTGTATCTCAGCTCCGCCCAGTCCCTGCATTCTCGGCGGCGTTCGCCCCGCTGCGCTCAGTCTCGGCGCCAAATTTTAAAATCCGGCAAGGCGACACTGGGGCAAGGCTGCACGGCTACACTGGGGCAAGGCTGAAATGGACTCTGGGGCAAGGCTGCGATGAAGGCTGCAATGGACACTGACAAGGCTGCACTGTGACAAGGCTGCAATGGACTCTGGGGCAAGGCTGCAATGGAGACTGACAAGGCTGCACTGTGACAAGGCTGCAATGGACACTGACAAGGCTGCACTGTGACAAGGCTGTAATGGAGACTGACAAGGCTGCACTGTGACAAGGCTGCAATGGAGACTGACAAGGCTGCACTGTGACAAGGCTGCAATGGACACTGACAAGGCTGCACTGTGACAAGGCTGCAATGGAGACTGACAAGGCTGCACTGTGACAAGGCTGCAATGGAGACTGACAAGGCTGCACTGTGACAAGGCTGCAATGGACACTGACAAGGCTGCACTGTGACAAGGCTGCAATGGAGACTGACAAGGCTGCACTGTGACAAGGCTGCAATGGACACTGACAAGGCTGCACTGTGACAAGGCTGTAATGGAGACTGACAAGGCTGCACTGTGACAAGGCTGCAATGGAGACTGACAAGGCTGCACTGTGACAAGGCTGCAATGGACTCTGGGGCAAGGCTGCAATGGAGACTGACAAGGCTGCACTGTGACAAGGCTGCAATGGACACTGACAAGGCTGCACTGTGACAAGGCTGCAATGGAGACTGACAAGGCTGCACTGTGACAAGGCTGCAATGGACACTGACAAGGCTGCACTGTGACAAGGCTGTAATGGAGACTGACAAGGCTGCACTGTGACAAGGCTGCAATGGAGACTGACAAGGCTGCACTGTGACAAGGCTGCAATGGAGACTGACAAGGCTGCACTGTGACAAGGCTGCAATGGAGACTGACAAGGCTGCACTGTGACAAGGCTGCAATGGACATTGGGGCAAGGCTGCACTGTGACAAGGCTGCAATGGACACTGATAAGGCTGCATTTAAATGTAAGTTATTTTTCCTTAAACTTCCCTCCTAAAAGTTTTTTCCCTAAAATTCCCTCCTAAACTTGGGGTGCGTGTTATACGCCGGCGCGTGTTATACGCCGATAAATACGGTATATAATGTGCAGTGTCTCCTTGTCTATTTCTGTAGTGGAAAATACCTTATTTACAGTGCCGCTGGGTGCTCACGTGACCGGCTGGAGCTCTTGCCTTCTCCTCCCGGCTGGTGTCAGCAGTCCCTCCCTCTGCAGTACTCGGAGTGGGCTGACGTCCCTCCCTCTGCAGTATTCAGAGCAGGGAAGAAGAGCTCCGGCAGGCCACATGAGCGCCCAGCAGCACTGTAAATAAGGTATTTTTCACAATAAAATTACACAAGGAGACACACTGCACATTATATAATATTTTTACAGAACGGATTACATGATTTTACGAGGTCTTTAACTTTTTAAATTTCACAATGCTGACTCCTGAGCTGATGGGGGGAGGAACTTTTTGTGCATACCATAAATAAGTAAGCCCTATTTGTAGCCAAAATTAGTATAAGATCCGGTCTTATTTTCGGTGAAACACGGTAGATAGATAGATATTGCAGTGTGTTCAGTCCTGAAGATGCCTATGTAGTGCAGACCCCTATCGGGCCTCGCTGATTTGCCCCAGGTTCTCTTCCCATGCGGGTGTACAGGTAGCCAGGCACACGACAACTCAGACAATCCTACAACTCAATGAACAAAGAACAATGGAAATTGTGGCGCAAACAAATGGCAATGCACCATCCACATGAGTTAGCCGCTAAGAACCCTAGATAAATGTGAAGATACGCTTGTGTAGCATAGGTAGTTCATAAAATGTTCATAAGAAGTTTGTAAAAATCCCATAGGAGGGGTGTTATACTTCAGTAGGCAGCTTCACCTGGGACAGGAACGAATCTCTGAAATTACAAATAAGGGACACAAGGGGGCGCCAGCTAAGTGCAGCATCAAAGGGGTTATTTCCAATTAAAAAGCCAAATGCAAACTCACAGAAATATAAAATCAAAGAGCTTATCTGCAGCCATGACACATTGGATGGAAGCCATCCACCGGAAGAGCCACCTATGTCAGCAAACTGTTGTCAGTGAGTCCAATGTACCAGGAAGTGAGGCAAGCCTCTGTTGGGATACAAGGCAGGATGTAACATCACACCTGGGGGCCGACTAGTTGCTATGGTAACGTGTTTCGGAACCCCTTTTGGAACATTTGACTTGGTTTCCTCACTGACAACATGCTGTTTGCTGTCAAAAGCACCTCTTCCGGTGGACTGCTTTCATCCAATGTGGCATGGCTGCAGATAAGCAGCTTTTGATTTTATATTTCTGTGAGTTTGCATTTGGCCTTTTCATAGTTGCCAACATTGCAAAAAAACCATCTGGGACACTTTTTTTGTATTGAGGCGGAGCCTTGCTATAATCAGGGGGCGGGGCATTCGTTTGTAGGCGTGTCATGCTGGAGTGAAAAATGCGGGAGCGCGAAGCGCACCGCGGCGAAAAATGGGCGTGGTTTACGCACGCTAGTGGGTGTGGTTTAAATGGGCGTGGTTCAAAGGGGTGTGGCTAGAGTCCGAGGTGAGAGAAAGAGAGAGAAAGAAATAGAAAGAAAGAAGCCAGATCCTACACCACAATAGTAATGTGTAACAAAATTGGCAGATAAGGATACTCCAAAACACCTGTTGGCGCTTCAATCATCCCGGCACCAGGGTTGTTACGGTGTCAGGATGATTGAAGTGCATTATTTCTATTTTTACATTGTAATATAAAATGAAATCATTCAACTCACCATAATGCCGAATCAGTGGAAGCCCTGAGCGTGTTACCTGCCACGTCGCCTGCCACCAGATAGCCTCCCCAGCAGTCCGTCCTTGCATCAGGTGCCTCCCCAGCAGTCCGTCCTTGCATCAGGTGCCTCCCCAGCAGTCCGTCCTTGCATCAGGTGCCTCCCCAGCAGTCCGTCCTTGCATCAGGTGCCTCCCCAGCAGTCCGTCCTTGCATCAGGTGCCTCCCCAGCAGTCCGTCCTTGCATCAGGTGCCTCCCCAGCAGAGCCCCCTCCACACTTGTGGACAAGGGTCCAAAAATCATGATTGTCCCGGGAAATTCGGGACTGTTGGTAACTATGCAGGCGTCCCCAGTGGAGTCCCCCCTTACATCAGGCGTCCCCAGTGGAGTCCCCCCTTACATCAAGTGTCCCCAGAGGAGTCCCTCCTTACATCAGGCGTCCCCAGCGGAGTCCCTCCTTACATCAGGCGTCCCCAGAGGAGTCCCTCCTTACCTCAGGCGTACCCAGCGGAGTCCTTCCTTACATCAGGTGTACCCAGAGGAGTCCCCCTTACATCAGGCGTCCCCAGCAGAGTCCCCCCTTACATCAGGCGTCCCTAGCGGAGTCCCCCCTTACATCAGGCGTCCCCAGCGGAGTCCCCCCTTACATCAGGCGTCCCCAGCGGAGTCCCCCCTTACATCAGGCATCCCCAGTGGAGTCCCCCTTACATCAAGTGTCCCCAGCGGAGACCCCCCTTACCTCAGGCGTCCCCAGCGGAGTCCCCCCTTACCTCAGGCATCCCCAGCGGAGTCCCCCCTTACATCAGGCGTCCCCAGCGGAGTCCCCCCTTACCTCAGGCGTCCCCAGCGGAGTCCCCCCTTACATCAGGCGTCCCCATCGGAGTCCCCCCTTACATCAGGCGTCCCCAGCGGAGTCCCCCCTTACATCAGGCGTCCCCAGCGGAGTCCCCCCTTACCTCAGCCGTCCCCAGCGGAGTCCCCCCTTACATCAGGCGTCCCCAGTGGAGTCCCCCTTACATCAAGTGTCCCCAGCGGAGTCCCCCCTTACCTCAGGCGTCCCCAGCGGAGTCCCCCCTTACCTCAGGCGTCCCCAGCGGAGTCCCCCCTTACATCAGGCGTCCCCAGCGGAGTCCCCCCTTACCTCAGGCGTCCCCAGCGGAGTCCCCCCTTACATCAGGCGTCCCCATCGGAGTCCCCCCTTACATCAGGCGTCCCCAGCGGAGTCCCCCTTACATCAGGCGTCCCCAGCGGAGTCCCCCCTTACCTCAGCCGTCCCCAGCGGAGTCCTCCCCTACCACAGGCGTTCCCAGCGGAGTCCCCCCTTACCACAGGCATCCCCAGCGGAGTCCCCCCTTAACCACAGGCGTCTCCTGTCTCGGCCGCCATTATTGTTTCCCCTTCCCCGAAGGGGAACAAAATAGAGGCAGAGCCGACAGTGTGGCTGAAAAAAATAAAAAATTAAACTGTGGCGCTGCCGACCCCCGCCCCTTTCCATTACAGACAGACCTGCAGCGGGGGGGGGGGCGGGGCGGGGCAGGGGGTGGCCTGCCGGCCAGCCAAAACACAGATGTAGTACAATAGAAGATAAAGCTGCTGCGGCGCCGCCCACCCCCGGGGAGGTGCGGGGTGTGGGCGGCGCCGCAGCGGCTTTATTTTCTATTGTACTACATCCGTGTTTTGGTCTTCTTGAACATGGCGGCCGGTGGAGACATTGTCTCCGCCAGCCGTGGACCTCTAGCGGCGGCGGCCTGCGGCGTCCAAATTCGGGGAAAACTGGAAAAATCGGATTGGCCGGGACATTGGCCGGGACAAAATAAATCCGGGAAAAGGGTTTGAATCCCGGGAATGTCCCGGCCAATCCGTGACTGTTGGCAACTATGCCTTTTGATCATTATAATCTCATTGCTGCTGCTCTTAGTTCCTTTTTTCCCAACTCAATGACCAAGCAAGGAATGTCTTTTTTTGTGCTTTAATGCTCATTGAGCTTGGTTGGGATGCAGGATGGGCTTTGGGATACTCCAAGTTTTGTGCACAAAGTAAACAAAGGACACTCTTTGTCCTGTCTACTCTCTTCTGGATACGCTCACTCTTAGGAGACACCATGAGAACAAGCAACCCTGGGACTCCAAACAAAGGGCAAGTCTCAATTCAGCACCACTGAAGCAGTTGCTCAAGGAGTTAAAGCAGTGGAAAGTTACTTGGATTCTACATCCATTATACTCACAATGTCCCTGTATACTTTGATGCCTGTGCTCCGATATCGGCCAGACACATCTCTTGTGGCCAGATCCTCAGTAAACCCCCTTGGGTTGGCTCCAATTACTTCCAAAAAATCCCCCCCCCCCCCAGCCCTCACTGAGCTGGGACCTTGATCATTTCCTGCAGACTTCAAATACACTGCCCAGAAAGGCTGAGATCTTCTCCTCCTGAATAAGAACCCCGCTGCTCCAGGCCCAAACGATTTAGGACCTCCACAGCCACCTACTGGGCACATAAATATGCAGGCCAAGGGTCTGCTCTTCCAACCCACTACATTCTAGAATCCACTAGAAGGCAGGGAGAAGTAGTTGAGCCTGCAGGCAGTGAGACCCAGAAAAGCAAACAGTAATCACACACTGACCCAATGTTTACAGAGGAGCCACAGAACTAAATTTACCTGAGCCTTTCTAGCAACCTATTCTAGGAGGACGCTACACCTATTTTGCTGTATTTTCAAAGGTAGTATAACCTGTATGCAAGGCCGGACTCCCATCCTCTGGGGCATGTAGGCAGTCAATCTTTGGCACCCAAGCACCACACCTCTGCCTTGACTTTTACATAGAACATTTACATAGAACATTTTCTTGTTTTACTGCTTCTAAAGCCCATTTTAACTCTCAGCAAAATGGATTTCAATGGAATCTGCATAAAAACAAGGCCAGTTGAAACTTCTCTCCCTGTGGCTGCAGGTTTCAGAGGACAGCCATTCTGTGCACGAAAGCATCGATTTCTCAGCAGTTGTCTTAACCCTGCCCCTGCAGGGAGTGACAGGTAGAGCTCAACAATCAGCAGGAAACATGATTGCCAAGCATCAGAGCTGTTATATGGGAGAAAGAGAAGTGATTCACATACCCTTCCGCCAGGTATTTCCTTCACTACCATGTAGTGGCCCTAAGTGGTGCTTGATAAGCCAGTTCCCTTACTAGAGGCCAACATGAATATCTTGCAGCCAGGGGGGTTAGAAAACTTGGAGCTCTGGCTCTATTTCCATGGTGGGAAAGCCTTTGGCAAGTGGACAAAACAAAACTTTACAACAGAGTTGTTGGGGTCCCAATACTTTGGTTCCAGGCAAGGTCAGTCAGAGGCCATTCCACCCACTGGGCCAAAATGCAATAGGGTCACAAGTTTTTCTGATGCATGGTCCAGACAGGTGACCTGCCTCCACTACTGGGTAGGTTGGATCTCCTTCTCCCAGCCACCCCTGCCCAAGCCAGTGTCCACATTACTTCTTCCTCCCCAGGTAAACGCTGTAGTCTGTTTCTCGATGGATCTTTATTTTTTCTTATGAAACTGGCAACATCACATTTCATAAGTTGTGGTCTTTCACAATTTAATGCAATGTAACTTGCAACTGTCTATAACTTCATGGTTCCATCAAACATGGTTGGTTCTGTACAGTGCTATGCCCACTCCAGGGTCTACCCAACATACGTGGCATTCACCTGGAGGGGAAGCCCATTGCATGCTATGAATATTTCTAGAAATATTAGACGCCATGGCTCCCACAGAGGATAAAACCCACACAGCAGTCCTTACCAGCTACTCTTCACTGGTCTGCTGCACACTCCAACTCCCTAAACTCCACCCTGCTTTGATGCTTATCTCCCAACAGGACAGAAAGTGGGGACCTGTAGTGGGGAACTACAGTCCCTTGAAAAATATTCATACCCCTTGAAAATTTTTACATTTTGTCATGGTACAATCAAAAATTTTAATGTACTTTATTAGGATTTAATGTAATAGACCAACACAATTGTGAAGTGGAAGGAAAATGATAAATGGTTTTCTAAATATTTTAGAAATAAATATGTGAAAAGTATGGTGTACATTTGTATTCAGCCCCACACCCCCCTGAGTCAATACTTTGTAGAACCACCTATCTCTGCAATTACAGCTGCAAGTCTTTTTGGGGATGTCTCTGCCAGCTTTGCACATCTAGAAAGTAACATTTTTGCAAAATAGGTCAAGCTCTATAAGATGAGCAGCAATTTTCAAGTCTGGCCACAGATTTTCAGTTGGATTTAGGTCTGGACTTTGACTGGGCCATTCTAACACATGAATATGCTTTGATCTAAACCATTCCACAGGTTTTCTTCTAAGATTTCCCTGTATTTGGCTCCATCCATCTACCCATCAACTCTGACCAGCTTCCCTGTCCCTGCTGAAGAAAAGCATCCCCACAACATGATGCTGCCACCACCATGTTTCACGGTGGGGATGGTGTGTTCAGGGTGATGTGCAGTGTTAGTTTTCCGCCACACATAGCGTTTTCCTTTTAGGTCAAAAAGATTAATTTTGGGCTCATCTGACCATGGGCCTCTTGGCTGCTTCTCCGACAATACCGGCCCCCCCGAGCCCCCGTTTTACTTACCTGACCCCTCGAAAGTCCTGTGCTCGGCCCCGACATCCTCCTCGCCGTTCAGCCTGGCCGTTGATTGGCTACAGTGAATGGATTGAAAGAAGCGCAGCCATTGGCTGGCGCTGCTGTCAATCACATCCAATGACGCGGTGTACCAGGGCCGAGTGATACAGTGAGCGGCAATAGCCGCTGGCTGTATCACTGGAGCGCGCCCGCAATCACTCACCACCATGCGAGCTCGCTCGCATATAGGTAGTGAGTGATTGCGGGAAGGAGCCGAGACAGCCGCCGAGGGACCCCAGAAGACGTGGATCGGGGCCACTCTGTGCAAAACGAGCTACACAGTGGAGGTAAGTATAACATGTTTGTTATTTTTTATTTTTTTATTTACAAACCCTTTAATACTCTCTTTGCCTGGCCTGTCAGTTTAGGTGGATGACCATGTCTTCATAGGTTTGCAGTTGTGCCATACTCTTTCCATTTTGGGATGATGGATTGAACAGTGCTCCGTGAGGTGTTAAAAGCTTGGGATATTTTTTTTATAACCTAACCCTGCTTTAAACTTCTACACAAACTTATCCCAGACCTGTCTGGTGTGTTGCTTTGCCTTCATGATGCTGTTTGTTCAGTAAGGTTCTCTAACAAACCTCAGAGGGCTTCACAGAACATCTGTATTTATACTGAGATTAAATTACATACAGGTGGACTCTATTTACTAATTAGGTGATTTGTTTCCGCTAGATTTTAGTTAGGGGTATCAGAGTAAAGGGGCTGAATACAAATGCACGCCACACTTTTCATATTTATTTGTAAAAACCATTTATAAACTTCCCTTCACTTCACAATTATGTGCCACTTTGTGTTGGTCTATCCCATAAAAGCACACTAAAATACATTTATGTTTTTGGTTGTAACATGACAAAATATGGAAATATTTAAGGGGTGTGAGTACTTTTTCAAGGCACTGTAAGTGGAAACCAGCCCTGTCCCCATTATGGACTACATCTGTCCTACAGCCAGATGCCAAACAAAGGAGCTAGGGAGCAAATAGAAGGTATGTGCAGCATAAAATTTAACCCGCTGCACAGGCAAAGCTCAGGAGCTATGTGCGTCACCTGTCTGGCTGTGCATGGTGGACAAAATATGTAAATCACAAAACTGGCTGTACAGAATTTCAAATGCCTGCAAGTGCCTTAGGAAATCTTCAAAAAATGCATGTGGTTGAACTCCAAATCAAGTTCACATTCTTGATTATAATCTCTGCCCAAGTTGGCACCATTCCAATACTGGCACCTCAGTTGCAACTGCAGCTTAAATGTTAGATTGTTGTATTGGCAAGGGCAGAGTTTAGTGTCGGCAGGTGGAGGGGGTCAAACTGCCAACTCAGAGGCTGCAGCCCTGTGTTCAGACTGCTCCTGGAATCCTGGGGCTCTAAGTTGGTGCGACTTCATTCTGAAGATTACCATGGACACTTGCAGATGTTGCATTGCACTATGCATCACTGGTATTGCCAGCTCAACCGTATTTAGTACCTGACAGGTTCACTGGAAATGCTTGCGGTTGAACCCCAGATCCAGGTCCAGTTGGCACCAAGTCACCATTCAAAATTGGCACCTCATTTGCCAACTGCAGCTTATGCATTGGACTGTTGATTGGCAAGGGCAGAGTTTAGTGCCGGTTGGTGGAGGGGCTCTAACTGCCAACAGAAGCTGCAGCCCTGTGTTCAGGCTGCTCCTGAAATCCTGGGGCTCTAAGTTGGCACGACTTTGTTTTGAAAATTACTGTGGATACTTGCAGACGTCGTAATGCACTGGTGTTGCCAACTCAATGGCATTTATGAACTGACAGATTCACCGGAAATGCTTGCGGTTAAACCCTGGTTTAGCACCAAGCTACCATTCCCATACTGGCACCTTATTTGCTACCTGCAGCTTATGCATTGGACTGTTGATTGGCAAGAGCAGAGCATAGCGTCAAGAGGTGGAGGGGGTCTAACTGCCAACTCAGATAATGCAGCCCTATGTTCAAGCTGCTTGTGAAATCCTGGGGCTCTAAGTTGGCACAACTTTTTTATGAAGATTACAGCAGGTAATTGCAGGCATCTCAATGTGTTACGCTTCACCGGTACAGTCAGCTCAGCCATACTTAGGATCTGACAGGTTCACTGAAAATGCTTTAGGTTGAACCCTGGTTCCAGGTTTAGCTCATGTGCTAGATTTTGAACTCTGCCCAAGTTGGCACCAAGCCACCATTTCAATACTGGCACCTCATTTAATTGCATCTTATACATTGGACTGTTGATTGGCAAGGGTAGAGCATAGCGTTGAGAGGTGGAGGGGGTCTTACTCCCAACTTAGATGCCGCAGCCCCGTGTTCAAGCTGCTCCTGGAATCCTGGGACCCTAAGCTGGCACAACTTCATTCTGAAGATTACTGTGGATACTTGCTGATGTCTAATTGCACTATGCATCATTGGTATTGCCAGCTTAACCAAATTTAGGACCTGACAGGTTCACTGGAAATGCATCGGTTTCAGATCCAGCCCCTATTCTAGATTTTGATCTCTGCCCAAGTTGGCACAAGCCACCATTCCAATACTGGCAACCCATTTGCCAACTGCAGCTTATGGCATTGGACTGTTGATTGGCAAGAGCAGAGCATAGCATCAAGAGGTGGAGAGGGGTCTAACTGCCAACTCCTTGTTCAGTTCAGTCTGCTCCTGGAATCCAGAGGCTCTAAGTTGGCATAACTTTGTTCTGAAGATTACTGCAGGTAATCACGGGCGTTGCAATGCGCTACGCTTCACTGGTACTGCCAGCTCAGCGTACTTTGGACCTGACAGGTTCACTGGAGAAGGAAGCAGAAAAAAAAAAACTAGTTCTTTCTCCAGAGGAAGAAAAGTACATTTAAATGACTTTATGTTAAACATTCTTCATTCATGCAACAATGGACAACGCGGTCACCTGTTCGCGCTCATGGACCTGATTAAAAGTACTGTCAGCTGGGAGAAAGTTGAGAGGAGATAAATTATGCCGTTGCAATTAAATTGTTCCTATTGTACTTCCACGGGAAGCTTCTCTGCTTGGCTCACTAAAAATAAATGAGACGCTGGGAACTCTTTTCATCATCCTCCCTTTAAATGTGTCTAATGCCCAAAAAAGTTAGAGAGTCACCTTATGAGTTCTCCCACTTCCTGAGAAAAAAGGTTCTAATTAAAGGGCGCCAATATTAAAATGATAAAAACTTTATATATAAGCCAGTTGCTTGACCTCATGAAAGAAAATTCCACTTTATTGGAAATGCACTAAATTTCATCTTCTTTTAAGACCATATAACCTCACACCCCGCCGTCTGATTGCAGAGGTTTTTTTTTTATTTTTTTATTTCATTTTTTTTTTTCCCGTAACGCCTACACAGTGCTTGTGCATCGTCTGTACATTGCTTTGCTCTTTGGCTGTAAAAAGCCAGATGAGACATACTTTTATAATAAAGGAGTATTAGAAAAGAACATTAATTAAAGTGTATGTAATCCCAACAATTAACCTTTTGCCGCCCACGTAACGCAGATGTGTGGCGGCAAAGAGGGTGGGCTTTGACACCTACACGTCCTCAGGTGGCTAAGGTTTCTGTGCTGAGAGCGCGCTTACTGTGCGCTCCCAGCACAGTGACGGAGCAGTCACATATAACTCCTGGTCTCTAGTAATGATTGGAAGTCCGCAGGACCAGCTCCCGATCACGTAACCACTGCGCAGTGGCGGCTGGTTGTGTATTTTTTGGGGGGGTGGCACAAATCCTGCCGTCACTCACCCCCCCCCTCAGTCGGTCACCAGCCCTGCACTTACCCCATATAGGTCGTGGGCAGCTCTTCCTTCGGGGGGCGTCTCCTCCTCCTGGTACTTCATAGCGGCTTCCCCTGCGTCTCCTCACTCATCCTCCTCAGAGGCCAATAGGATCACTTCTCCTCTCAGCCAATCGGGTGACGGGTCTCAGGACCCGCTTCCTGATTGCCCGGGAGGAGAATCAGGAAGACAATAGCGAATATTAATTTGCTTGTGTCACACAACTGGGTGGGCTCAGGACGCAGTGCCCTGTGCCCTGAGCCCACTCTTTTTTGAAGCCTATTAGAGCCTCGGGCCCAAATCCTTTTGTTCTTAAAAAAAAAAACCCCTTGGAATTATTGCGTCTGGCGCCCTGCATGTAGATTAGGGGGCCGGATGCATGGATTAGGGGGGCACCTGCGCACCGTATGGATGGGCCTCCACTGCCACCGTGACAGCCAATCACAGTGGTCATGTGATCGGGCAGTCCTTCTTGGCCCTAGGCATATTACACCAGTTAAAGGGATGCCAAGGCTGGGTGGAAGAGGTTAAAGTAGAACTGAAAGCAAAACTTTTTTGGATAAAGTAAGGGAGGGTTATAACCCCTGATGTTTTTTAGGTTTTTTTTGCAATCTGTGTCCCATTGTGGAGATTTTCCTTAACTTCCTGTCCCATAGCCAAACAGGAAGTTAGAGGAAATCCCTGCAAATCAAGGAAATTCCTTTGGACCCTCCAGGTCACCAGAACTAGTGTCTGATTACTAGTGTAAATTTCTCTTTACTCCCTGTCCCATAGCCAAAACAGGAAATTCCTCTAAAGTTGTTACCAGTAGTATTGTCTGCATTGGAAGATTTTCCTGTTCTGGTGACAACCCAAAATTTTTAGTTTTCTTTCTTTTTCACTCTCGGCGATAATGATCACCGAGACAACTAGAGAGGGTAAGTCTCCGTAAGGGCCGTAAGGGCCGGTTCACATTGTACGGACATGCGCTCCGACTTCTAGAGCACAAGTCGCATGACATGTCAAAAATAGAGGTCGCATTCAAGTCACATAATTATCTTAACCGTTTCGACTTGTGGCATGAGACTTGTGCTCTGAGATCAAGTGTATGCAATATTAACAATGTAAAATCCCCTACAAAAATGGCGTGGTGTCCCCCCCCCCCAAGACCATGCCAGCCCCTTCGGTCTGGTATGAATTTTGAAAAAAAAACAGCGTGCCCCCCCAAATCCATACCAGACCCCTATCTGAGCATGCAGGTCAGGAAAGGGGGGTCGAGCGAGTGCCCCCCCTTCTAAACCATACCAAGCCACATGCCCTCAACATGGGGGGGTGGGTGAACCAGAGAAAGAAGACATTGGTGGAGGAAGCAGAAAAAGAAGACAGATTCCGATAAGCCCCCTGCCCGCAGACCCCCACAACCACCAGCCAGGGTTGTGGGGAAGAAGCCCTTGTCCCCATCAACATGGGGACCTCCCAACAGCCAGCAACAATAGATCTCCCAGCAGCCAGAAACAATAGACCCCTCCCTCATCAGTTGTTCTCTGTTAACAATTGACCCCACAGCAACAACCCCCCCCCAAGGAGCAATAGTTCCCCCATGCAGCAACATTAGACCTCCCCAGCAAAAATAGATCCCCCACCAGCCAGAATCAAAGAACCCTCCAGTGCACCCCAGCAACCCTACGCATTACATACATTCAGTGCTAGAGGTGCCGAAACTGCATTCCCATGGGCGTAGCATAAGGGGTTGCAGGTGTCACAAACGCAACCCCACCCCTAGCTCCAGGGGGCCCTTGCAGCCTCCCTGTCATATTATCATAACCTCCACAAAGTCTAGCTCTGATCTGCCCTAGGGCCCCACAGCCATGCTCCAGTTTTGGGCTTCCACTTTGCCTTCCACAGTCTACACCCCTCTGTTGTCGTTGGCTAGGGAGAAGCTGTGAGCCAATTCCTTAATGGAGAGGAGCATGGGGTGACAACACCCCACGATGGGGAAGTTTCTATGCTATGGAATGGTAACTAAGCTCAGGGAGTTAAGAGGAGAAGAGTGCCATCCTGTAGCCACTAGCCATGATGGGATCGATGTTGCTAGTGAGGTAAGACACCGCTTAGTGTCTCCTAGTCACCAGCCGGCATTCTCAGTACCCCCCCACCTGGGGATGTTCACTTACCCCACTTCCCTGAATAATAATATAAAAATGTTTTATTATTATTATTTATTATTAATTTGTTCCATTTGTTTAGACGCGGCATTCGTTATTTTGGATTATTGTTAATAATAATAAATAACAATAATATTAATAAAAACGTTTTATTATTATTATTATTATTATTTATTATAAATTTGTTCCGTTCCCTTTGTTTAGATGCGGCATTCGTTATTTCAGATAATTCGTAACCTTGGATAAATTCGTATTCGTTATGTTCATAAACAGCCAAATTTGAAAGGAAATTCCAATACCTATAATTTAATAGTTAGTTAGTTAGTTAGTTATTCTTTTGAATTTTCAGATTTTCTTTCGTAACCACTTCAGCCCCGGACCATTTTGGCTGGTTAAAGGTCCAGGCCCCTTTTTTGCGATTCGGCACTGCGTCACTTTAACTGACAATTGCGCGGTCGTGCGACGTGGCTCCCAAACAAAATTGACGTCCTTTTTTCCCCACAAATAGAGCTTTCTTTTGGTGGTATTTGATCACCATTGCGGTTTTTATTTTTTGCGCTAAAAAAAAAAAATAGAGAAACAATTTTGAAAAAAATGCCATATTTTTTACTTTTTGCTATAATAAATATCCCCAAAAAATATATAAAAAATTTTTTTTTTCCTCAGTTTAGGTCGATACGTATTCTTCTACATATTTTTGGTAAAAAAAATCGCAATAAGCGTTTATTGATTGGTTTGCGCAAAAGTTATAGTATCTACAAAATAGGGGGTAGTTTTATGGCATTTTTATTAATGTTTTTTTTTTACTAGTAATGGCGGCGATCAGCGATTTTTATTGTGACTGCGACATTATGGCAGACACATCGGACACTTTTGACACATTTTTGGGACCATTGTCATTTTTAAAGCGAGCAGTGCTATAAAAATGCACTGATTACTGTGAAAATGACACTTGCAGTAAAGGCTTTAACCTCTAGGTGGCGCTGTAGGGGTTAAGTGTGACCTAATGAGTGATTCTAACTGAAGGGGGGCGTGGCTTGGCGTGTGACGTCACTGATCGTCGTTCCCTATGACAGGGAACAGACGATCAATGACACTGCCACTAGGAAGAACGGGGAAAGGTTTGTTTACACTTACCTTTTCCCGTTCTTTAGCTCTGTGACCTGATCGCGGGACTCCGGCGGCGATCGGGTCCGCGGGTCCCACAGGCGCGGTCATGGAGCTTCGGACCGGGTCGCGAGTGTGCCGCCGGTGGCGCGCGCGCGACCCACGGACAGGTTCTTAAAGGGGACGTACCTGTACGCCCTTATGCCTGTCCGTGCCATTCTGTCGATGTACATCGTCGTGCGGCGGTCCTTAAGTGGTTAAATTTCGGATTTTTTAATTTACTAATTTTTGAGTTTACGAATTTTCGAATTTACGAATTACCAGAAAAACGAAATGAAAAAAAACGAATGAAACGAAAACGAACAAATTTTTCGGAAGTGCATATGTCTAGTGATTTCAGCCCTGTGTATTGTGGGGGGGAGGAGCTGTATACAGTGCTGGGATGGGAAAGGAGCTCTGCCAAGTGATATGCCATGGGCCCCTGTCCTCTGATTCTCCAGCAGTGATCCCTGTCCTCTGATTCTCTAGCTGTGATCCCTGTCCTCAGATTCTCCAGCAGTGATCCCTGTCCTCTGATTCTCCAGCAGTGATCCCTGTCCTCTGATTCCCCAGCAGTGATCCCTGTCCTCTGATTCCCCAGCAGTGATCCCTGTCCTCTGATTCTCCAGCAGTGATCCCTGTCCTCTGATTCTCCAGCAGTGATCCCTGTCCTCTGATTCTCCAGCAGTGATCCCTGTCCTCTGATTCTCCAGCAGTGATCCCTGTCCTCTGATTCCCCAGCAGTGATCCCTGTCCTCTGATTCCCCAGCAGTGATCCCTGTCCTCTGAGTCTCCAGCAGTGATCCCTGTCCTCTGATTCTCCAGCAGTGATCCCAGTCCTCTGATTCTCTAGCTGTGATCCCTGTCCTCTTATGTAAGGAAGAACTTTGGGAACTCAAAACCCAGTATGTTGGCGTGCGGTGGGTGTATCTGCATGTACAGTAGAAGTGGTGGGTGGTAGTGGGGGGGCCCAGGTCAACTTTTGCATCTGGGCCCACAAGTTTCAAGCTACGCCTCTGTGCGTTCCCCAATGCTTCCGCTGAATAAAAGCCCTGTATGTACCTGATTTCCATGTAAGTCCAACTTAACAAGGTGCACACATGTTTGAAGAGCTCTGATGTCTTTGATGTAGTTATCGGCCAAGGAGCAGAACTTCAGAGACGTACAAAACTGCAGAAGGTTCACGTTCTTCAAGAGCAGCTTCACTACGTGTACAGCCACAAGTTCCTCCAGCTTCTCACCCCAACGGTTGTCCACAGACAGTCCGTGTTCCAGTAGAAAACTTTCAGAGGCGGTTATCAGATAATTCTCTTCCATCTTTGATTGGTGCCCTAAAAAATACAGGATTATTAATTTCAAAAGCAGCCATCTTATAAAATGCACACCATGAACCCGGCTCTTATTAAAGCGGAACTTCAGTCATTTTTTTAACTTTCCATCTAATAAATCTTCTGCCCTTGTTGCATACCTCCCAACATTTTGAGATGGGAATGAGGGACACCTACTAGCAAACGTATGTAGGCATAGGACACGCCCCTTGCCACACCCCCTTAAAGGAGAATTAACCAAAAAAAAAGGTTAATTAAACCCACAAGAGCTTTTTTTTTTACCACTACTATTCCTTTATATTGTAAATGTTACTAACTTATTATCCCACCACTGTGCACAAGTGTAAGGCCTCATGTACACTGCTGCTAGTAAACAGACGTTTAGGAGCAGTTGGGCATTTTTTTCAACTGCTGCTGAACTCTCCTCTATGTTATCTTATCAGTACATGTACACTGGTTCGTTTACAGTCATTTCTAAGGAGTTGTGTTTAGAGGCTTTTTCTTGAAAAACGAACGTCACACGTCACAACTGGTTGCCGTACAGCCATGCCCCGACATGTTTCGTCATATCGACTTATTCATGGGATTTATGAATAAGTCGATATGACGAAACATGTCAGGGCGTGGCTGTACGGCAACCAGTTATGACGTTCGTTGGAATCGCCGGTTGTGACCTTGCTTCGGGACATACGAGCGAGCGTGTGGAGGGTGAGATTAACAGGCTACATCCTAGGTCCGCCGTGACCGCAATACACCGCTGCAAGCTTTCTTTGCCCTTAGAAGATTTACCTTTGAAGTGCTTTTATATGTTTAAAGTTATGTAAGTGCAATGGTTACGTGTGCCTATTTTAAAATAAATGTTTTTTACAATACTTCACTATTGGAAGCACTTTTCATTTTACATGTGGAGCTTTTCCCTTCTGTTGAACACCGTTGGAATAGTTTATTTACCCTGGTGGGGTTAACATAGCTTTTCTGCCGAGCATGAGAGTGCAAGGCAGATCGTTCTGGTGAGTGCATTTTCTAGAGGGAGTGGAATCACAGTCACAAGCGGTGTGGTGGAAGATTTGGTTCAATTTTGTCTAAAGAAGATTGTTTATTCAAATTAATCACTTGGAAACACATCACAGCTTTTGGATTTTAATTTGGATTTTATCCACTTTTTTCCACCTAATAAACATTACGGACACCTTTGTTTGAACTTTAAAATACATACATGCAATTTTATTCCATCTTTCACGTGGTGTTTTATTTTTTTGTGTGTTTATTTCGATTTGCATATACTTAATTGTATGAACATAGCGCCACTATTCCTTTATATTGGCTTTAAAAATGTACAGATGCAGAAATTTAGAAATTGGATGAAATGTTTAGCACTGGGAAACACTTTTTGAAAGATAAAAAGTGAATTTTTTGTACAACTATGAGGATCAGACCAAAATGAGAGACAAATGAGGGGGACAGAGGGACATTGCTCCAAATCAGGGACAGTCCCTCAAAATAAGGGACAGTTGGAAGCTATGTTTTTGTTTTAACTTTGGATAGTAAAAAAAAAAAAATTTCTGCCAGTAAATACCTTATACAGCCCACTTCCTGTTTCTTGTCTGGTAAAATGCCTAGGCTTATGACATCATGCACCGCTCTCCCTCTTTCACTCTTGTGAGATTTTGCCAGGAAGGGATGGGGAGTCATAAGAGGGCCAATGAGAGCTGCAGGGCTGCAGAGCTGGAGGTGTGTCTGTCTAAATCCAGGAAGTGAACAGGCAGCAGCCTCAGCTGCCCACAGTTAAAATGGCTGCAGCCAGACTCAGCGGAGAGAGATTTCTGCAGCATATTTGGCAAGTACAGAATCACAGTATTTATAAAATACTGTATTTATCAGCGTATAACACGCACTTTTTTCC
Source organism: Rana muscosa (assembly GCA_029206835.1). Lineage (NCBI taxonomy): Eukaryota > Metazoa > Chordata > Amphibia > Anura > Ranidae > Rana > Rana muscosa. The sequence goes on along the minus strand of CM055120.1, from coordinate 45,378,948 downwards.
CCTTAAAATCAGGGGGAAATCGTGGGTGCGTGTTATACGCTGATCTCCGCTGATTGTGAGCGGAGCGGAGCGATCGCCGCCGAGATACACATAGCCGAGTGTACTCGGCTCTTCCCGGCTTCGCTCACAGTCACGCCCAGTCCCGCCATTGGACCTGTGTTATATCCATCATAGGGCGGGACTGGGTGTGACTGTGAGCAGAGCCGAGAAGAGCCGAGTACACTCGGCTATGTGTATCTCGGCTCCGCCCAGTCCCTGCGATCTCGGCGGCGTTTGCTCCGTTCCGCCCAGTCTTGGCGGCGATCTCGGCGGCGCCAATTTTAAATTCGGGCAAGGCTGCAATGGACACTGGGGCAGGGCTGCACTGACAAGGCTGCAAATGACACTGTATTGATGGGCATTTAAATGTAAGGTTTTTTTTCCTTAAACTTCCCTCCTAAAAGTTTTTTTCCTTAAAATTCCCTCCTAAACTTGCGTGTTATACACCGGTGCGTGTTATATGCCGATAAATACGGTAATATGCAAAGTGGTTGAAGGGAAGCTTCAGAATGGCAAAGATGTTTTTATTACAAATTATGTGAGCAGACTGCAGTTCCTCTTTAACAAAATCTGGCAAAAATGCAAAAGCTGTGCAGTTTTGATGTTTTTTTTGTTTTCAATGAACAGCTGTGTTTTTGGTGGGGTTTTGAAAAGCACAGCTAAAATGCAGCAAGTGGGACTTTTAAAAATGCAACCGAAACGCAACTGACCGGTGTGAAGAGTTCCATAGAATTTAAGAGGGATGCATTTTTCACGCATTTTTCTTCTGATTTTTTAGCCACTTTAAGGACTGGGCCTATTTTTTAGACTTGTTTACTTGTTGTTTACAATTAATTTTTTTTTGCTAGAAAATTATTTAGAACCCCCAAACATTGTATATATTTTTTTCTAACACCCTAGAGAATAAAATGGCGGTGGTTGCAATACTTTATGTCACACCGTATTTGCGCAGTGGTCTTACAAGCGCACTTTTTTGGGATAAAATACACTTTTTTGAATGAAAAAATAAGACAACAGTAAAGTTAACCCATTTTTTTTTCTTTATATTGTGAAAGATAATGTTACGCCAAGTAAATTGATACCCAACATGTCGCGCTTTAAAGCTGCGCCCGCTCGTGGAATGGCGACAAACTTTTACCCTTAGAAATCTCCATATGCAACGTTTAAAAAATTCTACAGGTTGCATGTTTTGAGTTACAGAGGAGGTCTCGGGCTAGAATTATTGCTCTCGCTCTAACGATCGCGGCGATACCTCACATGTGGGATTTGAACACCATTTACATATGTGGGCGCTACTTACGTATGCGTTCGCTTCTGCGCGCAAACTCGGCGGGACAGGGAGCGTTTAATTTAAATTTTTTTCTTGTTTATTTTACCTTTTATTTTTTATTTTTACACTGTTCTTTAAGAGAAAAAAAATTGTGTCACTTTTATTCCTATTACAAGGAATGTAAACATCCCTTGTAATAGATAAAAAGCATGACAGGTCCTCTTAAATATGAGATCTGGGGTCAAAAAAGACCTGACATCTCATATTTACACTAAAATGCAATAATAAAAAAAAAAAAAGTTAAAAGAAAAAATGTTGTTTGAAAAAAAAAAATGCTCTTTAAGAGCTATGGGTGGAAGTGACGTTTTGACATTGCTTCCACCCTGTAATGGTATGGAGACGGGTGGGGGCCATCTTCCCTTCACTCAGCTCCATACCACAGACGGGAATGGACATGATCGCCTTTGCCTCTGCCGTCGGCACCGGTAAGCGGCGAAGGGCACCGGAGAGCGGCAGGAGTCTCTCTCCTGCCGCCGATAAAAGTGATCTCGCAGCGAATCCGCCGCAAAGACCACTTTTATCTTGTAGCAGACCGCCCACTGAAGAAGAGGATACCAGGGTTATGGTAGCTAGCTGCTGCCATAGCAACAATATCCCTCTTCAAACAGCCGACGTATAACGACGGCGGGCGGTCCGTAAGTGTTTAAGCTGAAAAACTGATCAGTATCCAAGGGCCCTAAAAAGTGTTAGCTGGAGTTCAGCTTCAATATGTTAGTGTATCTAAACCTGCTAGTACATCTAACACTCCCCTCACCCCAGATTCAAAGGTGCCCCCTGTGATCCTTCTTCCAGAGTGAAGCCTCGTACACACGAACGAGTTTCTCTGCAAAAACCAGCAAGAAACTTGCTGGCAGTGATTTTTTGCCGAGAAATTTGTTCGTGTGTATGGTTTCTCGTCAAGAAAAGCGACAAGTATCTCGACGAGAAAATAGAGATCCTGCTCTCTATTTTCTCGTCGAGATTCTCGTCGGCATGTTTCTCGACGAGAAAAGTGAGTGTGTGTACACTTACCTGTCCTCCCGGAAGCCCGCGCATGTTCGAAATGAATTCGACGCATGCGCGGTAGCTTCCTAGGCATACGTAGGGTATACCAAGATGGCGGCGACGGCAACGAATGTAACGAGCGCATGCTCATTGTAGTCGATGACGTCACCGCGTACGCTCCATTCAAAGAACCGCGGGTTCTTTGAATCGAGCGTCTGTACACTCGGCCGGGACAAGTTTCTTGTCCAAGAATCTCGTCGAAAAAAAACGACATGTTTTTTACGACGAGAATCTCGGCCGTGTGTACGAGGCTTGAGACATTCGAAGACAGGAGGTGTGTTGCTGGCCAAATCACCAGGGGAAAACAGATGGAAAAATGGTTTATTACCTCTTTAATCCGGTGCGGCACGATTTTACAAAAGAGTCAGAGACGGCTTTCCCCACATTTCTCGCAGGTAGGGAACCCTAATGAAATGAATGGGCTGCCCCACACGTGATGCATACGCACACCCATTGATGTGACTCAACATAACTCCTTCACACCCTCGTAACGCAAATACGCGGCCTTCGGTGTTGAAGGGGTTGTACCGGGGGTGAGGCTTGCAGCTGCAGATATCACCCCGGTACCGTTTTTAGAGCGAGCGTTTGGCATTCTTGTAATAACAAACCGATGCGGCTAAACAGCCGCCCGTCTGTTATTACAAGCAGCAGGAGAGGAGGACGTTCCCCCCGCCACCTTTTGCAGCTCGCCTGGGCTCTCCTTCCTACCAGGAGGCCCGAGCGACCAGCCGACACGTCCGTCGTCCGCCAGCAGGCCGGAGACCCCAACAAAGCCAAAATCGGCTTTGATCGGGTCTCAAATCTAATTCGGATGTATCTGGATTTCCGAATTACAAAAGAACTGAATTTAAACGCATCCAAAATAATGGAAAAAATCGGACTAAATTCAAATTTTAATCGTTTTCGAATACTTTTCGAATTTGAATCATTTTAAAATACTGATTTTAACTTGTAAGCAACAAGTGCCAGAAAAAAGGCTTAGGCATGAAGGGGTTAAGAACGCAGATGGCACTCTTCAACGTTTTTATGGATTTTACTTTTGTGGAATACAATAACTCAGACGGTAAGGAAATTTGTATTGTAAATGAACACAGCCGTATTGCAATATGCGATCCTAGCGTTACAGATTAACAATACTTTAAATTAAAATACATTTCAGATAATGTATGAATATATAAATGTTAATTTATCCCTTAAACAGTGTATGATTAATACCAGCTTAAAAGGGATTTATAATTGAACTATTCCACAGCTTAAAGGGGAACTCCAGGAATGATCTTTTTTGTAGATTTACGTTGGTCCAGCTTGGCACGATGTCTGTATCCATATCTGTTATTTGGAGGGCTGCTGGGAATACTGTGAAATATCGTAGTGGTCGGCGCTACATAGAGTGAGAGCCATAATCTTCCTGGTTCTGGGCGAGCGGCTTCCTCTCTGCACAATGACCACAGGGGGCGCTCACTCACACTTTTTAATGCACGCAAGGTGTTCGTTGATTGGATGAGGTGGAGAGAAGGGATGAATGATGTCACAATGTTCACCTCGTCCAATCAGGAAATGTTTTGTATTCATTGGGAAACAAAATACAAGGTGTTCTCTAATTGCCGACTGAGCTTCCGCCTCTGTTCGATGTGCAGAATAGACACGTGCAGTACGTTTCGTTCCGAATTGAAATTCGGATGTATCCCAATTCCTGAATTACAATAGTAAGGAATTCAAACAAATCCGAAATAACGAATGAAAATTTTGGGACGAACTTTGAATAGTTATCAAATTGAATTCGAATAGTTTTCAAATCAAATTTGAATTTCCGAAGACAATAAAATAGAATAGAAAATAAAGGAATAGACTAGAAAAGAATAGAATAGAAAAATAAAAGCATAGAATATAATAAATATGAAGTGAAACAGAACAGAATAGAAAATAAAAGAATAGAAAAAAAATTGAATAGAAAAAAAAGGGACAGAATAGAGAATAAAAGAATAGAGTAAAACAGAACAAAATAGAATAGAAAATAAAAGAACATAATAAAATTGAAAATAAAGGAATAGAATAGAATAGAAAAAAAAATTGAATAGAATAGAATAAAATAGAAAGAATATAACAATATAACTGTTTTCAGAAATTTGAATTTCGAATAGAATTAAATTTGAATTTCGAATAGAATAGAAAAGAATAGAATATAACAAAAAATAATAGAAAACAAAAGAATAAAATAGAAAAAAACAATACAATAGAATGGAATAGAAAGAATATAACTGTTTTCCAAAATCGAATTTGGAATAGAATTAAATTAGAATTTTGAATAGAATAGAATATAAGAAAAAATAATAGAAAATAAAAGAATAAAATAGAAAAAAACAATAGAATAGAATAGAAAGAATAAAACAATCTTCTAAAATTAGAATTTTGAATAGAATAGAAAAGAATAGAATATAACAAAAAATTGAAAATAAAAGAATAAACTAGAAAAAACAATAGAATAGAATGGAATAGAAAGAGAATAACTGTTTTCCGAAATTCGAATTTCAAATAGAATAAATTAGAATTTCGAATAGAATAGAAAAGAAAAGAATATAACAAAAAAATAATAGAAAATAAAATTAGAATTTCGAATAGAATAAATTTGATTTGAATACAATGTATATAGAATTCGATTCGAAATTGAAAGATTGCTGGCAGTACCCGCCAGCAATACCAACCAGCTGTACCTGCAAGCAGTACCCCCAGCAGTACCCACCAGCAGTACCCAGCAGTGGTACCAAACAGCAGTACCCCGCCAGCAGTACCAGAAAGAAGTACCCGCCAGCAGTAACCACCAGCAGTACCAACCAGCAGTAACAGCCAGCTATACCTGCCACCAGAACCCGCAAGGATTACCAACCAGCAGTACTCACCAGCAGTAACCACCAGCAGTGCTAACCAGCAGTACCAGCCAGCAAAACCCGCCAGCAGCACCAGAAAGAAGTACCCATCAGCAGTACCAACCAGCAGTACAAACCAGCAGTACCTGCCAGCAATACCAACCAGCTGGACCTGCAAGCAGTAACCCCAGCAGTACCCACCAGCAGTACCAAAAAGAAGTACCCACCAGCAGTACCAACCATCTCTACCCGCCAGCAGTACCAGCCAGTAGTACCTGCTAGCAGTACCAGTCAGCTGTGCCCACCAGCAGTACCCGCAAGCAGTACCCACCAGCAGTACCAGCCAGCAGTACCCACCAACAGTACCCACCAGCAGTACCAGCCCTGGAGGACAGCCAGCAGCAGCCACCAGTAGTGATGAGCCGAACACCCCCGGGTTCGGTTCGCACCAGAACCCGCGAACGGACCGAAAGTTCGAACGAACACTAGAACCCTATTAAATACAATGGATGCGATCGTTCGAATTCTAAAGTGCTAATTATAACAACTATTATGCATGTTATTGTCCTAAAAAGGGTTTGGGAACCCGGGTTCTGCACCAGGGGACATGTATCAATGCAAAAAGAAGTTTTAAAAACGGTCGTTTTTCGGGAGCAGTCATTTTAATGATGCATAAAGTGAAAAAAAAAAAGTCAAATATTCCTTTAAATATCGTACCTGGGGGGTGTCTAAAGTATGCCTGTGAAGTGCCACGTGTTTCCCGTGTTTAGAACTGTCCCTGCACAAAATGACACTTCTAAAGGAAAAAAAAGCCATTTAAAACTGCTTGCGGCTTTAATGTAATGTCTGGTCCCGGTAATATGGATGAAATTCTTTAAGAAAAATGGCATAGCTACCCCATGACCCCCCCCCCCCCCCTACCCCAGCCCATTACCAGCCCCTTTGGGTCTTGTATGGATATTAAGGGGAACCCCGCACATAAAATAAAAAAGGCCCTATATACTCTGAACAGCCGTATACAGGCGGTGCATACAAGACAGGGACTGTAGGTTTGTTCTTATGTAGAATCTGTTTGTAATTTTGAACAGGTACATTGTTTAAGTGTAGCTCCAGCCCAAAAATCTATTTTTAAACTTTTTGGGAAACATAGGTAAGGGTTATCACCCCTGTAACATTTGTTTTGCTGTCTGTGCCCCTGTTCAGAACATTTCACCTCACTTTCCGTCCCAATGACAACTGTTTTTGAAATGTGGTGTTTTTCTTGAAACAAGGATTGCTGATAAAGCATCAGTACAGATGAGACCCCTTTCTCCCATATTTATTCTTACAGGAGAGAATTTTCCTTTCTAGGGGTAGATTTCCTCTCACTTCCTGTTGTCTTCTTTCGTTTGCAAGTAGGAGTCGTTTGTAAGTTGGATGTTTGAAAGTAGGGACCTGCCGTATATACTCTGCAGAAATAGGCCCCTTAGTTGTTGGTGTTGGCACAACACTGTAAGCACTCAGTTACTCTTGGCTGGTGCTGGAACGCCCTGCTGTCAACTATTATATCAGGAATTTTAATTACATATAATTGTTGAACAGTGGTAGTAAAAATTGGGGCTTTGATGGTGGTGCTGGTGCCACAACACTGTAAGCCCTGACAGTTACTCTTGGTGGGTGCAGCAATGGGCCCTGCTGTGAATTATTAGATCAAGAATTGTAATTACATGCCCCTTTTGAACAGGGGCTGAAAAATTGGGCCTTTCGTGGTGGTGGTGGTGGTGGCGTTGCCACAAGACTGTAAGCCCTCAGAGTTACTCTTGGTGGGTGCAGCAATGGACCCTGCTGTGAATTATTAGATCAAGAATTGTAATTGCATGCCCCTGTTGAACAGGGGCTGAAAAATTGGGCCTTAGGCACTGGTGGCACAACACTACAACCCCTCACAGATACTGTACTTGGAGCACAGCAATGAGCCCTGTTGCAAAGTATTGCTTCAAAAATTGTAATGACACGCCCCTGTTAAACAGGGGCTGAAAAATTGGGCCTTAGGCACTGGTGCCACAACACTCCAACCCCTCACAGATACTGTACTTGGAGCACAGCAATGAGCCCTATGGCAAATTATTGCTAAAAAAATTGTAATTACACGCCCCTGTAAAACAGGGGCTGAAAAATTGGGCCTTAGCCACTGGTGGCGGCACCCATAAACAAAAATGATCTTCCAAGCTATCATCATCAATCGTATCATTGAGGACTCGGAGGAGGAGGGTAGCCAGTCAACATAACAGCACAGGCACTCAGCATCAGCATCAGTCTTGAAGGGATGTGACATGTTAAAATCAATTAGTCTGTTATATCAGCATCAGGTGTGTGGTAGCTGGTGGTGATCCAAGACTGGTTCATCTTGATGAAAGTCAGTCGATCAACCGAGTCGGTGGACAGGCGCACCCTGTGATCCGTGACAAATCCTCCAGCAGCACTGAATGTGCGTTCCGAAAGAACGCTGGATGCAGGACAGGCCAGTAGCTCAATTGCATACTGTGCAAGCTCTGGCCAGTGATCCATCCTCAAGACCCAGTAAGCCAGAGGATTTTCGGTGGGGAAGGTGTCCAAGTCTGACCTTGCCCCTAGATATTCCTGCACCACGTTTATCAGACGCTGGCGATGGTTGCTGGAACCGATCATACTTTGGGGCTGCGGACTAAAGAATTGTCTGAACGCATCGGTCAGACGGCCACCTTCCCCACCGCTCCTTCTTTGACTGGCCGAAGCCTCAGCAACTCGTTGTCCAGGACCAGGAGTTTGTAACCTCCCAGTCTCTGGGAACGCGTTGCACAGACCTTTCTGCAAGGCCTCCCGGAGTTGTCTCATCCTCTGCTCCCTCTGCGACGGTAACATAAGGTCCGCAACCTTACCCTTGTACCGTGGATCAAGGAGAGTGGCCAGCCAGTAATGGTCCCTCTCCTTGATCCGAAGAATACGAGGATCCTTCCGCAGACTTTGCAGGATCAGGGAGGCCATGCAGCGTAGGTTTGCTGAGGCATTCGCTCCGGAGTCCTCTGGGTCACTAAGGACGACATGATCCGCAGCCACCTCCTCCCAGCCACGTACAAGTCCACTGGTTTCTTGGGACTGTAAATCATCCCTAAAAGACTGCTGCTGATGATGCTGAGTGCCAGCCTCCACCTCCATGCTGACACAATCCTCCTCCTCCTCCTCCTCCTCCTCCTCCTCTTCCTGTGCGATGGGTGGGACAGAAGGAACACTGTCTGGGTAAAGGGGGCCTTGAGAGGCAAGGAAGTCCTCCTCTTCCTGCCTCTGTTCTGCCTCAAGTGCCCTGTCCATTATTCCACGCAGCGTGTGCTCCAACAGGTGGACAAGAGGTACAGTGTCACTGATGCATGCACTGTCACTGCTCACCATCCTCGTGGCCTCCTCAAATGGTGCCAGGACAGTGCATGCATCCCTGATCATGCCCCACTGGCGTGGAGAAAAAAAACCAAGCTCCCCTGACCCTGTCCTGGTGCCGTAGTCGCACAGGTACTCATTGATGGCCCTCTGCTGCGTGTGTAGCCGCTGCAGCATGGCCAACGTTGAGTTCCACCTGGTGGGCATGTCACATATAAGGCGGTTCTTGGGCAGGTTCAACTCCTTTTGCAGCTCAGCCAGGCGAGCACTGGCATTATAAGATCTGCGGAAATGCACACAGACTTTCCTGGCCTGCCTCAGGACATCCTGTAAGCCCGGGTACCTGCCCAAGAACCGCTGCACCACCAGGTTAAGGACGTGAGCCACACAGGGCACATGGGTCAGTTGTCCCTGTCGGAGGGCGGAGAGGAGGTTGGTGCCATTGTCGCAAACCACCATTCCTGGCTTAAGCTGGCGTGGCGTCAACCACCTCTCGGTCTGGCCCTGCAGAGCAGACAGGACCTCTGCCCCAGTGTGGCTTCTGTCCCCCAAACACACCAGCGCAAGCACGGCATGGCATCTTTTTGCCTGCGTACTTGCGTAGCCCCGTGAACGGCTACGGAGCACCGCTGGTTCATAGGACAAACCACAGGAAGAGGCCATGGAGGAAGAAGAAGAGGAGGGGGTGGAGGAGAGAGGTGTGTCACAACCAGTAGTAGCATTTTGGAGGCGTGGCGGTGGGACAACCTCCAACACTACTGCACCTTGTCCTGCATCCTTCCCAGCTGCCAAAAGAGTGACCCAATGGGCCGTGAAAGAAAGGTAACGTCCCTGTCCATGCCTGCTGGACCATGAGTCAGCGGTAATATGCACCTTACCGCTGACCGCCCTGTCCAGCGAGGCCAAGACATTGCCTTCCACATGCCGGTAGAGAGCCGGAATAGCCTTCCGTGAGAAAAAGTGGCGTTTGGGAACCTGCCACTGAGGAACCGCACATTGCACAAACTCACGGAAGGGGGCCGAGTCTACCAACTGAAAAGGCAGCAGTTGAAGCGCTAGCAATTTAGCCAAGCTAGCATTCAACCGCTGGGCATGTGGATGGCTGGGAGTGAACTTCTTTCGACGGTCCAGCAGCTGGGGCAGGGAAATTTGCCTGCTAGAATCGGACGTCGGTGTACTGCTAGCAGAGTGGCCGCAAGTACTTGGCTGTGACACACCTAATTCTACACCTTCATTCCTCTCAGTGCATGTTTCAGAGAGGACTGAAGTTATAGTGGGGTTGGAGATCCCAGCTGATGCAGTGCAAGGAGAGGTCCGCTTTGTTCTTTGGTGTGGGTCTTTGAGGTAGGCTTGCCAACGAGCTGCATGGCAGGTCAACATATGTCTGGTCAGGCATGTGGTACCCAAGCGGCTGATGTTTTGGCCACGCGATATACGCTTGAGACATATGTTGCAAACAGCAGCTGTGCGATCTGATGCACTAGCCTCAAAAAAGGCCCACACCAAAGAACTTTTTGAATGACGGGCAGAGGCAGCGCCCTGCACAGGCGGAGCTCTGCGGTGTGATTCCGTCGGTGTACTGCCCTTACGCTGGCCACCAAAGGGCATCCTGCCTCGTTGGAGATGTGCCTCCTCCTCATCCTCCTCCTCCTCCTCTCTCCTATTAGGCACCCACGTGGAGTCAGTGACCTCATCATCACCTCCCTCCTCATCACTGGAGCCAATCTGGCAGTATGCTGCAGCTGCTGGAACATGACTGCCAGATTGGTGTCCTTCTTGAGCATCCCCTCTGTCTGCTCTCACGCTACTGCCTTCCTCTAGCTGGGTTTCATCATCAGACCCTTCGAAACGCTGGGCATCCTCCTGGAGCATGTACCCAACACTGTGCTGAAACAGTTCGGGGGACTCCTCAGGAGGAGGACATGGTGGGTCTAGGGAAGGAGTGACTGATGATGAGTCTGACATTGATACCAGGGAAGAGGACGCTTTGGCAGCTGCTTTTCCAGTACCCTGAGCCTGGGTGAGAGAGGATGAGGAGGAGGAGGAGGGCTTGGTCATCCACTCTACCAAGTCTTCGGCATGATGTGGCTCAACATGTCCAGCTGCCGAAAAGAAGGACAAGCGTGTCCCATGGCCATGTGCTGATGACAATGCACCGCGTCCACGACCAGCACTGTTGCCCCCAGACACAGAGCCTGCTTGCCCTCTTTTATTGCCTCCTGACTGTCTGCCTCTCCTTGTTTGCCTTCCAGACATTCTAATAGATGAGTATACCTTGAGTGCTGGCTTGCAACTTTTAGTATTTCCTTACTATTTTTTCAGCGCTGAATATTTTTTCTTTTTACTGTCTTCATCTTATTCATTTTATTTAGCTGCAGAAAATGGATGTTTTTTCCTATCTTGAAAATAGGGAAGTCATCCTTACTGATGTATTCTCGAAAACTGTTAATACCTCTGGTCAAGGTGATCTGAGTTTTTCTTTTAGAAAATTGGGGCATCTTTTTGACAAAAAAATTAAAACCTGGTGGGATATTGTATCTTTTGAGCAGTATTTATCTGCCCAGATTATTCCCAGATGCTTGAGGTGGGATTTACCACCTAATGATGGTCTTTTTGATGACGAATCTAATAAGGAATGGTGTGATTTTTTTGTTTGCAAGGGCTTTGAGCTTTTGCGGCTATTGCTCTCTCGCAAACTACGCAAAAAGAAATGGCTAGAAAGCCAAATTAAAGAAATCACTGACCGTATTGAACCATTCAAGGATACGTCTGAATTTATTCAACTATCAGGAGACCTTAAAACTAAATTAATTAAGTGGGATAAAGAAACACAAGATAAAAAGAAGAAAAAATTTCTACGTGATTTAAATGATTTTGGAGGTAAACAGGTTTTTAAATGGCAATCTCTTTATGCCACACAACCAATTAATCCCGATCAGGCTTCTATGGACACGGCAGAATGTGCTATCAGTGTCCCAATCCCAACAGATCATGACCACCTATCTTGGACTCAAGTAGCCCAATCACATATTACACCAACTAGGACTGGTACCCCAAAAACTAGGGGACATGGTCCTAATAAACCCAGAGGTAGAGGTAAGGGAAAAGGTAGAGGTAGCCACCACCAACAGCCCACCACTACAGGTTATAGTCAATATCCTACCCATTATGAAGATTCCTCCTGGAGACCGGTACCCAATAGGGGAAATGGTAACCAACGAGGAAGGGGCAACTATTTTGTGAGAGAAGCCCCGCTGGCCACACACAATAGCTATGCACCTCTGCAAGATTATTGGGAAGAACAACCCTATAATAATAATCATTTTTTAGGTCAGGAGAGGACCCCTTGGAGGGGTCCTCCTCCACATACTCCAATATGGGCAGACCATCGGAGGGATCATCCGATCCCCCAAGGCCCAGTGGGGAATGTATTACCCAGTCTCAAAAGAAAAAACAGAGAGGAACCAGGGGGGGTAGACGAGTCCAAAAGGCAAAGACCTTATTAGGGACAGGGATCTTTAATCTGAGTGGGATTCCACTCTCGGATGATGAGATATGTGTGTTAGACAGAGGTTTGAAGTTTGCCCCTATATGCAACCTTAACAAATTTCAGACCTATGTCAATGTTCAAAAATTTGTTCGTAGCCTTAATATGAAAAAATATTTTCTCTCAGATCCCATTCAAAGGAATGCTTCTCAGTCTGAAAACAATCATTCCAATTTGAGAAATAGGTCAGTTTTTAACCCTCAAAATAATGACAACAAACATTTGGAGGTTTTCAGAAATATGGTATGTAGAGATTTGGATTCCCTTCGAATAAAGAAGGTTAGAGACTCACAGCATATTAAACGAGGGATTGTGTCATTGGAACAACGGAACGATATAGTTATTCGGCCTGCGGATAAAGGGGGGGGTCTTGTAGTACTTAGTAAAGCTTATTACCTTGAGGAAATGAATAGATTACTGAATGAAGGGGACACCTATCTATTATTGAAGGGAGACCCTATGGTGCCATTCAAGAATGAGCTGCATTCTTTAATAGAGGTAGGCAAAAGTGAGGGTATTCTTAATGCTAAGGAGGCTTCTTATTTGGATCCCTTCCATTGCCGTACACCTATTATTTATTTTTTGCCCAAGCTTCATAAAAACACTGAACGCCCTCCGGGTCGCCCTATTGTCAATGGTATTGACTCCGTGTCTTCACGGTTGGGTCAGTACCTTGACTATTTTTTGCAGCCTTTAGTCTGTAAAGCACCAGTGTATCTTCGTGATACTAAGCAGATTTTACAGATCTTGGACACTCTCTCTTGTACATCCAATACCATTTTGGTCACCGCCGATGTGGGGTCCCTATATACGATCATTGATCACGATGCAGCTTTAGCCTCTGTTGCATTGGCATTGGCGGATTCAGACCTCAGTACTCAACACGTTCAATTTTTATTGGATGGTCTGAGGTTCTGTCTTTTAAAAAATTATTTTTGGTTCAATAGGGATTTCTTTTTGCAACGACGTGGTGTCGCTATGGGTGCTCGGTTTGCTCCCAGTGTGGCCAACCTCTTTATGGCCCACTGGGAGGCTGAGGTGGTCTTTCGTGATCGCCCACCACAATTGCGGTGCTATAAAAGGTATATTGATGACCTCATAATGATCTGGGAGGGTGATATGCTTAGTCTTCAACTTTTTATGAATAAACTCAATAATAATGATAGAAATATTAAACTTACCTGGACGCTTGATCACAATAAAATTACTTTCCTTGATTTGGAAATTTTTAAAAAGGACAACTGTCTCCACACTAGGAATCATTTTAAGGCTACTGATAGAAATGGCTATATACCCCTGACGAGTTGTCACCATAGGTTATGGCTGTGTAATATCCCTAGAGGGCAATTTGTTAGACTCCGCCGTAATTGCACCTCTGAAGGGGATTTTCTCTTACAATCTCAGATCTTAGCCTCTCGGTTTAAGCAAAAAGGGTATACTCACTCTATGATTACTACCGAAATAGAGAGAGTAAGAGGTATGGATCGAAGTACTATTGTTGCAGATAGGCCTAATAGTCCTTCTACTGATGTGAATGTTAATAATTTCAAGATAGTAATGGACTTTAGCATTCGAAACAAAAAATTTGAAAAAATAGTTGCCAAACACTGGCCTATTTTAAAATATGACCGCATTTTGGGCTCGGTACTCCCTGACCGTCCCCAATTTGTTTACCGTAAGGCGCCCTCTCTCCGCGATAGCCTTGCCCCTGGGGTGTTAGATCCACCTATTGTAGCTGGTACTAAGCTTTTTAGCTTCCTGTCAGGTTTTTATGCCTGTGGTCGCTGTGCGACTTGCAGGCATGCTAAAAATAATCTGAAAAAACGGAAAGATTTTACTGCATCTGTTACGCACACTCAATATCAGATCAAGCAATTAATTACGTGTACAACGGAGGGTGTTGTATACATGCTTGAGTGTGATTGCGGTTTACAGTATGTAGGACGTACCTCACGAGCACTACATGTCAGAGTGGGTGAACATATTAGTAATATAAAAAGAGGAGTCAAGACACATAGTGTATCCAGGCATTTTAGAAATTTCCATCAACGTGATCCCAAATGTTTGAAATTTTGGGGGGTGGAAAAAGTACAGAGGCACTGGAGAGGTGGACATTACCTTCGACAACTTAGTCGCAGGGAATCTTTCTGGATTTTTGAAACCAAAGTAATGTCGCCTGCAGGTTTAAATGTAGACTTCGATCTTAATTGTTTTATTTCTAATAGATAATGCTTTTATGATATATATAATTTTTTCTGTTTTTGTATGTTATATTGAATTTTATTTTGATAGATTTTTGATTATTTTATGATGTATATGGCTGTTGCAGATTTTCGTGATGACCGTGTATGACGTCTTTATTTATTAACCATTTATTTATAATTTTCATTTTTAGGTGTTATCACCTTTTTGGAATTTTATTATGGGTGTGTTCCCTTTAAGAACATGTGTTGTGCAATTTGGGTTGGCTATGTTAGGACAGTGATATATTTTCTATGTCCTTTCCCCTTTATATTTGCACCTAGATTTAAAGTTTTATATATCTTAATTTTTTGGAGCTCTTTGTTCCTTTTTTTTTTTGATATTTTAAACTTTTATCTTTTTGGTTATCCTGTCTGCGGTAGACGGCTCCCTTGGCCAGCCAAATATTGTGGCATGTGAGATCAGCCTGGATTGGCTGATTCTTACTGGGAGGTTGATTCGCTGCAGGATGGTTACCATGACACTATTTTAGTTGCTGTGTTGCGAGACGTCTGTGTGCCATCCAACCCCACGCTGAGGAAGTCCCGCCTACTGGACGTAACGCGTACGGGGGGAGGAGCCACGCTAGACGTCATTCGCGGTCATCACCACAGTCTGTGTTACCACGCCGCTCTATCCATATGCTTTGAACGCTGACACTCGCGTCTGAGTGCCTTATTTGTGAGTAACATTTTTTGAGTTGTATATTTTAACATATTAAATAGTCTATACAGAGAGCACTAGATCGTTCTTTATTCTTGTCTTCCTATATGATGGAGTTTCCAGCCTGATATCCTGCTTTATGAGACCACTGTTTGATCGGAGTTTTCCCATGTGATTCTCATTTACTCTTTTGAGTACAAGCTGTGTGACCTCTAGTTAGGTCGAAGTTGTGAGGTGAGAGGCCAATCCTATTGTGGTGGAGGGATCTCTGGACACTTTTATATTCACTTTGCATATTATTATTGCTGGTTCACAAGCACTTATGGACTTTATGTTATGTTACTGATTTATGAATTTGATATGTGTTTATGACATGTATTCCACATAGTTTTTGTTGCGCTGCACTATTTTTATTTCAGATTCTAATAGATGGCCTGCAGGGAGATGGGAAAAAAGCAATAAGGGCTACCTTCAGGTGTCCTTCTCTGTCCCTTGAAACAAGGACTTTGACAGTGAAAGAAACTGACACACTCTCCCTACCTACAGTTTTCTGTCCCTAGAAAAAATGTTTTTTTTTAAGCACAATTTAGCACAAGGAGAATTCACTCACTGTCCTTCCAGGTCCCTGGAAACAAGGACTTTGACAGTGAAAGAAACTGACACACTCTCCCTACCTACAGTTTTCTGTCCCTAGAAAAAATGTTTTTTTTAAGCACAATTTAGCACAAGGAGAATTCACTCACTGTCCTTCCAGGTCCCTGGAAACAAGGACTTTGACAGTGAAAGAAACTGACACACTCTCCCTACCTACAGTTTTCTGTCCCTAGAAAAAATGTTTTTTTTAAGCACAATTTAGCACAAGGAGAATTCACTCACTGTCCTTCCAGGTCCCTGGAAACAAGGACTTTGACAGTGAAAGAAACTGACACACTCTCCCTACCTACAGTTTTCTGTCCCTAGAAAAAATGTTTTTTTTAAGCACAATTTAGCACAAGGAGAATTCACTCACTGTCCTTCCAGGTCCCTGGAAACAAGGACTTTGACAGTGAAAGAAACTGACACACTCTCCCTACCTACAGTTTTCTGTCCCTAGAAAAAATGTTTTTTTTAAGCACAATTTAGCACAAGGAGAATTCACTCACTGTCCTTCCAGGTCCCTGGAAACAAGGACTTTGACAGTGAAAGAAACTGACACACTCTCCCTACCTACAGTTTTCTGTCCCTAGAAAAAATGTTTTTTTTAAGCACAATTTAGCACAAGGAGAATTCACTCACTGTCCTTCCAGGTCCCTGGAAACAAGGACTTTGACAGTGAAAGAAACTGACACACTCTCCCTACCTACAGTTTTCTGTCCCTAGAAAAAATGTTTTTTTTAAGCACAATTTAGCACAAGGAGAATTCACTCACTGTCCTTCCAGGTCCCTGGAAACAAGGACTTTGACAGTGAAAGAAACTGACACACTCTCCCTACCTACAGTTTTCTGTCCCTAGAAAAAATGTTTTTTTTAAGCACAATTTAGCACAAGGAGAATTCACTCACTGTCCTTCCAGGTCCCTGGAAACAAGGACTTTGACAGTGAAAGAAACTGACACTCTCCCTACCTACAGTTTTCTGTCCCTAGAAAAAATGTTTTTTTTAAGCACAATTTAGCACAAGGAGAATTCACTCACTGTCCTTCCAGGTCCCTGGAAACAAGGACTTTGACAGTGAAAGAAACTGACACACTCTCCCTACCTACAGTTTTCTGTCCCTAGAAAAAATGTTTTTTTTAAGCACAATTTAGCACAAGGAGAATTCACTCACTGTCCTTCCAGGTCCCTGGAAACAAGGACTTTGACAGTGAAAGAAACTGACACACTCTCCCTACCTACAGTTTTCTGTCCCTAGAAAAAATGTTTTTTTTAAGCACAATTTAGCACAAGGAGAATTCACTCACTGTCCTTCCAGGTCCCTGGAAACAAGGACTTTGACAGTGAAAGAAACTGACACACTCTCCCTACCTACAGTTTTCTGTCCCTAGAAAAAATGTTTTTTTTAAGCACAATTTAGCACAAGGAGAATTCACTCACTGTCCTTCCAGGTCCCTGGAAACAAGGACTTTGACAGTGAAAGAAACTGACACACTCTCCCTACCTACAGTTTTCTGTCCCTAGAAAAAATGTTTTTTTAAGCACAATTTAGCACAAGAAGAATTCACTCACTGTCCTTCCAGGTCCCTGGAAACAAGGACTTTGACAGTGAAAGAAACTGACACACTCTCCCTACCTACAGTTTTCTGTCCCTAGAAAAAATGTTTTTTTTAAGCACAATTTAGCACAAGGAGAATTCACTCACTGTCCTTCCAGGTCCCTGGAAACAAGGACTTTGACAGTGAAAGAAACTGACACACTCTCCCTACCTACAGTTTTCTGTCCCTAGAAAAAATGTTTTTTTTAAGCACAATTCAGCACAAGGAGAATTCACTCACTGTCCTTCCAGGTCCCTGGAAACAAGGACTTTGACAGTGAAAGAAACTGACACACTCTCCCTACCTACAGTTTTCTGTCCCTAGAAAAAATGTTTCTTTTAAGCACAATTTAGCACAAGGAGAATTCACTCACTGTCCTTCCAGGTCCCTGGAAACAAGGACTTTGACAGTGAAAGAAACTGACACACTCTCCCTACCTACAGTTTTCTGTCCCTAGAAAAAATGTTTTTTTTAAGCACAATTTAGCACAAGGAGAATTCACTCACTGTCCTTCCAGGTCCCTGGAAACAAGGACTTTGACAGTGAAAGAAACTGACACACTCTCCCTACCTACAGTTTTCTGTCCCTAGAAAAAATGTTTTTTTTAAGCACAATTTAGCACAAGGAGAATTCACTCACTGTCCTTCCAGGTCCCTGGAAACAAGGACTTTGACAGTGAAAGAAACTGACACACTCTCCCTACCTACAGTTTTCTGTCCCTAGAAAAAATGTTTTTTTTAAGCACAATTTAGCACAAGGAGAATTCACTCACTGTCCTTCCAGGTCCCTGGAAACAAGGACTTTGACAGTGAAAGAAACTGACACACTCTCCCTACCTACAGTTTTCTGTCCCTAGAAAAAATGTTTTTTTTTAAGCACAATTTAGCACAAGGAGAATTCACTCACTGTCCTTCCAGGTCCCTGGAAACAAGGACTTTGACAGTGAAAGAAACTGACACACTCTCCCTACCTACAGTTTTCTGTCCCTAGAAAAATTTTTTTTTTTAAGCACAATTTAGCACAAGGAGAATTCACTCACTGTCCTTCCAGGTCCCTGGAAACAAGGACTTTGACAGTGAAAGAAACTGACACACTCTCCCTACCTACAGTTTTCTGTCCCTAGAAAAAATGTTTTTTTAAGCACAATTTAGCACAAGGAGAATTCACTCACTGTCCTTCCAGGTCCCTGGAAACAAGGACTTTGACAGTGAAAGAAACTGACACACTCTCCCTACCTACAGTTTTCTGTCCCTAGAAAAAATGTTTTTTTTAAGCACAATTTAGCACAAGGAGAATTCACTCACTGTCCTTCCAGGTCCCTGGAAACAAGGACTTTGACAGTGAAAGAAACTGACACACTCTCCCTACCTACAGTTTTCTGTCCCTAGAAAAAATGTTTTTTTTAAGCACAATTTAGCACAAGGAGAATTCACTCACTGTCCTTCCAGGTCCCTGGAAACAAGGACTTTGACAGTGAAAGAAACTGACACACTCTCCCTACCTACAGTTTTCTGTCCCTAGAAAAAATGTTTTTTTAAGCACAATTTAGCACAAGCACAAAACACACTGACACTCTCCCTACCTATCCTTCTCTTTCCCTAAACTAAAGGAATCCAGGTTAAGCAAGAAAGAAATAAAAGTCACTGTCCCTGCCTATGCTGCTCTATCCCTGCTCCGGAACACACTACACTAGGCCGCCGTGCTGGCGGCCTTTTATAGTGTGGGGCGTGTACTAAACACCCTCAGCAATAATTGGCCACAGGCATCCTGCCTGTGGCCAATCATTGCTCTCCTCGCTGCCGGCGCTGTGATTGGCCAAGCATGCGGGGTCACAGTGCATGCTTGGCCAATCACAGCGCCTGGATGACACTGCGATGGCGTAGTGCATTGTGGGCCGTTCGCGTCACTCGAATTTGGCGCGAACGGCCCAAATCGTTCGATCTTCGTCGAACGATCGAACAGCCGATGTTCGAGTCGAAAGTATGTTCGACTCGAACACGAAGCTCATCCCTAGCCACCAGCCATACCCGCCTAGGGGACAGCAGCAGCCGGGGATACCTGGAGAAATCCTGAGGAAGTGTAAGAGAAACCCGGAGAACAAGCACGCAGCCGTGCGCAGACGTGCACTTTCCAAGAAATAAACTTGTTTTGGCGCACGCGTGCGTGCGTTGGCGCTGGTCTGCCTATTTAAACCTGCCAGTGACATGCACACTTTGCTGAGTGCTCTTTCAGCTAGTGCCTGACTTACCTGATTTGTACCAGTTTCCTGTAAACCTGACCCGGCTTGCCTGAACCTTCCTCTTGACCTCCGCCTGCCTACTTGCAACCCCGGCTTGTGCTTGACTCCGCCTCTGCCTGATGTTCCTGTGCCTCATTGCCCGACTGTGTACCGAACCTGGCCTGTGTCCTGTCTTTGCTCCTGCCTCACGTCTCGGTACCTGCTCTGTCCGGCTGTTGATGACCCACTGGCTTACGTCCCGGCTACGCTTCCAGCTGCTGATCCAGCGACACGGAACTCCTGTTCTCAGTTCCGGCCCAGCGCTCTCCAGCTACCTGGTTCCTGCCAAGTCCCAGCCAGAGCCATCTGCTACTCTGGCCCTCGTGCCACTCTGTGTCCTCCACTCCCTGTCACCACTATCAGGGGTGTTGGACAGGAGGTGCAAGAGAAGCCCCCTCTACAGCTCGATCTTCACTAGGTACGTGACAGGAAGAAGTGAAGATTGAGGTCAGTTGACATGCAGGTAAACCGCAGTGTATCATTGTGAAAGCAGCCTTAGGCCCCTTTCACACGATCGGATCCGCCTGTCTGTTTTTTAGGCGGACCCAATCGGACCCTCCATTCACCTTTATAGAGCGGCAGATGTAAACCGACTTGTGTCCTTTTACACCCGCCTATCTCCAATCCGATCCACTTAAAAAAAATGTCCCCTTCTGTTGGTGTGGGCCCATAAAGTATAGTGGGCCATGTCCGTGTCTGCTCGGCACATGCAGAGTGGCTACGGACCTGTAATCTGCCCGCTCCGCTCATTGTGGCCCATGACCGGTTACAAATTCACTAATGTGGCCCTCGCTCTTTCATAGGTCGGGCAGCCCTGCTTTAATGTCACCTTTTTTGTAAAAAAATACTCTGCTGTCTATTTCTATGTCATGTCCTGTAAAATACATTGGGGGGACAATTATCCATGTGGTCACAGGGCAAGTCAAAGCTGTAGAGGAGCAGAGGGACAGAATGAATCCAGGATTACAGCTTGATTTATTAATTCCTCCCTCTGCTGCTCTAAAGTAAAACTATGACAATATGAAACCTGACCCTGACCACTTCTGCATTGTGCACAGCTTTTCATTTAAGATTGGACTCGCCTATAAAGGTAAGTCTGTCGCTGATCATAAATATCCCAAAAAACTGAAAGAGAGGAAAGAGGGAACCGGGAAAAGAAATAAGGAATAGGGATGGGGAAGAAAAGAGCTAGTAAGGCATAAATAAGAGATAGACTGGAAGAAATGAAAAAAAGGAAGTGAGAGAAGAATGAGAGATCAGGGAAGATAATAAAGATGGACAATGAAGGGAAAAAGAGGAATACATTGTGAGAGAGGGAAGAAAGGAAGCAAATAAATGAGAGAAGATCAGGAAAGATAATAACGATGGACCAGAAAGAGAAAGGGAGAAACGTATTGTGAGAGGGGGACTGCAGACGGAAGGAATGAAAAGGACAGGGGAACAAGGAGGAAGGAAGACATCAGGAGAGAGAATAGAGATGGAGAAGGAAAGAGAAAATGAGGCATTGGTGAGAGGTATTAGATTGTGAGTTCTTCTGAGCAGGCTCCTTTTTATCCTCTTATATTTTATTGTATTGTAACTGTATTGTCTCCCTTTATATTGTAAAGTGTTGCGTAAACTGCTGGCGCCATATAAATGTTGTATAATAATAATAATAAAAAGGTAGAAAGGACAGAAAGAAGGAAAAATTAAGGGAGAGGAAGAATGGCAGATGATCAGGAAAGATAATAAAGATAGATGAGGAAATAAAAATAGAGGAATACATTGAGGGAGGGAGGAAGGAAGAGATAAAAGTAAGGAAGATAATAAAGATGGCCAAGGGAAGAGGAAGAGAGGAATACAGTGCAAGAGAAGGGAATGAAGAAATCAGGAAAAATAATAAAAATGGGGAAGGAGAGAGAAAGAAAGGCATACATGAGAGATAGATAGAGAGAAACGAAGGAAGGAAATGGGGAAGAAAGAAAAGAAGGAAGGGAAAGAAAAAATAGGAGAAGATCAGGAAACACAAAAAAGATAGATAAAGAGGAAGAGAAGAATACATTGTGACAAAGGGAAGGAAGGGAGGTATGGAGGGAGAAAGGAAGGAAGGAAGGAAGGAAGGAAGGAAGGAAGGAAATGAGAGAAGATCAGGAAAGATAATTAAGATGGACGAGAATGAGAAAGAGAGAAATGTATTGTGAGAGAGGTACGGCGGAAGGAAGGAAGGAAGAAATAAATGAAAAGGACAGGTGGACAAGAAGGAAGGAACACATCAGGACAGAGAATAAAGATGGAGAAGGAAAGAGAAAGAGAGGCATAGGTGAGAGGTATTAGATTGTGAGCTCTTCTGAGCAGGCCCCTCTTAATCCTCTTAAATTTTATTGTATTGTAACTGTATTGTCTCCCTTTTATATTGTAAAGCGCTGCGTAAACTGTTGGCGTTATATAAATCCTGTATAATAATAATAATAAACAGGTAGAAAAGACAGAAAGAAGGAAAAATTAAGGGAGAGAGGAAAAATGGTAGATGATCAGGAAAAATAATAAAGATAGATGAGGAAAGAGAAATAGAGGAATACATTGAGACAGGGAGGAAGGAAGAGATAAAAGTAAAAAAGATAATAAAGATGACCAAGCAAAGAAGAATACTGTGCAAGAGAATGAAAAGGGAATGAAGAAAGAAGGAAAAAGAGTAAAAATGGGGAAGGAAAGAGAAAGAAAGACATACATGAGAGATAGACAGAGAGAAACAAAGGAAGGAAGTGGGGAAGAAAGAAAAGAAGGAAGGGAAAGAAAAAATAGGAGAAGATCAGGAAAGACAACAAAAATGGATAAGGAGGAAGAGAAGAATACATTGTGAGAGATAAGAGAGAGAAGGACGGAAGGATGGATGGAAGGGAGGGAGGGAAAGAGGAAGAATAGGATAAGATCAGGAAAGATAATAAAAATAGGCAAGGGAAGAGGAAAGGGAAGAGGAATACATTATGAGAGGTAGAAGAAGGATGGAAGAAATCATGAAAGAGAAAAGCAAATGGGAAAGGAAAAAGAAAGATAGGCATAAATAAGACAGGGAGGAAAGAAAGAAAAGAAAGTCTAGAAGGAGAGACAGAAAACAAGGAGGAAGGAAGAAAAAAGATATTAGGAAAGAGACTAAACTCATAGAAGAAAAAAGGAAGAGAATGGAGAATAAATTGAGAGGGAAGTATAGAGGGATAAATAGGGGGGGGGGGCTGAATAGAAGAGATGCAGAGGGGGTGGTGAGGGAAGACAATCAGGGAGAGGCAGGGAAGCGGAGACAGGAGGGGGGTGCGGGGGGGGGGGGGTGAGGGAAGACAATCAGGTAAAGGCAGGGAAGCGGAGACAGGAGGGGGGTGCGGGGGGGGGTGAGGGAAGACAATCAGGGAGAGGCAGGGAAGCGGAGACAGGAGGGGGTGCAGAGGGGGGGTGAGGGAAGACAATCAGGGAGAGGCAGGGAAGTGGAGACAGGAGGGGGGTGCGGAGGGGGGGTGAGGGAAGACAATCAGGGAAAGGCAGGGAAGCGGAGACAGGAGGGGGGTGCGGAGGGGGGGTGAGGGAAGACAATCAGGGAGAGGCAGGGAAGTGGAGACAAGAGGGGTTGCGGAGGGGGGGGTGAGGGAAGACAATCAGGGAAAGGCAGGGAATCGGAGACAGGAGGGGGGTGCGGAGAGGGGGTGAGGGAAGACAACCAGGGAAAGGCAGGGAAGCGGAGACAGGAGGTCGGGTGCGGGGGGGGGGGTGAGGGAAGACAATCAGGGAGAGGCAGGGAAGCGGAGACAGGAGGGGGTGCAGAGGGGGGGTGAGGGAAGACAATCAGCGAGAGGCAGGGAAGTGGAGACAGGGGGGGGGTGCGGAGGGGGGGGGTGAGGGAAGACAATCAGGGAAAGGCAGGAAAGCGGAGACAGGAGGGGGGTGCGGAGGGGGGGGGTGAGGGAAGACAATCAGGGAGAGGCAGGGAAGTGGAGACAAGAGGGGGTGCGGAGGGGGTGAGGGAAGACAATCAGGGAAAGGCAGGGAATCGGAGACAGGAGGGGGGTGCGGAGAGGGGGTGATTGAAGACAACCAGGGAAAGGCAGGGAAGCGGAGACAGGAGGTCGGGTGCGGGGGGGGGGGGGGTGAGGGAAGACAATCAGGGAGAGGCAGGGAAGCGGAGACAGGAGGGGGTGCAGAGGGGGGGGGGGTGAGGGAAGACAATCAGGGAGAGGCAGGGAAGTGGAGACAGGGGGGGTGCGGAGGGGGGGGTGAGGGAAGACAATCAGGGAAAGGCAGGGAAGCGGAGACAGGAGGGGGGTGCGGAGGGGGGGGTGAGGGAAGACAATCAGGGAGAGGCAGGGAAGTGGAGACAAGAGGGGGTGCGGAGGGGGTGAGGGAAGACAATCAGGGAAAGGCAGGGAATCGGAGACAGGAGGGGGGTGCGGAGGGGGTGTGAGGGAAGACAACCAGGGAGAGGCAGGGAAGTGGAGACGGGAGGGGGGTGCGGAGGGGGGGTGAGGGAAGACAACCAGGGAGAGGCAGGGAAGCGGAGACAGGAGGGGGGGTGAGGGAAGACAACCAGGGAGAGGCAGGGAAGCGGAGACAGGAGGGGGTGCGGGAAGACAACCAGGGAGAGGCAGGGAAGCGGAGACAGGAGGGGGGTGAGGGAAGACAACCAGGGAGAGGCAGGGAAGCGGAGACAGGAGGGGGGTAGCTTTGCAGAAATGATTGTGAACTTTTCCAGTAAGAGGGAAGAGATCTCCCTGCACTGAGCCCCCATTATATTATAAGAAAGCTGAGCGGATATATTTTCTCTCCCAGGTGACACTTTCTGAGTGTTCCATACAATTACCTGTGGCTCTCAGCTCCTGTACAGCCTGCTAGTCTCTCCCTGGGCTGTGCGGATCCATGATGTGTGTTGCACTCTGCTGCTATGGAAACCTCGAGCCTTAAAGTGACACAACCAGACTGACGGCGCACACCTCACCCCACTCTACCAGTATGCAAATAGTTAAGAAGAATGTTCACACTTCAGAGATTATCAAATTGTAAAATCCTTTATTTTTAATTAACAATGTCACCATCTGCTTTGATAGCAAGGCAAATGATTAGATAACAATAGAATATATAAAGTCACACTTTATTTTTATTACACTGAAACAGTTTTGTTACATTTATGTGATATGACAGGACATCAGTTTAAATGGATTTACATTGCTATGTATTGATTTATTTTATTTATTTTTAATAGTGAGCTTTGTTTACACCGTCTCTGAAAAAGGTTGTTGCTTCTAAGTTTAATTTAAAATGATTGTGTAGGTCAGTGGTGGACGACTTTCTAGAAAAAGGGGCCCTTCAGGTGCGGTGCCTGACATCACCAAAGGGCCACACGTAATATTTGGTGCATGTGATGCTACAGATGACTGTAATCCTACTGGGCATCCTCCAACCTCACCTCTATCTAAGTCCCCTTTCACACTGGAGGCGTTTTTCAGGTGCTTTAGCGCTCAAAATAGCGCCTGAAAAAAGCCTCATCTGCAATCCCAGTGTGAAAGCCCGAGTGCTTTCACATGGGGGCTCTACGGTGGCAGGACGTCAAAAAAAGTCCTGCAAGTGCCCATTGAAATCATTGGGAAGCGCCTGCAAAGCGCTTGGGCAGCAGGGCTTTGTGGGCGCTTTTAACCCTTTATTCGGCTAGCGGGGGTTAAAAGCACCCCCCCTAGCCCCCCGAAAAGCGCCACAAAAACTACGGTAAAGCACCGCTAAGACTAGCGGTGCTTTACCACCGACGCCCCCGCGCTGGCAGTGTGAAAGGGCTCTAAACATCAAAGTCACGCTCCATTTTTAATCAAATCAGCTGCAAGCCGGGTCGTTCACCTTGTCTCAGCACACATAAACAAAGGGGTGGGTTGCTGATAACATCAATGCCCTTATTTAGACACAATGTTAACGACTAAAACATAAGCAGGTGTCCATATAAGGGCATTCAATTCACCAGCATCCCGCCCCTTTGTTTACGTCCACACTGAGTGTAGCCACTTGCCAACTGCCCGCCGTAGTGTTAGCTGCTTTTAGACCCCTTTTACACTGGGGCAGTTTGCAGGCGCTATTGCGCTAAAAATAGCGCCTGCAAACCGACCTGAAACAGCGGCTGCTGTTTCTCCAGTGTGAAAGCCTGAAGACATTCACACTGGAGCGGTGCGCTAGCAGGACTAGCATCTTTGGAGCGGTGTGTTTACCGCTCCTACACCGCTCCTGCCCATTGAAAGCAATGGGGCACCACGGCTATACCGCCGGCAAAGCGCCTCTGCAGAGGCGCTTTGCTGTGTTTTTTAACCCTTTTTCGGCCGCTAGCGGGAGGTAAAACCGCACCGCTAGCGGCCGAATACCGCCGCAAATCCGGCAGTACAGCGCTGCTAAAAATAGCGGCGCTTTACCGCTGACACACCTCACGCCCCAGTGTGACCAGAGCACCTTCTTCCACATGTTTGCTGTGTCCCCCACATGGCTTCTCACAAACTGCAAACAGGACTTCTTATGGCTTTCTTTCAACAATGTCTTTCTTCTTCTCACTCCTCCATAAAGGGCAGATTTGTGGAGAGCACGACTAATAGTTGTCCTGTGGACAGATTCTCCCACCTGAGCTGTGGATCTCTGCAGCTCCTCCAGAGTTACCATGGGCCTCTTGGCTGCTTCTCTGATGAATGCTCTCTTTGCCCGGCCTGTCAGTTTAGGTGGGCGGCCATGTCTTGGTAGGTTTGCAGTTGTGCCATACTCTCTCCATTTTCAGATGATCGATTGAACAGAGCTCCGTGAGATGTTCAAAGCTTGGGATATTTTTTTATAACCTAACCCTGCTTTACACTTCTCCACAACTTTATCCCTGACCTGTCTGGTGTGTTCCTTGGCCTTTGTGATGCTGTTTGTTCTCTAAGGTTCTCTAAAAAACCTCTGAGGACTGCACAGAGCAGCTGTATTTATACTGAGATTCAATTACGCACAGGTGGACTCTATTTACCAATTAGTAAATAGACCCACCAATCGTTTTTAGGAGAGGCAGAACAGCGGTCTGCCTATGTAAACAAGGCAGGCTGCCGTTCTGTGAGGGAGGAAGATGGAGATCTTGTGTTTCTGCTAAGCAGAAACAGGGATCTCTGTTTTCCGCCAGTCACAGCATTCCCCCCACAGTTAGAAAGCACCCCCTAGGAGCACACTTTGATCGCCCCTGACATTAACCCCTTCCCTGCCAGTGTCATTAGTACAGTTACAGTGCATATTAGTTAGCACTGATCACTGTATTGGTGTCACTGGTCCCCAAAAAGTGTCAAAAGTGTCAGTTAGGTGTCCGATTTGTTCGCCGCAATGTCGCAATCCCGTTAAAAATTCGCTGATCGCCGCCATTACTAGTAAATAAATAAATAAATAAAAAATCCACAAAAATATCACCTATTTTGTAGACGCTATAACTTTTGCGCAAACCAATCAATATACGCTTATTGGGATTTTTTTTACCAATAATATGTAGCAGAATACATATTGGCCTAAACTGATTTTTTACATTTTTTTATTGGATATATTTTATAGCATAAAGTAATAAATATATATATATATATATATTTTTTTTTTTTCATTGTCGTTCTTTTTTTATGTTTATAGCGCATAAAATAAAACCCGGAGAGGTGATCAAATACCACCAAAAGAAAGCTATATTTGTGTGGGGCAAAAAAAGGTCAAAATTGTATTTCTGTACAGTGTCGCACTACCGCGCAACTGTCAGTTAAAGTAACGGAGGGCCGTTTTGCAAAAAATGGCCAGATCATGAAGGGGGGGGGGGTAAATATTCCGGGGCTGAAGTGGTTAATGTCGCTTTAAAGCGGTTGTAAAGTCATTTTTTAACTTTTACCTACAGGCAAGCCTATAATAAGGCTTACCTGTAGGTAAAAAAAATATCTCCTAAACCTTTACGGTTTAGGAGAAATTCCCCTCGCAATGCGCCGCTGACAGCAGCGGCGCATTCTCGGGCTGAAGGCTCGGCAGACGCCGGACCTCGCCGGAACGAAGTCTCCCGCGCGCATGCACGGGAGTGCGACATCGCGGCTCCAGCCACTCACAGCGCTGGAGCCGCGATACCCGGAAGACACGCCGAGGCAACATGTCATCTCCCTCGGCGTGGACCAGGTGAGTTAACGATACCTCGTTCTAAGGTAAGTATTTCATAATGAGCTAGTATGCGGTGCATACTAGCTCATTATGCCTTTCCCTTGCAGGTGACAAAAAAATAAAAAATAATTTGTGACTTTACAACCGCTTTAAGATAAATGAAATGATGGCTGCAGCAATAATACACACAAATGCCTCTTTTATTTCCCGGTTGGTGCAGCACATAGCGAATCAACCACTTCTCCCAACACACATTGAGCTATGCACCTGAGTACGTTGTTTCTGGGGCCCCCTATGGCAACGTGAATCAGAATTTGAGGATAAAGCGGTGCCTAGGCACTCAACACCCCCCCCTCCCCCCGCCCGCCATCAAACACAAATTTCCACCAAGACCCGTCGTTAGTACAAGGTGTCACATTGTTGGTGCCCAGAGCGTGTTTTTAGTTTGATTTCTACTACTTCTTAATTTTTTTTTTTTTTTTATTATTTACACGTCGTATTTGGCGTCTGTTGTGCGATTTTCTTAAATACTCTTGTGAATAATTCGGAATTTTCCCGACACCTGTTTTCGGTGTGGATGATGTGCACAGGGAGCCTCTGCAGAATGTTTGTTTCATGTGTGAAAAATAACTGTGAATCCCCCCTTCTCTCTATTCTCTCTTCTCCTGCTGTTTATCTAACCATATGTCCCCCGTTACACAAACTGCTACAATCCATGTATCACCATATACAGGGGAAGGAAGGTATACAGACTACAGTATATACTGAGCCCAGAAATGGTCCAAAATCCTTGTTTTGTTTCGGCTGCAGCAGAGAGGGGTCAGAACATTCGGTTGGTTGTCGGTTTTTGTTGCTGTTGTTGTCTTCATTGGGGGGCAAGTGTGATCTACTGCTGGAAAAAAGTACAGATATAAGACAATATAGTGAATATTTTTGTAAAAAAAAAAGGCTTTAACCACTTCCGCCCCAGAAGAATTTACCCCCTTTCTGACCAGGCCATTTTTTGTGATACGGCACTGCGTTACTTTAGCTGACAATTGCGCGGTCGTGTGACTTTGTACTCAAATAAAATTGACGTCTTTTTTTTCCCCACAAATAGAGATTTCTTTTGGTGGTATTTGATCCACTCTGTGGTTTTTATTTTTTAACCACTTAAGCCCCGGACCATTTTGGCTGGTTAAAGACCAGGCCACTTTTTGCGATTCGGCACTGCGTCGCTTTAACTGACAATTGCGCCGTCGTGCGATGTGGCTCCCAAACAAAATTGATGTCCTTCTTTTCCCATAATCAGATCTTTCTTTTGGTGGTATTTGATCACCTCTGCGGTTTAAATTTTTTGCGCTATAAACAAAAATAGAGCGACAATTTTGAAAAAAATTCAATATTTTTTACTTTTTGCTATAATAAATATCCCCAAAAAATATATAAAAAACATTTTTTTTCCTCAGTTTAGGTTGATACGTATTCTTCTACATATTTTTGGTAAAAAAAATCGCAATAAGCGTTTATTGATTGGTTTGCGCAAAAGTTATAGCGTTTACAAAATAGGGGATAGTTTTATGGCATTTTTATTATTTTTTTACTAGTAATGGCGGCGATCAGTGATTTTTTTCGTGACTGTGACATTATGGCGGACACATCGGACACTTTTGACACATTTTTGGGACCGTTGTCATTTTTACAGCGATCAGTGCTATAAAAATGCACTGATTACTGTGAAAATGACACTGGCAGTGAAGGGGTTAACCACTAGGTGGCACTGTAGGGGGTTAAGTGTTCCCTATTGAGTGTTTCTTATTGTAGGAGGGTTGGGCTGTGTGTCACATGACACTGATCTTCGCTCCGAGTACACAGAGCGGAGATCCGTGTCATTGTCACTAGGCAGAGCGGGGAGATGCTTGTTTACACAAACATCTCCCTGCTCTATACCTTCGTGAGACGATGGCAGGGATCCCCGCGGCGATCGAGTCCGCGGGACCCGCGGTCCGACTCACGGGGAAGGCGGCAGGGTCGCGAGCGCGGCGCCGGCGCTGCGCGCGCGACCACATGTCAGGCATTTAAAGGGCAACGTACAGGTACGTGATTGTGCCTGCCCGTGCCCTTCTGCCGACGTATAAGTACAGGAGGCGGTCGGCATGTGGTTAAAAAACAATATTTTTTACTTTTTGCTATAATAAATATGCAAAAAATAAATAAAAAATAAAAATGTCTTCATCAGTTTAGGCCGATACGTATTCTTCTACATATTTTTGGTAAAAAAAATCACAATAAGCGTTTATTGATTGGTTTGCGCAAAAGTTATAGCGTCTAGAAATAAAAGATAGTTTTATGGCATTTTTATTATAATTTTTTTTTTACTAGTAATGGCGGTGATCAGCGATTTTTAGAGGGACTGCGACAGATCGGACACTTTTGACATATTTTTGGGACCATTGACACTAATACAGATAAAAATAGTCACTGGTTACTGTATAAATGTCACTGGCAGGGAAGAGGTTTACACTAACGGCGGTCAAGGGGTTAAGTGTGTTCCCTGGTTAGTGATTCTAACTGTGGAGGGATGGGACTGACTATAGGAGGAGACAGATCGTTGTTCCTACTTACCGTAGAAGGAACAGACGATCTGTTTCTCCTCCCCTGTCAGAACAGGGATTTGTCTGTTTACACACACAAATCCTCGTTCTGGGTCTCGTGCTATGGCTCTTAAAGGAGCCGCCATATATAAATGGCGATTCGCGCAGGAGAGCCATCCTGCCGCTGTATATGTATAGGAGCCGGTCGGGAAGCGGTTAAAGCTGACCTCCATCCTTCCCTTTCATCTTGCACATGTAGCACCCTCTAGTGTGTGCTAGAAATAGTGTAGGATGTGTTAGAGTAGGTCAATTTAGTTTAGCTCAGGGCTAAGGCTGAACCATGGAATCTGGGTCAGGTTTCAGAGAAGTTCAGGGCTGGATGACTCATCCTGACAACTCCTCTGGTGCCTCCCCCTGTTTCTGGAACATTGGAGAATAATCTAGAGCTAGTGGGTGGAGGTTAGGAGGAGCTGCCTTGAATATTTATGAGGCCTCAGCCATTCCCCAGTAATGGGCTGGCAGGGGGCAGAGCTTACCTCATAAATAGACATGGGCCATTTCAGCAGGGGCAGTCGGGTGGAAGATGGAGATACTCCTTTTTAACAAATGAAACCACCAAGCTCCTCATTCACTCCCTTGTTATCTCTCGCCTTGACTATTGCAACTCCCTTGTTATTGGCCTACCTCTCCATAGGCTTTCCCCTCTTCAGTCTACCATGAATGCTGCTGCCAGACTTATCCACCTTACCAACCGCTCAGTGTCTGCCAATCCCTACACTGGCTCCCCATCACCCAGCGAATTAAATTCAAAATACTAACCACAACTTACAAAGCCATCCACAACTCTGCCCCGAGCTACATCACCAATCTTGTCTCCAAGCATATCCCAAACCGTCCTCTCTGCTCTTCTCAAGACCTCCTACTGTCAAGCTCTCTCGTCTCCTCCTCCCGTGCTCGTCTCCAGGATTTCTCCAGAGCCTCTCCCATCCTCTGGAACTCACTACCTCAACCTGTCCGGCTATCCCCTTCTCTTGCTACCTTCAGCCGATCCCTGAAAACTCACCTCTTCAGGGAAGCCTATAAAGTCTCCAACTAATCTTTTACCACTTCCATCAGCTCATTCCCCACAGTTACAACCTTTTGTACCACCTGCCCCACCCCATTAGATTGTAAGCTCTTCTGAGCAGGGCCCTCCTAATCCTCTTGTATTTTATTGTATTATAACTGTATTGTCTCCCTTTTTTATTGTAAAGCGCTGCGTAAACTGTTGGCGCTATATAAATCCTGTATAATAATAATAATAATAATAATAATATAGTGCTGAGGAGGTTGTTGGTGGCCCTCAGGGGTGACCCCTGGTTTGGAGGAGGGGGGGGTGTCCTGCCTTGGGGAGGGGGCTCGGGTGCTGGAAGGATCCTGCCATAACACATGGGAGGAAGTCCTTCCTGGAGGCAGAGTAACAAGAGAGGACAGCGTAAGTAGGACTTGTAGTTCTGCAATAGCTGGAGGGCTACAGGATGAGCACCTAGCTCTTTCCTCCCCAGCCTGGACTGTCCATTGTCCCCTATCCACCGCCACCACCCTCCCTATCGTGCATGAATTCCTATGGTGGTGGTGGGCGGGGTGGTGTTTTTTTGAAGCACCTGATTAGTACCAGAGGCTCTAATGGGCTTGGGGTGCAGATCATTGCAACTGAAGCCCACCCAGGTGTGTTGCAACAGCGAATGAATATTCGCTGTTGCAACACTGATCCTCTTCCCAGCTAATCGGTAAACGGGTCTGATACCTGTCACCCGGTTGGCCGAAAGGACAGGCAATCCTATTGGATGCCTAGAAGGAGGGAAGGACACGCATGGTGGAAGCGAGGAGAAGACACAGGAGCCGCTGCCCGATGCCCGCCACAGACTGATGTTCGCTGATGCCCCAATCCCCACCGCTGCTCGATGTGACTGCCGCCTAGATGGGGTAAGTGCCGGTGGCCCGGCAAACAGCGGGGGGTGGGGGGGGTTTGAGGTGCTGCGGGCGGGGGGGGGGGGGGCCTGAACAGCTGTTCTTGCAATCAGGGAGGCTCAGCATCACATATCGCTGTTATCTGGGGCGGTCTGCAATGCAAATACAGTCTGCCCAGAAACACCCACCCCTGCAGACTTGCATCAGTCCATCAGGACAACTTGATATTTGCATAACTCCTCCCACTTCTTTTTGCATAACTCCTCCCAAGGGCCAGCCCACTGCTTGCATCTGGGCTGAGGGCAAGTAAAAGACGTACTGAGGCAAGGTGGTGTTATATTTCCAGTAAGTAATGTAATATTGTGAATTTGAGGGAACTCAAACACAATATATTACCCTTTTTTATTTTTATTTTTTATACAATATAAAATAAGAGCTTGCTCCGAATAAATAGATATGTAGCGCCCTCACCTCTCCCCTTACCTTCCTTTTTATTTAGTTTCGGCTCCTCGCAGGGAGGGGAGAGGCACACCGTACCACAAGCCCGTACCCTCCTGTGTGAGGAGGTTGAGCGGTGTTAGTTTTCGGGCCTGCCTGCGACTGGTGTTGAATCCTCCCGAGGACGATACCTTAGATAGATGCAAGTCCTTATGTTTTCCCCAGTAATGTAACTGTCCACACCAACTGAAAGTCCAACTTCTATATTTATTTCACACGGATAGGGATGAGCTTCGAGTTCGAGTCGAACTCATGTTCGACTCGAACATTGCCTGTTCGCCGAACAGCGAACAAATTGGGGTGTTCGCGGCAAATTCGAAAAGTCTATGGGAGAAATCTAAAGTGCTAATTATAAAGGCTTATATGCAAGTTATTGTCATAAAAAGTGTTTGGGGACCCGGGTCCTGCCCCAGGGGACATGTATCAATTGTGACAGCAGGAAGGTAAAGTCACCTGGTTGCATCCAGGGGGGTAGATATATTTCGCCCAGATTCAGGCTTTACGCCGACTTATACAACTAGGTGGAGAGTTGTATAAGCCCAGCTGAGGCTAGTAGGCTCATGGATGACTCATACCTCTAGGGAGAGTGTGGGGCGTCGTGCAGACAGGGAGTTGATGAGACCAGCTGAAGCTTGTCAGCTCATTTAGGCCTCTATAAGAACTCCCAGCTTCATTAGGGGTTAGCTCATGCCTGGAACCAGACCTGTGTGGACTGTCTAGGGAGAGTGAACCCCTGTGCGGTGAGACAAAGCCTGTGTGGCTATTTGCTTGGACATTTAAAACCAGGGACTTAGGGACTAGGACAGCACTAGGCTGATCCCAGTTGTTAGTTAGGAAACCTGTATGTTTAGTCAGAGGTCAAGTTGACCAGGATTTATTTTGTTTATGTTTCTTTTGCTTTGCTGTGTTTTGTCACTGTAAACAGAAAATAAACCGCACCTTTTTGATTTTGAAAACCACAACCTCCGTTTGCTGGGCCTGTTTTGTGTGGGGAGCCCATCCCGGGGGTCACACACACCCGCTGCCGAGCTAACCCCCTCACAGTTGGTGGAGAATGCGGGCAGTTTTTTTTAAGCCAGCATGGAGGAGATACTGAAACAGCTGGCTCTAGCAAATGCCAATCAACAGCAGACAAATGCAGGTTTGCAAAGGAGCCTTGCAGCTCAGCAACAAGCCCAGCAGCAATCTGAGGCCCGCTTCATAGACCTGTTACAGAAGCAAGAGCAGAGACTACAACAAATGGAAGCAGTAATGCAGCAACGTCCGCAGACCAGTGAGGAAAGCCGTCCCACTAATACCGCGTCCTTTGGGGTGAGTCGTTTATTGACAAAAATTACTGGAGAGGATGATCCAGAGGTATTTTTGACCACATTTGAAAGGACCGCTGAAAGAGAAAAGTGGCCTGAGGAGCAGTGGGCTGGACTGGTGGCTCCTCTGTTAACTGGTGAATCGCAGAAAGCTTACTATGACCTAGAGCCTAACCAAGCAAAAGACTATGTGATGCTAAAAGCTGAAATTTTGGCAAGGCTGGGTGTCACCCAGGCTGTCCGGGCTCAGCGTGTGCATAACTGGACTTTCCAGCTTGGAAAACCCCCCAGGTCTCAAATGTATGATCTCATTCACCTGAGCAGAAAGTGGCTACAGCCAGAGACTTTGTCCGCACCAAAGATTGTGGAACGTGTTGTAATGGATAGGTTTTTGAGAGCTCTTCCTACTGCCATCCAAAAGTGGGTAAGCCATGGAGACCCAGAGACGGCCGATGGTCTTGTGGATCGTGTGGAGAAATACTTGGCTACAGAGAACCTGACGGCCTCTTCCAGAGACACTCGGACTTTCCACCCTAAGACCAGACCATCCCCAGGGGCGGATAAGAGGATTCCAAGGGGTGAGGGTGGAGAGAGTGAGAGGGTGGGAGCTCTACCCCAAGTTTGGCGAGAACAGCCTGGGAAATCAGCGGCTCAAGAGGCGGCAAGAAGGATCGTTTGCTACCGCTGCCGGCAAGCGGGACATATTGCAGCCAATTGCCCGGTTGTGGAGGAACCCATGCAGTGTGACTTTCTGACGGGCAGACGTCAGTCGCTGTGTGCGACAGTCGCATGCACTGCCATTCGAGGAACTGAGAAACATTTATGCAAAATGTGTGTTAATGGTAGAAATGTTGTGGTATTGCTGGATTCAGGTAGCCTTGTGACCCTGATAAAGGCTGAGTTAGTTAAAACAGAGGTCTTTGGGAATAGCAAGGTAGCTGTTATTTGTGTGCATGGGGACACCCGAGAGTATCCAGTGACTACAGTGTGTTTCGAGACCCCCAAAGGTACCCTCTCTCATCCAGTGGGCTTAGTATCTCAGTTACCGCATGACGCCATTGTGGGAAGGGATTTTCCGAAGTTCTGGGAACTGTGGGATGATCCTGAGCCCCCCACTGGTGCCCCTATGTACCAGGAATGTGATAGCCAGAACTCCCCTGAGAGTGGTGAGGACTCTCCGGAATTTCCCTTATCAGTATTGGCAGGGGAGACTCAAGAAACTGGAGAGGAGCCCACCTCCTCAGACGAAAACCTACCGTCTGTGGAGTTTTCTGATCTTGAGGTTCACAGGGAAAACTTTGCCACAGAACAGTTGAAAGACCCCGCCCTAATAAAGGCACGGGAAAACGTAGTGAAAATAGATGGCGAGTTAGTGAACCCAGATAATACCTGCACTTACCCATACTTCAGCGTAGAGAAGGACCTACTGTATCGGGTGGCAAAAAGGGCAGAAGAAACCGTTGAGCAGCTTGTGGTGCCCAAACCTTACAGGAAGTTGGTGTTGGAGTTGGCCCATGGGCACATTCTTGGAGGTCATCTGGGGACAGAGAAAACCCGAGAGAGGGTATTACAGAGATTCTATTGGCCGGGGGTGATGAAGGACATAGAAAATTATTGTTCCTCCTGCCCTGTGTGTCAGAGGTCGGCCCCGATGCCACATTTCCGTAGCCCGCTGGTCCCTCTACCCATCATTGAGGTCCCGTTTGAGAGGATCGCCATGGATTTGGTAGGGCCTATAATCAAGTCCGCTAGGGGGCACCAGTACATATTAGTTATAATGGACTATGCCACCCGTTATCCAGAAGCGATCCCTCTCCGAAATACCTCGGCCAAAACCATAGCCAAAGAGCTATCTCTTGTGTTTAGCCGGGTGGGTATTTGTAAAGAACTGCTTACGGACCAAGGTACACCCTTTATGTCCCGGGTTATGAAGGAGCTGTGTAAATTGTTCAAAGTGACGCAATTACGTACATCTGTGTATCACCCCCAAACCGATGGGCTGGTTGAAAGATTCAACAAAACCCTAAAACAAATGTTGAAGAAAGTGGTGGCTAGAGATGGAAAGGATTGGGACTGTCTACTTCCTTATCTGATGTTTGCTATTAGGGAGGTGCCCCAATCCTCTACGGGATTCTCCCCCTTTGAGTTACTGTATGGGAGACACCCAAGAGGGCTGTTGGATATTGCCAAGGAAACTTGGGAAAGTGAGAGTTCTCCCCACAGGAGTGTGATTGAGCATGTCGCCCTGATGCAAGACCGAATTGCACAGGTAATGCCCATCGTGAAGGAACATTTGGCCCAAGCGCAGTTAGCACAGCAGAGAGTGTACAACCGTGGAGCCAAGACCCGTACCTTTTCCCCGGGGGATAGGATACTGGTACTTGTCCCTACGGTTGAAAGTAAATTCCTTGCCAAATGGCAAGGCCCCTATGAGATAATGGAAAAAGTGAGCGAAGTGAATTACAAGGTCAGACAACCAGGAAGGCGAAAGCCCGAACAGATCTATCACGTTAATCTGTTGAAAGCCTGGAGGGATAGAGAGTCCCTAGTCGCAGACACTTGGTCACCAGCTCAAACTGGTTGCGTGATTCCTGAGGTTGGAATAGCAGCCACCTTGTCACAACCCCAACAACAGGAGGTTAAGGAGTTTGTGCTTCGCAACAAGGAGGTATTCTCTGAGCTGCCGGGACAAACATCTGGGGTAGAGCATGACATCATTACCCCGCCCGGTGAAAGGGTGAAGTTAAAACCCTATCGGATCCCAGAGGCCCGACGGGAGGCAATACGGGAGGAAGTACAGAAAATGCTGAACTTAGGGGTGATAGAGGAGTCCCAAAGTGATTGGTCTAGTCCCATTGTGTTGGTGCCTAAACCGGATGGGAGCTGGCGATTTTGTAACGATTTTCGTCAGTTGAACAAAGTTACAAAATTTGACACCTACCCCATGCCACGTATAGATGAGTTGATCGACCGGCTGGGAACAGCCCGATACATGACGACTCTTGACCTCACAAAAGGGTATTGGCAAATCCCCCTGGCCAAGTCGGCCAAAGAGAAAACCGCATTTGTAACCCCAGACGGGGCGTTCCAATATAAAAGAATGCCGTTCGGGTTACAGAATGCGCCGGCCACATTCCAGCGGAAAATGGACCAGATGCTGAGGCCCCATCGGAAGTATGCTGCGGCTTACCTGGATGACGTAATTGTCCATAGCACAGATTGGGCCTCACATCTGCCAAAAGTGCAAGCAGTCCTGGACTCTGTTCGGGAAGCGGGGTTTACGGCTAACCCCAAGAAGTGTACCATTGGGCAGGAGGAGGCCAAATATCTTGGGTACACCATTGGGAGGGGAGTAATAAAACCCCAACTCAACAAAGTCGAGGCCATCCAGAGTTGGCCACGTCCCAACAGCAAGAAGCAGGTACGAGCCTTTCTGGGAATCGCTGGGTATTATCGGCGATTCATTCCCCACTTTGCTTCTAAGGCTGTGCCCCTAACCAACCTGACGAAGGGGAAAGGGTCGGTCATGATTAAATGGACCCCCGAGGCTGAGGCAGCATTCCAATTCTTGAAACAAGCCTTATGTAGCCAGCCAGTGTTGTACTCACCCGACTTCTCTAAAGACTTTGTCGTACAAAGTGATGCGTCAGATGTGGGGTTAGGAGCAGTATTGTCCCAGGTCTGGAACGGGGAAGAGCACCCAGTCATTTACCTCAGCAGGAAGTTGAAGTCCCATGAGGTAAATTATGCCACCGTTGAAAAGGAGTGTTTAGCGGTGAAGTGGGCTCTAGATTCCCTTCGGTACTACCTGCTAGGTAGGCACTTTGACATGGTTACGGATCACGCTCCGTTAAAGTGGATGGCTCAAAACAAGGAAACAAATAGAAGAGTGAATAGGTGGTTCCTGGCCCTCCAGGAATTCAACTTCACAGTAAAGCATCGCCCTGGCGTTCAAATGGGGAATGTGGATGCTTTGTCTCGAGTACATGAATGCCTGATTGCTGGTGTTCCAACCCCGAGGTTTAAAACAAGAGGGGGGGGGTATGTGACAGCAGGAAGGTAAAGTCACCTGGTTGCATCCAGGGGGGTAGATATATTTCGCCCAGATTCAGGCTTTACGCCGACTTATACAACTAGGTGGAGAGTTGTATAAGCCCAGCTGAGGCTAGTAGGCTCATGGATGACTCATACCTCTAGGGAGAGTGTGGGGCGTCGTGCAGACAGGGAGTTGATGAGACCAGCTGAAGCTTGTCAGCTCATTTAGGCCTCTATAAGAACTCCCAGCTTCATTAGGGGTTAGCTCATGCCTGGAACCAGACCTGTGTGGACTGTCTAGGGAGAGTGAACCCCTGTGCGGTGAGACAAAGCCTGTGTGGCTATTTGCTTGGACATTTAAAACCAGGGACTTAGGGACTAGGACAGCACTAGGCTGATCCCAGTTGTTAGTTAGGAAACCTGTATGTTTAGTCAGAGGTCAAGTTGACCAGGATTTATTTTGTTTATGTTTCTTTTGCTTTGCTGTGTTTTGTCACTGTAAACAGAAAATAAACCGCACCTTTTTGATTTTGAAAACCACAACCTCCGTTTGCTGGGCCTGTTTTGTGTGGGGAGCCCATCCCGGGGGTCACACACACCCGCTGCCGAGCTAACCCCCTCACACAATGCAAAAAAAACTTTTAAAAACGGCAGTTTTTTCGGGAGCGGTGATTTTAATAATGCTTAAAGTGAAACAATAAAAGTGAAATATTCCTTTAAATTTCGTACCTGGGGGGTGTGTATGATATGCATGTGAAGTGGCGCATGTTTCCCGTGCTTAGAACTGTCCCTGCACAAAATGTCATTTTTGAAGGAAAAAAAGTCATTTAAAATTCACTCGCGGCTATTAATGAATTGTCGGCTCCCGGCAATACATACAAAAGTCATTGATAAAAATAAAAAAAAGCGTGGGGGTTCCCCAGAATTCAATTACCAGGCCCTTCAGGTCTGGTATAGATATTAAGGGGAACCCCGCCACAAATTTAAAAAAAAATGCGTGCGGTTCCCCCAAATATCCATACCAGGCCCTTCAGATCTGGCATGGATTTTAAGGGGAACTCCACCCCAAATTTAAAAAAAATGGCGTGGAGTCCCCCAAAAAATTCAAACCAGACCCTTATCCGAGCACGCAACCTGGCCGGCCGCAGAAAAAGAGGGGGGGACGAGAGAGACCCCCCCCCTCCTGAGCCGTACCAGGCCACATGCCCTCAACATGGGGAGGATGTCCCCATGTTGATGGGGACAAGGGCCTCATCCCCACAACCCTTGCCCGATGGTTGTGGGGGTCTGCGGGTGGGGGGCTTATCGAAATCTGGAAGACCCCTTTAACAAAGGGGACCCCCAGATCCCGGCCCCCCCTACCGTTTCACGAAGAAAGTGTAAAAAAATGTAAAAAAAACACACCGACACCTTGGAAAAGTCCTTTATTTAAAAAAAAAAAAAAAAAAAAACATTCCAGCGGTGAAATCCAGTGTCCCGCAGCGATCCGATGTCCAGCGCTGTCCGTCATTGGCTGAGCCTGAGCAGACCTGATGGGGAACTTCCTCCGCAGTCTATTACATGTATAGATCCGCCCCTTCTAAAGTTCCCCATCAGGTCCGCTCAGCCAATGACTCGGTGTAAGGCTGAGGACCTGATGCGGAATATGAGAAGGGGCGGGTCTATACATGTATTACACAGTGAAGGAAGTTCCCCATCAGGTCCGCCCCCTCGGTATGTCAGACCGCGCCTACGTCATTGGCCTGAGCGGGGAACTTCCTTCACTGTGTAATTTAAATTTACACAGTGAAGGAAGTTACCCATCAGGTCCGCTCAGGCCAATGACGTAGGCGCGGTCATTGGCCTACGTTTTACATTTTTTTGACACTTTCTTCGTGAAATGGTAGGGGTACAATGTACCCCATTACCAATTAACATAGGGGGGGCCGGGATCTGGGGGTCCCCTTTGTTAAAGGGGTCTTTCAGATTCCGATAAGCCCCCCGCCCGCAGACCCCCACAACCACCGGGCAAGGGTTGTGGGGATGAGGCCCTTGTCCCCATCAACATGGGGACATCCTCCCCATGTTGAGGGCATGTGGCCTGGTATGGTTCAGAAGGGGGGGCGCTCTCTCGAACCCCCCTCTTTTCCTGCGGCCTGCCAGGTTGCGTGCTCGAATAAGGGTCTGGTATGGATTTTTGGGGGGACTCCACGCCATTTTTTTTAAAATTTGGGGTGGAGTTCCCCTTAAAATCCATGCCAGATCTGAAGGGCCTGGTATGGATATTTGGGGGAACCGCACGCATTTTTTTTTTAAATTTGCAGCGGGGTTCCCCTTAATATCTATACCAGACCTGAAGGGCCTGGTAATTGAATTCTGGGGAACCCCCACGCTTTTTTTTATCAATGACTTTTGTATGTATTGCCGGGAGCCGACAATTCATTATAGCCGCGAGTCAGTTTTAAATGACTTTTTTTCCTTCAAAAATTACATTTTGTGCAGGGACAGTTCTAAGCACGGGAAACATGCGCCACTTTACATGCTAAATTATACACACCCCCCAGGTACGAAATTTAAAGGAATATTTCACTTTTATTGTTTCATTTTAAGCATTATTAAAATCACCGCTCCCGAAAAAACGGACGTTTTTAAAACGTATTTTTGCATTGATACATGTCCCCTGGGGCAGGACCCGGGTCCCCAAACACTTTTTATGACAATAACTTGCATATTAGCCTTTATAATTAGCACTTTAGATTTTGAACGTTCGAGTCCATGGTATTTAATAGGGTTCTAAAGTTCACACGAACATTGTGTCTGTTCGCAGGTTCTGGTGCGAAGCGAACAGGGGGGTGTTCGGCTCATCCCTGCACACGGATAACAAATAGCCTCTTTAACAGCAGACAGGTTGGAACAAGACACAGGACAGCTTAGGTGGGAGGAGGTCCAGGCACAAACTTGAATCAGACTCTTTGACTCTTTAGGTTTCACAAACAGCTGTGGCGCACAATCTCTGCCACAGACCGTGAGGTTGGTCTCTGCCACAGACCGGGTGA
The DNA here is from genome assembly GCA_029206835.1 of Rana muscosa. NCBI lineage: Eukaryota > Metazoa > Chordata > Amphibia > Anura > Ranidae > Rana > Rana muscosa. The sequence continues at coordinate 45,337,795 of CM055120.1, read as the reverse complement.
ATAAAGTCACTGCCACTGACTTGGTGAATAGGGCACGGCCCTATGAGGCCACTGCCCTTGAATGTGAACTTCCTTCTCAAATAGTATTTGGCCCATGTAAAGGAGAAGACATCCCTCCGGAGAGTTACCAGAGGATGGAACAGGAACCCGGCCTCCGGGCCTAGGGCACCCGGAGGTGACCCACGCGCACACCCAGGCTGAAGGTGCCTGAGCGCAATATCAGAATTAATAGGTCCTAATTAAAATAGCGCAATATACTGGGACCGCAAAAACTGAACCGCAATAGAGCGGGGGTTTACTGTAGTTATCTTACTCTGTGCAAGGGTTTTGCATAGAACGGCTCCGATCCTCCTCTTCTGGGGTTCCCCCGGCGGCACTCCAGGCTCCTCCCCCTCATCGGGTCGAGAGAGACGCTTTCCCTGGGGGAACTCGCCCGAGTCCCGCTACTGCGTCTATTGACACAGACAGCGGGACTCAGCCCTTCCCCGCCCCCCCCCGCTCACGTGATATCAATCTGTCCAATGAGGATAGAGGCAGTGTCTGGAGTCACGGTGCTCGTGTACATTGCTGGAACGATCGAGTTCAGGTAAGAAAATTGGGGGGGGGGGGGGGAGCTGCCGCACAGAAGGTTTTTCACCTTAATGCTGGTCGGAGAGCCGATCAAAGCCCAGATCGGGTCTCCACTATGGTAACGCAGAAGCGATGACTTTTTTAATAAAAAAATAAATAAAAATGTAAGTGCCCCCCTCCCCCCCCAGCATGCAAAGGTGAACGTGTGTGTCAGTCCCGCACGCACGCAAACAGCGATCGTCCCACACATGTGAGGTATCGCCACGCACGTTGGATCATGGGCAGTAATCCTAGCACCAGACCTCCTCTGTAGATATAAAGTGGTAACCTGTAAAGGCTTAATAAGCGTTGCCTAGTACAATTTAAATCGTTGATCACCATTTCACGAGTGTGCGCAATTTTAAAGCGTGACACGTTTGGTATCTCTTTACTTGGCATAACATCATCTTTCACATTATACAAAAGAAGTGGGTTATGTATTGTGTTTTTTTTTTTTTTGTATTCAAATTTAAAAAAAGTGTATTTTTCCACCAAAAATTGCGTTTGAAAAAACGTTGCGCAAATACTGTGTGACATAAAAAAAATTGTAAAACCCACCAAGTTATTCTCTGGGGCCTCTGCTTTAAAAAAATATATAATATCGGGGGGGGGGGGGGGGGGTTTGAAGTCATTTTCTAGCAAAAAAAGAAAAATGACGCGAAATGCGTGGTTTTCAAGTGGTTATGCCCTGCACGTAATTAACCCCTTCCTGACCAGCCGCTGCAGTTATACTGCAGCAGGTTGGCACTGCTGCGCGAGCCGTCGTAGATGTACGTCGGCTTTTTAAGATGCTGTAGCAGGCGCCTGCAGCGTGTCCCCAGAGTCGATGGACGTGCCCGACGGGCGCTGAGTGACCGCTGGGCACACGCGATCGTTCGTGACAGAGCGAGAACTGGGATCTTTGAGTGTAAACACACAAATCCCGGTTCTGTCAGGGGAGAGGAGACAGATTGTGCGTTCATTCTAAGTAGGAGCAACGATCTCTCTGCTCCTCTAGTCAGTCCCATCCCCCCCCCCCACACACACAGTTAGAACACACACTAGGGAACACTTAACCCCTTAATCGCCCCCTAGTGTTAACCCCTTCCCTGCCAGTGACATTTATACAGTATTCGTGGCTATTTTTAGCTCTGATCGCTGTATAAATGTCACTGGTCCCAAAAAAGTGCCAAAAGTGTCTGATCTGTCCGCCGCAATCCTGCTAAAAATTGCAGATCGCCGCCATTACTAGTAAAAAAAAATAAAAATAATAAAAATGCCATAAATCTATCCCCTATTTTGTAGACGCTATAACTTTTGTGCAAACCAATCAATATACACTTATTGCGATTTTTTTTACCACAAATATGTAGAAGGATACGTATCGGCCTAAACTGAGGAAAAAAAACTTAACTTTTTCTGCCAGTAAATACCTTATACAGCCCACTTCCTGTTTCTTGTCTAGTCATTAGCCTAGGCTTATGACATCATGCACAGCTCTCTCTCTCTCATGAGAGTTTGCCAGGAAGGGAGGGGGATGAGTCATAAGAGGGCCAATGAGAGCTGCAGAGCTGGAGATGTGCCTCTGTGTGTGTGTGTAAATCTAGGAAGTGAACAGGCAGGAGTTTCAGCTGCCCACAGTTAAAATGGATGCAGCCAGACTCAGTGGAGGGAGATTTCTGCAGCATATTTGGCAAGTGCAGAATCACAGTATATATAAAATAATATGCAAAGTGGTTGGAGGGAAGCTTCAGAATGTCAAAGATGTTTTATTACAAATTATGTGAGCAGACCGCAGTTCCTCTTTAACCACTTCAATACCCAGCCATAGTAATATGACGTCCACAGATGGGATCTCCCATCCTGGGTGGATGTCATATGACGTCCTGGGTTTGAAGGGGGATATCTGAATGATGCCTGCAGCTTGAGGCATCATTCAGATATCCTTTTGTTCTGCCGGCGATTCTGTGCGCCATAAGAACGATCATAGCGGCGGTTCCCCCCCCCCCTCCCGCCGCCATCCGGTGCTTCTCCGGGCTCTCCCGTGCCATCGGGGACCCGGAGAGAATCGTCCAGCGCCGGTGGTGGGTCACGTGACGAGCATAGAGATGACTGGTGACCAGATGGTCACGCCCGGGTCCTCAGATGTAAACAAAGCCGCCATTGCGGCTGTAAGTATGAGATCAGTGAAAAAATGTTCCCGATCTCATGCTTTCCAGCCTGGAGGAGAGATGTGGGGTCTTATTGACCCCGCATGTCTCCATAAAGAGGACCTGTCACACACATTCCTATTACAAGGGATGTTTACATTCCTTGTAATAGGAATAAAAGTGATAAAAAAATAAAAAAGTAAAATAAGTGTAAAAAAATAAAATAAATAAGTAAAAAAAATAATAATAATAATAATAAAAAAAGTTAAAACGCCCCTGTCCCCGGTAGCTCGCGATCAGAAGCGAATGCACACGTAAGTCCCGCCCACATATGTAAACGCTGTTCAAACCACATATGTGAGGTATCGCCGCGTGCGTTAGAGCGCGTGCAACAATTCTAGCACTAGACCTCCTCTGTAACTCTAACCTGTAAAAAAATTTAAAGCGTCGCCTATGGAGATTTTTAAGTACCGAAGTTTGGCGCCATTCCATAAGTGTGCGCAATTTTAAAGCGTGACATGTTAGGTATCTATTTACTCGGCGTAACATCATCTTTCATATCTTCCCCAAAAATTGGGCTAACTTTACTGTTTTGTTCTTTTTTAATTCATGAAACCATTTTTTTTTTCCAAAAAAAAGGCGTTTGAAAAATTATTCCGCAAATACCGTGCAAGAAAAAAAGTTGCAACGACCGTCATTTTATTCCCTAGGGTGTCTGCTAAAAAAACATATATAATGTTTGGGGGTTCTGAGTAATTTTCTAGCAAAAGAATGATGATTTGTACATGTAGGAGAGAAGTGCCAGAATAGGCCCGGTATGGAAGTGGTATAAAAAGCCCGGTATGGAAAGGGTTAACACCCAGAGCTCTGTGCACAGAAGCCACGCCCCGTCACTGATAACTGCCCATACCTGTTCTAAGAAGCCGCGCCCCTTTACAAAAGTAAGGCGTGTCCTGTCATCTATGCCTGGGGTGAGAAACGACGCCCCCACACTTTTTTTTTACAGACGTAAGCCGCGCCCTATCACCTGACTAAGAACTACCGAGGAGGAAAAAAAGCCACGCCCGGCTCGTCACCATTGGCTGTGTCGCTGAGGTAAAAAAAAAAAAGCCACGCCCCCTCTTCAAACATTACGCGGCCCGCTGTACTCTCCTATACCAGCCCGTGTTCCGCTGTCAAACAGATGAAGCCGATCACTCGCCATGCAAGTGGTTAATTCTCCTCAGCAGCAGCTGTGTGTTCGGTAGCAGCAGCTCTGCGCTCGGCTTGTTGTGCCTCAAACCGGCACTCTCGGGCACTTCCCTTGAAAAAGATGGCCGCTCGGTGCGAGGCGTAGGCCGTGACGTGCGTGACGTAATGACGTAACGTGTCTTGTCAGAGCTGACAGGAGTGAAGATGGGTGATCAGGCGAACTTACAAACGGAGACCCACCGCAGGCTTTCCCAGTACAGCTCTCTGAGAGGTACACAGGGAGTATATACAGGGGGGGGGGAGGGGTATATACTCTAATAATGACGTGTACAGTGCTGACACCTCCTGGAGAGGATCGTCCTGTGTGTTGTCACCTCTGTACAGATCTGTGAGGACATTACCAGGAGCTGATCCCGAGTCTCCCAATCTATGTGACACCCCATACAATCTGATTGTACGATCACCATACACAGCACAATCTGATTGTACGATCACCATACACAGCACAATCTGATTGTACAATCACCATGCACAGTACAATCTGATTGTACGATCACCATACACAGTACAATCTGATTGTACGATCATCATACACAGTACAATCTGACTTTAGATTTACCAAAACAGTGTGATCGGATCTCCCCCCCCCCCCTCATCTATCCAATCAGTCTTTATACAATGCAGCTGCTACTTGCATTACATAGGTGGCGGTGGATCTAAAGAAGATCGTACAATCAGATTGTACTGTGTATGGTGCACGTAACACAGGGGCTTGACAAACCCCAGGTTGCCATGGCGACCAGAAGTTTTGACTGGGCTGCCACCTGAATACTCCCAGCTCCGCCCCCGCAGCTATGTATACTAGGCTCTGCCCTCCCATGTGCGGGGCTGGGACCGGTGTTTCATCAGATTAGGCGACCCGTCAGAAAGTGTAACGTAAAGTTACGTTCCGTCGCCGCCATCTTGATACACCCCGCACTCCTCCACAGTAAGGATATGGGTAAAGAAGGGGACATCTTGTTACACCCACCGGAGTTTTGCGTTTCACACTTATTGTTGACAGTGAATGGAGCTGCTTATCTAGTGACATTCAGGACTTAGAACTCTGTGTAAATGTTTAGATGTTGAATTTTAAAAGCAGCGAACTTCTGTCCAATAAGCAAACCTGTGAGGTCAGCAGGCTTGCCGCAGCTTTTAAAATTCGACATGTAAATAGTAAGACGGAGTCCTAAGTACTGGATCTCCGGATATCATCTCCGTTTACTGTTAGAAAAATGTGTAAAATGCAAACTTCCGGTGGGTGTAACAAGATGTCCGTTTGCCCCCTTCACAGTGTATCCTTACTGAGGAGTGCGGGGTGTAGCAAGATGGCGGCGACGGAACGTAATTTCTGTTACAATTTCTGACCTGGTCGCCTAATCTGATGAAACACCGGTCCCAGTCCCGCACATAGGTGGGTGGAGCCTAGTATACATAGCTGCAGGGGGCGGGGCTGGGAGTATTCAGGTGGCAGCCCAGTCGCCAGGTCGAAACTTCTGGTCGCCATGGCAACCTGGGGTTTGTCAAGCCCCTGTGTTACGTGCACCATACACAGTACAATCTGATTGTACGATCTTCTTTAGATCCGCCACCTATGTAATGCATTCTGATGAAACGCCAGCATAGCGACACCCCAAACTCGCTCATCCATGTCTTTATAGACCTTGCTTTGTGCACTGGTGCGCAGTCATGTTGGAACAGGAAGGGGCCGTCCCCAAACTGTTCTCACAAAGTTGGGAGCATGAAATTGTCCAAAATGTCTTGGTATGCTGACGCCTTAACCACTTAAGCCCCGGACCATTTTGTAGCTAAAGGACCAGAGGTGATTTCAGAATTTTGCACTGCGCTGCTTTAACTGTAAATTGTGCGGACATGCAATGTTGTACCCAAACGAAATTTGCGTCCTTTTCTTCCCACAAATAGAGCTTTCTTTTAATGGTATTTGATTGCCTCTGCGATTTTTATTTTTTGCGATATAAACGGAAAAAGACCTAAAATTTTGAAAAAAAAATATATTTTCTACTTTTTGTTATAAGAAAAATCGAATAAACTCAATTTTAGTCATACATTTAGGCCAAAATGTATTCAGCCACATGTCTTTAGTAAAAAAAATGTCAATAAGCGTATATTTATTGGTTTGCGCAAAAGTTATAGCGTTTACAAACTAGGGTACATTTTCTGGAATTTACACAGCTTTTAATTTATGACTGCCTATCTCATTTCTTGAGGTGCTAAAATGGCAGGGCAGTACAAACCCCCCCAAATTACCCCATTTTGGAAAGTAGACACCCCAAGGAAATTGCTGAGAGGCATGTTGAGCCCATTGAATTTTTTTTTTTTTGTCCCAAGTGATTGAATAATGACAAAAAATAAAAATAAAAAAAAAAATTACAAAAAGTTGTCACTAAATGATATATTGCTCACACATGCCATGGTTATATGTGGAATTACACCCCAAAATACATTCTGCTGCTTCTCCTGAGTACGGGGATACCACATGTGTGGGACTTTTTAGGAGCCTAGCCGCGTACGGGACCCCGGAAACCAAGCACCGCCTTCAGGATTTCTAGGCACAAATTTTTGATTTCACTCCTCACTACCTATCACAGTTTCGAAGGCCATAAAATGCCAAAATAGCACAAAACCCCCCCAAATGACCCCATTTTGGAAAGTAGACACCCCAAGCTATTTACTGAGAGGCATGGTGAGTATTTTACAGCTCTCATTTGTTTTTGAAAATGAAGAAAGAAAATATATATTTTTTTTTTAAATTTTCAAAACTTTGTGACAAAAAGCGAGATCCGCAAAATACTCACCCTACCTCTCAGCAAATAGCTTGGGGTGTCTACTTTCCAAAATGGGGTCATTTGGGGGGGTTTTGTGCCATCTGGGCATTCCATGGCCTCCGAAACTGTGATAGGCAGTGAGAAGTGAAATCAAAAATTTACACCCTTAGAAAGCCTGAAGGCGGTGCTTGGTTTTTGGGGTCCCGTACGTGGCTAGGCTCCCAAAAAGTCTCACATGTGGTATCCCGTACTCAGGAGAAGCAACAGAATGTATTTTGGGGTGTAATTCCACATATGCCCATGGCATGTTTGAGCAATATATAATTTAGTGACAACTTTGTGCAAAAAAAAAAAAATTCTTTTTCCGCAACTTGTGTCAACATATAAAATATTCCATGGACTCGACATGCCTCTCAGTATATAGCTTGGGGTGTCTACTTTCCAAAATGGGGTCATTTGGGGGGGGGGGGGGGTTTGAACTGTTCTGGCATTTTATACACAACATTAGGAAGCTTATGTCACACATCATCCACTCTTCTAACCACTTGAAGACAAAGCCCTTTTTGACACTTTTTGTTTACATGAAAACATTTTTTTTTTTGCAAAAAGATTATGTTGAACCCCCAAACATTATATATATTTTTAAAGCAAAGGCCCTACAGATTAAAATGGTGGGTGTTGCATTTTTTTTTTTCTACACAGTATTTGCGCAGCGATTTTTCAAACGCATTTCTTGGGGAAAAAATACACTTTTTTTTTAATTTTAATGCACTAAAACACACTATATTGCCCAAATGTTTGATGAAATAAAAAAGATGATCTTAGGCCGAGTACATAGATACCAAACACGACATGTTTTAAAATTTCGCACAAACTACATACATTTTTAAAAGCCTTTACAGGTTACCCCGTTAGATTTACAGAGGAGGTCTACTGCTAAAATTACTGCCCTCGATCTGACCTTCGCTGTGATACCTCACATGCATGGTGCAATTGCTGTTTACATATGACGCCAGACCGACGCTTGCGTTCGCCATTGGGCAAGAGCAGGGCAGGACAGGGGTGCTTTTTTTTTTAATTATTAATTTTGCTTTTTTATTTTATTTTTAAATTGTTCCTTCCATATTTTTTTTTTTTTTTTTATCATTTTTATTGTTATCTCAGGGAATGTAAATATCCCCTATGATAGCAATAGGTAGTGACAGGTACACTTTTTTTGAAAAAACTGGGGTCTATTAGACCCTAGATCTTTCCTCTGCCCTCAAAGCATCTGACCACACCAAGATCGGTGTGATAAAATGCTTTCCCAATTTCCCAATGGCGCTTTTTATATCTGGGGGGGGGGGACATTCCCTCCCACTGCTTGTAAAAGCAGTCCAGAGGCTAATTAGCCACTAGGATTGCTTTTACATGAAAGCCGGCCGCTGGCTGAAAAGAATGATACCAAGATGATACCTAAACCCACAGGCATCATTCTGGTATAAACATTCTAAGTCCAGCAACATACCAGTACGTTGCTGGTCCTTGTTGGACATGTATTGTAATCTTTTTTTTTTTCATGCAGCCAGTTGGCTGAACGAAAAAAAAGATTGATCGGGTGGGTATGCCCACCATTAGAATACCGCCCTTCATCCACCCACTTCTAATGATGGGCATACATGCACCATTTATATATGCCGAAGCATGGGGGCATCCTCCCGCAAAAAAGTTATGCCGCACACACATGGTCGGACTTTTCCACGGGCAAGCCTCCGTCGGAATTTCGACCGTATGTACGCGCCATTAGGAGCAAAATCGCTCCTCCGCCCCTGCTGCCCCAATGCTTCGGCATACATGCTTTTTTTTTTTTAACTGTGGTGGTGAAATCACCTCCTACAGCACTGGAGTCGCAGGGATCAGGCCTGTCTCTGCGAACGCTGCAGTTATGTGTGTTGTGTTTTGCAAGTGACAGTGATCGATCGATACTGCACTTGGGTGGCCTGGGCTGGACGGAGGGGCAAAACGCAGGTGCTAGCAGGTATCTGGGCTGATCCCGCTAACACTGCGTTTTTGGGAACCCTAAACTGCTGGGGACGCTAGTATAGATCTGATCAGATCAGATATTGATCTGATCAGATACTATACCACTAAGGGGGGTGTATGCTTCACGCGTGGGTGTTAGCGTTACTGGCACTAACCTGACGCTGCCTGGGGTGTGACGCAGACCCTCTCTGACGCTAAAACCTAATTGATATCACCCGCCGGGCGATCAGGGGGTTAAACCTTTATTGGGTTAAATATATGGCGGGTGCCCTGAAACTATAAAAAGCAAACTAACTAACCAGCGTCACCCGTAAAACACTTATATGGTGATCACTGGTGAAAGGGTTAACTAGGGGCAATTAGGGGGTTAAAACCTTTATTAGATAATATATGGGGGTACCTGACGCTATAAAAACCTGCGGCGAACCTAAAAAAAATAACTGGCTACCGATCTGTATCACCGACGCTAAGACAGCGATCAGAAAAATGATCGCTTAGCGACAGTGGTGATAGGGGGTGAAAGGGTTACCTGGGGGGCGATCAAGGGGGTTAAACCTTTATTAGATAATTTATGGGGGTACCCGACGCTATAAAAACCTGCGGCGAACCTTAAAATAATTACTGGCTACCGATCTGCATCACCGACGCTAAGACAGCGATCAGAAAAATGATCGCTTAGCGACGGCGGTGCTAGGGGGTGAAAGGCTTATCTGGGGGGCGATCAGGGGGTTAAACCTTTATTAAGGGGGGGTTAGGGGGCTACACTGGACCTAAAACTATTTTTAGTGACACTTTTACAGTCACAAATGTCACTGATTGCAGTGATCAGTAAATAAATGGTCACTGCAATCAGTGACACTGTGACTGGGGGCTGGGGGGTGATCTGGGGGGGGCCTGGAGGAGCGATTTGTGTGCCTATGTGTCCTGGTGTCAGTGTAGTGTTAGTGTACTGACCTGTGTGTTTTCTCTTGTACGGCGCTCGGTATATGTGAGCGCCGCATGAGAGATGACATCACTTCCTCCTGCTTCCTCTGCCTGTGTTTACATTACACAGCAGAGGGAGCATTTCCATTCGCCGGGAGCGATCGCGGGGGGGTGGCCGGAATCGAATGGCCGCCCCCTCATCTCGGAACGCTCCCCAACGAATACCGACCGCTCACTGTATAGGAGGGGGGTCCGATCGGACCCCCCAACTGTACAAAGGCAATCACGTACACTGTACGTGATTGTGCCTGTCGTTGCCATTCTGCCGACGTACATATACAGTGAGCGGTCGTTAAGTGGTTAAGAGTTCCCTTCACTGGAACTAAGGGGCCAACCCCTGAAAAACAACCCCACACCATAATCCCCCCTCCACCAAATGATTTGGACCAGTGCACAAAGCAAGGTCCATAAAGACATGGATGAGGGAGTTTGGGGTGGAGGAACTTGACTGGCCTCCACCCGATAGAACACCTATGGGATGAATTAGAGTGGAGACTGCGATCCGGGCCTTCTCCTCCAACATCAGTGCCTGACTTCACAAATGCTCTTCTGGAAGAATGGTCAAACATTCCCATAGACACACTCCTAAACCTTGTGGACGGCCTTCCCAGAAGAGTTGAAGCTGTTATAGCTGCAAAGGGTGGGCCAACTCAATATTGAACCCTACGGACTTAGGCTGGGTTCACACTGGTCCGACAAACGCTCCGACATTAGGAGCTCATGTCGCATGACGTGTGAAAATCAATGCTTCCCTATGGGAGCCGTCTTAACTGGTCCGACACAAGTCGGTCCGACTTTGAAAATGCTCCCTGTACTACCTTGGTCCGACTTCTGCCCATTCACTATCATTGAAGTCGGATCAAAATAGGATCCTTGTCCTAACCATCCGACTTCTGACATCCGACATGGTGATTACAGCAGCAGTAAAAGGAATTTATCTCACCCTGGGATTGTTTTGATTGGTCAAAGGACAAGTCAGACTAGCACAAAGTTGGATCAAAGTAGTGTCCTGTTCATTCCAGTCGGATGGATGTAGGATCAATGTAGGATGGATGTCGCAGAGCAAAGTAGGATGAGGCTGGGTTCACACTGATACGACACGACAGTCATACGACTTTCATCCTACTTTGCTCTGCGACATCAGTCCTACATTGGTCCTACATTGGTCCTACATCCATCCGACTTACATGAACAGGATACTACTTTGATCCGACTTTGTCATAGTCTGACTTGTCCTTTGACCAATCAAAACAATCCCAGGGTGAGATAAATTCCTTTTACTGCTGCTGTAATCACCATGTCGGATGTCAAAAGTCAGATGGTTAGGACAAGGATCCTACTTTGATCCAACTTCAATGATATTCAATGGGCTGAAGAAGGATCAAAGTAGTACAGGGAGCATTTTCAAAGTCGGACTGACATGTGTCGGACCAGTTAAGACAGTTCTCATAGGGAAACATTGATTTTCACACGTCATGCGACATGAGCTCCCAATGTCGGAGCGTTTGTCGGACCAGAGTGAACCTGGCCTAAAGCCTCGTACACACGGTCGGACTTCCATCAGACTTTTCCCTGAGTTTTTGTCCGAACGGAGTTGGTCGGGAACACTCATAGCATACACACCACAGGACTTTTCTTCAAACTTTCCCCAAACTTTTTGCAACATCACGTGGTTTTTCTGCTCTTTACCGCCACCCTTTGGTCAACTTCTGCTATTGTTGGTTGATTTTAACATTAGTTGTTTTGTCCATCGGACAAAAGTCCGATGGTTTTCTGTACACACGGTCGGACTTTGCTCCATCTGACTTTTGTTGGCCAAAAGTTTGTCCGTTTGCAGACCCAACTTTTGTCCGATGAAAACAAAAAAAAAAAATCAAAGTTTGTCCCATGGAGCGTACACACGGTTGGATTATTGGTCCAACTTGCTCAAAATGAAGTTTGTTGGCCAAAAGTCCAACCGTGTGTACGGGGCTTAAGTGTGAACCCAGGTTCAGACTGGGATGCCATTAAAGTTCATGTGTGTGTGTAAAGGCAGGTGTCCCAATACTTTTGACAATATTGTGTATGTGCATTCATGGGGCTCCCAGCACACTGACTGAGCTGTCACTGTTTATTATGGGATGGGCTCCCAATCATGTGACAATTGGTCACAGTGATCACATGCTCAGGAACTCCGCCTCTACCTCCTGGCGTAAAGATTTAGGGTTTAAAGACAATTCAGCAACATCGGCTCCCACATCCCTATCCTGAACACCAACCCTAAACCAATCAGTGACACCATAAAAGTCCTTCTCAGCGGCAGCAGAGGCTCTGATTGGCTGCAGCAGACTTCCCTGTAAGCTGAGCTGTCAGTTGCAGACTAATCGCCAGAAATAAGGGGAGCGGCAGGGGATAGTTTTTAGCAACAGCACCTGGATGGTAAGGGGTTAACTACGGATCCCACCCAACTGGGGCTCCCGAGTAGTGAAGGACACGCACCGTGCATAACAAATGAGTACCTGTCATGTCTTCCCTTCAGCAATTACGCTCACATGTACCCCGCACCAGGAACATTGCAAAGAATGGGTCGTAATTAAGTTTCATCTCAGTGCATTGAAATATTCAGTGACAGCTGCTTTAGTTAATTAAAAGAACACGTTTTCTTTTTTCCGGCACCCCGTCTGAAGATTGCCTGACAAGTTTGGATACTGGGGAGGAGAAACGGCGATTGGTAGATTTTATTTAATCTGCTCCTGGCCGCCTTCTCTATCACATGGGTCCCCGGGGAGACCGGGGACCACTTTGTCCAATTTTTGCTTCTTCAGCAAATATTACTGGAAATGGAAGGTGAGCAGCCACTTGTGATTTGTCATCGAGATCGGGTGATAGAGAAGAGGAATGAATGATGGTTGGTGGTTCCTGAAATCTGTCCTGGAAGTGACATTTGCAACAAAAAATAAAAATGCAAAAATGCTTAAGAATATTTTAGACTTAAAGCCCAATTATACCCTCCAGGAGAAAAAGAAAAAAAACACACCTTTTTAATTCAGAAATGTATTGGATGTTAAAGCAGAGCTCCAGGCAGATAATATAAAATACTCAGGTAATGCAAAAAAAGATTCAGTCTTTCGGGACCTTTACAATGAGAGAGAGAGAGGGAGAGAGAGAGACCCCAGCATGCACAGCCACATAATTAGGATTCCCACTTCAACACCGGGCTTCTCTCCTACATGTACAAATCATCCTTTTGCTAGCAAATTACTCAGAACCCCCAAACATTATATATGTTTTTTTTTAGCAGAGACCCTAGGGAATAAAATGACGGTCATTGCAACTTTTTATCTTGCACGGTATTTGTGCAATAATTTTTCAATTGCCTTTTTTTTTGGGGAAAAAAAAATGGTTTCATGAATTAAAAAAATAACAAAACAGTAAAGGTAGCCCAATTTTTTTGTACAATGTGAAAGATTATTTACGCTGAGTAAATAGATACCTAACATGTCACGCTTTAAAATTGCGCACACTTGTGGAATGGTGCCAAACTTCGGTACTTAAAAATCTCCATAGGCGACGCTTTGAAATTGTTTACAGGTTACCAGGTTAGAGTTACAGAGGAGGTCTAGTGCTAGAATTGTTGCACGCGCTCTAACGCACGCGGCGAAAGCTCACATGTGTGGTTTGAACGGCGTTTACATATGTGGGCGGGACTTGCGTGTGCGTTCGATTCTGATCGCGAGCTACCGGGGGCAGGGGTGTTTTCATTTTTTTTTTTTATATATATATTTTTTTTGATCACTTTTATTCCTATTACAAGGAATGTAAACATCCCTTGTAATAGGAAGGTGTGCGACAGGGCCTCTTTATGGAGAGATGTGGGGTCTATAAGACTCCGCATCTCTCCTCCAGGCTGGAAAGCATGAGATCGGGAAAAATAAATCACCGATCTCATGCTTTTAGCCGCAATCGCGGCTTTGTTTACTTTTGGGAACCCGGGCGTGACATCATCACATCGCGCCCGGGCCTCCGACGGTCATAGAGATGACTGGTGACCATCTGGTCACCAGTCATCTCTATGCTCGTCATGTGACAAGACAGCGGCGCTGGACGATTCTTTCTCCGGGCCCCCAATGGCACGGGAGAGCCCGGAGAAGCACCGGATGGCGGCGGGAGGGGGAGGGATGTCCCCTCCCGCCGCCTATAAGAACGATCAAGCGGTGGAACCGCCGCTATGATCGTTCTTATGGTGCGCAGAATCGCTGGCAGAAGAGAAGGATATCTGAATGATGCCTCTGGCTGCAGGCATCATTCAGATATCCCCCCACAAAGCCAGGACGTCATATGACGTCCACCCAGGATGGGAGATCCCACCTGTGGACGTCATATTACTATGGGCGGGTAATGAAGTGGTTAAAGGGGTTGTAAAGGTTTTTTTTTTTCACCTTAATGCATCCTGCTGCGCTCGCCCCCGACGTCCTCTTCTCCACTCAGTCTGGCCGTTGACTGGCTAGATTGGGTGGATTGATAGAAGCGCAGCCATTGGCTCGCGCTGCTGTCAATCACATCCAATGACGCGGGGGCGGGGCCGAGTGATACAGTCGGCAGCTATAGCCACCGGCTGTATCATGGGAGCGCGCCTGCAAGAACTAACCCCCATGGGAGAGAGCTCCCATGAAGGGGGTTAGTTCTTGCGGGGAGGAGCCGAGACAGCCGCAGAGGGACCCCAGAAGACCAGGTTCAGGGCCACTCTGTGCAAAACGAGCTGCACAGTGGAGGTAAGTATAACATGTTTGTTATTTTTTTTAAACGGGAACCTTTTAGTGTCCCTTTTTAAAGGCTTGTTTCTTAAAGGGGAGTCCCACCCGTGTTTTAGTTTATTAAAAGTCAGCAGCTACAAAAAGTATAGCCGCTGACTTTTAATAAACCGACACTTACCTGTTCCATGGTCCAGCGATGCGGCTGCCCGGAGCGTCGATCCCCTCCTCTCTGTGGCGTCGTCATAGCATCTGTGGACACCCGGCCGTTACAGCTTACAGTTTCACGGCTGGGCGCGCACTGCGCATGCGCGTGTCATGCAGCGCTCTGCTATTGGCCAGGCAATCCTCTGAGACCTGTGTTGTGTCCCAGAAGATTGCAGGGAGGGAGGGGCCACTCTCTAGGGGGAGAGGAGGAGTCGCCTAGGCGGCCGAGAAGAGGAAGTGGGACAGGAAGTCCCACTAAAAAAGAAGGTACACTCTTTCCCCCCCCCCCTTCCCCCCATAAAAAATGACATGCCAATTGTGGCATGTCAGGGGGCGAGGAGTACTTAAAGCAGAAGTTCCACTTTTGGGTGGAACTCCACTTTAAAGCCGAACTAAAGACAAAACTTTTAGTTTTCGTTTTGGATAGCATGCAGAGGTATTAGAGCCCTTGCCAGTTTTTACTGCTGTCTGTGCCCCCATTAAGGAGATTCACCCTCTTTTATTTGTCCTCTTTACAATTATGACAGAAAGTGAAAGAAAATTCCAAATTTTGGGTTGTTCACAGAAAAGTAATAGGGGGGTGGGGGGGGGGAATCTTCCAATAGGGACACTAGTTTGGTGACCTGAGAGCTCCGAAGAAATCCCCTTAATATGCAGGGATTTCCTCTCACTTCCTGTTTGGTTATGGGACAGGAAGTAAAGGTAAATCTCTGCAATGGGACACAGATGACAAAAGCTGACAGGGGTTATAATAACCCCCCTCTAATACGATTTTATATATATATATATATATATATATATATATATATATAAATAAACAAGTTTTGCCTGTAATTCTACTTTAAAGTGGTTCTAAAGGCTGAAGGTTTTTTACCTATTTGCGATCCTTACCTGAACTCCCTCTGATCCAGCGATGTTCAAAATAGCCTCAGCTATCTCAGGACTCTACCTCCTCACTGGCTGTGTCAATCACAGCCAGTGAGCCAATGAGGAGAGAGTGGGGGGGGAGCAGTGGTTTGGGAGCGAGCACGCAATGGCTTTTTCTGGGGTCACTGCTCAAGGAGAATGACCTGAAAAGGGGAGGATCAGGACTGCTCTGTGCAAAACCACTGCGCAGAGCAGGTAAGTATAACATGTTTGTTATTTAAAAAAAAAAAAAAATCTTCAATACCACTTTAAAATGGTTGCAAACCCTTCCATATACCCAGTGAAGAGAGTGGCCTCACAGAGATGACGCAAATTCTCCTACATACAGTTGTGCTCATAAGTTTGCATACCCTTGGCAGAATTTATGATTTCTTGACCATTTTTCAGAGAATATGAATGATAACACAAAAACATTTCTTTCACTCATGGTTAGTGTTTGGATGAAGCAATTTATTATCAGTCAACTGTGTTTACATTTTTTATATCATAATGGCAACAGAAACTACCCAAATGACCCTGATCAAAAGTTTACATACCCTGGTGATTTTGGCCTGATAACATGCACACAAGTTGACACAAAGGGGTTTGAATGGCTATTAAAGGTAACCATCCTCACCTGTGATCTGTTTTCTTGTAATTAGTGTGTTTGTAGAAAAGGTCAATGAGTTTCTGGACTCCTGACAGACCCTTGCATCTTTCATCCAGTGCTGCACTGACGTTTCTGGATTCTGAGTCATGGGGAAAGCAAAAGAATTTTCAAAGGATCTGTGGGAAAAGGTAGTTGAACTGTATAAAACAGGAAAGGGATATAAAAAGATGCCCAAGGAATTGGAATGCCAATCAGCAGTGTTCAAACTCTAATTAAGAAATGGAAAATGAGGGGTTCTGTTGAAACCAAACCACGGTCAGGTAGACCAACTAAAATTTCAGCCACAACTGCCAGGAAAATTGTTTGGGATGCAAAGAAAAACCCACAAATAACTTCAGGTGAAATACAGGACTCTCTGAAAACATGTAATGTGGCTGTTTCAAGATGTACAATAAGGAGGCACTTGAAGAAAGATGGGCTGTATGGTCGAGTCGCCAGAAGAAAGCCATTACTACGCAAATGTCACAAAGTATCCCACTTATAATACGCCAAACAGCACAGAGACAAACCTCAAACCTTCTGGCACAGTCATTTGGAGTGATGAGACCAAAATTGAGCTTTTTGGCCACAACCATAAACGCTACATTTGGAGAGGAGTCAATAAGGCCTATGATGAAAAGTACACCATTCCTACTGTGAAACACGGAGGTGGTATGTTGATATTTTGGGGATGTGTGAGCTACAAAGGTACAGGAAATTTGGTTAAAATTGTTGGCAAGATGAATGCAGAATGTTATCAAAAAATTCTGGAGGAACATTTGCATTCATCAGCCAGGAAGCTGCGCATGGGATGTACTTGGACATTCCAACATGACAATGATCCAAAACACAAGGCCAAGTGGACCTGTCATTGGCTACAACAGAATAAAGTGAAGGTTCTGGAGTGGCCATCTCAGTCTCCTGACCTCAATATCATTGAGCCACTCTGGGGAGATCTCAAACGTGCCGTTCATGCGAGACAGCCCAAGAATTTACAGGAACTGGAGGCTTTTTGCCAAGAGGAATGGGCAGCTTTACCATCTGAGAGGATAAAGAGCCTCATCCACAAATACCACAAAAGACTTCCAGCTGTCATTGATGTTAAAGGGGGCAATACACGGTATGAAGAACTGGGGTATGTAAACTTTTGATCAGGGTCATTTGGGTAGTTTCTGTTGCCATTATGATATAAAAAGAGTAAACACAGTTGTTTGATAATAAATGGCTTCAGCCAAACACTAACTATGAGTGAAAGAAATGTTTTTGTGTTATCATTCATATTCTCTAAAAAATGGCCAAGGAATCATAAATTCTGCCAGGGTATGTAAACTTATGAGCACACCTGTAAGTTGTACCTGTTTATCTGCAGTCTTCTCTACATCAATTCAAAGTCCAGAATTTATGAAGCTTGTCTGAGATGTCAGAAAAAGGGGGCAGAGAGCTGAAGTTACACACTGCAGAGTTCAGTGAGAAGAGTTCTGAGAGCTGATTGGAGGGAAGGAAAGGGACACTTAGCGCCTTTGGAATGAGACAAGTACACACTATAGAGGGATATGCCTTGTTTGTATTTCATGTCTGAGATTTACTACCACTTTAATGAAATATTTTATACAAGTCACATAGCATGATATGAAGGATTGCTTTATAAACTCGCCAAAATTAACAGGATTACAGTAAAATAGATTAACAACCACTTCTAGTTCCCCGTTATCTAAAGCCCCACTGCGCCTCCTCCATCCATTGCGAATAACATTTCTGTTTTCTAATGTCTACAGGTAGAGAAGTGCAGCCTGGGGAATTCTGGGATGTGATTGTCATTACAGCGGCCGACAAACAACAAGAGGGAGCCTATCAGCAGCAGATTGCTGATAAACTATCCAGAAAAGAACTTCCTCTTGGAGTTCGTTATCACGTTTTCTCTGATCCGCCGGGACCCAAAATAGGTGAGCTCTTCAGCTATTTTTATAATTGGAAGTCTTAAGCCTGAACGCAGCGTGCACAAGAGCCGACATTCCATCTGTGGGGGCTTTGTGTCTGCCGCCTTGCACCCAGCTCACCAATTAGCGTGTGATCCAAGCCTATAAATATCCCACTCTCCCCGAGCCTTATTGTTCGTTAGAGAAACAAACCGGCGTCCCCTCTTATCTTCCCTCCATGACACTACACTCCCCCCCCCCAAATCGCTGCTCTGTGTACTGTCACCTAATGAACTGTCAACGGGTCTCCTGGATGTATCAACATGTCAGGTGCAGTGTGTGTTCTTCCCTGACGTACCCCACACACAACAATAAAGGAGCTTAGCCTGTCACCGCCACTGCCAAGTACTGTGTGTGCTTATAGCCTTTACTGAGACATTACCCCCTACACCCATCACATGTCTCTTTCATGGCATACAGTGCATCCGGAAAGTATTCACAGCACTTCCAAAATGGATTAAATCATTATTTTCCTCAAAATTCTACAAACAATCCCCCATAATGACAACGTGAAAGAAGCTTGTTTGAAATCTTTGCAAATTTATTAAAAATAAAAAAAATCCCGTGTACATAAGTATTCACAGCCTTTGGCATGACACTCAAAATTGAGCTCAGGTGCATCCTGTTTCCACCGATCACCCTTGAGATGTTTCTACAGCTTGATTGGAGTCCACCTGTGATAAATTCAGTTGATTGGACATGATTTGGAAAGGCACACACCTGTCTATATAAGGTCCTACAGTTAACAGTGCATGTCAGAGCACAAACCAAGCCATGAAGTGCAAGGAATTGTCTGTAGACCTCCGAGACGGGATTGTATGGAGGCACAGATCTGGGGAAGGGTACAGAAAAATGTCTGCAGCACTGAAGGTCCCAATGAGCACAGTGGCCTCCATCATCTGTAAATGGAAGAAGTTTGGACCTACCAGGACTCTTCCTAGAGCGGGCTGCCCGGGTAAGCTTAGCGATCGGGGAGAAGGGCCTTAGTCACGGAGGTGACCAAGAACCTGATAGTCACTCTGACAGAGCTCCAGCATTTCTCTGTGGAGAGAGGAGAATCTTCCAGAAGAACAACCATCTCTGCAGCACTCCACCAATCAGGCCTGTATGGTAGAGTTGCCAGACAGAAGCCACTCCTCAGTAAAAGGCACAAGACAGCCCGCATGGAGTTTGCCAAAAGGCACCTGAAGGACTCTCAGACCATGAGAAACAAAATTCTCTGGTCTGATGAAACAAAGAAACAAAAATGGAACTCTTTGGCCTGAATGGCAAGCGTCATGTCTGGAGGAAACCAGGCACCGCTCATCACCTGGCCAATACCATCCCTACAGTGAAGCATGGTGGTGGCAGCATCATGCTGTGGGGATGTTTTTCAGCGGCAGGATCTGGGAGACTAGTCAGGATCGAGGAAAAGATGAATGCAGCAATGTATAGAGACATCCTTGATGAAAACCTGCTCCAGAGCGTTCTGGACCTCAGACTGGGGTGAAGGTTCATCTTCCAACAGGACAACGACCCTAAGCACACAGCCAAGATAACAAAGGAGTGGCTATGGGACAACTTTGTAAATGTCCTTGAGTGGTCCAGCCAGAGCCCAGACTTGAACCCGATTGAACATCTCTGGAGAGATCTGAAAATAGCTGTGCACCGACGCTCCCCATTCAACCTGATGGAGCTTGAGAGGTCCTGCACAGAAGAGTGGGAGAAACTGCCCAAAAATAGGTGTGCCGAGCTTGTAGCATCATACTCAGAAAGACTTGAGGCTGCAATTGGTGCCAAAGGAGCTTCAACAAAGTATTGAGAAAAGGCCGTGATACTTATATACATGGGATTTTTTCCTTTTTATTTATTTTTAATCAATTTGCAAAGATTTCAAACTTCTTTCACGTTGTCATTATGGGTTTTTCTTGTTCATACATCACGGGACACAGAGCAGCATAGTCATTACTATGTGGGTTATATAGAATTACCTTCAGGTGCTGGCACTGGCAACTTCCAGAACAGGAAGTACCCTCCCCTATATAAGCCCCTCCCATCCGGGAGTACCTCAGTTTTTTGCCAGTGTCTAAGGTGTTGGCCAAGGTTAACATGTATTCATCTGGGCTTGTGTACAGGTTCTCTGGGCCTTAGCAAGCTATTCCGGATCCGACCAAAAAAGCTTCATAGCTAAACGGTCGGTACCCGGGCCTTGCAGAGAAGAGCAGGGTTTTGCCTGTAATGCCTCTCTTAGGAGGGCTGGACCCTGGGATCCAGAGCTCTGGTCATACCCAAAACCAAGAGGCTATCTGTGCAGGGTGCTATACAGGTCCAGGGGAGTGGAATCCTTGGGAACCCGGTCCCTGAAGGTCTAGTACAATGCCTGCCGTGAGAGGTGAAGTTTGGGCTTCTGTGGACCAAACAAAGTCCTGCGGCGGGGAAAAGGTAAGTGGGGGCCCCTCAGGAACTTGGTTCTATTGAGGGGACCCCCAAGCCTAATATGTCTTTCTGCCTGTTACCTAAGGGGTATTCCCGCTAATAGCTGTATATGCCTAAGTAATCCTAGAAATGTTTTTCATAAGGGAAGTTTTAAAAAAACTGTAAACCTGGAAATGTTTTTTCATAAAGGAGGTTTTAAAAAAAAAAAAAAAAAAAAAGACAAAGGTGCGGTACCTGTGTTTGTCCACTAGAGGCCGCTGTGGAACGTCTTTTTTCTTGGGACTATTCCTTCCATGGTGAAAGTCCAGGCAGATGAGTGAGCTCTCTATCAGGGAAGCTGCATTCCTCTGTCATGCTGCCAAGTAGTTTCCTTCCATCCCCGAGTCCTGGTGAAACAGGGACCCTGGCTCCTCTCCCTACATGGCGCCAAGAGCGCACACGTGCACGCGCGCGCGCGCACACATGCTTTCCTTTTATAAGGTTTAGCTTCAAAAAAGGGGGCGGAGCCTGGCGGATGACGCGCTCTGTGCGCCCAGCGCTTCTGCGCATGTGCGGGCGTCCCAGCAAGATAAAAGGACTCAGTCCACGCTGCTTGCTATGGACACAGAGCATGAAAAGGAGCTGGTAGCATGGTATAGGGGCTTACAGCGGGCGGTTGATACAGGCATCCCCAGAAAGACGCATTAGTAGACACCCACTGATGTACATAGCAGCAAATTGCATTAGACTATTTCAGTAAGGGGTGTATTGCGGCTGGAATACCTCAGCTTTGAACTAAGGAATATGCCGCCTAAAAAATCCGAGATATACCTCTCAGGAAGTGTAGGGGGTCTCCATCGGGCTCTGAGGATCTGGAGCAGTCATCTGCACCCTCCTCCCCTGAGAAATCAGATGTTAATACCCATAAGGAACCCCCGGGAGTGCCAGGTACTGCGGCTGTCCTCAGTCCACCTGCTCCTGCATATATAACAGAGGAGGTTTTTTCCTCAACTCTGGAGGGATTGGAGCAGAGATTGGCTGCATTGATCGCTTCTTCTCTACAGGAAAGAAAGCGCGCCAGATCTCCATCACCTCCATTAGAGTGCCTGTTGGCAGAGCAACAGTCCCAGGAAGGGACCGACCTACCTGAAGGGGATCAGGAGGAGGTTAGCTCTGTTTTTGAGGAATCAACAGTAGATGAACCATTTTCAGCATCACAGACTGAAAGATTGTGGGTCCAGACCCTAACTGACATGGTTCGATCTGCATTTAAAATGCCTCTTGTTGAACCATCAACTACTGCTGTCTCCTCATTGGGGTCGCTAAAAGCTCCCCAGGTTAATTGCTCCTTTCCAATACATCCATTATTGGAAGGACTTATATACCAGGACTGGGAACATCCTGATAAACTATTTGTTCCGCCTAAAAGGTTTCCGGTGATCTATCCCATGGAGGAAAAGTTCACCCAGAGATGGAATGTTCCTACGGTGGATGCAGCCATCTCTTCTGTGAACAAATCACTGACATGTCCAGTAGATAATGTTCAAATGTTCAAAGATCCAGTGGATAAAAAATTGGAATCTTTATTAAAATCTGCTTTTTCCACAGCAGGGGCTGTTACACAGCCAGCAGTGGCAGCTATTGGGATCTGCCAAGCTTTAAAGGATCAAATGAAAATGGTCCTGAGGGATTTGCCAGACCAGCAGGCCCAGGCTCTGGCTGATCTGCCTAGAGCATTATGCTTTGCGGTTGACGCCATCAAGGATTCTATCCATCAGGCCTCCCGCCTCACGCTGTCTTTGGTACATATGCGTAGGCTTCTGTGGCTCAAAAACTGGTCTGCTGAAGCTCCCTGTAAGAAGCTCTTAGTTAGCTTCCCATTTCATGGGGAACGCCTTTTTGGCGAAGACCTGGATAAGTATATCCAGAAGATTTCCAGTGGTAAAAGTACTCTCTTACCGAGTAAAAAGAGGTCTAGGGGTCCATCTTTTAAGAGGACTACCTCTCCTATCCCTGCGACGTCTGCTACTAAGCAGTTCCGACGGCCTCCTCGGTCAAACTCAGGAGGTAAAAATCAGGGACAGCCACAGGGTAATAAAAAGCCCTGGATCCGAAGAGGTACTAAACCAGCCTCCAAGTCAAGCCTATGAAGGGCTGCCCCCACTCAAACGGGTGGGGGGAAGACTTCAGTTGTTCGCAGAGACCTGGCGGGAGACGATCAAAGACAGATGGGTGCTCTCCGCAGTAACTCTGGGATACAAGTTGGAGTTAAAAGAGTCTCCTCCGTCCCATTTTATGTGGTCAGGCATGCCAAGAGACCCTCTGAAAAGAGGGTCTCTCCTATTGGCGTTAGAACAACTATTGCTCCAAGGAGTAATTATGGAGGTTCCTATGGAAGAGTGGGGGTTGGGTTTCTACTCAAACCTTTTCACAGTCCCGAAGCCAAACGGGGACATAAGACCCATATTGGACCTAAAGAGTCTAAACAAATTTCTAAACGTCCGGTCTTTCCGGATGGAGTCGATCCGATCGGTCACCGCTGCCCTACAAGGGGAGGAATGGTTAGCCTCGATCGACATCAAAGATGCTTACTTGCATGTTCCCATCTTTCCAGGTCATCAAAAATTCCTACGCTTTGCAGTAGAAGGGCGCCATTTTCAGTTCAGACCCTTACCATTCGGTCTGGCCACAGCACCACGAGTGTTCACAAAAATTCTGGCCCCACTGTTGGCCGATCTAAGAACACGGGGTGTAACGATAATGGCATACCTAGACGACCTGTTGTTGATGGACCACTCAGTTGCCAAGCTAGAAGTGGTAATTGTCGATACAATCAAGTATCTAGAGTCTCACGGTTGGGTCATCAACCTGGACAAGTCAGCCCTACAGCCAGTGAAAAACCTGGTATATCTAGGGCTACGGCTGGATTCAGACCAGAGGAAGATTTTCTTACCTCTAGACAAGGTATCCTCTTTGAGGGCCTTGGTCCGTCTGCTTTGTGCAAAAAGACAGCCGTCCATACGCCTGTGCATGAGGCTGCTAGGAAAGATGGTAGCATCATTCGAAGCTGTGCCATACGCCCAATTCCACTCAAGGAATTTACAAAGGGCCATATTGTCAGCCTGGAACGGAAAAGTTCAGGCTCTAGACTTCCCGATGGCTTTGTCCCCTTCCGTTCGGAAGAGTCTCTGCTGGTGGTTGATCCCCCAGAATCTCCAGAAGGGAAAACCCTTCAGCCCGATATCTTGGAAGGTGGTCACTACAGATGCCAGCCTTATAGGCTGGGGGGCAGTACTGGAGCAATGGTCTCTCCAGGGCAGATGGTCAAATGTAGTAAAAACCCTGCCCATCAATCTCTTAGAGATACGAGCAGCCCGGTACGCCCTAGTAGCCTGGACATCCAGACTCCAAGGGTCCCCTGTCAGAATTCAATCAGACAATGCCACAGCAGTGGCATATATCAATCATCAGGGAGGCACCAGGAGTCGTGCAGCCCAGAGGGAAGTAAGTCACATCCTGGAATGGGCAGAAAAGCATGTCCCATGTATATCAGCTGTCTTCATTCCAGGGGTGGAGAATTGGAAGGCGGACTTTCTGAGTCGCCAACAGTTATGCCCAGGGGAATGGTCCCTTCATCCCGAGGTCTTCCGAGCAATATGTCAGCGGTGGGGAACACCGGATGTAGATCTGCTAGCATCCAGATTCAACGCAAAGGTGGACAGATTTGTCTCCCGGACAAGGGATCCCCTCGCTTGCGGCTCGGATGCTCTGGTGTTCCCTTGGGATCAGTTCAGACTGATATATGCATTCCCTCCGCTACAATTGTTGCCTCGACTCCTTCGCAGAGTCAGGTTGGAGAAGAAGCCGGTAATCCTGGTGGCTCCAGCGTGGCCCCGAAGGGCCTGGTACGCGGAGATCATCAAAATGTCTGTGGGGAGTCCTTGGACCCTTCCACGTCGTCCGGACCTGCTTTCGCAAGGACCGATATACCACCCTTCCTTACTAACTCTAAGTTTAACGGCCTGGCTATTGAATCCCACATCCTAAAGAAGAGAGGTCTCTCTAACTCTGTGGTATCAACTATAATCAATGCCAGGAAGCCTGTATCCAGGCAGATCTACTATAGAGTTTGGAAGGCGTACATCACTTGGTGCGAGGCCAGAAAATGGCATCCACGTAAGTACGTTATAGGCAGAATTCTGGACTTCCTGCAGTGGGCTGTAGACAGGAAGTTTGCCTTAAGTACTATCAAGGGCCAGGTTTCGGCCTTGTCAATACTATTTCAAAGGCCCCTGGCTATGCATTCACTTGTCAAATCCTTTATGCAAGGTGTGACTCGTATTATTCCACCGATTAAGGCTCCCATATGCCCATGGGATCTAAATTTGGTTCTGTCGGTTCTGCAGAAGCAGCCATTTGAACCTTTGCGGCACATTTCCTTGGTTCTACTCACCAGGAAATTGATATTTTTAGTAGCCATATGCTCGGCTAGAAGAGTGTCGGAATTAGCCGCCATGTCCTGTAAAGAGCCATATCTGGTTATCCATAAGGACAGAGTAGTATTACGTCCTCACCCAGCCTTTCTTCCTAAGGTGGTATCGAGGTTTCACTTGAACCAGGATGTGGTTCTTCCTTCTTTTTTCCCCAAACCAAGCTCGGTAGAGGAAAAGTTATTGCATTCTTTGGATGTAGTAAGAGCAGTTAAAGCTTATCTAAAAGCCACTGCTCAGATTCGTAGAACGGATTCTTTGTTTGTTCTGCCGGAAGGCCCCAGAAAGGGTCAGGCAGCATCAAAATCTACTTTAGCCAAGTGGATTCGACAGGTCATAATACAAGCCTATGGCTTGAGAAGTAGACCGCCTCCGTTCAAAGTTAGGGCGCACTCCACGAGAGCAGTTGGAACTTCATGGGCAGTGCATCACCAGGCCTCCCTGGCGCAAATTTGTAAGGCCGCAACATGGTCTTCAGTACACACGTTTACTAGGTTCTACCAGGTGGACGTTAGAAGTCAGGAGGATGTCGCCTTTGGGCGCAGTGTGTTGCAGGCCGCAAAAGATCCTCATGCCTGATGGCGCCCAGCTTATGTATGGTGTATCCCCCCCCTCATGTGGCATTGCTTTGGGACGTCCCACATAGTAATGACTATGCTGCTCTGTGTCCCGTGATGTATGAACAAGAAAGTAGGATTTTTAAAACAGCTTACCTGTAAAATCCTTTTCTTGGAGTACATCACGGGACACAGAGCTCCCACCCCTCTTTTGGGGACACGTATTGCTTTGCTACAAAACTGAGGTACTCCCGGATGGGAGGGGCTTATATAGGGGAGGGTACTTCCTGTTCTGGAAGTTGCCAGTGCCAGCACCTGAAGGTAATTCTATATAACCCACATAGTAATGACTATGCTGCTCTGTGTCCCGTGATGTACTCCAAGAAAAGGATTTTACAGGTAAGCTGTTTTAAAAATCCTACTTTTTTTTTTTTTTAGAATTTTGAGGAAAATAATTAATTTAATCTATTTTGGAATAAGGCTGTAACATAACAAAATGTGGAAAAAGTGAAGCGCTGTGAATACTTTCCGAATGCATTGTACATTTGTCTATATAACTATCTGTTTTTCTTGCCTAATATAGATCAGGGGAATTGAATTTAAAATTGAAGGCCACCCAGTCAGTAAAGTTTTCTTCCAGCAAAGGCCTGTATCTCATGTTTTGTGCTATGACTCCGATAGGATATATAGTGTATGTGTAATATATATATATATATATATATATATATATATATATATATATATATATATATATATATATATATAATGATAGAAAAGAATCACCCCCCTGTTAAAATAATTAACTTTTGTTGCTTTTCAGCCTGAAATAAAGACACACACTTTTTTTTTTCCAGCTGTATTTATTAGTGCAACTTATCCAAGTGAAAGATATAACACCAACATGTCAGAAAAAAATAAATGAATACATTAAAAACAGGATCACAGAGTTGGAAAAAGGACCCCCCCCTTATGTCAGTATCTTGTTGAACAACGTCTTGCTTTAATTACGGCCTTTAGTCTGTTGGGATTTGTCTCTACTAACTTTGCACATCTAGACTTTGCAATATTTGCTCACTTTTCTTTGCAGAACTGCTCAAGTTCAGGTATATTTAATGGTAACCGTTTATAGACTGCAGTCTCGAAGTCATTCCACCGATTTTCAATGGGGTTTTAGTCTGGGCTCTGAGTTTTCTCCTTCAACCACTGTGTGGTCATTTTTGCTCTGTGCTTTGGGTCATTGTCATGTTGGAAGGCAAACCTTCTTCCCGTTGACAACTTTCTGGCAGAGGGCAGCAGATTTTCCTCAAGAATTTGATGGTATGTTGCCCCATTCATTTTCCCTTCTATCCTGACAAGTGCTCCAGTCCCTGCTGCAGAGAAACACCCCCATAACAGGCTATTATCCCCCCCCCCCCCCCCACAACAGGATATTATTACCACTCCCCCAATAACAGGATATTACCACCTCCATGCTTTACTGTAGGAATGGTGATATTTGGATGGTGAGCTGTATTG
Organism: Rana muscosa; assembly: GCA_029206835.1. Lineage (NCBI taxonomy): Eukaryota > Metazoa > Chordata > Amphibia > Anura > Ranidae > Rana > Rana muscosa. The sequence goes on along the minus strand of CM055120.1, from coordinate 45,310,611 downwards.
GATTTCCGCCAGACATATCGTTTGGTGTTGAAGCCAAATAATTAAATTTTACTCTCATCTGACCAGAACACCCTTTTTCATGTGGCCTCAGAACCTTCAAGGTGCGTTTTTAGTAGGGCTGTTACTGATTAAAATTTTCGTGTTCGATTAATCAATTTTTTTTTTAATCGATTAATCGACTAATTTCGATTAATTATAATGCACATACAGATCCAACTACTTTTAGCTGATCTCCTTGCAGGCTGATTCCCAGTGCAGCTACCAACCACTGGAAAAATCGATGGCAGGATACAAGAAAAACACACAAAGGCAGTGCTCGATGGGAATAGCATTAAAACTTTTATAGTCTTCAAGTAGGTAACAAAATAAATATTGCACTGGAGATAAAATCGATGTAGCTACATAAACTGTAAAAATGGTGCGAGTAATACCAAACGGTAGCAAAAGCAGTCATACAAACATGTAGCTAAGTATGATACTGGTATAAAAATGTGTACAACGATACCACTGCTGAATCCAGATGAGAAGGGGCTAACATCAGTCCGTCGGCATGTAGATGTCCCGTGAAGGGAACTATCACAACTCCCAGTGGATGGCTGTAGAATCCCAGGTTGATAGAGGGAAGTGTAACAGCCCTTGCGTGTGGCAGATAGTAAGGTCCTGCCGGCATGCAGATATGAAGGCACAGCAAAGGAGCCCTTCAGATGGACACGGCAAGCCAAAAGAATTTTGATCGATCAAAAGAATTTTGATCGATCAAAGCGATTAATCGAGGAATTAATAGTTAATTTCCACAGCCCTAGTTTTTAGAGGTAGTCAGATGAGACTAAAATTGAATTATTTGGCCTCAACACTGTGTTGTCATTGCAATATACCTCAGCAGCAGTTGAATGTCTCTGATGAGTGGCCTGTTATTTGGATGGTGGTCTACAGTGGAGCAAGAGCTTCCTTGGCCTTGGCACCTTGCTGATTGCAGGTAATCGAGGAGGATACAGACTGGCCTGTGAGCGGTGAAAAGGGTCGGGTTTGTATAACAGTACTTTTGCTATGCCCAAGCACCGTCACATGACAGGGTATCTTCACCACGTTCTCTAGTTCTGACTCCAACCAACCCAAAGTAGCGTCAATGGGACAAATAGGCCTTTTCACAGAATGAGCAAAGTAACAGTTGGGTTGATTTACTAAAGACAAAGAGGTTGTGCACTTTGAAAAGTGCAGTTGCCCCCTGCAAGTGCAGTTGCTCCAGAGCTTAGTAAATGAGGAAAGCTTTGCTTTTAAATGAATACCCAATCACGTGCAAGGAAAATAAAAAAAAACAGCATTTTTGCATGCACATGATTGGATGATGGAAGTCAGCAGAGCTTCTGCTCATTTTCTAAGCTTTGGAGCAACTGCTTTTGCAGTGAGCAACTGCACTTTTCAAAGTGCACAGTCTATTTTCATTTAGTAAATCAGCCCCAGTGTCTCTCTTGCAGAGTCAGTAAGTGACTATTCCTCTTGGAGAAGCAGCGTGAGGACGAGGTTCTTTAGCAGCCAACGAAAAGGCCAAAATGTGCCCCACTCCACAAGCTTTATAAGTTGTAGGCCCCTCTTCTGCTGAAGCGCCCTAAGCAGCCATCTCTTTTGCCTGCTCCTCAGCCCAGCCCTATTTGGGGAATATATGTATATTATATGTATATTCATATCCCAAATGGGGTAAGTGTATAACATATGGAAAAAAGGTATTCCTGTGTTTAAAAAAAAAAAAAAAAAAAAAAAAAAAGGTGTTGCATAATTTCTGCTGTCAACACGCCAGCAAAAAGCAACCAGGCTAAACCTATGAGAGCGTCTTAGTGGCCAGTAGCTGTATTATCCTATATTTGTGCATAGAGAGAGGTCCTGAACACCACACTGTCATGGATATGCAGTAGTGTTTGTCTGTCAGCTTACCTTCCTTCCCATGTGTTCATCTTAGAGGCCAGAACCCTTTCACCTGGCTTCCTTTATAATCTCCTCCCAGCCTGACTCTACCCCAGGCCCTATCACAGAACACTATATTAACCTGTGCACTGCAAGCCTGCTTTGCTGATCAACGTGTTTGTTAGGCATTGTGTGTTTGGGTTCCTGGCTGCCGTGTGCTACGTCTGTCTCTCTGTTACGTTATTGGCTTGTCCCCGACTATCCCTGTCTGCTCGTGACCCTTGACCTTCGGCTCATTCTTCGTTATCCTTGTCTGCTTGTGGCCCCTGACCTTCAGCTTGTTATTCGGTTCTCTCTTATCGTGTGCTGCTGCTTCCCCTCTTTTCCCCTTATCCTACGGGGCGTGAGCTAGGAAACTCCAGGGGCCGCGACCTGGTCCCAGCCTGCAGCTAACATCCTCACCACTAGAGGCCCTGGAGAAGACCAGCTGGGTCTTAGACTCCGCGCCCTGGGGAATCTTGGCTCTAGCTTCCGTTTGGATCCCGGTTGTGCTCCTCTGGTCCCGCTTTCCACAACCACCCAGTTTCCTATCCGCAGAAGCCAGCCATAGGGTTCACTACCTCGCGGTGCACTCCTGTCCCCCTACGGTGTGCATCTGTCACCTGGCCACAGGTGACCCTGACAGTTTGATCAGCCATGAACCCGGCTGACATCCCGCTACCCGCGGATGATCCATTGCAGGGCATAGTTTGCAGACTTGAAACCCAGGAATCGAATCAGACTCAGGTGATGCGATTCCTCCAGGATCTGGCTTCTCGATTCGAGCAGCTTCAGGCCTCCTTGGGAACCCCGAATCTGCAACCCCAAGTACAGCCAGCGGCTGTACCTATCGCACCAGTCGCAGCCACACACTCACTACAACTGCCAGCTCTGTCCCGTTTCTCTGGGGACTCCAAGGCTTGCAGGGGGGTTCCTTAGCCAATGCACGATTCATTTTGAGCTCCAGCCCCAAAACTTCCTGTCTGATCGGGCTAAGGTAGCCTATATCATTTCCCTCCTCTCTGGTGAAGCTTTAGCCTGGGCAGCCCCTCTGTGGGAACTGAATGATCCAGTGGTTTCTAGCCTGTCTGGCTTCTTGAAACTTTTTCGGAATATCTTCGAAGAACCGGCTCGTGTCTCTTCAGCGGCCAGCGCCCTTTTACGTCTCCGCCAAGAGTCTGCTTCTGTGGGACAGTATGCCCTTCATTTCCGCATACTGTCGGCTGAGTTGAGCTGGAACAATGAGGCCTTAGTTGCAACCTTTTTGCATGGCCTGTCTGATAGAGTGAAGGATGAATTAGCAGGAAGAACCATCTCCACTGATCTGGCCGGCGTTATCTCCTTGTGTAACCAGATCGATATTCGCTTTCAGGAGAGGACCTTAGAAAAGCAACGCCAGCACTCCTTGGTTCTTAGTCAGCCTGAGCTCCCCTCTCTTCGACCCGTAGAGCATCTCCTACCAGCTGAGGAACCCATGCAGCTGGGTCGGACCAGGCTATCCCCCGAGGAACGTGCTAGGCGCAGAACTCTTGGTCTGTGTCTTTACTGTGGGGGCAAAGGTCATTTTCGTGACACTTGCTCTCTTTGTCCAGAAAAACGTTCGGGTCCACTTCATCTGGAAAGTGGAGTATTGGACCCAGAAATATCACCTTCCCCTTCTCGTCTTCTGCTTTCTGTGTTCCTTCATGTTGGTGCTTCTTCTCATTCGGTCTCAGCATATCTGGATTCCGGAGCCGCTGGTAATTTCATGGACTGGGAAATCGCATCGTCCATGAGACTTACTCTTTTGCCCCTCACCACGCCATTGGTGGTCTTGGCGATTGATGGTACTGTTCTCCCAGGGGGACCTATCCGCTTCCAGACCCTCCCTGTTAAGATGTCGGTAGGGACACTCCACCAGGAGTGGATAATCCTTCCTTATCTTACCCAAGGCCTCAACGCCTATAATTTTGGGTCTCCCATGGTTACAGCTCCATTCTCCTCATGTGGACTGGACTACTGGACAGATCCTGGCTTGGGGTCCCTCCTGTTCCTCGTCCTGCCTACCCAAGGTTGCCCCCTGTGAACCTGAGCCGGTCATTCATTCCAGGTCGCATAACCATTTACATTTCTCTGTCCCTAATCGCCCTTGGACGCACAGCCAGGCTAGCTTGTCTACAAGTCCTGCAGTCGCTACGTCTTGCGATGCGATTCAGGTAGTCGCTACACCTGACTCTGCTATTCACTCGGCCTCTGTACTAGTTATGCCAGTCCAGCCCATGCCCAGTGAGCCGCCTACTTTTTCTTGTTCAGGACATTCTGCTTGTTTTTCAGCTTGACTCCTGTGACATGTCACCCTCTAACCAACCTGACTTCAGGGTTCCACTGACATCTGCCCAGTTTGATGGTCCTGTGCTAGATGACCAGTTCATCTTTAAGGGTCTAGGGGACCCTCCTCAGATTTCTGTTGATCCTCTCATGCCCTTGCTTATTCCTAGAGAGCCTTTGGTCCTCAATAGATCTTCTTGTCATCTCCCTACCTCGGTTCTGGTCTCTGAGGATAATCTAACGTACGAGGTTAGACAAGTTCTGGATTCTCGGCTCTGCAGAGGTATTCTTCAGTACCTTGTGCATTGGAGAGGTTTTGGTCCTGAGGAGGCGTCTTGGATCGCTGCATCTGATGTCGTTGCACCTCATCTGTTGAGAAGGTTTCATCAGAGATTTCCCTTTAGGCCTGGGCCCAGGCGGGGGAGGGCCCATAAGAGGGAGGGTACTGTCATGGATATGCAGTAGTGTTTGTCTGTCAGCTTACCTTCCTTCCCATGTGTTCATCTTAGAGGCCAGAACCCTTTCACCTGGCTTCCTTTATAATCTCCTCCCAGCCTGACTCTACCCCAGGCCCTATCACAGAACACTATATTAACCTGTGCACTGCAAGCCTGCTTTGCTGATCAACGTGTTTGTTAGGCATTGTGTGTTTGGGTTCCTGCCTGCCGTGTGCTACGTCTGTCTCTCTGTTACGTTATTGGCTTGTCTCCGACTATCCCTGTCTGCTCGTGACCCTTGACCCTCGGCTCGTTCTTCGTTATCCTTGTCTGCTTGTGGCCCCTGACCTTCAGCTTGTTATTCGGTTCTCTCTTATCGTGTGCTGCTGCTTCCCCTCTTTTCCCCTTATCCTACGGGGCGTGAGCTAGGAAACTCCAGGGGCCGCGACCTGGTCCCAGCCTGCAGCTAACATCCTCACCACTAGAGGCCCTGGAGAAGACCAGCTGGGTCTTAGACTCCGCGCCCTGGGGAATCTTGGCTCTAGCTTCCGTTTGGATCCCGGTTGTGCTCCTCTGGTCCCGCTTTCCACAACCACCCAGTTTCCTATCCGCAGAAGCCAGCCATAGGGTTCACTACCTCGCGGTGCACTCCTGTCCCCCTACGGTGTGCATCTGTCACCTGGCCACAGGTGACCCTGACACACACACCTAGCAAAGCCATTTAGTACACAGGTTAAAATTATATAAAAATTTTGTTTTTATGTTGTGTTTTTTTGTTTAAAATAAACCTGTTCTTACCTGCTCTGGGTAATGGTTTTGCACAGAGCAGCCCAGATCCTCCTCTTCTTGCGTCCCTCATCAGCACTCCTGGCCCCTCCCTCCTGCCGATTGCCCCCACAGCAAGCTGCTTTCTATAGGGGCACTCAAGCCCCTCTTTCCTCTTTTGGCTCACTAATTTTGACAGCAGCGGGAGCCAATGGGGCCTATTGCTGTGTCTCAGCCAATCAGGAAGGAGAGTCCTGGACAGCCGAGTCTCTCGTGCAACATCGTTGGATCAAGATGGGGCTCAGGTAAGTATTAGGGGGCTGCTGCTCACAGAAGGTTTTTTTTTAATTCTAAAGTGGATATAAACCCACTCTCATCCTTTCCAAACTACTGCCATAGTGCTGATCTATAAGGATATAGATGCCTCCTGCTTGTATCTTTACCTGTGAAATGTCTCCCATCTGTCTGTCATGAGACCCGAAAAACTGCAGATTCTGTGGGCGGGTCTGTTGTCTGGAGCTCGGTGGGTGGAGTCGCGATGTCAGTAGACTCCCTGCCCACCTCTACACTCCCCTTGTCAATATGCATTTTGTCATGTGTATTTCTTACACTGAACTTGCTGCTATGATCACTAACAACCAGTCAAAACCCAGAAAAGTCACCACATGCCCAATAATGTTGCGGTGTGGAGCAGCCAATCCTGGGAGAGCTGGAGAAGAAAGGAGGAGGGCATCTGAAGTACACAGAATGTCTCTCTCAGGCTTGTGCATGAAATATGTAAATCACCTGTCACTCACAGCGAGGGGGGAAAAACAGACTCCTATTTCTCTGTTATTTTAATCTCACAGAGAAAAGATAAGAGGATTGCTCAGAGCTGGATTAACTCTTCGTGGCAAGACTGGGCACAGATGATATGAAATCCTATACTGTACAAGGTGCAAGCCTTAATTAAAAAAAAAAGAAATTCGGGTTTTACATCCACTTTAATGCATAGAATGTATAAAGATAAAAAAACCTTCTGTCTTTAGAACCACGTTAAAGCAGCCCCAGCCAGCTTCATCCAAAGCCACTTCCGCCCATGGGCATGATTAAAGGCGTTGTATAGCTCAGTGTTTCTCAACTCCAGTCCTCAAGGCGCCCCAACAGGTCATGTTTTCAGGATTTCCCTCAGATGAAACAGCTGTGGGAATTACTAAAGCAGTTAAACTGATCAAATAACATGTGCAAAACAATGGAGAGCCTGAAAACATGACCTGTTGGGGCGCCTTGAGGACTGGAGTTGAGAAACACTGGTATAGCTTATCGTTTTTTCACCTTAATTCATCCTATGCATTAAGGAGAAAAAACAACCGATGCTTACAAGCCCCCCAACGCGCTGGCTACTGGCCCCAGTCTTCTTGGCTCTTCCTTGGAGATTGATAGCAGCGCAGCCATTGTCTCCCGCTGCTGTCAATCTAATCAATGTTGCGGCGCACCGGGGGGCAGGGCCGAGTGATGCAGTCAGCGGCTATGGCCGCCGGCTGTATCACTGGAGTGCGCCCGCAAGCTAACCCCCTTTGGGAGAGTGCTTCCAATGAAGGGGTGAAGGGGGTTAGCTCTTGCAGGGAGGAGCCGAGACAGCCACCGAGGGACCCCAGAAGATGAGGATCGGGGCCACTCTGTGCAAAACGAACTGCACAGTGAAGGTAAGTATAACATGTTTGTTATTTAAAAAAAAAAAAATAACCCCTTTAAGCCCCATGGATGGGATGAAACATGTTGGGGGGAAGTGGCTTTGGATGAAGCTGGCTGAGGCTGCTTTCACCTGTTTCACTAATGGCTTTGTTAGGTGTGCAGTGTTTTGGACCTTTCTCTATGCATATCCACAGTATTTTAGGAGTTAGATGGACTCCTGCCCAGCCAGCAGCCATTGCAGAAAACATTGGATTGACCTACAGGAGCCTGAGCGGAGACGTCTATCCTTCATTTGTGACCTGATTTTGGGGGTAGAGGGGAGAGGGGGGGGGTTCGATCAGCTCTTAGGCAGAGCTGCAGTTAAGGCCCATAAGGGAACGTGTATAATATAAGAGTTACCTGTAGATGCCTTTAGATCCCTAATTTTAATTTCTAACATATTAAAGTTTAAACACTGCCAGATTGTAATTTTCCATTTTTTTTTTTTTTTTTCTGCAGGGAATGGAGGATCTACATTGTACGCCCTGCACTGCCTGCATCAGTTGTACCCCAGTGAATTGGATTCTTTTACAGTAATGCTAATCCATGCTGGTATGTTTTGTACATTTACTGATCTGGATGTTTTTTTTTCTGATAATTTCCTCATTAAACAGGTCGGGGAAACAATTATCTAACACGGGATACGTTTTGAGGTCAATACCTTATCTTCAACGATCTTGTTTTAACTAATTAAACGTAATCGATCCGATGTCTATTGAATAGGTCTCACGTTGATTTCCAATTATCTGAACATCCTTGTCTGTGTCAGGAACTTTTTTGCTTGCCTGGTGGTGCCTGGCTCAGGCCTATAACCACTTCAGCCCCGGATGGATTTGTACCCTTCCTGACCAGGCAATTTTTAGCGATACGGCACTGCGCCGCTTTACCTGACAATTGCGCGGTCGTGCGACGTTGTACACAAACAAAATTGATGTCCTTTTTTCCCCACAAATATAGCTTTCTTTTGGTGGTATTTGATCACCTCTGCGGTTTTTATTTTTTGCGCTATAAACAAAAAAAGAGCCGTAATTTTGAAAAAAAAAAATATATTTTGTACTTTTTGCTATAATAAATATCCCCCCCCAAAAAAGTAAAAAAATAAATTTCTTCATCAGTTTAGTCCGAAATGTATTCTGCATATTTTTGATTAAAAAAATCACAATAAGCATATATTGATTGGTTTGCGCAAAAGTTATAGCGCCTACAAAATAGGGGATATATTTATGGCATTTTTATTATAATTTTTATTTTATTTTTTTACTAGTAATGGTGGTGATCTGCGATTTTTATCGGGATTGTGACGGACACATTGGACACTTTTTTGGGACCATTGACATTTTATGCAGCGGTCAGAGCTAAAAATAGCTACTGATTACTGTATAAATGTCACTGGCAGGGAAGGGGTTAACTGTGTTCCCTAGATGTGTTCTAACTGTGGCGGGAATGTGGCTGACTAGAGGCGGAGACAGATCATTGTTCCTACTTAGTAGAAACACACGATCTGTCTCTTCTCCCCTGACAGAACCGGGATTTGTGTGTTAACACTCACAGATCACGGTTCTCGCTCTGTCACGAGCGATCGCGGGTGCCCGGCTGTCATCGCGCCAGGCACGCGCATTGGCTCAGCGTCTTAAAGAGCTGACGTACAGCTACGACGGCTCGCCCAGCTGAGCCAACCTGCCGCAGTATAACTGCATCAGCTGGTCGGGAAGGGGTTAATAGGTGGTTCATTTTTAAACTTTAATGATGCACACCAATGCAACAGGAAATTGGGGCGTTTTAACTCAGTTTACTTGTAAGTGGATCTCATATTTAACTTGGCGTTTATCCGGTGTAGCTGGTTGAGTCGCTTGATAACTGTCTTAGCAGTCTTTCTCAACCTGGAATCTCTGAAACCCTGGGATTCCTCCTGAAGTTGCTGGGGTTGCTCGAGCAACCCGCAATAGTTTGATTTTCCGCCAACACTGACCACCAATTAAATTTCTAACGTCCCAATATACAGCAATAGCATAAAAAAAATAAAAAAAAATAAACTACACCTTTTATCATTAAAAACAGCCATTGGGCTCTCATCAGTGACTTTGCCTAGACTGAGATGATGCCATCACTCTGCTGCAGACAGGAGGAAGCATTTCCTCAGTCTCCTCTCCAGCGATCAGCCTGAAACTTTTTAACTTTGTAGCAAGTCATAAAGTGGTTATAAACTCCGGTTTATGGCTTGTACCTACAGGTAAGCTTATAATGAGGCTTCACTGTAGGTACAGTTTAGGAGATAGTCACTGGCGCATGTGCACTACGCTTTAAATGGACAGCACACTCAAGTATTCCATCCATTAGGAGCATTGTGCTGCAACTGTGACTCCCATGCGCATGCGTGAGAGTGACGTCATCAAGCCCCAGCCAATTAAACGGCCAGAGAGCATGAACCTGGGCAAAAGATAGGCTGAAAATTAAAGTGGTGACAGCGCAACACTGGGGGGACTTTGTTTTAACTTGGGGTGCAACGGATCAAAAAACTCACGGTTCGGATCATTCCTTGGATCAGAGTCACGGATCGGATCATTTTTCCCCACTGTAATGTCCACATCTCCCCCCACTGTAATGTCCACATCTCCTCCACTGTATATAGGAAGATTGTCTGCTTAGTCTTACCAGAATAGAACGACAAAAGCCTAAAGCCTGCTGTGCCGGCCGAACACAAGCAGGCAGACCCGTCTGTCTGGATCCACGAGCAGTTGAGGCTGAGGGTGATGACATCAGCACACCGCTCTAGGGGAGCTCACCTAGGCCGCCTCCGGGTGGACCAAGATGGTCGCCGCTCTGGGAGCTAGGCCAAAGCCGCAGCCTTTCCTATGGCCGAGGCAGCGGAGCTCACAATCCACGGATAACGTGGTGTGCCGAACCGAACATGTTGACCCGTTCGGATCACGGATCAATGACGATCTGTTGCACCACTAGTTTTAACCGCTTAGCGACCGCCGTACGACGAAATACGTTGACACACGCGCACGGGCAGGCAAATGGGCGTACCTATACGTTCCTTTAAATTTGTCGCCCAGCGGGCGCGCATCCGCCTCGTGAATGCGCTCGCGGGTCCCGGGAACTCAATGTTCCCGGGCGGCCCGCGATAGCGGCCGGCAAAGGCAGAACAGGGGGATGCCTTTGTAAACAAGGCATTCCCCGGTTCTGCCTAGTGACATGTCACTGTTCGAATGTTTCCTGTGATCGGGAACAGTGATCAGTGACGTGTCCCTGGTAACTCCTCTCCCTAACAGTTAGTATCACTCCCTGGGACATACTTAACCCCTTCAGCGCCACCTAGTGGTTAACCCCATTCACTGCCAGTATAATTTTCACAGTAATCAGTGCATTTTTATAGCACGGATCGCTGTAAATATGATAATGGTCCCAAAAATGTGTCAAAAGTGTCCGATGTGTCCACCATAATGTCGCAGTCATGATATAAATCGCAGATCGCCGCCATTACTAGTAAAAAAAAAATGAATAATAAAAATGCCATATAACTATCCCCTATTTTGTAGACGCTATAACTTTTGCGCAAACCAATCAATATACGCTTATTGCGTTTTTTTTTTTTTTTTTTTATCAAAAATATGTAGAAGAATACGTATCGGCCTAAACTGAGAAAACATTTGCTTTTTAAAAAAAAAAAAATTGGGGATATTTATTATAGCAAAAAGTACAAAATATTTTTTTTTTTTTCAAAATTGTCTCTCTATTTTTGTTTATAGCGCAAAAAATAAAAATCGCAGAGGTGATCAAATACCACCAAAAGAAATCTCTATTTGTGGGAAAAAAAGGACGTCAATTTTGTTTGGAAGCCACGTCGCACGACCGCGCAATTGTCAGTTAAAGCGACGCAGTGCCGAAACGCAAAAAGAGCTCTGGTCCGGGGCTTAAGTGGTTAAAGTGGTTGTAAATGCATGAAGGTAAAAAAACGTCAGTGTGCAGCTCTCCCTTCAGCCCTCCCTAGTATTTACCTAAGCCAAATGTCGATCTAGCGATGTACACCAAACCTTAGGCTCTCCCAGGTCTCCCTCCTGATTGGCTGAGATGCAGGAGCCATTGGCTCCCGCTGCTGTCAATCACAGCAAGAGAGGCGGGAGATAGGGGCGGGGCTGAGCCACACTCTGTGTGTCTTATGGACGCGGAGAGCCAACTATGGAGCGAGCATGCACCAGTGCCCCCACAGCAAGCAGCTTGCTATGGGGGAATTCGGCAAGGTGGAGGGGCCTAGAGGACCCACGGGGAACCAGAGAAGAGGAGTATCTGCGCTTCTCTGTGCAAAACCATTACACAGAGCAGGTAAGTATGACATGTTTGTTATTTTTTACCCACTTCCGGACCATCTCACGCCAATATACGTCGGCTGTTTGAAGAGGGATATCTCTGTTATGGCAGCAGTTAGCTGCCCTCCGCCGCTTACCGGAGCAGCGGCGGAGGCGATAGGGTCCTTCTGATGGCTGGGTATGGAGATGAGTGAGGGGAAGATGCCCCCCCGTCTCCATAGCATTGCAGGGTGGAAGTGGTGTCAAAACGTCCCTTCCGCCCATAGCTCTTAAAGGGTCATTTTTATTTTATTTCTTCAAATGGCAATTTTTTTTCATTTTTTTTATTTTTTGCATTTTTGTGTAAATATTATCAAAGTGATAAAAAAAAAAAAAAAAAAAAAAAAAAAAATGTAAAAGAGAAAGTGTAAAAAAAAAACAAAAAAAAAACGCCCCTGTCCCCGGTAGCTCGCGCTCAGAAGCGAACGCACACGTAAGTCCAGCGCATATATGTAAACACCGTTCAAACCACACGTGAGAAATCGCTGCGTGCATTGGAGCGCGAGCAACAATTCTAGCACTAGACGTCCTCTGTAACGCTAAACTGGTAACCTGTAAATAGCGTCGCCTATGGATATTTTTAAGTACTGAAATATTTGGCGCCATTCCATGAGTGTTCACAATTTTAAAGTGTTACATGTTGGGTATGTATTTACTTTTTTTTTCCCCCAAAAAACGCGCTTAAAAAAATTGGGGCAAAAACCGTGCAAGATAGAAAGTTGCAATGACCGCCATTTTATTCCCTAGGGTCTCCACTAAAAAAACATATAATGTTAGGGGGTTCTGAGTAATTTTCTAGCAAAACAATTATGATTTTTACATGTAGGAGAGGAGTGCCAGAATAGGCCCGGTATGGAAGTAGTTAAAGCGGAGTTCCACCCAAAAATTGAACTTCCGCTTTTCTGAATACCCCCCCCCCCCCTCCGGTGTCACATTTGGCACCTTTCAGGGGGGAGGAGGGAGCAGTTACCTGTGTAATACAGGTATTTGCTCCCACTTCCGGGGATAGATCACCGCGGTGACCTACGCCACGTCCGGCGCCTACTCCGTCCCCCCGCTGTCTTCTGGGAGACACACAGGTCCCAGAAGACAGCAGGGACCAGTGGGATTGCGCAGTGCATCTCACGCATGCGCAGTAGGGAACCAGGAAGTGAACCAGCAAGGCTTCACTTCCTGATTCCCTTACCGAAGATGGCGGCGGCAGCACCCGAGAGGGATAAATCGGCTTCGGGACCCGATATCGCGGGCGCCCTGGACATGCAAGTGTCCATATATTAAAAGTCAGCAGCTGCAGTATTTGTAGCTGCTGACTTTAAAAAATAAATAAATAAAAAAGCGAAACTCTGCTTTAAAGATTTAAAAAATGTCTTTACAAAAATATGCCTTTTCAATCACTTTACGATAAAAATAGTTGTCTATTTTTTAATTTACAGTGCACTATTGGTCATCTATAATTTGCAATTTTTCTTTAGGTGGCTACAGCCAGCGGTTGCCCCATGCCAGCGCCTTGGGGAAGATCTTCACAGCCTTGCCCTTCGGTGACCCCGTTTATCAAATGATTGATTTAAAACTGGCTATTTACATCGACTTCCCCTCCAACATGAAGCCGGGCGTCCTGGTAACTTGTGCCGATGACATAGAACTGTATTCAAGCCGGGAGACGGCGGTTAAATTCGATAGGCCTGGCATCACTGCTCTAGCTCACCCATCTACGCTGGCTATAGGCACCACCCACGGGGTGTTTGTGTTGGAAAAATCTGACTCGGAATTTAGCGAACTGCAAATTAGATCCTGCAAATCGTACCTTCACAAGCCCTCCGTGGAGAAAATGGGCCAATCGGGCGCTGTTACCGTTTACCCAAGCCAGGACAAAAATGACCCCTGTTCTGAAACCGTCTATACCGACAGTCTGTTTTATATGGATCACCCGACTGCAAAACTTCTTCTCGGTTTCTTTCAAGAGTCAGGCGGCGTGCAGTGCGAGATCGACGCATACGGGGACTTTCTGCAGGCCTTGGGGCCTGACGCCACGCTAGACTACACAGAGGACAACGCCAACGTCTCGAAAATAGAATCACAGCTGACTGATGTGCGGAGGAAAATCTACTTCCTATTGAGGGCAACGGGCTTCACTGTCGTCGTTTTGAACAATTCGAAATTCTATCACATCGGGACCTTGCAGGAATACTTACATCATTTTACTTCTGACGCCCAGCTCCGGGCAGAACTAGGATTACAGGCGAACGTTTTTAGCATTGTTCCGGATCAAGATAAAAATGTGAATAAAGAGGCCTGTGTCATTCAAAGCGTATTAGACGCTCAGTGCCGGGTTTCACCTCACACGGTGATTGAATATTCCAGGCTGGGGCCCGGCGTCTCCATAGGGGAATGCTGTATCATCAGCGGCTCATGCATAAGCATGAGATCAGCCATACCCGACAAATCTTTTGTGAGTTCATTAAGCCTGGTGATTGATGGGCGGCTAATGTATGCGACAATCCTGTTTGGGACCGAGGACGACTTGAAAAGGAGCGCGGCTTCATCGTCGGATCTGAACGCGCTTCAGATATTCGGCAAGAGTCTTCTGCGGTGCTTGGAGCTCTGGGGCATTCCAGTATCTGAAAAGCTTTTTTCTAGCAACCAAAAGAGTTTGTGGAGCGCCCGTCTCTTCCCGGCGTATGAAACTTTGCAAGAGTCTGTCGAGGCTTCTCTGGCGATGCTGACAGCCGCGTACAGCCAGTCGCAAGTGCGTCAGGGAGATGCTGAGAGGCTGTCGATTGAAGAGATGCTGAAATGCAAGAATGTTAAAGAGATGTTGAACTTTAGAAATCTCCTTTATAAGGAAATCTGCGCTGAGAAAGAAAGCAAAATGTAGATTTTCAGAGGGGTATGTTTTGGAACACGTTCAGAGCAGCAATATTTTTTTTTTAAAGCGGAGCTCCTCTAGTTTCTGTGTTTATTAACCACTTATAGCCCCGGAAGATTTGGCTGCTTAATGACCAGGCCATTTTTTGCGATATGGCACTGCGTCGCTTTAACTGACAATTGCGCAGTCGTACGACATTGTACCGAAACAAAATTGTCCTTTTTTTTCCCCCCAAAAAATAGAGCTTTCTTTTGGTGGTGTTTGATCATCTCTGCGGTTTTTATTTTTTGTGCTATAAAACAAAAAAAAAGTGACGATTTTGAAAAAAAATTATATTTTGTACTGGTGTCAGTGGGGGGAATAGTGTCCCACCATTGGTGTCAGTGGGAGGAATAGTGTCCCACCATTGGTGTCAGTGGGAGGAATAGTGTCCCACCATTGGTGTCAGTGGGAGGAATAGTGTCCCACCATTGGTGTCAGTGGGAGGAATAGTGTCCCACCATTGGTGTCAGTGGGAGGAATAGTGTCCCACCATTGGTGTCAGTGGGAGGAATAGTGTCCCACCATTGGTGTCAGTGGGGGGGAATAGTGTCCCACCATTGGTGTCAGTGGGGGGGAATAGTGTCCCACCATTGGTGTCAGTGGGGGGGAATAGTGTCCCACCATTGGTGTCAGTGGGGGGGAATAGTGTCCCACCATTGGTGTCAGTGGGGGGGAATAGTGTCCCACCATTGGTGTCAGTGGGGGGGAATAGTGTCCCACCATTGGTGTCAGTGGGGGGGAATAGTGTCCCACCATTGGTGTCAGTGGGGGGGAATAGTGTCCCACCATTGGTGTCAGTGGGGGGGAATAGTGTCCCACCATTGGTGTCAGTGGGGGGGAATAGTGTCCCACCATTGGTGTCAGTGGGGGGGAATAGTGTCCCACCATTGGTGTCAGTGGGGGGGAATAGTGTCCCACCATTGGTGTCAGTGGGGGGGAATAGCGTCCCACCATTGGTGTCAGTGGGGGGGAATAGCGTCCCACCATTGGTGTCAGTGGGGGGGAATAGCGTCCCACCATTGGTGTCAGTGGGGGGGAATAGCGTCCCACCATTGGTGTCAGTGGGGGGGAATAGCGTCCCACCATTGGTGTCAGTGGGGGGGAATAGCGTCCCACCATTGGTGTCAGTGGGGGGGAATAGCGTCCCACCATTGGTGTCAGTGGGGGGGAATAGCGTCCCACCATTGGTGTCAGTGGGGGGGGAATAGCGTCCCACCATTGGTGTCAGTGGGGGGGAATAGCGTCCCACCATTGGTGTCAGTGGGGGGGAATAGCGTCCCACCATTGGTGTCAGTGGGGGGGAATAGCGTCCCACCATTGGTGTCAGTGGGGGGGAATAGCGTCCCACCATTGGTGTCAGTGGGGGGGAATAGCGTCCCACCATTGGTGTCAGTGGGAGGAATAGCGTCCCACCATTGGTGTCAGTGGGAGGAATAGCGTCCCACCATTGGTGTCAGTGGGAGGAATAGCGTCCCACCATTGGTGTCAGTGGGAGGAATAGCGTCCCACCATTGGTGTCAGTGGGAGGAATAGCGTCCCACCATTGGTGTCAGTGGGAGGAATAGCGTCCCACCATTGGTGTCAGTGGGAGGAATAGCGTCCCACCATTGGTGTCAGTGGGAGGAATAGCGTCCCACCATTGGTGTCAGTGGGAGGAATAGCGTCCCACCATTGGTGTCAGTGGGAGGAATAGCGTCCCACCATTGGTGTCAGTGGGAGGAATAGCGTCCCACCATTGGTGTCAGTGGGAGGAATAGCGTCCCACCATTGGTGTCAGTGGGAGGAATAGCGTCCCACCATTGGTGTCAGTGGGAGGAATAGCGTCCCACCATTGGTGTCAGTGGGAGGAATAGCGCCCCACCATTGGTGTCAGTGGGAGGAATAGCGCCCCACCATTGGTGTCAGTGGGAGGAATAGCGCCCCACCATTGGTGTCAGTGGGAGGAATAGCGCCCCACCATTGGTGTCAGTGGGAGGAATAGCGGCCCTTCATTGGTGTCAGTGGGAGGAATAGCGGCCCATCATTGGTGTCAGTTGAAGGAATACTGCTCCATCATTGGTGTCAGTGGGAGGAATACTGTCCCTTCATTGGTGTCAGTGGGAGGAATAGTGCCCCATCCATCATTGGTCTCTCCAACCCTCATTTCCTCTATTAGGCCTACAGTTTCGGGCAGTCCTCTTAAGCATTACATATATTGAACATTAAGTGTGGCCCTTTTTGTGATGTCTGGGGGCCAAATTTGAGGCCCCTTTGGCTCATAAGCTGACAGCCACTGCCAAAGCCCCTTCCACCCCAGCATTTTTTTCATAACCTTAACCTGTAAGCATATACGTAGCGGCAGTATGAGTAGGCATTAATGCCCAGCTGCCACACATATGCATGCATGGGAACTGTCATTCCATGTTGAGCGCACGCTCAGTGCATGCTTCCAGCACAGTGACCAAATTGTCATGGACTGGACTCGTTCCACTCATTGCTTATGATCATGAGCTTCTAATCATGTGACCCCCCTTACAGCCAATCGCAGGGATTACATCATCGGGAAGCCCACCTACTGGCATGAACACCCTCTTAAAGGGACGCCAGTTGGTGGTGGCAAGGGGTTAGGATTGCAGCAAACATCCCTTTTTTGCGAGAGGTCTTCAGTCCAGTCATGTGACCTCCACAGGTCCTCTTCCTCCTGCTCTTTAACCTGCCGTGGGCAATTCCTGAATTCTGCCAGGAATGGAGCCACTTATCAATATCACTTTTTCTAATACTGCTTTCCTTTTGAGTCTTTGGGGCTTCTTTTTGGGTGCCCGCACTACTCGCTGCTTGCGTTTGGTTGCTGTTATCCTTTCATGGCACCTCAATTGCGATGCGAGAGAGAGAAGCAGCACATGAAGCCAATCAGTTGTTCTGCAGTGCTCATTGCTAACAAGGAACATGCTGATAGTAGAAGAAAGCAGAGTAATGGAGAGATGAGCTCATCAGTGCTAGTGAGCAGAGAGGTAACCTCTTCAGTGTGCTTCTTCTCTTTCATCGTCCAATCTTAGACTGGAGAAAGGCCTGTAAGTGTTAAAGTGGTAGCTGACTCCGCTATATAATCTTCTTTTTAGGGGCCACCAGGTGGGTTATGCCATAATGTGCTAGTATGCACAGTACATCATGGCAGACTTGCCTGTCAAACCGTGCCCTCCAGCGCTGCTGTAGGATCAATCTGGCGGGCTACGGCGCTTCCATCTTCGCCCCGGTCTTCCTTCTGCATTCCATGCCTTTAGCTGTTTCACAGGCCGGGCCACGATGACGTCATTCCCACGCATTCCCTCAGGAGTCACATCGCCACTGCACAGATCGGGGCTGTAAATGTTTGCTGAGCTGCACATGAGCAGTGTACAGGATGGCTGACAGGCAGGAGGATGCATGTATGGCAGAAGACAGATGGGGTCTCTTCTGTCATAAATACCCTGCCTGTCCGCAGATTTTTAAAAAACATTTGCTTCTACTTTAAAGCAGAAGTAAACCCATCCATATAACGTGCCAAAAATTTAACACTCCCATTGGTTGTGCTCTCAACCAAACTGTCAAGCCATCCAATGGCTGGTGTCATAACTGATCACATGTGCAGCATCATGGTACAGTAGCTGTAGATTAAACTGAGGAAAAGATGGCAGCTTTCTTGGCTGAAAACGATGGGGGGGGGGGGGGGGGGGGGGTTACTTACATCTTGACTGCAGCAGAGAAAAAAAATCAGGTCTGCCAGATAGGGTAAGTGATGTTTAACCACTTGCTTACTGGGCACTTAAACCCCCCTCCTGCCCAGACCAATTTTCAGCTTTCAGCGCTCTCACATTTTGAATGACAATTGCGCAGTCATACAACGCTGTACCCAAATGACATTTTTGTCATTTTTTACACACAAATAGAGCTTTCTTTTGGTGGTATTCGGTCACCCCTGCGGTTTTTTAGTTTTTGTTAAAAAAATTAAAAAGACAATAAAAAAAAAAATACAAAACCGGTTTATATTTTGTTATAAAATTTTGCAAACGGCTAATTTTTCTCCTTCATTGATGTACGCTGATGAGGCTGCAATGATGGGCTCCGATGGGCGACACTGGTGGGCACTGAGAGGTGGCACTGATAGGTGGCAGTGATGGGCACTGACAGGTGGCAATGATGGGCACTGGTAGGTGAGACTGATGGGCAGCACTGCTAGGTGGCACTGACTGGCACCACTGGTGGGCATTGATAGGTGTCAGTGATGGGCACTGATAGGTGGCACTTTATTTTACTGGTGGTCACTGAGGGCACTGGCAGGCACTAATGAGGCTGATGTGCCTCTACCACTGGGGACCGATGTCCCTTACACAAGAGCTGGTGATCGACTTTTTTTTCTCCTCGCGCTGTCAGCGTAAGGAGAAAAAAAAAATGATTATCGAATTTGTTTACATCACGTGATCAGCTGTCATTGGCTGACAGCTGATCACGTGATAAGGGGCCGGGACCGGGCCCTTACTCGGATCTGTGAGCACTCGAGTCTCGGTGACTCTGTGATCACAGCGCGCGTGCCCTGCAGGGGGTGCGTGGAAAGGAGAGGACGTCTATTGACGGCCTCCCGGCAATTGGGGTCCGCACTGTAGTCGTCATTCGGCTATAGCGCGGACGCAAAGTGGTTAACAGAGCTGTGTAAATTTCAAGGCTGGATGTACAAAAATTCACATTTATTGTATATCTTCTGTGTATTTAGTGGTTTGCCTGGAGTTCTGCTTTAATCTAGTGGTTCATGACCCCCGCTATACAAATCTCGGGAAGGGGTGGGGTGGGCTTTTGAGAAGGGATTATGCAGCTTGCTACTTTCTTCTTCAAATGACATTTTCAGAAAATGTAAAAAAAACATAGCAATCAACCTAAAGTAGATCTATTTTACTCAATGAAAACCATAGGAGGTGGCATAGAAAACTTTTATAGACATATAAGAGGTAGAGATAATTAATATATACACTAGAGGGGGTATTGAGATAACTGCCATCATATCAGCGGGTACTTAGAATCCATCTGCTTCTACATGGGGGGGGGACCGGGTATTATAATGCTGAGATATGTTGGGTTAACTCTTTCTTGGAGGCTTTGTTACCAAATATACTTTTTTTTAGCTGGGGTCTCTGTAACCAGCCAGCCAATGCGCGCTTCCTTGCTAGGTGAACCATCTAGCTGAGTAGTATCTTCAGATATTCTGTTGCTGGTGATTTTGTCTCCAGTGACCGGATTATGACACGCCCATCAGTCTGTTACTCGCTGCTGATAAACGTAAGGTTAAAACCCAACTTTTTATTGTAACAATACATTGGGGGAGGGGGGGCACCCCCAACAACCCTCCCCGCTCCGTACTCCATGGGTTAGAGCACGTGTCAAACAGGCCAAATCCGGCCCACCAGGCCAATTCATGTGGCCCTCTCATCTCTCCGGCAGATGCAGCATCCCCCTCCTTCATCCCCCAACAGTCAGCAGCAGAAAGGAGGACAGAACTCCTCTGCCAGATCCTGCGCTTCTCCACGCGGGAAGGGAAGCTCGTCTCTGCCCCCCCTGTCAGCAGCAGAGAGGAGGACAGAACTCCTCTGCCAGATCCTGTGCTTCGCCACATGGTTAGGGAAGCTCGTCTCTGCCCCCCCCCCGTCTGCAGCAGAGGACAGAACTCCATCTACAGATCCTGCACTAATCTGTGTAGGAAAGCAAAGCACAAAGACGGCGCTCACAACAGGGAGCAAACCTCATAGATTAAAGCCCGATACACACGATCAGATTTTCTGCGGACAAAGCGTAGGACTTTTGTCCGAAGGGCGTTGGCCGTGAACTTGTATTTCATACAAACGGCCAACAAACACGAAACTACGTGGTTTTTCAGCTCTTTGTACTTTGGAGTTTTTTCCGACGGACTTGTTTACACACGATTGGATAATCAGACAACACACATTTGTTGTGGAAAATTTTAAAGCGTGCTATCCAACATTTGTTGGCGGAACTTCCGACAACAACTGTCTGATGGAGCGTACAAATGGTCAGATTTTCCGACAACAGCCTGTCATCACACAATTCCCATCGGAAAATCCGATTGTGGGTACGAGTCTTTAGGATGGAGTCCTTCACTGGGTGCTCTGGCTCAGGTTTGTCCTATTTGTTCTACCTTAAATGCTCATTTGGCTGGGGGGGAGGGGGCGATATCTGAAATAAAGAACTCGTCGTCTTCCTCGTTCCCTGGCAGCCAGTGCTCTCCTCTGCTGTCTAATGTCTGAATAGAGCAGATCCTCTAGCCCTGGATAACAGGAAAGAATTCCCTATATATTTTGTGAGGGGAATGTGTAGGAATATAAAATTCCCTGAGAACTTGATATCTTTTCCTAGTTAAGGGGGATGTTTCATTATAGGATTTAATCGTATGATATCCTGTTCTTGGGGTGAAGCTAGAAGACTCCTGATGTCTCCATTGTGAGGACCTTGTCACTACTGTCACATAAGGGGCTTGTCAGTACATACATAGATACATGGTTAGGACACATGTTAATACATAAACACCTATTACACATCCCTACACACACCAGAAGTGGAAGAAGTAGCCTCAAGCCTCGTACACGGCAAAGAGAGCTTTTGGCCGGGAATCCTGGCCATGTGTATGCTCCCTCGCAGTTTTTCCGATGGGAAAACTGCCAAAACCGCCGGACAAAAAAAAGAGAACCTGCTCTCTTTTTTTTCCTAGCGAGTTTCCCGACGGACTTTTATCCGTCAGAAAACCTGGCCGTGTGTAGCAAAAACTGGCCATTTTTGGGAAAAAACTCTGATGGAGAAAACACGGTCGGGATTCCCGAGGAAAAGCTCTCATCTGAGTTTTCCCGATGGGAAAACTGAGCGTCTGTACGGGGGGAAAAGTAGAGAGCAGGCTCTCGGCTTTTCGCTCGGGATTTCCGACGGATCTTTTCCCGTCGGAAATCCCGGTCGTGTGTACTGGGCAATAGAGCCCATTCCAGGCTTGCAAATGTGGCCTGTGCATCCAAATGGTAATGACCCCCCCCCCCCCCCATCCGGTCATGAAAGCAATTCAAATGTAAATATACCAAATTTTTATTGTGTGTTTATGAAAGTATAATTATGGACCTATATACATTTTTTCCTTTTCCAACTAATATATATATATATATATATATATATATATATATATATATATATATATATATATACTCTGATTAAACCAAGAGTCCTTTAGTGAAATCAATTGGCCATAAGTGAAGATCTAGTGATCCTGTCTTCCATTCGCTGACACACTTTTGACCAAGAGATTCCAAGCCTGCCCACCACGGCAAGGTAGACTCTTCCAGGGCAGGACCTACACTAACTACACTAAGCTACCCTACTCGATGCTAGTCATCGTTCTTCTAATGTTGGGTGTATGTTTGTAGTACGGCCTCATCCTATAATCTGTGTGTGCGATCTACTCTCTCCTAATTTGGTTGTGTGTCTGTGTGCATCTCTCTAACGTATGTACCAGTCAGTTTATGTACATCTGGGCATCCTCTGTTCTTGTAGGTCACTGCATGCCAGTCATTGTATTTTGACCAGTGTGTGTCAGTAAATAAATGTTAGGCCTCGTACACACGGCCGAGATTCTCGTCGAAAAAAACGTCGTTTTTTTCGACGAGATTCTTGGACAAGAAAATTGTCCCGGCCGAGTGTACACACGCTCGATTCAAAGAACCCGCAGTTCTTTGAATGGAGCGTACGCGGTGACGTCATTGACTACGACGAGCATGCGCTCGTCACATTCGATGCCGTCGCCGCCATCTTGGTATACCCTATCTATGCCTAGGAAGCTACCGCGCATGCGTCGAAGTCATTTCGAGCATGCGCGGGCTTCCCGGCGAAAAGGTAAGTGTACACACACACAATTTTCTCGTCGAGAAACAGGCTGACGAGAATCTCGACGAGAAAATAGAGAGCAGGTTCTCTATTTTCTCGTGGAGATTCTTGTCGCTTTTCTTGACGAGAAACCATACACACGAACGAATTTCGTGTGTACGAGGCTTTAGTCCTGTTTTTTGCCTGGGCACGTAGCCAGACTCATCTGCAATTCGGAGTTCATCTTGCCTTCGGTCAAAAAAATCTCCGTCCTCCCGATTTGAGGATGAAGGAATCGCATGCTCTGCCCATCTGTGCATACATCTTCAGCCTAAAGATCTCCTCCTTCCTTTCAGGTGGAAATGGTTTTGAAATCTCTGGGTTGTTATTTGGTTTAATGCCTTGACGTGAAGCAGGCTTGCTATTTTAGTATTGGTGCACACAATATAATACCCAACATTAAAATTGCAAAACAAAACCAAACTTCAGTACCTTACATTTTCAATAGGCAGCATTATAAAAGCCCCTACAGGCCATCAGTTTAAAGTTAAGGTGCTATTAAAGGGTATTTTTTTAAATGAAATAAAAAAAAAAAAATATTATAATTATCTGCTTTGTGCAACAATATTGCACCTCCTCTTTGGCAGTCCCCCGCTGATGCTGTCCGCTCCTTCCCTTCTTCCTCGGGGTGCCCCCTTGGCAAGTAGTGTGCTATGGGGGCACCCATGCGAGTGTGCTTCTGAACCAGGCTGTATGCATCCATAGACGCACACAGCGGCAGTAAGTCATGCCCCCGCACCCTCCTCACAGGTGTTTGAGGTGTAGGGCTCCTGCTCTCAGTGTCTCCGGTGAGACCAGGGATTGAAAGGAGCAGTGCTGCAGACAGAACAGTGCTGGAGTGGTGGCAAAAAGTAGGTAAGTGTTTAGGGCCGGGGGAAGGTGGGGAGAGGGGTTTAAAACGGATAGTGGGGTGTTTCTTGCCTTGATGCAGACAATGCATTCATGTAAAAGAAAAAAAAAAAAAAACATTTTGGCTATAGACCCACTTTAAATTCATTTAACCACTTACCGCCCAGTCTATAGCAAAATGACGGCCGGGGCGGTGGTTGCGTTATCCTGACTGGACATCATATGACGTCCAGCAGGATAACAGCCGCCGCAGCGATTGGTGGTGGAATGTGTCAGTCTGACATACCGCTACACTGATCTCAGTAAAGAGCCTCGGATGCCCCCAGGATGATAATATCTGGATATTTGTACTCGTTATGTCCCAAGGGTGGTAATATCTGGATATTTGTACTCGTGGCTCCCCCAGGGGGGTGGTAATATCTGGATATTTCTACTTTTAATGCCCCCAGGGTGGTAATATCTGGGTATTTGTACCCATGATGTCCCCAGGGTGGCAGTGCCAGGACATGCCGGTACTTGTGGTTCCCCTGAGGCTCCCCAGTTACCCCAGGCCTCTCTCAGCTGATTGGAGACGTTCACTCAGCATTCCAGACTCGCTGCCCCTTCCGCTGCTCTGCACATCCGATTGGCCATATCGCAGCGCAACCCCCGCCCCTTGTCACACGATGATTCGACAATCACCCCGTCTACCCATGGCACTCAATTTTGCGATGATGGAACAGAAAGCCGCGCTCTGATTGGATACGGAAGCTAATTTTTTCAGCTATTATCGCCTCCTTTTTTTTTCTATTAGCAAAACGCAGATAATCCTATTTTTGGACAATAATTTCCAGTGGCCGATGTATAATGGTGCATTTCTACTTCCAAGTCCACTCGGCATGGGCACCATTCACAGAACGCCTTGCCTTTTTCTCAATTACTGTAAGGTGCTGTCTTATCAGACAAAGTAGATCAGCGGGATAGGATCTCCACATACTCCAATCAGAGAATTTCTTGCATTAATTGAGAAAAATGTAAGGTGTTCTGTGAATGGAGCTTCTGCCGAGCGGAGGACCCCTTGTGGTTACTATGCAGCAGAGCAGCTGTGGTTACTATGCAGCAGTATCCGTAAGACAACGGCTTTCCACTACTAGAGGGATTTCCAGGGATCCCACAGGTAGGTATGCTATATGTAAACTCGCATTGATCCTAGTTGGACCATTGTAACTATGGAGTTTGGCTTTAACCACTTAGGCCCTGGACCATTTGGCTGGCCAAAAACCAGGCCACTTTTTGCGATTCAGCACTGCGTCGCTTTAACTGACAATTGTGCGATGTGGCCCCCAATCAAAATTGATGTCCTTTTTTTCCCACTAATAGAGCTTTCTTTTGGTGGTATTTGATCACCTCTGCGGTGTTTATTTTTTGCGCTATAAACAAAAATAGAGCGACATTTTTGAAAAAAACTCAATATTTTTTTGCTATAATAAATATCCCCCAAATATATATAAAAAAACTATTTTTTCCCTCAGTTTAGGCCGATTATGTATTCTTCTACATATTTTTGGTAAAAAAAAATCTAAATAAGCGTTTGATTGGTTTGCGCGTCTTGTTATATTGTTATAGAGTCTACAAAATAGGGGGTAGTTTTATGGCTTTTTTTTTTTAGTAACGGCGGTGATCAGCGATTTTTATCGTGACAGCGACATTATGGCAGACACATCGGACACTTTTGACACCATTTTGGGACCATTGTCATTTTTACAGCGATAAGTGCTATAAAAATGCACTGATTACTGTAAAAATGACACTGGCAGTGAAGGGGTTAACCTGTAGGGGGTGCTGAAGGGGTTAAGTGTGTCCTAGGGAATGATTCTAACTGTTAGGGGGCGTGGCTACGAGTGACACGTCACTGATCGCTGCTCCCGATGAGAGGGAGCATCTGATCAGTAACATGTCACTAGGAAGAACGGGGAGATGTTGTGTTTACACTGACATCTCCCCGTTCTTCAGCTCTGTCTCACACGATCGCGGGACACTGTCGCACATCGAGTCCGCAGGCACAGTCACAAAGCTTGCGACTGGGTCGTGAGTGCGCCGCCGGCAGCGCGCATGCGACCACACGGCGGCAAATTAAAGGGGACGTACCTGTACGCCCATTTGCCTGTCCGTGCCATTCTGTCAACGTAAATCTGCGTGCGGCGGTCCTTAAGCGATTAAACAATGTTTTAATGATTACAGTGCTGCATTTACATTGTGCCTTTTTAATATCTTGAGCCTTAAAAGTTATTTAATTATTGTTTCTTACTTTTAACGGCATAGACAAACCATAGATCATGTTCCCAACGGTCCAGGCGTGGCATCCCACAATACCGCAGTCAAACCATTCTTTGTAAATAAGGAATGTATTGAAGGGAATGGCAGGTAGAGGACTTAATGATAATTCTCATTAATTACTATTATGTCGCAAAATAAGAAACGTACAGGGGTATTTCTCGCTGTGATAATGAATCAGATTATTTTCGTAATGCGATTGTTGAGTTAATTAACTCGCTGCTTGATGTAAAACCTCTACAGCATAAACTGGAAAACATCCAAAGATAATTTAATAACGAGTTGGTTATTTATATTTCCAGGTTCTGATATATATATATATATATATATATATATATATATATATATATATATATATATATATATATATATATATATATATATATATATATATAAATAAAACAGTAAAAAAAACCTTTTTTTAACACAATCTGTGCCTAAAAAATATATACCGACGCATGGGAGCAATCCACCCCTAATGTTAGGGGCAAATCGCCCCTCCACCCCTGCCCTCATGCTTCGCCATATATGCTCTTTTTTTTTTTTATAACTGTGATTCAGGTTGTTAAACCTTTATTGGGTAATATACGGCGGGTGCCCTGACGCTATAAAAAACAAACTAACTGACCAGCGTCACCCGTAACACTAATATGGTGATCACTGGTAGAAAAAAGATCCAATAGCGACATTGGCGACAGGGGGTGAAAGGGTTAACTGGGGGCGATCAAGGGGTTAAACCTTGTTTAGGGGGGGTTAGGGAGGTACCCTAGATCTAAAGGTGCCTGCCACTAACTGCTCTAACAGTTATTACAGTCACAAATGACACCAATGCAGTGATTAGTAAAAAATATGAAAACTGCAATTGGTGACACTGTGACAGGGAGTGAATGGGGTTAACTGGGGGGGGGGGTGATCAGGGGGTGAAATATGTGCCTATGTGTACTAGTGTCAGTGTAGTGTTGTGCAACTCACGTTTAGATGTCCTCTCTCCTCTCACTGGAATCGAAGGACCCCACGAGGAGAGATGACATCGCTACCCCTGTCTATGTTTACACTTTCACAGACTGGAAGCTTTTCATTTGTCAGGAGCGATCAGCAGGTTCAGGCCATGAATCATTGGCCTGGACCTGGGGACAGAGCACTCCTGTAACGAATCTGACCGCCGCAGGCAACAGGGGGGCACGATCGCCCGCTGGGAGGGAGGAACGTACAGGTACGCCCATTTGCCTGCCCGTGCTATTCTGCCGACGTATATCGGCGTGCGGCGGTCGTCGTCTGGTTACACACACGCACACGTCCCTGTTCTGGCTTTCGTGCCCGTGATCGCGCGTCAGCGCCGGCCACGCGCATTGGCACCCCCGCAGTGCAACGGGCGCGTGACTGCTAATTCTGACCACTTCGATGTAATTGCTCATGGAGCGATTACCTGTGACTGATCAGCCCTGGACACAAATTTTCAGCCTCCTGTCCCTTTCAATGGAGCTGATCGCCAAAAATCCCTGCTGGGTTTC
Source organism: Rana muscosa (assembly GCA_029206835.1). Classification (NCBI taxonomy): domain Eukaryota; kingdom Metazoa; phylum Chordata; class Amphibia; order Anura; family Ranidae; genus Rana; species Rana muscosa. The sequence continues at coordinate 45,283,598 of CM055120.1, read as the reverse complement.
CTGCATGTAATTGCTAATCGGGCCTTATTGTTTTCTTGTTTCCAGTGAATGAATGATAAAGATAAAAATAAAAACTGGGGTGGACGATAGAAACTACCACAATGCAACTCGAAATAATGTTTTCAATCTATTCAGACTTCCTTGAAACCAAGAAAAATATCACCTGTGGATATGGAAGTCAAAGATGTGTGTTTTTTTTTTTTTTTTTTTTTACTGTCATTTAATTTTTTCATGGTGGCCGGTAGTTTAGCTGTAAAAACATACAGGAAAATGCATTAGTTGTCAGTTGAATCTTAGGGCTCATTCACATTGGCTGCGTTGAGTTGTTTCAATCTGCAGTGTCCAACGCAGGTTCAATACAAAAAAGTATAGAAAGCAGTTATTTTCTGTGGGTCCTGTTCACACTATACATGTGCATTGGTTTGCTTTGTAACTTTACTAGTCTGCGTCAATGAATTCCCGACATTACAAATTCTGGATGAACCCTCTGCTTACTGCTATACACCCTTAGTAGCAAACTTTGCACACAAGCTAGGATTTTTGGTTGACATGCATTGCAATACATGTTTAAGCTGGCCAACTGCATCAAAGCAATCCCTCTCTAGCCAGTCCCTACTCTACTCTGTAAAACGCAAATGCCCTGTGGCTATAGTGCCAATATGGGGCAAATGCAACCGCCCCAATAGAAATAAGATATATTTGTGCCCAAATCCAAAAAGCTTATACTGTACATATATAACAGGTGCTAAAGTCATGAGCCCATGTTAACACTAAAAATTATGGAAAAACCCTCCGCACACTGCTATATACTTTTTTTTAGCAAACCTTGCATAAAAACAGGGATTTTTGATTGACATACAGTACATTGCAATAAATGTTTACGCTGGCCAACTGCATCAAGGTAATCCCTCCCTGGCCAGTCCCTACTCTACTCTGCAAAATGTAAATGGTCTGTGGATATAGTGCCAACATGAGGCAAATGCAACCCCCCCGGGGCAAGAGAGCAGCACAGCCCACACACCTCCTTCTCTTCTGCTTTCCCGAATCGGCTTGTCACTTCCTGCTCCATGCTGACAGGAGTAGTATTGCTGCTGTCATTGCTGTGAGTTTGTAGTGGCAGGAACTCTATATGCAGCAACTGCCCGCCCCACCACATGATAACATAATGCTTGGGGCAGCTGCCCCCTCCCTTATCCCAGCCCTGACTGTCAGCTGGCTTCAGCATGCTCCTTAGATGAAAGTCAAACAAACAACTTGATTCTGTCAAACAGTTAGTCAGATGAAAAAAGGCACAAGTCCATCTAGTTCAACCAATAAAAAAAAATCATACAATCCTATATACACAATCCTATTCCCACAGTTGATCCAGAGGAGGGCGTAAACCCCCAGCAAAGCATGATCCAATTTGCTACAGCAGGGGTAAAAATTCCGAACAGCAGGGGAAAAAATTCCGAACAGCCGGCGGATTCATGGATAAAGATTAAAAAACCTGCCTTTACAACTTCCTTAAGGAAAGCATTGGTCAAAATTTGGATGGTCGCTATTGAACTGGCTGAGATTTGATTGGTCTATGGCCAGCTTAAACCTGAATAAACTGTACAATTTAATAAACTGACGCTCTTGGGAGTGTTGCTCCTCTGAAAAGTCATTGGAGCTTTGTGTTTGACAGGCATTGAAGAGGCGATATGTCATTAACCCTCCTAAATGCAGGTGCCCTCCACCGAGTGGGACCCATTCAAGTGAATTGAGCCACACTCCTCCTCCCACGGCGTTTCTCTGTCCCTCCTCCCAGGGCTTCCCTTTGTCCCTCCTCCCAGAGCGTCCCTCTGTCCCTGCTCCCATGGCGTCCCTCTTCCCACAGCTCTTCCCACAGCATCTCTCAATCCTCCTCCCAAGGCGTGTCTCTGTCCCTCCTCCCATGGGGTCCCTCTGTCTCTTCTCCCACGGCATCCCTCTGTCCCTCTTCCCATGACGTGCCTCTGTTCCTCCTCCCACAGCGTCCCTCTGTCCTCATCCCACAGCGTCCCTCAGTCCTCATCCCACAGCGTCCCTCAGTCCTCATCCCACAGCGTCCCTTTGTCATCATCCCACAGTGTCCCTTTGTCCTCATCCAACGAAGATGACAGGGTGGGTTTTAAACAGGAAGGGGTGTGTCATATTTAGATTAAGAGGTGCATGAGTTTTCTCAGGCCTAGGGCAGCACAAAACCTAAATACACCACTGGCTGCAACCGCCCCCCAAGGGTTGTGGCACGGTAGTCCCTCCTCCCACGGCGTCCCTCTGTCCCTTCTCCCACGATGTCCCCCTGTCCCTTTTCCTAGGGCGCCCCCTGTTCCTCCTCCCACGGCGTCCCTCTGTCCCTCATCCCACAGCGTCCCTCCTCCCACGACATCCCTCTGTCCCTCCTCCCACGGCGTCCCTCTGTCCCTCCTCCCACGGCGTCCCTCTGTCCTCATCCAACGAAGATGACAGGGTGGGTCTTAAACAGGAAGGGGTGTGTCATATTTCGATTAAGAGGTGCACGAGTTTTCTCAGGCCTACGGCAGCACAAAACCTAAATACACCACTGGCTGCAACCGCCCCCCAATGGTTGTGGCACAGTAGTCCCTCTGTCCCTCCTCCCACGGCGTCCCTCCTCCCACGGCATCCCCCTGTCCCTCTTCCCACGGCGTCCCTCTATCCTCATCCAACGAAGATGACAGGGTGGGTCTTAAACAGGAAGGAGTGTATCATATTTAGATTAGGAGGTGCATGAGTTTTCTCAGGCCTAGGGCAGCACAAAACTTAAATACACCACTGGCTTCAACCGCCCCCCAACGGTTGTGGCTCCCTCCTTCCACGGCGTCCCTCCTCCCACGGCACCCCTCCTCCCACTGCGTCCCCCTGTCCCTCTTCCCACGGCGTCCCCCTGTCCCTCTTCCCACGGCGTCCCCCTGTCCCTCCCACGGCATCCCTCCTCCGACAGTGTCCCCCTGTGCCTCATCCCACGGCGTCCCCCTGTGCCTCATCCCACGGCGTCCCCCTGTGCCTCATCCCATGGCGTCCCCCTGTCCCTCATCCCACGGCGTCCCTCTGTCCTCATCCAACGAAGATGACAGGGTGGGTCTTAAACAGGAAGAGGTGCGTCATACTTAAATTAAGAGGCGCACGAGTTTAAAGGCTGCTACAGCACGGACTGCAACAGCATAGGCTGCAACAGCACAGGTTCTTACAACACGGGCTACAAGAGCACAGACTGCTACAGCACGGGCTGCAAAAGCACATTCACAGTTGTGGCATGGTGGTGTCATATTCGTACTCGTAGTGTCTTCGTACTCAGGCTCAGGGTCTTACAGGCTTCTACAGCACGGGGTACAACAGCACAGGCTTCTACAGCACAGGCTGCAACAGCACAGGATTCTCAAGCATGGGCTGTAACGGCACATGCACGGTTGTGGCGTGGTAGTGTCATATTCCTCTTGTTTGTAGTATCTTCCTTCTTCCATTGTCAACTCACTTTGTGGAATTCGACTGTAAAGACTAAAAAAAAAAGAAGTGTAAGAATGACATAAACAGTTTTTTTCTATAAACTAACAGAAATTAGCGGCAGTAAAGGATGACTCCACCTAAAATTGATACCTCAGTATTAGAGAAATACTCATCATTTCGCCTTCTTATATAGACATGGAAATGGGAAGATTTCCCTATAATAATTTAGGTATCTGCCCTCTCCGGGGCCGTGACCAGTGTGTTACTTCCTTTAAAATTCTAAGTTACTTTGCTCAGCCATTGAAAACTATTGGGAGAGCGAGACACTATCATTTGGTGTTGTACTGGCTATGACGTCTGTCATCAGGAACCCATTTGCTATTATTACCTGCAGCCTCATAACCATCCACCTTTGTCCCACAGACATGCTAAATCTATAAAATGCCCTTATTGCTAGCAAAACAGATCTATTGTTGGTGTGTGAAAGATAACTCTATGCTCAAAGAAGAGCTTTTGCTGCTAAAATTAGGGGACTGAATGTAAAGGGTAAACTGCTGGTAAAGTAGAAAATAGACCTCTGGTTTTCTATGTTGATAAAATGCTATAGAAAGAGTAAAATCAACTTACCATTTGATCACTATACATCTCAAGAGGCAAAATGTCACAACAAAGGCGATGATTGCTGAAACGAGGCCTATACCGAGAAGTGCGACATATTTTATCGGGTAATAGAAAACCTTTTCTACAATTCTCTTCATTTTACCCATTGGTGTTTTGTCCACAGTCGTCGTCTGGATGGTTGTCGTCATCTGGATGGTGGTAGTGACTGGACCGTGAACTGTGGGCTTGGGCAATGCCTTGCGCCTTGTGTTGGTCTCCTTGCCATCGGACTGTCGTTTGCCAGTTTGTGTTTGCTCTTCGGCCATAGATAGTGCATCCTTTATAAGTCGAACCATCTTCCTACCCAATGCATCATATTTACCGACTGGATGGTGAACAGTGGCCTTGTGCCTTGCGTTGCCTTCCTCCACAGCCACTGCTTGTTTTTCTTCCACAGTCAGGTTTTGTCCTGGACGGAGAACCATGGTCTTATTCCCTGCATGAAATGTATTGTCAGTGGTCTGTCCTTCCTCCACAGCCACTGCTTGTTTTTCTTCCACAGTCAGTTTTTGTCCTGGACGGAGAACCATGGCCTTATTCCCTGCATGAAATGTATTGTCAGTGGTCTGTCCTTCCTCCACAGCCACTGCTTGTTTTTCTTCCACAGTCAGTTTATGTCCTGGACGGAGAACCATGGCCTTATTCCCTGCATGAAATGTATTGTCAGTGGTCTGTCCTTCCTCCACAGCCACTGCTTGTTTTTCTTCCACAGTCAGTTTTTGTCCTGGATGGAGAACCATGGCCTTATTCCCTGCATGAAATGTATTGTCAGTGGTCTGTCCTTCCTCCACAGCCACTGCTTGTTTTTCTTCCACAGTCAGTTTTTGTCCTGGACGGAGAACCATGGCCTTATTCCCTGCATGAAATGTATTATCAGTGGTCTGTCCTTCCTCCACAGCCACTGCTTGTTTTTCTTCCACAGTCAGTTTATGTCCTGGACGGAGAACCATGGCCTTATTCCCTGCATGAAATGTATTGTCAGTGGTCTGTCCTTCCTCCACAGCCACTGCTTGTTTTTCTTCCACAGTCAGGTTTTGTCCTGGACGGAGAACCATGGCCTTATTCCCTGCATGAAATGTATTGTCAGTGGTCTGTCCTTCCTCCACAGCCACTGCTTGTTTTTCTTCCACAGTCAGGTTTTGTCCTGGACGGAGAACCATGCCCTTATTCCCTGCATGAAATGTATTGTCAGTGGTCTGTCCTTCCTCCACAGCCACTGCTTGTTTTTCTTCCACAGTCAGTTTTTGTCCTGGACGGAGAACCATGGCCTTATTCCCTGCATGAAATGTATTGTCAGTGGTCTGTCCTTCCTCCACAGCCACTGCTTGTTTTTCTTCCACAGTCAGTTTTTGTCCTGGACGGAGAACCATGGCCTTATTCCCTGCATGAAATGTATTGTCAGTGGTCTGTCCTTCCTCCACAGCCACTGCTTGTTTTTTTTCCACAGTCAGTTTTTGTCCTGGACGGAGAACCATGGCCTTACGCCTTGCACTAAATTTTCTGCCAGCCGTCATGAGTGGAGAATCTGCATGAAAAAAAAAAAATGAAAAGAGAGGTCATACAAATGAACAATGAAGCAGCAGATCAAACTTTTTCTTTCTTAGGTGTGCATTCAGTGTGGGAGGGTCACCATCTCTTTCAGATTTTTATTGCTCTCTGTGTCTTTTTTTCGCACATGAAAATAAAAATCGCTTTATGGGGAATTTTGCATTTTTTTGTTACACTTCTAAATGCATCTGCATGTTATCTAATGTGCCCATGCAGGCATTTTAGCATGTTTTTATGCACAGAGTTTAGGGGATGTAAAGAACAGCCCAGTCACGCGTTCCTGGAGAAGCGGTTTTGCAGTTTTTCATAAACATTCCTATATGCAAAATGTGCACTTATGTGCGTTAATTTATTCTAATGGATATAATATATGAATATTCTAGCCAATAGAATGAATTTATGCTCAAACGCTTCTAAATGTGCCTAAACGCAAGTTAAAAATCGCAAGGTGAGAGGCATTTAGAGGTATTTTTCCTGCCAATTTCGGGCAGCAAAAATGTCTCCAAACTTCATTTGCCCGTGTGTGTGTGTGTGTGTGTGTGTGTGAGGAATTGAGGCAGGGGTAGGCAACCTGGGGCCCTCCAGCTGTTGTGGAACTACATTTCCCATGAAGCATTGCAAGGCTGGCAGTTACAATTACTCCTAGGCATCATGGGACATGTAGTTCTGCAACAGCTGGAGGGAACCAGGTTGTCTACCCCTGCTTTAAGGTAACTTCCCTTCAATTCTCATCTCGGTGACCACACAGGAAGTGAGCTTACTTTCCCGATGGAGACACAGCAATAAATATGTGACAGAGGTTGCCATTCTTTCCCGTTCTATTAAAATAAAAGAAATAAAATCTTCTGCCAGTAACATACTTCTTGTCCTAGAGTGACAACGCTCACTCGCTGCACTGTACCTATGGAGGAGCAGTGCATTTACTCTAGGATAGGAAGTGTCAGGGCTACAGAACATCTCCCCCTCTCATCATCCATATTACATTGGGAAGAGGTACTCTAGTTTTCAGAAGATAGCTGGCAAGGGTGAAAACGACAGGGATTTTTCCTGTACTTGTTTTGAAATCTAATGCAGCCACCACTAATAAGGTCTGCTAAGCGTCAATATATAAAATTTGGGGTTCTTAAAGAGGTTGTAAAGGTTCGTTTTTTGTTTTCTAAATAGGTTCCTTTTAAGCTAGTGCATTGTTGGTTCACTTACCTTTTCCTTCGATTTCCCTTCTAAACGTTTTTTTTCTTTGTCTGAATTTCTCACTTCCTGTTCCTCCTCAGTAAGCTTGCCCCCATCATCCGAGCCGTTCTTGCTGGGGGTTAGTCAGCGTGCTCGCCCCCTCCCCTGCGGGGAGACGCTGTGAACGTTCAGAGCGTCTCCCCGCAGGTATGTAGTCTCCCGGCAGGGATGTAGTCCCAAGGGAGGGGGCGAGCACGCTGACTAACCCCCAGCCAGAACGGCTCGGATGATGGGGGCAAGTTTACTGAGGAGGAACAGGAAGTGAGAAATTCAGACAAAGAAAAAAAACATTTAGAAGGGAAATCAAAGGAAAAGGTAAGTGAACCAACAATGCACGAGCTTAAAGGAAACTATTTAGAAAAAAAATAAAAATAAACTTTACAACCTCTTTAAGTTTAGATCGGGGTGGACAAATATGGAATTCAGTAATAGGGGCTCTATTTCTAAAAGAAATTGCATAGCCATTTGTTCAGCGATATGCATGTACATTCGTTCTGTGCAAAAAAAAATTAACATTCTTAAGCTTATTTCCTTTGCTGAACGAACGTTAGTTTATTATGGGTAGTAGTAAAATACAACATTATGGCCGCTAGATGCAACCGAGAAGCATGAAATCCATACGTCTTTGTAACAAGAGATAAAATTAATTAATTTAACGATTCTAGAAAACGCTAGATGGAATTAGAAAATGAATGTAACCCGTGGTTACCTGCCCATAATGTCACTCCAGCCCTGGGCTATAGAAAATAACAATATAGATAACCAATGGACCTACTGGATCTAACACTTACCTGCCATGTGAACATTGATTCTTTGAATCGGTCCGCTCCGTACACCATTCACAATGACATTGATCTCATATTTCCCACTGTCCTCCATGAGGAGAGGATTGATCACCAGAGAGCAGTCCTCTTCAGTGGTATGGGTGGGATGTAGGTGCACTCTTAGGTCGTGGGGCGCCCCAGGATGCAGCTTGATGTCATTCCGCCGCAAGATGGTCCTGTATCTGTCGGATCCCTCTGGGGTGAATCCCCATTCAAAATCGATCTTCTCATTGCCAGTCACTCCGTCGGTGGTGAGGTCACATGGAATGATCAATTTGGAGCCGGCTCTAACCTCCACATTTTCATATGGAAGGTCGGCATGAGGAAGTGCTGCAGAAAGAAGGAAAAAACGTGTTTAATAAAGGAAACATTTTAAAAACTTGAATTTATAACATCACAATACAATGAGATAAAATGTTTTTGGAGATCTCAGGGGGACATGACATTCTTCTTGGATTTAGATATCCTTTAACCCTTTTTTGTTTGTTTTTTTGCACACATTTAAAAATAATTTTAGGCCTGAAGATTACTTAAAACCCCCAAATATATATTTTCAGAAAGCAGACCCCCTGTAGTATAAAATGGTGGTAATTCTAATAGACCCCTGATGTCTCATCTGCCCTCCATTGAAGCTAATGGAGCGCAGATTGCACTGAAAGTGACCCCCGAAACCAGAAGTTATGTTATACATGTTGCTTCCGGGTTCTTTGCAGCGAGGGGGGAGCAGCGAGCGAACATTTGCTGGTCTTCCTCCCCTCCACCCAGCGACTATCCCCATACAGGTCCTGGGATATCAAGTTGGACAGCGGAGTTCAGGAAGCATTGGGGGGAGGGGGGGCACTCATACATGGGTGGTAGTGAAAGGGTTAATAAGGCACCAATGGATAGTAGCATTTACGTCGTTTGTCACCTTTGCACGGACGTGCGCAATTTTAAAAGCATGATATGTGTGGCATCTATATAATTGGCACAACATCATTTATATTTTACAGAAATGGGGGTTATGTATTGTGTTTTTTTGCATTAAAATTCAAAAAAGTGATTTTTTCCCCAAAAAATTGCATTTGAAAAACGACTGCACAAATACGTGTGACATAAATAATTTACAACACCCCCCAATTTATTCTCTAGGGTCTCTGCTTTACAAAAATATATAACTTAGATATATAAATATATTACTTCCTAGCAAAAAAAAACTGTATTTTTACATGTAAACAAAAGTGGAAAAAAAAAATCCTGACAACATGGCAGGAATAGGATCTCCACCCCGGGCTCCCCACTACTACCAACACACCACACAGCCATTGCCAACCGTTATTTACACGTATTTTTCTACCCAAGAGAAAGTGAAGGGAAAAAAATATGTGTTTTGGTGTCACTATGTGCTGTAAGGTGAGTTCACAGAATGAACACTCCAGGACATGGATGGCTGTTTTCAAACCAACCGCCGTTATGACAGTTAATTGCAGCTGAGTCCAGTGAGATTTGAAAAAAAAAAAAAAGTTGTGTTTCTAAAAATAGAATCCCCTCCCCCCAGACATGAAAACAGATCTCAGCCAACAAACAATTCAGACATTTCCCCAAATAAGAGCTGAGATTAGAAATGAAGAAATAAACTTACCTACTGCCACTTGCAGAAAGCACAGAGAGATGAGCACTCTTATGAAAAGGCTCATTTTAAATTTTATCACAAATTTTTTTATTAAATGTGATAAAAAAAATATTAATTTAAATACAGATAAATTAAATCGCTTTGTTTGCACACAAAAATGCTAAATGTGACAAAAATAATAATCTAGAAATGTGTAATCGCAGAGCAGATCACACGAATACTGTACTGCTCGAGTCCAAAGCTGTACTGACACTGATCTCCCAGCTGGGGGCTCTTTTATAACAACAACTCCACTGTGATGTCATAACTTCAGACCAAGCTAGCCGATCTCAGATCAAACTAACTGACGTCAGACCAAACTAGCCAATCACCTTTTTTTTTTTTTTTTTTTTTTTTAAGCATCAGTTAATTTCAGTTTGAGGCCAAGGAGAACCAGAATCACTGATTGGTTGACAATATTTCTATTGGCAGTACTGCAATTTTCTTTCCAATGGATCAAAAACGCAAAAAAAGAAAACTGACGAACCAATTTTTGAGTGTTGATTAGTCTTTTTTCAGCGTTAGTGTTTTTTTAGCGTTTTTTTTTTTTTTTCAATGGATCAAAAACGCATAAAAAAAACTGGCGAGCCACATTTCTGAGTTTTTATTCGTGTTTTTTTGCGTTTTATCAGCGTTGGAGTTTTTTTTTTTTCTTTTTTCATTTTTTTTTAATGGATAAAAAACGCTGGCGAGCCACGTTTTTTGAGTCTTTATTAGTGTTTTTTTAGAGTTTTTCTAGCGTAATGCCCTGTACACACGATCGGAATTTCCGATGGAATAAAATCCGAAGGAATTTTCCGTCAGAAATCCGATGAAGCTGACTTCCATCAGTCTTGCATACACACTATCAGACTAAATTCCGACCGTCCAAAACGCGATGACGTAAAACACTACGACGAGCCGAGAAAAATGAAGTTCGATGCTTCCGAGCATGCGTCGACTTGATTCTGAGAATGCGTGTTTTTTTTCTCCGTCGGAGTTCCACACAGACAATAGGAATTTCCTATCGTTTTTTTTTTCCATCGGAGAAAAATAAAACAAGTTCTAGTTCTAAACACCGACAGGAAAAAAGTCAGATGGGGCCCACACACAATCAGAATTTCCGATGAAAAAAGTCCATCGGACTTTTTTCATCGGGAAAATCCGATCGTGTGTACAAGGCATTAGAATTTTTTAAGGGGGTTTTTTTCATTTTTTTTTTCAATGGATCAAGAATGCTCAAAAACGCCGGCGAGCCACGTTTTTGAGTGTTTATTAGCGTTTTTCTAGAGTTTTTTTTTTCTTTTTTTTTTCAATGGATCAAAAAACACAAACAAAAAGCTGGTGAGCCACGTTTTTGAGTGTTTATTAGCGTTTTCTTTTCAATGGATCAAAAACGCTGGCGAGCCACGTTTTGAGCGTTTATTAGTTTTTTTAGTGTTTTTTTGCGTTTATCTGCAGGTTTTTTTTTTAGGTAAAAAAACGGCACTTTGAACGCGATTTTTGGTCGTTCAGAAAAAAGCCCATAAACTCCACTGCTCATTAAAGCTGAAAAACGTCCATGTGTACATGTACACAACATAGGCTAACATAGAGTGGAGTTTATGGACTTTTGAAAAAAACTCCCAAACTCCAATAAACTGCAGTTTATCAGCTCCAGTGTGCATGGATAGACCACCCATGGAGGTATCTATCAATTCATCAATCCATTATCTGTCTATATATCATATATCTAGATAGATAAAAGATCTATAGATAGATAGATACATGGATTTATTGCAGGAATGATAAAAACAATGATTTAAAAAATCATTTGTTTTTAAATTTAAATATGATTTTTTTTTATTATTATTATTTAAATCGATTTGTTTTGATTTATTTTTTATTTTTTATATTTTAATAAAATTCTTTTGGAGTAATATCTAAAGATAGTTTTCTATTTAAGATAATAATTTTAGCTTATTCAGCATGGAATGGAGCTTAGTTATGTAGCACGAGGCTGTATATTCTGCAATATTTAAAATTTTTGTTAAACTCATTTCGAAATTCAGAAATTCTAAATTTGGAAATTCGAAAATAAGAATGAAATTTCGAACATTCAAAAGAACAAAAATCTGAAAATAAGACCGAAAATCCTAATATTCAAAAACCCGAAAATCTGAAATATTAAATAATAATAACTTAACTATTGCTAAGTATTAAATTATAGGTATTGAAACCTCCTTTCAAATTTAGCTGTTGGTGAACTTAACCACCTCAGCCCCGGACCATTTGGCTGGCCAAAGACCAGAGCACTTTTTGCGATTCGGCACTGCGTTGTTTTAACTGACAATTGCATGGTCGTGCGACGTGGCTCCCAAACAAAATTGACGTCCTTTTTCCCCCCCACAAATAGAGCTTTCTTTTGGTGGTATTTTATCACCTCTGCGGTTTTTATTTTTTGCGCTATAAATAAAAATAAAGTGACATTTTTGGAAAAAAAGGAATATTTTTTTACTTTTTGCTATAATAAATATCCCCCCAAAAAATCGATAAAATTTATTTTTTTCCTCAATTTAGGCTGATACGTATTCTACATATTTTTGGTAAAAAAAATCGCAATAAGCGTTTATTGATTGGTTTGCACAAAAGTTATAGCGTCTACAAAATAGGGGATCGTTTTATGGCATTTTTCTTAATAATTTTTTTTTTACTAGTAATGACGGCAATCAGCGATTTTTATCATGACTGCGACATTATGGCGGACACATCGAACACTTTTGGCGCTCTTTTGGGACCATTCACATTTATACAGCGATCAGTGCTATAAAAATGCACTGATTACTGCAGCCATTCTCAACCAGGGTTCCTCCAGAGGTGGCTAGGGGTTCCTTGAGCTGTGGCTGATTTACCTCCTGTTTTATGGTGCCTACATACTTCTGAGCCAATGCCACTCGGAGGAGCCAGTGGTATGACACCAATGATCTTTATAGCTCTCTGTAAGAGGGCCATTCTTACCACCACTGTAAAAAAGGGCATTCTTCTCACTGAAGTAAGGGGCATTGTTCCCACTGACCCCCAATGAATAGGTTTTATCAGGGGTTCCCCGAGACCTAAAAAATTATTTTAGGGTTCCCCTGGGGTAAAAAGGTTGAGAAAGGCTGGATTACTGTATAAATGTGACTGGCAGTGAAGGGGTTAACCACTAGGGGGCGATCAAGGGTTTAAGTGTGTCCTAGGAAGTGATTCTAATTGGTTAGGGGGCGTGGCTATGAATGACACGTCACTGATCGCTGCTCCCGATGAGAGGGAACAGACGATCAGTGTCCTGTCACTAGGCAGAACGGGGAGATGCTGTGTTTACACTGGCATCTCCGCGTTCTTCAGCTCTGTGACCCGATCGCGGGACATCGGCGGACATCGAGTCCACAGCTCCCGCGGGCATGGTCAGAGAGCTCGCCGGCAGGCGCCGCCGGCAAATTCAAGCTGATGTAAATATACATCGATTTGCCTGTCGGTGCCATTCTGCCGACGTATATGTACAGGAGCCGGTCCTTAACCGGTTTACAATTACCCCAAGAAAAGTCAGGACTCGTGAAAACTGAATCAGAGAGGGGAATAGAATAGGCTTCTGCAGTTATTGAAGGTAACCGGAGGCATCCTGTGGTGTTGGATATAAAAAGGCAAAATGAAGTTCAGGTTCAGTAAAGGATTTATATACCTTCTGAATAAATCTTTCTACCTGTAAATTTAAATAAACAGCAGCAGAGATCAGAGCGTTTTGGAGGCAACACTTAAAGTGTGATTGTATTGATTTTTTTTATGCATTAAGATAAAAAAAACTTCTGTGTAGCAGCCCCCCTAATACTTACATGAGCTTGTCTCAATCCAGCGATATTGCACAGGAGACTCGGCTGCCTGGGACTCGCCCTCCTCATTGGCTGAGACAGCAGTGGGGCACCATTGGCTCCCGCTGCTGTTACTCAAAGTCATTGAGCCAATGAGGAAAGAGAGGGGGTGGGGCCAAACCAGGGCTCCATGTCTGAATGGACACACAGAGTAATGGCTCGGCTCGGGTGCCCCCATAGCAAGCTGCTTGCTGTGGGGGCAGTCGGCAGGAGGGAGGGGCCAGAAGCGCCGAAGAGGGACCCGAGAAGAGAAGGATCTGGGCTGCTCTGTGCAAAATCAACTTCACAGAGCAGTTAAGTATATATTGTTATTTTTTTTAACCACTTCCCGACCGCGCCATGTACAAAAGACGTCCACAGCGCGGTCGAGTTATCCTGAGTGGACGTCCCAGGGACGTCCTCACAGAATCTTGCTCCCGCGCGCCCCCAGGGGCGCGCTCCAGGATATGTCCGTGACCGCCGGGTCCGGAAGACCCGGCGCATCACGGATCACGGTAGATGGCCGCTAATCGCGGCCGTTTACCACGTGATCGCTCCGTCAAATGACGGAGCGATCACTTGTAAACAGACCGGCGTCATTTGATGACGCCGGTTCCTCCCTCCCCTCTCTGTACCGATCGGTACAGTGTGAGAGGAGAGGGGAGGGAGCGGATCATGTCCGCTCCCTCCCCCATGTCAGCTGTGGGCTGGATCTGTGACAATTGCAGTCACAGATCCAGCAATCCATCCATCCCTGCTCAGCCATCCCTGTGCAATACTCTGCCAATACTCTGCAATACACCCTGTGCAATACTCTGCAATACACCCTGTGCAATACTCTGCAATACACCCTGTGCAATACTCTGCAATACCCTGTGCAATACTCTGCAATACCCTGTGCAATACTCTGCAATACCCTGTGCAATACTCTGCAATACACCCTGTCAATACTCTGCAATACCCTGTGCAATACTCTGCAATACACCCTGCCAATACTCTGCAATACCCTGTGCAATACTCTGCAATACACCCTGCCAATACTCTGCAATTCCCTGTGCAATACTCTGCAATACACCCTGCCAATACTCTGCAATACACCCTGTGCAATACTCTGCAATACACCCTGTGCAATACCCTGCCCATACTGTGCAATACCCTGCCCATACCCTGCCATACTCCGCAATACTCCACAATACCCAGCAATACTCCACAATACCCGGCAATACTCCACAATACCCAGCAATACTCCACAATACCCGGCAATACTCCACAATACCCGGCAATACTCCACAATACCCGGCAATACTCCACAATACCCGGCAATACTCCACAATACCCGGCAATACTCCACAATACCCGGCAATACTCCACAATACCCAGCAATACTCCACAATACCCTGCAATACTCCACAATACCCGGCAATACTCCACAATACCCTGCAATACTCCACAATACCCGGCAATACTCCACAATACCCGGCAATACTCCACAATACCCTGCAATACTCCACAATACCCTGCAATACTCCACAATACCCTGCAATACTCGTCAATACCCGGCAATACTCGTCAATACTCCTCAATACCCGGCAATACTCCTCAATACCCGGCAATACTCTGCAATAACCACTTCCCGCCCGCCCGCCGGCCGTCATATGACGTCCTTGACTTTGTGCGGAGATATCTGAATGATGGGAGCAGCTACAGGCATCATTCAGATATTCGCTTTTTCAGCTGGCGATTCCCTACACCATAAGAACAATCATAGCGGCTGTTCCACCGCTTGATCGCTCTTACGGAAGGTGAGAGGGGATGCCCCCCCCCCCTCCCGCTGCCCTCCGGTGCTTCTACCGACTCACCGCTACGATCAAAGCCAAGATTGTTTTTTTTTTTTGTTTTTTTTTTAGGCTTCCCAGCCTAGAGGTGAGATGTGGGGTCTTATTGACACCCCCCCCCCCCCATATCTCACTGTAAAGAGGACCTGTCATGCCATATTCCTATTACAAGGGATGTTTACATTCCTTGTAATAGGAATAAAAGTGCTAAAAAAAAAAATTTGGGGCGGAAAAACATGTCAAACTAAAATAAATAAAGTAAAATGAACAATAAAATATATATATTTTTTTTAAAGCGCCCCTGCCCCCGCGAGCTCGCATGCAGAAGTGAACGCATACATAAGCCCCGCCCACATATGAAAACGGTGTTCAAGCCACACATGTGAGGTATCGTTGCGAACGTTAGAGCGAGAGCAATAATTTTGGCCCTAGACCTCCTCTGTAACTCGAAACATATAACCAGTAAAAATATTTAAAGCATTGCCTATGGGGATTTTTAAGTAGCGAAGTTTGGCGCCATTCCACGAGCGTGTGCAATTTTGAAGGGTGACATGTTAGGTATCTATTTACTCGGCGTAACTTCATCTTTCACATTATGCAAAAACACTGGGCTAACTTTACTGTTTTTTTTTTCTTTTAGGCACAAAACTGTTTTTTTTCCGTAAAAAACGCGTTAGAAAAATTTCTGCGCAAATACCGTGCAAGATAAAAAGTTGCAATGACCACCATTATATTCTTTAAGGTCTTTGCTAAAAAAACATATATAATGTTTTGGGGTTCTATGTAATTTTATAGCAAATAAATGATGATTTTTACATGTAGGAGAGAAATGTCAGAATTGGCCTGGGTGCTCCAGAACGCCTGAAGGTGCTCCCTGCATGTTGGGCCTCTGTATGTGGCCACGCTGTGTAAAAGTCTCACACATGTGGTATCGCCATACTCGGGAGTAATAGCAGAATGTGTTTTGGGGTGTAATTTGTGGAATGCATATGCTGTGTGTGAGAAATAACCTGCTAATATGACAATTTTGTGGAAAAAAAAAAAAAGAAAAAAAAATCTTGATTTTTGCAAAGAATTGTGGGAAAAAATGACAACTTCAAAAAACTCACAATGACTCTTTCTAAATACCTTGGAATGTCTTCTTTCCAAAAAGGGGTCATTTGGGGGGTATTTGTACTTTTCTGGCATGTTAGGGTCTCAAGAAATGAGATCGGCCGTCAGTACTTCAGGTGTGATCAATTTTCAGATATTGGCACCATAGCTTGTGGACTCTATAACTTTCACAAAGACCAAAAAATATCCACCAATTTGTACTTATTTTTACCAAAGATATGTAGCAGTATAAATTTTGGCCAAAATGTATGAAGAAAAAATACTAATTTGCAAAATTTTATAACGGAAACAAAGAAAAATTCATTTTTTTACAACATTTTCAGTCTTTTTTCTCTTATAGCGCAAAAAATAAAAAACCCAACAGTGATTAAATACCACCAAAAGAAAGCTCTATTTGTGTGAAAAAAAGGACAAAAATTTCATATGGGTACAGTGTTGTATGACTGAGTAATTGTCATTCAAAATGTGAGAGCACCGAAAGCTGAAAATTCGTCTGGTTAGGAAGGGGGTTTAAGTGCCCAGTTGTCAAGTGGTTAAAGAAAAAAACAAGACTTTAGTATCACTTTAAGATTTGAATAAAGGGCTTCTAGATACACAATTTTCAAATTTTTAATAGGTAGCCATTTTTAATAGCTAATGAACCTCCATGCACCTGAAACCACAACTGACCCTTTTTTGGCTACACAACTCACCACAAACCACAGTAGTGCATTACTATGCATTTTGGTACACTGCAACTCTGATCCATGTGTTGAGGTATCGTTTACAATGATTGGTATCCCAACACACTAATGGGTAATAGGTAGGGATGTCCCGATACCGATACTAGTATCGGTATCGGTACCGATACCAGGCATTTCCCCGAGTACTTGTACTCGGGGAAAATGCTCCGATGCTTCAGCCGATACTTGGGCAGTCAGTGATGATCGGTGCGGCGGGGGGAGTTACAAGCACTGATCACCGCTGTATAGATTTCAATACAGCCCGACAGCTTCTCCCGACCCCCCCCCTTCTTTTCAGCTGTTTTAGTGAAATCTATACAGCGGTGATCGGTGCTTGTAACTCCCCCCAAAGCCGCACCGATCACCGCTGACTGTCCCTGTATCCTCCTCCAGTTCCCCCATCCGTGCTGCTCTCCCCCTTCACGCTCCGTGTCCCCCCTCCATGCTGCTGATGTCCTCCGTTATTCCGCTCTCCCCCGTGCGCTCCGTGTCCCCCCTCCATGCTGCTGATGTCCTCCGTTATTCCGCTCTCCCCCGTGTGCTCCGTGTCCCCCCCTCCATGCTGCTGATGTCCTTCGTCTTTCTGCTCCCCCCCCCGCGCTCCGTGTCCCCCCTCCATGCTGCTGCTGTCCTCTGTTATTTTGCTCTCCCCCTCCGCGCTGCTGCTGTCCTCAGCTCTGTGCCACCCTCCATATCCTCCTCCGCTTCCCTCTGTCAGGATGGAGAGCGGAGGTAGGAGCCGCTAAACCCGGCTCCTACCTTTTCCGAATGTACAGAGTCAGTGACTGACTCTGTCCATTCATATAACTGAAACATCGTAACCTGTGTTTACGATGCTTCAGTTTATGAATGGAGAGGAGCCGTTGTCTCCTCTCCATTCATTTTCAGTGCAGCTGAGAAAGGGACTGGGGAATCTGTTTCCCTAGTCCCTTTCTCTGTCTCAAAGGGGAGATGTCAGAGGTCTGTTAAGACCCCTGATATCTCACCAAAGCCCCCCAACAGGGCTAGAAATAAAAAGAATAAATTGCAATAAATAATAAAAAAATAAATTGTAAAAAATAAAAATAAATACACTGAGATCATCCCCCCACCCACTCCAACAAAGCATTGTAAAAAAAACATGACAAAAAATTGTAAAAAAAAAAAAAATTGTAAAAAAAAAAAAAAAAAATACTGACACATAAAAAAAAGTATCGGTATTCGGTATCGGCGAGTACTTGAAAAAAAGTATCGGTACTTGTACTCGGTCTTAAAAAAGTGGTATCGGGACAACCCTAGTAATAGGGATGAGCTTCGAGTTCGAGTCGCACTCATCTTTGACTCGAACATTGCCTGTTCGCATGTTCGCCGAACAGCAACAATTTGGGGTGTTCGCAGCAAATTCGAAAAGCCGCCAGAACACCCTGTAAAAGTCTATGGGAGAAATCTAAAGTGCTAATTATAAAGGCTTATATGCAATTTATTGTCATAAAAAGTGTTTGGGGACCCGGGTCCTGCCCCAGGGGACATGTATCAATGCAAAAAAAAGTTTTAAAAACTGCAGTTTTTTCGGGAGCAGTGATTTTAATAATGCTTAAAGTGAAACAATAAAAGTGAAATATTCCTTTAAATTTCATACCTGGGGTGGGGTGGTGTATAAGTATTCCTGTAAAGCAGCGCTTGTTTCCTGTGCTTAGAACTGTCCCTGCACAAAATGTCATTTCTGAAGGAAAAAAAGTAATTTAAAACTACTCGCGGCTATTAATGAATTGTCGGCTCCCGGCAATACAGAGAAAAGTCATTGATAAGAAATAAAAAAAAATGCGTGGGGGTCTCCCCAAATTCAATTGCCAGGCCCTTCAGGTCTTGTATGGATATTAACCACTTGACAACTGGGCACATAACCCCCTTCCTGCCCAGGCGAAATTTCAGGTTTCAGCGCCGTCACGCTTTGAATGACAATTGCGCGGTCGTGCGACGTGGCTCCCAAACAAAATTGACGTCCTTTTTTTCCCACAAATAGAGCTTTCTTTTGGTGGTCTTTGATCATTTCTGCGGTTTTTATTTTTTGCGCTATAAACAAAAATAGAGCGACAATTTTGAAAAAAACACAATATTTTTTAATTTTTGCTATAATTAATATCCAATTTTTTTTTTTAAAACTATTTTTTTCCTCAGTTTAGGCCGATACGTATTCTACATATTTTAGGTCAAAAAAAAAATCGCAATAAGCGTATAGTGATTGGTTTGCGCAAAAGTTATAGCGCCTACAAAATAGGGAATAGAATTATGATTTTTTCTATTTATTTATTTTTATTTATTTTTTTACTAGTAATGGCGTCGATCTGCGATTTTTTTTTTGCGACTGTGACATTACGGCGGACACATCGGACACTTTTGACACATTCTTGGGACCATTCACATTTATACAGCGAACAGTGCTAAAAATATGCACTGATTACTGTATAAATGTGACTGGCAGGGAAGGGGTTAACCACTAGGGGGCGATCAAGGGGTTAATATGTTCCCTGCTAGATGTTCTTACTGTGGGGGGAAGGGACACACCATCCGTCTCCTCTCCCTGACAGGACGTGGATCTCTGTGTTTACACACAGAGATCCACGTCCCTAGCTCTGTGACAGCCGATCGCTCGTACCTGGCGGACATCGCGGCCGCCAGGCACGCGCATCGGCACTCGCCTGACACGGCGGGCACAGTTTTTCCCCGATGCGCGCCCGCGGTGGCGCGCATCGCGGAAGTAAATAAGAGGACGTCCATAGACGTCCTATCAGCAATTGACGACCGCTTTGCGGACGTCTTTTCCTTATAGCCCGGGCGCAAAGTGGTTAAGGGGAACCCTGCGTCAAATTTAAAAAAAAAATGACGTGGGGTTCCCCCCAAATATCCATACTAGACCCTTCAGGTCTGCCATGGATTTTAAGGGGAAATCCACCCCAAATGTAAAAAAATAATGGCTTTAGCGCCACCCTTTGGGCAACTTCTGCTAATGTTGTGTTATTGTTAGCATTGCTTCTGAGCATGCGTGTTTGTACTTTGGAGTTTTTTCCAATTGACTTGTTTACACACGATCGGATAATCCGACAACACACATTTGTTGTCGGAAAATTTTAAAGCGTGCTATCCAACATTTGTTGGCGGAACTTCCGACAACAACTGTCTGATGGAGCGTACAAATGGTCGGATTTTCCGACAACAGCCTGTCATCACACAATTCCCGTAGGAAAATCCGATTGTGGGTACGAGTCTTTAGGATGGAGTCCTTCACTGGGTGCTCTGGCTCAGGTTTGTCCTATTTGTTCTACCTTAAATGCTCATTTGGCTGGGGGGGAGGGGCGATATCTGAAATAAAGAACTCGTCGTCTTCCTCGTTCCCTGGCAGCCAGTGCTCTCCTCTGCTGTCTAATGTCTGAATAGAGCAGATCCTCTAGCCCTGAATAACAGGAAAGAATTCCCTATATATTTTGTGAGGGGAATGTGTAGGAATATAAAATTCCCTGAGAACTTGATATCTTTTCCTAGTTAAGGGGGATGTTTCATTATAGGATTTAATCGTATGATATCCTGTTCTTGGGGTGAAGCTAGAAGACTCCTGATGTCTCCATTGTGAGGACCTTGTCACTACTGTCACATAAGGGGCTTGTCAGTACATACATAGATACATGGTTAGGACACATGTTAATACATAAACACCTATTACACATCCCTACACACACCAGAAGTGGAAGAAGTAGCCTCAAGCCTCGTACACGGCAAAGAGAGCTTTTGGCCGGGAATCCTGGTCATGTGTATGCTCCCTCGCAGTTTTTCCGATGGGAAAATTGCCAAAACCGCCGGACAAAAAAAAAGAGAACCTGCTCTCTTTTTTTTCCTGGCGAGTTACCCGACGGACTTTTATCCGTCAGAAAACCTGGCCGTGTGTAGCAAAAACCGGCCATTTTTGGCAGTTTTCCTGTGGGGAAAAACTCAAGATGGAGCATAAAACACGGTCGGGATTCCCGAGGAAAAGCTCTCATCTGAGTTTTCCCAACGGTAAAACTGAGCGTCTGTACGGGGGGAAAAGTAGAGAGCAGGCTTTTGGCTTTCCGCTCGGGATTTCCGACGTACCTTTTCCCGTCGGAAATCCCGGTCGTGTGTACTGGGCAATAGAGCCCCTTCCAGGCTTGCAAATGTGGCCTGTGCATCCAAATGGTAATGACCCCCCAGTCATGAAAGGATTAAATAAAAGAAAGCAATTCAAATGTAAATATACCAAATTTTTATTGTGTGTTTATGAAAGTATAATTATGGACCTATACACATTTTTTCCTTTTCCAACTATATATATATACTCTTGATTAAACCAAGAGTCCTTTAGTGAAATCAATTAGCCATAAGTGAAGATCTAGTGATCCTCTCTTCCATTCGCTGACACACTTTTGACCAAGAGATTCCAAGCCTGCCCACCACGGCAAGGTAGACTCTTCTAGGGCAGGACCTACACTAACTACACTAAGCTACCCTACTCGATGCTAGTCATCATTCTTCTAATGTTGGGTGTATGTTTGTAGTACGGCCTCATCCTATAATCTGTGTGTGCGTTCTACTCTCTCCTAATTTGGTTGTGTGTCTGTGTGCATCTCTCTAACGTATGTACCAGTCAGTTTATGTACATCTGGGCATCCTCTGTTCTTGTAGGTCAGTGCATGCCAGTCATTTTATGTTGACCAGTGTGTGTTAGTAAATAAATGTTAGTCCTGTTTTTTGCCTGGGCACGTAGCCAGACTCATCTGCAATTCGGAGTTCATCTTGCCTTCGGTCAAAAAATCTCCGTCCTCCCGATTTGAGGATGAAGGAATCGCATGCTCTGCCCATCTGTGCATACATCTTCAGCCTAAAGATCTCCTCCTTCCTTTCAGGTGGAAATGGTTTTGAAATCTCTGGGTTGTTATTTAGTTTAATGCCTTGACGTGAAGCAGGCTTGCAATTTTAGTATTGGTGCACACAATATAATACCCAACATGTCAAGCATTAAAATTGCAAAACAAAAACAAACTTCAGTACCTTACATTTTCAATAGGCAGCATTATAAAAGCCCCTACAGGCCATCAGTTTAAAGTTAAGGTGCTATTAAAGGGTATTTTTTTAAATGAAATAAAAAAAAATATTATAATTATCTGCTTTGTGCAACAATATTGCACCTCCTCTTTGGCAGTCCCCCGCTGATGCTGTCCGCTCCTTCCCTTCTTCCTCGGGGTGCCCCCTTGGCAAGTAGTGTGCTATGGGGGCACCCATGCGAGTGTGCTTCTGAACCAGGCTGTATGCATCCATAGACGCACACAGCGCCAGTAAGCCATGCCCCCGCACCCTCCTCACAGGTGTTTGAGGTGTAGGGCTCCTGCTCTCAGTGTCTCCGGTGAGACCAGGGATTGAAAGGAGCAGTGCTGCAGACAGAACAGTGCTGGAGTGGTAGCAAAAAGTAGGTAAGTGTTTAGGGCCGGGGGAAGGGGGGGAGGGGTAAAACGGATAGTGGGGTGTTTATTGCCTTGATGTAGACAATGCATTCATGTAAAAAAAAAAACATTTTGGCTATAGACCCACTTTAAATTCATTTAACCACTTACCGCCCAGTCTATAGCAAAATGACGGCCGGGGCGGTGGTTGCGTTATCCTGACTGGACATCATATGACGTCCAGCAGGATAACAGCCGCCGCGTGCCCGTGAGGGCGCGCATCACGGCGATTGGTGGTGGAATGTGTCAGTCTGACATACCGCTACACTGATCTCAGTAAAGAGCCTCGGTTGCCCCTAGGATGATAATATCTGGATATTTGTACTCGTTATGTCCCAAGGGTGGTAATATCTGGATATTTGTACTCGTGGTTCCCCCAGGGGGGTGGTAATATCTGGATATTTCTACTTTTAATGCCCCCAGGGTGGTAATATCTGGGTATTTGTACTCATGATGTCCCCAGGGTGGCAGTGCCAGGACATGCCGGTACTTGTGGTTCCCCTGAGGCTCCCCAGTTACCCCAGGCCTCTCTCAGCTGATTGGAGACGTTCACTCAGCATTCCAGACTCGCTGCCCCTTCCGCTGCTCTGCACATCCGATTGGCCATATCGCAGCGCAACCCCCGCCCCTTGTCACACAATGATTCGACAATCACCCTGTCTACCCATGGCACTCAATTTTGCAATGATGGAACAGAAAGCCGCGCTCTGATTGGATACGGAAGCTAATTTTTTCAGCCATTATCGCCTCCTTTTTTTCTCTATTAGCAAAACGCAGATAATCCTATTTTTGGACAATAATTTCCAGTGGCCGATGTATAATGGTGCATTTCTACTTCCAATTCCGCTCGGCATGGGCACCATTCACAGAACGCCTTGCCTTTTTCTCAATTACTGTAAGGTGCTGTCTTATCGGACAAGGTAGATCAGCGGGATAGGATCTCCACATACTCCAATCAGAGAATTTCTTGCATTAATTGAGAAAAATGTAAGGTGTTCTGTGAATGGAGCTCCTGCCGAGCGGGGGACCCCTTGTGGTTACTATGCAGCAGAGCAGCTGTGGTTACTATGCAGCAGGATCCGTAAGACAACGGCTTTCCACTACTAGAGGGATTTCCAGGGATCCCACAGGTAGGTATGCTATATGTATACTCGCATTGATCCAAGCTGGACCATTGTAACTATGGAGTTTGGCTTTAACCACTTAGGCCCTGGACCATTTGGCTGGCCAAAGACCAGGCCACTTTTTGCGATTCAGCACTGCGTCGCTTTAACTGACAATAGTGCGACGTGGCCCCCTATCAAAATTGATGTCCTTTTTTTCCCCACTAATAGAGCTTTCTTTTGGTGGTATTTGATCACCTCTGCAGTGTTTATTTTTTGTGCTATAAACAAAAATAGAGTGACATTTTTGAAAAAAATGCAATATTTTTTAACTTTTTGCTATAATAAATATCCCCCAAAAATATATAAAAAAACTATTTTTTTCCTCAGTTTAGGCCGATACGTATTCTTCTACATATTTTTGGTAATTTTTTTTTTTAAATAAGCGTTTGATTGGTTTGCGCGTCGTTATATTGTTATAGCGTCTACAAAATAGGGGGTAGTTTTATGGCTTTTTTTTACTAGTAATGGCGGTGATCAGCGATTTTTATCGTGACAGCGACATTATGGCGGACACATCGGACAATTTCGACACCATTTTGGGACCATTGTCATTTTTACAGCGATCAGTGCTATAAAAATGCACTGATTACTGTAAAAATAACACTGACAGTGAAGGGGTTAACCTGTAGGGGGTGCTGAAGGGGTTAAGTGTGTCCTAGGGAGTGATTCTAACTGTTAGGGGGCGTGGCTACGAGTGACACGTCACTGATCGCTGCTCCCAATGAGAGGGAGCATCTGATCAGTAACATGTCACTAGGAAGAACGGGGAGATGTTGTGTTTACACTGACATCTCCCCGTTCTTCAGCTCTGTCACACGATCGCGGGACACTGTCGCACATCGAGTCCGCGGGCATGGTCACAAAGCTTGCGACTGGGTCGTGAGTGCGCCGCCGGCAGCGCGCATGCGACCACACGGCGGCAAATTAAAGGGGACATACCTGTACGCCCATTTGCCTGTCCGTGCCATTCTGTCAATGTAAATCTGCGTGCGGCGGTCCTTAAGCGATTAAACAATGTTTTAATGATTACAGTGCTGCATTTACATTGTGCCTTTTTAATATCTTGAGCCTTAAAAGTTATTTAATTATTGTTTCTTACTTTTAACGGCATAGACAAACCATAGATCATGTTCCCAACGGTCCAGGCGTGGTATCCCACAATACCGCAGTCAAACAATTCTTTGTAAATAAGGAATGTATTGAAGGGAATGGCAGGTAGAGGACTTAATGATAATTCTCATTAATTACTATTATGTCGCAAAATAAGAAACGTACAGGGGTATTTCTCGCTGTGATAATGAATCAGATTATTTTCGTAATGCGATTGTTGAGTTAATTAACTCGTTGCTTGATGTGAAACCTCTACAGCATAAACTGGAAAACATCCAAAGATAATTTAATAACGCGTTGGTTATTTATATTTCCAGGTTCTGATATATATATATATATATATATATTTTTTTTTTACTTAAGACATACCATACCTGCAAAGCAAATAAAATAAAACATAGTAAAAAAAACTTTTTTTAACACAATCTGTGCCTAAAAAATATATACCGACGCATGGGAGCAATCCACCCCTAATGTTAGGAGCAAATCGCCCCTCCATCCCTGCCCTCATGCTTCGCCATATATGCTCTTTTTTTTTTATAACTGTGATTCAGGTTGTTAAACCTTTATTGGGTAATATACGGCGGGTGCCCTGACGCTATAAAAGACAAACTAACTGACCAGTGTCACCCGTAACACTAATATGGTGATCACTGGTAGAAAAAAGATCCAATAGCGACATTGGCGACAGGGGGTGAAAGGGTTAACTGGGGGCGATCAAGGGGTTAAACCTTGTTTAGGGGGGGTTAGGGAGGTACCCTAGACCTAAAGGTGCCTGCCACTAACTGCTCTAACAGTTATTACAGTCACAAATGACACCAATGCAGTGATTAGTGAAAAATATGAAAACTGCAATTGGTGACACTGTGACAGGGAGTGAATGGGGTTAACTGGGGGGGGGGGGTGATCAGGGGGTGAAATATGTGCCTATGTGTACTAGTGTCAGTGTAGTGTTGTGCAACCCACGTTTAGGTGTCCTCTCTCCTCTCACTGGAATCAAAAGACCCCACGAGGAGAGATGACATCGCTACTCCTTTCTATGTTTACACTTTCATAGACTGGAAGCTTTTCATTTGTCAGGAGCGATCAGCAGGTTCAAGCCATGAATCATTGGCCTGGACCTGGGGACAGAGCGCTCCTGTAACGAATCTGACCGCCACAGGCAACAGGGGGGCACGATCGCCCGCTGGGAGGGAGGAACGTACAGGTACGCCCATTTGCCTGCCCGTGCTATTCTGCCGACGTATATCGGCGTGCAGAGGTCGTCAACTGGTTACACACACGCACACGTCCCTGTTCTGGCTTTCGTGCCCATGATCGCGCGTCAGCGCCGGCCACGCGCATTGGCACCCCCGCAGTGCAACGGGCGCGTGACTGCTAATTCTGACCACTTCGATGTAATTGCTCATGGAGCGATTACCTGTGACTGATCAGCCCTGGACACAAATTTTCAGCCTCCTGTCCCTTTCAATGGAGCTGATCGCCAAAAAATCCCTGCTGGGTTTCCTGCATGTAATTGCTAATCGGGCCTTATTGTTTTCTTGTTTCCAGTGAATGAATGATAAAGATAAAAATAAAAACTGGGGTGGACGATAGAAACTACCACAATGCAACTCGAAATAATGTTTTCAATCTATTCAGACTTCCTTGAAACCAAGAAAAATATCACCTGAAAGCATTAAAATTTATAAAAATGTAAATTTTAAATAATTTTCGTGGATATGGAAGTCAAAGATGTGTGTGTTTTTTTTTTACTGTCATTTAATTTTTTCATGGTGGCCGGTAGTTTAGCTGTAAAAACATACAGGAAAATGCATTAGTTGTCAGTTGAATCTTAGGGCTCATTCACATTGGCTGCGTTGAGTTGTTTCAATCTGCAGTGTCCAACGCAGGTTCAATACAAAAAAGTATAGAAAGCAGTTATTTTCTGTGGGTCCTGTTCACACTATACATGTGCATTGGTTTGCTTTGTAACTTTACTAGTCTGCGTCAATGAATTCCCGACATTACAAATTCTGGATGAACCCTCTGCTCACTGCTATACACCCTTAGTAGCAAACTTTGCACACAAGCTAGGATTTTTGGTTGACATGAATTGCAATACATGTTTAAGCTGGCCAATTGCATCAAAGCAATCCCTCTCTAGCCAGTCCCTACTCTACTCTGTAAAACGCAAATGCCCTGTGGCTATAGTGCCAATATGGGGCAAATGCAACCGCCCCAATAGAAATAAGATATATTTGTGCCGAAATCCAAAAAGCTTATACTGTACATATATAACAGGTGCTAAAGTCATGAGCCCATGTTAACACTAAAAATTATGGAAGAACCTTCCGCACACTGCTATATACTTTTTTTTAGCAAACCTTGCATAAAAACAGGGATTTTTGGTTAACATACAGTAAATTGCAATAAATGTTTACGCTGGCCAACTGCATCAAGGTAATCCCTCCCTGGCTAGTCCCTACTCTACAAAATGGAAATGCCCTGTGGATATAGTGCCAATATGAGGCAAATGCACCCTCCCCCCGGGGCAAGAGAGCAGCACAGCCCACACACCTCCTTCTCTTCTGCTTTCCCGAATCGGCTTGTCACTTCCTGCTCCATGCTGACAGGAGTAGTAATGCTGCTCCCATTGCTGTGAGCTTGTAGTGGCAGGAACTCTATATGCAGCAACTGCCCGCCCCACCACATGATAACATAATGCTTGGGGCAGCTGCCCCCTCCGTTATCCCAGCCCTGACTGTCAGCTGGCTTCAGCATGCTCCTTAGATGAAAGTCAAACAAACAACTTGATTCTGTCAAACAGTTAGTCAGATGAAAAAAGGCACAAGTCCATCTAGTTAAACCAATAAAAAAAAAATCATACAATCCTATATACACAATCCTATTCCCACAGTTGATCCAGAGGAGGGCGAAAACCTCCAGCAAAGCATGATCCAATTTTCTACAGCAGGGAAAAAATTTCTGAACAGCAGGGGAAAAAATTCCGAACAGCCGGCAGATTCATGGATAAAGAATAAAAAACCTTCTGCCTTTACAACTTCCTTAAGGAAAGCATTGGTCAAAATTTGGATGGACGCTGTTGAACTGGCTGAGATTTGATTGGTCTATGGCCAGCTTAAACCTGAATAAACTGTACAATTTAATAAACTGACGCTCTTGGGAGTGTTGCTCCTCTGAAAAGTCATTGGAGCTTTGTGTTTGACAGGCATTGAAGAGGCGATATGACATTAACCCTCCTAAATGCAGGTGCCCTCCACCGAGTGGGACCCATTCAAGTGAATTGAGCCACACTCCTCCTCCCACGGCGTTTCTCTGTCCCTCCTCCCAGGGCTTCCCTTTGTCCCTCCTCCCAGGGCGTCCCTCTGTCCCTGCTCTAATGGCGTCCCTCTTCCCACAGCTCTTCCCACAGCATCCCTCAATCCTCCTCCCAAGGCGTGTCTCTGTCCCTCCTCCCACGGTGTCCCTCCTCCCATGGGGTCCCTCTGTCCCTTCTCTCACGGCATCCCTCTGTCCCTCTTCCTATGACGTGCCTCTGTTCCTCCTCCCACAGCGTCCCTCTGTCCTCATCCCACAGCGTCCCTCAGTCCTCATCCCACAGCGTCCCTTTGTCATCATCCCACAGCGTCCCTTTGTCCTCATCCAATGAAGATGACAGGGTGGGTTTTAAACAGGAAGGGGTGCGTCATATTTAGATTAAGAGGTGCATGAGTTTTCTCAGGCCTGGGGCAGCACAAAACCTAAATACACCACTGGCTGCAACCGCCCCCCAAGAGTTGTGGCACGGTAGTCCCTCCTCCCACGGCGTCCCTCTGTCCCTTCTCCCACGGTGTCCCCCTGTACCTTCTCCCACGGAGGCCCCCTGTCCCTCCTCCCACGGCGTCCCTCATCCCACAGCGTCCCTCCTCCCACGACGTCCCTCTGTCCCTCCTCTCACGGCGTCCCTCTGTCCTCATCCAACGAAGATGACAGGGTGGGTCTTAAACAGGAAGGGGTGTGTCATATTTAGATTAAGAGTTGCACAAGTTTTCTCAGGCCTAGGGCAGCACAAAACCTAAATACACCACTGGCTGCAACTGCCCCCCAATGGTTGTGGCACAGTAGTCCCTCCTCCCATGGCGTCCCTCTTCCCACGGCGTCCCTTTGTCCCTCCTCCCACGGCGTCCCTCTATCCTCATCCAACGAAGATGACAGGGTGGGTCTTAAACAGGAAGAAGTGTGTCATATTTAGATTAGGAGGTGCATGAGTTTTCTCAGGCCTAGGGCAGCACAAAACTTAAATACACCACTGGCTTCAACCGCCCCCCAACGGTTGTGGCACAGTAGTTCCTCTGTCCCTCTTCCCACGGCGTCCCTCTTCCCACGGCGTCCCTCTTCCCACGGTGTCCCTCTTCCCACGCCGTCCCTCCTCCGACAGTGTCCCCCTGTCCCTCCTCCCACAGCGTCCCCCTGTGCCTCATCCCACGGCGTCCCCCTGTCCCTCCTCTCACAGCGTCCCCCTGTGCCTCATCCCACGGCGTCCCCCTGTCCCTCATCCCACGGCGTCCCTCTGTCCTCATCCAACGAAGATGACAGGGTGGGTCTTAAACAGGAAGAGGTGCATCATACTTAAATTAAGAGGCGCATGAGTTTATAGGCTGCTACAGCACGGACTGCAACAGCATAGGCTGCAACAGCACAGGTTCTTACTACACGGGCTACAACACGGGCTACAACAGCACAGACTGCTACAGCACGGGCTGCAAAAGCACATTCACAGTTGTGGCATGGTGGTGTCATATTCGTACTCGTAGTGTCTTCGTACTCAGGCTCAGGGTCGTACAGGCTTCTACAGCACGGGGTACAACAGCACAGGCTTCTACAGCACAGGCTGCAACAGCACAGGATTCTCAAGCATGGGCTGTAACGGCACATGCACGGTTGTGGCGTGGTAGTGTCATATTCCTCTTGTTTGTAGTATCTTCCTTCTTCCATTGTCAACTCACTTTGTGGAATTCGACTATAAAGACTAAAATAAAAAAGAAAGAGAAGTGTAAGAATGACATAAACAGTTTTTTCTATAAACTAACAGAAATTAGCGGCAGTAAAGGATGACTCCACCTAAAATTGATACCTCAGTATTAGAGAAACACTCGTCATTTCGCCTTCTTATATAGACATGGAAATGGGAAGATTTCCCTATAATAATTTAGGTATCTGCCCTCTCCGGGGCCGTGACCAGTGTGTTACTTCCTTTAAAATTCTAAGTTACTTTGCTCAGCCATTGAAAACTATTGGGAGAGCGAGACACTATCATTTGGTGTTGTACTGGCTATGACGTCTGTCATCAGGAACCCATTTGCTATTATTACCTGCAGCCTCATAACCATCCACCTTTGTCCCACAGACATGCTAAATCTATAAAATGCCCTTATTGCTAGCAAAACAGATCTATTGTTGGTGTGTGAAAGATAACTCTATGCTCAAAGAAGAGCTTTTGCTGCTAAAATTAGGGGACTGAATGTAGAGGGTAAACTGCTGGTAAAGTAGAAAATAGACCTCTGGTTTTCTATGTTGATAAAATGCTATAGAAAGAGTAAAATCAACTTACCATTTGATCACTATACATCTCAAGAGGCAAAATGTCACAACAAAGGCGATGATTGCTGAAACGAGGCCTATACCGAGAAGTGTGACATATTTTATCGGGTAATAGAAAACCTTTTTTACAATTCTCTTCATTTTACCCATTGGTGTTTTGTCCACAGTCGTCGTCTGGATGGTGGTAGTGACTGGACCGTGAACTGTGGGCTTGGGCAATGCCTTGCGCCGCCATGCCTTGTGCCTTGTGTTGGTCTCCTTGCCATCGGACTGTCGTTTGCCAGTTTGTGTTTGCTCTTCGACCATAGATAGTGCATCCTTTATAAGTCGAACCATCTTCCTACCCAATGCATCATATTTACCGACTGGATGGTGAACAGTGGCCTTGTGCCTTGCGTTGCCTTCCTCCACAGCCACTGCTTGTTTTTCTTCCACAGTCAGGTTTTGTCCTGGACGGAGAACCATGGCCTTATTCCCTGCATGAAATGTATTGTCAGTGGTCTGTCCTTCCTCCACAGCCACTGCTTGTTTTTCTTCCACAGTCAGTTTTTGTCCTGGATGGAGAACCATGGCCTTATTCCCTGCATGAAATGTATTGTCAGTGGTCTGTCCTTCCTCCACAGCCACTGCTTGTTTTTCTTCCACAGTCAGTTTTTGTCCTGGACGGAGAACCATGGCCTTATTCCCTGCATGAAATGTATTATCAGTGGTCTGTCCTTCCTCCACAGCCACTGCTTGTTTTTCTTCCACAGTCAGTTTATGTCCTGGACGGAGAACCATGGCCTTATTCCCTGCATGAAATGTATTGTCAGTGGTCTGTCCTTCCTCCACAGCCACTGCTTGTTTTTTTTCCACAGTCAGTTTTTGTCCTGGATGGAGAACCATGGCCTTATTCCCTGCATGAAATGTATTGTCAGTGGTCTGTCCTTCCTCCACAGCCACTGCTTGTTTTTCTTCCACAGTCAGTTTATGTCCTGGACGGAGAACCATGGCCTTATTCCCTGCATGAAATGTATTGTCAGTGGTCTGTCCTTCCTCCACAGCCACTGCTTGTTTTTCTTCCACAGTCAGTTTATGTCCTGGACGGAGAACCATGGCCTTATTCCCTGCATGAAATGTATTGTCAGTGGTCTGTCCTTCCTCCACAGCCACTGCTTGTTTTTTTTCCACAGTCAGTTTTTGTCCTGGATGGAGAACCATGGCCTTATTCCCTGCATGAAATGTATTGTCAGTGGTCTGTCCTTCCTCCACAGCCACTGCTTGTTTTTCTTCCACAGTCAGTTTTTGTCCTGGATGGAGAACCATGGCCTTATTCCCTGCATGAAATGTATTGTCAGTGGTCTGTCCTTCCTCCACAGCCACTGCTTGTTTTTCTTCCACAGTCAGTTTTTGTCCTGGACGGAGAACCATGGCCTTATTCCCTGCATGAAATGTATTGTCAGTGGTCTGTCCTTCCTCCACAGCCACTGCTTGTTTTTCTTCCACAGTCAGTTTTTGTCCTGGACGGAGAACCATGGCCTTATTCCCTGCATGAAATGTATTGTCAGTGGTCTGTCCTTCCTCCACAGCCACTGCTTGTTTTTTTTCCACAGTCAGTTTTTGTCCTGGACGGAGAACCATGGCCTTACGCCTTGCACTAAATTTTCTGCCAGCCGTCATGAGTGGAGAATCTGCATGAAAAAAAAAATGAAAAGAGAGGTCATACAAATGAACAATGAAGCAGCAGATCGACCTTTTTCTTTCTTAGGTGTGCATTCAGTGTGGGAGGGACACCATCTCTTTCAGATATTTATTGCTCTCTGTGTCTTTTTTTCGCACATGAAAATAAAAATCGCTTTCAGGGGAATTTTGCATTTTTTTGTTACACTTCTGAACGCATCTGCATGTTATCTAATGTGCCCATGCAGGCATTTTAGCATGTTTTTATGCACAGAGTTTAGGGGATGTAAAGAAGAACAGCCCAGTCACGCGTTCCTGGAGAAGCGGTTTTGCAGTTTTTCATAAACATTCCTATATGCAAAATGTGCACTTATGTGCGTTAATTTATTCTAATGGATAGAATATATGAATATTCTAGCCAATAGAATGAATTTATGCTCAAACGCTTCTAAATGTGCCTAAACGCAAGTTAAAAATCGCAAGGTGAGAGGCATTTAGAGGTATTTTTCCTGCCAATTTCGGGCAGCAAAAATGTCTCCAAACTTCATTTGCCCGTGTGTGTGTGTGTGAGGACTTGAGGCAGGGGTAGGCAACCTGGGGCCCTCCAGCTGTTGTGGAACTACATTTCCCATGAAGCATTGCAAGGCTGGCAGTTACAATTACTCCTAGGCATCATGGGACATGTAGTTCTGCAACAGCTGGAGGGAACCAGGTTGTCTACCCCTGCTTTAAGGTAACTTCCCTTCAATTCTCATCTCGGTGACCACACAGGAAGTGAGCTTACTTTCCCGATGGAGACACAGCAATAAATATGTGACAGAGGTTGCCATTCT
Source organism: Rana muscosa (assembly GCA_029206835.1). Taxonomy (NCBI): domain Eukaryota; kingdom Metazoa; phylum Chordata; class Amphibia; order Anura; family Ranidae; genus Rana; species Rana muscosa. The sequence continues at coordinate 45,250,862 of CM055120.1, read as the reverse complement.
TACCCGTTCTATTAAAATAAAAGAAATAAAATCTTCTGTCAGTAACATACTGCTTGTCCTAGAGTGACAACGCTCACTCGCTGCACTGTACCTATGGAGGAGCAGTGTATTTACTCTAGGGAAGGAAGTGTCAGGGCTACAGAACATCTCCCCCTCTCATCATCCATATTACATTGGGAAGAGGTACTCTAGTTTTCAGAAGATAGCTGGCAAGGGTGAAAACAACAGGGATTTTTCCTGTACTTGTTTTGAAATCTAATGCAGCCACCACTAATAAGGTCTGCTAAGCTTCAATATATAAAATTTGGGGTTCTTAAAGAGGTTGTAAAGGTTTGTTTTTTGTTTTCTAAATAGGTTCCTTTAAGCTTGTGCATTGTTGGTTCACTTACCTTTTCCTTCGATTTCCCTTCTAAATGTTTTTTTTCTTTGTCTGAATTTCTCACTTCCTGTTCCTCCTCAGTAAGCTTGCCCCCATCATCCGAGCCCTTCTTGCTGGGGGTTAGTCAGCGTGCTCGCCCCCTCCCCTGCGGGGAGACGCTGTGAACGTTCAGAGCGTCTCCCCGCAGGTATGTAGTCTCCCGGCAGGGATGTAGTCCCAAGGGAGGGGGCGAGCACGCTGACTAACCCCCAGCCAGAACGGCTCGGATGATGGGGGCAAGTTTACTAAGGAGGAACAGGAAGTGAGAAATTCAGACAAAGAAAAAAACATTTAGAAGGGAAATCAAAGGAAAAGGTAAGTGAACCAACAATGCACGAGCTTAAAGGAAACTATTTAGAAAAAAAATAAAAATAAACTTTACAACCTCTTTAAGTTTAGATCGGGGTGGACAAATATGGAATTCAGTAATAGGGGCTCTATTTCTAAAAGAAATTGCATAGCCATTTGTTCAGCGATATGCATGTACATTCGTTCTGTGCAAAAAAAAATTAACATTCTTAAGCTTATTTCCTTTGCTGAACGAACGTTAGTTTATTATGGGTAGTAGTAAAATACAACATTATGGCCGCTAGATGCAACCGAGAAGTATGAAATCCATACGTCTTTGTAACAAGAGATAAAATTAATTAATTTAACGATTCTAGAAAACGCTAGATGGAATTAGAAAATGAATTTAACCCGTGGTTACCTGCCCATAATGTCACTCCAGCCCTGGGCTATAGAAGATAACAATATAGATAACCAACTGGATCCAACACTTACCTGCCATGTGAACATTGATTCTTTGAATCGGTCCGCTCCGTACACCATTCACAATGACATTGATCTCATATTTCCCACTGTCCTCCATGAGGAGAGGATTGATCACCAGAGAGCAGTCCTCTTCAGTGGTATGGGTGGGATGTAGGTGCACTCTTAGGTCGTGGGGCGCCCCAGGATGCAGCTTGATGTCATTCCGCCGCAAGATGGTCCTGTATCTGTCGGATCCCTCTGGGGTGAATCCCCATTCAAAATCGATCTTCTCATTGCCAGTCACTCCGTCGGTGGTGAGGTCACATGGAATGATCAATTTGGAGCCGGCTCTAACCTCCACATTTTCATATGGAAGGTCGGCATGAGGAAGTGCTGCAGAAAGAAGGAAAAAACGTGTTTAATAAAGGAAACATTTTAAAAACTTGAATTTATAGCATCACAATACAATGAGATAAAATGTTTTTGGAGATCTCAGGGGGACGTGACATTCTTCTTGGATTTAGATATCCTTTAACCCTTTTTTGTGGTTTTTTTTTTGCACACATTTAAAAATAATTTTAGGCCTGAAGATTACTTAAAACCGCCAAATATATATTTTCAGAAAGCAGACCCCCTGTAGTATAAAATGGTGGTAATTCTAATAGACCCCTGATGTCTCATCTGCCCTCCATTGAAGCTAATGGAGCGCAGATTGCACTGAAAGTGACCCCCGAAACCAGAAGTTATGTTATACATGTTGCTTCCGGGTTCTTTGCAGCGAGGGGGGAGCAGCGAGCGAACATTTGCTGGTCTTCCTCCCCTCCACCCAGCGACTATCCCCATACAGGTCCTGGGTATCAAGTTGGACAGCGGAGTTCAGGAAGCATTGGGGGGAGGGGGGGCACTCATACATGGGTGGTAGTGAAAGGGTTAATAAGGCACCAATGGATAGTAGCATTTACGTTGTTTGTCACCTTTGCACGGACGTACGCAATTTTAAAAGCATGATATGTGTGGCATCTATATAATTGGCGCAACATCATTTATATTTTACACAAATGGGGGTTATGTATTGTGTTTTTTTGCATTAAAATTCAAAAAAGTGATTTTTTCCCCAAAAAATTGCATTTGAAAAACGACTGCACAAATACGTGTGACATAAAAAATTTACAACACCCCCCAATTTATTCTCTAGGGTCTCTGCTTTACAAAAATATATAACTTAGATATATAAATATATTACTTCCTAGCAAAAAAAAACTGTATTTTTACATGTAAACAAAAGTGGAAAAAAAAAATCCTGACAACATGGCAGGAATAGGATCTCCACCCCGGGCTCCCCACTACTACCAACACACCACACAGCCATTGCCAACCGTTATTTACACATATTTTTCTACCCAAGAGAAAGTGAAGGGAAAAAAATATGTGTTTTGGTGTCACTATGTGCTGTAAGGTGAGTTCACAGAATGAACACTCCAGGACATGGATGGCTGTTTTCAAACCAACCGCCGTTATGACAGTTAATTGCAGCTGAGTCCAGTGAGATTTAAAAAAAAAAAAAAAAGTTGTGTTTCTAAAAATAGAATCCCCTCCCCCCAGACATGAAAACAGATCTAAGCCAACAAACAATTCAGACATTTCCCCAAATAAGAGCTGAGATTAGAAATGAAGAAATAAACTTACCTACTGCCACTTGCAGAAAGCACAGAGAGATGAGCACTCTTATGAAAAGGCTCATTTTAAATTTTATCACAATTTTTTTTATTAAATGTGATAAAAAAAATATTAATTTAAATACAGATAAATTAAATCGCTTTGTTTGCACACAAAAATGCTAAATGTGACAAAAATAATAATCTAGAAATGTGTAATCGCAGAGCAGATCACACGAATACTGTACTGCTCGAGTCCAAAGCTGTACTGACACTGATCTCCCAGCTGGGGGCTCTTTTATAACAACAACAACTCCACTGTGATGTCATAACTTCAGACCAAGCTAGCCGATCTCAGATCAAACTAACTGACGTCAGACCAAACTAGCCAATCACCATTTTTTTTTTTTTTTAAGCATCAGTTAATTTCAGTTTGAGGCCAAGGAGAACCAGAATCCCTGATCACTGATTGGTTGACAATATTTCTATTGGCAGTGCTGCAATTCAGTGCATTGAGAAGGACTCAAATCCCAACAATAGGGATAAATCACCCATCTATGAGTTTAACCTTAAAAAACCTAGAAAGATTATTTCATAAAGATTTAGCAGAAGGACAAGATCTTTTATTGATCCATGTGACTGTAATTTATAAATAGAAATACACTCAAAGCTTCCAACATCAGGAGAAGGGTCCTTGTTTCCAGAAGACTGGCAGTTATTTTTTATCTCCAATGCAATGAAAGTGTTACATAGAGCCAATGATTGATAATATTCACATCAGCACTGCATTCCAGTGTTAGTAAATACTCCTATACTAAGGCTCCACACTGGACGCTAAAATAATGGTATAAAAACGCCAGTAGCTGTTTACCGTTTTTGTTATAGCGTTTATTAGCATTTTTTTTTTTTTTTATTTAGCGTTTTTTTTTTGTTCAATGGATCAAAAACGCAAAAAAAAACCTGGCGAGCCACATTTCTGAGTTTTTATTAGCGTTTTTTCAGCGTTTGAATTTTTTTTTTCTTTATTTTTAATGGATAAATAACGCTGGCGAGCTACGTTTTTGAGTGTTTATTCGTTTTTTTTAGAGTTTTTTTATTTATTTTTTTCATTTTTTCTTTCCAATGGATCAAAAACGCAAAAAAAGAAAACTGACGAACCAATTTTTGAGTGTTGATTAGTCTTTTTTCAGCGTTAGTGTTTTTTTAGCGTTTTTTTTTTTTTTTCAATGGATCAAAAACGCATAAAAAAAACTGGCGAGCCACATTTCTGAGTTTTTATTCGTGTTTTTTTGCGTTTTATCAGCGTTGGAGTTTTTTTTTTATTTTTTTTATTTTTTTAATGGATAAAAAACGCTGGCGAGCCACGTTTTTGAGTGTTTATTAGTGTTTTTTTAGAGTTTTTCTAGCGTAATGCCCTGTACACACGATCGGAATTTCCGATGGAATAAAATCCAATGGAATTTTCCGTCAGAAATCCGATGAAGCTGACTTCCATCAGTCTTGCATACACACTATCAGACTAAATTCCGACCGTCCAAAACGCGATGACGTAAAACACTACGACGAGCCGAGAAAAATGAAGTTCGATGCTTCCGAGCATGCGTCGACTTGATTCTGAGCATGCGTGGTTTTTTCTCCGTCGGAGTTCCACACAGACAATAGGAATTTCCTACCGTTTTTTTTTCCATCGGAGAAAAATAAAACAAGTTCTAGTTCTAAACACCGACAGGAAAAAAGTCAGATGGGGCCCACACACAATCAGAATTTCCGATGAAAAAAGTCCATCGGACTTTTTTCATCGGGAAAATCCGATCGTGTGTACAAGGCATTAGAGTTTTTTAAGGGGGTTTTTTTCATTTTTTTTTTCAATGGATCAAGAACGCTCAAAAACGCCGGCGAGCCACGTTTTTGAGTGTTTATTAGCGTTTTTCTAGAGTTTTTTTTTTCTTTTTTTTTTCAATGGATCAAAAAACACAAACAAAAAGCTGGTGAGCCACGTTTTTGAGTGTTTATTAGCGTTTTCTTTTCAATGGATCAAAAACGCTGGCGAGCCACGTTTTGAGCGTTTATTAGTTTTTTTAGTGTTTTTTTGCGTTTATCTGCGGGTTTTTTTTTTAGGTAAAAAAACGGCACTTTGAACGCGATTTTTGGTCGTTCAGAAAAAAGCCCATAAACTCCACTGCTCATTAAAGCTGAAAAACGTCCATGTGTACATGTACACAACATAGGCTAACATAGAGTGGAGTTTATGGACTTTTGAAAAAAACTCCCAAACTCCAATAAACTGCAGTTTATCAGCTCCAGTGTGCATGGATAGACCACCCATGGAGGTATCTATCAATTCATCAATCCATTATCTGTCTATATATCATATATCTAGATAGAGAAAAGATCTATAGATAGATAGATACATGGATTTATTGCAGGAATGATAAAAACAATGATTTAAAAAATCATTTGTTTTTAAATTTAAATATGATTTTTTTTTTATTATTATTATTTAAATCGATTTGTTTTGATTTATTTTTTATTTTTTTATATTTTAATAAAATTCTTTTGGAGTAATATCTAAAGATAGTTTTCTATTTAAGATAATAATTTTAGCTTATTCAGCATGGAATGGAGCTTAGTTATGTAGCATGAGGCTGTATATTCTGCAATATTTAAAATTTTTGTTAAACTCATTTCGAAATTCAGAAATTCTAAATTTGGAAATTCGAAAATAAGAATGAAATTTCGAACATTCAAAAGAACAAAAATCTGAAAATAAGACCGAAAATCCTAATATTCAAAAACCCGAAAATCTGAAATATTAAATAATAATAACTTAACTATTACTAAGTATTAAATTATAGGTATTGAAATCTCCTTTCAAATTTAGCTGTTGGTGAACTTAACCACCTCAGCCCCGGACCATTTGGCTGGCCAAAGACCAGAGCACTTTTTGCGATTCGGCACTGCGTTGTTTTAACTGACAATTGCATGGTCGTGCGACGTGGCTCCCAAACAAAATTGACGTCCTTTTTCCCCCCCACAAATAGAGCTTTCTTTTGGTGGTATTTTATCACCTCTGCGGTTTTTATTTTTTGCGCTATAAATAAAAATAAAGTGACATTTTTGGAAAAAAATGAATATTTTTTTACTTTTTGCTATAATAAATATCCCCCAAAAAAATCGATAAAATTTATTTTTTTCCTCAATTTAGGCTGATACGTATTCTTCTACATATTTTTGGTAAAAAAAATCGCAATAAGCGTTTATTGATTGGTTTGCACAAAAGTTATAGCCTCTACAAAATAGGGGATCGTTTTATGGCATTTTTCTTAATAATTTTTTTTTTTACTAGTAATGACGGCAATCAGCGATTTTTATCATGACTGCGACATTATGGCGGACACATCGAACACTTTTGGCGCTCTTTTGGGACCATTCACATTTATACAGCGATCAGTGCTATAAAAATGCACTAATTACTGCAGCCATTCTCAACCAGGGTTCCTCCAGAGGTGGCTAGGGGTTCCTTGAGCTGTGGCTGATTTACCTCCTGTTTTATGGTGCCTACATACTTCTGAGCCAATGCCACTCGGAGGAGCCAGTGGTATGACACCAATGATCTTTATAGCTCTCTGTAAGAGGGCCATTCTTACCACCACTGTAAAAAAGGGCATTCTTCTCACTGAAGTAAGGGGCATTGTTCTCACTGACCCCCAAATGAATGGGTTTTATCAGGGGTTCCCCGAGACCTAAAAAATTATTTTAGGGTTCCCCTGGGGTAAAAAGGTTGAGAAAGGCTGGATTACTGTATAAATGTGACTGGCAGTGAAGGGGTTAACCACTAGGGGGCGATCAAGGGTTTAAGTGTGTCCTAGGAAGTGATTCTAATTGGTTAGGGGGCGTGGCTATGAATGACACGTCACTGATCGCTGCTCCCGATGAGAGGGAACAGACGATCAGTGTCCTGTCACTAGGCAGAACGGGGAGATGCTGTGTTTACACTGGCATCTCCCCGTTCTTCAGCTCTGTGACCCGATCGCGGGACATCGGCGGACATCGAGTCCACGGCTCCCGCGGGCATGGTCAGAGAGCTCGCGGCAGGCGCCGCCGGCAAATTCAAGCTGATGTAAATATACATCGATTTGCCTGTCGGTGCCATTCTGCCGACGTATATGTACAGGAGCCGGTCCTTAACCGGTTAACAATTACCCCAAGAAAAGTCAGGACTCGTGAAAACTGAATCAGAGAGGGGAATAGAATAGGCTTCTGCAGTTATTGAAGGTAACCGGAGGCATCCTGTGGTGTTGGATATAAAAAGGCAAAATGAAGTTCAGGTTCAGTAAAGGATTTATATACCTTCTGAATAAATCTTTCTACCTGTAAATTTAAATAAACAGCAGCAGAGATCAGAGCGTTTTGGAGGCAACACTTAAAGTGTGATTGTATTGATTTTTTTTATGCATTAAGATAAAAAAAACTTCTGTGTAGCAGCCCCCCTAATACTTACATGAGCTTGTCTCAATCCAGCGATATTGCACAGGAGACTCGGCTGCCTGGGACTCGCCCTCCTCATTGGCTGAGACAGCAGTGGGGCACCATTGGCTCCCGCTGCTGTTACTCAAAGTCATTGAGCCAATGAGGAAAGAGAGGGGGTGGGGCCAAACCAGGGCTCCATGTCTGAATGGACACACAGAGTAATGGCTCGGCTCGGGTGCCCCCATAGCAAGCTGCTTGCTGTGGGGGCAGTCGGCAGGAGGGAGGGGCCAGAAGCGCCGAAGAGGGACCCGAGAAGAGAAGGATCTGGGCTGCTCTGTGCAAAATCAACTTCACAGAGCAGTTAAGTATATGTTTGTTATTTTTTTTAAAGAAAAAAACAAGACTTTGAATAAAGGGCTTCTAGATACACAATTTTCAAATTTTTAATAGGTAGCCATTTTTAATAGCTAATGAACCTCCATGCACCTGAAACCACAACTGACCCTTTTTTGGCTACACAACTCACCACAAACCACAGTAGTGCATTACTATGCATTTTGGTACACTGCAACTCTGATCCATGTGTTGAGGTATCGTTTACAATGATTGGTATCCCAACACACTAATGGGTAATAGGTAGGGATGTCCTGATACCGATACTAGTATCGGTATCGGTACCGATACCAGGCATTTCCCCGAGTACTTGTACTCGGGGAAAATGCTCCGATGCTTCAGCCGATACTTGGGCAGTCAGTGATGATCGGTGCGGCGGGGGGAGTTACAAGCACTGATCACCGCTGTATAGATTTCAATACAGCCCGACAGCTTCTCCCGACCCCCCCCCTTCTTTTCAGCTGTTTTAGTGAAATCTATACAGCGGTGATCGGTGCTTGTAACTCCCCCCAAAGCCGCACCGATCACCGCTGACTGTCACTGTATCCTCCTCCAGTTACCCCATCCGTGCTGCTCTCCCCCTTCACGCTCCGTGTCCCCCCTCCATGCTGCTGATGTCCTCCGTTATTCCGCTCTCCCCCGTGCGCTCCGTGTCCCCCCTCCATGCTGCTGATGTCCTCCGTTATTCCGCTCTCCCCCGTGTGCTCCGTGTCCCCCCCTCCATGCTGCTGATGTCCTTCGTCTTTCTGCTCTCCCCCCCCCGCGCTCCGTGTCCCCCCTCCATGCTGCTGCTGTCCTCTGTTATTTTGCTCTCCCCCTCCGCGCTGCTGCTGTCCTCAGCTCTGTGCCACCCTCCATATCCTCCTCCGCTTCCCTCTGTCAGGATGGAGAGCGGAGGTAGGAGCCGCTAAACCCGGCTCCTACCTTTTCCGAATGTACAGAGTCAGTGACTGACTCTGTCCATTCATATAACTGAAACATCGTAACCTGTGTTTACGATGCTTCAGTTTATGAATGGAGAGGAGCCGTTGTCTCCTCTCCATTCATTTTCAGTGCAGCTGAGAAAGGGACTGGGGAATCTGTTTCCCTAGTCCCTTTCTCTGTCTCAAAGGGGAGATGTCAGAGGTCTGTTAAGACCCCTGATATCTCACCAAAGCCCCCCAACAGGGCTAGAAATAAAAAGAATAAATTGCAATAAATAATAAAAAAATAAATTGTAAAAAATAAAAAATAAATACACTGAGATCATCCCCCCACCCACTCCAACAAAGCATTGTAAAAAAAACATGACAAAAAATTGTAAAAAAAACAAAATTGTAAAAAAAAAAAAAAAAAAAATTGTAAAAAAAAAAAAAAAATACTGACACATAAAAAAAAGTATCGGTATTCGGTATCTCGGTCTTAAAAGAGTGGTATCGGGACAACCCTAGTAATAGGGATGAGCTTCGAGTTCGAGTCGCACTCATCTTTGACTCGAACATTGCCTGTTCGCATGTTCGCCGAACAGCAACAATTTGGGGTGTTCGCAGCAAATTCGAAAAGCCGCCAGAACACCCTGTAAAAGTCTATGGGAGAAATCTAAAGTGCTAATTATAAAGGCTTATATGCAATTTATTGTCATAAAAAGTGTTTGGGGACCCGGGTCCTGCCCCAGGGGACATGTATCAATGCAAAAAAAAGTTTTAAAAACTGCAGTTTTTTCGGGAGCAGTGATTTTAATAATGCTTAAAGTGAAACAATAAAAGTGAAATATTCCTTTAAATTTCATACCTGGGGTGGGGTGGTGTATAAGTATTCCTGTAAAGCAGCGCTTGTTTCCTGTGCTTAGAACTGTCCCTGCACAAAATGTCATTTCTGAAGGAAAAAAAGTAATTTAAAACTACTCGCGGCTATTAATGAATTGTCGGCTCCCGGCAATACAGAGAAAAGTCATTGATAAAAAATAAAAAAAAATGCGTGGGGGTCTCCCCAAATTCAATTGCCAGGCCCTTCAGGTCTTGTATGGATATTAACCACTTGACAACTGGGCACATAACCCCCTTCCTGCCCAGGCGAAATTTCAGGTTTCAGCGCCGTCACGCTTTGAATGACAATTGCGCGGTCGTGCGACGTGGCTCCCAAACAAAATTGACGTCCTTTTTTTCCCACAAATAGAGCTTTCTTTTGGTGGTCTTTGATCATTTCTGCGGTTTTTATTTTTTGCGCTATAAACAAAAATAGAGCGACAATTTTGAAAAAAACACAATATTTTTTAATTTTTGCTAAAATTAATATCCAATTTTTTTTTTAAAAAAACTATTTTTTTCCTCAGTTTAGGCCGATACGTATTCTACATATTTTAGGTCAAAAAAAAATCGCAATAAGCGTATAGTGATTGGTTTGCGCAAAAGTTATAGCGCCTACAAAATAGGGAATAGAATTATGATTTTTTTTATTTATTTATTTTTATTTATTTTTTTACTAGTAATGGCGTCGATCTGCGATTTTTTTTTTTGCGACTGTGACATTACGGCGGACACATCGGACACTTTTGACACATTCTTGGGACCATTCACATTTATACAGCGAACAGTGCTAAAAATATGCACTGATTACTGTATAAATGTGACTGGCAGGGAAGGGGTTAACCACTAGGGGGCGATCAAGGGGTTAATATGTTCCCTGCTAGATGTTCTTACTGTGGGGGGAAGGGGACTGACTGGGGGAGGTGACTGATGGTTGTCCCTATGTACAAGGGACACACCATCCGTCTCCTCTCCCTGACAGGACGTGGATCTCTGTGTTTACACACAGAGATCCACGTCCCTGGCTCTGTGACAGCCGATCGCTCGTACCTGGCGGACATCGCGGCCGCCAGGCACGCGCATCGGCACTCGCCTGACACGGCGGGCACAGTTTTTCCCCGATGCGCGCCCGCGGTGGCGCGCATCGCGGAAGTAAATAAGAGGACGTCCATAGACGTCCTATCAGCAATTGACGACCGCTTTGCGGACGTCTTTTCCTTATAGCCCGGGCGCGAAGTGGTTAAGGGGAACCCTGCGTCAAATTAAAAAAAAAAAATGACGTGGGGTTCCCCCCAAATATCCATACTAGACCCTTCAGGTCTGCCATGGATTTTAAGGGGAAATCCACCCCAAATGTAAAAAAATAATGGCTTTAGCGCCACCCTTTGGGCAACTTCTGCTAATGTTGTGTTATTGTTAGCATTGCTTCTGAGCATGCGTGTTTGTACTTTGGAGTTTTTTCCAATTGACTTGTTTACACACGATCGGATAATCCGACAACACACATTTGTTGTCGGAAAATTTTAAAGCGTGCTATCCAACATTTGTTGGCGGAACTTCCGACAACAACTGTCTGATGGAGCGTACAAATGGTCGGATTTTCCGACAACAGCCTGTCATCACACAATTCCCGTAGGAAAATCCGATTGTGGGTACGAGTCTTTAGGATGGAGTCCTTCACTGGGTGCTCTGGCTCAGGTTTGTCCTATTTGTTCTACCTTAAATGCTCATTTGGCTGGGGGGGAGGGGCGATATCTGAAATAAAGAACTCGTCGTCTTCCTCGTTCCCTGGCAGCCAGTGCTCTCCTCTGCTGTCTAATGTCTGAATAGAGCAGATCCTCTAGCCCTGAATAACAGGAAAGAATTCCCTATATATTTTGTGAGGGGAATGTGTAGGAATATAAAATTCCCTGAGAACTTGATATCTTTTCCTAGTTAAGGGGGATGTTTCATTATAGGATTTAATCGTATGATATCCTGTTCTTGGGGTGAAGCTAGAAGACTCCTGATGTCTCCATTGTGAGGACCTTGTCACTACTGTCACATAAGGGGCTTGTCAGTACATACATAGATACATGGTTAGGACACATGTTAATACATAAACACCTATTACACATCCCTACACACACCAGAAGTGGAAGAAGTAGCCTCAAGCCTCGTACACGGCAAAGAGAGCTTTTGGCCGGGAATCCTGGCCATGTGTATGCTCCCTCGCAGTTTTTCCGATGGGAAAATTGCCAAAACCGCCGGACAAAAAAAAAGAGAACCTGCTCTCTTTTTTTTCCTGGCGAGTTACCCGACGGACTTTTATCCGTCAGAAAACCTGGCCGTGTGTAGCAAAAACCGGCCATTTTTGGCAGTTTTCCTGTGGGGAAAAACTCAAGATGGAGCATAAAACACGGTCGGGATTCCCGAGGAAAAGCTCTCATCTGAGTTTTCCCAACGGTAAAACTGAGCGTCTGTACGGGGGGAAAAGTAGAGAGCAGGCTTTTGGCTTTCCGCTCGGGATTTCCGACGTACCTTTTCCCGTCGGAAATCCCGGTCGTGTGTACTGGGCAATAGAGCCCCTTCCAGGCTTGCAAATGTGGCCTGTGCATCCAAATGGTAATGACCCCCCAGTCATGAAAGGATTAAATAAAAGAAAGCAATTCAAATGTAAATATACCAAATTTTTATTGTGTGTTTATGAAAGTATAATTATGGACCTATACACATTTTTTCCTTTTCCAACTATATATATATACTCTTGATTAAACCAAGAGTCCTTTAGTGAAATCAATTAGCCATAAGTGAAGATCTAGTGATCCTCTCTTCCATTCGCTGACACACTTTTGACCAAGAGATTCCAAGCCTGCCCACCACGGCAAGGTAGACTCTTCTAGGGCAGGACCTACACTAACTACACTAAGCTACCCTACTCGATGCTAGTCATCATTCTTCTAATGTTGGGTGTATGTTTGTAGTACGGCCTCATCCTATAATCTGTGTGTGCGTTCTACTCTCTCCTAATTTGGTTGTGTGTCTGTGTGCATCTCTCTAACGTATGTACCAGTCAGTTTATGTACATCTGGGCATCCTCTGTTCTTGTAGGTCAGTGCATGCCAGTCATTTTATGTTGACCAGTGTGTGTTAGTAAATAAATGTTAGTCCTGTTTTTTGCCTGGGCACGTAGCCAGACTCATCTGCAATTCGGAGTTCATCTTGCCTTCGGTCAAAAAATCTCCGTCCTCCCGATTTGAGGATGAAGGAATCGCATGCTCTGCCCATCTGTGCATACATCTTCAGCCTAAAGATCTCCTCCTTCCTTTCAGGTGGAAATGGTTTTGAAATCTCTGGGTTGTTATTTAGTTTAATGCCTTGACGTGAAGCAGGCTTGCAATTTTAGTATTGGTGCACACAATATAATACCCAACATGTCAAGCATTAAAATTGCAAAACAAAAACAAACTTCAGTACCTTACATTTTCAATAGGCAGCATTATAAAAGCCCCTACAGGCCATCAGTTTAAAGTTAAGGTGCTATTAAAGGGTATTTTTTTAAATGAAATAAAAAAAAATATTATAATTATCTGCTTTGTGCAACAATATTGCACCTCCTCTTTGGCAGTCCCCCGCTGATGCTGTCCGCTCCTTCCCTTCTTCCTCGGGGTGCCCCCTTGGCAAGTAGTGTGCTATGGGGGCACCCATGCGAGTGTGCTTCTGAACCAGGCTGTATGCATCCATAGACGCACACAGCGCCAGTAAGCCATGCCCCCGCACCCTCCTCACAGGTGTTTGAGGTGTAGGGCTCCTGCTCTCAGTGTCTCCGGTGAGACCAGGGATTGAAAGGAGCAGTGCTGCAGACAGAACAGTGCTGGAGTGGTAGCAAAAAGTAGGTAAGTGTTTAGGGCCGGGGGAAGGGGGGGAGGGGTAAAACGGATAGTGGGGTGTTTATTGCCTTGATGTAGACAATGCATTCATGTAAAAAAAAAAACATTTTGGCTATAGACCCACTTTAAATTCATTTAACCACTTACCGCCCAGTCTATAGCAAAATGACGGCCGGGGCGGTGGTTGCGTTATCCTGACTGGACATCATATGACGTCCAGCAGGATAACAGCCGCCGCGTGCCCGTGAGGGCGCGCATCACGGCGATTGGTGGTGGAATGTGTCAGTCTGACATACCGCTACACTGATCTCAGTAAAGAGCCTCGGTTGCCCCTAGGATGATAATATCTGGATATTTGTACTCGTTATGTCCCAAGGGTGGTAATATCTGGATATTTGTACTCGTGGTTCCCCCAGGGGGGTGGTAATATCTGGATATTTCTACTTTTAATGCCCCCAGGGTGGTAATATCTGGGTATTTGTACTCATGATGTCCCCAGGGTGGCAGTGCCAGGACATGCCGGTACTTGTGGTTCCCCTGAGGCTCCCCAGTTACCCCAGGCCTCTCTCAGCTGATTGGAGACGTTCACTCAGCATTCCAGACTCGCTGCCCCTTCCGCTGCTCTGCACATCCGATTGGCCATATCGCAGCGCAACCCCCGCCCCTTGTCACACAATGATTCGACAATCACCCTGTCTACCCATGGCACTCAATTTTGCAATGATGGAACAGAAAGCCGCGCTCTGATTGGATACGGAAGCTAATTTTTTCAGCCATTATCGCCTCCTTTTTTTCTCTATTAGCAAAACGCAGATAATCCTATTTTTGGACAATAATTTCCAGTGGCCGATGTATAATGGTGCATTTCTACTTCCAATTCCGCTCGGCATGGGCACCATTCACAGAACGCCTTGCCTTTTTCTCAATTACTGTAAGGTGCTGTCTTATCGGACAAGGTAGATCAGCGGGATAGGATCTCCACATACTCCAATCAGAGAATTTCTTGCATTAATTGAGAAAAATGTAAGGTGTTCTGTGAATGGAGCTCCTGCCGAGCGGGGGACCCCTTGTGGTTACTATGCAGCAGAGCAGCTGTGGTTACTATGCAGCAGGATCCGTAAGACAACGGCTTTCCACTACTAGAGGGATTTCCAGGGATCCCACAGGTAGGTATGCTATATGTATACTCGCATTGATCCAAGCTGGACCATTGTAACTATGGAGTTTGGCTTTAACCACTTAGGCCCTGGACCATTTGGCTGGCCAAAGACCAGGCCACTTTTTGCGATTCAGCACTGCGTCGCTTTAACTGACAATAGTGCGACGTGGCCCCCTATCAAAATTGATGTCCTTTTTTTCCCCACTAATAGAGCTTTCTTTTGGTGGTATTTGATCACCTCTGCAGTGTTTATTTTTTGTGCTATAAACAAAAATAGAGTGACATTTTTGAAAAAAATGCAATATTTTTTAACTTTTTGCTATAATAAATATCCCCCAAAAATATATAAAAAAACTATTTTTTTCCTCAGTTTAGGCCGATACGTATTCTTCTACATATTTTTGGTAATTTTTTTTTTTAAATAAGCGTTTGATTGGTTTGCGCGTCGTTATATTGTTATAGCGTCTACAAAATAGGGGGTAGTTTTATGGCTTTTTTTTACTAGTAATGGCGGTGATCAGCGATTTTTATCGTGACAGCGACATTATGGCGGACACATCGGACAATTTCGACACCATTTTGGGACCATTGTCATTTTTACAGCGATCAGTGCTATAAAAATGCACTGATTACTGTAAAAATAACACTGACAGTGAAGGGGTTAACCTGTAGGGGGTGCTGAAGGGGTTAAGTGTGTCCTAGGGAGTGATTCTAACTGTTAGGGGGCGTGGCTACGAGTGACACGTCACTGATCGCTGCTCCCAATGAGAGGGAGCATCTGATCAGTAACATGTCACTAGGAAGAACGGGGAGATGTTGTGTTTACACTGACATCTCCCCGTTCTTCAGCTCTGTCACACGATCGCGGGACACTGTCGCACATCGAGTCCGCGGGCATGGTCACAAAGCTTGCGACTGGGTCGTGAGTGCGCCGCCGGCAGCGCGCATGCGACCACACGGCGGCAAATTAAAGGGGACATACCTGTACGCCCATTTGCCTGTCCGTGCCATTCTGTCAATGTAAATCTGCGTGCGGCGGTCCTTAAGCGATTAAACAATGTTTTAATGATTACAGTGCTGCATTTACATTGTGCCTTTTTAATATCTTGAGCCTTAAAAGTTATTTAATTATTGTTTCTTACTTTTAACGGCATAGACAAACCATAGATCATGTTCCCAACGGTCCAGGCGTGGTATCCCACAATACCGCAGTCAAACAATTCTTTGTAAATAAGGAATGTATTGAAGGGAATGGCAGGTAGAGGACTTAATGATAATTCTCATTAATTACTATTATGTCGCAAAATAAGAAACGTACAGGGGTATTTCTCGCTGTGATAATGAATCAGATTATTTTCGTAATGCGATTGTTGAGTTAATTAACTCGTTGCTTGATGTGAAACCTCTACAGCATAAACTGGAAAACATCCAAAGATAATTTAATAACGCGTTGGTTATTTATATTTCCAGGTTCTGATATATATATATATATATATATATTTTTTTTTTACTTAAGACATACCATACCTGCAAAGCAAATAAAATAAAACATAGTAAAAAAAACTTTTTTTAACACAATCTGTGCCTAAAAAATATATACCGACGCATGGGAGCAATCCACCCCTAATGTTAGGAGCAAATCGCCCCTCCATCCCTGCCCTCATGCTTCGCCATATATGCTCTTTTTTTTTTATAACTGTGATTCAGGTTGTTAAACCTTTATTGGGTAATATACGGCGGGTGCCCTGACGCTATAAAAGACAAACTAACTGACCAGTGTCACCCGTAACACTAATATGGTGATCACTGGTAGAAAAAAGATCCAATAGCGACATTGGCGACAGGGGGTGAAAGGGTTAACTGGGGGCGATCAAGGGGTTAAACCTTGTTTAGGGGGGGTTAGGGAGGTACCCTAGACCTAAAGGTGCCTGCCACTAACTGCTCTAACAGTTATTACAGTCACAAATGACACCAATGCAGTGATTAGTGAAAAATATGAAAACTGCAATTGGTGACACTGTGACAGGGAGTGAATGGGGTTAACTGGGGGGGGGGGGTGATCAGGGGGTGAAATATGTGCCTATGTGTACTAGTGTCAGTGTAGTGTTGTGCAACCCACGTTTAGGTGTCCTCTCTCCTCTCACTGGAATCAAAAGACCCCACGAGGAGAGATGACATCGCTACTCCTTTCTATGTTTACACTTTCATAGACTGGAAGCTTTTCATTTGTCAGGAGCGATCAGCAGGTTCAAGCCATGAATCATTGGCCTGGACCTGGGGACAGAGCGCTCCTGTAACGAATCTGACCGCCGCAGGCAACAGGGGGGCACGATCGCCCGCTGGGAGGGAGGAACGTACAGGTACGCCCATTTGCCTGCCCGTGCTATTCTGCCGACGTATATCGGCGTGCAGAGGTCGTCAACTGGTTACACACACGCACACGTCCCTGTTCTGGCTTTCGTGCCCATGATCGCGCGTCAGCGCCGGCCACGCGCATTGGCACCCCCGCAGTGCAACGGGCGCGTGACTGCTAATTCTGACCACTTCGATGTAATTGCTCATGGAGCGATTACCTGTGACTGATCAGCCCTGGACACAAATTTTCAGCCTCCTGTCCCTTTCAATGGAGCTGATCGCCAAAAAATCCCTGCTGGGTTTCCTGCATGTAATTGCTAATCGGGCCTTATTGTTTTCTTGTTTCCAGTGAATGAATGATAAAGATAAAAATAAAAACTGGGGTGGACGATAGAAACTACCACAATGCAACTCGAAATAATGTTTTCAATCTATTCAGACTTCCTTGAAACCAAGAAAAATATCACCTGAAAGCATTAAAATTTATAAAAATGTAAATTTTAAATAATTTTCGTGGATATGGAAGTCAAAGATGTGTGTGTTTTTTTTTTACTGTCATTTAATTTTTTCATGGTGGCCGGTAGTTTAGCTGTAAAAACATACAGGAAAATGCATTAGTTGTCAGTTGAATCTTAGGGCTCATTCACATTGGCTGCGTTGAGTTGTTTCAATCTGCAGTGTCCAACGCAGGTTCAATACAAAAAAGTATAGAAAGCAGTTATTTTCTGTGGGTCCTGTTCACACTATACATGTGCATTGGTTTGCTTTGTAACTTTACTAGTCTGCGTCAATGAATTCCCGACATTACAAATTCTGGATGAACCCTCTGCTCACTGCTATACACCCTTAGTAGCAAACTTTGCACACAAGCTAGGATTTTTGGTTGACATGAATTGCAATACATGTTTAAGCTGGCCAATTGCATCAAAGCAATCCCTCTCTAGCCAGTCCCTACTCTACTCTGTAAAACGCAAATGCCCTGTGGCTATAGTGCCAATATGGGGCAAATGCAACCGCCCCAATAGAAATAAGATATATTTGTGCCGAAATCCAAAAAGCTTATACTGTACATATATAACAGGTGCTAAAGTCATGAGCCCATGTTAACACTAAAAATTATGGAAGAACCTTCCGCACACTGCTATATACTTTTTTTTAGCAAACCTTGCATAAAAACAGGGATTTTTGGTTAACATACAGTAAATTGCAATAAATGTTTACGCTGGCCAACTGCATCAAGGTAATCCCTCCCTGGCTAGTCCCTACTCTACAAAATGGAAATGCCCTGTGGATATAGTGCCAATATGAGGCAAATGCACCCTCCCCCCGGGGCAAGAGAGCAGCACAGCCCACACACCTCCTTCTCTTCTGCTTTCCCGAATCGGCTTGTCACTTCCTGCTCCATGCTGACAGGAGTAGTAATGCTGCTCCCATTGCTGTGAGCTTGTAGTGGCAGGAACTCTATATGCAGCAACTGCCCGCCCCACCACATGATAACATAATGCTTGGGGCAGCTGCCCCCTCCGTTATCCCAGCCCTGACTGTCAGCTGGCTTCAGCATGCTCCTTAGATGAAAGTCAAACAAACAACTTGATTCTGTCAAACAGTTAGTCAGATGAAAAAAGGCACAAGTCCATCTAGTTAAACCAATAAAAAAAAAATCATACAATCCTATATACACAATCCTATTCCCACAGTTGATCCAGAGGAGGGCGAAAACCTCCAGCAAAGCATGATCCAATTTTCTACAGCAGGGAAAAAATTTCTGAACAGCAGGGGAAAAAATTCCGAACAGCCGGCAGATTCATGGATAAAGAATAAAAAACCTTCTGCCTTTACAACTTCCTTAAGGAAAGCATTGGTCAAAATTTGGATGGACGCTGTTGAACTGGCTGAGATTTGATTGGTCTATGGCCAGCTTAAACCTGAATAAACTGTACAATTTAATAAACTGACGCTCTTGGGAGTGTTGCTCCTCTGAAAAGTCATTGGAGCTTTGTGTTTGACAGGCATTGAAGAGGCGATATGACATTAACCCTCCTAAATGCAGGTGCCCTCCACCGAGTGGGACCCATTCAAGTGAATTGAGCCACACTCCTCCTCCCACGGCGTTTCTCTGTCCCTCCTCCCAGGGCTTCCCTTTGTCCCTCCTCCCAGGGCGTCCCTCTGTCCCTGCTCTAATGGCGTCCCTCTTCCCACAGCTCTTCCCACAGCATCCCTCAATCCTCCTCCCAAGGCGTGTCTCTGTCCCTCCTCCCACGGTGTCCCTCCTCCCATGGGGTCCCTCTGTCCCTTCTCTCACGGCATCCCTCTGTCCCTCTTCCTATGACGTGCCTCTGTTCCTCCTCCCACAGCGTCCCTCTGTCCTCATCCCACAGCGTCCCTCAGTCCTCATCCCACAGCGTCCCTTTGTCATCATCCCACAGCGTCCCTTTGTCCTCATCCAATGAAGATGACAGGGTGGGTTTTAAACAGGAAGGGGTGCGTCATATTTAGATTAAGAGGTGCATGAGTTTTCTCAGGCCTGGGGCAGCACAAAACCTAAATACACCACTGGCTGCAACCGCCCCCCAAGAGTTGTGGCACGGTAGTCCCTCCTCCCACGGCGTCCCTCTGTCCCTTCTCCCACGGTGTCCCCCTGTACCTTCTCCCACGGAGGCCCCCTGTCCCTCCTCCCACGGCGTCCCTCATCCCACAGCGTCCCTCCTCCCACGACGTCCCTCTGTCCCTCCTCTCACGGCGTCCCTCTGTCCTCATCCAACGAAGATGACAGGGTGGGTCTTAAACAGGAAGGGGTGTGTCATATTTAGATTAAGAGTTGCACAAGTTTTCTCAGGCCTAGGGCAGCACAAAACCTAAATACACCACTGGCTGCAACTGCCCCCCAATGGTTGTGGCACAGTAGTCCCTCCTCCCATGGCGTCCCTCTTCCCACGGCGTCCCTTTGTCCCTCCTCCCACGGCGTCCCTCTATCCTCATCCAACGAAGATGACAGGGTGGGTCTTAAACAGGAAGAAGTGTGTCATATTTAGATTAGGAGGTGCATGAGTTTTCTCAGGCCTAGGGCAGCACAAAACTTAAATACACCACTGGCTTCAACCGCCCCCCAACGGTTGTGGCACAGTAGTTCCTCTGTCCCTCTTCCCACGGCGTCCCTCTTCCCACGGCGTCCCTCTTCCCACGGTGTCCCTCTTCCCACGCCGTCCCTCCTCCGACAGTGTCCCCCTGTCCCTCCTCCCACAGCGTCCCCCTGTGCCTCATCCCACGGCGTCCCCCTGTCCCTCCTCTCACAGCGTCCCCCTGTGCCTCATCCCACGGCGTCCCCCTGTCCCTCATCCCACGGCGTCCCTCTGTCCTCATCCAACGAAGATGACAGGGTGGGTCTTAAACAGGAAGAGGTGCATCATACTTAAATTAAGAGGCGCATGAGTTTATAGGCTGCTACAGCACGGACTGCAACAGCATAGGCTGCAACAGCACAGGTTCTTACTACACGGGCTACAACACGGGCTACAACAGCACAGACTGCTACAGCACGGGCTGCAAAAGCACATTCACAGTTGTGGCATGGTGGTGTCATATTCGTACTCGTAGTGTCTTCGTACTCAGGCTCAGGGTCGTACAGGCTTCTACAGCACGGGGTACAACAGCACAGGCTTCTACAGCACAGGCTGCAACAGCACAGGATTCTCAAGCATGGGCTGTAACGGCACATGCACGGTTGTGGCGTGGTAGTGTCATATTCCTCTTGTTTGTAGTATCTTCCTTCTTCCATTGTCAACTCACTTTGTGGAATTCGACTATAAAGACTAAAATAAAAAAGAAAGAGAAGTGTAAGAATGACATAAACAGTTTTTTCTATAAACTAACAGAAATTAGCGGCAGTAAAGGATGACTCCACCTAAAATTGATACCTCAGTATTAGAGAAACACTCGTCATTTCGCCTTCTTATATAGACATGGAAATGGGAAGATTTCCCTATAATAATTTAGGTATCTGCCCTCTCCGGGGCCGTGACCAGTGTGTTACTTCCTTTAAAATTCTAAGTTACTTTGCTCAGCCATTGAAAACTATTGGGAGAGCGAGACACTATCATTTGGTGTTGTACTGGCTATGACGTCTGTCATCAGGAACCCATTTGCTATTATTACCTGCAGCCTCATAACCATCCACCTTTGTCCCACAGACATGCTAAATCTATAAAATGCCCTTATTGCTAGCAAAACAGATCTATTGTTGGTGTGTGAAAGATAACTCTATGCTCAAAGAAGAGCTTTTGCTGCTAAAATTAGGGGACTGAATGTAGAGGGTAAACTGCTGGTAAAGTAGAAAATAGACCTCTGGTTTTCTATGTTGATAAAATGCTATAGAAAGAGTAAAATCAACTTACCATTTGATCACTATACATCTCAAGAGGCAAAATGTCACAACAAAGGCGATGATTGCTGAAACGAGGCCTATACCGAGAAGTGTGACATATTTTATCGGGTAATAGAAAACCTTTTTTACAATTCTCTTCATTTTACCCATTGGTGTTTTGTCCACAGTCGTCGTCTGGATGGTGGTAGTGACTGGACCGTGAACTGTGGGCTTGGGCAATGCCTTGCGCCGCCATGCCTTGTGCCTTGTGTTGGTCTCCTTGCCATCGGACTGTCGTTTGCCAGTTTGTGTTTGCTCTTCGACCATAGATAGTGCATCCTTTATAAGTCGAACCATCTTCCTACCCAATGCATCATATTTACCGACTGGATGGTGAACAGTGGCCTTGTGCCTTGCGTTGCCTTCCTCCACAGCCACTGCTTGTTTTTCTTCCACAGTCAGGTTTTGTCCTGGACGGAGAACCATGGCCTTATTCCCTGCATGAAATGTATTGTCAGTGGTCTGTCCTTCCTCCACAGCCACTGCTTGTTTTTCTTCCACAGTCAGTTTTTGTCCTGGATGGAGAACCATGGCCTTATTCCCTGCATGAAATGTATTGTCAGTGGTCTGTCCTTCCTCCACAGCCACTGCTTGTTTTTCTTCCACAGTCAGTTTTTGTCCTGGACGGAGAACCATGGCCTTATTCCCTGCATGAAATGTATTATCAGTGGTCTGTCCTTCCTCCACAGCCACTGCTTGTTTTTCTTCCACAGTCAGTTTATGTCCTGGACGGAGAACCATGGCCTTATTCCCTGCATGAAATGTATTGTCAGTGGTCTGTCCTTCCTCCACAGCCACTGCTTGTTTTTTTTCCACAGTCAGTTTTTGTCCTGGATGGAGAACCATGGCCTTATTCCCTGCATGAAATGTATTGTCAGTGGTCTGTCCTTCCTCCACAGCCACTGCTTGTTTTTCTTCCACAGTCAGTTTATGTCCTGGACGGAGAACCATGGCCTTATTCCCTGCATGAAATGTATTGTCAGTGGTCTGTCCTTCCTCCACAGCCACTGCTTGTTTTTCTTCCACAGTCAGTTTATGTCCTGGACGGAGAACCATGGCCTTATTCCCTGCATGAAATGTATTGTCAGTGGTCTGTCCTTCCTCCACAGCCACTGCTTGTTTTTTTTCCACAGTCAGTTTTTG
Source organism: Rana muscosa (assembly GCA_029206835.1). Classification (NCBI taxonomy): domain Eukaryota; kingdom Metazoa; phylum Chordata; class Amphibia; order Anura; family Ranidae; genus Rana; species Rana muscosa. Next base: position 45,228,443 of record CM055120.1, on the reverse strand, counting down.
TCCTGGATGGAGAACCATGGCCTTATTCCCTGCATGAAATGTATTGTCAGTGGTCTGTCCTTCCTCCACAGCCACTGCTTGTTTTTCTTCCACAGTCAGTTTTTGTCCTGGATGGAGAACCATGGCCTTATTCCCTGCATGAAATGTATTGTCAGTGGTCTGTCCTTCCTCCACAGCCACTGCTTGTTTTTCTTCCACAGTCAGTTTTTGTCCTGGACGGAGAACCATGGCCTTATTCCCTGCATGAAATGTATTGTCAGTGGTCTGTCCTTCCTCCACAGCCACTGCTTGTTTTTCTTCCACAGTCAGTTTTTGTCCTGGACGGAGAACCATGGCCTTATTCCCTGCATGAAATGTATTGTCAGTGGTCTGTCCTTCCTCCACAGCCACTGCTTGTTTTTTTTCCACAGTCAGTTTTTGTCCTGGACGGAGAACCATGGCCTTACGCCTTGCACTAAATTTTCTGCCAGCCGTCATGAGTGGAGAATCTGCATGAAAAAAAAAATGAAAAGAGAGGTCATACAAATGAACAATGAAGCAGCAGATCGACCTTTTTCTTTCTTAGGTGTGCATTCAGTGTGGGAGGGACACCATCTCTTTCAGATATTTATTGCTCTCTGTGTCTTTTTTTCGCACATGAAAATAAAAATCGCTTTCAGGGGAATTTTGCATTTTTTTGTTACACTTCTGAACGCATCTGCATGTTATCTAATGTGCCCATGCAGGCATTTTAGCATGTTTTTATGCACAGAGTTTAGGGGATGTAAAGAAGAACAGCCCAGTCACGCGTTCCTGGAGAAGCGGTTTTGCAGTTTTTCATAAACATTCCTATATGCAAAATGTGCACTTATGTGCGTTAATTTATTCTAATGGATAGAATATATGAATATTCTAGCCAATAGAATGAATTTATGCTCAAACGCTTCTAAATGTGCCTAAACGCAAGTTAAAAATCGCAAGGTGAGAGGCATTTAGAGGTATTTTTCCTGCCAATTTCGGGCAGCAAAAATGTCTCCAAACTTCATTTGCCCGTGTGTGTGTGTGTGAGGACTTGAGGCAGGGGTAGGCAACCTGGGGCCCTCCAGCTGTTGTGGAACTACATTTCCCATGAAGCATTGCAAGGCTGGCAGTTACAATTACTCCTAGGCATCATGGGACATGTAGTTCTGCAACAGCTGGAGGGAACCAGGTTGTCTACCCCTGCTTTAAGGTAACTTCCCTTCAATTCTCATCTCGGTGACCACACAGGAAGTGAGCTTACTTTCCCGATGGAGACACAGCAATAAATATGTGACAGAGGTTGCCATTCTTACCCGTTCTATTAAAATAAAAGAAATAAAATCTTCTGTCAGTAACATACTGCTTGTCCTAGAGTGACAACGCTCACTCGCTGCACTGTACCTATGGAGGAGCAGTGTATTTACTCTAGGGAAGGAAGTGTCAGGGCTACAGAACATCTCCCCCTCTCATCATCCATATTACATTGGGAAGAGGTACTCTAGTTTTCAGAAGATAGCTGGCAAGGGTGAAAACAACAGGGATTTTTCCTGTACTTGTTTTGAAATCTAATGCAGCCACCACTAATAAGGTCTGCTAAGCTTCAATATATAAAATTTGGGGTTCTTAAAGAGGTTGTAAAGGTTTGTTTTTTGTTTTCTAAATAGGTTCCTTTAAGCTTGTGCATTGTTGGTTCACTTACCTTTTCCTTCGATTTCCCTTCTAAATGTTTTTTTTCTTTGTCTGAATTTCTCACTTCCTGTTCCTCCTCAGTAAGCTTGCCCCCATCATCCGAGCCCTTCTTGCTGGGGGTTAGTCAGCGTGCTCGCCCCCTCCCCTGCGGGGAGACGCTGTGAACGTTCAGAGCGTCTCCCCGCAGGTATGTAGTCTCCCGGCAGGGATGTAGTCCCAAGGGAGGGGGCGAGCACGCTGACTAACCCCCAGCCAGAACGGCTCGGATGATGGGGGCAAGTTTACTAAGGAGGAACAGGAAGTGAGAAATTCAGACAAAGAAAAAAACATTTAGAAGGGAAATCAAAGGAAAAGGTAAGTGAACCAACAATGCACGAGCTTAAAGGAAACTATTTAGAAAAAAAATAAAAATAAACTTTACAACCTCTTTAAGTTTAGATCGGGGTGGACAAATATGGAATTCAGTAATAGGGGCTCTATTTCTAAAAGAAATTGCATAGCCATTTGTTCAGCGATATGCATGTACATTCGTTCTGTGCAAAAAAAAATTAACATTCTTAAGCTTATTTCCTTTGCTGAACGAACGTTAGTTTATTATGGGTAGTAGTAAAATACAACATTATGGCCGCTAGATGCAACCGAGAAGTATGAAATCCATACGTCTTTGTAACAAGAGATAAAATTAATTAATTTAACGATTCTAGAAAACGCTAGATGGAATTAGAAAATGAATTTAACCCGTGGTTACCTGCCCATAATGTCACTCCAGCCCTGGGCTATAGAAGATAACAATATAGATAACCAACTGGATCCAACACTTACCTGCCATGTGAACATTGATTCTTTGAATCGGTCCGCTCCGTACACCATTCACAATGACATTGATCTCATATTTCCCACTGTCCTCCATGAGGAGAGGATTGATCACCAGAGAGCAGTCCTCTTCAGTGGTATGGGTGGGATGTAGGTGCACTCTTAGGTCGTGGGGCGCCCCAGGATGCAGCTTGATGTCATTCCGCCGCAAGATGGTCCTGTATCTGTCGGATCCCTCTGGGGTGAATCCCCATTCAAAATCGATCTTCTCATTGCCAGTCACTCCGTCGGTGGTGAGGTCACATGGAATGATCAATTTGGAGCCGGCTCTAACCTCCACATTTTCATATGGAAGGTCGGCATGAGGAAGTGCTGCAGAAAGAAGGAAAAAACGTGTTTAATAAAGGAAACATTTTAAAAACTTGAATTTATAGCATCACAATACAATGAGATAAAATGTTTTTGGAGATCTCAGGGGGACGTGACATTCTTCTTGGATTTAGATATCCTTTAACCCTTTTTTGTGGTTTTTTTTTTGCACACATTTAAAAATAATTTTAGGCCTGAAGATTACTTAAAACCGCCAAATATATATTTTCAGAAAGCAGACCCCCTGTAGTATAAAATGGTGGTAATTCTAATAGACCCCTGATGTCTCATCTGCCCTCCATTGAAGCTAATGGAGCGCAGATTGCACTGAAAGTGACCCCCGAAACCAGAAGTTATGTTATACATGTTGCTTCCGGGTTCTTTGCAGCGAGGGGGGAGCAGCGAGCGAACATTTGCTGGTCTTCCTCCCCTCCACCCAGCGACTATCCCCATACAGGTCCTGGGTATCAAGTTGGACAGCGGAGTTCAGGAAGCATTGGGGGGAGGGGGGGCACTCATACATGGGTGGTAGTGAAAGGGTTAATAAGGCACCAATGGATAGTAGCATTTACGTTGTTTGTCACCTTTGCACGGACGTACGCAATTTTAAAAGCATGATATGTGTGGCATCTATATAATTGGCGCAACATCATTTATATTTTACACAAATGGGGGTTATGTATTGTGTTTTTTTGCATTAAAATTCAAAAAAGTGATTTTTTCCCCAAAAAATTGCATTTGAAAAACGACTGCACAAATACGTGTGACATAAAAAATTTACAACACCCCCCAATTTATTCTCTAGGGTCTCTGCTTTACAAAAATATATAACTTAGATATATAAATATATTACTTCCTAGCAAAAAAAAACTGTATTTTTACATGTAAACAAAAGTGGAAAAAAAAAATCCTGACAACATGGCAGGAATAGGATCTCCACCCCGGGCTCCCCACTACTACCAACACACCACACAGCCATTGCCAACCGTTATTTACACATATTTTTCTACCCAAGAGAAAGTGAAGGGAAAAAAATATGTGTTTTGGTGTCACTATGTGCTGTAAGGTGAGTTCACAGAATGAACACTCCAGGACATGGATGGCTGTTTTCAAACCAACCGCCGTTATGACAGTTAATTGCAGCTGAGTCCAGTGAGATTTAAAAAAAAAAAAAAAAGTTGTGTTTCTAAAAATAGAATCCCCTCCCCCCAGACATGAAAACAGATCTAAGCCAACAAACAATTCAGACATTTCCCCAAATAAGAGCTGAGATTAGAAATGAAGAAATAAACTTACCTACTGCCACTTGCAGAAAGCACAGAGAGATGAGCACTCTTATGAAAAGGCTCATTTTAAATTTTATCACAATTTTTTTTATTAAATGTGATAAAAAAAATATTAATTTAAATACAGATAAATTAAATCGCTTTGTTTGCACACAAAAATGCTAAATGTGACAAAAATAATAATCTAGAAATGTGTAATCGCAGAGCAGATCACACGAATACTGTACTGCTCGAGTCCAAAGCTGTACTGACACTGATCTCCCAGCTGGGGGCTCTTTTATAACAACAACAACTCCACTGTGATGTCATAACTTCAGACCAAGCTAGCCGATCTCAGATCAAACTAACTGACGTCAGACCAAACTAGCCAATCACCATTTTTTTTTTTTTTTAAGCATCAGTTAATTTCAGTTTGAGGCCAAGGAGAACCAGAATCCCTGATCACTGATTGGTTGACAATATTTCTATTGGCAGTGCTGCAATTCAGTGCATTGAGAAGGACTCAAATCCCAACAATAGGGATAAATCACCCATCTATGAGTTTAACCTTAAAAAACCTAGAAAGATTATTTCATAAAGATTTAGCAGAAGGACAAGATCTTTTATTGATCCATGTGACTGTAATTTATAAATAGAAATACACTCAAAGCTTCCAACATCAGGAGAAGGGTCCTTGTTTCCAGAAGACTGGCAGTTATTTTTTATCTCCAATGCAATGAAAGTGTTACATAGAGCCAATGATTGATAATATTCACATCAGCACTGCATTCCAGTGTTAGTAAATACTCCTATACTAAGGCTCCACACTGGACGCTAAAATAATGGTATAAAAACGCCAGTAGCTGTTTACCGTTTTTGTTATAGCGTTTATTAGCATTTTTTTTTTTTTTTATTTAGCGTTTTTTTTTTGTTCAATGGATCAAAAACGCAAAAAAAAACCTGGCGAGCCACATTTCTGAGTTTTTATTAGCGTTTTTTCAGCGTTTGAATTTTTTTTTTCTTTATTTTTAATGGATAAATAACGCTGGCGAGCTACGTTTTTGAGTGTTTATTCGTTTTTTTTAGAGTTTTTTTATTTATTTTTTTCATTTTTTCTTTCCAATGGATCAAAAACGCAAAAAAAGAAAACTGACGAACCAATTTTTGAGTGTTGATTAGTCTTTTTTCAGCGTTAGTGTTTTTTTAGCGTTTTTTTTTTTTTTTCAATGGATCAAAAACGCATAAAAAAAACTGGCGAGCCACATTTCTGAGTTTTTATTCGTGTTTTTTTGCGTTTTATCAGCGTTGGAGTTTTTTTTTTATTTATTTTTTTTTTTTAATGGATAAAAAACGCTGGCGAGCCACGTTTTTGAGTGTTTATTAGTGTTTTTTTAGAGTTTTTCTAGCGTAATGCCCTGTACACACGATCGGAATTTCCGATGGAATAAAATCCAATGGAATTTTCCGTCAGAAATCCGATGAAGCTGACTTCCATCAGTCTTGCATACACACTATCAGACTAAATTCCGACCGTCCAAAACGCGATGACGTAAAACACTACGACGAGCCGAGAAAAATGAAGTTCGATGCTTCCGAGCATGCGTCGACTTGATTCTGAGCATGCGTGGTTTTTTCTCCGTCGGAGTTCCACACAGACAATAGGAATTTCCTACCGTTTTTTTTTCCATCGGAGAAAAATAAAACAAGTTCTAGTTCTAAACACCGACAGGAAAAAAGTCAGATGGGGCCCACACACAATCAGAATTTCCGATGAAAAAAGTCCATCGGACTTTTTTCATCGGGAAAATCCGATCGTGTGTACAAGGCATTAGAGTTTTTTAAGGGGGTTTTTTTCATTTTTTTTTTCAATGGATCAAGAACGCTCAAAAACGCCGGCGAGCCACGTTTTTGAGTGTTTATTAGCGTTTTTCTAGAGTTTTTTTTTTCTTTTTTTTTTCAATGGATCAAAAAACACAAACAAAAAGCTGGTGAGCCACGTTTTTGAGTGTTTATTAGCGTTTTCTTTTCAATGGATCAAAAACGCTGGCGAGCCACGTTTTGAGCGTTTATTAGTTTTTTTAGTGTTTTTTTGCGTTTATCTGCGGGTTTTTTTTTTAGGTAAAAAAACGGCACTTTGAACGCGATTTTTGGTCGTTCAGAAAAAAGCCCATAAACTCCACTGCTCATTAAAGCTGAAAAACGTCCATGTGTACATGTACACAACATAGGCTAACATAGAGTGGAGTTTATGGACTTTTGAAAAAAACTCCCAAACTCCAATAAACTGCAGTTTATCAGCTCCAGTGTGCATGGATAGACCACCCATGGAGGTATCTATCAATTCATCAATCCATTATCTGTCTATATATCATATATCTAGATAGAGAAAAGATCTATAGATAGATAGATACATGGATTTATTGCAGGAATGATAAAAACAATGATTTAAAAAATCATTTGTTTTTAAATTTAAATATGATTTTTTTTTTATTATTATTATTTAAATCGATTTGTTTTGATTTATTTTTTATTTTTTTATATTTTAATAAAATTCTTTTGGAGTAATATCTAAAGATAGTTTTCTATTTAAGATAATAATTTTAGCTTATTCAGCATGGAATGGAGCTTAGTTATGTAGCATGAGGCTGTATATTCTGCAATATTTAAAATTTTTGTTAAACTCATTTCGAAATTCAGAAATTCTAAATTTGGAAATTCGAAAATAAGAATGAAATTTCGAACATTCAAAAGAACAAAAATCTGAAAATAAGACCGAAAATCCTAATATTCAAAAACCCGAAAATCTGAAATATTAAATAATAATAACTTAACTATTACTAAGTATTAAATTATAGGTATTGAAATCTCCTTTCAAATTTAGCTGTTGGTGAACTTAACCACCTCAGCCCCGGACCATTTGGCTGGCCAAAGACCAGAGCACTTTTTGCGATTCGGCACTGCGTTGTTTTAACTGACAATTGCATGGTCGTGCGACGTGGCTCCCAAACAAAATTGACGTCCTTTTTCCCCCCCACAAATAGAGCTTTCTTTTGGTGGTATTTTATCACCTCTGCGGTTTTTATTTTTTGCGCTATAAATAAAAATAAAGTGACATTTTTGGAAAAAAATGAATATTTTTTTACTTTTTGCTATAATAAATATCCCCCAAAAAAATCGATAAAATTTATTTTTTTCCTCAATTTAGGCTGATACGTATTCTTCTACATATTTTTGGTAAAAAAAATCGCAATAAGCGTTTATTGATTGGTTTGCACAAAAGTTATAGCCTCTACAAAATAGGGGATCGTTTTATGGCATTTTTCTTAATAATTTTTTTTTTTACTAGTAATGACGGCAATCAGCGATTTTTATCATGACTGCGACATTATGGCGGACACATCGAACACTTTTGGCGCTCTTTTGGGACCATTCACATTTATACAGCGATCAGTGCTATAAAAATGCACTAATTACTGCAGCCATTCTCAACCAGGGTTCCTCCAGAGGTGGCTAGGGGTTCCTTGAGCTGTGGCTGATTTACCTCCTGTTTTATGGTGCCTACATACTTCTGAGCCAATGCCACTCGGAGGAGCCAGTGGTATGACACCAATGATCTTTATAGCTCTCTGTAAGAGGGCCATTCTTACCACCACTGTAAAAAAGGGCATTCTTCTCACTGAAGTAAGGGGCATTGTTCTCACTGACCCCCAAATGAATGGGTTTTATCAGGGGTTCCCCGAGACCTAAAAAATTATTTTAGGGTTCCCCTGGGGTAAAAAGGTTGAGAAAGGCTGGATTACTGTATAAATGTGACTGGCAGTGAAGGGGTTAACCACTAGGGGGCGATCAAGGGTTTAAGTGTGTCCTAGGAAGTGATTCTAATTGGTTAGGGGGCGTGGCTATGAATGACACGTCACTGATCGCTGCTCCCGATGAGAGGGAACAGACGATCAGTGTCCTGTCACTAGGCAGAACGGGGAGATGCTGTGTTTACACTGGCATCTCCCCGTTCTTCAGCTCTGTGACCCGATCGCGGGACATCGGCGGACATCGAGTCCACGGCTCCCGCGGGCATGGTCAGAGAGCTCGCGGCAGGCGCCGCCGGCAAATTCAAGCTGATGTAAATATACATCGATTTGCCTGTCGGTGCCATTCTGCCGACGTATATGTACAGGAGCCGGTCCTTAACCGGTTAACAATTACCCCAAGAAAAGTCAGGACTCGTGAAAACTGAATCAGAGAGGGGAATAGAATAGGCTTCTGCAGTTATTGAAGGTAACCGGAGGCATCCTGTGGTGTTGGATATAAAAAGGCAAAATGAAGTTCAGGTTCAGTAAAGGATTTATATACCTTCTGAATAAATCTTTCTACCTGTAAATTTAAATAAACAGCAGCAGAGATCAGAGCGTTTTGGAGGCAACACTTAAAGTGTGATTGTATTGATTTTTTTTATGCATTAAGATAAAAAAAACTTCTGTGTAGCAGCCCCCCTAATACTTACATGAGCTTGTCTCAATCCAGCGATATTGCACAGGAGACTCGGCTGCCTGGGACTCGCCCTCCTCATTGGCTGAGACAGCAGTGGGGCACCATTGGCTCCCGCTGCTGTTACTCAAAGTCATTGAGCCAATGAGGAAAGAGAGGGGGTGGGGCCAAACCAGGGCTCCATGTCTGAATGGACACACAGAGTAATGGCTCGGCTCGGGTGCCCCCATAGCAAGCTGCTTGCTGTGGGGGCAGTCGGCAGGAGGGAGGGGCCAGAAGCGCCGAAGAGGGACCCGAGAAGAGAAGGATCTGGGCTGCTCTGTGCAAAATCAACTTCACAGAGCAGTTAAGTATATGTTTGTTATTTTTTTTAAAGAAAAAAACAAGACTTTGAATAAAGGGCTTCTAGATACACAATTTTCAAATTTTTAATAGGTAGCCATTTTTAATAGCTAATGAACCTCCATGCACCTGAAACCACAACTGACCCTTTTTTGGCTACACAACTCACCACAAACCACAGTAGTGCATTACTATGCATTTTGGTACACTGCAACTCTGATCCATGTGTTGAGGTATCGTTTACAATGATTGGTATCCCAACACACTAATGGGTAATAGGTAGGGATGTCCTGATACCGATACTAGTATCGGTATCGGTACCGATACCAGGCATTTCCCCGAGTACTTGTACTCGGGGAAAATGCTCCGATGCTTCAGCCGATACTTGGGCAGTCAGTGATGATCGGTGCGGCGGGGGGAGTTACAAGCACTGATCACCGCTGTATAGATTTCAATACAGCCCGACAGCTTCTCCCGACCCCCCCCCCTTCTTTTCAGCTGTTTTAGTGAAATCTATACAGCGGTGATCGGTGCTTGTAACTCCCCCCAAAGCCGCACCGATCACCGCTGACTGTCACTGTATCCTCCTCCAGTTACCCCATCCGTGCTGCTCTCCCCCTTCACGCTCCGTGTCCCCCCTCCATGCTGCTGATGTCCTCCGTTATTCCGCTCTCCCCCGTGCGCTCCGTGTCCCCCCTCCATGCTGCTGATGTCCTCCGTTATTCCGCTCTCCCCTGTGTGCTCCGTGTCCCCCCCTCCATGCTGCTGATGTCCTTCGTCTTTCTGCTCTCCCCCCCCCGCGCTCCGTGTCCCCCCTCCATGCTGCTGCTGTCCTCTGTTATTTTGCTCTCCCCCTCCGCGCTGCTGCTGTCCTCAGCTCTGTGCCACCCTCCATATCCTCCTCCGCTTCCCTCTGTCAGGATGGAGAGCGGAGGTAGGAGCCGCTAAACCCGGCTCCTACCTTTTCCGAATGTACAGAGTCAGTGACTGACTCTGTCCATTCATATAACTGAAACATCGTAACCTGTGTTTACGATGCTTCAGTTTATGAATGGAGAGGAGCCGTTGTCTCCTCTCCATTCATTTTCAGTGCAGCTGAGAAAGGGACTGGGGAATCTGTTTCCCTAGTCCCTTTCTCTGTCTCAAAGGGGAGATGTCAGAGGTCTGTTAAGACCCCTGATATCTCACCAAAGCCCCCCAACAGGGCTAGAAATAAAAAGAATAAATTGCAATAAATAATAAAAAAATAAATTGTAAAAAATAAAAAATAAATACACTGAGATCATCCCCCCACCCACTCCAACAAAGCATTGTAAAAAAAACATGACAAAAAATTGTAAAAAAAACAAAATTGTAAAAAAAAAAAAAAAAAAAATTGTAAAAAAAAAAAAAAAATACTGACACATAAAAAAAAGTATCGGTATTCGGTATCTCGGTCTTAAAAGAGTGGTATCGGGACAACCCTAGTAATAGGGATGAGCTTCGAGTTCGAGTCGCACTCATCTTTGACTCGAACATTGCCTGTTCGCATGTTCGCCGAACAGCAACAATTTGGGGTGTTCGCAGCAAATTCGAAAAGCCGCCAGAACACCCTGTAAAAGTCTATGGGAGAAATCTAAAGTGCTAATTATAAAGGCTTATATGCAATTTATTGTCATAAAAAGTGTTTGGGGACCCGGGTCCTGCCCCAGGGGACATGTATCAATGCAAAAAAAAGTTTTAAAAACTGCAGTTTTTTCGGGAGCAGTGATTTTAATAATGCTTAAAGTGAAACAATAAAAGTGAAATATTCCTTTAAATTTCATACCTGGGGTGGGGTGGTGTATAAGTATTCCTGTAAAGCAGCGCTTGTTTCCTGTGCTTAGAACTGTCCCTGCACAAAATGTCATTTCTGAAGGAAAAAAAGTAATTTAAAACTACTCGCGGCTATTAATGAATTGTCGGCTCCCGGCAATACAGAGAAAAGTCATTGATAAAAAATAAAAAAAAATGCGTGGGGGTCTCCCCAAATTCAATTGCCAGGCCCTTCAGGTCTTGTATGGATATTAACCACTTGACAACTGGGCACATAACCCCCTTCCTGCCCAGGCGAAATTTCAGGTTTCAGCGCCGTCACGCTTTGAATGACAATTGCGCGGTCGTGCGACGTGGCTCCCAAACAAAATTGACGTCCTTTTTTTCCCACAAATAGAGCTTTCTTTTGGTGGTCTTTGATCATTTCTGCGGTTTTTATTTTTTGCGCTATAAACAAAAATAGAGCGACAATTTTGAAAAAAACACAATATTTTTTAATTTTTGCTATAATTAATATCCAATTTTTTTTTAAAAAAAACTATTTTTTTCCTCAGTTTAGGCCGATACGTATTCTACATATTTTAGGTCAAAAAAAAATCGCAATAAGCGTATAGTGATTGGTTTGCGCAAAAGTTATAGCGCCTACAAAATAGGGAATAGAATTATGATTTTTTTTATTTATTTATTTTTATTTATTTTTTTACTAGTAATGGCGTCGATCTGCGATTTTTTTTTTGCGACTGTGACATTACGGCGGACACATCGGACACTTTTGACACATTCTTGGGACCATTCACATTTATACAGCGAACAGTGCTAAAAATATGCACTGATTACTGTATAAATGTGACTGGCAGGGAAGGGGTTAACCACTAGGGGGCGATCAAGGGGTTAATATGTTCCCTGCTAGATGTTCTTACTGTGGGGGGAAGGGGACTGACTGGGGGAGGTGACTGATGGTTGTCCCTATGTACAAGGGACACACCATCCGTCTCCTCTCCCTGACAGGACGTGGATCTCTGTGTTTACACACAGAGATCCACGTCCCTGGCTCTGTGACAGCCGATCGCTCGTACCTGGCGGACATCGCGGCCGCCAGGCACGCGCATCGGCACTCGCCTGACACGGCGGGCACAGTTTTTCCCCGATGCGCGCCCGCGGTGGCGCGCATCGCGGAAGTAAATAAGAGGACGTCCATAGACGTCCTATCAGCAATTGACGACCGCTTTGCGGACGTCTTTTCCTTATAGCCCGGGCGCGAAGTGGTTAAGGGGAACCCTGCGTCAAATTAAAAAAAAAAAATGACGTGGGGTTCCCCCCAAATATCCATACTAGACCCTTCAGGTCTGCCATGGATTTTAAGGGGAAATCCACCCCAAATGTAAAAAAATAATGGCTTTAGCGCCACCCTTTGGGCAACTTCTGCTAATGTTGTGTTATTGTTAGCATTGCTTCTGAGCATGCGTGTTTGTACTTTGGAGTTTTTTCCAATTGACTTGTTTACACACGATCGGATAATCCGACAACACACATTTGTTGTCGGAAAATTTTAAAGCGTGCTATCCAACATTTGTTGGCGGAACTTCCGACAACAACTGTCTGATGGAGCGTACAAATGGTCGGATTTTCCGACAACAGCCTGTCATCACACAATTCCCGTAGGAAAATCCGATTGTGGGTACGAGTCTTTAGGATGGAGTCCTTCACTGGGTGCTCTGGCTCAGGTTTGTCCTATTTGTTCTACCTTAAATGCTCATTTGGCTGGGGGGGAGGGGCGATATCTGAAATAAAGAACTCGTCGTCTTCCTCGTTCCCTGGCAGCCAGTGCTCTCCTCTGCTGTCTAATGTCTGAATAGAGCAGATCCTCTAGCCCTGAATAACAGGAAAGAATTCCCTATATATTTTGTGAGGGGAATGTGTAGGAATATAAAATTCCCTGAGAACTTGATATCTTTTCCTAGTTAAGGGGGATGTTTCATTATAGGATTTAATCGTATGATATCCTGTTCTTGGGGTGAAGCTAGAAGACTCCTGATGTCTCCATTGTGAGGACCTTGTCACTACTGTCACATAAGGGGCTTGTCAGTACATACATAGATACATGGTTAGGACACATGTTAATACATAAACACCTATTACACATCCCTACACACACCAGAAGTGGAAGAAGTAGCCTCAAGCCTCGTACACGGCAAAGAGAGCTTTTGGCCGGGAATCCTGGCCATGTGTATGCTCCCTCGCAGTTTTTCCGATGGGAAAATTGCCAAAACCGCCGGACAAAAAAAAAGAGAACCTGCTCTCTTTTTTTTCCTGGCGAGTTACCCGACGGACTTTTATCCGTCAGAAAACCTGGCCGTGTGTAGCAAAAACCGGCCATTTTTGGCAGTTTTCCTGTGGGGAAAAACTCAAGATGGAGCATAAAACACGGTCGGGATTCCCGAGGAAAAGCTCTCATCTGAGTTTTCCCAACGGTAAAACTGAGCGTCTGTACGGGGGGAAAAGTAGAGAGCAGGCTTTTGGCTTTCCGCTCGGGATTTCCGACGTACCTTTTCCCGTCGGAAATCCCGGTCGTGTGTACTGGGCAATAGAGCCCCTTCCAGGCTTGCAAATGTGGCCTGTGCATCCAAATGGTAATGACCCCCCAGTCATGAAAGGATTAAATAAAAGAAAGCAATTCAAATGTAAATATACCAAATTTTTATTGTGTGTTTATGAAAGTATAATTATGGACCTATACACATTTTTTCCTTTTCCAACTATATATATATACTCTTGATTAAACCAAGAGTCCTTTAGTGAAATCAATTAGCCATAAGTGAAGATCTAGTGATCCTCTCTTCCATTCGCTGACACACTTTTGACCAAGAGATTCCAAGCCTGCCCACCACGGCAAGGTAGACTCTTCTAGGGCAGGACCTACACTAACTACACTAAGCTACCCTACTCGATGCTAGTCATCATTCTTCTAATGTTGGGTGTATGTTTGTAGTACGGCCTCATCCTATAATCTGTGTGTGCGTTCTACTCTCTCCTAATTTGGTTGTGTGTCTGTGTGCATCTCTCTAACGTATGTACCAGTCAGTTTATGTACATCTGGGCATCCTCTGTTCTTGTAGGTCAGTGCATGCCAGTCATTTTATGTTGACCAGTGTGTGTTAGTAAATAAATGTTAGTCCTGTTTTTTGCCTGGGCACGTAGCCAGACTCATCTGCAATTCGGAGTTCATCTTGCCTTCGGTCAAAAAATCTCCGTCCTCCCGATTTGAGGATGAAGGAATCGCATGCTCTGCCCATCTGTGCATACATCTTCAGCCTAAAGATCTCCTCCTTCCTTTCAGGTGGAAATGGTTTTGAAATCTCTGGGTTGTTATTTAGTTTAATGCCTTGACGTGAAGCAGGCTTGCAATTTTAGTATTGGTGCACACAATATAATACCCAACATGTCAAGCATTAAAATTGCAAAACAAAAACAAACTTCAGTACCTTACATTTTCAATAGGCAGCATTATAAAAGCCCCTACAGGCCATCAGTTTAAAGTTAAGGTGCTATTAAAGGGTATTTTTTTAAATGAAATAAAAAAAAATATTATAATTATCTGCTTTGTGCAACAATATTGCACCTCCTCTTTGGCAGTCCCCCGCTGATGCTGTCCGCTCCTTCCCTTCTTCCTCGGGGTGCCCCCTTGGCAAGTAGTGTGCTATGGGGGCACCCATGCGAGTGTGCTTCTGAACCAGGCTGTATGCATCCATAGACGCACACAGCGCCAGTAAGCCATGCCCCCGCACCCTCCTCACAGGTGTTTGAGGTGTAGGGCTCCTGCTCTCAGTGTCTCCGGTGAGACCAGGGATTGAAAGGAGCAGTGCTGCAGACAGAACAGTGCTGGAGTGGTAGCAAAAAGTAGGTAAGTGTTTAGGGCCGGGGGAAGGGGGGGAGGGGTAAAACGGATAGTGGGGTGTTTATTGCCTTGATGTAGACAATGCATTCATGTAAAAAAAAAAACATTTTGGCTATAGACCCACTTTAAATTCATTTAACCACTTACCGCCCAGTCTATAGCAAAATGACGGCCGGGGCGGTGGTTGCGTTATCCTGACTGGACATCATATGACGTCCAGCAGGATAACAGCCGCCGCGTGCCCGTGAGGGCGCGCATCACGGCGATTGGTGGTGGAATGTGTCAGTCTGACATACCGCTACACTGATCTCAGTAAAGAGCCTCGGTTGCCCCTAGGATGATAATATCTGGATATTTGTACTCGTTATGTCCCAAGGGTGGTAATATCTGGATATTTGTACTCGTGGTTCCCCCAGGGGGGTGGTAATATCTGGATATTTCTACTTTTAATGCCCCCAGGGTGGTAATATCTGGGTATTTGTACTCATGATGTCCCCAGGGTGGCAGTGCCAGGACATGCCGGTACTTGTGGTTCCCCTGAGGCTCCCCAGTTACCCCAGGCCTCTCTCAGCTGATTGGAGACGTTCACTCAGCATTCCAGACTCGCTGCCCCTTCCGCTGCTCTGCACATCCGATTGGCCATATCGCAGCGCAACCCCCGCCCCTTGTCACACAATGATTCGACAATCACCCTGTCTACCCATGGCACTCAATTTTGCAATGATGGAACAGAAAGCCGCGCTCTGATTGGATACGGAAGCTAATTTTTTCAGCCATTATCGCCTCCTTTTTTTCTCTATTAGCAAAACGCAGATAATCCTATTTTTGGACAATAATTTCCAGTGGCCGATGTATAATGGTGCATTTCTACTTCCAATTCCGCTCGGCATGGGCACCATTCACAGAACGCCTTGCCTTTTTCTCAATTACTGTAAGGTGCTGTCTTATCGGACAAGGTAGATCAGCGGGATAGGATCTCCACATACTCCAATCAGAGAATTTCTTGCATTAATTGAGAAAAATGTAAGGTGTTCTGTGAATGGAGCTCCTGCCGAGCGGGGGACCCCTTGTGGTTACTATGCAGCAGAGCAGCTGTGGTTACTATGCAGCAGGATCCGTAAGACAACGGCTTTCCACTACTAGAGGGATTTCCAGGGATCCCACAGGTAGGTATGCTATATGTATACTCGCATTGATCCAAGCTGGACCATTGTAACTATGGAGTTTGGCTTTAACCACTTAGGCCCTGGACCATTTGGCTGGCCAAAGACCAGGCCACTTTTTGCGATTCAGCACTGCGTCGCTTTAACTGACAATAGTGCGACGTGGCCCCCTATCAAAATTGATGTCCTTTTTTTCCCCACTAATAGAGCTTTCTTTTGGTGGTATTTGATCACCTCTGCAGTGTTTATTTTTTGTGCTATAAACAAAAATAGAGTGACATTTTTGAAAAAAATGCAATATTTTTTAACTTTTTGCTATAATAAATATCCCCCAAAAATATATAAAAAAACTATTTTTTTCCTCAGTTTAGGCCGATACGTATTCTTCTACATATTTTTGGTAATTTTTTTTTTTAAATAAGCGTTTGATTGGTTTGCGCGTCGTTATATTGTTATAGCGTCTACAAAATAGGGGGTAGTTTTATGGCTTTTTTTTACTAGTAATGGCGGTGATCAGCGATTTTTATCGTGACAGCGACATTATGGCGGACACATCGGACAATTTCGACACCATTTTGGGACCATTGTCATTTTTACAGCGATCAGTGCTATAAAAATGCACTGATTACTGTAAAAATAACACTGACAGTGAAGGGGTTAACCTGTAGGGGGTGCTGAAGGGGTTAAGTGTGTCCTAGGGAGTGATTCTAACTGTTAGGGGGCGTGGCTACGAGTGACACGTCACTGATCGCTGCTCCCAATGAGAGGGAGCATCTGATCAGTAACATGTCACTAGGAAGAACGGGGAGATGTTGTGTTTACACTGACATCTCCCCGTTCTTCAGCTCTGTCACACGATCGCGGGACACTGTCGCACATCGAGTCCGCGGGCATGGTCACAAAGCTTGCGACTGGGTCGTGAGTGCGCCGCCGGCAGCGCGCATGCGACCACACGGCGGCAAATTAAAGGGGACATACCTGTACGCCCATTTGCCTGTCCGTGCCATTCTGTCAATGTAAATCTGCGTGCGGCGGTCCTTAAGCGATTAAACAATGTTTTAATGATTACAGTGCTGCATTTACATTGTGCCTTTTTAATATCTTGAGCCTTAAAAGTTATTTAATTATTGTTTCTTACTTTTAACGGCATAGACAAACCATAGATCATGTTCCCAACGGTCCAGGCGTGGTATCCCACAATACCGCAGTCAAACAATTCTTTGTAAATAAGGAATGTATTGAAGGGAATGGCAGGTAGAGGACTTAATGATAATTCTCATTAATTACTATTATGTCGCAAAATAAGAAACGTACAGGGGTATTTCTCGCTGTGATAATGAATCAGATTATTTTCGTAATGCGATTGTTGAGTTAATTAACTCGTTGCTTGATGTGAAACCTCTACAGCATAAACTGGAAAACATCCAAAGATAATTTAATAACGCGTTGGTTATTTATATTTCCAGGTTCTGATATATATATATATATATATATATTTTTTTTTTACTTAAGACATACCATACCTGCAAAGCAAATAAAATAAAACATAGTAAAAAAAACTTTTTTTAACACAATCTGTGCCTAAAAAATATATACCGACGCATGGGAGCAATCCACCCCTAATGTTAGGAGCAAATCGCCCCTCCATCCCTGCCCTCATGCTTCGCCATATATGCTCTTTTTTTTTTATAACTGTGATTCAGGTTGTTAAACCTTTATTGGGTAATATACGGCGGGTGCCCTGACGCTATAAAAGACAAACTAACTGACCAGTGTCACCCGTAACACTAATATGGTGATCACTGGTAGAAAAAAGATCCAATAGCGACATTGGCGACAGGGGGTGAAAGGGTTAACTGGGGGCGATCAAGGGGTTAAACCTTGTTTAGGGGGGGTTAGGGAGGTACCCTAGACCTAAAGGTGCCTGCCACTAACTGCTCTAACAGTTATTACAGTCACAAATGACACCAATGCAGTGATTAGTGAAAAATATGAAAACTGCAATTGGTGACACTGTGACAGGGAGTGAATGGGGTTAACTGGGGGGGGGGTGATCAGGGGGTGAAATATGTGCCTATGTGTACTAGTGTCAGTGTAGTGTTGTGCAACCCACGTTTAGGTGTCCTCTCTCCTCTCACTGGAATCAAAAGACCCCACGAGGAGAGATGACATCGCTACTCCTTTCTATGTTTACACTTTCATAGACTGGAAGCTTTTCATTTGTCAGGAGCGATCAGCAGGTTCAAGCCATGAATCATTGGCCTGGACCTGGGGACAGAGCGCTCCTGTAACGAATCTGACCGCCACAGGCAACAGGGGGGCACGATCGCCCGCTGGGAGGGAGGAACGTACAGGTACGCCCATTTGCCTGCCCGTGCTATTCTGCCGACGTATATCGGCGTGCAGAGGTCGTCAACTGGTTACACACACGCACACGTCCCTGTTCTGGCTTTCGTGCCCATGATCGCGCGTCAGCGCCGGCCACGCGCATTGGCACCCCCGCAGTGCAACGGGCGCGTGACTGCTAATTCTGACCACTTCGATGTAATTGCTCATGGAGCGATTACCTGTGACTGATCAGCCCTGGACACAAATTTTCAGCCTCCTGTCCCTTTCAATGGAGCTGATCGCCAAAAAATCCCTGCTGGGTTTCCTGCATGTAATTGCTAATCGGGCCTTATTGTTTTCTTGTTTCCAGTGAATGAATGATAAAGATAAAAATAAAAACTGGGGTGGACGATAGAAACTACCACAATGCAACTCGAAATAATGTTTTCAATCTATTCAGACTTCCTTGAAACCAAGAAAAATATCACCTGAAAGCATTAAAATTTATAAAAATGTAAATTTTAAATAATTTTCGTGGATATGGAAGTCAAAGATGTGTGTGTTTTTTTTTTACTGTCATTTAATTTTTTCATGGTGGCCGGTAGTTTAGCTGTAAAAACATACAGGAAAATGCATTAGTTGTCAGTTGAATCTTAGGGCTCATTCACATTGGCTGCGTTGAGTTGTTTCAATCTGCAGTGTCCAACGCAGGTTCAATACAAAAAAGTATAGAAAGCAGTTATTTTCTGTGGGTCCTGTTCACACTATACATGTGCATTGGTTTGCTTTGTAACTTTACTAGTCTGCGTCAATGAATTCCCGACATTACAAATTCTGGATGAACCCTCTGCTCACTGCTATACACCCTTAGTAGCAAACTTTGCACACAAGCTAGGATTTTTGGTTGACATGAATTGCAATACATGTTTAAGCTGGCCAATTGCATCAAAGCAATCCCTCTCTAGCCAGTCCCTACTCTACTCTGTAAAACGCAAATGCCCTGTGGCTATAGTGCCAATATGGGGCAAATGCAACCGCCCCAATAGAAATAAGATATATTTGTGCCGAAATCCAAAAAGCTTATACTGTACATATATAACAGGTGCTAAAGTCATGAGCCCATGTTAACACTAAAAATTATGGAAGAACCTTCCGCACACTGCTATATACTTTTTTTTAGCAAACCTTGCATAAAAACAGGGATTTTTGGTTAACATACAGTAAATTGCAATAAATGTTTACGCTGGCCAACTGCATCAAGGTAATCCCTCCCTGGCCAGTCCCTACTCTACAAAATGGAAATGCCCTGTGGATATAGTGCCAATATGAGGCAAATGCACCCTCCCCCCGGGGCAAGAGAGCAGCACAGCCCACACACCTCCTTCTCTTCTGCTTTCCCGAATCGGCTTGTCACTTCCTGCTCCATGCTGACAGGAGTAGTAATGCTGCTCCCATTGCTGTGAGCTTGTAGTGGCAGGAACTCTATATGCAGCAACTGCCCGCCCCACCACATGATAACATAATGCTTGGGGCAGCTGCCCCCTCCGTTATCCCAGCCCTGACTGTCAGCTGGCTTCAGCATGCTCCTTAGATGAAAGTCAAACAAACAACTTGATTCTGTCAAACAGTTAGTCAGATGAAAAAAGGCACAAGTCCATCTAGTTAAACCAATAAAAAAAAAATCATACAATCCTATATACACAATCCTATTCCCACAGTTGATCCAGAGGAGGGCGAAAACCTCCAGCAAAGCATGATCCAATTTTCTACAGCAGGGAAAAAATTTCTGAACAGCAGGGGAAAAAATTCCGAACAGCCGGCAGATTCATGGATAAAGAATAAAAAACCTTCTGCCTTTACAACTTCCTTAAGGAAAGCATTGGTCAAAATTTGGATGGACGCTGTTGAACTGGCTGAGATTTGATTGGTCTATGGCCAGCTTAAACCTGAATAAACTGTACAATTTAATAAACTGACGCTCTTGGGAGTGTTGCTCCTCTGAAAAGTCATTGGAGCTTTGTGTTTGACAGGCATTGAAGAGGCGATATGACATTAACCCTCCTAAATGCAGGTGCCCTCCACCGAGTGGGACCCATTCAAGTGAATTGAGCCACACTCCTCCTCCCACGGCGTTTCTCTGTCCCTCCTCCCAGGGCTTCCCTTTGTCCCTCCTCCCAGGGCGTCCCTCTGTCCCTGCTCTAATGGCGTCCCTCTTCCCACAGCTCTTCCCACAGCATCCCTCAATCCTCCTCCCAAGGCGTGTCTCTGTCCCTCCTCCCACGGTGTCCCTCCTCCCATGGGGTCCCTCTGTCCCTTCTCTCACGGCATCCCTCTGTCCCTCTTCCTATGACGTGCCTCTGTTCCTCCTCCCACAGCGTCCCTCTGTCCTCATCCCACAGCGTCCCTCAGTCCTCATCCCACAGCGTCCCTTTGTCATCATCCCACAGCGTCCCTTTGTCCTCATCCAATGAAGATGACAGGGTGGGTTTTAAACAGGAAGGGGTGCGTCATATTTAGATTAAGAGGTGCATGAGTTTTCTCAGGCCTGGGGCAGCACAAAACCTAAATACACCACTGGCTGCAACCGCCCCCCAAGAGTTGTGGCACGGTAGTCCCTCCTCCCACGGCGTCCCTCTGTCCCTTCTCCCACGGTGTCCCCCTGTACCTTCTCCCACGGAGGCCCCCTGTCCCTCCTCCCACGGCGTCCCTCATCCCACAGCGTCCCTCCTCCCACGACGTCCCTCTGTCCCTCCTCTCACGGCGTCCCTCTGTCCTCATCCAACGAAGATGACAGGGTGGGTCTTAAACAGGAAGGGGTGTGTCATATTTAGATTAAGAGTTGCACAAGTTTTCTCAGGCCTAGGGCAGCACAAAACCTAAATACACCACTGGCTGCAACTGCCCCCCAATGGTTGTGGCACAGTAGTCCCTCCTCCCATGGCGTCCCTCTTCCCACGGCGTCCCTTTGTCCCTCCTCCCACGGCGTCCCTCTATCCTCATCCAACGAAGATGACAGGGTGGGTCTTAAACAGGAAGAAGTGTGTCATATTTAGATTAGGAGGTGCATGAGTTTTCTCAGGCCTAGGGCAGCACAAAACTTAAATACACCACTGGCTTCAACCGCCCCCCAACGGTTGTGGCACAGTAGTTCCTCTGTCCCTCTTCCCACGGCGTCCCTCTTCCCACGGCGTCCCTCTTCCCACGGTGTCCCTCTTCCCACGCCGTCCCTCCTCCGACAGTGTCCCCCTGTCCCTCCTCCCACAGCGTCCCCCTGTGCCTCATCCCACGGCGTCCCCCTGTCCCTCCTCTCACGGCGTCCCCCTGTGCCTCATCCCACGGCGTCCCCCTGTCCCTCATCCCACGGCGTCCCTCTGTCCTCATCCAACGAAGATGACAGGGTGGGTCTTAAACAGGAAGAGGTGCATCATACTTAAATTAAGAGGCGCATGAGTTTATAGGCTGCTACAGCACGGACTGCAACAGCATAGGCTGCAACAGCACAGGTTCTTACTACACGGGCTACAACACGGGCTACAACAGCACAGACTGCTACAGCACGGGCTGCAAAAGCACATTCACAGTTGTGGCATGGTGGTGTCATATTCGTACTCGTAGTGTCTTCGTACTCAGGCTCAGGGTCGTACAGGCTTCTACAGCACGGGGTACAACAGCACAGGCTTCTACAGCACAGGCTGCAACAGCACAGGATTCTCAAGCATGGGCTGTAACGGCACATGCACGGTTGTGGCGTGGTAGTGTCATATTCCTCTTGTTTGTAGTATCTTCCTTCTTCCATTGTCAACTCACTTTGTGGAATTCGACTATAAAGACTAAAATAAAAAAGAAAGAGAAGTGTAAGAATGACATAAACAGTTTTTTCTATAAACTAACAGAAATTAGCGGCAGTAAAGGATGACTCCACCTAAAATTGATACCTCAGTATTAGAGAAACACTCGTCATTTCGCCTTCTTATATAGACATGGAAATGGGAAGATTTCCCTATAATAATTTAGGTATCTGCCCTCTCCGGGGCCGTGACCAGTGTGTTACTTCCTTTAAAATTCTAAGTTACTTTGCTCAGCCATTGAAAACTATTGGGAGAGCGAGACACTATCATTTGGTGTTGTACTGGCTATGACGTCTGTCATCAGGAACCCATTTGCTATTATTACCTGCAGCCTCATAACCATCCACCTTTGTCCCACAGACATGCTAAATCTATAAAATGCCCTTATTGCTAGCAAAACAGATCTATTGTTGGTGTGTGAAAGATAACTCTATGCTCAAAGAAGAGCTTTTGCTGCTAAAATTAGGGGACTGAATGTAGAGGGTAAACTGCTGGTAAAGTAGAAAATAGACCTCTGGTTTTCTATGTTGATAAAATGCTATAGAAAGAGTAAAATCAACTTACCATTTGATCACTATACATCTCAAGAGGCAAAATGTCACAACAAAGGCGATGATTGCTGAAACGAGGCCTATACCGAGAAGTGTGACATATTTTATCGGGTAATAGAAAACCTTTTTTACAATTCTCTTCATTTTACCCATTGGTGTTTTGTCCACAGTCGTCGTCTGGATGGTGGTAGTGACTGGACCGTGAACTGTGGGCTTGGGCAATGCCTTGCGCCGCCATGCCTTGTGCCTTGTGTTGGTCTCCTTGCCATCGGACTGTCGTTTGCCAGTTTGTGTTTGCTCTTCGACCATAGATAGTGCATCCTTTATAAGTCGAACCATCTTCCTACCCAATGCATCATATTTACCGACTGGATGGTGAACAGTGGCCTTGTGCCTTGCGTTGCCTTCCTCCACAGCCACTGCTTGTTTTTCTTCCACAGTCAGGTTTTGTCCTGGACGGAGAACCATGGCCTTATTCCCTGCATGAAATGTATTGTCAGTGGTCTGTCCTTCCTCCACAGCCACTGCTTGTTTTTCTTCCACAGTCAGTTTTTGTCCTGGATGGAGAACCATGGCCTTATTCCCTGCATGAAATGTATTGTCAGTGGTCTGTCCTTCCTCCACAGCCACTGCTTGTTTTTCTTCCACAGTCAGTTTTTGTCCTGGATGGAGAACCATGGCCTTATTCCCTGCATGAAATGTATTGTCAGTGGTCTGTCCTTCCTCCACAGCCACTGCTTGTTTTTCTTCCACAGTCAGTTTTTGTCCTGGACGGAGAACCATGGCCTTATTCCCTGCATGAAATGTATTATCAGTGGTCTGTCCTTCCTCCACAGCCACTGCTTGTTTTTCTTCCACAGTCAGTTTATGTCCTGGACGGAGAACCATGGCCTTATTCCCTGCATGAAATGTATTGTCAGTGGTCTGTCCTTCCTCCACAGCCACTGCTTGTTTTTTTTCCACAGTCAGTTTTTGTCCTGGATGGAGAACCATGGCCTTATTCCCTGCATGAAATGTATTGTCAGTGGTCTGTCCTTCCTCCACAGCCACTGCTTGTTTTTCTTCCACAGTCAGTTTATGTCCTGGACGGAGAACCATGGCCTTATTCCCTGCATGAAATGTATTGTCAGTGGTCTGTCCTTCCTCCACAGCCACTGCTTGTTTTTCTTCCACAGTCAGTTTATGTCCTGGACGGAGAACCATGGCCTTATTCCCTGCATGAAATGTATTGTCAGTGGTCTGTCCTTCCTCCACAGCCACTGCTTGTTTTTTTTCCACAGTCAGTTTTTGTCCTGGATGGAGAACCATGGCCTTATTCCCTGCATGAAATGTATTGTCAGTGGTCTGTCCTTCCTCCACAGCCACTGCTTGTTTTTCTTCCACAGTCAGTTTTTGTCCTGGACGGAGAACCATGGCCTTATTCCCTGCATGAAATGTATTGTCAGTGGTCTGTCCTTCCTCCACAGCCACTGCTTGTTTTTCTTCCACAGTCAGTTTTTGTCCTGGACGGAGAACCATGGCCTTATTCCCTGCATGAAATGTATTGTCAGTGGTCTGTCCTTCCTCCACAGCCACTGCTTGTTTTTTTTCCACAGTCAGTTTTTGTCCTGGACGGAGAACCATGGCCTTACGCCTTGCACTAAATTTTCTGCCAGCCGTCATGAGTGGAGAATCTGCATGAAAAAAAAAATGAAAAGAGAGGTCATACAAATGAACAATGAAGCAGCAGATCGACCTTTTTCTTTCTTAGGTGTGCATTCAGTGTGGGAGGGACACCATCTCTTTCAGATATTTATTGCTCTCTGTGTCTTTTTTTCGCACATGAAAATAAAAATCGCTTTCAGGGGAATTTTGCATTTTTTTGTTACACTTCTGAACGCATCTGCATGTTATCTAATGTGCCCATGCAGGCATTTTAGCATGTTTTTATGCACAGAGTTTAGGGGATGTAAAGAAGAACAGCCCAGTCACGCGTTCCTGGAGAAGCGGTTTTGCAGTTTTTCATAAACATTCCTATATGCAAAATGTGCACTTATGTGCGTTAATTTATTCTAATGGATAGAATATATGAATATTCTAGCCAATAGAATGAATTTATGCTCAAACGCTTCTAAATGTGCCTAAACGCAAGTTAAAAATCGCAAGGTGAGAGGCATTTAGAGGTATTTTTCCTGCCAATTTCGGGCAGCAAAAATGTCTCCAAACTTCATTTGCCCGTGTGTGTGTGTGTGAGGACTTGAGGCAGGGGTAGGCAACCTGGGGCCCTCCAGCTGTTGTGGAACTACATTTCCCATGAAGCATTGCAAGGCTGGCAGTTACAATTACTCCTAGGCATCATGGGACATGTAGTTCTGCAACAGCTGGAGGGAACCAGGTTGTCTACCCCTGCTTTAAGGTAACTTCCCTTCAATTCTCATCTCGGTGACCACACAGGAAGTGAGCTTACTTTCCCGATGGAGACACAGCAATAAATATGTGACAGAGGTTGCCATTCTTACCCGTTCTATTAAAATAAAAGAAATAAAATCTTCTGTCAGTAACATACTGCTTGTCCTAGAGTGACAACGCTCACTCGCTGCACTGTACCTATGGAGGAGCAGTGTATTTACTCTAGGGAAGGAAGTGTCAGGGCTACAGAACATCTCCCCCTCTCATCATCCATATTACATTGGGAAGAGGTACTCTAGTTTTCAGAAGATAGCTGGCAAGGGTGAAAACAACAGGGATTTTTCCTGTACTTGTTTTGAAATCTAATGCAGCCACCACTAATAAGGTCTGCTAAGCTTCAATATATAAAATTTGGGGTTCTTAAAGAGGTTGTAAAGGTTTGTTTTTTGTTTTCTAAATAGGTTCCTTTAAGCTTGTGCATTGTTGGTTCACTTACCTTTTCCTTCGATTTCCCTTCTAAATGTTTTTTTTCTTTGTCTGAATTTCTCACTTCCTGTTCCTCCTCAGTAAGCTTGCCCCCATCATCCGAGCCCTTCTTGCTGGGGGTTAGTCAGCGTGCTCGCCCCCTCCCCTGCGGGGAGACGCTGTGAACGTTCAGAGCGTCTCCCCGCAGGTATGTAGTCTCCCGGCAGGGATGTAGTCCCAAGGGAGGGGGCGAGCACGCTGACTAACCCCCAGCCAGAACGGCTCGGATGATGGGGGCAAGTTTACTAAGGAGGAACAGGAAGTGAGAAATTCAGACAAAGAAAAAAACATTTAGAAGGGAAATCAAAGGAAAAGGTAAGTGAACCAACAATGCACGAGCTTAAAGGAAACTATTTAGAAAAAAAATAAAAATAAACTTTACAACCTCTTTAAGTTTAGATCGGGGTGGACAAATATGGAATTCAGTAATAGGGGCTCTATTTCTAAAAGAAATTGCATAGCCATTTGTTCAGCGATATGCATGTACATTCGTTCTGTGCAAAAAAAAATTAACATTCTTAAGCTTATTTCCTTTGCTGAACGAACGTTAGTTTATTATGGGTAGTAGTAAAATACAACATTATGGCCGCTAGATGCAACCGAGAAGTATGAAATCCATACGTCTTTGTAACAAGAGATAAAATTAATTAATTTAACGATTCTAGAAAACGCTAGATGGAATTAGAAAATGAATTTAACCCGTGGTTACCTGCCCATAATGTCACTCCAGCCCTGGGCTATAGAAGATAACAATATAGATAACCAACTGGATCCAACACTTACCTGCCATGTGAACATTGATTCTTTGAATCGGTCCGCTCCGTACACCATTCACAATGACATTGATCTCATATTTCCCACTGTCCTCCATGAGGAGAGGATTGATCACCAGAGAGCAGTCCTCTTCAGTGGTATGGGTGGGATGTAGGTGCACTCTTAGGTCGTGGGGCGCCCCAGGATGCAGCTTGATGTCATTCCGCCGCAAGATGGTCCTGTATCTGTCGGATCCCTCTGGGGTGAATCCCCATTCAAAATCGATCTTCTCATTGCCAGTCACTCCGTCGGTGGTGAGGTCACATGGAATGATCAATTTGGAGCCGGCTCTAACCTCCACATTTTCATATGGAAGGTCGGCATGAGGAAGTGCTGCAGAAAGAAGGAAAAAACGTGTTTAATAAAGGAAACATTTTAAAAACTTGAATTTATAACATCACAATACAATGAGATAAAATGTTTTTGGAGATCTCAGGGGGACGTGACATTCTTCTTGGATTTAGATATCCTTTAACCCTTTTTTGTGGTTTTTTTTTTGCACACATTTAAAAATAATTTTAGGCCTGAAGATTACTTAAAACCGCCAAATATATATTTTCAGAAAGCAGACCCCCTGTAGTATAAAATGGTGGTAATTCTAATAGACCCCTGATGTCTCATCTGCCCTCCATTGAAGCTAATGGAGCGCAGATTGCACTGAAAGTGACCCCCGAAACCAGAAGTTATGTTATACATGTTGCTTCCGGGTTCTTTGCAGCGAGGGGGGAGCAGCGAGCGAACATTTGCTGGTCTTCCTCCCCTCCACCCAGCGACTATCCCCATACAGGTCCTGGGTATCAAGTTGGACAGCGGAGTTCAGGAAGCATTGGGGGGAGGGGGGGCACTCATACATGGGTGGTAGTGAAAGGGTTAATAAGGCACCAATGGATAGTAGCATTTACGTTGTTTGTCACCTTTGCACGGACGTACGCAATTTTAAAAGCATGATATGTGTGGCATCTATATAATTGGCACAACATCATTTATATTTTACACAAATGGGGGTTATGTATTGTGTTTTTTTGCATTAAAATTCAAAAAAGTGATTTTTTCCCCAAAAAATTGCATTTGAAAAACGACTGCACAAATACGTGTGACATAAAAAATTTACAACACCCCCCAATTTATTCTCTAGGGTCTCTGCTTTACAAAAATATATAACTTAGATATATAAATATATTACTTCCTAGCAAAAAAAAACTGTATTTTTACATGTAAACAAAAGTGGAAAAAAAAAATCCTGACAACATGGCAGGAATAGGATCTCCACCCCGGGCTCCCCACTACTACCAACACACCACACAGCCATTGCCAACCGTTATTTACACATATTTTTCTACCCAAGAGAAAGTGAAGGGAAAAAAATATGTGTTTTGGTGTCACTATGTGCTGTAAGGTGAGTTCACAGAATGAACACTCCAGGACATGGATGGCTGTTTTCAAACCAACCGCCGTTATGACAGTTAATTGCAGCTGAGTCCAGTGAGATTTAAAAAAAAAAAAAAAAGTTGTGTTTCTAAAAATAGAATCCCCTCCCCCCAGACATGAAAACAGATCTAAGCCAACAAACAATTCAGACATTTCCCCAAATAAGAGCTGAGATTAGAAATGAAGAAATAAACTTACCTACTGCCACTTGCAGAAAGCACAGAGAGATGAGCACTCTTATGAAAAGGCTCATTTTAAATTTTATCACAATTTTTTTTATTAAATGTGATAAAAAAAATATTAATTTAAATACAGATAAATTAAATCGCTTTGTTTGCACACAAAAATGCTAAATGTGACAAAAATAATAATCTAGAAATGTGTAATCGCAGAGCAGATCACACGAATACTGTACTGCTCGAGTCCAAAGCTGTACTGACACTGATCTCCCAGCTGGGGGCTCTTTTATAACAACAACTCCACTGTGATGTCATAACTTCAGACCAAGCTAGCCGATCTCAGATCAAACTAACTGACGTCAGACCAAACTAGCCAATCACCATTTTTTTTTTTTTTTAAGCATCAGTTAATTTCAGTTTGAGGCCAAGGAGAACCAGAATCCCTGATCACTGATTGGTTGACAATATTTCTATTGGCAGTGCTGCAATTCAGTGCATTGAGAAGGACTCAAATCCCAACAATAGGGATAAATCACCCATCTATGAGTTTAACCTTAAAAAACCTAGAAAGATTATTTCATAAAGATTTAGCAGAATGACAAGATCTTTTATTGATCCATGTGACTGTAATTTATAAATAGAAATACACTCAAAGCTTCCAACATCAGGAGAAGGGTCCTTGTTTCCAGAAGACTGGCAGTTATTTTTTATCTCCAATGCAATGAAAGTGTTACATAGAGCCAATGATTGATAATATTCACATCAGCACTGCATTCCAGTGTTAGTAAATACTCCTATACTAAGGCTCCACACTGGACGCTAAAATAATGGTATAAAAACGCCAGTAGCTGTTTACCGTTTTTGTTATAGCGTTTATTAGCATTTTTTTTTTTTTTTATTTAGCGTTTTTTTTTTGTTCAATGGATCAAAAACGCAAAAAAAAACCTGGCGAGCCACATTTCTGAGTTTTTATTAGCGTTTTTTCAGCGTTTGAATTTTTTTTTTCTTTATTTTTAATGGATAAATAACGCTGGCGAGCTACGTTTTTGAGTGTTTATTCGTTTTTTTTAGAGTTTTTTTATTTATTTTTTTCATTTTTTCTTTCCAATGGATCAAAAACGCAAAAAAAGAAAACTGACGAACCAATTTTTGAGTGTTGATTAGTCTTTTTTCAGCGTTAGTGTTTTTTTAGCGTTTTTTTTTTTTTTTCAATGGATCAAAAACGCATAAAAAAAACTGGCGAGCCACATTTCTGAGTTTTTATTCGTGTTTTTTTGCGTTTTATCAGCGTTGGAGTTTTTTTTTTATTTATTTATTTTTTTTAATGGATAAAAAACGCTGGCGAGCCACGTTTTTGAGTGTTTATTAGTGTTTTTTTAGAGTTTTTCTAGCGTAATGCCCTGTACACACGATCGGAATTTCCGATGGAATAAAATCCAATGGAATTTTCCGTCAGAAATCCGATGAAGCTGACTTCCATCAGTCTTGCATACACACTATCAGACTAAATTCCGACCGTCCAAAACGCGATGACGTAAAACACTACGACGAGCCGAGAAAAATGAAGTTCGATGCTTCCGAGCATGCGTCGACTTGATTCTGAGCATGCGTGGTTTTTTCTCCGTCGGAGTTCCACACAGACAATAGGAATTTCCTACCGTTTTTTTTTCCATCGGAGAAAAATAAAACAAGTTCTAGTTCTAAACACCGACAGGAAAAAAGTCAGATGGGGCCCACACACAATCAGAATTTCCGATGAAAAAAGTCCATCGGACTTTTTTCATCGGGAAAATCCGATCGTGTGTACAAGGCATTAGAGTTTTTTAAGGGGGTTTTTTTCATTTTTTTTTTCAATGGATCAAGAACGCTCAAAAACGCCGGCGAGCCACGTTTTTGAGTGTTTATTAGCGTTTTTCTAGAGTTTTTTTTTTCTTTTTTTTTTCAATGGATCAAAAAACACAAACAAAAAGCTGGTGAGCCACGTTTTTGAGTGTTTATTAGCGTTTTCTTTTCAATGGATCAAAAACGCTGGCGAGCCACGTTTTGAGCGTTTATTAGTTTTTTTAGTGTTTTTTTGCGTTTATCTGCGGGTTTTTTTTTTAGGTAAAAAAACGGCACTTTGAACGCGATTTTTGGTCGTTCAGAAAAAAGCCCATAAACTCCACTGCTCATTAAAGCTGAAAAACGTCCATGTGTACATGTACACAACATAGGCTAACATAGAGTGGAGTTTATGGACTTTTGAAAAAAACTCCCAAACTCCAATAAACTGCAGTTTATCAGCTCCAGTGTGCATGGATAGACCACCCATGGAGGTATCTATCAATTCATCAATCCATTATCTGTCTATATATCATATATCTAGATAGATAAACGATCTATAGATAGATAGATACATGGATTTATTGCAGGAATGATAAAAACAATGATTTAAAAAATCATTTGTTTTTAAATTTAAATATGATTTTTTTTTAATTATTATTATTTAAATCGATTTGTTTTGATTTATTTTTTATTTTTTTATATTTTAATAAAATTCTTTTGGAGTAATATCTAAAGATAGTTTTCTATTTAAGATAATAATTTTAGCTTATTCAGCATGGAATGGAGCTTAGTTATGTAGCATGAGGCTGTATATTCTGCAATATTTAAAATTTTTGTTAAACTCATTTCGAAATTCAGAAATTCTAAATTTGGAAATTCGAAAATAAGAATGAAATTTCGAACATTCAAAAGAACAAAAATCTGAAAATAAGACCGAAAATCCTAATATTCAAAAACCCGAAAATCTGAAATATTAAATAATAATAACTTAACTATTACTAAGTATTAAATTATAGGTATTGAAACCTCCTTTCAAATTTAGCTGTTGGTGAACTTAACCACCTCAGCCCCGGACCATTTGGCTGGCCAAAGACCAGAGCACTTTTTGCGATTCGGCACTGCGTTGTTTTAACTGACAATTGCATGGTCGTGCGACGTGGCTCCCAAACAAAATTGACGTCCTTTTCCCCCCCCACAAATAGAGCTTTCTTTTGGTGGTATTTTATCACCTCTGCGGTTTTTATTTTTTGCGCTATAAATAAAAATAAAGTGACATTTTTGGAAAAAAATGAATATTTTTTTACTTTTTGCTATAATAAATATCCCCCAAAAAAATCGATAAAATTTATTTTTTTCCTCAATTTAGGCTGATACGTATTCTTCTACATATTTTTGGTAAAAAAAATCGCAATAAGCGTTTATTGATTGGTTTGCACAAAAGTTATAGCGTCTACAAAATAGGGGATCGTTTTATGGCATTTTTCTTAATAATTTTTTTTTTTACTAGTAATGACGGCAATCAGCGATTTTTATCATGACTGCGACATTATGGCGGACACATCGAACACTTTTGGCGCTCTTTTGGGACCATTCACATTTATACAGCGATCAGTGCTATAAAAATGCACTGATTACTGCAGCCATTCTCAACCAGGGTTCCTCCAGAGGTGGCTAGGGGTTCCTTGAGCTGTGGCTGATTTACCTCCTGTTTTATGGTGCCTACATACTTCTGAGCCAATGCCACTCGGAGGAGCCAGTGGTATGACACCAATGATCTTTATAAATCTCTGTAAGAGGGCCATTCTTACCACCACTGTAAAAAAGGGCATTCTTCTCACTGAAGTAAGGGGCATTGTTCTCACTGACCCCCAATGAATGGGTTTTATCAGGGGTTCCCCGAGACCTAAAAAATTATTTTAGGGTTCCCCTGGGGTAAAAAGGTTGAGAAAGGCTGGATTACTGTATAAATGTGACTGGCAGTGAAGGGGTTAACCACTAGGGGGCGATCAAGGGTTTAAGTGTGTCCTAGGAAGTGATTCTAATTGGTTAGGGGGCGTGGCTATGAATGACACGTCACTGATCGCTGCTCCCGATGAGAGGGAACAGACGATCAGTGTCCTGTCACTAGGCAGAACGGGGAGATGCTGTGTTTACACTGGCATCTCCCCGTTCTTCAGCTCTGTGACCCGATCGCGGGACATCGGCGGACATCGAGTCCACGGCTCCCGCGGGCATGGTCAGAGAGCTCGCGGCAGGCGCCGCCGGCAAATTCAAGCTGATGTAAATATACATCGATTTGCCTGTCGGTGCCATTCTGCCGACGTATATGTACAGGAGCCGGTCCTTAACCGGTTAACAATTACCCCAAGAAAAGTCAGGACTCGTGAAAACTGAATCAGAGAGGGGAATAGAATAGGCTTCTGCAGTTATTGAAGGTAACCGGAGGCATCCTGTGGTGTTGGATATAAAAAGGCAAAATGAAGTTCAGGTTCAGTAAAGGATTTATATACCTTCTGAATAAATCTTTCTACCTGTAAATTTAAATAAACAGCAGCAGAGATCAGAGCGTTTTGGAGGCAACACTTAAAGTGTGATTGTATTGATTTTTTTTATGCATTAAGATAAAAAAAACTTCTGTGTAGCAGCCCCCCTAATACTTACATGAGCTTGTCTCAATCCAGCGATATTGCACAGGAGACTCGGCTGCCTGGGACTCGCCCTCCTCATTGGCTGAGACAGCAGTGGGGCACCATTGACTCCCGCTGCTGTTACTCAAAGTCATTGAGCCAATGAGGAAAGAGAGGGGGTGGGGCCAAACCAGGGCTCCATGTCTGAATGGACACACAGAGTAATGGCTCGGCTCGGGTGCCCCCATAGCAAGCTGCTTGCTGTGGGGGCAGTCGGCAGGAGGGAGGGGCCAGAAGCGCCGAAGAGGGACCCGAGAAGAGAAGGATCTGGGCTGCTCTGTGCAAAATCAACTTCACAGAGCAGTTAAGTATATGTTTGTTATTTTTTTTAAAGAAAAAAACAAGACTTTGAATAAAGGGCTTCTAGATACACAATTTTCAAATTTTTAATAGGTAGCCATTTTTAATAGCTAATGAACCTCCATGCACCTGAAACCACAACTGACCCTTTTTTGGCTACACAACTCACCACAAACCACAGTAGTGCATTACTATGCATTTTGGTACACTGCAACTCTGATCCATGTGTTGAGGTATCGTTTAGAATGATTGGTATCCCAACACACTAATGGGTAATAGGTAGGGATGTCCTGATACCGATACTAGTATCGGTATCGGTACCGATACCAGGCATTTCCCCGAGTACTTGTACTCGGGGAAAATGCTCCGATGCTTCAGCCGATACTTGGGCAGTCAGTGATGATCGGTGCGGCGGGGGGAGTTACAAGCACTGATCACCGCTGTATAGATTTCAATACAGCCCGACAGCTTCTCCCGACCCCCCCCCCTTCTTTTCAGCTGTTTTAGTGAAATCTATACAGCGGTGATCGGTGCTTGTAACTCCCCCCAAAGCCGCACCGATCACCGCTGACTGTCACTGTATCCTCCTCCAGTTACCCCATCCGTGCTGCTCTCTCCCTTCACGCTCCGTGTCCCCCCTCCATGCTGCTGATGTCCTCCGTTATTCCGCTCTCCCCCGTGTGCTCCGTGTCCCCCCCTCCATGCAGCTGATGTCCTTCGTCTTTCTGCTCTCCCCCCCCCGCGCTCCGTGTCCCCCCTCCATGCTGCTGCTGTCCTCTGTTATTTTGCTCTCCCCCTCCGCGCTGCTGCTGTCCTCAGCTCTGTGCCACCCTCCATATCCTCCTCCGCTTCCCTCTGTCAGGATGGAGAGCGGAGGTAGGAGCCGCTAAACCCGGCTCCTACCTTTTCCGAATGTACAGAGTCAGTGACTGACTCTGTCCATTCATATAACTGAAACATCGTAACCTGTGTTTACGATGCTTCAGTTTATGAATGGAGAGGAGCCGTTGTCTCCTCTCCATTCATTTTCAGTGCAGCTGAGAAAGGGACTGGGGAATCTGTTTCCCTAGTCCCTTTCTCTGTCTCAAAGGGGAGATGTCAGAGGTCTGTTAAGACCCCTGATATCTCACCAAAGCCCCCCAACAGGGCTAGAAATAAAAAGAATAAATTGCAATAAATAATAAAAAAATAAATTGTAAAAAATAAAAAATAAATACACTGAGATCATCCCCCCACCCACTCCAACAAAGCATTGTAAAAAAAACATGACAAAAAATTGTAAAAAAAACAAAATTGTAAAAAAAAAAAAAAAAAAAATTGTAAAAAAAAAAAAAAAAATACTGACACATAAAAAAAAGTATCGGTATTCGGTATCTCGGTCTTAAAAGAGTGGTATCGGGACAACCCTAGTAATAGGGATGAGCTTCGAGTTCGAGTCGCACTCATCTTTGACTCGAACATTGCCTGTTCGCATGTTCGCCGAACAGCAACAATTTGGGGTGTTCGCAGCAAATTCGAAAAGCCGCCAGAACACCCTGTAAAAGTCTATGGGAGAAATCTAAAGTGCTAATTATAAAGGCTTATATGCAATTTATTGTCATAAAAAGTGTTTGGGGACCCGGGTCCTGCCCCAGGGGACATGTATCAATGCAAAAAAAAGTTTTAAAAACTGCAGTTTTTTCGGGAGCAGTGATTTTAATAATGCTTAAAGTGAAACAATAAAAGTGAAATATTCCTTTAAATTTCATACCTGGGGTGGGGTGGTGTATAAGTATTCCTGTAAAGCAGCGCTTGTTTCCTGTGCTTAGAACTGTCCCTGCACAAAATGTCATTTCTGAAGGAAAAAAAGTAATTTAAAACTACTCGCGGCTATTAATGAATTGTCGGCTCCCGGCAATACAGAGAAAAGTCATTGATAAAAAATAAAAAAAAATGCGTGGGGGTCTCCCCAAATTCAATTGCCAGGCCCTTCAGGTCTTGTATGGATATTAACCACTTGACAACTGGGCACATAACCCCCTTCCTGCCCAGGCGAAATTTCAGGTTTCAGCGCCGTCACGCTTTGAATGACAATTGCGCGGTCGTGCGACGTGGCTCCCAAACAAAATTGACGTCCTTTTTTTCCCACAAATAGAGCTTTCTTTTGGTGGTCTTTGATCATTTCTGCGGTTTTTATTTTTTGCGCTATAAACAAAAATAGAGCGACAATTTTGAAAAAAACACTATTTTTTAATTTTTGCTATAATTAATATCCAATTTTTTTTTTTAAAAAACTATTTTTTTCCTCAGTTTAGGCCGATACGTATTCTACATATTTTAGGTCAAAAAAAAATCACAATAAGCGTATAGTGATTGGTTTGCGCAAAAGTTATAGCGCCTACAAAATAGGGAATAGAATTATGATTTTTTTTATTTATTTATTTTTATTTATTTTTTTACTAGTAATGGCGTCGATCTGCGATTTTTTTTTTGCGACTGTGACATTACGGCGGACACATCGGACACTTTTGACACATTCTTGGGACCATTCACATTTATACAGCGAACAGTGCTAAAAATATGCACTGATTACTGTATAAATGTGACTGGCAGGGAAGGGGTTAACCACTAGGGGGCGATCAAGGGGTTAATATGTTCCCTGCTAGATGTTCTTACTGTGGGGGGAAGGGGACTGACTGGGGGAGGTGACTGATGGTTGTCCCTATGTACAAGGGACACACCATCCGTCTCCTCTCCCTGACAGGACGTGGATCTCTGTGTTTACACACAGAGATCCACGTCCCTGGCTCTGTGACAGCCGATCGCTCGTACCTGGCGGACATCGCGGCCGCCAGGCACGCGCATCGGCACTCGCCTGACACGGCGGGCACAGTTTTTCCCCGATGCGCGCCCGCGGTGGCGCGCATCGCGGAAGTAAATAAGAGGACGTCCATAGACGTCCTATCAGCAATTGACGACCGCTTTGCGGACGTCTTTTCCTTATAGCCCGGGCGCGAAGTGGTTAAGGGGAACCCTGCGTCAAATTTAAAAAAAAAATGACGTGGGGTTCCCCCCAAATATCCATACTAGACCCTTCAGGTCTGCCATGGATTTTAAGGGGAACTCCACCCCAAATGTAAAAAAATAATGGCTTTAGCGCCACCCTTTGGGCAACTTCTGCTAATGTTGTGTTATTGTTAGCATTGCTTCTGAGCATGCGTGTTTGTACTTTGGAGTTTTTTCCAATTGACTTGTTTACACACGATCGGATAATCCGACAACACACATTTGTTGTCGGAAAATTTTAAAGCGTGCTATCCAACATTTGTTGGCGGAACTTCCGACAACAACTGTCTGATGGAGCGTACAAATGGTCGGATTTTCCGACAACAGCCTGTCATCACACAATTCCCGTAGGAAAATCCGATTGTGGGTACGAGTCTTTAGGATGGAGTCCTTCACTGGGTGCTCTGGCTCAGGTTTGTCCTATTTGTTCTACCTTAAATGCTCATTTGGCTGGGGGGGAGGGGCGATATCTGAAATAAAGAACTCGTCGTCTTCCTCGTTCCCTGGCAGCCAGTGCTCTCCTCTGCTGTCTAATGTCTGAATAGAGCAGATCCTCTAGCCCTGGATAACAGGAAAGAATTCCCTATATATTTTGTGAGGGGAATGTGTAGGAATATAAAATTCCCTGAGAACTTGATATCTTTTCCTAGTTAAGGGGGATGTTTCATTACAGGATTTAATCGTATGATATCCTGTTCTTGGGGTGAAGCTAGAAGACTCCTGATGTCTCCATTGTGAGGACCTTGTCACTACTGTCACATAAGGGGCTTGTCAGTACATACATAGATACATGGTTAGGACACATGTGAATACATAAACACCTATTACACATCCCTACACACACCAGAAGTGGAAGAAGTAGCCTCAAGCCTCGTACACGGCAAAGAGAGCTTTTGGCCGGGAATCCTGGCCATGTGTATGCTCCCTCGCAGTTTTTCCGATGGGAAAACTGCCAAAACCGCCGGACAAAAAAAAAGAGAACCTGCTCTCTCTTTTTTCCTGGCGAGTTACCCGACGGACTTTTATCCGTCAGAAAACCTGGCCGTGTGTAGCAAAAACCGGCCATTTTTGGCAGTTTTCCTGTGGGGAAAAACTCAAGATGGAGCATAAAACACGGTCGGGATTCCAGAGGAAAAGCTCTCATCTGAGTTTTCCCAACGGTAAAACTGAGCGTCTGTACGGGGGGAAAAGTAGAGAGCAGGCTTTCGGCTTTCCGCTCGGGATTTCCGACGTACCTTTTCCCGTCGGAAATCCCGGTCGTGTGTACTGGGCAATAGAGCCCCTTCCAGGCTTGCAAATGTGGCCTGTGCATCCAAATGGTAATGACCCCCCAGTCATGAAAGGATTAAATAAAAGAAAACAATTCAAATGTAAATATACCAAATTTTTATTGTGTGTTTATGAAAGTATAATTATGGACCTATACACATTTTTTCCTTTTCCAACTATATATATATACTCTGATTAAACCAAGAGTCCTTTAGTGAAATCAATTAGCCATAAGTGAAGATCTAGTGATCCTCTCTTCCATTCGCTGACACACTTTTGACCAAGAGATTCCAAGCCTGCCCACCACGGCAAGGTAGACTCTTCTAGGGCAGGACCTACACTAACTACACTAAGCTACCCTACTCGATGCTAGTCATCGTTCTTCTAATGTTGAGTGTATGTTTGTAGTACGGCCTCATCCTATAATCTGTGTGTGCGATCTACTCTCTCCTAATTTGGTTGTGTGTCTGTGTGCATCTCTCTAATGTATGTACCAGTCAGTTTATGTACATCTGGGCATCCTCTGTTCTTGTAGGTCAGTGCATGCCAGTCATTTTATGTTGACCAGTGTGTGTTAGTTATGTAGCGGGGTATTCCCCTTTAAGACAGAGAGAGAGGAAGTTTCAGGTGAGAGGTGAGTCGGGAGGAAGTAAAGAGACATTACTGGAAGTGAAAGCAGAGGAGAGAGAGAGATTACATCACCCATAACCCCATTCTTGTCATGTTCCACCGCAGAGACTGATGGGAGGGGTTATAAAAGGAGGAGGAGAGGCCGGGCTCGGCCTCTTTGGGACACGAGACTTGACAGACGGATCCTGCTGCGCGGATGTGTCGGAGCGCAGGGCCTGAAGCCTGGGGCCTTGCTCCGACCAAAGAGCCTTCCACCCCCCTCTGCGAGCCTGGGTGGCATCTGACTTTGTGAGCTACAGCCTTGTCGGATCGGGGGGGCCCGATCGTTGGAGAGATCAAGTGTGTGGGACACGGCCGGTGGAAGTTTCCCGGACTGGATCTGTAGTCCGGCGGGTGAGAGGGCATAAGCCCAGCTGAGATACTGTTACTGTATATAGGCCTATAGACTGCCGTGGCCTATAAGTTATTTTTATACCCCTATTGAAGAGCCTTGTCAGAACTGAGCCTGCGGCTTTATTTAACCAAGTTCTATACCCCTTGGATTACAAAGTTATACTCTGTTTAAAGTGCACCACCATTACAGACCTGCCGGTGAAGAAAGAAGGACTAAGTTAAATATTAGAACCAGGCCTGGTGGGGATTCTAGCGTGTTTGATTACTGCGCCATAGGGCACTTAGTTAATGATTGCCCGCATGGCGCACCTGTAGCGTGTGTTACTACATAGTGTGTTAGAGTGGCAGGACGCTGCCCTTAGAAGTGATTATCTTGAACTGTGATTACTGTTACCCCCTTTATCCCTATTGAGAATATAAGTAAAACACTTTACCTATTACAATTTATTACTGTGTCCTTGCTTAGTTATTATATTGCATAGGATATATCATTGATTATTAGTACTAGCTGTGCCAGAAGGGGGTAGAGCCTATTGCCGGGGGTTGGCGGAGCTGTACTCAGGGCCCAAATCTAATTCTGCGGCCTCCTTAGTTGGAGGTATCGCTACACGTGGGGTTCTCGTCCGGGATCCTGATACAGCAGGTAAACGCCAGAAGTGCCGGCATGGACCCCATCAAAGTAGTCCAATGGTGCGAAGCAAAAGGGACACGCTCAGAAGCGAGCGTGGCCATTGAACTTCCAGGGAGTGACTGGAGAGAGAAACAAATTAAAGAGGTGGTACAAATATTGTCCCCAGATAGAAAGGCTTACGTGGTCGCAATGAGACCAGACTCAAGGACCAACTGCACCTATGCACTGATAGAGTGGGGACAGGATGTCCCTGAAAACTTCCACGGTGCCAGTATAAAATTGTCCGAAAAGACTGAGTTCCACCTGACACATCCTAGTCAGAAGCAGTTAGAACCCTTGGACAGGAAAGCAGGGGCTGCTGTTAAAGCGCAGGCAGAGCAACAGCTGATTGATCTGAAACGACAGTACCGTGACATACAAGAGAGGTTTCAGGAGACTTCCAGTATGATAGCTGAACGCATTAAGGAGTTACGTGTCGCTCCTGAGGATCAGAAAGATGGTCAGATAAAGCCCAAACCTGGGAAGGTACCGAAGAAACGAGCTCAGGGTCGCCTGCAGGAAGTAACCATCCGGAAGGATTTCCGCATTGATGGCCAGATAGGAGAAAGAGGGCAGAAGGACAAACTGTCCTACACCAACCTCCTACACCAAATAGAGTTGGGGTTACAGAAAGGATATCAGGAATCTGAAATTAGAGAGGCTGTAATTAGACTTGTGCACAACGGAAAAATTCGTTCCGTTTCGGTTCGTTTCTTTCCGGTCCTGTTGATTCGTAATCATTCGTAATTTTGCTAGACGGGATTTTTCGTGTTCGGACTCATTCGTATTTTTGCAAGCGACATTTTTCGTTGAATTTTTTGTTGCTTTATAATTCGTACTTTCGGTAGAGTACGTTGTTTTTCGTTGATTCTGGACACAACTCCTACTTTCGTAACTTTATTTGGGTTCGTTGATTCGTAATTTTCCGTGTCTCTCTCACAACGACGCTGCCTATTATGCCTAATGTGCTTCGAATGGATTTGTACTTTTCTAAATACATAGCGGTTATTTGTAACGATTCGAAATCTCGTATTTTACTTTCGTTTTTTACATGCGGCTATAGTCTCCGCCCCTGTACACCATTTTGAGAGGGTTCAGCACGGTGAGGGAGAAGCAGAGAGCAGAGCAGAGTGAGTGTTATTGTGCTTCAAATGGATTTGAAATCTCGTATTTTACTTTCGTTTTTTCATGCGGCTATAGCCTCCGCCCCTGTACACCATTTTGAGAGGGAGTTCAGCATGGTGAGGGAGAAGCAGAGAGCAGAGTGAGTGTTATTGTGCTTCGAATGGATTCGTACATTCGTAACTTTTTTCATAACGAATTATGCCGAAGACCTTCGGGCATTCGCTATTTTGCGGTATAATTTATTTCGGATTCGGTTTTATTCGTAATTGCTCTGTTCGGAAATTTGAATGCTTCCGAATGTCCGAAAGTTGCTAAATTCGGACGAATTTTGATTCGTTACGAAACGAATTGCACAAGCCTAGCTGTAATCCATGCCATCAACCCAGGTTCAAGTGTCAGGGGCATGTTAGAGAGGAAGGGTGGATTGACCCTGAACCAGCTAAAAAGGATACTGAAAAGCTACTATGAGGAGGAAGATGCTGCTGAGTTATTTCATCGACTGATAAATATGACCCAGGAGAGTGGAGAGACTCCTCAGAACTTCCTATTCCGGGCCATTGAGCTCAAGGACCGCCTGTTGTTTGCATCCAAGGATGAAGGAAATGGGGAGCATTTTGGAGTCGAGCTAGTCCAAAAGAAATTTCGGAGATCTGTGACTACGGGATTGAGGAGTGACTACATCAAGCTACAGCTGAAGCAGCATTTGGAAGATCCCTCAACTCCGGATGAGGTCCTCATTGAGAAAATGAATGAAGCAGATAAGATGGAGATTGAGAAGGACCAAAAACAGAGGAAACTTCAATCTCCTAGCACCACAAGTGCCAAAGTACAACAGATAGATGTCCCTTCAGACACTCGGGAGCTTAGTGTACTGACAGCAAGCACTGAACAGGGATCATGGTCTTCACCTATTCACCATTTCCCCACAAGTCAGACTGGACTGGAGGAGCTGTTACAGACCCAGAAAGAAATACTAGAGATGATGACGATGTTGATGACTCGTCTGGTGAAACCCCAGACAGAAGAGGTCTCACCACTCATGGCACCAAAGACCCCTACCACTAACCGCTCTATGAAACCAATACAGAGAGCCTGCTTCAAATGTGGGGGAAAAGGACATCTCAGGCGAGTATGCCCAAGCCTGGTAGTTGAGGAAAAGTCCAAACAGCTGGCGGGAAACTTCAGCGGGCCCCGGTGAAGGAGCCGACCGGGTGCCCATCATTTTCAGTGAGTTCCAAACTGAATGAGAAGCTAAGGAAGAGAAAAGACACAACTCCTCAGAGGAACTATAGTATCCCTCAGCAGGGGTACACCCCAAAGAGAGAGGGCCAGACCCCTCAGAAGAGGCACAGCATTCCCCAAAGGGAATGCACACCTAAGAAAAACTATAATATCCCTCAGCAGGTCTGTGCGCCCATTAAAAGGAGGGAAATCGATGCATACCAGGCCCAAGAAAGACTAAAGTCAAAAGGGAGATGGACGAGAGAGAGTCCGAAGGGAAAGGACCAGAAGAAGGCGACTCCTGCCAGGCCATATCCGGAGAAACTGGTAGGCCCATCTCCTGTAGTGCCCATTCAAGTGGAGGGAGTCTACACCAGAGCCATCTTGGATACTGGGGCACAAGTGACCCTACTATACTGGGATTTCTACGATAAGCACTTGAGTCATCTGCCCATCCAGAACATAGAGGAGCTGGAAATATGGGGAATTGGAACCCAGAGCTTCCCCTATGATGGCTATCTGCCCATCCGGATGACCTTTGACCCATCTGTGGCTGGGAAGGCCGAAGTGTTTGACACCCTGGCAGTTGTGTGCCCTCGGCCGCCAGGAGCCAACAAGAGCTCCCTTATAATAGGGACAAACACGGACCTGGTCCGAAGACTCCTGACCCCTTTAGTGGAAGAGAAGGGGCAAGCAGCCACCAAGATCCATCCCATGCTGAGGACGGCTTACCAAAGGCTGGTCCTAGAGCAGAAGACCCCGGTGGAGGGGATAGGGAAGGTGTGGGGACTTGGAAGAGGAGGGGTAGTGTTGCAGCCTGGCGAAGTAACCTGTCTCAGAGCCACTGTGAAGCTTACTTGGGAGCAGCCTGGACCCTTTGTCGTGCTGGAGTCCGACCCAAAAGGAGAGTCCTCAGGTCTGGAAGTGATACCAGAAGTGATTCCGCTGAAGGTTCTGAAGAAGGCCCATTGTAGAGTTCCAGTGAGTGTTAGAAACACTACCAGAGGCCCCATGGAAATCCCTGCCAGAATGCTGCTGGGCCAGGTGAGCCCTGCTGCCCCGGTTACCCTGTCAGAAGTAAAGGGGACGGGTGAAAGAGGAGATCTTTGGGAGAAGCTGTCCATGGAGAACTTGAATCTATCCAGGGTTTGGAAAGAGAGAGCCAAGGCCCAGTTGACTAGATGGGAGAAGATATTCTCCAGAGATGAGTTCGATGTGGGGTGTGCAAGGAGTGCCACCCATCGGATCCGCCTCCAGGAAGACAAGCCCTTCCGAGAGAGAGTCAGGTGGGTCCCCCTAGCAGATCTGGAGGATCTAAGGGAACAACTTGCAGAACTCAAGAGGACTGGTGTGATACGGGAGTCCAGGAGCCCCTATGCCTCTCCCATAGTGGTGGTCAGAAAGAAGAATGGGTCATTGAGGCTCTGTATAGACTACAGGACTCTCAACAGGAAAACCATCCCTGACCCATACACCACTCCGAGGATAGAGGATGCCCTACAGAGCTTGTCTGGAGCCAAATGGTTCAGCGTTATGGACCTCAAGAGCGGGTACTATCAGATCCCTATGCATCCAGAAGACAAGGAAAAGACAGCTTTCATAACCCCAGTGGGGTTCTTTGAATTCAATCGGATGCCCCAAGGTCTGTCTGGAGCCCCAGCTACTTTCCAACGTCTCATGGAGAAGACTGTAGGAGACATGAACCTTATTGAAGTCCTTGTATACCTGGACGATGTCATTGTCTTTGGGAGAACCTTGGAAGAACACGAAGAGAGGCTGGAAAAAGTGTTGAGAAGACTAAGTGAGGAAGGACTCAAGCTTTCGCCTGAGAAGTGTCGGTTCTACCAGTCTTCTGTGAACTATCTGGGGCACATAGTGTCTGAAGAGGGGGTGGCCACAGACCCTGAGAAATTGGAGGCAGTTACCTCCTGGCCACGACCCACCACAGTAACAGAACTCAGATCTTTCTTGGGGTTCTGCTCCTATTACAGGAGGTTTGTGGAAGGATTCGCCCGAATTGCTAGACCATTGAATGAACTACTCAAGACCGAGGGGGAAGAGGACGATTCAGGGCCCAGGAAGCCGGGAGAGTCAGTCAGAGATCAGTGGAACCAGAAGTGTGAAGAGGCCTTCCAGGCATTAAAGGAGAGCCTAACCACTGCCCCGGTCTTGGCCTACGCAGACCCAACCAAACCCTATGAACTGCACGTGGATGCTAGTCATGACGGTCTGGGAGGAGTACTTTACCAAGAACATGAAGGGCAACTGCGGCCTGTTGCCTACGTGAGTAGGAGCCTGAACCCCTCGGAGAAGAACTACCCCACGCACAAGCTGGAGTTCCTGGCCCTCAAGTGGGCGGTAGTAGACAAGCTCAAAGACTACCTGTATGGAGCGGAGTTCACTGTGAAGACCGACAACAACCCCCTGACCTACCTGTTCACCACGGCCAAGCTGGACGCCACTGGACACAGGTGGCTGGCCGCACTGTCTGGATTCAACTTCAGCCTTAAGTATAGACCAGGAGTGGGGAATCGAGACGCAGACGCTCTGTCCAGGAGATCTCATCTCCCCACCATTGAAATAGAAGATTGGACCCAAGTGGCACCGGACGGGGTGCGGGCCCTTTGTCAAGGAGCTGAATTCCAAGCTCGAGGAGGTTCCAGAGCAGAGGAAATAGGAGTTACCATAGTGGGAGTCCCCAAACACTACTGTGGAGTAGCTCAACTGGGAGAGGACAACCTGCCAAAACTGTCCAAGAAGGAGTTGAGGTGTGACCAATTGGAAGACCCCATGGGGAGATTGGTCCTGGAGGCCCTGGAGAATCAGGATCCAAACAGACTCATGCGTCAACCTTCAAAAGAAGCTCGCCTGCTGAGGAAGGAGTGGGATAGGTTGCAGCTACATCAGGGAGTGGTCTACCGAAGGGGCCCCTCTGATGACTCAGAAGATAAGTGGCAGCTGTTCCTCCCAGAGAAACATCGGGAGACTGTTCTGATTGCCCTGCATGACAATCATGGCCACCTAGGGGCTGAAAGGACCTTTCAACTTGTCAGAAGTCGGTTCTATTGGCCCTGCATGAGGGCAGAGGTAGAGGAGTACTGCCACTTATGTGCCCGATGCATCCAGAGGAAGACTTTGCCCCATCAAGCTGCCCCAATGGGCCATCTACAAAGTCAAGGCCCAATGGATCTGGTATGCATTGATTTTCTCTGCCTCGAACCCGACCTGAGTGGACTAGGAAATGTTCTGGTGATAACCGACCATTTCACCCGGTATGCCCAGGCTTTCCCGACCAAAGACCAGAAGGCCTCCACCGTAGCCAAGGTACTTATGGAGAAGTACTTTGTCCATTATGGGCTTCCACAGCGACTCCATTCAGATCAAGGGAGAGACTTCGAGAGTAAACTGATCCGGAAGCTCCTGGATTCTTTGGGAATCAAAAAGACTCGAACTACACCTTACCATCCACAGGGAGATGCTCAGCCGGAAAGGTTCAAC
This sequence comes from Rana muscosa, assembly GCA_029206835.1. Taxonomy (NCBI): domain Eukaryota; kingdom Metazoa; phylum Chordata; class Amphibia; order Anura; family Ranidae; genus Rana; species Rana muscosa. Next base: position 45,183,906 of record CM055120.1, on the reverse strand, counting down.
CGAACCTTGCTCAATATGTTGGGGACTCTGGAAAGTGAGAAAAAGCAACATTGGAGCAAACACATAGCAGCCATAGTACATGCTTACAACTGCACCATCAGTGATGCTACAGGCTACTCCCCATATCGACTCATGTTTGGGAGAGAGGCAAGACTACCTGTGGACCTGGCCTTTGGCACCTCTCTGGACCATTCCTCAGTCACATCCCACAAAGGGTACGTGGACAGGCTCAGACAAAGCCTGAAAGTAGCTTATGAGCAAGCTCAAGCAGCTTCCGACCAAAGGGGGGCTAGAAATAAGAGAAACTTTGACTTGAAGGTCCGGGTGCAAGACCTACAGCCTGGGGATCGAGTGCTGTTACGCAACCTGGGGATCCCTGGGAAGCACAAACTTGCAGACAGATGGAGATCTGAACCTTATGTCATCTGTAGGAAGTTGCCGGGCCTACCTGTCTATAAGTTGAAACCAGAAGGAAAGGTAGGCCCACTGAAGATGTGGCATCGGAATCACCTGCTCCCACTTGCTGAGGCAGTTAGAATACCTCCTGCGGGAGACTCCCCTGAACGGGCCTCTATCCTGGATACTCCTAGGCCGAACACTCGGTCGCAGACCTCCCAGGTTGAAGAGGGAGAGGCCTCTCAACTTAGTGAAAATGAAGAAGGAGAACTTGATTGGCTGTGGCCTTCCCCAACTCCAGAAACTTCTAATATTGATCTTCCAGCCACTGAAGACACTCAAGATGGAACACTGAACCCAGAAGCCACAGAGTTCATCCCTTCTAGTCCTTCAGCAGAATACTGGGAAGATGCCCAGGATGGTTGTTCAGAGGAAGAGGTACCTGAGGCGCCAGAGCCAGACATCCCAAGAGAGCAAAGGGCTCGAAGAGTCATCCGGCCTCCTAAGAAGCTGACCTACCCACAAATGGGGAACAGTTCGGAAGACTCTGTAGTTACTGCTAGAAGGAATGCTGAGAATCCGAATCCTTCCACTGTCCATTTAGTGGAGGGCAATCCCAGCTCACTCTCTGGCACAGTTAGACAGGTCACCCCCACTGAAGCGACCTGTAGACAGGACAGCTCCCCATCCTATGATGATTGGTGGGAGGCTCCTCTGTCAATCCTATGCAACCGCATTGAATCTAAAATGTTTTGTAGATCTAAAAATGTCTTTGGGGACCAAAGATTCGAAGTGGGGGGAGTGTGTAGCGGGGTATTCCCCTTTAAGACAGAGAGAGAGGAAGTTTCAGGTGAGAGGTGAGTCGGGAGGAAGTAAAGAGACATTACTGGAAGTGAAAGCAGAGGAGAGAGAGAGATTACATCACCCATAACCCCATTCTTGTCATGTTCCACCGCAGAGACTGATGGGAGGGGTTATAAAAGGAGGAGGAGAGGCCGGGCTCGGCCTCTTTGGGACACGAGACTTGACAGACGGATCCTGCTGCGCGGATGTGTCGGAGCGCAGGGCCTGAAGCCTGGGGCCTTGCTCCGACCAAAGAGCCTTCCACCCCCCTCTGCGAGCCTGGGTGGCATCTGACTTTGTGAGCTACAGCCTTGTCGGATCGGGGGGGCCCGATCGTTGGAGAGATCAAGTGTGTGGGACACGGCCGGTGGAAGTTTCCCGGACTGGATCTGTAGTCCGGCGGGTGAGAGGGCATAAGCCCAGCTGAGATACTGTTACTGTATATAGGCCTATAGACTGCCGTGGCCTATAAGTTATTTTTATACCCCTATTGAAGAGCCTTGTCAGAACTGAGCCTGCGGCTTTATTTAACCAAGTTCTATACCCCTTGGATTACAAAGTTATACTCTGTTTAAAGTGCACCACCATTACAGACCTGCCGGTGAAGAAAGAAGGACTAAGTTAAATATTAGAACCAGGCCTGGTGGGGATTCTAGCGTGTTTGATTACTGCGCCATAGGGCACTTAGTTAATGATTGCCCGCATGGCGCACCTGTAGCGTGTGTTACTACATAGTGTGTTAGAGTGGCAGGACGCTGCCCTTAGAAGTGATTATCTTGAACTGTGATTACTGTTACCCCCTTTATCCCTATTGAGAATATAAGTAAAACACTTTACCTATTACAATTTATTACTGTGTCCTTGCTTAGTTATTATATTGCATAGGATATATCATTGATTATTAGTACTAGCTGTGCCAGAAGGGGGTAGAGCCTATTGCCGGGGGTTGGCGGAGCTGTACTCAGGGCCCAAATCTAATTCTGCGGCCTCCTTAGTTGGAGGTATCGCTACAGTTAATAAAAATGTTAGTCCTGTTTTTTGCCTGGGCACGTAGCCAGACTCATCTGCAATTCGGAGTTCATCTTGCCTTCGGTCAAAAAATCTCCGTCCTCCCGATTTGAGGATGAAGGAATCGCATGCTCTGCCCATCTGTGCATACATCTTCAGCCTAAAGATCTCCTCCTTCCTTTCAGGTGGAAATGGTTTTGAAATCTCTGGGTTGTTATTTGGTTTAATGCCTTGACGTGAAGCAGGCTTGCAATTTTAGTATTGGTGCACACAATATAATACCCAACATGTCAAGCATTAAAATTGCAAAACAAAAACAAACTTCAGTACCTTACATTTTCAATAGGCAGCATTATAAAAGCCCCTACAGGCCATCAGTTTAAAGTTAAGGTGCTATTAAAGGGTATTTTTTTAAATGAAATAAAAAAAAATATTATAATTATCTGCTTTGTGCAACAATATTGCACCTCCTCTTTGGCAGTCCCCCGCTGATGCTGTCCGCTCCTTCCCTTCTTCCTCGGGGTGCCCCCTTGGCAAGTAGTGTGCTATGGGGGCACCCATGCGAGTGTGCTTCTGAACCAGGCTGTATGCATCCATAGACGCACACAGCGCCAGTAAGCCATGCCCCCGCACCCTCCTCACAGGTGTTTGAGGTGTAGGGCTCCTGCTCTCAGTGTCTCCGGTGAGACCAGGGATTGAAAGGAGCAGTGCTGCAGACAGAACAGTGCTGGAGTGGTAGCAAAAAGTAGGTAAGTGTTTAGGGCCAGGGGAAGGGGGGGAGGGGTAAAACGGATAGTGGGGTGTTTATTGCCTTGATGTAGACAATGCATTCATGTAAAAAAAAAAAACATTTTGGCTATAGACCCACTTTAAATTCATTTAACCACTTACCGCCCAGTCTATAGCAAAATGACGGCCGGGGCGGTGGTTGCGTTATCCTGACTGGACATCATATGACGTCCAGCAGGATAACAGCCGCCGCGCGCCCGTGAGGGCGCGCATCACGGCGATTGGTGGTGGAATGTGTCAGTCTGACATACCGCTACACTGATCTCAGTAAAGAGCCTCGGTTGCCCCCAGGATGATAATATCTGGATATTTGTACTCGTTATGTCCCAAGGGTGGTAATATCTGGATATTTGTACTCGTGGTTCCCCCAGGGGGGTGGTAATATCTGGATATTTCTACTTTTAATGCCCCCAGGGTGGTAATATCTGGGTATTTGTACTCATGATGTCCCCAGGGTGGCAGTGCCAGGACATGCCGGTACTTGTGGTTCCCCTGAGGCTCCCCAGTTACCCCAGGCCTCTCTCAGCTGATTGGAGACGTTCACTCAGCATTCCAGACTCGCTGCCCCTTCCGCTGCTCTGCACATCCGATTGGCCATATCGCAGCGCAACCCCCGCCCCTTGTCACACGATGATTCGACAATCACCCCGTCTACCCATGGCACTCAATTTTGCGATGATGGAACAGAAAGCCGCGCTCTGATTGGATACGGAAGCTAATTTTTTCAGCCATTATCGCCTCCTTTTTTTCTCTATTAGCAAAACGCAGATAATCCTATTTTTGGACAATAATTTCCAGTGGCCGATGTATAATGGTGCATTTCTACTTCCAATTCCGCTCGGCATGGGCACCATTCACAGAACGCCTTGCCTTTTTCTCAATTACTGTAAGGTGCTGTCTTATCGGACAAGGTAGATCAGCGGGATAGGATCTCCACATACTCCAATCAGAGAATTTCTTGCATTCATTGAGAAAAATGTAAGGTGTTCTGTGAATGGAGCTCCTGCCGAGCGGGGGACCCCTTGTGGTTACTATGCAGCAGAGCAGCTGTGGTTACTATGCAGCAGGATCCGTAAGACAACGGCTTTCCACTACTAGAGGGATTTCCAGGGATCCCACAGGTAGGTATGCTATATGTATACTCGCATTGATCCAAGCTGGACCATTGTAACTATGGAGTTTGGCTTTAACCACTTAGGCCCTGGACCATTTGGCTGGCCAAAGACCAGGCCACTTTTTGCGATTCGGCACTGCGTCGCTTTAACTGACAATAGTGCGACGTGGCCCCCTATCAAAATTGATGTCCTTTTTTTCCCCACTAATAGAGCTTTCTTTTGGTGGTATTTGATCACCTCTGCAGTGTTTATTTTTTGTGCTATAAACAAAAATAGAGCGACATTTTTGAAAAAAATGCAATATTTTTTAACTTTTTGCTATAATAAATATCCCCCAAAAATATATAAAAAAACTATTTTTTTCCTCAGTTTAGGCCGATACGTATTCTTCTACATATTTTTGGTAATTTTTTTTTTTAAATAAGCGTTTGATTGGTTTGCGCGTCGTTATATTGTTATAGCGTCTACAAAATAGGGGGTAGTTTTATGGCTTTTTTTTTTTTTTTTTTACTAGTAATGGCGGTGATCAGCGATTTTTATCATGACAGCGACATTATGGCGGACACATCGGACAATTTTGACACCATTTTGGGACCATTGTCATTTTTACAGCGATTAGTGCTATAAAAATGCACTGATTACTGTAAAAATAACACTGACAGTGAAGGGGTTAACCTGTAGGGGGTGCTGAAGGGGTTAAGTGTGTCCTAGGGAGTGATTCTAACTGTTAGGGGGCGTGGCTACGAGTGACACGTCACTGATCGCTGCTCCCGATGAGAGGGAGCATCTGATCAGTAACATGTCACTAGGAAGAACGGGGAGATGTTGTGTTTACACTGACATCTCCCCGTTCTTCAGCTCTGTCACACGATCGCGGGACACTGTCGCACATCGAGTCCGCGGGCATGGTCACAAAGCTTGCGACTGGGTCGTGAGTGCGCCGCCGGCAGCGCGCATGCGACCACACGGCGGCAAATTAAAGGGGACATACCTGTACGCCCATTTGCCTGTCCGTGCCATTCTGTCAATGTAAATCTGCGTGCGGCGGTCCTTAAGCGATTAAACAATGTTTTAATGATTACAGTGCTGCATTTACATTGTGCCTTTTTAATATCTTGAGCCTTAAAAGTTATTTAATTATTGTTTCTTACTTTTAACGGCATAGACAAACCATAGATCATGTTCCCAACGGTCCAGGCGTGGCATCCCACAATACCGCAGTCAAACCATTCTTTGTAAATAAGGAATGTATTGAAGGGAATGGCAGGTAGAGGACTTAATGATAATTCTCATTAATTACTATTATGTCGCAAAATAAGAAACGTACAGGGGTATTTCTCGCTGTGATAATGAATCAGATTATTTTCGTAATGCGATTGTTGAGTTAATTAACTCGTTGCTTGATGTGAAACCTCTACAGCATAAACTGGAAAACATCCAAAGATAATTTAATAACGCGTTGGTTATTTATATTTCCAGGTTTTTTTTTACTTAAGACATACCATACCTGCAAAGCAAATAAAATAAAACATAGTAAAAAAATCTTTTTTTAACACAATCTGTGCCTAAAAAATATATACCGACGCATGGGAGCAATCCACCCCTAATGTTAGGGGCAAATCGCCCCTCCATCCCTGCCCTCATGCTTCGCCATATATGCTCTTTTTTTTTTATAACTGTGATTCAGGTTGTTAAACCTTTATTAGGTAATATACGACGGGTGCCCTGACGCTATAAAAGACAAACTAACTGACCAGTGTCACCCGTAACACTAATATGGTGATCACTGGTAGAAAAAAGATCCAATAGCGACATTGGCGACAGGGGGTGAAAGGGTTAACTGGGGGCGATCAAGGGGTTAAACCTTGTTTAGGGGGGGTTAGGGAGGTACCCTAGACCTAAAGGTGCCTGCCACTAACTGCTCTAACAGTTATTACAGTCACAAATGACACCAATGCAGTGATTAGTGAAAAATATGAAAACTGCAATTGGTGACACTGTGACAGGGAGTGAATGGGGTTAACTGGGGGGGGGGTGATCAGGGGGTGAAATATGTGCCTATGTGTACTAGTGTCAGTGTAGTGTTGTGCAACCCACGTTTAGGTGTCCTCTCTCCTCTCACTGGAATCAAAAGACCCCACGAGGAGAGATGACATCGCTACTCCTTTCTATGTTTACACTTTCATAGACTGGAAGCTTTTCATTTGTCAGGAGCGATCAGCAGGTTCAAGCCATGAATCATTGGCCTGGACCTGGGGACAGAGCGCTCCTGTAACGAATCTGACCGCCGCAGGCAACAGGGGGGCACGATCGCCCGCTGGGAGGGAGGAACGTACAGGTACGCCCATTTGCCTGCCCGTGCTATTCTGCCGACGTATATCGGCGTGCAGAGGTCGTCAACTGGTTACACACACGCACACGTCCCTGTTCTGGCTTTCGTGCCCGTGATCGCGCGTCAGCGCCGGCCACGCGCATTGGCACCCCCGCAGTGCAACGGGCGCGTGACTGCTAATTCTGACCACTTCGATGTAATTGCTCATGGAGCGATTACCTGTGACTGATCAGCCCTGGACACAAATTTTCAGCCTCCTGTCCCTTTCAATGGAGCTGATCGCCAAAAAATCCCTGCTGGGTTTCCTGCATGTAATTGCTAATCGGGCCTTATTGTTTTCTTGTTTCCAGTGAATGAATGATAAAGATAAAAATAAAAACTGGGGTGGACGATAGAAACTACCACAATGCAACTCGAAATAATGTTTTCAATCTATTCAGACTTCCTTGAAACCAAGAAAAATATCACCTGAAAGCATTAAAATTTATAAAAATGTAAATTTTAAATAATTTTCGTGGATATGGAAGTCAAAGATGTGTGTTTTTTTTTTTACTGTCATTTAATTTTTTCATGGTGGCCAGTAGTTTAGCTGTAAAAACATACAGGAAAATGCATTAGTTGTCAGTTGAATCTTAGGGCTCATTCACATTGGCTGCGTTGAGTTGTTTCAATCTGCAGTGTCCAACGCAGGTTCAATACAAAAAAGTATAGAAAGCAGTTATTTTCTGTGGGTCCTGTTCACACTATACATGTGCATTGGTTTGCTTTGTAACTTTACTAGTCTGCGTCAATGAATTCCCGACATTACAAATTCTGGATGAACCCTCTGCTCACTGCTATACACCCTTAGTAGCAAACTTTGCACACAAGCTAGGATTTTTGGTTGACATGAATTGCAATACATGTTTAAGCTGGCCAATTGCATCAAAGCAATCCCTCTCTAGCCAGTCCCTACTCTACTCTGTAAAACGCAAATGCCCTGTGGCTATAGTGCCAATATGGGGCAAATGCAACCGCCCCAATAGAAATAAGATATATTTGTGCCGAAATCCAAAAAGCTTATACTGTACATATATAACAGGTGCTAAAGTCATGAGCCCATGTTAACACTAAAAATTATGGAAGAACCTTCCGCACACTGCTATATACTTTTTTTTAGCAAACCTTGCATAAAAACAGGGATTTTTGGTTAACATACAGTAAATTGCAATAAATGTTTACGCTGGCCAACTGCATCAAGGTAATCCCTCCCTGGCCAGTCCCTACTCTACAAAATGGAAATGCCCTGTGGATATAGTGCCAATATGAGGCAAATGCACCCCCCCCCCGGGGCAAGAGAGCAGCACAGCCCACACACCTCCTTCTCTTCTGCTTTCCCAAATCGGCTTGTCACATCCTGCTCCATGCTGACAGGAGTAGTAATGCTGCTCCCATTGCTGTGAGCTTGTAGTGGCAGGAACTCTATATGCAGCAACTGCCCGCCCCACCACATGATAACATAATGCTTGGGGCAGCTGCCCCCTCCGTTATCCCAGCCCTGACTGTCAGCTGGCTTCAGCATGCTCCTTAGATGAAAGTCAAACAAACAACTTGATTCTGTCAAACAGTTAGTCAGATGAAAAAAGGCACAAGTCCATCTAGTTAAACCAATAAAAAAAAAATCATACAATCCTATATACACAATCCTATTCCCACAGTTGATCCAGAGGAGGGCGAAAACCTCCAGCAAAGCATGATCCAATTTTCTACAGCAGGGAAAAAATTTCTGAACAGCAGGGGAAAAAATTCCGAACAGCCGGCGGATTCATGGATAAAGAATAAAAAACCTTCTGCCTTTACAACTTCCTTAAGGAAAGCATTGGTCAAAATTTGGATGGACGCTGTTGAACTGGCTGAGATTTGATTGGTCTATGGCCAGCTTAAACCTGAATAAACTGTACAATTTAATAAACTGACGCTCTTGGGAGTGTTGCTCCTCTGAAAAGTCATTGGAGCTTTGTGTTTGACAGGCATTGAAGAGGCGATATGTCATTAACCCTCCTAAATGCAGGTGCCCTCCACCGAGAGGGACCCATTCAAGTGAATTGAGCCACACTCCTCCTCCCACTGCGTTTCTCTGTCCCTCCTCCCAGGGCTTCCCTTTGTCCCTCCTCCCAGGGCGTCCCTCTGTCCCTGCTCTAATGGCGTCCCTCTTCCCACAGCTCTTCCCACAGCATCCCTCAATCCTCCTCCCAAGGCGTGTCTCTGTTCCTCCTCCCACGGTGTCCCTCCTCCCATGGGGTCCCTCTGTCCCTTCTCCCACGGCATCCCTCTGTCCCTCTTCCTATGACGTGCCTCTGTTCCTCCTCCCACAGCGTCCCTCTGTCCTCATCCCACAGCGTCCCTCAGTCCTCATCCCACAGCGTCCCTTTGTCATCATCCCACAGCGTCCCTTTGTCCTCATCCAATGAAGATTACAGGGTGGGTTTTAAACAGGAAGGGGTGTGTCATATTTAGATTAAGAGGTGCATGAGTTTTCTCAGGCCTAGGGCAGCACAAAACCTAAATACACCACTGGCTGCAACCGCCCCCCAAGAGTTGTGGCACGGTAGTCCCTCCTCCCACGGCGTCCCTCTGTCCCTTCTCCCACGGTGTCCCCCTGTACCTTCTCCCACGGAGGCCCCCTGTCCCTCCTCCCATGGCGTCCCTCATCCCACAGCGTCCCTCCTCCCACGACGTCCCTCTGTCCCTACTCTCACGGCGTCCCTCTGTCCTCATCCAACGAAGATGACAGGGTGGGTCTTAAACAGGAAGGGGTGTGTCATATTTAGATTAAGAGTTGCACAAGTTTTCTCAGGCCTAGGGCAGCACAAAACCTAAATACACCACTGGCTGCAACTGCCCCCCAATGGTTGTGGCACAGTAGTCCCTCTGTCCCTCCTCCCATGGCGTCCCTCTTCCCACGGCGTCCCTTTGTCCCTCCTCCCACGGCGTCCCTCTATCCTCATCCAACGAAGATGACAGGGTGGGTCTTAAACAGGAAGAAGTGTGTCATATTTAGATTAGGAGGTGCATGAGTTTTCTCAGGCCTAGGGCAGCACAAAACTTAAATACACCACTGGCTTCAACCGCCCCCCAACGGTTGTGGCACAGTAGCTCATCTGTCCCTCTTCCCACGGCGTCCCTCTTCCCACGGCGTCCCTCTTCCCACGGCGTCCCCCTGTCCCTCTTCCCACGGCGTCCCTCTTCCCACGGCGTCCCTCCTCCGACAGTGTCCCCCTGTCCCTCCTCCCACAGCGTCCCCCTGTGCCTCATCCCACGGCGTCCCCCTGTCCCTCCTCTCACGGCGTCCCCCTGTGCCTCATCCCACGGCGTCCCCCTGTCCCTCATCCCACGGCGTCCCTCTGTCCTCATCCAACGAAGATGACAGGGTGGGTCTTAAACAGGAAGAGGTGCATCATACTTAAATTAAGAGGCGCATGAGTTTATAGGCTGCTACAGCACGGACTGCAACAGCATAGGCTGCAACAGCACAGGTTCTTACTACACGGGCTACAACACGGGCTACAACAGCACAGACTGCTACAGCACGGGCTGCAAAAGCACATTCACAGTTGTGGCATGGTGGTGTCATATTCATACTCGTAGTGTCTTCGTACTCAGGCTCAGGGTCGTACAGGCTTCTACAGCACGGGGTACAACAGCACAGGCTTCTACAGCACAGGCTGCAACAGCACAGGATTCTCAAGCATGGGCTGTAACGGCACATGCACGGTTGTGGCGTGGTAGTGTCATATTCCTCTTGTTCGTAGTATCTTCCTTCTTCCATTGTCAACTCACTTTGTGGAATTCGACTATAAAGACTAAAATAAAAAAGAAAGAGAAGTGTAAGAATGACATAAACAGTTTTTTCTATAAACTAACAGAAATTAGCGGCAGTAAAGGATAACTCCACCTAAAATTGATACCTCAGTATTAGAGAAACACTCGTCATTTCGCCTTCTTATATAGACATGGAAATGGGAAGATTTCCCTATAATAATTTAGGTATCTGCCCTCTCCGGGGCCGTGACCAGTGTGTTACTTCCTTTAAAATTCTAAGTTACTTTGCTCAGCCATTGAAAACTATTGGGAGAGCGAGACACTATCATTTGGTGTTGTACTGGCTATGACGTCTGTCATCAGGAACCCATTTGCTATTATTACCTGCAGCCTCATAACCATCCACCTTTGTCCCACAGACATGCTAAATCTATAAAATGCCCTTATTGCTAGCAAAACAGATCTATTGTTGGTGTGTGAAAGATAACTCTATGCTCAAAGAAGAGCTTTTGCTGCTAAAATTAGGGGACTGAATGTAGAGGGTAAACTGCTGGTAAAGTAGAAAATAGACCTCTGGTTTTCTATGTTGATAAAATGCTATAGAAAGAGTAAAATCAACTTACCATTTGATCACTATACATCTCAAGAGGCAAAATGTCACAACAAAGGCGATGATTGCTGAAATGAGGCCTATACCGAGAAGTGTGACATATTTTATCGGGTAATAGAAAACCTTTTTTACAATTCTCTTCATTTTACCCATTGGTGTTTTGTCCACAGTCGTCGTCTGGATGGTGGTAGTGACTGGACCGTGAACTGTGGGCTTGGGCAATGCCTTGCGCCGCCATGCCTTGCGCCTTGTGTTGGTCTCCTTGCCATCGGACTGTCGTTTGCCAGTTTGTGTTTGCTCTTCGACCATAGATAGTGCATCCTTTATAAGTCGAACCATCTTCCTACCCAATGCATCATATTTACCGACTGGATGGTGAACAGTGGCCTTGTGCCTTGCGTTGCCTTCCTCCACAGCCACTGCTTGTTTTTCTTCCACAGTCAGGTTTTGTCCTGGACGGAGAACCATGGTCTTATTCCCTGCATGAAATGTATTGTCAGTGGTCTGTCCTTCCTCCACAGCCACTGCTTGTTTTTCTTCCACAGTCAGTTTTTGTCCTGGATGGAGAACCATGGCCTTATTCCCTGCATGAAATGTATTGTCAGTGGTCTGTCCTTCCTCCACAGCCACTGCTTGTTTTTCTTCCACAGTCAGTTTATGTCCTGGACGGAGAACCATGGCCTTAGTCCCTGCATGAAATGTATTGTCAGTGGTCTGTCCTTCCTCCACAGCCACTGCTTGTTTTTCTTCCACAGTCAGTTTTTGTCCTGGATGGAGAACCATGGCCTTATTCCCTGCATGAAATGTATTGTCAGTGGTCTGTCCTTCCTCCACAGCCACTGCTTGTTTTTCTTCCACAGTCAGTTTTTGTCCTGGACGGAGAACCATGGCCTTATTCCCTGCATGAAATGTATTATCAGTGGTCTGTCCTTCCTCCACAGCCACTGCTTGTTTTTCTTCCACAGTCAGGTTTTGTCCTGGATGGAGAACCATGGCCTTATTCCCTGCATGAAATGTATTGTCAGTGGTCTGTCCTTCCTCCACAGCCACTGCTTGTTTTTTTTCCACAGTCAGTTTTTGTCCTGGACGGAGAACCATGGCCTTACGCCTTGCACTAAATTTTCTGCCAGCCGTCATGAGTGGAGAATCTGCATGAAAAAAAAAATGAAAAGAGAGGTCATACAAATGAACAATGAAGCAGCAGATCGACCTTTTTCTTTCTTAGGTGTGCATTCAGTGTGGGAGGGACACCATCTCTTTCAGATATTTATTGCTCTCTGTGTCTTTTTTTCGCACATGAAAATAAAAATCGCTTTCAGGGGAATTTTGCATTTTTTTGTTACACTTCTGAACGCATCTGCATGTTATCTAATGTGCCCTAATGTGCCCATGCAGGCATTTTAGCATGTTTTTATGCACAGAGTTTAGGGGATGTAAAGAAGAACAGCCCAGTCACGCGTTCCTGGAGAAGCGGTTTTGCAGTTTTTCATAAACATTCCTATATGCAAAATGTGCACTTATGTGCGTTAATTTATTCTAATGGATATAATATATGAATATTCTAGCCAATAGAATGAATTTATGCTCAAACGCTTCTAAATGTGCCTAAACGCAAGTTAAAAATCGCAAGGTGAGAGGCATTTAGAGGTATTTTTCCTGCCAATTTCGGGCAGCAAAAATGTCTCCAAACTTCATTTGCCCGTGTGTGTGTGTGTGTGAGGACTTGAGGCAGGGGTAGGCAACCTGGGGCCCTCCAGCTGTTGTGGAACTACATTTCCCATGAAGCATTGCAAGGCTGGCAGTTACAATTACTCCTAGGCATCATGGGACATGTAGTTCTGCAACAGCTGGAGGGAACCAGGTTGTCTACCCCTGCTTTAAGGTAACTTCCCTTCAATTCTCATCTCGGTGACCACACAGGAAGTGAGCTTACTTTCCCGATGGAGACACAGCAATAAATATGTGACAGAGGTTTCCATTCTTACCCGTTCTATTAAAATAAAATAAATAAAATCTTCTGCCAGTAACATACTGCTTGTCCTAGAGTGACAACGCTCACTCGCTGCACTGTACCTATGGAGGAGCAGTGTATTTACTCTAGGATAGGAAGTGTCAGGGCTACAGAACATCTCCCCCTCTCATCATCCATATTACATTGGGAAGAGGTACTCTAGTTTTCAGAAGATAGCTGGCAAGGGTGAAAACAACAGGGATTTTTCCTGTACTTGTTTTGAAATCTAATGCAGCCACCACTAATAAGGTCTGCTAAGCTTCAATATATAAAATTTGGGGTTCTTAAAGAGGTTGTAAAGGTTTGTTTTTTGTTTTCTAAATAGGTTCCTTTAAGTTAGTGCATTGTTGGTTCACTTACCTTTTCCTTCGATTTCCCTTCTAAACGTTTTTTTTCTTTGTCTGAATTTCTCACTTCCTGTTCCTCCTCAGTAAGCTTGCCCCCATCATCCGAGCCCTTCTTGCTGGGGGTTAGTCAGCGTGCTCGCCCCCTCCCCTGCGGGGAGACGCTGTGAACCTTCAGAGCATCTCTCCGCAGGTATGTAGTCTCCCGGCAGGGATGTAGTCTCCCGGCAGGGATGTAGTCCCAAGGGAGGGGGCGAGCACGCTGACTAACCCCCAGCCAGAACGGCTCGGATGATGGGGGCAAGTTTACTAAGGAGGAACAGGAAGTGAGAAATTCAGACAAAGAAAAAAACATTTAGAAGGGAAATCAAAGGAAAAGGTAAGTGAACCAACAATGCACGAGCTTAAAGGAAACTATTTAGAAAAAAAATAAAAAATAAACTTTACAACCCCTTTAAGTTTAGATCGGGGTGGACAAATATGGAATTCAGTAATAGGGGCTCTATTTCTAAAAGAAATTGCATAGCCATTTGTTCAGCGATATGCATGTACGTTCGTTCTGTGCAAAAAAAATTAACATTCTTAAGCTTATTTCCTTTGCTGAACGAACGTTAGTTTATTATGGGTAGTAGTAAAATACAGCATTATGGCCACTAGATGCAACCGAGAAGTATGAAATCCATACGTCTTTGTAACAAGAGATACAATTAATTAATTTAACGATTCTAGAAAACGCTAGATGGAATTAGAAAATGAATGTAACCCGTGGTTACCTGCCCATAATGTCACTCCAGCCCTGGGCTATAGAAGATAACAATATAGATAACCAATGGACCTACTGGATCTAACACTTACCTGCCATGTGAACATTGATTCTTTGAATCGGTCCGCTCTGTGCACCATTCACATTGACCTTGATCTCATATTTCCCACTGTCCTCCATGAGGAGAGGATTGATCACCAGAGAGCAGTCCTCTTCAGTGGTATGGGTGGGATGTAGGTGCACTCTTAGGTCGTGGGGTGCCCCAGGATGCAGCTTGATGTCATTCCGCCGCAAGATGGTCCTGTATCTGTCGGATCCCTCTGGGGTGAATCCCCATTCAAAATCGATCTTCTCATTGCCAGTCACTCTGTCGGTGGTGAGGTCACATGGAATGATCAATTTGGAGCCGGCTCTAACCTCCACATTTTCATATGGAAGGTCGGCATGAGGAAGTGCTGCAGAAAGAAGGAAAAAACGTGTTTAATAAAAGGAAACATTTTAAAAACTTGAATTTATAACATCACAATACAATGAGATAAAATGTTTTTGGAGATCTCAGGGGGACATGACATTCTTCTTGGATTTAGATATCCTTTAACCCTTTTTGTGTTGTTTTTTTTTTGCACACATTTAAAAATAATTTTAGGCCTGAAGATTACTTAAAACCCCCAAATATATATTTTCAGAAAGCAGACCCCCTGTAGTATAAAATGGTGGTAATTCTAATAGACCCCTGATGTCTCATTTGCCCTCCACTGAAGCTAATGGAGCACGGATTGCACTGAAAGTGACTTCCGAAACTAGAAGTTATGTTATACATGTTGCTTCCGGGTTCTTTGCAGCGAGGGGGGAGCAGCGAGCGAACATTTGCTGGTCTTCCTCCCCTCCACCCAGCGACTATCCCCATACAGGTCCTGGGATATCAAGTTGGACAGCGGAGCCCAGGAAGCATTGGGGGGGAGGGGGATCGCTCATATATGGGTGGCAGTAAAAGGGTTAATAAGGCACTGATGGATAGTAACGTTTATGTCGTTTGTCACTGTTGCACGGGTGTGCGCAATTTTAAAGTGTCATTTTTGGTATTTATTTACTCCGCGCAACACAAAAAAATGTGGGTTATGTATTGTGTTTTTTTTTGCATTATAACTAAAAAAAAGTGTATTTTTTCCCAAAAAATTGCATTTGAAAAATTGCTGTGCAAATACCGCGTGACATAAAAATTTATAACACCCACCAATTTATTCTCTAGGTTTTCTGCTTTAAAAAAAATATATATGTTTTTACTAATTTACTAGCAAAAAAAGAAAAAAAAACTGTCTTTTACATGTAAACAAAAATTCCTGATAACATTGCAGGAATAGGATCTCCACCCCGGGCTCCCCACTACTACCAACACACCACACAGCCATTGCCAACCGTTATTTACACGTATTTTTCTACCCAAGAGAAAGTGAAGGGAAAAAAATATGTGTTTTGGTGTCACTATGTGCTGTAAGGCGAGTTCACAGAATGAACACTCCAGGACATGGATGGCTGTTTTCAAACCAACCGCCGTTATGACAGTTAATTGCAGCTGAGTCCAGTGAGATTTGAAAAAAAAAAAAAAGTTGTGTTTCTAAAAATAGAATCCCCTCCCCCCAGACATGAAAACAGATCTAAGCCAACAAACAATTCAGACATTTCCCCAAATAAGAGCTGAGATTAGAAATGAAGAAATAAACTTACCTACTGCCACTTGCAGAAAGCACAGAGAGATGAGCACTCCTATGAAAAGGCTCATTTTAAATTTTATCACAAAAAAATTTATAAAATGTGATAAAAAAAATATTAATTTAAATACAGATAAATTAAATCGCTTTTAAATCGCTTTGTTTGCACACAAAAATGCTAAATGTGACAAAAATAATAATCTAGAGACGTGTAATCGCAGAGCAGATCACACGAATACTGTACTGCTCGAGTCCAAAGCTGTACTGACACTGATCTCCCAGCTGGGGCTCTTTTATAACAACAACTCCACTGTGATGTCATAACTTCAGACCAAGCTAGCCGATCTCAGATCTAACTAACTGATGTCAGACCAAACTAGCCAATCACCTTTTCTTTTTTTTTTTAAAGCATCAGTTAATTTCAGTTTGAGGCCAAGGAGAACTAGAATCCCAGATTGGTTGACAATATTTCTATTGGCAGTGCTGCAATTTCAGTGCATTGAGAAGGACTCAAATCCCAGCAATAGGGATAAATCACCCATCTATGAGTTTAACCTTAAAAAACCTAGAAGGTTCAATTCATAAAGATTTAGCAGAAGGATAAAGATCTTTTATTGATCCATGTGACTGTAATTTATAAATAGAAATACACTCAAAGCTTCCAACATCAGGAGAAGACTGGCAGTTATTTTTTATCTCCAATGCAATGAAAGTGTTACATAGAGCCAATGATTGATAATATTCACATCAGCACTGCATTCCAGTGTTAGTAAATACTCCTATACTAAGGCTCCACACTGGACGCTAAAATAATGGTATAAAAACGCCAGTAGCTTTTTATCGTTTTTGTTATAGCGTTTATTAGCATTTTTTTTTTTTTAGCGTTTTGTTTTTCAATGGATCAAAAACGCAAAAAAAACCCTGGCGAGCCACGTTTTTGAGTTTTTATTAGCGTTTTTTCAGCGTTTGAATTTTTTTTCTTTTTTAATTTTTTTTAATGGATAAATAACGCTGCTGAGCTACGTTTTTGAGTGTTCATTAGTGTTTTTTTTTTTTTTTTTCATTTTTTTTTTTCAATGGATCAAAAACGCAAAAAAAAGAAAACTGGCGAGCCAATTTTTGAGCGTTGATTAGCCTTTTTTCAGCGTTAGTGTTTTTTTAGCGTTTTTTTTTTTTTTCAATGGATCAAAAACGCAAAAAAAAAACTGGCGAGCCACATTTTCGAGTGTTTATTAGTGTTTTTTCAAGCGTTAGTATTTTTTAGCGGGTTTTTTTTTCATTTTTTTTTTCAATGGATCAAAAACGCAAAAAAAAAACTGGCGAGCCACGTTTTTGAGTTTTTATTAGCGGTTTTTTGCGGTTTTTCAGCGTTGGAGTTTTTTTTTTTCATTTTTTATAATGGATAAAAAACGCTGGTGAGCCACGTTTTTGAGTGTTTATTAGTGTTTTTTAAGTTTTTCTAGCGTAATGCCCTGTACACACGATCAGAATTTCCGATGGAATAAATTCCGATGGAATTTTCCGTCGGAAATCCGATGAAGCTGACTTCCATCAGTCTTGCATACACACTATCAGACTAAATTCCGACCGTCCAAAACGCGATGACGTAAAACACTACGACGAGCCGAGAAAAGTGAAGTTCAATGCTTCCGAGCATGCGTCGACTTGATTCTGAGCATGCGTGGGTTTTTTCTCCGTCGGAGTTCCACACAGACAATAGGAATTTCCTATCGTTTTTTTTTTTGCCATCGGAGAAAAATAAAACAAGTTCTATTTCTAAACACCGACGGAAAAAAGTCCGATGGGGTCCACACACAACTTTTTTCATCGGAAAATCCGATCGTGTGTACAAGGCATTCGAGTTTTTTGGGGGTTTTTTTTTCATTTTTTTTTCAATGGATCAAGAACGCTCAAAAACGCTGGCGAGCCACGTTTTTGAGTGTTTATAAGCGTTTTTCTAGCGTTTTAGAGTTCTAGAGTTTTTTTTTGCTTTTTTTTTCAATGGATCAAAAACACAAACAAAAAGCTGGCGAGCCACGTTTTTGAGTGTTTATTAGCGTTTTCTTTTCAATGGATCAAAAACGCAAAAAAATGCTGGCGATTCACGTTTTGAGCGTTTATTAGTGTTTTTTGTGTTTTTTTAGTGTTTATCTGCGTTTTTTTTTAGGTAAAAAAACGGCACTTTGAACGCGATTTTTGGTCGTTCAGAAAAAAGCCCATAAACTCCACTGCTCATTAAAGCTGAAAAACGTCCATGTGTACATGTACACAACATAGGCTAACATAGAGTGGAGTTTATGGACTTTTGAAAAAAACTCCCAAACTCCAATAAACTGCAGTTTATCAGCTCCAGTGTGCATGGATAGACCACCCATGGAGGTATCTATCAATTCATCAATCCATTATCTGTCTATATATCATATATCTAGATAGAGAAAAGATCTATAGATAGATAGATACATGGATTTATTGCAGGAATGATAAAAATCAATGATTTAAAAAAAACAACATTTGTTTTTAAATTTAAATATGATTTTTTTTTTATTATTATTTAAATCGATTTGTTTTGATTTTGTTTGTTTTTTTATATTTTAATAAAATTCTTTTGGAGTAATATCTAAAGATAGTTTTCTATTTAAGATAATAATTTTAGCTTATTCAGCATGGAATGGAGCTTAGTTATGTAGCATGAGGCTGTATATTCTGCAATATTTAAAATTTTTGTTAAACTCATTTCGAAATTCAGAAATTCTAAATTTGGAAATTCGAAAATTAAGAATGAAATTTCGAACATTCAAAAGAACAAAAATCTGAAAATAAGACCGAAAATCCTAATATTCAAAAACCCGAAAATCTGAAATATTAAATAATAATAACTTAACTATTGCTAAGTATTAAATTATAGGTATTGAAACCTCCTTTCAAATTTAGCTGTTGGTGAACTTAACCACCTCAGCCCCGGACCATTTGGCTGGCCAAAGACCAGAGCACTTTTTGCGATTCGGCACTGCGTTGTTTTAACTGACAATTGCATGGTCGTGCGACGTGGCTCCCAAACAAAATTGACGTCCTTTTTCCCCCCCACAAATAGAGCTTTCTTTTGGTGGTATTTTATCACCTCTGCGGTTTTTATTTTTTGCGCTATAAATAAAAATAAAGTGACATTTTTGGAAAAAAATGAATATTTTTTTACTTTTTGCTATAATAAATATCCCCCAAAAAAATCGATAAAATTTATTTTTTTCCTCAATTTAGGCTGATACGTATTCTTCTACATATTTTTGGTAAAAAAAATCGCAATAAGCGTTTATTGATTGGTTTGCACAAAAGTTATAGCGTCTACAAAATAGGGGATCGTTTTATGGCATTTTTCTTAATAATTTTTTTTTTTACTAGTAATGACGGCAATCAGCGATTTTTATCATGACTGCGACATTATGGCGGACACATCGAACACTTTTGGCGCTCTTTTGGGACCATTCACATTTATACAGCGATCAGTGCTATAAAAATGCACTGATTACTGCAGCCATTCTCAACCAGGGTTCCTCCAGAGGTGGCTAGGGGTTCCTTGAGCTGTGGCTGATTTACCTCCTGTTTTATGGTGCCTACATACTTCTGAGCCAATGCCACTCGGAGGAGCCAGTGGTATGACACCAATGATCTTTATAGCTCTCTGTAAGAGGGCCATTCTTACCACCACTGTAAAAAAGGGCATTCTTCTCACTGAAGTAAGGGGCATTGTTCTCACTGACCCCCAATGAATGGGTTTTATCAGGGGTTCCCCGAGACCTAAAAAATTATTTTAGGGTTCCCCTGGGGTAAAAAGGTTGAGAAAGGCTGGATTACTGTATAAATGTGACTGGCAGTGAAGGGGTTAACCACTAGGGGGCGATCAAGGGTTTAAGTGTGTCCTAGGAAGTGATTCTAATTGGTTAGGGGGCGTGGCTATGAATGACACGTCACTGATCGCTGCTCCCGATGAGAGGGAACAGACGATCAGTGTCCTGTCACTAGGCAGAACGGGGAGATGCTGTGTTTACACTGGCATCTCCCCGTTCTTCAGCTCTGTGACCCGATCGCGGGACATCGGCGGACATCGAGTCCACGGCTCCCGCGGGCATGGTCAGAGAGCTCGCGGCAGGCGCCGCCGGCAAATTCAAGCTGATGTAAATATACATCGATTTGCCTGTCGGTGCCATTCTGCCGACGTATATGTACAGGAGCCGGTCCTTAACCGGTTAACAATTACCCCAAGAAAAGTCAGGACTCGTGAAAACTGAATCAGAGAGGGGAATAGAATAGGCTTCTGCAGTTATTGAAGGTAACCGGAGGCATCCTGTGGTGTTGGATATAAAAAGGCAAAATGAAGTTCAGGTTCAGTAAAGGATTTATATACCTTCTGAATAAATCTTTCTACCTGTAAATTTAAATAAACAGCAGCAGAGATCAGAGCGTTTTGGAGGCAACACTTAAAGTGTGATTGTATTGATTTTTTTTATGCATTAAGATAAAAAAAACTTCTGTGTAGCAGCCCCCCTAATACTTACATGAGCTTGTCTCAATCCAGCGATATTGCACAGGAGACTCGGCTGCCTGGGACTCGCCCTCCTCATTGGCTGAGACAGCAGTGGGGCACCATTGGCTCCCGCTGCTGTTACTCAAAGTCATTGAGCCAATGAGGAAAGAGAGGGGGTGGGGCCAAACCAGGGCTCCATGTCTGAATGGACACACAGAGTAATGGCTCGGCTCGGGTGCCCCCATAGCAAGCTGCTTGCTGTGGGGGCAGTCGGCAGGAGGGAGGGGCCAGAAGCGCCGAAGAGGGACCCGAGAAGAGAAGGATCTGGGCTGCTCTGTGCAAAATCAACTTCACAGAGCAGTTAAGTATATGTTTGTTATTTTTTTTAAAGAAAAAAACAAGACTTTGAATAAAGGGCTTCTAGATACACAATTTTCAAATTTTTAATAGGTAGCCATTTTTAATAGCTAATGAACCTCCATGCACCTGAAACCACAACTGACCCTTTTTTGGCTACACAACTCACCACAAACCACAGTAGTGCATTACTATGCATTTTGGTACACTGCAACTCTGATCCATGTGTTGAGGTATCGTTTACAATGATTGGTATCCCAACACACTAATGGGTAATAGGTAGGGATGTCCTGATACCGATACTAGTATCGGTATCGGTACCGATACCAGGCATTTCCCCGAGTACTTGTACTCGGGGAAAATGCTCCGATGCTTCAGCCGATACTTGGGCAGTCAGTAATGATCGGTGCGGCGGGGGGAGTTACAAGCACTGATCACCGCTGTATAGATTTCAATACAGCCCGACAGCTTCTCCCGACCCCCCCCCCTTCTTTGCAGCTGTTTTAGTGAAATCTATACAGCGGTGATCGGTGCTTGTAACTCCCCCCAAAGCCGCACCGATCACCGCTGACTGTCACTGTATCCTCCTCCAGTTACCCCATCCGTGCTGCTCTCCCCCTTCACGCTCCGTGTCCCCCCTCCATGCTGCTGATGTCCTCCGTTATTCCGCTCTCCCCCTTCACGCTCCGTGTCCCCCCTCCATGCTGCTGATGTCCTCCGTTATTCCGCTCTCCCCCGTGCGCTCCGTGTCCCCCCTCCATGCTGCTGATGTCCTCCGTTATTCCGCTCTCCCCCGTGTGCTCCGTGTCCCCCCTCCATGCTGCTGATGTCCTCCGTTATTCCGCTCTCCCCCTTCACGCTCCGTGTCCCCCCTCCATGCTGCTGATGTCCTCCGTTATTCCGCTCTCCCCCGTGTGCTCCGTGTCCCCCCCTCCATGCAGCTGAT
Source organism: Rana muscosa (assembly GCA_029206835.1). Lineage (NCBI taxonomy): Eukaryota > Metazoa > Chordata > Amphibia > Anura > Ranidae > Rana > Rana muscosa. Next base: position 45,162,363 of record CM055120.1, on the reverse strand, counting down.
GTCCTTCGTCTTTCTGCTCTCCCCCCCCCCGCGCTCCGTGTCCCCCCTCCATGCTGCTGCTGTCCTCTGTTATTTTGCTCTCCCCCTCCGCGCTGCTGCTGTCCTCAGCTCTGTGCCACCCTCCATATCCTCCTCCGCTTCCCTCTGTCAGGATGGAGAGCGGAGGTAGGAGCCGCTAAACCCGGCTCCTACCTTTTCCGAATGTACAGAGTCAGTGACTGACTCTGTCCATTCATATAACTGAAACATCGTAACCTGTGTTTACGATGCTTCAGTTTATGAATGGAGAGGAGCCGTTGTCTCCTCTCCATTCATTTTCAGTGCAGCTGAGAAAGGGACTGGGGAATCTGTTTCCCTAGTCCCTTTCTCTGTCTCAAAGGGGAGATGTCAGAGGTCTGTTAAGACCCCTGATATCTCACCAAAGCCCCCCAACAGGGCTAGAAATAAAAAGAATAAATTGCAATAAATAATAAAAAAATAAATTGTAAAAAATAAAAAATAAATACACTGAGATCATCCCCCCACCCACTCAAACAAAGCATTGTAAAAAAAACATGACAAAAAATTGTAAAAAAAACAAAATTGTAAAAAAAAAAAAAAAAAAAAATTGTAAAAAAAAAAAAAAAATACTGACACATAAAAAAAAGTATCGGTATTCGGTATCTCGGTCTTAAAAGAGTGGTATCGGGACAACCCTAGTAATAGGGATGAGCTTCGAGTTCGAGTCGCACTCATCTTTGACTCGAACATTGCCTGTTCGCATGTTCGCCGAACAGCAACAATTTGGGGTGTTCGCAGCAAATTCGAAAAGCCGCCAGAACACCCTGTAAAAGTCTATGGGAGAAATCTAAAGTGCTAATTATAAAGGCTTATATGCAATTTATTGTCATAAAAAGTGTTTGGGGACCCGGGTCCTGCCCCAGGGGACATGTATCAATGCAAAAAAAAGTTTTAAAAACTGCAGTTTTTTCGGGAGCAGTGATTTTAATAATGCTTAAAGTGAAACAATAAAAGTGAAATATTCCTTTAAATTTCATACCTGGGGTGGGGTGGTGTATAAGTATTCCTGTAAAGCAGCGCTTGTTTCCTGTGCTTAGAACTGTCCCTGCACAAAATGTCATTTCTGAAGGAAAAAAAGTAATTTAAAACTACTCGCGGCTATTAATGAATTGTCGGCTCCCGGCAATACAGAGAAAAGTCATTGATAAAAAATAAAAAAAAATGCGTGGGGGTCTCCCCAAATTCAATTGCCAGGCCCTTCAGGTCTTGTATGGATATTAACCACTTGACAACTGGGCACATAACCCCCTTCCTGCCCAGGCGAAATTTCAGGTTTCAGCGCCGTCACGCTTTGAATGACAATTGCGCGGTCGTGCGACGTGGCTCCCAAACAAAATTGACGTCCTTTTTTTCCCACAAATAGAGCTTTCTTTTGGTGGTCTTTGATAATTTCTGCGGTTTTTATTTTTTGCGCTATAAACAAAAATAGAGCGACAATTTTGAAAAAAACACAATATTTTTTAATTTTTGCTATAATTAATATCCAATTTTTTTTTTAAAAAACTATTTTTTTCCTCAGTTTAGGCCGATACGTATTCTACATATTTTAGGTCAAAAAAAAATCGCAATAAGCGTATAGTGATTGGTTTGCGCAAAAGTTATAGCGCCTACAAAATAGGGAATAGAATTATGATTTTTTTTATTTATTTATTTTTATTTATTTTTTTACTAGTAATGGCGTCGATCTGCGATTTTTTTTTTGCGACTGTGACATTACGGCGGACACATCGGACACTTTTGACACATTCTTGGGACCATTCACATTTATACAGCGAACAGTGCTAAAAATATGCACTGATTACTGTATAAATGTGACTGGCAGGGAAGGGGTTAACCACTAGGGGGCGATCAAGGGGTTAATATGTTCCCTGCTAGATGTTCTTACTGTGGGGGGAAGGGGACTGACTGGGGGAGGTGACTGATGGTTGTCCCTATGTACAAGGGACACACCATCCGTCTCCTCTCCCTGACAGGACGTGGATCTCTGTGTTTACACACAGAGATCCACGTCCCTGGCTCTGTGACAGCCGATCGCTCGTACCTGGCGGACATCGCGGCCGCCAGGCACGCGCATCGGCACTCGCCTGACACGGCGGGCACAGTTTTTCCCCGATGCGCGCCCGCGGTGGCGCGCATCGCGGAAGTAAATAAGAGGACGTCCATAGACGTCCTATCAGCAATTGACGACCGCTTTGCGGACGTCTTTTCCTTATAGCCCGGGCGCGAAGTGGTTAAGGGGAACCCTGCGTCAAATTAAAAAAAAAAATGACGTGGGGTTCCCCCCAAATATCCATACTAGACCCTTCAGGTCTGCCATGGATTTTAAGGGGAACTCCACCCCAAATGTAAAAAAATAATGGCTTTAGCGCCACCCTTTGGGCAACTTCTGCTAATGTTGTGTTATTGTTAGCATTGCTTCTGAGCATGCGTGTTTGTACTTTGGAGTTTTTTCCAATTGACTTGTTTACACACGATCGGATAATCCGACAACACACATTTGTTGTCGGAAAATTTTAAAGCGTGCTATCCAACATTTGTTGGCGGAACTTCCGACAACAACTGTCTGATGGAGCGTACAAATGGTCGGATTTTCCGACAACAGCCTGTCATCACACAATTCCCGTAGGAAAATCCGATTGTGGGTACGAGTCTTTAGGATGGAGTCCTTCACTGGGTGCTCTGGCTCAGGTTTGTCCTATTTGTTCTACCTTAAATGCTCATTTGGCTGGGGGGGAGGGGCGATATCTGAAATAAAGAACTCGTCGTCTTCCTCGTTCCCTGGCAGCCAGTGCTCTCCTCTGCTGTCTAATGTCTGAATAGAGCAGATCCTCTAGCCCTGAATAACAGGAAAGAATTCCCTATATATTTTGTGAGGGGAATGTGTAGGAATATAAAATTCCCTGAGAACTTGATATCTTTTCCTAGTTAAGGGGGATGTTTCATTACAGGATTTAATCGTATGATATCCTGTTCTTGGGGTGAAGCTAGAAGACTCCTGATGTCTCCATTGTGAGGACCTTGTCACTACTGTCACATAAGGGGCTTGTCAGTACATACATAGATACATGGTTAGGACACATGTGAATACATAAACACCTATTACACATCCCTACACACACCAGAAGTGGAAGAAGTAGCCTCAAGCCTCGTACACGGCAAAGAGAGCTTTTGGCCGGGAATCCTGGCCATGTGTATGCTCCCTCGCAGTTTTTCCGATGGGAAAACTGCCAAAACCGCCGGACAAAAAAAAAGAGAACCTGCTCTCTCTTTTTTCCTGGCGAGTTACCCGACGGACTTTTATCCGTCAGAAAACCTGGCCGTGTGTAGCAAAAACCGGCCATTTTTGGCAGTTTTCCTGTGGGGAAAAACTCAAGATGGAGCATAAAACACGGTCGGGATTCCAGAGGAAAAGCTCTCATCTGAGTTTTCCCAACGGTAAAACTGAGCGTCTGTACGGGGGGAAAAGTAGAGAGCAGGCTTTCGGCTTTCCGCTCGGGATTTCCGACGTACCTTTTCCCGTCGGAAATCCCGGTCGTGTGTACAGGGCAATAGAGCCCCTTCCAGGCTTGCAAATGTGGCCTGTGCATCCAAATGGTAATGACCCCCCAGTCATGAAAGGATTAAATAAAAGAAAACAATTCAAATGTAAATATACCAAATTTTTATTGTGTGTTTATGAAAGTATAATTATGGACCTATACACATTTTTTCCTTTTCCAATTATATATATATACTCTGATTAAACCAAGAGTCCTTTAGTGAAATCAATTAGCCATAAGTGAAGATCTAGTGATCCTCTCTTCCATTCGCTGACACACTTTTGACCAAGAGATTCCAAGCCTGCCCACCACGGCAAGGTAGACTCTTCTAGGGCAGGACCTACACTAACTACACTAAGCTACCCTACTCGATGCTAGTCATCGTTCTTCTAATGTTGGGTGTATGTTTGTAGTACGGCCTCATCCTATAATCTGTGTGTGCGATCTACTCTCTCCTAATTTGGTTGTGTGTCTGTGTGCATCTCTCTAACGTATGTACCAGTCAGTTTATGTACATCTGGGCATCCTCTGTTCTTGTAGGTCAGTGCATGCCAGTCATTTTATGTTGACCAGTGTGTGTTAGTTATGTAGCGGGGTATTCCCCTTTAAGACAGAGAGAGAGGAAGTTTCAGGTGAGAGGTGAGTCAGGAGGAAGTAAAGAGACATTACTGGAAGTGAAAGCAGAGGAGAGAGAGAGATTACATCACCCATAACCCCATTCTTGTCATGTTCCACCGCAGAGACTGATGGGAGGGGTTATAAAAGGAGGAGGAGAGGCCGGGCTCGGCCTCTTTGGGACACGAGACTTGACAGACGGATCCTGCTGCGCGGATGTGTCGGAGCGCAGGGCCTGAAGCCTGGGGCCTTGCTCCGACCAAAGAGCCTTCCACCCCCCTCTGCGAGCCTGGGTGGCATCTGACTTTGTGAGCTACAGCCTTGTCGGATCGGGGGGGCCCGATCGTTGGAGAGATCAAGTGTGTGGGACACGGCCGGTGGAAGTTTCCCGGACTGGATCTGTAGTCCGGCGGGTGAGAGGGCATAAGCCCAGCTGAGATACTGTTACTGTATATAGGCCTATAGACTGCCGTGGCCTATAAGTTATTTTTATACCCCTATTGAAGAGCCTTGTCAGAACTGAGCCTGCGGCTTTATTTAACCAAGTTCTATACCCCTTGGATTACAAAGTTATACTCTGTTTAAAGTGCACCACCATTACAGACCTGCCGGTGAAGAAAGAAGGACTAAGTTAAATATTAGAACCAGGCCTGGTGGGGATTCTAGCGTGTTTGATTACTGCGCCATAGGGCACTTAGTTAATGATTGCCCGCATGGCGCACCTGTAGCGTGTGTTACTACATAGTGTGTTAGAGTGGCAGGACGCTGCCCTTAGAAGTGATTATCTTGAACTGTGATTACTGTTACCCCCTTTATCCCTATTGAGAATATAAGTAAAACACTTTACCTATTACAATTTATTACTGTGTCCTTGCTTAGTTATTATATTGCATAGGATATATCATTGATTATTAGTACTAGCTGTGCCAGAAGGGGGTAGAGCCTATTGCCGGGGGTTGGCGGAGCTGTACTCAGGGCCCAAATCTAATTCTGCGGCCTCCTTAGTTGGAGGTATCGCTACACGTGGGGTTCTCGTCCGGGATCCTGATACAGCAGGTAAACGCCAGAAGTGCCGGCATGGACCCCATCAAAGTAGTCCAATGGTGCGAAGCAAAAGGGACACACTCAGAAGCGAGCGTGGCCATTGAACTTCCAGGGAGTGACTGGAGAGAGAAACAAATTAAAGAGGTGGTACAAATATTGTCCCCAGATAGAAAGGCTTACGTGGTCGCAATGAGACCAGACTCAAGGACCAACTGCACCTATGCACTGATAGAGTGGGGACAGGATGTCCCTGAAAACTTCCACGGTGCCAGTATAAAATTGTCCGAAAAGACTGAGTTCCACCTGACACATCCTAGTCAGAAGCAGTTAGAACCCTTGGACAGGAAAGCAGGGGCTGCTGTTAAAGCGCAGGCAGAGCAACAGCTGATTGATCTGAAACGACAGTACCGTGACATACAAGAGAGGTTTCAGGAGACTTCCAGTATGATAGCTGAACGCATTAAGGAGTTACGTGTCGCTCCTGAGGATCAGAAAGATGGTCAGATAAAGCCCAAACCTGGGAAGGTACCGAAGAAACGAGCTCAGGGTCGCCTGCAGGAAGTAACCATCCGGAAGGATTTCCGCATTGATGGCCAGATAGGAGAAAGAGGGCAGAAGGACAAACTGTCCTACACCAACCTCCTACACCAAATAGAGTTGGGGTTACAGAAAGGATATCAGGAATCTGAAATTAGAGAGGCTGTAATTAGACTTGTGCACAACGGAAAAATTCGTTCCGTTTCGGTTCGTTTCTTTCCGGTCCTGTTGATTCGTAATCATTCGTAATTTTGCTAGACGGGATTTTTCGTGTTCGGACTCATTCGTATTTTTGCAAGCGACATTTTTCGTTGAATTTTTTGTTGCTTTATAATTCGTACTTTCGGTAGAGTACGTTGTTTTTCGTTGATTCTGGACACAACTCCTACTTTCGTAACTTTATTTGGGTTCGTTGATTCGTAATTTTCCGTGTCTCTCTCACAACGACGCTGCCTATTATGCCTAATGTGCTTCGAATGGATTTGTACTTTTCTAAATACATAGCGGTTATTTGTAACGATTCGAAATCTCGTATTTTACTTTCGTTTTTTACATGCGGCTATAGTCTCCGCCCCTGTACACCATTTTGAGAGGGTTCAGCATGGTGAGGGAGAAGCAGAGAGCAGAGCAGAGTGAGTGTTATTGTGCTTCGAATGGATTTGAAATCTCGTATTTTACTTTCGTTTTTTCATGCGGCTATAGCCTCCGCCCCTGTACACCATTTTGAGAGGGAGTTCAGCATGGTGAGGGAGAAGCAGAGAGCAGAGTGAGTGTTATTGTGCTTCGAATGGATTCGTACATTCGTAACTTTTTTCATAACGAATTATGCCGAAGACCTTCGGGCATTCGCTATTTTGCGGTATAATTTATTTCGGATTCGGTTTTATTCGTAATTGCTCTGTTCGGAAATTCGAATGCTTCCGAATGTCCGAAAGTTGCTAAATTCGGACGAATTTTGATTCGTTACGAAACGAATTGCACAAGCCTAGCTGTAATCCATGCCATCAACCCAGGTTCAAGTGTCAGGGGCATGTTAGAGAGGAAGGGTGGATTGACCCTGAACCAGCTAAAAAGGATACTGAAAAGCTACTATGAGGAGGAAGATGCTGCTGAGTTATTTCATCGACTGATAAATATGACCCAGGAGAGTGGAGAGACTCCTCAGAACTTCCTATTCCGGGCCATTGAGCTCAAGGACCGCCTGTTGTTTGCATCCAAGGATGAAGGAAATGGGGAGCATTTTGGAGTCGAGCTAGTCCAAAAGAAATTTCGGAGATCTGTGACTACGGGATTGAGGAGTGACTACATCAAGCTACAGCTGAAGCAGCATTTGGAAGATCCCTCAACTCCGGATGAGGTCCTCATTGAGAAAATGAATGAAGCAGATAAGATGGAGATTGAGAAGGACCAAAAACAGAGGAAACTTCAATCTCCTAGCACCACAAGTGCCAAAGTACAACAGATAGATGTCCCTTCAGACACTCGGGAGCTTAGTGTACTGACAGCAAGGACTGAACAGGGATCATGGTCTTCACCTATTCACCATTTCCCCACAAGTCAGACTGGACTGGAGGAGCTGTTACAGACCCAGAAAGAAATACTAGAGATGATGACGATGTTGATGACTCGTCTGGTGAAACCCCAGACAGAAGAGGTCTCACCACTCATGGCACCAAAGACCCCTACCACTAACCGCTCTATGAAACCAATACAGAGAGCCTGCTTCAAATGTGGGGGAAAAGGACATCTCAGGCGAGTATGCCCAAGCCTGGTAGTTGAGGAAAAGTCCAAACAGCTGGCGGGAAACTTCAGCGGGCCCCGGTGAAGGAGCCGACCGGGTGCCCATCATTTTCAGTGAGTTCCAAACTGAATGAGAAGCTAAGGAAGAGAAAAGACAAAACTCCTCAGAGGAACTATAGTATCCCTCAGCAGGGGTACACCCCAAAGAGAGAGGGCCAGACCCCTCAGAAGAGGCACAGCATTCCCCAAAGGGAATGCACACCTAAGAAAAACTATAATATCCCTCAGCAGGTCTGTGCGCCCATTAAAAGGAGGGAAATCGATGCATACCAGGCCCAAGAAAGACTAAAGTCAAAAGGGAGATGGACGAGAGAGAGTCCGAAGGGAAAGGACCAGAAGAAGGCGACTCCTGCCAGGCCATATCCGGAGAAACTGGTAGGCCCATCTCCTGTAGTGCCCATTCAAGTGGAGGGAGTCTACACCAGAGCCATCTTGGATACTGGGGCACAAGTGACCCTACTATACTGGGATTTCTACGATAAGCACTTGAGTCATCTGCCCATCCAGAACATAGAGGAGCTGGAAATATGGGGAATTGGAACCCAGAGCTTCCCCTATGATGGCTATCTGCCCATCCGGATGACCTTTGACCCATCTGTGGCTGGGAAGGCCGAAGTGTTTGACACCCTGGCAGTTGTGTGCCCTCGGCCGCCAGGAGCCAACAAGAGCTCCCTTATAATAGGGACAAACACGGACCTGGTCCGAAGACTCCTGACCCCTTTAGTGGAAGAGAAGGGGCAAGCAGCCACCAAGATCCATCCCATGCTGAGGACGGCTTACCAAAGGCTGGTCCTAGAGCAGAAGACCCCGGTGGAGGGGATAGGGAAGGTGTGGGGACTTGGAAGAGGAGGGGTAGTGTTGCAGCCTGGCGAAGTAACCTGTCTCAGAGCCACTGTGAAGCTTACTTGGGAGCAGCCTGGACCCTTTGTCGTGCTGGAGTCCGACCCAAAAGGAGAGTCCTCAGGTCTGGAAGTGATACCAGAAGTGATTCCGCTGAAGGTTCTGAAGAAGGCCCATTGTAGAGTTCCAGTGAGTGTTAGAAACACTACCAGAGGCCCCATGGAAATCCCTGCCAGAATGCTGCTGGGCCAGGTGAGCCCTGCTGCCCCGGTTACCCTGTCAGAAGTAAAGGGGACGGGTGAAAGAGGAGATCTTTGGGAGAAGCTGTCCATGGAGAACTTGAATCTATCCAGGGTTTGGAAAGAGAGAGCCAAGGCCCAGTTGACTAGATGGGAGAAGATATTCTCCAGAGATGAGTTCGATGTGGGGTGTGCAAGGAGTGCCACCCATCGGATCCGCCTCCAGGAAGACAAGCCCTTCCGAGAGAGAGTCAGGTGGGTCCCCCTAGCAGATCTGGAGGATCTAAGGGAACAACTTGCAGAACTCAAGAGGACTGGTGTGATACGGGAGTCCAGGAGCCCCTATGCCTCTCCCATAGTGGTGGTCAGAAAGAAGAATGGGTCATTGAGGCTCTGTATAGACTACAGGACTCTCAACAGGAAAACCATCCCTGACCCATACACCACTCCGAGGATAGAGGATGCCCTACAGAGCTTGTCTGGAGCCAAATGGTTCAGCGTTATGGACCTCAAGAGCGGGTACTATCAGATCCCTATGCATCCAGAAGACAAGGAAAAGACAGCTTTCATAACCCCAGTGGGGTTCTTTGAATTCAATCGGATGCCCCAAGGTCTGTCTGGAGCCCCAGCTACTTTCCAACGTCTCATGGAGAAGACTGTAGGAGACATGAACCTTATTGAAGTCCTTGTATACCTGGACGATGTCATTGTCTTTGGGAGAACCTTGGAAGAACACGAAGAGAGGCTGGAAAAAGTGTTGAGAAGACTAAGTGAGGAAGGACTCAAGCTTTCGCCTGAGAAGTGTCGGTTCTACCAGTCTTCTGTGAACTATCTGGGGCACATAGTGTCTGAAGAGGGGGTGGCCACAGACCCTGAGAAATTGGAGGCAGTTACCTCCTGGCCACGACCCACCACAGTAACAGAACTCAGATCTTTCTTGGGGTTCTGCTCCTATTACAGGAGGTTTGTGGAAGGATTCGCCCGAATTGCTAGACCATTGAATGAACTACTCAAGACCGAGGGGGAAGAGGACGATTCAGGGCCCAGGAAGCCGGGAGAGTCAGTCAGAGATCAGTGGAACCAGAAGTGTGAAGAGGCCTTCCAGGCATTAAAGGAGAGCCTAACCACTGCCCCGGTCTTGGCCTACGCAGACCCAACCAAACCCTATGAACTGCACGTGGATGCTAGTCATGACGGTCTGGGAGGAGTACTTTACCAAGAACATGAAGGGCAACTGCGGCCTGTTGCCTACGTGAGTAGGAGCCTGAACCCCTCGGAGAAGAACTACCCCACGCACAAGCTGGAGTTCCTGGCCCTCAAGTGGGCGGTAGTAGACAAGCTCAAAGACTACCTGTATGGAGCGGAGTTCACTGTGAAGACCGACAACAACCCCCTGACCTACCTGTTCACCACGGCCAAGCTGGACGCCACTGGACACAGGTGGCTGGCCGCACTGTCTGGATTCAACTTCAGCCTTAAGTATAGACCAGGAGTGGGGAATCGAGACGCAGACGCTCTGTCCAGGAGATCTCATCTCCCCACCATTGAAATAGAAGATTGGACCCAAGTGGCACCGGACGGGGTGCGGGCCCTTTGTCAAGGAGCTGAATTCCAAGCTCGAGGAGGTTCCAGAGCAGAGGAAATAGGAGTTACCATAGTGGGAGTCCCCAAACACTACTGTGGAGTAGCTCAACTGGGAGAGGACAACCTGCCAAGACTGTCCAAGAAGGAGTTGAGGTGTGACCAATTGGAAGACCCCATGGGGAGATTGGTCCTGGAGGCCCTGGAGAATCAGGATCCAAACAGACTCATGCGTCAACCTTCAAAAGAAGCTCGCCTGCTGAGGAAGGAGTGGGATAGGTTGCAGCTACATCAGGGAGTGGTCTACCGAAGGGGCCCCTCTGATGACTCAGAAGATAAGTGGCAGCTGTTCCTCCCAGAGAAACATCGGGAGACTGTTCTGATTGCCCTGCATGACAATCATGGCCACCTAGGGGCTGAAAGGACCTTTCAACTTGTCAGAAGTCGGTTCTATTGGCCCTGCATGAGGGCAGAGGTAGAGGAGTACTGCCACTTATGTGCCCGATGCATCCAGAGGAAGACTTTGCCCCATCAAGCTGCCCCAATGGGCCATCTACAAAGTCAAGGCCCAATGGATCTGGTATACATTGATTTTCTCTGCCTCGAACCCGACCTGAGTGGACTAGGAAATGTTCTGGTGATAACCGACCATTTCACCCGGTATGCCCAGGCTTTCCCGACCAAAGACCAGAAGGCCTCCACCGTAGCCAAGGTACTTATGGAGAAGTACTTTGTCCATTATGGGCTTCCACAGCGACTCCATTCAGATCAAGGGAGAGACTTCGAGAGTAAACTGATCCGGAAGCTCCTGGATTCTTTGGGAATCAAAAAGACTCGAACTACACCTTACCATCCACAGGGAGATGCTCAGCCGGAAAGGTTCAACCGAACCTTGCTCAATATGTTGGGGACTCTGGAAAGTGAGAAAAAGCAACATTGGAGCAAACACATAGCAGCCATAGTACATGCTTACAACTGCACCATCAGTGATGCTACAGGCTACTCCCCATATCGACTCATGTTTGGGAGAGAGGCAAGACTACCTGTGGACCTGGCCTTTGGCACCTCTCTGGACCATTCCTCAGTCACATCCCACAAAGGGTACGTGGACAGGCTCAGACAAAGCCTGAAAGTAGCTTATGAGCAAGCTCAAGCAGCTTCCGACCAAAGGGGGGCTAGAAATAAGAGAAACTTTGACTTGAAGGTCCGGGTGCAAGACCTACAGCCTGGGGATCGAGTGCTGTTACGCAACCTGGGGATCCCTGGGAAGCACAAACTTGCAGACAGATGGAGATCTGAACCTTATGTCATCTGTAGGAAGTTGCCGGGCCTACCTGTCTATAAGTTGAAACCAGAAGGAAAGGTAGGCCCACTGAAGATGTGGCATCGGAATCACCTGCTCCCACTTGCTGAGGCAGTTAGAATACCTCCTGCGGGAGACTCCCCTGAACGGGCCTCTATCCTGGATACTCCTAGGCCGAACACTCGGTCGCAGACCTCCCAGGTTGAAGAGGGAGAGGCCTCTCAACTTAGTGAAAATGAAGAAGGAGAACTTGATTGGCTGTGGCCTTCCCCAACTCCAGAAACTTCTAATATTGATCTTCCAGCCACTGAAGACACTCAAGATGGAACACTGAACCCAGAAGCCACAGAGTTCATCCCTTCTAGTCCTTCAGCAGAATACTGGGAAGATGCCCAGGATGGTTGTTCAGAGGAAGAGGTACCTGAGGCGCCAGAGCCAGACATCCCAAGAGAGCAAAGGGCTCGAAGAGTCATCCGGCCTCCTAAGAAGCTGACCTACCCACAAATGGGGAACAGTTCGGAAGACTCTGTAGTTACTGCTAGAAGGAATGCTGAGAATCCGAATCCTTCCACTGTCCATTTAGTGGAGGGCAATCCCAGCTCACTCTCTGGCACAGTTAGACAGGTCACCCCCACTGAAGCGACCTGTAGACAGGACAGCTCCCCATCCTATGATGATTGGTGGGAGGCTCCTCTGTCAATCCTATGCAACCGCATTGAATCTAAAATGTTTTGTAGATCTAAAAATGTCTTTGGGGACCAAAGATTCGAAGTGGGGGGAGTGTGTAGCGGGGTATTCCCCTTTAAGACAGAGAGAGAGGAAGTTTCAGGTGAGAGGTGAGTCGGGAGGAAGTAAAGAGACATTACTGGAAGTGAAAGCAGAGGAGAGAGAGAGATTACATCACCCATAACCCCATTCTTGTCATGTTCCACCGCAGAGACTGATGGGAGGGGTTATAAAAGGAGGAGGAGAGGCCGGGCTCGGCCTCTTTGGGACACGAGACTTGACAGACGGATCCTGCTGCGCGGATGTGTCGGAGCGCAGGGCCTGAAGCCTGGGGCCTTGCTCCGACCAAAGAGCCTTCCACCCCCCTCTGCGAGCCTGGGTGGCATCTGACTTTGTGAGCTACAGCCTTGTCGGATCGGGGGGGCCCGATCGTTGGAGAGATCAAGTGTGTGGGACACGGCCGGTGGAAGTTTCCCGGACTGGATCTGTAGTCCGGCGGGTGAGAGGGCATAAGCCCAGCTGAGATACTGTTACTGTATATAGGCCTATAGACTGCCGTGGCCTATAAGTTATTTTTATACCCCTATTGAAGAGCCTTGTCAGAACTGAGCCTGCGGCTTTATTTAACCAAGTTCTATACCCCTTGGATTACAAAGTTATACTCTGTTTAAAGTGCACCACCATTACAGACCTGCCGGTGAAGAAAGAAGGACTAAGTTAAATATTAGAACCAGGCCTGGTGGGGATTCTAGCGTGTTTGATTACTGCGCCATAGGGCACTTAGTTAATGATTGCCCGCATGGCGCACCTGTAGCGTGTGTTACTACATAGTGTGTTAGAGTGGCAGGACGCTGCCCTTAGAAGTGATTATCTTGAACTGTGATTACTGTTACCCCCTTTATCCCTATTGAGAATATAAGTAAAACACTTTACCTATTACAATTTATTACTGTGTCCTTGCTTAGTTATTATATTGCATAGGATATATCATTGATTATTAGTACTAGCTGTGCCAGAAGGGGGTAGAGCCTATTGCCGGGGGTTGGCGGAGCTGTACTCAGGGCCCAAATCTAATTCTGCGGCCTCCTTAGTTGGAGGTATCGCTACAGTTAATAAAAATGTTAGTCCTGTTTTTTGCCTGGGCACGTAGCCAGACTCATCTGCAATTCGGAGTTCATCTTGCCTTCGGTCAAAAAATCTCCGTCCTCCCGATTTGAGGATGAAGGAATCGCATGCTCTGCCCATCTGTGCATACATCTTCAGCCTAAAGATCTCCTCCTTCCTTTCAGGTGGAAATGGTTTTGAAATCTCTGGGTTGTTATTTGGTTTAATGCCTTGACGTGAAGCAGGCTTGCAATTTTAGTATTGGTGCACACAATATAATACCCAACATGTCAAGCATTAAAATTGCAAAACAAAAACAAACTTCAGTACCTTACATTTTCAATAGGCAGCATTATAAAAGCCCCTACAGGCCATCAGTTTAAAGTTAAGGTGCTATTAAAGGGTATTTTTTTAAATGAAATAAAAAAAAATATTATAATTATCTGCTTTGTGCAACAATATTGCACCTCCTCTTTGGCAGTCCCCCGCTGATGCTGTCCGCTCCTTCCCTTCTTCCTCGGGGTGCCCCCTTGGCAAGTAGTGTGCTATGGGGGCACCCATGCGAGTGTGCTTCTGAACCAGGCTGTATGCATCCATAGACGCACACAGCGCCAGTAAGCCATGCCCCCGCACCCTCCTCACAGGTGTTTGAGGTGTAGGGCTCCTGCTCTCAGTGTCTCCGGTGAGACCAGGGATTGAAAGGAGCAGTGCTGCAGACAGAACAGTGCTGGAGTGGTAGCAAAAAGTAGGTAAGTGTTTAGGGCCAGGGGAAGGGGGGGAGGGGTAAAACGGATAGTGGGGTGTTTATTGCCTTGATGTAGACAATGCATTCATGTAAAAAAAAAAAACATTTTGGCTATAGACCCACTTTAAATTCATTTAACCACTTACCGCCCAGTCTATAGCAAAATGACGGCCGGGGCGGTGGTTGCGTTATCCTGACTGGACATCATATGACGTCCAGCAGGATAACAGCCGCCGCGCGCCCGTGAGGGCGCGCATCACGGCGATTGGTGGTGGAATGTGTCAGTCTGACATACCGCTACACTGATCTCAGTAAAGAGCCTCGGTTGCCCCCAGGATGATAATATCTGGATATTTGTACTCGTTATGTCCCAAGGGTGGTAATATCTGGATATTTGTACTCGTGGTTCCCCCAGGGGGGTGGTAATATCTGGATATTTCTACTTTTAATGCCCCCAGGGTGGTAATATCTGGGTATTTGTACTCATGATGTCCCCAGGGTGGCAGTGCCAGGACATGCCGGTACTTGTGGTTCCCCTGAGGCTCCCCAGTTACCCCAGGCCTCTCTCAGCTGATTGGAGACGTTCACTCAGCATTCCAGACTCGCTGCCCCTTCCGCTGCTCTGCACATCCGATTGGCCATATCGCAGCGCAACCCCCGCCCCTTGTCACACGATGATTCGACAATCACCCCGTCTACCCATGGCACTCAATTTTGCGATGATGGAACAGAAAGCCGCGCTCTGATTGGATACGGAAGCTAATTTTTTCAGCCATTATCGCCTCCTTTTTTTCTCTATTAGCAAAACGCAGATAATCCTATTTTTGGACAATAATTTCCAGTGGCCGATGTATAATGGTGCATTTCTACTTCCAATTCCGCTCGGCATGGGCACCATTCACAGAACGCCTTGCCTTTTTCTCAATTACTGTAAGGTGCTGTCTTATCGGACAAGGTAGATCAGCGGGATAGGATCTCCACATACTCCAATCAGAGAATTTCTTGCATTCATTGAGAAAAATGTAAGGTGTTCTGTGAATGGAGCTCCTGCCGAGCGGGGGACCCCTTGTGGTTACTATGCAGCAGAGCAGCTGTGGTTACTATGCAGCAGGATCCGTAAGACAACGGCTTTCCACTACTAGAGGGATTTCCAGGGATCCCACAGGTAGGTATGCTATATGTATACTCGCATTGATCCAAGCTGGACCATTGTAACTATGGAGTTTGGCTTTAACCACTTAGGCCCTGGACCATTTGGCTGGCCAAAGACCAGGCCACTTTTTGCGATTCGGCACTGCGTCGCTTTAACTGACAATAGTGCGACGTGGCCCCCTATCAAAATTGATGTCCTTTTTTTCCCCACTAATAGAGCTTTCTTTTGGTGGTATTTGATCACCTCTGCAGTGTTTATTTTTTGTGCTATAAACAAAAATAGAGCGACATTTTTGAAAAAAATGCAATATTTTTTAACTTTTTGCTATAATAAATATCCCCCAAAAATATATAAAAAAACTATTTTTTTCCTCAGTTTAGGCCGATACGTATTCTTCTACATATTTTTGGTAAATTTTTTTTTTAAATAAGCGTTTGATTGGTTTGCGCGTCGTTATATTGTTATAGCGTCTACAAAATAGGGGGTAGTTTTATGGCTTTTTTTTTTTTTTTTTTTACTAGTAATGGCGGTGATCAGCGATTTTTATCATGACAGCGACATTATGGCGGACACATCGGACAATTTTGACACCATTTTGGGACCATTGTCATTTTTACAGCGATTAGTGCTATAAAAATGCACTGATTACTGTAAAAATAACACTGACAGTGAAGGGGTTAACCTGTAGGGGGTGCTGAAGGGGTTAAGTGTGTCCTAGGGAGTGATTCTAACTGTTAGGGGGCGTGGCTACGAGTGACACGTCACTGATCGCTGCTCCCGATGAGAGGGAGCATCTGATCAGTAACATGTCACTAGGAAGAACGGGGAGATGTTGTGTTTACACTGACATCTCCCCGTTCTTCAGCTCTGTCACACGATCGCGGGACACTGTCGCACATCGAGTCCGCGGGCATGGTCACAAAGCTTGCGACTGGGTCGTGAGTGCGCCGCCGGCAGCGCGCATGCGACCACACGGCGGCAAATTAAAGGGGACATACCTGTACGCCCATTTGCCTGTCCGTGCCATTCTGTCAATGTAAATCTGCGTGCGGCGGTCCTTAAGCGATTAAACAATGTTTTAATGATTACAGTGCTGCATTTACATTGTGCCTTTTTAATATCTTGAGCCTTAAAAGTTATTTAATTATTGTTTCTTACTTTTAACGGCATAGACAAACCATAGATCATGTTCCCAACGGTCCAGGCGTGGCATCCCACAATACCGCAGTCAAACCATTCTTTGTAAATAAGGAATGTATTGAAGGGAATGGCAGGTAGAGGACTTAATGATAATTCTCATTAATTACTATTATGTCGCAAAATAAGAAACGTACAGGGGTATTTCTCGCTGTGATAATGAATCAGATTATTTTCGTAATGCGATTGTTGAGTTAATTAACTCGTTGCTTGATGTGAAACCTCTACAGCATAAACTGGAAAACATCCAAAGATAATTTAATAACGCGTTGGTTATTTATATTTCCAGGTTCTGATATATATATATATATATATATATATATATATATTTTTTTTTTTACTTAAGACATACCATACCTGCAAAGCAAATAAAATAAAACATAGTAAAAAAAACTTTTTTTAACACAATCTGTGCCTAAAAAATATATACCGACGCATGGGAGCAATCCACCCCTAATGTTAGGGGCAAATCGCCCCTCCATCCCTGCCCTCATGCTTCGCCATATATGCTCTTTTTTTTTTATAACTGTGATTCAGGTTGTTAAACCTTTATTAGGTAATATACGACGGGTGCCCTGACGCTATAAAAGACAAACTAACTGACCAGTGTCACCCGTAACACTAATATGGTGATCACTGGTAGAAAAAAGATCCAATAGCGACATTGGCGACAGGGGGTGAAAGGGTTAACTGGGGGCGATCAAGGGGTTAAACCTTGTTTAGGGGGGGTTAGGGAGGTACCCTAGACCTAAAGGTGCCTGCCACTAACTGCTCTAACAGTTATTACAGTCACAAATGACACCAATGCAGTGATTAGTGAAAAATATGAAAACTGCAATTGGTGACACTGTGACAGGGAGTGAATGGGGTTAACTGGGGGGGGGGGGTGATCAGGGGGTGAAATATGTGCCTATGTGTACTAGTGTCAGTGTAGTGTTGTGCAACCCACGTTTAGGTGTCCTCTCTCCTCTCACTGGAATCAAAAGACCCCACGAGGAGAGATGACATCGCTACTCCTTTCTATGTTTACACTTTCATAGACTGGAAGCTTTTCATTTGTCAGGAGCGATCAGCAGGTTCAAGCCATGAATCATTGGCCTGGACCTGGGGACAGAGCGCTCCTGTAACGAATCTGACCGCCGCAGGCAACAGGGGGGCACGATCGCCCGCTGGGAGGGAGGAACGTACAGGTACGCCCATTTGCCTGCCCGTGCTATTCTGCCGACGTATATCGGCGTGCAGAGGTCGTCAACTGGTTACACACACGCACACGTCCCTGTTCTGGCTTTCGTGCCCGTGATCGCGCGTCAGCGCCGGCCACGCGCATTGGCACCCCCGCAGTGCAACGGGCGCGTGACTGCTAATTCTGACCACTTCGATGTAATTGCTCATGGAGCGATTACCTGTGACTGATCAGCCCTGGACACAAATTTTCAGCCTCCTGTCCCTTTCAATGGAGCTGATCGCCAAAAAATCCCTGCTTGGTTTCCTGCATGTAATTGCTAATCGGGCCTTATTGTTTTCTTGTTTCCAGTGAATGAATGATAAAGATAAAAATAAAAACTGGGGTGGACGATAGAAACTACCACAATGCAACTCGAAATAATGTTTTCAATCTATTCAGACTTCCTTGAAACCAAGAAAAATATCACCTGAAAGCATTAAAATTTATAAAAATGTAAATTTTAAATAATTTTCGTGGATATGGAAGTCAAAGATGTGTGTGTTTTTTTTTTACTGTCATTTAATTTTTTCATGGTGGCCGGTAGTTTAGCTGTAAAAACATACAGGAAAATGCATTAGTTGTCAGTTGAATCTTAGGGCTCATTCACATTGGCTGCGTTGAGTTGTTTCAATCTGCAGTGTCCAACGCAGGTTCAATACAAAAAAGTATAGAAAGCAGTTATTTTCTGTGGGTCCTGTTCACACTATACATGTGCATTGGTTTGCTTTGTAACTTTACTAGTCTGCGTCAATGAATTCCCGACATTACAAATTCTGGATGAACCCTCTGCTCACTGCTATACACCCTTAGTAGCAAACTTTGCACACAAGCTAGGATTTTTGGTTGACATGAATTGCAATACATGTTTAAGCTGGCCAATTGCATCAAAGCAATCCCTCTCTAGCCAGTCCCTACTCTACTCTGTAAAACGCAAATGCCCTGTGGCTATAGTGCCAATATGGGGCAAATGCAACCGCCCCAATAGAAATAAGATATATTTGTGCCGAAATCCAAAAAGCTTATACTGTACATATATAACAGGTGCTAAAGTCATGAGCCCATGTTAACACTAAAAATTATGGAAGAACCTTCCGCACACTGCTATATACTTTTTTTTAGCAAACCTTGCATAAAAACAGGGATTTTTGGTTAACATACAGTAAATTGCAATAAATGTTTACGCTGGCCAACTGCATCAAGGTAATCCCTCCCTGGCCAGTCCCTACTCTACAAAATGGAAATGCCCTGTGGATATAGTGCCAATATGAGGCAAATGCACCCCCCCCCCCGGGGCAAGAGAGCAGCACAGCCCACACACCTCCTTCTCTTCTGCTTTCCCAAATCGGCTTGTCACATCCTGCTCCATGCTGACAGGAGTAGTAATGCTGCTCCCATTGCTGTGAGCTTGTAGTGGCAGGAACTCTATATGCAGCAACTGCCCGCCCCACCACATGATAACATAATGCTTGGGGCAGCTGCCCCCTCCGTTATCCCAGCCCTGACTGTCAGCTGGCTTCAGCATGCTCCTTAGATGAAAGTCAAACAAACAACTTGATTCTGTCAAACAGTTAGTCAGATGAAAAAAGGCACAAGTCCATCTAGTTAAACCAATAAAAAAAAAATCATACAATCCTATATACACAATCCTATTCCCACAGTTGATCCAGAGGAGGGCGAAAACCTCCAGCAAAGCATGATCCAATTTTCTACAGCAGGGAAAAAATTTCTGAACAGCAGGGGAAAAAATTCCGAACAGCCGGCGGATTCATGGATAAAGAATAAAAAACCTTCTGCCTTTACAACTTCCTTAAGGAAAGCATTGGTCAAAATTTGGATGGACGCTGTTGAACTGGCTGAGATTTGATTGGTCTATGGCCAGCTTAAACCTGAATAAACTGTACAATTTAATAAACTGACGCTCTTGGGAGTGTTGCTCCTCTGAAAAGTCATTGGAGCTTTGTGTTTGACAGGCATTGAAGAGGCGATATGTCATTAACCCTCCTAAATGCAGGTGCCCTCCACCGAGAGGGACCCATTCAAGTGAATTGAGCCACACTCCTCCTCCCACTGCGTTTCTCTGTCCCTCCTCCCAGGGCTTCCCTTTGTCCCTCCTCCCAGGGCGTCCCTCTGTCCCTGCTCTAATGGCGTCCCTCTTCCCACAGCTCTTCCCACAGCATCCCTCAATCCTCCTCCCAAGGCGTGTCTCTGTTCCTCCTCCCACGGTGTCCCTCCTCCCATGGGGTCCCTCTGTCCCTTCTCCCACGGCATCCCTCTGTCCCTCTTCCTATGACGTGCCTCTGTTCCTCCTCCCACAGCGTCCCTCTGTCCTCATCCCACAGCGTCCCTCAGTCCTCATCCCACAGCGTCCCTTTGTCATCATCCCACAGCGTCCCTTTGTCCTCATCCAATGAAGATGACAGGGTGGGTTTTAAACAGGAAGGGGTGTGTCATATTTAGATTAAGAGGTGCATGAGTTTTCTCAGGCCTAGGGCAGCACAAAACCTAAATACACCACTGGCTGCAACCGCCCCCCAAGAGTTGTGGCACGGTAGTCCCTCCTCCCACGGCGTCCCTCTGTCCCTTCTCCCACGGTGTCCCCCTGTACCTTCTCCCACGGAGGCCCCCTGTCCCTCCTCCCACGGCGTCCCTCATCCCACAGCGTCCCTCCTCCCACGACGTCCCTCTGTCCCTACTCTCACGGCGTCCCTCTGTCCTCATCCAACGAAGATGACAGGGTGGGTCTTAAACAGGAAGGGGTGTGTCATATTTAGATTAAGAGTTGCACAAGTTTTCTCAGGCCTAGGGCAGCACAAAACCTAAATACACCACTGGCTGCAACTGCCCCCCAATGGTTGTGGCACAGTAGTCCCTCTGTCCCTCCTCCCATGGCGTCCCTCTTCCCACGGCGTCCCTTTGTCCCTCCTCCCACGGCGTCCCTCTATCCTCATCCAAGGAAGATGACAGGGTGGGTCTTAAACAGGAAGAAGTGTGTCATATTTAGATTAGGAGGTGCATGAGTTTTCTCAGGCCTAGGGCAGCACAAAACTTAAATACACCACTGGCTTCAACCGCCCCCCAACGGTTGTGGCACAGTAGCTCATCTGTCCCTCTTCCCACGGCGTCCCTCTTCCCACGGCGTCCCTCTTCCCACGGCGTCCCCCTGTCCCTCTTCCCACGGCGTCCCTCTTCCCACGGCGTCCCTCCTCCGACAGTGTCCCCCTGTCCCTCCTCCCACAGCGTCCCCCTGTGCCTCATCCCACGGCGTCCCCCTGTCCCTCCTCTCACGGCGTCCCCCTGTGCCTCATCCCACGGCGTCCCCCTGTCCCTCATCCCACGGCGTCCCTCTGTCCTCATCCAACGAAGATGACAGGGTGGGTCTTAAACAGGAAGAGGTGCATCATACTTAAATTAAGAGGCGCATGAGTTTATAGGCTGCTACAGCACGGACTGCAACAGCATAGGCTGCAACAGCACAGGTTCTTACTACACGGGCTACAACACGGGCTACAACAGCACAGACTGCTACAGCACGGGCTGCAAAAGCACATTCACAGTTGTGGCATGGTGGTGTCATATTCATACTCGTAGTGTCTTCGTACTCAGGCTCAGGGTCGTACAGGCTTCTACAGCACGGGGTACAACAGCACAGGCTTCTACAGCACAGGCTGCAACAGCACAGGATTCTCAAGCATGGGCTGTAACGGCACATGCACGGTTGTGGCGTGGTAGTGTCATATTCCTCTTGTTCGTAGTATCTTCCTTCTTCCATTGTCAACTCACTTTGTGGAATTCGACTATAAAGACTAAAATAAAAAAGAAAGAGAAGTGTAAGAATGACATAAACAGTTTTTTCTATAAACTAACAGAAATTAGCGGCAGTAAAGGATAACTCCACCTAAAATTGATACCTCAGTATTAGAGAAACACTCGTCATTTCGCCTTCTTATATAGACATGGAAATGGGAAGATTTCCCTATAATAATTTAGGTATCTGCCCTCTCCGGGGCCGTGACCAGTGTGTTACTTCCTTTAAAATTCTAAGTTACTTTGCTCAGCCATTGAAAACTATTGGGAGAGCGAGACACTATCATTTGGTGTTGTACTGGCTATGACGTCTGTCATCAGGAACCCATTTGCTATTATTACCTGCAGCCTCATAACCATCCACCTTTGTCCCACAGACATGCTAAATCTATAAAATGCCCTTATTGCTAGCAAAACAGATCTATTGTTGGTGTGTGAAAGATAACTCTATGCTCAAAGAAGAGCTTTTGCTGCTAAAATTAGGGGACTGAATGTAGAGGGTAAACTGCTGGTAAAGTAGAAAATAGACCTCTGGTTTTCTATGTTGATAAAATGCTATAGAAAGAGTAAAATCAACTTACCATTTGATCACTATACATCTCAAGAGGCAAAATGTCACAACAAAGGCGATGATTGCTGAAATGAGGCCTATACCGAGAAGTGTGACATATTTTATCGGGTAATAGAAAACCTTTTTTACAATTCTCTTCATTTTACCCATTGGTGTTTTGTCCACAGTCGTCGTCTGGATGGTGGTAGTGACTGGACCGTGAACTGTGGGCTTGGGCAATGCCTTGCGCCGCCATGCCTTGCGCCTTGTGTTGGTCTCCTTGCCATCGGACTGTCGTTTGCCAGTTTGTGTTTGCTCTTCGACCATAGATAGTGCATCCTTTATAAGTCGAACCATCTTCCTACCCAATGCATCATATTTACCGACTGGATGGTGAACAGTGGCCTTGTGCCTTGCGTTGCCTTCCTCCACAGCCACTGCTTGTTTTTCTTCCACAGTCAGGTTTTGTCCTGGACGGAGAACCATGGTCTTATTCCCTGCATGAAATGTATTGTCAGTGGTCTGTCCTTCCTCCACAGCCACTGCTTGTTTTTCTTCCACAGTCAGTTTTTGTCCTGGATGGAGAACCATGGCCTTATTCCCTGCATGAAATGTATTGTCAGTGGTCTGTCCTTCCTCCACAGCCACTGCTTGTTTTTCTTCCACAGTCAGTTTATGTCCTGGACGGAGAACCATGGCCTTAGTCCCTGCATGAAATGTATTGTCAGTGGTCTGTCCTTCCTCCACAGCCACTGCTTGTTTTTCTTCCACAGTCAGTTTTTGTCCTGGACGGAGAACCATGGCCTTATTCCCTGCATGAAATGTATTGTCAGTGGTCTGTCCTTCCTCCACAGCCACTGCTTGTTTTTCTTCCACAGTCAGTTTTTGTCCTGGACGGAGAACCATGGCCTTATTCCCTGCATGAAATGTATTGTCAGTGGTCTGTCCTTCCTCCACAGCCACTGCTTGTTTTTTTTCCACAGTCAGTTTTTGTCCTGGACGGAGAACCATGGCCTTACGCCTTGCACTAAATTTTCTGCCAGCCGTCATGAGTGGAGAATCTGCATGAAAAAAAAAATGAAAAGAGAGGTCATACAAATGAACAATGAAGCAGCAGATCGACCTTTTTCTTTCTTAGGTGTGCATTCAGTGTGGGAGGGACACCATCTCTTTCAGATATTTATTGCTCTCTGTGTCTTTTTTTCGCACATGAAAATAAAAATCGCTTTCAGGGGAATTTTGCATTTTTTTGTTACACTTCTGAACGCATCTGCATGTTATCTAATGTGCCCATGCAGGCATTTTAGCATGTTTTTATGCACAGAGTTTAGGGGATGTAAAGAAGAACAGCCCAGTCACGCGTTCCTGGAGAAGCGGTTTTGCAGTTTTTCATAAACATTCCTATATGCAAAATGTGCACTTATGTGCGTTAATTTATTCTAATGGATATAATATATGAATATTCTAGCCAATAGAATGAATTTATGCTCAAACGCTTCTAAATGTGCCTAAACGCAAGTTAAAAATCGCAAGGTGAGAGGCATTTAGAGGTATTTTTCCTGCCAATTTCGGGCAGCAAAAATGTCTCCAAACTTCATTTGCCCGTGTGTGTGTGTGTGAGGACTTGAGGCAGGGGTAGGCAACCTGGGGCCCTCCAGCTGTTGTGGAACTACATTTCCCATGAAGCATTGCAAGGCTGGCAGTTACAATTACTCCTAGGCATCATGGGACATGTAGTTCTGCAACAGCTGGAGGGAACCAGGTTGTCTACCCCTGCTTTAAGGTAACTTCCCTTCAATTCTCATCTCGGTGACCACACAGGAAGTGAGCTTACTTTCCCGATGGAGACACAGCAATAAATATGTGACAGAGGTTTCCATTCTTACCCGTTCTATTAAAATAAAAGAAATAAAATCTTCTGCCAGTAACATACTGCTTGTCCTAGAGTGACAACGCTCACTCGCTGCACTGTACCTATGGAGGAGCAGTGTATTTACTCTAGGATAGGAAGTGTCAGGGCTACAGAACATCTCCCCCTCTCATCATCCATATTACATTGGGAAGAGGTACTCTAGTTTTCAGAAGATAGCTGGCAAGGGTGAAAACAACAGGGATTTTTCCTGTACTTGTTTTGAAATCTAATGCAGCCACCACTAATAAGGTCTGCTAAGCTTCAATATATAAAATTTGGGGTTCTTAAAGAGGTTGTAAAGGTTTGTTTTTTGTTTTCTAAATAGGTTCCTTTAAGTTAGTGCATTGTTGGTTCACTTACCTTTTCCTTCGATTTCCCTTCTAAACGTTTTTTTTCTTTGTCTGAATTTCTCACTTCCTGTTCCTCCTCAGTAAGCTTGCCCCCATCATCCGAGCCCTTCTTGCTGGGGGTTAGTCAGCGTGCTCGCCCCCTCCCCTGCGGGGAGACGCTGTGAACCTTCAGAGCATCTCTCCGCAGGTATGTAGTCTCCCGGCAGGGATGTAGTCTCCCGGCAGGGATGTAGTCCCAAGGGAGGGGGCGAGCACGCTGACTAACCCCCAGCCAGAACGGCTCGGATGATGGGGGCAAGTTTACTAAGGAGGAACAGGAAGTGAGAAATTCAGACAAAGAAAAAAACATTTAGAAGGGAAATCAAAGGAAAAGGTAAGTGAACCAACAATGCACGAGCTTAAAGGAAACTATTTAGAAAAAAAATAAAAAATAAACTTTACAACCCCTTTAAGTTTAGATCGGGGTGGACAAATATGGAATTCAGTAATAGGGGCTCTATTTCTAAAAGAAATTGCATAGCCATTTGTTCAGCGATATGCATGTACATTCGTTCTGTGCAAAAAAAATTAACATTCTTAAGCTTATTTCCTTTGCTGAACGAACGTTAGTTTATTATGGGTAGTAGTAAAATACAGCATTATGGCCACTAGATGCAACCGAGAAGCATGAAATCCATACGTCTTTGTAACAAGAGATACAATTAATTAATTTAACGATTCTAGAAAACGCTAGATGGAATTAGAAAATGAATGTAACCCGTGGTTACCTGCCCATAATGTCACTCCAGCCCTGGGCTATAGAAGATAACAATATAGATAACCAATGGACCTACTGGATCTAACACTTACCTGCCATGTGAACATTGATTCTTTGAATCGGTCCGCTCTGTGCACCATTCACATTGACCTTGATCTCATATTTCCCACTGTCCTCCATGAGGAGAGGATTGATCACCAGAGAGCAGTCCTCTTCAGTGGTATGGGTGGGATGTAGGTGCACTCTTAGGTCGTGGGGCGCCCCAGGATGCAGCTTGATGTCATTCCGCCGCAAGATGGTCCTGTAACTGTCGGATCCCTCTGGGGTGAATCCCCATTCAAAATCGATCTTCTCATTGCCAGTCACTCCGTCGGTGGTGAGGTCACATGGAATGATCAATTTGGAGCCGGCTCTAACCTCCACATTTTCATATGGAAGGTCAGCATGAGGAAGTGCTGCAGAAAGAAGGAAAAAACGTGTTTAATAAAAGGAAACATTTTAAAAACTTGAATTTATAACATCACAATACAATGAGATAAAATGTTTTTGGAGATCTCAGGGGGACATGACATTCTTCTTGGATTTAGATATCCTTTAACCCTTTTTGTGTTGTTTTTTTTTGCACACATTTAAAAATAATTTTAGGCCTGAAGATTACTTAAAACCCCCAAATATATATTTTCAGAAAGCAGACCCCCTGTAGTATAAAATGGTGGTAATTCTAATAGACCCCTGATGTCTCATTTGCCCTCCACTGAAGCTAATGGAGCACGGATTGCACTGAAAGTGACTTCCGAAACTAGAAGTTATGTTATACATGTTGCTTCCGGGTTCTTTGCAGCGAGGGGGGAGCAGCGAGCGAACATTTGCTGGTCTTCCTCCCCTCCACCCAGCGACTATCCCCATACAGGTCCTGGGATATCAAGTTGGACAGCGGAGCCCAGGAAGCATTGGGGGGGGGGGGGGATCGCTCATATATGGGTGGCAGTAAAAGGGTTAATAAGGCACTGATGGATAGTAACGTTTATGTCGTTTGTCACTGTTGCACGGGTGTGCGCAATTTTAAAGTGTCATTTTTGGTATTTATTTACTCCGCGCAACACAAAAAAATGTGGGTTATGTATTGTGGTTTTTTTTGCATTATAACTAAAAAAAAGTGTATTTTTTCCCAAAAAATTGCATTTGAAAAATTGCTGTGCAAATACCGCGTGACATAAAAATTTATAACACCCACCAATTTATTCTCTAGGTTTTCTGCTTTAAAAAAAATATATATGTTTTTACTAATTTACTAGCAAAAAAAGAAAAAAAAAACTGTCTTTTACATGTAAACAAAAATTCCTGATAACATTGCAGGAATAGGATCTCCACCCCGGGCTCCCCACTACTACCAACACACCGCACAGCCATTGCCAACCGTTATTTACACGTATTTTTCTACCCAAGAGAAAGTGAAGGGAAAAAAATATGTGTTTTGGTGTCACTATGTGCTGTAAGGCGAGTTCACAGAATGAACACTCCAGGACATGGATGGCTGTTTTCAAACCAACCGCCGTTATGACAGTTAATTGCAGCTGAGTCCAGTGAGATTTGAAAAAAAAAAAAAAGTTGTGTTTCTAAAAATAGAATCCCCTCCCCCCAGACATGAAAACAGATCTAAGCCAACAAACAATTCAGACATTTCCCCAAATAAGAGCTGAGATTAGAAATGAAGAAATAAACTTACCTACTGCCACTTGCAGAAAGCACAGAGAGATGAGCACTCCTATGAAAAGGCTCATTTTAAATTTTATCACAAAAAAAATTATAAAATGTGATAAAAAAAATATTAATTTAAATACAGATAAATTAAATCGCTTTTAAATCGCTTTGTTTGCACACAAAAATGCTAAATGTGACAAAAATAATAATCTAGAGACGTGTAATCGCAGAGCAGATCACACGAATACTGTACTGCTCGAGTCCAAAGCTGTACTGACACTGATCTCCCAGCTGGGGGCTCTTTTATAACAACAACAACTCCACTGTGATGTCATAACTTCAGACCAAGCTAGCCGATCTCAGATCAAACTAACTGATGTCAGACCAAACTAGCCAATCACCTTTTTTTTTTTTTTTAAAGCATCAGTTAATTTCAGTTTGAGGCCAAGGAGAACTAGAATCCCAGATTGGTTGACAATATTTCTATTGGCAGTGCTGCAATTTCAGTGCATTGAGAAGGACTCAAATCCCAGCAATAGGGATAAATCACCCATCTATGAGTTTAACCTTAAAAAACCTAGAAGGTTCAATTCATAAAGATTTAGCAGAAGGATAAAGATCTTTTATTGATCCATGTGACTGTAATTTATAAATAGAAATACACTCAAAGCTTCCAACATCAGGAGAAGACTGGCAGTTATTTTTTATCTCCAATGCAATGAAAGTGTTACATAGAGCCAATGATTGATAATATTCACATCAGCACTGCATTCCAGTGTTAGTAAATACTCCTATACTAAGGCTCCACACTGGACGCTAAAATAATGGTATAAAAACGCCAGTAGCTTTTTATCGTTTTTGTTATAGCGTTTATTAACATTTTTTTTTTTTTTAGCGTTTTGTTTTTCAATGGATCAAAAACGCAAAAAAAACCCTGGCGAGCCACGTTTTTGAGTTTTTATTAGCGTTTTTTCAGCGTTTGAATTTTTTTTCTTTTTTAATTTTTTTTAATGGATAAATAACGCTGCTGAGCTACGTTTTTGAGTGTTCATTAGTGTTTTTTATTTTTTTTTCATTTTTTTTTTTCAATGGATCAAAAACGCAAAAAAAAGAAAACTGGCGAGCCAATTTTTGAGCGTTGATTAGCCTTTTTTCAGCGTTAGTGTTTTTTTAGCGTTTTTTTTTTTTTTCAATGGATCAAAAACGCAAAAAAAAAACTGGCGAGCCACATTTTCGAGTGTTTATTAGTGTTTTTTCAAGCGTTAGTATTTTTTAGCGGGTTTTTTTTTTTCATTTTTTTTTTCAATGGATCAAAAACGCAAAAAAAAAAACTGGCGAGCCACGTTTTTGAGTTTTTATTAGCGTTTTTTTGCGGTTTTTCAGCGTTGGAGTTTTTTTTTTTTCATTTTTTATAATGGATAAAAAACGCTGGTGAGCCACGTTTTTGAGTGTTTATTAGTGTTTTTTAAGTTTTTCTAGCGTAATGCCCTGTACACACGATCAGAATTTCCGATGGAATAAATTCCGATGGAATTTTCCGTCGGAAATCCGATGAAGCTGACTTCCATCAGTCTTGCATACACACTATCAGACTAAATTCCGACCGTCCAAAACGCGATGACGTAAAACACTACGACGAGCCGAGAAAAGTGAAGTTCAATGCTTCCGAGCATGCGTCGACTTGATTCTGAGCATGCGTGGGTTTTTTCTCCGTCGGAGTTCCACACAGACAATAGGAATTTCCTATCTTTTTTTTTTTTTGCCATCGGAGAAAAATAAAACAAGTTCTATTTCTAAACACCGACGGAAAAAAGTCCGATGGGGTCCACACACAACTTTTTTCATCGGAAAATCCGATCGTGTGTACAAGGCATTCGAGTTTTTTGGGGTTTTTTTTTTCATTTTTTTTTCAATGGATCAAGAACGCTCAAAAACGCTGGCGAGCCACGTTTTTGAGTGTTTATAAGCGTTTTTCTAGCGTTTTAGAGTTCTAGAGTTTTTTTTTGCTTTTTTTTTCAATGGATCAAAAACACAAAC
Organism: Rana muscosa; assembly: GCA_029206835.1. Classification (NCBI taxonomy): domain Eukaryota; kingdom Metazoa; phylum Chordata; class Amphibia; order Anura; family Ranidae; genus Rana; species Rana muscosa. Next base: position 45,133,544 of record CM055120.1, on the reverse strand, counting down.
AAAAAGCTGGCGAGCCACGTTTTTGAGTGTTTATTAGCGTTTTCTTTTCAATGGATCAAAAACGCAAAAAAATGCTGGCGATTCACGTTTTGAGCGTTTATTAGTGTTTTTTGTGTTTTTTTAGTGTTTATCTGCGTTTTTTTTTAGGTAAAAAAACGGCACTTTGAACGCGATTTTTGGTCGTTCAGAAAAAAGCCCATAAACTCCACTGCTCATTAAAGCTGAAAAACGTCCATGTGTACATGTACACAACATAGGCTAACATAGAGTGGAGTTTATGGACTTTTGAAAAAAACTCCCAAACTCCAATAAACTGCAGTTTATCAGCTCCAGTGTGCATGGATAGACCACCCATGGAGGTATCTATCAATTCATCAATCCATTATCTGTCTATATATCATATATCTAGATAGAGAAAAGATCTATAGATAGATAGATACATGGATTTATTGCAGGAATGATAAAAATCAATGATTTAAAAAAACAACATTTGTTTTTAAATTTAAATATGATTTTTTTTTTTATTATTATTTAAATCGATTTGTTTTGATTTTGTTTGTTTTTTTATATTTTAATAAAATTCTTTTGGAGTAATATCTAAAGATAGTTTTCTATTTAAGATAATAATTTTAGCTTATTCAGCATGGAATGGAGCTTAGTTATGTAGCATGAGGCTGTATATTCTGCAATATTTAAAATTTTTGTTAAACTCATTTCGAAATTCAGAAATTCTAAATTTGGAAATTCGAAAATAAGAATGAAATTTCGAACATTCAAAAGAACAAAAATCTGAAAATAAGACCGAAAATCCTAATATTCAAAAACCCGAAAATCTGAAATATTAAATAATAATAACTTAACTATTACTAAGTATTAAATTATAGGTATTGAAACCTCCTTTCAAATTTAGCTGTTGGTGAACTTAACCACCTCAGCCCCGGACCATTTGGCTGGCCAAAGACCAGAGCACTTTTTGCGATTCGGCACTGCGTTGTTTTAACTGACAATTGCATGGTCGTGCGACGTGGCTCCCAAACAAAATTGACGTCCTTTTTCCCCCCCACAAATAGAGCTTTCTTTTGGTGGTATTTTATCACCTCTGCGATTTTTATTTTTTGTGCTATAAATAAAAATAAAGTGACAATTTTGAAAAAAAAAAGCAATATTTTTTTACTTTTTGCTATAATAAATATCCCCCAAAAAATCGATAAAATTAATTTTTTTCCTCAATTTAGGCCGATACGTATTCTTCTACATATTTTTGGTAAAAAAAAAATCGCAATAAGCGTTTATTGATTGGTTTGCGCAAAAGTTATAGCCTCTACAAAATAGGGGATCGTTTTATGGCATTTTTCTTAATAATTTTTTTTTTACTAGTAATGACGGCAATCAGCGATTTTTATCATGACTGCGATATTATGGCGGACACATCGAACACTTTTGGCGCTCTTTTGGGACCATTCACATTTATACAGCGATCAGTGCTATAAAAATGCACTAATTACTGCAGCCATTCTCAACCAGGGTTCCTCCAGAGGTGGCTAGGGGCTCCTTGAGCTGTGGCTGATTTACCTCCTGTTTTATGGTGCCTACATACTTCTGAGCCAATGCCACTCGGAGGAGCCAGTGGTATGACACCAATGATCTTTATAGCTCTCTGTAAGAGGGCCATTCTTACCACCACTGTAAAAAAGGGCATTCTTCTCACTGAAGTAAGGGGCATTGTTCTCACTGACCCCCAATGAATGGGTTTTATCAGGGGTTCCCCGAGACCTAAAAAATTATTTTAGGGTTCCCCTGGGGTAAAAAGGTTGAGAAAGGCTGGATTACTGTATAAATGTGACTGGCAGTGAAGGGGTTAACCACTAGGGGGCGATCAAGGGTTTAAGTGTGTCCTAGGAAGTGATTCTAATTGGTTAGGGGGAGTGGCTACGAGTGACACGTCACTGATCGCTGCTCCCGATGAGAGGGAACAGACGATCAGTGTCCTGTCACTAGGCAGAACGGGGAGATGCTGTGTTTACACTGGCATCTCCCAGTTCTTCAGCTCTGTGACCCGATCGCGGGACACCGGCGGACATCGAGTCCACGGCTCCCGCGGGCATGGTCACGGAGCTTGCGGCAGGCGCCGCCGGCAAATTCAAGCTGATGTAAATATACATCGATTTGCCTTTCGGTGCCATTCTGCCGACGTATATGTACAAGAGCCGGTCCTTAACCGGTTAACAATTACCCCAAGAAAAGTCAGGACTCGTGACGGCGTGAAACTGAATCAGAGAGGGGAATAGAATAGGCTTCTGAAGTTAATAAAGGTAACAGGAGGCATCCTGTGGTGTTGGATATAAAAAGGCAAAATGAAGTTCAGGTTCAGTAAAGGATTTATATACCTTCTGAATAAATCTTTCTACCCGTAAATTTAAATAAACAGCAGCAGAGATCAGAGCGTTTTGGAGGCAATGTGATTGTATTGATATTTTTTTATGCATTAAGATAAAAAAACCTTCTGTGTAACAGCCCCCCTAATACTTACATGAGCTTGTCTCAATCCAGCGATATTGCACAGGAAACTCGGCTGCCTGGGACTCGCCCTCCTCATTGGCTGAGACAATTCTATTCTGTTCTTTACTATTCTTT